>BSYR01000020.1:28047500-29397500 GCA_030270665.1 Hibiscus trionum | reverse complement strand
CATCTACTTATTGTTTTTTTAATTACTCTAATTTTTATACTTTTAATTTGATATTTTTGTTCATTACAGTCCCCAAAATTTTATTTTTATTCCAAATTGACCCCTTTTCATTGTTTTCTTTTAAATTTGTCTAATGTTTTATTATTTTAATTTGATATTTTTGTTCATTATAATCCGTGAAACTTTATTTTTAATCCAAATTGACCCCTTTTTAGTATTTTTTAATTACTCTAATGTTTTATAATTTTAATTTGATATGACTTTAAATAATTAACCCCAAATCAATGACGATTGACGAAGGCCAACCTAAAGTCTATTGACTACTTATACGGTTGTACCAAACTCAAACTCAATACGAATTTCAATCATAAAAATACCCCGACCTGAATTACCCGACCTGAAACTACCCGACCTAAAATTACCCGACCTGAAATGCACCCGACCTGAAATGCACCCGACCTGAAATGAACCCGACCTTAAATGGACCCGACCTGAAATGGACCCGACCTGAAACGGACCCGACCTGAAACAGACCCGATCTGAAATGGACCCGACCTGAAGTGTATCCAAACCCGAATTAACATGTCAATTATCTACTTCGAACCCGACCCGTTTTGATCCGACCTAAAATGAACCCGACCTGAAATGGACCCGATCTGAAATGGACCCGACCTGAAATGGACCCGACTTGAAATGGACCAGCACCGACCCGAGTCGAGTCAAAATAGAAAAATGACCTGTACCCGATTTTACCCGACCTGACAGTACCCGACCTGAAACCCATCCGATTACCTGTTTTTACATCCCTATTTGATACGCATAACATGTTGCCTCATTAAAAACCTTACCAGGAAAACCCATTGGGACAAAACCTCGGTTAAGGGAAAAAGAATGCAACGCGTATTTACTCCTCCTCATGAAAACACCACAAAAGATCTTTGAATCTTCATAATTAAATCTTGAATACTATTTTTCTAAAGATCATGAGGGATGGAACTTTGGAGTAATATGTTCCATGATGTATCCGCCTTGCATTATCTCTACAAGATAACATTTGTATCATGTCTTGTGAAAGTAAATCACATATCTTCTTGATATGTTAGGTCAATGGTCTTAGCCAAACACATTTTTTGGCTTGCTTCGTGCATAACAATTATTTCAACAAGATTTGTGGAGGCATTGGCGAATGTTTGAAGATATAAAGGTAATGATCTTTGTATATCCATGAATATTTCTTGACCAACTACTATATGGCGCTTCAAGACCAAGAAAAGATATAATTATCTTTATTCACATCCAACAATCTTACAGTAGATATGATTTATCCATATTGAATCTTCTTTAAGATTCTTTCAACTTATGTCCATTCATAGACAAAAACACATATTTAAGTGCTCGATCTTTAGGTCAAGATAAAACCACATCTCAAGTTTCTTTTTCTCAAATACTTTCATTAAATACTTTGAAAGCTGTTCATGAGTTTCTAATTTGAAGCTCTTCATGAGTGTTAATGATATAATGAATCTTGATCCAAACTCCTTTATAAAAATACATAAGGAAATCTGATCATTCTTACAATATTTCCTCAAGTAGTACTCACTAACGCGATTATACCAAATACGCCAAAATATTCAATGAGACTTGTCCAAATAAATTTCCCCGGAAATTTTCAAATGCTTCTAGCATTTTAAATCCTTCAAGGATAAATAGGGATCCACAAAATAATTAGACGCATATAAAATATTTTATAACTGCCAGAATAATTGCATCCACCATGAAGTAATTAAAACTCTTCATAAATCATAATTCAAGTCAAATTTATGACTACTTATTTGTGCCTCACTTGCATTACACCATTAGGTGTTTGGACTGTTGGTCCAAATACTTCTCTTTTAGAAGTTCAAAGCGTCCTTCTACATTGGCCAATTCAATATCTATACTTCTGGATAGATTTCTATACAAGATCCTCATTTCTTTCTTTACTTCTATAAAAGTATTCTATGTAAAATTGTTTGCAAAATCGTTGTCGACAACTTTTCAATTTACTGGTTCCATTCTTGTAGTGACATAACTCATCGAGATCTCTTCAAGATTTCAATCTTTATTTCAGGTACCTGAAACTCTTCAAGAGTTTTATAATTAATTATGTATTGGGTCTCTTCAGGAGCAGCTGCCTCCAATATATGATCATCTCATACTACTTTCTATTTACGAGAATTTTGATCATTGGAACCAATTTCAACTATCATGCTTCAGGCATGATTTACATCAATTCGCTTTAACATGTAATTTAAACTTAGAGCATTTTCAGCTGGTATATGAGACTTGATTACTCTCATTAGGCCAGTAAATATGTCTAGCAGTTGACATACAATAACTTGAATCATCTTATGAACTTTTAGTTCATATTTGAGGATCTAGATAATGATAATTCATTTCCTTCTTTATCCAACTAATTATTCTCTCCCCCTAATGTTGAGAAAAATCATTTCATAAATGATTCTCCAATTAATGTAATTTAAACTTAGAGCATTTTCAGCTGATATATGAGACTCAATTACTTTTATTAGGCCAGTAAATATGTCTGGTAGTTGACATACAATAACTTGAATTATCTTATGAACTTTTAGTTCATATTTGAGGATCTAGATAATGATAATTCATTTCCTTCTTTATCCAGCTGATTATTCTCTCCCCCTGATGTTGAGAAAAATCATTTCATAAATGATTCTCCAATTAATGTTTAAGAATTTAAACATAAAATGTGACTCGTACTCAATATATATTCTCAACCCTTTTTATTTACTCATTTTGTGCATTGTGGTGGAGCAATTCAACAATATATCGCACATTCAAAATTCTAAAATGTAAAATATGATTTCTGACCAAAAGTCAAATCATAATGGGAGTTTATTATAACTCGTTGGCTTGATGCGAATAAATGTTGCTATATGGAAACACCATATAAATAATAACTATCTTGTTCTCATAGTTTAGCTATCAAAAAAGAGGCATCAAATTAAAATTTTGCTAAGCTGTGTTTTTCATTACCAATAGGCTTTGTAACTACTGATATAGCCTAAAATATAAACCCACAAGCTTTTTCAAGACGAATAGTCTAATTGTATAATCTGAATCCTTTTAGAATCAATCTCACAAACTTTTGATTGTAGGTTGATAAAACAATGTAGATGTGCATCTACTAAAATCATATAAAACTTTCCACATTTGTGGATATATGGGCCCATATTTCATTCAAATATGCAAGACATGCAGTCTCAACTTCAGTACAAGAACTTCAAGTTCTAATTCTTTTGGTAAGTGGATTCAACTATAACCTTTGAGAACAAACAACACAAGAACTTCAGGTTCTTTTAGTAAGTTGAATTTAATCAATTCATTTAAGCAACACAAGAACTTCATGTTCTTTAATAAGCGGAATTTAATCAATTCCTTTGAGAATAAGCACCACAAGAACTCCAGGTTCTTTTAATACATGTGCATGTAAATCTCAATAATTTCTGTACCATTATTAATTAGGATGGCCTAACCGATAATGCCAACTATATATATGTGTATATATCTCTGAATTTGTAAATTTCTTGTTTATCATAACATGTAATTCAATCTCACTCGTACATGTCTAGTACGACCATCAAAATTGTTCCTTTGAATAGGAATATATTTAGCTCTTTCTGAGCTTTCAATTGAAATTATCTTTTGGTAGCAATATATAGCTCTTTTAGAGCTTTCAACTGACATTTTGGCTACCAGAACTTATATCCACATTGGCTTATTTCAAATATCAATTGATAACATATGTTATCTATAATTATCAAAGGGATATTTTGTGAACTCATATAGATCTCTTAAAATTTCCACTTCTAGTGGTGACGATATTATTACTATTAGCGGTAATTATTACAATATTCGCAATTCTGCACTTTTCATAATGTGCTTTCTCTCAAGAATTTATTGCTCTTCTAGAGCATCAATATTTACAGTTCTTTGAGATATAGTACTCACATTTATTCCCTTGCATTTAAATGGGAAAATATATCTTATGCTTATGTTGAGCATAAATCGTCACCATAGATTGTATTCGACAAGTAATCATGTTAAAACAAAATAAATAAATATCATAATATATAAATATAAATATAAAACATAAATAATTAATGTGTGTAAAGTAAATAAACATTAAGCAAAATAAAAAGATAAATAATTCTCTTCAAAGTTATGAGAATAATTAGAAGATGATTTATTCCCTTCGAGGGTTATAAGAAAATCAACAACGTCCAAATGAGTTGGACCAACAATGTCCAAATAAAGTTGGACCAGTATCATCTTCATTTTTCGCAAACAAAATTTGCTTCTATTTTCTTTCCTTTATCATTCAATGATTGTTGATTTTTCAACGTACGACAAGTACGAGACCAATGATTTATAACATCGCATTGGTAATAAGAAGGATTTTACTTCATTAGAATGACCTTTATCACTCTTGTCATCCTTATAACCTCACTATCGGTGGGTAAAAGTATCCTTAAAATGACCATATTTTCCATGTCTATATTCATGGTTTCAATCACGACCACAACTTCTAATGTGGCTTTTATTCTTTCCATAATATAATCTCACATTCACTTCAGGGAATGGAGTAGATCTAGTGGACCTTTGAAACCTTTTTCACATATCCTTATCACAGAGAACAAAGATTTAATCCTCGTACGCGACATTGTTAAACCAGTCCACAAGGTCCTTTAAAAACCTCATTTGAAGATCCAAAATTTCTTTCAAACTTTTTGGTTGAAAAAGGTTTTGGAAAAGACAAGGTGGACACTACACTTTTCATTCAAAGAAATGGAAATGACATCTTAGTAGTACAAATTTATGTTAATGATATAATCTTTGGTTCTACTAATGGGTTTTATTAACAAGAATTTTCTATGCTAATGCAAGGTGACTTTGAGATGAGCATGATGGGGGAGCTCTCATTCTTCTTGGGGCTCCAAACCAAGCAAAGGAAGGATTGCATCTCCATCAATCAAGCTAAGTACATCAAGGATATGCTCAAGAAGTTTGGCTTAGAGAATGTGAAGCCTCAAGCCACTCCAATGAGCTCATCAATTAAGCTTGACAGAGATGAAGGAGGTAAGTGTGTTGATTCTAAGATTTATTGTTCAATGATTTGTTCTTTTCTTTACCTTACCGCAAGTAGACTCGACATTATGTTTAGTGTTTGCTTGTGTGCTAGGTACCAAGCTAGTCCTAGAGAATCACACTAATAACTGCATAAATATCCTTGTTTTCATACCTTTTTGCTATAGCATTTGCATGTTCTTGAGTTCATACCATAGAATTTAGACTGCATTTAGGTTGCATTTTCTTCTTCTAGGTGCATCTTTATCCTTGGTGGTTGTTGGTCCATATCGAGGGATACTACTCGGGGGGGTTGGTTTTTGGGTTTGTGGTGTGCAGGAAAGGAGTCATGAGAGGAAGCCGGTACTAGGAATTGCTATAGCCTGATGGAAGTGGATATTGGCCAGCACGTGAGAAGCACGTGAGCTGTAGAAGCACGTGAACGCGCAGAAAGGACGACCTGACAAGTGCAGCAGCTGGTACCCACCTGCAGACTATCCTCCTTGTCCCCTCGTAGCAGACTTTGTTAGAGGATATTTCTCGGGATAATCAAGGAATCTTTTGGGCACAAAACCCTAGAGAGCCTCCACTATAAATAGAGGGAGAGAAGCTCGGAAAAGAGAGACAAGTGTTGCGAAAGAGAGGCGGAAGAGAGAGAAAAGGAGAGGGAAGTTTTCACC
Organism: Hibiscus trionum; assembly: GCA_030270665.1. Lineage (NCBI taxonomy): Eukaryota > Viridiplantae > Streptophyta > Magnoliopsida > Malvales > Malvaceae > Hibiscus > Hibiscus trionum. The sequence goes on along the minus strand of BSYR01000020.1, from coordinate 29,391,678 downwards.
TTCATCTTCTCCAGCTTGGTGTCCTCCATCGTTGAAGCTCCAAGGAGTGGCCTCACTGGCCTCGAGAGAGGCGGTGGGCCTAAGACAGTCGGCCAGTCCATGGCGAAGATGGAGTTCACCTTTCTTTCTGTCGCTATATCAATTTCTTTTCATATCTTTATATTTGGTGATGTTATCACAATGATACGTTGGATGATATTGCCCAACCACAAACTGTTTTAGGTGGCTTGGGTTTGATGGATGGTTTTATTTTGAGTACTTTTTAATGCATGCTATGGCTTTTTCAGTGTTTATCATGTTCTATGCTTTGCTTATGCATTTCTCATTTCCTTAAAGTTGTAAGAGCCCTCGAGAGTTGGCCATTCTTTAAGTGTGTGTTGGGGTTAGTAATCGAGAGAGCTGGCCTTAGAACTTTCATAAGCAATTGAGTGACTATCGAGAGGCAAACTCTAACCTACCTTAGAGATAAGTGATAGGTTTCAAGGGCTAAAAATGATAGTTCGTGAAGGGTAGGGGAGTGTTAAGAGTTTACACCGAGAGGTATGGCTGTAGCATTTTTGACTCCCAGTTTCCTGGCTAGAGATATTTTAGGAACACTCTTAGTAAATCCCGCCTAGCATAGAAGATAGCTGAAGAGCCTTAGTATCGTTAAGAAGCTTAAGTTATGTAACACCCGAGTTTGGGGGTCGGGTGAAAATAATATTAAAATAATATTATGAGTTTCGGTTTTATAATTAAAATAATAAAATATTATTTGGGCCTCGGGTTTTCAAACGAATAAATCATGTTGGACATGTTTTGGTTTTAAAGCCCAATTCCATGGAATTGGGAAATTTAAATGGCTATCCTCATTAATGGAAAGATTGTAAATAAGTAGACTTTCAATTTAAATTCCTTTTTTATTAAAATAGTTTCCTTGTCATCTTCTTCTCTCTTCACATTTTCATTTTCCACGACAAGGAGAGCTCTCTTCTCCATTTTCACTATTCCATCACCTTACATCTTCATCTTTGGTGCTTTTCGAAAGGTAATTTCGTTTTTGACTTGGCCTTATCTCCCTCTTCATTTTGGTACCATTAGTTTTCATTAAAACCATGTATTTTGTAATTTGGGTTTTTCAAGGATTTTGTTAAAGTTTGAAACTTTATGAATTTCTAACAAAGCTTTTGATTTATAGTTGTTAGATAAGTTGTTTACAACCCTCAAGGTCCAACATATGTGAATTTTAAAGAGTTTTATGGTGATTTTCGGATTTGGGTTTTAATGGGGTTTTTGAAGGGTTTAAAGGTTAGTTTTGGGTGTGTTTGATGTTGGAAGTTGAGGGCTGATGTTAGGGTGATAGTTAGGGGTTGTTTTGGAAGCATTTAAGTGTGTTAAAAAGGTTGAAATCTTGAGTTTTGGACTGGGTTTGATGGCTTCTCGGGTTTGAGGTTTTGGGAGTTGTTCATAGCTTGAAATCTTGTGTTTTATGCTTGAGTAGTGTTCTGGGTTTGCTACGTTGAATTGTGAACTGATTTGAGGTTGTTTTGAATGTGTTGAGATGATTAGAAGCAAGAGTTTGTGTTGGTGAAACCTTGGGAACAAATCCGGAATCGTTGGAAGCTTGATCGGCTAGGGTGTTGAGCTTGGAATAGTCGGTGAGTGGTTAAATGATTTTAAATGGTTTTCGAGTATTGGTTCAAGCATGTGGACTAGGTTGGGCTTGGTAGACCCACCTAGAGTTGGGATTAGAGTGGTAGCCTAATCCCAAGCTTTAGTTAGAGACTTTGGTTACACTCTGATTGTTGTTATGCCTCATGTTTAATTGTGTTTATGGTGGCTCTGTATAATGTGTTATACATGTATGTTGAGGCATGGTATTGATGCATTGTGATATGCATGTGGATTGTGCATGATGGTGATCATGGTGAGTACGTGCTAAGCACGAAAGTTGATATGAAATGATATTGTGGATTGTGTTTAGTATTGGCACTAGTATGCTTGGGTACAAATGATCGATCATTAGGATGTTTAGTGTGCACACATGATTCAAATGCGCGCGTGGTCTTGGTGATGGTAGTCATCAAGATGGAGTACGGGTTCGCCCGGAAAACCTTCTTATATATATGTTAGTCGATGATGAGTGTAATCCCATCGACAGGGCGTGAGGATGAGTGGAATCCCCCCTCCCCCCGCGTGAACGGTGATGAGTGTAATCCCGCCGTAAGGTAATGGTTGTTGTTGGATGTGAGTTCCAACGTTTTATCCGCGTATTCGAGTCATAGCTAGGTGCCAATATGAGTTTATATGTGTGCCAATATGATTTGAGATGTGTTGCCAATGTGGGTTAATACATGTGTTCATATGATGTGGTTATGGACTTGTTGAGCATGGCATATTATGAGTTTATGTTCATGCATCATTGATATTTTGCTCATGTGGATCGAAGGTAAGATCATGCATTCTACCTTGGTTGTGCTCGTGCTTGGACCCTGCGTTGTCGAGGTTTGTTTTAATGAGCTTACCCTCACTAAGCTTTATGCTTACGCTCTCTTTGTTCGACAATGTAGATCCATAGTTCGTGGGTAGCTTGTGCAAGGAGAGGGCCTCCAAGTGTGCTTTGTGGTGCTATCTTAGCTTTCAAGTATGGACATTTTAGTTATAAGGTGTAATAGTCAAGCAATGGGACATGTACTGTTGCTTTGAGCTTTTGGAAGTATGTTGGTGTTGGTTTGTTTAGGAGCATGTTTAGACTCATTGTTATGATGTTGTTGGTTTGACTTTTGGATGCCTTGTGTGGATTGTAAACCATGTTTTAGTTGCTTAACATGTATTTTGGCCTTGTGCCTTTATGGATGCCTAAGTGTATGTTTGTTGAAGCATGAATCTTAAATGTTATGTGTGAAGCATGTGTTGAATGTTGTTGATTCCTTTAGTGTATGGCTTTTATATGTTCGATGTGTGTTAAGCATGCTCGTATAGGTTGTCTTGTATCTAGAGTTTTTGCTTGTGTGTTGTGTGAGGTTTTAGTGGTGTTTTCGGGAAAGCCTTGTACCAAAAACTAGCTAAAACCAATATGCAGACAGGGGCGTTTCGAAACGGTTGGCCCCGTTTCGGTACGGTCCCTTTGTTTCGGGCCAAGCGTTTCGGTACGCTAGGGGGCCGTTTCGGTACGATTTTGCTACTGGGAATCTGAGAATTTGACGATAAAATGAAGTATCGAAACGGGCTTCAGTGTTTCGGAACGACCTTCGTATCGTTGACCACGAGAAGTTGACCGTTGAGGGCATTTCGATACGGGCCAACCCTGTTTCGAAATGGTCTCTTCAGGTTGACTTTGGCCTGTTGACCTAGTCAAGGTATATCGAAACACCCTATGGGCGTTCCGATATGACCTGCTGTTTAGGATTAAAATAGGCTGTTTTAATTGGGCTGTTGGTTGTTTACCTCATCGTTTCTTCCGCTGTTGCGTTTCTCACATAGGATCTAATATCTCATCTAGAAAAGATAATATAAATGAAAAAAGATTTCCTTGGGTCGGTAACCGAAGTGGAGCCTTAACGAGTTTCGCCTCAGTTATCCCCGTGTAGCCCACTCGGATCGGTCAAGCGTCCGGACCGGGACGAGGGGGTTACAAGTTAGGTTGTCCATCATTCCTAGCCAGTCATTTCGTAGTGAGTTTCGCATACGAAAGGGGACCTGTTCATCATATTGTTATCTCATCTTTCTCTGCTTTATTTTGCTTCAGCATTATTTTACACCATCTCTTTTACTATAGCATTGTCAACTACAAAAAGTTCAATCTTTATTGTTACAGCAACCGTGAATACCTCCAATCCCTATGGAGACGATACTCACTCATCACTTTATTACTCGTTCGACGTGTATACTTGCACCATATTTACGTATCATTTATAGTACACTGCACACAAGCAACAAGTTTTTGGTGCTGTTGCCGGGGATTGACAATTGGTTGTTTACGGTTTTTTGTTTATATTGTTAGTTCTTTGTTTTTGTACATATTTATTTTAGGTTTTCACTTTTCTTTTTATGTGTCTTGCTAGTGTATGACCAGAAGGCGACCTAAAGGACCTCTGCAATCACCTATTTCTGAAATCGAGCAATTCTTGAGACTTAGGAGATGTGTTCGAAGAGAAGAGACTAGAAACATGAACGGAGAAATACCACCACCTCAAGGTAACAGAGATGCTATGGCAAATGGCCAGGGAGAAGCAGCTCGACCTCGAGCAATTAGAGATCATTTGACACCTATCTTGGACAATCTCTATCCCATAATAGTAGCTCTAGAAATTCAGGTAGCCCAGTTCGAGCTTAAACATGTTATGTTCAACATGTTGAACACTATAGGTCAGTTTGGAGGTATGCCTCACGAAGATGCAAGACAACATATCCGTGCTTTCTTGGAAGTTTGTGACTCGTTCAGAAAACAAGGAGTGCACGAGGATGTGCTAAAGCTTAAACTGTTTCCATATTCTTTACGTGATCGTGCTAGAGCATGGCTAAGTGAAGTGCCAGCTGGATCAATGGAGACTTGGACAGATCTATGCAAAAGTTTTCTGCTACGATATAATCCACCCAATAGAAACACTTAGTTGAGAAATGATATTGCTTCTTTTCGTCAAGCTGATGACGAATCCATGTATAAGTGTTGGGATCGATTCAAGGGATTGTTGAGGAAGTGCACAAATCATGGTTTTCATGACTAGACCCAAGTGGTTATGTTCTATAATGGAGTGAATGCTCCTGCAAGGATGATGCTAGATGCTTCAGCAAATGGGACTTTGTTAGACAAATCACCGGAGGAAGCATTTGACATTCTTGATAGGGTAGCCAACAATGATTACCAGTTTCCGACCACAAGGCTTGGAACGGGGAGAATAACCCAAGTAGCTCGAGACAGTGAAGCTGATGACTCGGTAGCCACCCAGTTAGCTGCTATCACAAATATGCTAAAGAACCTCTAACGTCCCAACGAAGTCAAGGAAGTGAAGTCAGCAACCTCATGTCTCAGATGCGATGGCAATAACCATTTGAGTGAATGCCATGACAATCAAGAGTCGGCCAACTATGTGGGGAACTATAACCGCAACAACAATCCATACTTCAATACCTACAACCCAAGATGGCGTCAACATCCAAATTTCAGTTGGGGTAATCAAGGGCATAACAATTCTGCTCAGTCAGCGCCACAACAAAATCTGATCGAAGCACCATCTTCTACCAGATGATGCCATGGCAAGGTCACAAGGGAGCAGCATCTTCATCAAACAATTCCCTGGAGACTACATTCAAAGAATTTATGGCTATGACAAAAGATTTCATGGGAACCACGAAATTTTTGCTACAAGATCATGCAACAAACATTAAGAATCAATGAGCCTTATTGCAAAGCCATAGTTCCTCTCTCCGAGCCTTAGAAACACAAGTTGGTCAGATAGCTCAAAACTTGCATGCGTGATCACAAGGAAGTCTTCCTAGTGACACTGAAGCCACAAAGCACCATAGCAAGGAACAATATAGTGCACTCACATTAAGGAGTGGCAAGGAAATTAGTAAGGAAGACAAGTTTGGGGGAAAAGAGGAGGAGGAATCTCATCCCAACTTGCCTCAGGAAGAATATAACTCACAAGATCCTCCAGTTAAAGAAAAGGGTGAGGAAGTCGTAGCAAAAGAAACATCGGAGGAGGAGCATGCTTTTGCTACAGCAAAAGATGTAACTCCACCAGCCCATAAAAATGAAGTTAGACCCCCACCTCCTTTTCCTCAACGACTCAAGAAACAGAAAGAAGACCTTCAGTTCCAGAAATTTTTGGATATCCTAGACAAATTACATATCAATGTACCATTTCTGGAGGCCATTGACCAGATGCCAACATATGCCAAGTTCCTCAAGGATATAGTCACGAAAAAGAGGAAGGTCGGGAAGCAAGAAACTGTCACTATAACAGAAGAATGTTATTCTATGTGGAGCAAGCTGCCACCTAAGAGGAAGGACTCATGTAGTTTTGGTATCCCATGTTCTTTTGGCGGCAAGTTTGTTGGAAGAGCACTTTGCGATTTGGGATCAAGTGTCAACCTGATGCCTAAGTTGATTTTTCTGAAACTGGGAATTCGAGAGGTACAACCTACCAAGGTTGTGCTATAGCTAGCCGATCATTCTCATGTTCGTCCAGAAGGAAGAATTGAAGATGTCGTGGTAAAAGTGGACAGATTTATCTTTCCAGTCGACTTCTTAATCCTCGACTGTGAAGTTGACAGCAATACACCTATCATCTTAGGTAGGCCATTTTTAGCCACCTGGCGAGCTTTGATTGATTGTGAGAAGGGTGAATTCACGATGTGAGTGGCTGATCAGACGGTCACGATCAATATTCATGACACCCTCAAGTATGTAGACAATCCAGAAGTATGCCAATATGTAGATGCTACAGCACAGAATGTGACTGATGAGTTTTGTTGTAGCAATGAGATGCAAATGGAAGAGTTTGAAGCACTCTGCAAGGATGATAATTCAGACCTAGAAGAGTTCTCAAGGGAACTGGAGCAGTCTAGTCGACTCGAGGCTAGACCAGGTACGCACTTTGAACCTCTTGATTTTTCAAAATTTGTACCTCCTAAGCCTTTCCATGAGCATGCACCTACTCTAGAACTTAAAACTTTGCCATCACATCTTAAATATGCTTATTTAGGAAGCAATGAAACTTTGCATGTGATAATCTCATCTAGTCTCACACCTAAGCAAGAAACTAGTTTAGTAAATATGTTGTTACAACATAAAAATGCGATAGGGTGGACTATGGCTGCTTTGAAGGGTATAAGCCCTGCTATATGTATGCACAAAATTCTGCTTGATGATTGTCACAACAATTCAGTTGATCCCCAGAGGAGATTAAACTCGATCATGATGAATGTGGTGATGAAAGAGATAATCAAGTGGCTTGATGCTGGAGTAATCTACCCGATATCCGATAGCTCATGGGTCGGCCTGGTGCAATGTGTACCGAAGAAAGGAGGCATGATTGTGGTAAGTAACGAGGAGAATGAGTTGTTGCCTACTAGAACCGTCACGGGGTGGACGATTTGCATGGACTATAAGAAGCTCAACAAGGCAACTAAGAAGGACCATTTTCCCATCCCATTCATTGATCAGAAGTTAGATCGACTAGCGGGCAAGGCATTCTACCGTTTCCTCGATGGGTATTCTGGGTACAATCAGATTGCTATAGCACCCGCAGAACAAGAGAATACGACTTTCACATGCCCTTATGGAACTTATGCTTTTCGGAGAATGCCATTTGGTCTCTGCAATGCTCCAGCAACTTTTCAAAGATGTATGCTGGCTATGTAACGCCTCGATTTTGGGCCTAGATGTTTTAGAGTTTGAATCAGGCCGGTCGAGAACGGTTCGAATCTTTAAGGGAGAGTTAGGGATCACCTAGTTCGGAATGCTTTAAAAATATGGAAAAATATCTAAAAATCCTCATTTATTATATGAATGATTATGGTGAAAACAATTTTACAAAATAAGGTTTTGAAATTGTTAAATGTGTAAAAGTTCTATAATTTACCCCCTATTTAACCCATATTTCTGCTGCATTCAAGCATAATTCATTGCATTTAGGTTAGATTTCAGTTATACATCACAAATATATCAAATGGCACAGTTTCTGTTGAAATTGGTTACTTTTGCAGGTAGCTGCTGTAGCAGATGGAGGGCAGTATAGAAGCAGATGCTGGGCAGTGAAGAAGCACAGCTGGAACTGGATGTGCTAACAAAGAGGACGATGCTGCCATGGCCGCTGCCGCGACAGCCAAGGACGACAGCGATAGTGAAGGGAAGAAGTCAAGTGGACCTCGACAAAAAGAGAAAATTAAGCCCATCTATCGTGGAGCACCCTTATATTTTTCCAAGCCCTAGATCAGAATGAAGGCCAAGCCCAAGGTTCAAGGAAGAAACTCCAAGCAAGAAGGAAGGACGAATTAAAGACTTATGCTCTGAAGATTTAGTCTTTAATAGAGTTGTACTTTAATTTAAACTTGTATTCTTTCCATATTAGAAAACTTGAACCCAAGGCCTATATAAAGGCATGTAATTCGACCTAGGGAAGGACATCACGATATTCTCTAGCCTTCTTCCCAAAACCCTAACCGTTTTCCCTTCCTCAACATGTTCTAAACCTCCCCTAGGGCTAAGGGTTGATTTGTAAAGTAGTTGCAAGGATTGCATTTTTTTAGGAATTTTTCTGTTCAATAAAATTACTTCAAGTTTGCTTATTCTGGTTTTCAACATCTTGCAAGAGTATCGGGAGAGCATTGTGAGATTACTCATTTACTTAATATCGGGAGAGTTAAGTATACAAAAGGAATAAGTACGGGTTCTCTAGTTTATGGTTGAACTATCTCGGACCTAGGGATAGGACGAGGTTAAGTGGCTAAAGAAGAATTCAACAACATCGGTGTTCATCCTTCGATTCACGCCGGGAGGTATCATCAAAGACGTGTTCATCGACATACTTGGACCTAGGGATAGGCCAAGGCACAGCAGTGATTCTTGCCAAGCTTGAAGTACAGAGTTGTGTGATCGCTGCCGCGACTAACAACAGACCGCTGCCGCGACAGGTGCTGCCACGATAGGCAGGATGACAGAACATATATTCCTAGACTTTGCAACACCTACACTACTGATCAATTCAATACCGGCCCATTCTCTCTATCTTGATTTCTTTATTCTTAATTTCCAGCACTGTTTATTATTTAGTGACAAACATATTAAACTATTCTTTTTCCTCTCGTGCAGTAATTCAAGGTGAAGCTATTAGCCCAGTCCCTGTGGAGACGATATCCGATACTTCCGTATAACTTTACTACTTGCGTCGTGTACACTTGCACTACATTGCGATAGACACTTTTACACGCAACAAGTTTTTGGCGCCATTGCCGGGGACTGGCAACATATCTTTACCCTATCTTTTACTGCACTTCCTTTACTTATATGTTTTTACTTGGATTGTTCAACCTATACCTTTCACAAGGTCTTCTGTTTGCGTATGTGCATATCTTAACAAGGAAAAGAACCGGAGCACCAGTTAGATCCTGAAATCGAACGAACATACAATCTCAGGAAAAGAGTCTGTTATCTCGTTTAAAGAAACGAATACCTGGAGGAACAACTAGAAGCAATGGTGAAAGAAAGACGTCAAGAAAGAAGGAATGACCAAGATAATCCCCAGGATAATGATAATCCTGCCGGGAATGGAGGGAACGGCCAACCTACCGATCCTCCTGTCGCTGCCGCACGCCGGTCATGCCGAGACTACATGCTCAATGACCATGTAGAACTAGAAACAACCCTGCCAGATGTAGACGTTGACAACTTTGAGCTGAAACCTGTTATGTTCAGCATGATCAACAACGCTGGCCAATTTAGTGGTGCTGCTACTGAGGATGCTAGGGAGCATCTAAAAACATTCCAGGAAATCTGTGGTTCGTTTAGACTACCAGGATTTAATCCGGAGATACTGGGGCTTCGGTTATTCCCTCATTCTTTAAGGGACAGGGCGAAAACTTGGTGGAATAAACTAACGCCGGGTTCAATACGAACTTGGACAGCTTTAACTCGTGAATTCTTGTCTCATTTTAATCCTTCACATTTATCTAAGCGATTACATAACGAAATTGCTACTTTTCAACAGGAAGATGACGAGCCAATGCACGAGGCCTGAGACAGATTTACCACTCTTTTGAGGAATTGCTTGATGCATGGATTTCCCGTTTGGAACCAGGTAACAAAATTTTATAACGCTGCTAATTTACAGACTCGTATGAGAATTGATTCAGCAGCAAATGGACTGTTGTTGGACAAAGATCCTGAAGATGCAATGGCAGTATTGAAAAATCTGGCGAAGAATGAGGAACAGTTTCCTATGGCAAGAAGAGGGGGTAAACGAGTTCTAGCTGTAAAAGATTATGAAGCAGACAGTTCTTTAAAATCACAGGTGGCATATCTCACTAAGGCAATGAAAAAGCTCTTGAAAGAAGATTCACAGCCTGCCTACTCTGCTGAAGAGGTATGCGAGACTTGCGATGGAAATCACAGTTCGGAAGATTATCCGATACAGTTAGAAGAAGGGATGTATGTTGGGAACTACAATAAACAGAACTATAATTCCAACAACTACAATCCCAACTAGAGAAAGGATCCCAAGTTTTCTTGGAGTAACCCCAATAATGCCCTGAATCCTCAAGCACAGAACACTCAGAATCAGGGGGGCCTAGATTAATGACTCGGCAGCAACCGCAGCAGCAGCAGCAATAGCCACCACCTGCCACGACTAGTATACTGGAACAGACCTTGGCTAAGTTTATGTCTCAAACAGGAACTTACATTGAGAACATGAATCACTTCGTCAAGAAGACTGAGACATTCATGGATAAAACAGAGATGCGGATGACCAACCATGAAGCTACTCTAAAATCATTGGAGACACAGATGGGTCAGGTTTCCCAACATATTAAACCGAGGCAGAATGGAGGATTTCCTAGCGATACTGAAAACGCTAGACAACCCACACATGAGCAGTGTAAAGCCATCACTACTAGGAGTGGGAAGAAATTACCAAGGCCAGAGAAGGAAGCTGAAATAGTTAAGAAACCAGCCTTGGAGTCAACTGCCGAGAACGCTGCTCCGGCAGATGGCAAGCAGCCTGCTGCCGATGAACCTGTCACGACAACAGAAGGGACAAAGGAGAAAGACGAAGAATCTAAGCCTCCTCAGATCCGAATGCAGTGGGAAGGATGCATTGCTGATTACCATCCCCCACCTCCTTTTCCTCAGCGGTTACAGAAATTGAAGCAGGAATCCCAGCTTAAGAATATCTACGATATTTTTAAGTAGGTCCATATCAATATTCCACTGTTAGATGTCGTTAGGGAAATACCTGGTTATGCCAAATTTCTCAAGGATGCCATGTCGAAGAAATCCAGACTTGGGGAATTTGAAACGGTTAAAATGACAGAGGGATGCATGAGTATTCTGCACAAGCATCCACCCCAGAAGCAGAAAGATCCTGGAAGCTTCATCATACCATGAATAATCGGAGACAAATTTGTGGGTAAGGCACTTTGTGATCTTGGTGCTAGTATAAATTTAATGCCCAAATCTGTTTTTCAGAAATTAGGTATTGGACGAGCACGACCCACAACAGTAGTACTACAGCTGGCAGACCGCTCTTACGTTCATCCAGAAGGAAAAATTGAAGATATTCTGGTGAGAGTGGATAAATTTATTTTTCCTGCTGACTTTCTTGTCTTAGATTGTGAAGCAGATGAAAACGCACCAATCATCCTGGGGCGACCCTTCTTAGCCACAGGAAGATCACTGATAGATGTGGAAAAAGGAGAACTCACTATGAGAGTAAACGATCAAGAGATCAAGCTGAACGTTCTCCAGGCAATAAAACATACTGATGCAAAAGAAGAGTGCAAGGCCATCACTGAAATTACCTTTGACCAAACCTGAATCATGTCGAGCTACCACGACATCACAATTGGCCACTGCCCCAGCAGCTATTTAGAAGACTGTCACGATAGCACCGACGACAGCAGCTCCTCAGAGTCTGATACATCTGATACTGAAGATCAGGAGGAGGTAAAGTGGATAGGCAATCGTCCAGGTAAGTTATTCGAGCCCTTAAACTATACCTCGGATGAACATATAGTCCAAAAGCCATCAACTGTAGAGCCCCCTGTTCTAGAACTTAAGCCCCTGCCAGGGCAGCTAAAATATGTTTTCCTTGGTTTAAATGATACGTTGCCCGTAATCATCTCTTCCAAGTTGATGCAGGAATAGGAACAACAACTGATAAGGATGCTGCAGCAGCACAAAAAGGCTATTGGATGGACGATAGCTTATATCCAGGGCATCAGTCCGGTACTATGGATGCATAAAATCCTCTTAGAGGATGATCATAAGCCGACCATTGATGCACAAAGACGACTGAACGATGCTATGCGAGAGGTGGTACGTAAGGAGATCATAAAATGGCTAGATGCTGGAATAATCTATGCCATCTCGGATAGCAAGTGGGTGAGCCCGGTGCAGTGCGTTCCCAAGAAAGGAGGAATAACTGTGGTAACCAACGAAGAAAACGAGCTAATCCTAACCAGGACTGTGACTGGTTTGAGGGTTTGTATGGACTACCGGAAGCTTAACAAAGCTACCCGGAAAGACCATTTCCCCTTGCCCTTTATTGATCAAATGCTTGATAGATTAGCGGGTAAACCTTACTATTGTTTTCTTGATGGTTACTCAGGTTATAATCAAATAGCCATCGCACCGGAAGATCAAGAGAAGACGATGTTCACATGCCCATACGGTACTTATGCTTTTCGGAGGATGCCATTTGGACTGTGTAATGCACCAACGACCTTTTAAAGGTGCATGAAGGCAATATTCTCTGATATGGTGGAAGACTTCCTGGAGATATTCATGGATGATTTTTCTGTCTTTGGAGACAATTTTGAAAGCTACCTAGGCAACCTACAGAAAGTGCTCGAAAGATGTGAGAAAGCAAACTTGGTATTGAACTGGGAGAAGTGTCACTTCATGGTGGATGAAGGGATAGTCCTAGGCCATAAAATAAGCTACCGCGGCATAGAAGTCGACAGAGCCAAGATCGAGGTAATCGAAAAGCTGCCGCCACCCACCACAATCAAGGGAATCAGAAGTTTCTTAGGGCATGCTGGTTTTTATCGGAGATTCATCGCGAACTTTTCGAAGATCACCAAACCTTTATGCCATCTTCTGGAGCAGAACCGTCCCTTCGACTTCAACACTGAATGTACTGAGGCATTCTATGTTCTAAAAGAAAAGCTGGTAACAGCCCCAATAGTACAGCCACTAGATTGGAAACTGCCATTCGAGATTATGTGTGATGCTAGTGACTATGCTGTCGGGGCAGCACTTGGGTAGAGGAAAGACAAGCTCTTTCATGTCATATACTATGCCAGTAAAACATTGAACAATGCCCAAGTAAACTGCACCACCACAGAGAAGGAACTATTAGCTGTTGTATTCTCTATTGACAACTTCCGTTCTTATATACTTGGAACGAAGGTCATAGTCCACACAGACCACTCTGCATTAAAGTATCTGTTCACCAAAAAGGATGCAAAGCCTAGACTGATACGTTGGATTCTGCTACTGCAAGAGTTCGACTTGGAGATCAAGGACAAAAAGGGGACAGAGAATCAAGTCGTAGATCACTTGTCAAGGATAGATAAGGGTAAGAGTATACCGGAAGACGAGACACACATACTGGAGACCTTCCCTGACGAGCAGCTATTCGCTGCCACAAGCACTGCCGCGACAGCCATGACGACAGGTAAGTTTTCTGAACTTCCATGGTATGCTGATTTCGTTAATTATTTAGTTAGCGGAATAACTCCTCCTGACCTTAATTATCAAGCTAGGAAGAGGTTCCAAAATGATGTAAAGCATTATTATTGGGACGAACCTCTTCTTTTCAAATATTGTGCAGATCATGTTATTAAGAGATGTATACCACAGGATGAACATGAAGCTATACTACATCACTACCATGCTTCACAATATGGAGGACACTTAGGTGGTAACAAAACTGCTGCCAAAGTTTTGCAATCTGGATTTTACTGGCCGTCACTATTCAAGGATGCCCAAACATTCTACAAAATTTGTGACAAGTGTCAACGGACTGGTAACATCTCAAGGAGACATGAGATGCCACTGCAAAACATTCTTGAAGTCGAGATCTTCGATGTTTGGGGATAGATTTTATGGGACCATTCCCAACTTCATGTAGGAACTTATACATCCTCATGACAGTAGATTATGTGTCCAAATGGGTTGAAGCAATCGCTACTCAGAAAAACGATGCCAAGACGGTACAGAGGTTTTTGCATAAAAACATATTTTCCAGATTCGGCATCCCCAAAGCGATCATCAGTGATGAAGGAAGACATTTCGATAATAGGGTTATAGCTGCTGCCTTGAAAAAGTATGGTGTCAAACATCGGATTGCAACAGCATACCACCCTCAGACCAATGGACAAGCTGAAATATCCAACAGAGAGGTAAAGAACATCCTTGAAAAGATGGTTAAACCAATTCAGAAGGACTGGTCTCTACACCTCAATGATGCATTATGGGCCGACAGAACAACGTTCAAAACTCCATTGGGAATGTCACCCTACCGGCTGATTTATGGGAAAACATGCCATCTACCTGTTGAGATTGAGCATAGAGAATACTGGGCCATCAACGCAGTGAATATGGACTTGGAAAAAGCATGACGGAAAAGGCTGCTTGACTTGAATGAGATAGAAGAAATTCGAGCAATGGCCTATGACAATGCAAGGATTTACAAAGATAAAACAAAGAAGTGGCATGATAAGAAGTTGCTGCCACGATAGTTCTGCCCAGGGCAGCTTGTGTTGCTGTTCAACTCTAGATTGAAACTCTTCCCAGGGAAGCTAAAATCTAGATGGTCCGGCCCATTCCAAGTGGTGCAGGGTTTTCCCCATGGTGCCATAACAATCAGATCTCTAAAAGACGGGCACCAATTTAAAGTTAATGGACAAAGACTGAAGCACTATCAGGGGACTGAAGACCCAAGAATGCAGGAAGTGGTTACTTTAGGAGATGCCCCTCCTGGCATCCCTAATGTAACCTAATTTTTTTATTTATTTTTATTATTGTTATTATTATTATATATATATTAGGTAATTAGAATTATTTTATTTTCAGGAACTAAAGTTTATTTTTACTTTTAGGAAATAAAGTAGACAAGGAGAAGAGGAGAAGTGAATCCAGCCCACCATTTTTTCCATCATCCCAAAAAAGCCAAACTTTGGAGCCTGCCGTTACAGCTACCGCGACAGACGCGGAAAATCTAGCCTGTCAACACGCTGTCGCGGCAGACACGCAAACGCGTAACAGACACGAAAACACGTGACAGACGCGTCAGAAACCGCGTAACAGCTGGCCCCGTTATTCGCGCCTGCCGTTATAGCTCCAACGGGCAGCAAACTCACCCTCTATATAAACCTCATTTTACTATTCATTTTCACTCACTTCTACTCTTTCTACTTGTTTCCTCTAGAATTTTTACTTGCTTTCATTTTCTTCCACAGTCCTTGCAACATGACTTCTAGAAACACCCGCCGCAGCTCTGCCTCAGGATCTGCCCCGGCAGCATCCACTCCAAGCTCCTTCCAGATCCGTGATATGTGGGAGGAGAGGGGGTTCATTTACACGTCCAAAACGGGGAACCTAGGGCTGCAGCCGTTCATAGCCCTAAAAATCAGAGCCCTGCAGTGGAAGATATTCGCAGAACAACCGGAGAAGATGAACGTGACTCTCGTCCGAGAATTTTATGCTGCCATCGGCAGCAGGAACGCGACAGCAATCACAGTCCGAGGGAAAGAGGTACCTTTCGAGCCCGAGTACATCAACACATTCTACGGGTTCTATGTGGGACAAAGAGAAGATGGCCACCAAAGATTCCTCGAGAGTCTAGAGCCTGCCGACTACGACGCTGTGATGGCATAACTCACAGATGAGGGTACCGAGTGGAACACCGATCCGAAGCATCCAAGAACGGTAAAGAGAGTCCAACTCACCCCAGAGGTGAAGCTTTGGAATGCTTTTATCAAGAAAAGAATCATGCCCTCCTCACACAACACGACTGTCGACCAACCAAGGTTAGCCCTCATCCATTCCATTTTAAATGAGAGGCCAATTAATGTTGGCAGATACGTCCGGGAGGGTATACTTGACTGTGCTCACCGGCCGTCCGGACCACTCTTCTACCCCTACCTCATCACTGCCCTCTGCCGCGGCCACAATGTACCGGAGGCAGTCGAAGATTTACGAGTTCAAGGGAAAGGCTGGACCGACCGTAACATACTCAGCTTGATGGAACTCAAAGCTGCCACGCCCCTGTCATCTTTTGACCCTACTGCCACAGCAGCAGAGCCGACAGAGCCCACCGACACCGAGCCTGCTGCCACAGAACCCATGCAGCCTACTGCAGCAGCTCCTCCAGCTGACACCTCCTCACAGATCCTTGCTGCCATACAGAAAATAGAGGAACGACAGCTCGGCCTCATGAGTTTCATCCGAGACTTCACCACCGCCACGGTACATTTCATCAACACCTCTCTTAATTTCCCCAATGCTCTGTTCCCTACTTTCCTCAATCAATATTTTGCTGCCCCCACCCCTGCCCATACCCTTACACCTGTTGCCACGCCCAAAACGCCATCTGCTACGTCCACACCGACCCCTGCCACAACAGCTGCAAGCGGCAGCCGCACAGCCGACACATCTGCTAGGGGAACCAAAAGAAAGATGCCTTCGGCTGAACTCGACGCCTATATAGCAGGTTTCTCCTCTTCCTCAGTTTGGGAGGAATCCGACGGCAAACCGTCCATTAAAAGGATCTGCTCAAGGAATTCACCTCGGTGAAACGATAGAAAACAGTAGTCGATAAAGACAAATTTGATATCGGAAGTAGCAGCGAGAGCAGCAGTAGCTCCGAGGTTTAGGTAGTAGAGAAACCACCTCATATGTCCCCTACCCGTATTCAACCTCCAAGGGAGGCCAAAACAAAGAATACTTCTGCCTCTCCCATCCGCCTGCCAGCACCAGCAAAGAAAGTCACTTCCCGCCGGCAGGTTCAGATCAACAGCATCAGCGATGACGACAGCACCTGAAAATTTAAGTTTCTTACCTTATATTGTTGTCTGTTTTTTATATTTTGTGATGTACTTTTTATTTTCCTTATCTGTCATTTGCATTGAGGGCAATGCAACCCTCCATTAATGGAGTCTTTTAAGTTTAAAAATTGTGTCTTTTACTTAGTTTATTTTTGCTAAAAAATTAAAATTTGGCTTAAGTCTTTGAACTGAACTTACCTGCCGTGATAGGCTCTGTCGTGGCAGTGCCTTTAGGATAGTTTTAGGAGCAGTTTAAGCCTTACTATAGTTCTGAAATCTCAAAACACCATTTGTGACTTTTATACTGTCTAGAACTTTACTGGTAAACTAGAATAGGGAAAAGCTTAATACTTGAGTAGCCCCTAGAGGTGTCTAACATTGGCTCTAGGAAAAGAAGTTAAGAAAAATAGACTCTTACACCTAGAGGTGCCCGAAACCGACTCTAGGAAGTTAGCTAGAGGTGCCTGAAACCGGCTCTAGTCAAACTTAAGCTTGAGAAATATAATCGAGTCTGCATAAAAACTAAAGGAGCCTAAGAATTGCCTCCAAAAAGATGAAAATTGGCATAAAAATTCAAGTTAGAAGTTTCAGCTATTCTAGTAAACTAAGTGAGTCTAGGCATATAATTGTTCATAAAGCATGCACACACTACACGAGAATTATAGCATGGTTCTGAATGAATCCTGAATTATCCGACAAGGTGTTGCTTACAATAGGGAATGCATGGTAGGTAATGAAAGGTTCATTGTTTTAAGCCAAACAAAATTTTTGTATTTCTTTTCTTTTAGGTTTAAATTGCTTGAGGGCAAGCAAAAACTTGAGTTTGGGGGTGTGTTAAGTGTGTAAAAGTTCTATAATTTACCCCCTATTTAACCCATATTTCTGCTGCATTCAAGCATAATTCATTACATTTAGGTTAGATTTCAGTTATACATCACAAATATATCAAATGGCACAGTCTCTGCTGAAATTCGTTACTTTTGCAGGTAGCTGCTGTAGCAGATGGAGGGCAGTAGAGAAGTAGATGCTGGGCAGTGAAGAAGCAGAGCTGGAACTGGATGTGCAAACAAAGAGGACGATGCTGCCATGGCCGCTGCCGTGGCAGCCAAGGACGACAGCGATAGTGAAGGGAAGAAGTCAAGTGGACCTCGACAGAAAGAGAAAATTAAGTCCATCTGTCGTGGAGCACCCTTATATTTTCCAAGCCCTAGATCAGAATGAAGGCCAAGCCCAAGGTTCAAGGAAGAAACTTCAAGCAATAAGGAAGGACGAATTAAAGACTTATGCTATGAAGATTTAGTCTTTAATAGAGTTGTACTTTAATTTAAACTTGTATTCTTGCCATATTAGAAAACTTGAACCCAAGGCCTATATAAAGGCATATAATTCGACCTAGGGAAGGACATCACGATATTCTCTAGCCTTCTTCCCAAAAGCCTAGCCGTTTTCCCTTCCTCAACATCTTCTAAACCTCCCCTAGGGCTAAGGGTTGATTTGTAAAGTAGTTGCAAGGATTGCATTTGTTTTAAGAATTTTTCTGTTCAATAAAATTACTTCAAGTTTGCTTATTATGGTTTTCAACATCTTGCAAGAGTATCGGGAGAGCATTGTGAGATTACTCATTTACTTAATATCGGGAGAGTTAAGTATATGAAAGGAATAAGTACGGGTTCTCCTGTTTATGGTTGAACTATCTCGGACCTAGGGATAGGACGAGGTTAAGTGGCTAAAGAAGAATTCAACAACATTGGTGTTCATCCTTCGATTCACGCCGGGAGGTATCATCAAAGACGTGTTCATCGACAAACTTGGACCTAGGGATAGGCCAAGGCACAGCAGGGATTCTTGCCAAGCTTGAAGTACATAGTTGTGTGATCGCTGCCGCGACTAACAACAGACCGCTGCCGCGACAGGCACGACGACAGAACAAATATTCCTAGACTTTGCAACACCTACACTACTGAGCAATTCAATACCGGTCCATTCTCTCTATCTTGATTTCTTTACTCTTAATTTCCAGCACTCTTTATTATTTAGTGACAAACATATTAAACTATTCTTTTTCCTCTCGTGCAGTAATTCAAGGTGAAGCTATTAGCCCAGTTCCTGTGGAGACGATATCTGATACTTTCGTATCACTTTACTACTTGCGTCGTGTACACTTGCACTACATTGCGATAGACACTTTTACACGCAACAGAAATACTACATTTCAGTGTAGTGACCAAATCTCAGTTCTTGCAAAAGTTAAATAGTGACTATTTTGTAAAGGATTGAAACTTTGAATCTTTAAGGAGCTAATTTTACCAAAATGTTTTTAATCAGATTTCTCCTTATTTTGGGTGATTTTAATAATGTTTTAATTAAAGGAAATAAAGTTAATTAAAAGGAAAACTACCCTTTGACTTTTCATAACTACTTTACGTTAATTTTCTCTCATTTCATTTTCTCTCAATTTCTACTCAGCCAAACACATTTCCTCCACCAATTAGCCTTTGGTTTTCATTCCTTTTGATGAGATATCAATCTCCTTTTGATTCCTAATCTTTTCCTCACCAAATCCTCTTGTTTTCACATTGGATTTTCAAGAAACCTTGCCCAAATCAAGGAGAAATCAGCCATTAGAGGTAAGCTTCATCCTTCTCCTCTAATGATCAGTTCTTTACTGAAATTCCCAAGTTATCAATCCTTTGTTGATGATTTTTGAGTTGCTTTAATGTTAGAAACAATAAATTGTGTTAAAACTCAAGGTTTTTGGAGAGATCTTGATGATTTTCGTGGTTGATGGCTAGGCTCTGTTTTGAGGTTGTTTTCTAATGTATTTTGGATTTTAATTGATGTTATAAATGGGGTTTTATCAAACAAACCCTGAATAGGCTTGGATTCCTAAGTTTTGTATGCTAGAGTGGTGGTTTTTGGGGTTGTTTTGGTGTTCTGTTATAGATGGAGGTATAAGGACGAGTTTGTGGTGGTTTTTGATGTTGATTGATGTTTATAAATGATTAGAAGTGATAGATCTTGGCTGGGCTTTGTTTTGGAAGAGTTTGGAGATGATTTCGGTTGTTTTGGTAGCCGAAATGAGGTTCTTGAGTAGAGCAGCGAGTTTAGGTGTGTGGCTGATGATTTCAATGCATGATGATGCATTAATCCTCTGCTCTTATGTGTTATGAACAGGGGAGACATCTTTGGACGCCTTTGGTGTTGATCCGAGAGCTTAGATAGCGTTTTGGCGAGCAAGCGAAACGTAATCGGTGAGTGCGAATGGTTTTAAAAGTCCTTGAGGGACAAAGAATCAAGGTTTGGGGATTTAGGAAAGGTTTGAAACACCTTCCTAAGTCCGGAAGTAAGTATTGGCTAGATTGCTCTCATGTATGTGGTGGTTGCCCCTAAAATGCTTTTACATGCTCATGATTTGAGATGGACAAACTCCTACTGTTTTTATGCATGATTTGTAGCATGAGATGATGCTTGAAGAGATTTCATATGATAGCATTTTGCATTGATGAGTTTTGAGATTTTGATTTAATGCAAGCATGTGTTTTGATTTTGAAATGAGATGAGAAAGATTTGAGAAATGTTGCATGAAAAACAGTAGGTGAGATGATGTTTTGACATAATATATTGGCATAGAAGATGAGAGACTTACCTGATATAATTGATCGATCAATAGGATGAGAGTGCACTATAAACTAAAAATTCGTACGTGCTCTTTGGATTCAATCCAAAGGGAGAGACCGATGATGGGCATTCCATCGGGTAGGACTTGGTGAAATTCCCAAGCTTTGTGGCGACGAGAGATTCCGCCATGTGAGTACGGTGGTGTGAGATTCCACCGGAAATTATGTTACTAGACAAGTGAGTACGGTGATGTGAGATTACACCGGAAGAGTCTAGTGGGTTGAGAATGTTGTCCGCATATCCGAGTAGTAATGAGATGTGAAATGCCAATATAATATATGAAAATGCTTTTGATTCACATGTACATATTGTTAAGATGATTTATGCTATGAGAAATGCATATGAGATTTGTATATGAAATGCTTTGGTTTTTTACAAGCATATGTATGGCTTTGCCATGAGATTTGCATTGGTTTAAATGCATGAGATAGAATTGAGGTACATGTGTTTTCAATGAAGTTTTGCTTTGAAAGGGTTTTCAAGCATGAGATAGAATGAGCATGTTGTAGAAAAAGGCTTTTGAGAAAGTGTTTTTATTAATGCATTATTGTGTTGGTTTTCTTAGAGCATGCCTCACTAAGAAAATGTGCTTACGCTCTCTTTTACCAATAATGTAGATAATTGAGGTGTTTGGGCAGCAATAAGGTTAAGAACATCCAAGGAAGTGCAAAGCTCATGTATGGTGATGTTTTTATACACTTTAATTTTGATATTTGGCAATGGGGTACCAAGGTTGTATTTGGGAGATGTGTTTTGAACTCACTAAGTTTGGAGCATGCTTGTTATGGCTTTTATGGATTGTAAATGGTCCTAATGATTGGTTTGAGGTTTGATAGTCTATATTTGGTTTGTGGCTAGGAAGCATGCATATGGATTGTGTGATTATGCGTTTGATGCCATGTTCTAGCTTTAGGTCCTTAAATATGTTCCTCGATGTTTAAACATGTTGCCGGTATGTTATGGTATGATTTGAAGCATGTTTGAGTGGGCTAAAAGGTGAAAAACCAGCAATTTCTGCTGTCACAGGGCAAGGTGTATCGAAACACCCTTAACTATTTCGAAACGGGGGCCTGTAATGGCCATAGCGTTTCGGTACGGTTGAAAGTGTTTCTGAACACTTTGACTACTAGAGAGGCCCGTTTCGGTACCGGTCTCAGAACGCACCCGAATACCGAAACGGTCAACACCGATTCAATACGGGTGTTTCAGTACCGAGGGTGGGTGTTCCGAAACGGATAACCGTTGGATATTGATTTGAATTGTTTTGAGTTGTCATGCTTTGTATTTTAGTCCTGAATGTTGTAGATGCAATTGCTTGAGCTTGGAATGTCCTTTTAAGCTGAAATTTGGCAGAGAGGCATGTAACATGACTAATCACAATTTGGTAATCTTTAAATCTGCAAAGCCCCTATATTTTCTAAAAATTACATTTTGGTCCCTAAAAGGGTAATTCATGCAATTGAGTCCCTAAATGAATTCCGATCGCGGTGCCTTTCTTTAATATGTTTCTTGGGTAATCACATAGGCTTAATTTACATCTAGACAAGATAAAAAGAAAAAAGGGTCGTTAATCAAGGTTGACTTTCAGGTTGACTTTGGTTTTCCCCGTGTAATCTTCGTAGTTCGGGTCAAGCGTCTAGGCCGGGCTAAGGGGGTTATAGGCTATCTTTTCAGACATGGTTGAGGATTTCTTGGAAATTTTCATGGATGACTTCTCAGTTTCCGGAGATGACTTCGACACATGCTTGGGCAATCTTGCCAAGGTTCTAAAGAGGTGTGGGGAAGCTGACTTGATGCTCAATTGGGAAAAATGTCATTTCATGGTAACGGAAGGAACAGTCTTAGGCCACAAGATCTCGAAGTAAGGGATAGAAGTTGACAAAGCAAAGGTCGAGGTCATTGAAAAAAATACCTCCCCCTAATATTATCAAGGGAGTAAGAAGCTTCCTAGGGCATGCTGGCTTCTATCGGAGATTTATCAAGGATTTTTCGAAGATCTCAAAGTCGCTATGCAATTTGCTACAGCAAAACCAACCATTTGTGTTTGGCAAAGATTGCTATAGCGCATTTCAAGAACTAAAGGAGAGGCTTATCTCAGCACCAGTTGTCATTCCACCTAATTGGAACGAGCTATTTGAGCTGATGTGTGATGCAAGTGACTACGCCGTCGGTGCAGCACTTGGACAACGCCGAGGTAAACTCTTTCATGTTATCTATTATGCTAGTCGCACTTTGAATGACGCACAAATCAATTACACCACTACTGAAAAAGAATTGCTTGCTTTAGTATTTGCCTTTGATAAGTTTAGGTCATACTTGATAGGCACTAAGGTCATAGTTCATACCGATCACTCAGCCATTAAGTACTTAGTGACTAAAAAGGATGCTAAACCTAGACTTATTAGGTGGATACTCTTGCTACAGGAATTTGACTTAGACGTTAGAGATAGGAAAGGATGTGAAAACCAGGTAGCTGATCATTTATCTAGGCTAGAAAATGCTATCACACAAGGTAGTGAAATTGAAATTAAGGAGGAATTCCCTGATGAGAAACTGTTAGCTGCTACAACAATTCCGTGGTATGTTGATATTGTTAATTATCTTGTTAGTGGTATTTTGCCTCCTGATTTATCTAGCCAGGGACTCAAGAAATTCAGACATGATGCAAGATTCTACTATTGGGATGAACCCTACCTGTTCAAGCAATGTCCTGATCAGATCATAAGGAGATGTGTTCCAGCGGAAGAATACCATAGCATTCTGTACCACTTTCATTCATCACCATGTGGAGGGCATTTTGGCTGTGCTAGAACTGCTGCAAAAGTTCTTCAAGCAGGATTATATTGGCCTACACTTTTTAAGGATGCACACGAGTTCTACAAGACTTGTGACAGATGCCAAAGAACGGGGAACATCTACAGGCAGAATGAAATGCCATTGCAAAATATTCTGGAGGTTGAAATATTTGACGTGTGGGGAATTGACTTCATGGGTCCGTTTCCTGCATCATATGGAGATCTATGTATTTTGCTAGCAGTCGACTACGTATCAAAATGGGTGGAGGCTGTTGTCACCCCAAGGAATGACTCTGTTGAGTATGTAAAAGTTCTATATTTTACCCTTTATGTAACCCATATTTCTATTGCATTCAAGCATAATTCATTGCATTTAGGTAAAGTTTCACATATACATCACAATTAGATAAAATGGCACAGTTGCTACTGATTTTGGCTACTTTTGCAGGTATCTGCTGCGGCAGACACAGGACAGCGAAGGAGCAGAGCTGGAATAGGAGACTGGAGTCAACATTGGTGAAGGGAAAAGTGAAATGGAGTTCGACAAATAGAGGATTTCAAAACATTCTGTCGTGGACCACTGCTATATTTTTCTGAGCCCTGAGGCAGAATGAAGGCCAAGCCCAAAGTTCAAGGAAGAAACCCAAAGCAAGAAAAGAGGACGAATTAAAGACATCTACTCTGAAGATTTAATAGAGTTTTACTTTAATTTAAATTTGTACTCTTACCTTATTAGAAAACTTGAACCCAAGGCCTATATAAAGGCATGTAATTCGACCTAGGGGAGGATATATCTCTTCTCTAGCCGTCTTCCCCAAAACCCTTGTCGTTTTCCCCCTCTCATCATGTTCTAAACTTCCCCTAGGGCTAAGGGTTGATTCTGTAAAGTAGTTGCAAGGATTGTACTGTTTTAGGAATTTTCTGTTCAATAAAATAAAACTTCAAGTTTTCTTATTCTGGTTTCAACATCTTGCAAGAGTATAGGGATAGCATTGTGAGATTATCTATTTACTTAATATCGGGAGAGTTAAGTATACGAAAGGAATAAGTGCGAGTTCTCGAGTTTATGGTTGAACTATCTCGGACCTAGAGATAGGACGAGGTTAAGTGGCTAAGGAAGAATTCAACAACATCGGTGTTCATCCTTCGATTCACGCCGCGAGGTATCATCCAAGACGTGTTCATCGACAGACTTGGACCTAGGGATAGGACAAGTCACAACAGGGATTCTTGCCAAGCTTGAAGTACAGAGTTGTGTGATCGCTGCCGCGACAACAACAGACTTCTACTGCCGCGGCAGGGACGACGACAGAACAGGAATTCTTATACAGTGCAACACCTGCACTACCGAGCAAATCAATATCGGCCTATTTCTTAACCCTGAATCTTTTATCTTTTATACTCAGTATTTTCCAATATTATTTCCCAAACAATTTAAACTCTTTTCTTTCTCTCTTGTGCAGCAATTCGAGGATAAAGCTATTTCCAGTCCCTGTGGATTCGACATCCGATACTTCGTGTATCACTTTACTACTTGTGTCGTGTACACTTGCACTACATTGCGATAGGACTTTTGACACGCAACAAGTTTTTGGCGCCATTGCCGGGGACTGGCAACATATATTTACCCTCACTTTTACTGCACTTCTTCTTTTTAATTTTTCTGTTTTTATTGGTGTTATTTACCCTGTGCTTTTCGCGAGGCTTTCTGTTTGCTTATGCACAGATCTAGATGGGGCAAAGAACCTGAGTACGAATTAGACCCTGAAATCGAACGTACGTGCAATCTCAGGAACCGAGTCCGCCTCTTGATAGCAAGAAATGACTATCTTGAGGAACAACTGGAGGCAATGGTGAACGGAAGGCAGAACAACGGGGTAGATGATAACCAAGGGGTTATTGGAGATCATCCCCAGGATGCTCGGAATGGACGGCCTGCCGCTGCCGAGGCCGCACGACTATCCTGCCGTGAATACATGATCAACGATCATGTAGAACTGGAGACCACCTTGCCAGACGTGGAAGCTGAGAATTTCGAGCTGAAACCTGTTATGTTCAGCATGATCAATTTCGTTGGCCAATTTAGTGGTGCTGCAACAAAGGATGCCCGAGAACACCTGAAAACGTTCCAAGAAATCTACGGATCGTTTAGACTACCAGGAGTAAATCTGGAAATACTAAGGCTCTGGTTATTTCCTCATTCACTGAGGGACAGAGCTAAAACTTGGTGGAATAAACTAACGCCGGGTTCAATACGAACTTGGGCAGATCTCACTCGTGAATTTTTATCTTGTTTTAATCCTTCTCACTTATCTGAGCGATTGCGTAATGAAATTGCTACTTTTCAACAGGAAGATGACGAGCCAATGCACGAGGCATGGGACATGTTTACAACTCTTCTAAGGAATTGCCCGATGCATGGATTCCCTGTGTGGAATCAAGTCGTAAAATTCTACAATGCTGCCAACACACACACTCATATGAGAATAGATTCAGCAGCGAATGGACTGTTGTTGGATAAAGATCCAGACGAAGCCATGGTAGTATTGAAAAATCTAGCAAAGAATGACGAGCAATTTCCTACAGCGAGGAGAGGTAAACGAGTGTTAGCTGTAAAATACTATGAAGCCGACAATTCCCTAAAGACACAAGTTGCATACCTCACAAAAACAGTGGAAAATTTGTTGAGGAAAGATTCGAAACCTGTCTATTCTGCAGAAGAGGTATGTGAGACTTGCAGTGAGAATCACAGTTCGGAAGACTGCCCGTTACAGCTAGAGGAAGGGATGTATGTTGGAAATTTCAATAAGCCAAGAAATTTTGACTCCAACAATTACAATCCCAACTGGAGAAAAGATCCCAAGTTCTCCTGGAGCAACCCAAACAACGCACTTAATCCTCAGATGCAGAACAACCAGAACCAAGGGGCACCCAGAATCCTGTCACGACAGCAACCACAACAGCAGCCGGCATCCGCACCTAGTATACTGAGCAAACTTTGGCCACTTTAATGTCACAGAAAGGAGCTTACATGGCAAACATGGATCACTTCGTCAAGAAGACTGAGTCATTCATGGACAAAACATAGATGAGAATGACTAACCATGAGGCTACATTGAAATCACTGGAGACATAGATGGGCCAGGTTTCCCAACATATTAAGCCAAGGCAAAACGGATGATTCCCTAGTGATACTGAAGTCGCTAGAAAACCCACACATGAGCAGTGTAAAGCCATTACAACTAGGAGTGGGAAACAACTGCAAGGGCCAGTGATGAAAACCATACCAATTGAGGAACCGACCCTAGACATACCTGCCGCAAACACTGCCCCGGTAGAAGAAGAGAAACCCGCTGCCGACACACCTGCCACGACAGCAGAGGAGACATAGGAGCAAGAAAAATATGCTGAAGAACCTAAGCCTCCTCAGATTCGAATACCATGTGAGGGACGAATTGAAGATTACCGTCCTCCACCTACTTTCCACAGCGGTTGCAAAAGCATAAACATGAGTACCAGCTCAAAAAGATTTACGATATTTTTAAGCAGGTGCACATTAATATACCACTATTGGAAGCCATCAAGCAGATGCCAGGTTATGCAAAATTTCTCAAGGATGCTATGTCGAAAAGATCCATACTTGGGGAATTCGAAACGGTAAAGATGACAGAAGGATGCATGACTATCTTGCACAAGCATCCACCCCAGAAAAAGAAGGATCCTGGGAGCTTCATCATACCGTGCATAATTGGTGACAAATTCGTGGGTAAGGCACTTTGTGATCTAGGTGCTAGCATAAATTTAATGCCAAAATCTGTGTTTCAGAAATTAGGTATTGGACGAGCACGGCCCACGACAGTCATGTTGCAGCTGGCAGACCGCTCATACGTGCAACCAGAAGGGAAGATCGAAGATATTCTAGTAAGAGTGGATAAGTTTATTTTCCCTGCTGACTTTCTTGTTTTAGATTGTGAAGTAGATGAAAACGCACCAATCATCCTGGGGCGACCCTTCCTAGCCACATGCAGATCTCTGATTGATGTAGAGAAAGGAGAACTAACAATAAGAGTAAATGATCAAGAGATCAAACTAAATGTTCTCTAAGCAATCAAACATGTTGATGCAGAAGAAGAATGTAAGGCCATCACAGAAGTAATCCTTGACCAACCCTACATCAGGTCGAGCTGCCATGACATAAAATTTGGTCACTGCCACGGCAGTCATCTGGAAGACTATCACAGCAGCAACGACGACAGTGACTCCTCCGAATCAGACATATCCGACACTGAAGGTCATGAGGAGGTAAATTCGATAGGCAATCGTCTAGGTAAGTTATTCGAGCCCTTAAACTATACCTCGAATGAACACATAATTCAAAAGCCTTCAACTGTAGAACCACCTGTTTTAGATCTTAAGCCCCTTCCAGGGCAACTTAAATATATTTTTCTTGGTTTAAATGATACGTTGCCCGTAATCATCTCTTCCAAGTTAATGCAGAAGCAGGAGCAGCAGTTAATTGAAATGCTACAGCAGCATAAGAAGGCTATTGGATGGACGGTAGCTGACATCCATGGCATCAGTCCGACATTATGTATGCACAAAATTCTATTGGAGGATGATCATAAGCCGACCATTGATGCTCAGAGATGCTTAAACGACGCTATGCGAGAAGTGGTGAGAAAGGAAATTGTCAAATGGCTTGATGCTGGGATAATTTATGTCATCTCGGATAGTAAATGGGTGAGCCCGGTGCAGTGTGTCCCTAAAAAGGGAGGAATAACTGTGGTGACCAATGAAGAGATCGAACTAATCCCAACCAGGACTGTGACCGATTACAATCAAATAGCCATTGCACCAGAGGATCAAGAGAAAACTACCTTCACATGCCCATACGACACTTACGCTTTTCGGAGAATGTCATTTGGACTCTGCAATGCACCAACAACCTTCCAAAGGTGCATGATTTCGATATCCTCTGACATGGTAGAGGACTTCCTGGAAATTTTCATGGATGATTTTTCCGTCTTTGGAGACAGTTTTGAAGGCTGTTTAGGCAACCTACAGAAGGTACTTGAAAGATGCGAAAAAGCGAACTTGGTCTTAAACTGGGAAAAATGTCACTTCATGGTGGATAAAGGGATAGTCCTAGGACACAAGGTAAGCTGCTGCGGCATTGAGGTAGACATAGCAAAAATAGAAGTAATCGAAAAGTTGCCGCCACCCACCACAATCAAGGGGATTCGGAGTTTCTTAGGGCATGCTGGATTTTATCGAAGATTTATTGCTAATTTCTCAAAGATTACAAAGCCTCTATGCCACCTATTAGAGCAGAATCGTCCATTTAATTTTAATACTGAATGTACTGAGGCATTCAAAGTTTTGAAGGAAAAGCTGGTAACAGCCCCGATTGTACAGCCACCTGACTGGAGTTTGCCATTCGAAATAATGTGTGATGCCAATGACTATGCTGTAGGGGCAGCACTAGGGCAGAGGAAGGATAAGCTCTTCCACGTGATTTATTACGCCAGCAAAACACTGAATGATGCCCAAGTGAACTACACCACAACAGAAAATGAACTATTAGCAGTGGTGTTCTCGATCGACAAATTCCGTCCGTACATACTTGGAACGAAGGTGGTGGTCCATACAGACCATTCAGCATTGAAGTATCTGTTCGCTAAAAAAGATGCAAAACCTAGACTGATACGTTGGATTCTACTGCTGCAAGAATTCGACATTGACATCAAGGACAAAAAGGGGACAGAAAACCAAGTAGCAGACCACTTGTCGAGATTAGAGATGGGAAAGAGTCTACCGACAGACAAGACCAACATATTGGAGACCTTCCCAGATGAGCAGCTGTTTGCTGCCACAAGCACTGCCGTGACAGCCATGGCGACAGGTAAGTTTTCTGAACTTCCTTGGTACGTTGATTTTGTTAATTACATCGTTAGCTGAGTACTACCTCTTGAACTTAATTACCAAGCAAGGAAGATGTTCCAAAATGATGCAAAACATTATTATTGGGACGAACCTCTTCTTTTCAAACATTGTGCAGATCAAATTATCAGGAGATGCGTACCACAGGATGAACATGAAGTTGTGCTTCACCACTGCCATGCTTCCCCATATGGAGGACACTTAGGTGGAAACAAAACTGCTGCCAAGGTTTTTCAATCTGGTCTTTATTGGCCCACACTGTTCAAGGATGCACAAGCCTTCTACAAAAGTTGTGACAAGTGCCAAAGGACTGGGAACATCTCAAGAAGGCATGAGATGCCATTGCAAAACATTTTAGAAGTCGAAATCTTCGATGTATGAGGAATCGATTTCATGGGACCGTTCTAGCGTCTAGTGGGAACCTCTACATTTTACTGGCAGTGGATTATGTGTCCAAGTGGGTGGAAGCAATCGCCACTCAGAAAAATGACGCCAAGACTGTTCAGAGATTTTTGCATAAGAATATTTTCTCTAGATTTTGCATTCCTAAGGCGATCATCAGTGACGAAGGGAGACATTTTGATAATATGGTAATTGCTGCTGCCTTGAGAAAATACGGAGTAAAGCACCAGATTGCAACAACATACCACCCTCAGACCAATGGCCAGACCGAAGTATCCAACCGGGAAGTAAAGAACATCCTTGAGAAGATGGTTAAACCTACTCGAAAAGATTGGTATTTACACCTCAATGATGCACTCTGGGCCTATAGAACAACATTTAAAACACCATTGGGAATGTCACCCTACAGGCTTATCTATGGGAAAACATGCCACTTACTTGTCGAGATAGAGCACAGAGCTTACTGGGCCATCAAGGCAGTAAACATGGACTTAGATAAGGAAGGACAGAATAGGCTACTCGACTTGAATGAAATTGAAGAAATTCGAGCAATGGCCTACGACAACGCTAAGATTTACAAAGATAAAACCAAAAGATGGCATGACAAGAAGTTGCTGCCACGACAGTTCTGCCCAGGGCATCTTGTGTTGTTGTTTAACTCTAGGTTAAAACTTTTCCCAAGAAAGCTTAAATCTAGATGGCCCGGTCCTTTTCAAGCCACCCAGGTTTTTCCCCATGGTGTCATCACGATCAAATCCTTAAAGGACGGGCACCAGTTCAAAGTCAACAGACAGAGATTAAAGCATTATCAGGGGACTGAAGCCCCAAGAATGCAGGAAGTAGTTACTTTAGGAGATGCCCCTCAAGGCATCCCTAATTTAACTTAGTTTTTATTTTTATTATTTATTTATTTATTTATTAGGAATTAAGAATTATTTTATTTTATTTTAGGAACTAAGATTTTATTTAATTATTTTTAGGAAATAAGGGGAAAAGGAGAGGGGAAGAAGTGAACCAGCCCACCATATCAAGAGCAGCCCAAAAAGCCCAACGGACTAGTCTGTCGTCACAGCCTGTCATCAGCTGTCATGATAGACGCAGAAAATACAGCCTGTAACCAAGCTGTCGCGGCAGACGCGCAATAGACACAGAAACGCGTGACAGACGCGTCAGAAACCGCGTAACAGATGGCCCCGTTATTCACTCCTGCCGTTACAGCTACAATGGGCAGAAAATCATCCATCTATATAAACCCCCATTCACTATTCATTTTTCATCTCACTTTTACTCTCTCAACTTGTTTTCTCTAGATCTCAAAAGTTTCTTTATTTTTCGCAGCCCTTGCAACTATGACTAGCACACAGACTCGTAGAAGTGCTGCCTCCATCTCTCCTTCAGCAGTCAGCACACCCAGCCACAGTGCCATCCCAAACCGCTTCGCCTCCACCGACTCCGCCGGCAGATACTACCGCTCCTTCCAAAAGAGGGAGATGTGGGAAGAAAGGGGGTTTCTTTACACCAAACCCACGGAAGACCTAGGGCTTGAACCCTTTATCGCACGAAAAGTTAAAGCCGTCAAATGGCAGATGTTTGTTGCCCAGCCAGAAGAAATGAACGTCACACTTTTCCGGGAATTTTATACTGTCGTCGACAGCAAAGATACTACAACCGTGACGGTTCGAGGTAAAAAGCTTTCTTTCGAGCCTTCTTATATCAACGCCCTCTATGGCCTCTATGTCGGAAAAAAGGAGAACGACCACAAGAGATTCGTCAACAGTCTGTCGCCGGCAGACTATGACGCAGTGATGACAGAGCTGACGGAAGAGGGGACAGAATGGAACACCGACCCAAAGCATAGATGAACGGTGAAAAGAACTCAACTGACTCCCGAGGCTAAATTATGGAATCATTTTGTGAAGAAGAGAATCATGCCATCCTCCCACAACAGTACAGTCGACCGACCCAGGTTAGCACTCGTACATTCAATTTTAAATGAAAGACCCATCAATGTCGGCTGATACATAAGGGAGGGAATTTTGGAATGTGCTCTACGACCATCGGGACCTCTTGTCTTCCCGTACCTCATCACCACAATATGCTGAGGCCACAACATTCCAGAAATTGCCGAAGACTTCAAAGTCTAAGGAAAAGGGTGGACGGAACGGAACATATTCAGCCTCATTGAGCTAAAAACTGCCACCCCACTGTCCTTCTTCAATCCTTCTGCCACGACAGAGCAGACGGCAGACCCCAGTCACCCAGAACCGGTCGCAGCAGAGCAGCAGCAGCCAACGGCAGCAACCCCTCCACCAGATGCCTTCACCTAGATTCTGTCAACACTCAACAGGATGGAGGAAAGGCAGCTCGGTCTGATGAGCTTCATAAGGGACTTCACGGCAGCAACGGTAAATTTTATTCATAACGATTTAAATTTTACACATATACCATTCCCTGCCTTCCCAGAACAATATTTTGTTGCCCCCACACCTACTCCTACTCTTTCTGCCACACCGAAGACTCCGTCTGCCGCCTCTACACCTACACTGGCCGCTACAGCTGAAGGCGTCAGCCAACCTACCAGTACCATAGGCGAGAAACGAAAGGAGCCCATGCCGGAACTCAACGATGAATACTTTGAAGGGTTCTCCTCATCGTCCATCTGGTAGGAATCTGACGGGGAGCCCTCAGTTGCCCGTAACCTCTCCAAGGAGTTCACCCCAATGAAGAGAAAGAAGCTCAACGAGACGAGTGAAGGACCCTCCGGCAAGGACAGATCTGCTTCCAGCAGTAGCAGCTCCTACAATGAGGTACAAGTTCTGGAAAAGCCTCCATATATCTCACCAACCCGTGTCCAACCACCAAGGGAAGCCAAAAAGAAGACAACCTCTGCCTCTCCCAATCCTCTGCCGGCCCCTGCCATGAAATTCTCTACCCGCCGGCAGCTCCAAATCAGCAGCAGCAGCAGCGACGACAGCTCCTCGAATTAAGTTTCTATCTTATTATTGATGTCTTTGTTGTTTTTATCTATTTTGTGATGTATTTTATTTTCTGTTTTTATTTTCCATGTTAGCATGCATTGAGGGCAATGCAACCCTCGAGTTTGGGGGTGGCATCCCTCCAGTAATGAACTGTTAGTTGTGTCTTAAAATTGTCTCTAAGTCTTAATTATTACTTAGTTTATTTTTGTTTAAAAAAATTGGCTTAAGTCTTCGAACTGAACTTACCTGTCGCGACATACTCTGTCGTGACAGTGCCTTTAGGAAATTTTAGGATCTGTTTAGAGCCTTGCTATGATTCTAATCTGTACAACACTCTTTGTGACTCTTATGCTATCTAGATTTCTTTAGTACTCTAGAATAGGAATGTTTACCCACTTGAAACTGCCCCTAGAGGTGCCTATCATTGGCTCTAGGAAAACAATAAAAGAAAGAAAATTATTCAGACTCATTTGCTTGCCAAACTGCCTTGCACTGATTTTAGGAGATTTCTTTTTTATCTAAGTTAGAAAAAACTAAAGGGGCCCAAGAATTACCTCCAGAAAAGATGCAGTTAAATCAAGAATCAGAAAAAACTAAAGGAGCCTAAGAATTGCCTCCAGAAAAAATTGAATTGGCATAAACTCAAGTTTGTAAGCATGACTATTCTGGTATACTAAAGGAGTCTAGACACATAGTTGTTCACAAAACCTGCACACACCGCACAAGAATTATAGCATGGTTCTGAATGAATCCAGAGATGCCCGACAAGGTTTTGCTCTTGATAGAGAATGAGTGGTAGGTAATGAAAAGTTCACTGAATTAAACCAAACAAAAATTTTAGGTCATATTTGCTTGAGGGCAAGCAAGAACTTGAGTTTGGGGGTGTGTTGAGTATGTAAAAGTTCTATATTTTACCCCTTATGTAACCCATATTTCTACTGCATTCAAGCATAATTCATTGCATTTAGGTAAAGTTTCACATATACATCACAATTAGATAAAATGGCACAGTTGCTACTGATTTTGGCTACTTTTGCAGGTATCTGCTGCGGCAGACACAAGACAGCGAAGGAGCAGAGCTGGAATAGAAGACTGGAGTCAAGAAGGAAGATGCTGCCGTGGCAGCCATGACGACAACATTGGTGAAGGGAAAAGTGAAGTGGAGTTCGACATATAGAGGATTTCAAGTCGTTCTGTCGTGGACCACTCCTATATTTTTCTGAGCCCTGAGGCAGAATGAAGGCCAAGCTCAAAGTTCAAGGAAGAAACCCAAAGCAAGAAAAGAGGACGAATTAAAGACATCTACGTTGAAGATTTAATAGAGTTCTACTTTAATTTAAATTTGTACTCTTACCTTATTAGAAAACTTGGACCCAAGGCCTATATAAAGGCATGTAATTCGACCTAGGGGAGGATATATCTCTTCTCTAGCCGTCTTCCCCAAAACCCTTGTCGTTTTCCCCCTCTCATCATGTTCTAAACTTCCCTTAGGGCTAAGGGTTGATTATGTAAAGTAGTTGCAAGGATTGTACTGTTTTAGGAATTTTCTGTTTAATAAAATAAAACTTCAAGTTTGCTTATTCTGGTTTCAACATCTTACAAGAGTATCAGGAGAGCATTGTGAGATTATCTATTTACTTAATATCGGGAGAGTTAAGTATACGAAAGGAATAAGTGCGAGTTCTCCAGTTTATGGTTGAACTATCTCGGACCTAGGGATAGGACGAGGTTAAGTGGCTAAGGAAGAATTCAACAACATCGGTGTTCATCCTTCGATTCACGCCGGGAGGTATCATCCAAGACGTGTTCATTGACAGACTTGGACCTAGGGATAGGACAAGTCATAGAAGGGATTCTTTCCAAGCTTGAAGTACAGAGTTGTGTGATCGCTGCCGCGACAACAACAAACTTCTGCCGCCGAAGGTGCTGCCGCGACAAGGACGATCACAGAACAGGAATTCTTATACAGTGCAACACCTGCACTACTGAGCAAATCAATATCGGCCTATTTCTTAACCCTGAATCTTTTATCTTTTATATTCAGTATTTTTCGATATTATTTCCCAAACAATTTAAACTCTTTTCTTTCTCTCTTGTGCAGTAATTCGAGGATAAAGCTATTTCCAGTTTCTGTGGATTCGACATCTGATACTTCGTGTATCACTTTACTACTTGCGTCGTGTACACTTGCACTACATTCCGATAGGACTTTTGACACGCAACAGACTCTAAGACAATCATGAAGTTTCTTCACAAGGTTTGGAGCACCCCGAGCCATCATCAGTGATGAAGGAACTCACTTTGACAACAAGCTCATTGCTAAAGCATTACATCGATTTGGAGTTAGGCACAATATTGCTACAACATATCACCCGCTGAAGAACGGACAGGCTGAAGTTTCCAACCGAGAAATCAAGCAAATCTTGGAGAAGGTGGTTAATCCTGAGAGAAAAGACTGGTCCCCCAAGTTGGATGAAGCACTTTGGGCATATAGGACAACCTTCAAGACGCCTTTGGGCATGTCACCCTTCAAGCTCGTATTTGGCAAGGAGTGCCATCTACCCGTTGAGCTTGAGCACAAGGCATATTGAGCAATCAAGAAACTCAACATGGATGCCCAACTTGCTGGTGAGAGATGGTTGCTAGAGCTTAATGAGTTGGAGGAATTTAGAGCCCAAGCATATGAGAATGCTCGCATTTACAAGGAGAAAACCAAGAAGTGGCATGACAAACATATTTTTCCAAGGCATTTCTCAGAAGGTCAACAAGTGCTTCTCTACAATTCCAGGCTAAAGCTTTTTCCTGGAAAGCTGAAATCAAGATGGTCAGGACCATTCATCATACACAAGGTGTACCCTCATGGTGCAGTGGATATCAAGAAGCTGGACGATGGTGAAGTCTTCAAGGTCAATGGCCAATGCCTGAAGGTGTACAGTGGAGCCCCTATCCTCAGAGACAAGTCACGTCTAGATCTTCATGATCCTTGAAAGTTTTCCCCTCTAAACCCTATCTTTTATGCTATAGCATGTTCATAAATAATGCTTTTCTTTTTAGTTTATTTTTATGTTATCTTTGTTTTTAATTTTCATATCTTTTCACGTGACCCTCGTACAAGCTTTCTCTTTCCTAGTACAATGTCAGGTACAGAGGCAAGAGAGCATGCTGTCTACAGAGGTTGGTAGCAAAAGGGAGAAGGACATGGAGTTTTTTTTTATCCACTTTTGGAAGTACGAAAGAAAAGGGGAAAAGAAAAAGATAAGGAAAGGTTTTATCCGAAAAGGTAGGGAGGATGAATTAAAAAAGAGAGAAAAAAACAAAAAGCAAGAGAGAGAATATTCACCTAATTAATGAGGTGAAACCCTAGCCACATAAAACCATATTCTCTCTCCAGCCGTCAGCTATCACATTAACTCCCAATTTTATTTCTCTCTCCCTTAAAGCCTGCACATGTCCCATCACTCCCCCTCGTCCATTAATTATTCAGTTTTTTCCACCTTTTTCAACTCCCCATGTTTTCCTCATCATCATCAACCGTCCCCTCACCTTCTTCATCTTCTTCAACACTCAAACTTCTTCTTCTTCACTCCATCTCTTCGATTTTCTCCCAAACACATCAAACAACCTTCACCATTTTTTTCCTTCACATATTCACTCCTCCCCTATTTTCAACAAAAACCCCCAATGGCTCGTTGTAAGAACGCCCCTGAAACTTCTGATCATCCTAAAAAACAACCAGTCCTGGAAATCTCTAAGTTTCTTGACGAGGCAGCAAAGGAGAGATGGAAAAAACTCAAAGATAGGAATGTTCTTCCGAAAGTAGGGTTTAAATACCCTAAAGACGAGGAAGAAAAGTTCGATCAAGCTATTGTGGATGTCATTGGCAAGCATGAATGGAAAACATTCGCTGCTCACCCTGAAGAGATCTGTACCTCACTTATAAAGGAGTTCTACGCACACCTCACAAGTCCAACACAGTCTACGGTTCATGTGCGAGGAGAGCAGATAAAGTTTACTGTCGCAGCAATTAACAAGTTCTATGGGCTAAAGCACATTGTAGACAGCCACACCTCTTTTGTGATGACAATGGACGCCCAGACACATCGCGAGGTGCTAGAGTATATCTATTTTGAGGGAACGATGCTGGACAACAACAGGTCAGTCGAGAAAGGACGCCTCAAACTTGAGGCCAAGGTATAGAACCATTTTGTGAAACATAAGCTTATGCCTACACTACACACTGCCACTGTCCACATCTCTAGACTTTTTCTTATCCACTCGATAATACATGGTAGACGCATTGACATAGGAAATATAATAGTGGATGAGGTGCATGCTTGTCTAAAACGACCTCGTAGTCCTCTTGTTTTCCCTAACCTGATTACTGCTTTGTGTAAAAGAAAAGACGTCTTCGTAGACGATCTTGTGGATGCAACTCTTTCAGGAAAGACATGTTTAACTCCAGCCCTCGTCACAGAACTCCGAGGATTTAATGAAGACATGCCTCAGCAAACAGTGGAGGGAGGAGAGAAAAGTTTTGCTGCAGCACGGGTCGCAGCATTGGTGGCCACAACAAAGGAACTGAGCGCTGAGCTCAGCCTGATGAAGGCACACCAGCGGGTGTACTTCAAGTATGCCCATCACCACGATAGTGCCATAGCATCCTGCTTAAGTAAACTCCTACCAGACCATAACGTGTCATTTCCATTGTTCCCTACGAAGTTACTGCAAGCACCCACCACTGCTACAGCAAGCACAGTGTCTCCCAGTGACCCTAGCTCCGTCCAACCTGCTGCCAAGAAGAAGACTCCGAGAAAGAAGATGCCTACGACTCTGACTGCCCAGCCATAAAAAGAAACTCCTCCTATTTAGCCTCCTATCGAAGAGACCTACCCAGTAGCCACCACGACCAAGAAAAGGAAACGTACCAGGGAGGCAACTAATCCAACACCGTCACAACCAGAAACCCCACTTCCTGAGCCAAAGCACATACCTAGTGATCCTGAGGAAACCCCTCAGAAGGAGACCACTACAGCACAAACACCTGAGTCGACGCCAGCGCAACCCGAGGATTCTACAGCATCCCGACCAAAGACACGCATCAAACATACTGTTGGACGTGTCCGGCCCTAATCTAGTGCTCAGTCAGTATCTTCGGAGAGTGTGGACGATGTAGCAGATCCCCACCACTACTCCTATGAAACATCAATGGACAATACCAGCAGCACGACCTAGCCTCCGCACCCAGGAGGTAACTAACTCTTTTTTCTTTTTATTTATCATTTCATTTTTTTCTCATGTCATTGCATATAGAATAGCTCATGCATTGAGGACACTGCATCCCTTAAGTTAGGGAGTGTTAGTGTTAGTATTCATAGGTAGTATTTTTGCTTTAGCATATGCATAGTAGGGAAGAATAATTTTTTTTACTATGGCATTCTGTTTAGTCTAGAGACAGCCTATGAGTATATTTATGATGTCTGACGACAAAATCTTAAAGGCCTGAACTAAAAAAAAGGGAAACACAAGTAGTTGAGATCTGTAGAACTGACCTTAGGATCTAGTTGTTAAATTTTTTTTACACAGCTGCTCTCTTTCTATAAATAAGTTCGTTAGAAAAAAATTTCAGAAAGAACCCTAGTGAACTCTGATATGTAAACTCTAGAGAACTTAAAAGAAAAAACTAGACGACCCTGTGCTAAAAAAATAAATAAATGTTACGGCATATTTGTAGAAGGACACTCTGCTTTGCTATAGCATGTTTGTTAAAAAAGAAGAAATAAAACTTTGCTATAGCATATGAGTGAATGAAAGTTGTCACAGGATGACTCTGCCTACTAGCTCGGGGGTGAGAGGTTTGCTCCCTACTCATCTAGAGTTAAGGACGGTAGGTGTGATGAGCTGACACCCTTCATAGCAAAAAAACTTACATCTTTGGGAGTCTAAAAATAGAAAAGAACTAGAGAACATAGTTAGGGTATAACTAGGGAGCTTCCTTGAAAATTTTTCTCACTAGCTTAAGTATAGGAGGAAGGCAGCCACGCACACACGCACACAGCTTAGTCCTAAGGAATGTTCTTAAAGATCTCACTTCTGGTTGTTTATATTTAATTGCCTAAGTTATTTTTGAGGACTGAAATATCGCCATAGCAATCCTCTAGGTTAAATCTTTGCCATAGTAATTCTTTTATTCTGTCTTACTCATTGCTTGAGGACAAGCAATAGCTTAAGTTTGGGGGTGTGATAACTGCATAAATATCCTTGTTTTCATACCTTTTGCTATAGCATTTGCTTGTTCTAGAGTTCATACCATAGCATTTAGACTGCATTTAGGTTGCATTTTCTTCTTCTGGGTGCATCTTTATCCTTGCTGGTTGTTGGTCCATATCGAGGGATACTACTCAGAGGGTTAGTTTTTGGGTTTGTGGTGTGCAGGAAATGAGTCATGAGAGGAAGTCGGTACCAGGAATTGCAACAGCCTAATGGAAGTGGATATTGGCCAGCACGTGAGAAGCACATGAGCTGCAGAAGCACGTGAACGCGCAGAAAGGACGACCTAACAAGTGGAGCAACCGGTACCCACCTGCAGACTGTCCTCCTTGTCCCCTTGCAGCAGACTTTTTCGGAGGATGTTCCTTGGGATAATCAAGAAATCTTTAGGGCACAAAACCCTAGAGAACCTCTACTATAAATAGAGGGAGAGAAGCTTGGAAAAGAGAGGCAAGTGTTGCGAAAGAGAGGCGGAAGAGAGAGAAAATGAGAGGGAAGTTTTCACCTTCATCTTCTCTAGCTTGGTGTCCTTCATCGTTGAAGCTCCAGGGAGTGGCCTCATCGGCCTCGAAAGAGGCGGTGGGCCTAAGACAGTCGGGCAGTCCATGGCGGAGAGGGAGTTCACCTTTCTTTCTGTCGCTATAGCAATTTCTTTATATATCTTTATATTTGGTGATGTTATCGCAATGATACGTTGGATGATATTGCCCAGCCACAAACTGTTTTAGGTGGCTTGGGTTTGATGGATGATTTTATTTTGAGTACTTTTTAATGCATGCTATGGTTTTTTCAGTGTTTATCGTGTTCTATGATTTGCTTATGCATTTCTCATTTCCTTAAAGTTGTAAGAGCCCTCGAGAGTTAGCCTTAGAACCCTCATAAGCAATGAAGTGACTGTTGAGAGGCATACTCTAACCTACCTTAGAGATAAGTGATAGGTTTCAAGGGCTAAAAGGATAGTTCGTGAAGGGTAGGGGAGTGTTAAGAGTTTACGCCGAGAGGTATGGCTGTAGCATTTCTGACTCCCAATTTCCTGGCTAGAGATAGTTTAGGAACACTCTTAGTAAATCCCACCTAGCATAGAAGATGGCTGAAGAGCCTTAGTTTCGTTAAGAAGCTTAAGTTAGGTTGCCAATCATTCCCAGTCAGTCATTTCGTAGTGAGTTTCGTATACGAAAAGGGACCTATTCATCATATTGTTATCTCATCTTTCTCTGCTTTATTTTGCTTCAGCATTATTTTACACCATCTCTTTTACTATAGCATTATCATCTGCAAAAAGTTCAATCTTTATTGTTACAGCAACCGTGAATACCTCTAAACCCTGTGGAGACGATACTCACTCATCATTTTATTACTCGTTCGGCGTGTATACTTGCACCATATTTGCGTATCATTTATAGTACACTGCACGATTGCAAACACACACCTTATAGCCATTAAGAGAATCTTTAAATACCTTAGAGACACACCTTGTTTAGGCCTTTGGTATCCTAGAGACTCTTCCTTTTACCTACATGCTTATTTCGATGCGGATTATGGGGGATGTAAAATAGATAGAAAAAGTACCTCCGGAACATGTCAATTCCTAGATAGTATGCTCATATCTTGGTTCTCTAAGAAACAAAATAGTGTAGCCTTATTTACCACCGAAGCGAAATACATATCGACCAGAAGTTGTTGTGCTCAATTCCTTTGGATGAAACAACAACTTCTAGATTATGGAGTTGATGTAGGTACCATACCCCTTAAGTGTGACAACACTAGTGCCATATGTCTCACTAAGAATCTCATCCAACATTCTAGAAACAAGCACATAGAGATAAGATACTATTTCATTAGGGACCATTTCTTAAAGAATGATATTGTTCTAGAGTACGTTGATACCTTAAACCAAGTAGCGAATATCTTTACAAAACCATTAAACAAAGAGCGTTTTTGGACTCTTAGGAGAGAGTTCGGTCAAACTAGCCTATCTTGACCTTTTAGAGCCCTTAAGTGTCAAAAATTTGCTTGAATTTGAATGATGATCATGTTTATGTAATTTTGCTTCTTGATGCATCTATGCTTGTTGTTAGGGGGAGTATGTATTTATTTTAGTCCATAAATGTTACTCATTCATCAAACACTTGCATTTAGGATCGATTAAAATCCAATTTTTAAATTCCATTCAGTTCAAAAATGCATTTTCTGGCACATGTGTATCGAAACGGATGAAGGTGTTTCGATATGGGTTCTGTATTTCTTGCCCATAATGCATTTTCTAGCTAAGGCGTATCGAAACAAGTAAATGTGTTTCGATACGGGCTCTTGGAAAGATACCCAAACTCTTTTCTGGCAAAATATGTATCGAAACGGCTAGAAAGTGTTTCGATACGGGCATCGATCATGTTTCGGTACGGTTTATACCTGTACCGATACGGACTCGTGTTTTGATACGGTTTTGAGGCGTTCCGATACGCTTGTTTTGATACGCGTAGCCACAACAGCCTAAATAAGTCATTAAAAAGATTTCCAACTTCCAACCAACTTTAATTAAATACAAACTCTTTCAAAACCCTAACCCTAGATTTTTCTCCTATAAATACCCATCAAATCCCTTTTATTTTTCACACAAATATTTGAGGTCTTTTGATTATCAAATCAAGTCTAGGCAAGTTCATCAATTTGGGGCATTATCATCCATTCATTCATCCATAACTCCATCTCAAGGTATAAAACTCTTTCCTTTTTCTTTTCAATTTCGTTTTAAATTCTATATTGTTTTAAGTAATTTTTGTATATAAAACATATATATAGTTTGAGTTTTGAAGATTTTTCAAAAAATTCTTTCAAAACAGAATTTTTTTGATTCGAATATAAAAATATATCGTATATTTTTCTATATTTTTTTTGAAATTCTTTTCACCAAAAATTCGTTTTATATTTGTATATGTTTTTAAACTATATTGTATAGCTTTTTATCAATACCTTGAATATTGGATTGTCTATTGGATTGAATTTGGTTGATTTATGCAAACATGTGTTTTGTACCTTGATTTGTTTTCAGATTTTGAATATGGGTTCTAGAAAGAGATCAAGAATTGATGAGGCTGGGGGAAGTTCAAACATCGATGAAGAATCTCCTTGTCCTAACCTCACTCTCTTTTTTCAAAAGAGTCTTCGAACCAATGAAGCCCACACCAACTTCAAACTTTTCCAAGATCATAAAATCTAATATGAGTGTGTCACTTCTATACCCTTTTTGGATTCTGAACATTTTAAATTTTGTTGTCTTCATTTATTAAGGCGTTGGAGTTTCATGACCTTTTTTTAGCTTTCCCAGAACTTTGTACCGTAATATGGTTCTTCTCTTTTATGCCAATGCACGGTGTATTTCCAATATCGGTCGCTCTCAAATGATTGTCATAGAATCCTACATTATGGGAAAGAAGTTTTAGATTGATCCTCAAGCTTTAGTTAATGTTTTTGGGTTTGAAGATGAGGGTATTTCAGATGAAAACTCTTTAGGACATACTCTTGGTGGCTCCGTTACGGTCCTTGATGCTCATGACCGTATTCTTCACCTCATGATCTCTTGGAGGTTTCGTCCATCCGGAGGAAAGTTCTCACACATTCGTCAAGCTGACGACTTTTGGCTTCGTTGCTTTCGTGAGGAAGGTCAACCAATTTTTTTTCCAAATCATGTTTGCCGAAATGGTGTATCTTGTCCAAAATCATAACTCGAATCTTGTCTCTTCATTCACACATGGAACCGCATTGAGTTATATGTTCAGGAAATTGGGGATCGATTGCTCTCTTGATTTTCCAAAATCTCTCAAGGATCCCATTGATGAGAGAACTCTTCTCTGTTGCAAATTTCGCTACATTGATGGAGATTGGGTTCGTGTTGAGAATCCTCCTCAAGTTGCAGCCCCCAAACCTCAAGCGGCTCCTCAAGCTCAAGTTGCTCCGCCCAACAATGAAGCTCTTATAGCTTTCCTCACCGAGCAATTCACAAGCTTGCAAACCAACATTGCTTCGTTGGATAATTCTACGACCTCCAGTTTTGCCGCTATTGACACTCGTTTCACATCCTTGGAGGAGCGTGTTCTTGGTGTTGAGAATCACCTCACTTCGGTTGAAACTCAACAAACATCGATGGACATCTCATTTACCGGCTTTTATAGAGAGTGGAGGTAATTTCGAAGGAGAAATTATAATGATGAAGATGATGACGAGCCATAGACCTTTGTATCACATTGCATATCATCTCATTTAGGATTTCCCTTTTATTCACCTATCTATGTTATTCCCTTTAGGACCTATGCTTTGATTTCTTGTTTTTTGAATTATGTTTTTAGGATTTAAGTTTGGATTTCTATTTGCTTTGAACTATTATGTTTAATGAAATGTTAGTTGTTTGTTTTATATTGCTTATTTCCTCATTGAATTATTATGATTTTGATCTAACAAAAAGGGGGAGAAGGGTTAAGCTAATTTTTTTAATCTTTTTAAAACCTAGCTTAAACTTATGGGGAGTTTACTTAAAAATTTACTTTGGTTTTGTTATATCAAAAAAGGGGAGATTGTAAAACCTATGTTTGATTTTTGATATAACAAATAGTCTAAGGACATAATTGCAAAGTAAATAAAATTTTAAGTACTCAAAAGACTCACATTTGACAAGTATATTTTAGACTTAAAATGTTTTTAAAGTCAAAACTTAAACCCCATAAAATTTTCTAAGTGTTTTTAAAGTCAAACTTCACTAAATCACCCAGGCGTTTCGATACGGCTTGAACTTAAGAGCTTACTGGAAATTTCTGTTTCGATATGAAAGTTCTCGTTTCGATACTGGTGTTTCGATACGACCTTGTCCGTTTCGATACGACCTTCAGCTGGACATTTAGTTTTTGAACATCGTTTCGATACGACCTTAACCGTATCGAAAGGGGGTTAAAATTTTTTAAATCTGAGCATTTAATGATATAGCCTTTATTTGTTAGTTATTGGAATCTGAAAATATTTGAAATTTTGTTACTCGTTTCGATACACCCCTTGGGTGTTTCGATACACATTTTGACAGATTCAATTGTGAGCAATACCGTTTCGATATGGCGTATAACCGTTTCGATACGGCCCCTAACCCTTTCAATACGCCTTTGAGCGTTTCGATACACCGTCTTTATTATGCACAATGACTCTTTCTATTTTGAGACAGATATCGCTATGGGCCCAAGTGTTCCGAAACAGGGTGTTGCAGAACTGCATTTATGCTGGGAAAAATGAGAGCTCAATGGCTCTATTGATGATGCCAATCACCAAAACGGCTAGAATTCAATGAAGGGGTATAAAAGCAAGCCGTTAAAGCTACAATAACAATGACTCTTTGTAATTTGGGTTGAGAGAACTTGTAATTTGGGGCAAATATTCTACCTTGTGAGGTTTATTTTTCTATTTGTCAATCTTTCCTTGTTATTGAGTGATTTTGATAAAGTTTTGATCTTTGTAACGGTTTCCTCCTAATCCTAGAAAATGGGAAGAATTCAATAGTGAATTGGTTGAAAATCTTTAGTGGGAGCTAAGGTAGTGGATGTAGAGCTTGTTCTAAGCTTGAAACACTCTAAATTGCATTGTCTTTATTTTTAATTTTGCTAATTTGCTCCATAACTTTTTAAATAGTCAATTCACCCCCTCTTGGCCATAATTGACATTGTTTGATCATCTCAATAGTGCCTAAACTATATTTTGGGCCAAATAGGTGCCTAACATTTCATTCCGTGATCCATTTAAGATTTTTCCATCAACGACCGTTAAAAAATTCCGCCATTCAATCAAAACATGACACGAAAAAACCTTAAATGGGTCGTGGAATGAAACGTTAGGCACCTATTTGGCCCAAAATATAGTTCAGAACCCTATTTGGAAAAAAAGAATAGTTTGGGCAGTTATTTGGCGACTAAGCTAAAATTATTTTTTGACTGATATGTCATTATGTCAATTCAGCACATTTTTCTATATGACATTGTTATGTCGGTGTGCACTGGCATGTAGATTCGCTACGCCATTTCAAGTCATTTACCTTAGTTAACTAAATGCTTTCATCTATGGATGGGCCATTTTAGCCTAAAATA
Source organism: Hibiscus trionum (assembly GCA_030270665.1). NCBI lineage: Eukaryota > Viridiplantae > Streptophyta > Magnoliopsida > Malvales > Malvaceae > Hibiscus > Hibiscus trionum. Next base: position 29,346,747 of record BSYR01000020.1, on the reverse strand, counting down.
AAACATTAAGAGTTAAAGTGCTTCAAAAGAAAAGAGTAGGAGACAAAGTGACTATTCAGTCAAACGTTAAAGATATTTTTTGACATTATGCCCTTAGTAGAATAACCCAACACCCACCAATTGTACCAAACTCTAAATATGTTATATAGTTGACAAAACTAATATTTAGGTTAAAATGAGATAAAAATTAATTAAGCTTAAAATATCCTTAAATTAATATTAATATATTATAAAATTAAATTAGCTTAAGGCTTCCTTAAGCCTTAAACTTTTGAAAAAGTTAGTTAAGTCTTTAAACTTTATTTTGAATCTAATTAATTCTTTGTACTTTGAAATTACATCAATTCATTTATTTGACCAAAATTGATCGTTATATTTAACGTTTTTTTATCAGTTAGTGTCATGTGCCACATCATGTTATTATCTCTTAACATTTTAGATAATTTATCATTTAAAAAACTCTTAAAAATTCTAAAAATATGAAAAATATTATTTTTAATTTGTAAATGTCACATGACAAAATTGTTGTGTTTCACGGGGTAGTAATATCTAATAAAAAACTATTAAGATTTAATGGTAAAAATGAGCTTAATTGATTCAATCTATTGGCTCGAGGGCTTAATTGATTCAATTTATCGACTCGAGGGCTTAATTGATTCAAATTTTCGAGCATAAGAGAATTAATTGGGTATACAAAAATTGAGGGCTTAAATAAATTTTTTTAAGTTAATGGAGTTAAGACACCCTTAAGGCAATTAAATTTAATTAATATATTTCTAAATTAATATTAATATTAAAATATTCTTAAATAAAATTAAATTATAATTATAATTATTTATGAATATAATTTATAAATTAATATATTTTTATAATATAAATTAATATTATTTTAATATTTTATCATTTATGATTTAAATATTAGTAATTTATAAATTATATTCATATATAAATATCTTAATAATTTAAATTAATATATTATTGTAATACAAAATTAATATACTTATAATATATAATTTAAATATTAATATATTATAAATTATATATAAATATAATATAAATTAATTAATTTATATTATATTTAAGTATAAGTTGGTATCACCAATTAATTAAAGATTAAAGACATATTCGGTAAAAATTGTTTTGGGTCAAAAATAAAGGTTTGACCAGTCAAATTTGTTAATTTAGATGTTTGGTGGATAACAGATAGTAATAGCAGATTGGGGTGAAACTTCTAATTTAAAAAAAAACTGTTAATAGGAACTTTTTGAAAATTAGAAGTTTTAACATAAGAGTCGTAAAGACTTTTTTACCATTAACAATTATCAAAACCTCCAAATAACCAAAATTTAACTTTTTCTATTTTAATTTACATGATGACATTTGTAAACTAATATTTTTTCTTTTTTGTATTCTCACATATTTTTATTTTTATTTAAATAACTCACATATATTTTTGAATTAAAACACTCTCGTATATAATTTAAATAATTATTTTTCCTTCAAATATATGATATTAGCACATATACTTCAAATATCATTTAAAATAAATAATTAAATTGTATTAAAAATAATTATTGAAATAATAAATTGATATATAAATCCTTCAAATATGCTTAGTAATGTTATTTTAAAAAAATTATTTTTATAATATAATAAATATTAATAGATACAACATACTAATAACTAATAAATTATTCAAACAAGTATTGAATATAATCATGTCCTTATACGTCATTTTGATTATTTAAATAATTAAACATCTATCAGTTAATTTTACCAAACACTTTTATATAATCAGCTAATAATACAACCCGCTAGTCAAATAAGCTAATGTAATCAACCATCAGCTTTTAGCTAATGCAATCCACTATCGGCTAAGTGCCAAACATGACTTAACTCAGTAAGGAAAAGAGTATTATTTTTACGTATTTAAACTCATGATTCGTTTATTCGTATACAATTCTCTTAACATTTTATCTATAATAATTTTTTTTGAATAAACTAGTCTGATTACATCATTTCATGGTAGTATTTGTTCATATTTTTTTCTTAATTCTTTGACAACGCACACACACTTTGCACACACGTACCCAAACATGTGTCTCTTAAGATGAACATCATCCACTTTTTCACTAGAGCCACTCACTGGGTTCATTTTATCTATAATAAATTATTATTATTATTATTATTATTATAAGATATATCTTTATATAAAATATTTTTATTAAGTCACAAGTATTCTAAAATCTAATTATATTTAAAATTATTAAATTTAGAATAAAATATTATCTCTTTAATTGAACAAAACAAAATACATTGTATTCATTTTTTTTATAAATAAGGGATATTGCTACGTGCCTCGTTAAAAAATCTCTAATCCTAATTGGAGAAAAGAGTACACCTAGCAATATTTACATAAACAATCGAGATAAAACTCGACGAACTTCAAAACCAACTCCATAACACCACACCCTTAAGATGGGTGACTAACCAACTCACGCTCATAAACTTGCAGCAAAAAAGCTGGTTGAGCCGAGAAAACCAAAGCCACTGTCGACTCATATCCACAGGATCTAGCCAAAACATCAACAATGTGGTTGCTTTCACGTGCAACATGGGAAAATTTAACCCTCTATTCCTGCGATAAAAGCATTCGAATATGCTGTAGAAGTGAAGACGGATGAAGAAGAGACTTAGTACCTCGAACCCAATTCACAACAGATAAATTATCAATCTCAAACTCAACAAATCGATAAACCAACTGCCAAGCAGGTGTTGTAGCCAAACCATAATAGATATGAAATCTAAACTCATGATCTATCATGTCAAATCATCAAGAACAATAAATTGAATAAACTAAATGCAAAAGCGTACATGAATTAATGGATAAACAAAAAAACCTTGAATCTTGATGTTGAAATCCAAAATCTTTGGTATTGATCTTCCAAAAAGATAGGTTATCTCTTGAAGTAAAACTCTCTGACGGGGAAGGAGAGAAAAACAAGTTAACCTAATCGGGTGCCCGGGCGTTGCAGGTACCCGAAAAATTAGGTATCGGGTACCCGGAATTTTACCATTTTTCAAATCATTGAATTAAAAAATATATATACACAAATTTAAAAGTTCGAATTACATAATCCAACATCCAAACATATAATTTTGAAATCCTAATTACAAATTACATTGTATTTTATATTTTTATTTATTACGGTAGATTACCATAAATTCAAAACTTCAAGTTTTATTTTTTTCGATGTGAAATCCTTATTACTGTAATATATATATATATATATATATATATATATATATATGGAGTGCGGTGAAATACATATACATACAACTAATACTATAAATTGTAATATATATGAAGTGTGAATACTGTAAATTGTAATATATTGTATATGCATATACTGTAATACTCTAAATTGTAATATATATATATATATATATATATATATATGGAGTGCGGTGAAATTGAGAGAGAAGACTAGTGCGAATTGTGAAGGGAGAGCATTTGAGGGATCGAGATTTAAAAATTAGGTTGTTTGATTTGGAAATATAGTGAATATAAGGATATTTTCTTTAAAAATATAATTATATTTAAAATAAAAAATAAAAAAAATTAGGAACCGGGTACCCGAAATTAACCGGGTACCCGAAATTTTCTACTTTTGTGACCCGGGCCCGACCCGGGAAATGGCGGGCCGGGTACCCGACCCGAGTAAAAAAAATTCTGGGTAATTACCCGGTTATTTGTATTCGGGTAGTCGGGTCGGGTAGTTCGGGTCGGGTAATTTTGAACACCCCTACCACTACCTCTTTATATAGTTGATTATTAAATCAAACTATTAAATATTTCTAACTCTGCCCCTCATTGAATTATAAATATATCTTATGATATCTACATTTTTATTTCCATGACACTTTAATACCTATGACACGCCTAACATAATTGGTCACTTGATTTTGTGTCACACTTTATAATAGCATCATACATTTTACATACGTGCCCACAATTGAGGATTTTAATCCAACAATCTCCCACTTGGGCAACATATGTTTCCTGATAAATGTACAACCTTATGAGCTCAAAATTTTGCTTTTATATAATAGGTATTCTATAACAATCTCGTCCATCAATTATATCCATATAGGATCAAAGCGGTCTTCGCCATATCAATCATGACTGGACCCATCAATGGTCACGTATACAAACATAATCAAATGACATAGATCAATCATGGATGTGTAGCATGGAAAATTACATGAAATGTGAACCAAACATGTCTATTTCCAACCGGTCCTCTTAAACCTTAGTGAGATCAACTTTACTGAATTCAGAGTGTGCATAAACCAAAAGAACTTTATTTCTGAAGAAAATAATCTTAAAATATCCTTAAACTGAAGTAACCGGAATTGTGTCTAAAATGAATGAGCATTTTTTCAAAATTACAAACTCCCACTAACACTGAATATCCTTAAATAACATTACACCCACATGAGGAGTGTGCTCATGAAAGACCTAGGGTGACAGTTTCTTAATATGCGCGCAATTATGGAGTTTGTACCAACAGGCTCTATAGAAACACAACCACTTTGAATTTTCTTTAACAACTAGGAACTTAATATTTATGTGCTTTAAATTTGAAGTGTTCCTATTGTTTATAAAATAAATGAATGCATATTTATTGTCGCAAAATAACTGAAGTGGTCTTTCTATTCAATCTACAATTAGCAGCTCAAATGACAAAATTCTTTTGCATCAATATTTTATTAGAATCGAAGTCTGTAAACCTTATGATCTCTAACTTACCAGAACTCTGACATGTGAACATGTAATTTTTGTTCTTTGAAGATATCTCATAACCCCATTGGCTGCTATCCAATGGTCCATAATATGATTCCTCAAATATCCATCTAACATTCTAACAATGTATACAATTTCCAAACGCATACATACTTAAGCATAAATTAGATTCTCAATAGCTTATGCATAGAGAATCTTTTGAATTTTTTTGAATTTTAAGGTTACTTTTAGGGCATTGAGTAAGACTAAATTTGTCTTTTTTAGCAATATGAGTATCACTTGGTTTTACTCCACTGAACTTGTAGTATATACAATTGTCAACCAAATTTATCTCAAAACCGAATGAGATAATCAATATGAAATTTATAATTTCATTAATGAGAGTCCTACTTAAGCTCATAGATAGATTTCTTTAATTTACATATCATTGATATTGTATCATTAGACACAAATCTATGATTGTACCATATAATTCGTTTTTTATCAATATCGCCATTGAAAAACAAAAACTTAACTTCCATCTTATGTAGCTCAAGATTAAAATAAGCAACAAGTGTCAAAAATATCTTGAAAGAGTCTTTCAATGAAACTTGAGAGAAAGTCTCTACAAAATCAATGTTTTCTCTGTAGTATATCCTTAGATACAAGATGTGCTTTATACTTATCCACATTACCATTTATGTAACACCCGGGTTTGGGGGTCGGGTGAAAATAATAATAAAATAATATTTTGAGTTTCGGTTTTATAATTAAAATAACAAAATATTATTTGGGCCTCAGGTTTTCAAACAAATAAATTATGTTGGGCATGTTTTGATTTTAAAGCCCAATTTCATGGAATTGGAAAATAGAAATAGCCATCCTCATTAATGGCATTTTGGTAATAAAAGGGACTTTCAAATTTAAATCCCCTTTCTATTAAAAATAAAAAAAAAATTCATTATCTTCCCCACTCCCCCATTTTACAATCTCACGACACAAGAGAGTCCTCCACTCCAAATCACTATTTCATCTCCTTCTTCTTCATTGTTGGTCGGTTTTGAAAGGTAATTACATCCCCATTTTGCTCTCATCTTCCTCTCTTCAAAAGTACCATTAGATTTCATTTTCATCATGGTTTTAGAAATTTGGTTTTCCATGGAAAAATGTCAAAGGTTGAAGCTTTATGAGATTTTATCAAAGCTATTGATTTATTAATGTTAGATAAGTTTTTTTCAACCTAAGAGGTCCAACATATATAAATTTTAGAGTGTTTTATAAAGATTCCCGGTTTTGGGTTTTGATGGGTTTTTAGAATGGTTTTAAGGTTGTTTTTGGGGTTGTTTTATGTTGGAAATTGAGGGTTGGTGTTAGTATGATAGTTTGGGGTTGTTTTGGAATCCTTGAGGTGTGTAAAAAGGGTGGAAATCATAAGTTTTGGATTGGGTTTGAGGGCTGCTCGAGTTTGATGTTTTGGGGGTTGTTCATGGCTTGAATTCATGTGTTTTATGCTTGAATAGTATTCCGAGTTTGCTACATTGTTGTATGAGCTGATTCGAGGTTGTTTTGTTTGTGTTGAGTTGATTAGAAGCAAGAGATTGTGTTGGTGAAGCATCGGGAGTGAATCCGAAAGCTTGAAGGTCTTGGTTGCTTGGTTGTTGAGCTTGGAAGTGAAGGTGAGTAGTTAAATGTTTTTAAATGGTCTTTGAATATTTGGTTCAAGCATGTGGACTAGGTTGGGCTTGGTAGACCCACATAGAGTTGGGATTGGAGTGGTAGCCTAATCCCAAGCTATAGTTAGAGACTGTGGTTGCTCTTTGAATGTGTTTATGCCTCATGTTTAATTGTGATTATGTTGGCTTTGTATATGGTGTTATACATGTATGTTGAGACATGGTTTGATGCATTGTTATATGCATGTGGAATGTGCATGATGTTAATCATGGTGAGTACGTGCTAAGCACGAAATTGGATATGCAATGATGTTGTGGATTGTGTTTAATATTGGCACTAGTATGCTTGGGTACAAATGATCGATCATTAGGCTGTTAGTGTGCACACGTGAGTCAAATGCGCGCGTGGTCTTGGTGATGGTAGCCATCAAGATAGAGTACGGGTTCGCCCGGAAATTCTTCTTATATATATGATAGTCGGTGATGAGCGTAATCCCATCGATGGGGCGTGAGGATGAGTGGAATCCCCTCCGCGTGAACGGTGATGAGTGTAATCCCACCGTGATGTAAAGTTTGTTGTTGGATGTGAGTTCCAACGTGTTATCCGCCTATTCGAGTCATAGGTAGGTGCCAATATGTGATTATATGTGAGCTAATGTGATTTGGGATGTGTTGCCAATATGATATGAAATGTGATTCCTATATGGATTGATATATGTGCTTGCATATGATGTGGTTATGGACTCAATGAGCATGGCATAATATTGATTATATGTTCATGCATCATGACATTTTGGCTCATGTGGATCGAAGGTAAGATCATGCATTCTACCTTGGTTGTGCTCGTGCTTGGACCCTGCATTGTCGAGGTTTGTTTTTAATGAGCTTACCCTCACTAAGCTTTACGCTTACGCTCTCTTTTGTTCGGCAATGCAGATCCGTAGTTCGTGGGTTGCTAGTGCAAGAAGGGGCCTCCAAGTGTGCTTTGTGGTGCTATCTTAGCTATCAAGTATGGATATTTTAGTTAAAGGATGTAATAGTCAAGCAATGGGATATGTAATGGTTGCTTTGATGCTTTTGAAGTATGTTGGTGTTATTTGTTTAGTAGCATGCTAGACTCATTTTATGTGTTGTGATGGTTTGGCTTTAGATGCCATGTTTGGGTTGAAAACCATGTTGAATTGCCTATCTTGAATGCTTAAGTGCATGTCTTGTGAAGTATGAATCTTGAATGCCTTGTATGACCTTTTATATGGATGCCCCTATCTTGTATCCTTATGTGTTTTGAGTATGTTTGCAATAGGGTGCATGCCTCTAGAGAGTGTTTGTATGTTGTGTATGCTTCTTGGGGTCGTTAAGGGCGTTTGGGATCATTTGGAGATGTTTAAAACTGATTTTGGGAATTTACAGACTGCATGTGTTTCGAACGGGTTGTGCTGTTTCGGAACGGGTGTGGTTCCAGGGCCCCCCATATCGGAACGCGTTTCGGTACGGTTTGGCTACTGTGAGCCCCTATTCCGATACAAGTTTCGAAACACTTTGGCTACTGTGACTGCATGTTCCGAAACGGGTATCGGAACGCCTAGGCGAAATGGGACCCTGTTCCGAAACGGGGTGGATGTGTTTCGGTACGGGTGTCTGGATTTTTAAACTGAAGCCCGTGTTTCGAAACGGGCGATGTTTGTTTCGAAACACATGCCTGAAAATGGGCTTTTTGACATCTCTAAAGGGTCTCAAGGTTTTGGCTTAGGCCCTGTTTGCTGTTAGGCTTCTCGTGAGCCTTGTTTCTGCTGTCACTTCACACATAGGTAAAATTAACGCATCTAGACAAGATAATAAATGAAAAGGTTTTCTTAGGTTGGTAACCGAAGTGAAGCCTTAACGGGTTTCGCCTCGGTTATCCCCGTGTAGCCCACTCGGATCGGTCAAGCGTCCGGACTGGGATGAGGGGTTACAAGTATGCCTTGTTGAATGCTTGTTTGAGCATGTACGTGTGTTGTTTTGTTTGAAGCATGTTGTGTGGAGTCCTATTGCTACTATTACACCGAAAAAAGGATTTTTAAAGTGAGGGAACATACTTGAGCCACTTGGAACCCTTGCCTTGCTAACCCTATCTTTTGTTATTTGTTGTTGTTGTTGTAGTTGTTGTTTGTGAGCACGTATGTCGAGGCCGAGAGGTAGGCCGAGGGTGGTTCGTCAGGAACCTCAGGTTGCGGCTCCTGTTAATGAGCCGATAGCTGGTGTAGAGGCTCACGTGGAAGAGCCTGCCGCTGCTGGAGTTGGAGCTCCTCCACCACCACCTTCTCACCCTGAAGCGGGAGGCGAGGCTGGAGCTGAGGGAGCGGGACCTCAGGTTGGTCAGGGTAGCCAGGGTCCTGCCGGAATAGATATGGCTCCGCTTGTACAAGCTATAGAGGGAGCATTTCAGGCCGCAGTTGCCGGAGCTCATGCTGCAGCTCAGCCTAGGGATGATAACACTAGTTTACCGTTGGAGAGGCTACGCAGCCTAGAGGCTGAAGAGTTCAGAGGGTCACACCTGAGAGATCCGAGTTGTGGTTGGAGAAGACCGTCCGCATCTTACTCAGATGGGTTGCGTTGGTGCCCGTAAGTTGGGATGTGTGATTTCTTTGCTACAAGGTGATGCCTACACTTGGCGGGTCACCATTACTACTGGGGTTCCAGAGGCTGAGATTGGATGGGATTTCTTTGAGTCTGCATTCCAGAAAAGGTACTTGGGGCCGAGATATCTTATTGAGAAGAAACGAGAGTTTATGGCTCTAGTTCAGGGAGATGCTTCTGTGACTGACTATGAGATCCGTTTTGTTCGTTTGAGTCAGTATGCACCAGAGTTGGTTCCTACTGAGAGGGACCGTTGTAACCGTTTCAGATATGGGCTTCATGAAGAAGTTAAGAGGTATACTTTAGCTTCTTCTGATTATTCAGATTTTGATGTCTTGGTTGCTAGAGCCAAGGACATTGAGCACAGCTTGGGGTTGACCAAGCGTTCAGGAGGATCTAGTTCTGGTAAGAGGAATAATAACTTTGACCGTGGGGATGCCAAGAGGCATAGAGGTGGCGGACAGCAGTTTGACCATAGACGTGGCGGTGGCCACCATGGTAGAGGCCACTAGGGCCATAGAGAATGAGGGTGTTTGCTCGAGTGCACACGTTGTGGGAGACAACATTCTGGTGAATGTTGGGGTAACTTCCATGCTTGTTGGAATTGTGGTTCGAGGGACCACTTTAGGAGGGAGTGTCCGAACCAGGCGGCACATGCACCGAACATAGCATAGGCTCCTGCGAGAGCGACTGATTTTCAGAGAGGCCGTGGGCGCGGTCGTGGCTACTTCCAGCCTAGGGCTGATGCACCTAGGGTAGATGCTCAGAGGAACCTTGCTCATGTTGTGGCAGTGCAGCCAGAGGCAGGTGGACCAGCGAGGGTCTATGCTCAGAGAGAGGCCGGGAACGACACTGATGTGATAGCAGGTAATTTTGAGTTACAGTCTATGTCTTTGCTTTCTTTGGTTGATTCGGGTTCTACACATTCCTACATTTTGAGTGAGCATGCACAGAAGTTAGATATACCTGTTGAGATCTTAGATGTAGGTATGCGTGTGACTAGTTCTTTCGGTGAGACATTTGTAGTTAGACGTATGTATAGGAGGTGTCCGCTGAAGATATAGGGTCATGTGTTTCCCGTTGGCATGATGGAACTTCCGTTTTATGGTTTTGACATTATTCTAGGTATGGACTGGTTAGTTGAGCAGAGAGCTAGTGTAGATTTTGAAATGAAGAGAATTACTTTGAAACTTTCTGATGACTATGAGGTAGTAGTAGTAGGCGAGAACCTTAAGTTCTTGTCTAATGTTGTGTCAGCTTTAGAGGCTCATAGGTTGATGGATTCTGGTTTTGGGGCTTACTTAGCTTATGTTATGAACCCGAATATGAGTGAGGCTAGACCGAAAGATATCAGAACAGTTTGTGATTTTCCGGATGTGTTTCCAGAAGAGTTACCAGGTTTGCCTCCTGACAGAGATGTAGAGTTTGTGATAGAGACTGTTTCAGGGTCTACTCCAGTTTCTATAGCTCTGTATCGTATGGCTCTGAAAGAGTTGAAAGAATTGAAGAGTCAGCTTCAAGAGTTATTAGATCGTGGTTTCATTAGGCCTAGTAGTTCACCTTGGGGTGCTCCTGTGTTGTTTGTAAAGAAGAAAGATGGCAGCATGAGAATGTGTATTGACTACATGCAGTTGAATCAGTTGACCGTGAAGAACAAGTATCCGTTGCCTCGTATAGTTGATCTGTTTGATCAGTTGAGGGGTGCTTCAGTGTTCTCGAAGATAGATCTGAGATCAGGGTACTATCAGTTGAAAGTAAATGAGTGTGGCGTTCCGAAGACAGCTTTTAAGACTAGATATGGCCACTATGAGTTCCTTGTGATGCCGTTTGGGCTGACGAATGCACCTGCAACATTCATGGATATGATGAACAGGATTTTCAGAGACTATCTAGACCGTCTTGTAGTTGTTTTCATAGATGATATTCTTGTATACTCAAGATCAGAAGAAGAGCATGATGAGCACTTGAGACTTGTTCTACAGAGGTTGATGAGCAATCAGTTGTATGCCAAGCTTAGTAAATGTGAGTTCTGGATTCGAGAAGTTGTGTTTCTTGGCCACGTTGTATCTGCCGAAGGTATCCGTGTTGATCCGACAAAGATTGAGGCTATTTTTGAGTGCAAACAACCTAATTCTGTGACAGAGATTAGGAGTTTCCTAGGATTAGTCGGTTACTATAGGAGATTTATTGATGGTTTCTCTAGAGTAGCTGCTTCTTTGACTAAATTGTTGCAAAAAGGAGTTAAGTTTGAGTGATCAGATGCAAGACAGAAAGCCTTTGAGAAATTGAAAGAAGCTTTGACAAATGCTCCAGTGTTAGTACAAACAGTTTCAGGTAAAGAATTTGTGATCTATAGTGATGCTTCTTACATAGGTTTAGGGTGTGTCCTGATGCAAGAGAGAAGAGTTGTTGCCTATGCTTCGAGAAAGTTGAAGGTGCACGAGAAGAACTATCCTACTCACGATATAGAGTTAGCCGCAGTTGTGTTTACATTGAAGATTTGGCGTCATTACTTATATGGTGAGAAGTGTATAGTTTACACCGATCATAAGAGCTTGAAGTATTTGATGACTCAGAGAGAGTTGAATTTGAGACAGAGAAGATGGCTTGAGCTGTTGAAAGATTACAATTTGACTATAGAGTACCATCTGGGTAAGGCAAATGTGGTAGTCGATGCTTTGAGTAGAAAAGTCGCGGTTGAGTTTCGAGCTATGTTTGCTAGATTGAGTGTATCCGATGATGGTGGTTTGATCACTGAGTTGCAAGTGAAGCCTTCTTTGATTCAGTTGATTAGAGAGAGACAGTTGCAAGATGTGTCTTTAGTTCCTCATGTTCAGGACATAGCCGAAGGTAGATCGACCGAGTATAGCTTCAGTGGTGAGAATGTGTTATGCTTTAGAGACAGAGTTGTAGTACCGAAAGATGTTGAGTTGAGACGTCTGATTTTGAGTGAAGCACATTCGAGTCCTTTTTCTATGCATCTGGGTAGTACCAAGATGTACCGTGATTTGAGGAATGATTATTTCTGGGTTGGTTTGAAAAAAGATGTAGCCGAGTATGTGAGCCGTTGTATGGTTTGTCAGAGAGTCAAGGCAGAACATCAGGTTTGTTACAGCCTTTGAAGATTCCGGAATGGAAATAGGAGAGGATCACCATGGATTTTGTGTCTGGGTTACCGTTGTCTCTTTCGAAGAAGAATTCTGTTTGGGTAATTGTTGATAGATTCACTAAGTGTGCTCACTTCTTAGCAGTGAACACTACAGATTCTTTGGACAAGTTGGCGAATTTGTATATTCGTGAGATTGTGAGACTTCATGGGGTTCCGAAGTCTATAGTTTCGGACAGAGATCTGAGATTCACGGCAAGGTTCTGGAGTTGTTTGTATAGTGCCCTAGGTAGCCGTTTGCATTTCAGTACTTCCTATCATCCGCAGTCCGATGGACAGTCATAGCGAGTGAAACAGATTTTAGAGGATATGCTTCGTTGTTGTGTGATTGACTTCCAGGGTTTTTGGGAGAAGCACTTGCCTTTACTTGAGTTTGCTTACAACAACGGTTACCAGGCTAGTATACATATGGCTCCTTATGAGGCTTTGTATGGTAGACAATGTAGGACTCCGATCTGTTGGGCTGAAACGGGTCAGAAATTTTTACCTATGTCGGATTTGCTTAAGGGGACTACTGAAAAAGTGAAGTTGATTTGTGACTGTTTGAAAGCAGCTTCCGATCGTCAGAAGTCTTATGCAGATTTGAAGAGAAAAGAGATTGAGTTCTCAGTGGGTGAGAAAGTGTTTCTGAAAGTATCTCCGTGTAAGAAGGTAATGAGATTTGGCCGGAAAGGCAAGTTGAGTCCGAGGTTTATTGGTCCATATGAGATAGTTGAGCGGATTGGGCCAGTAGCTTATCGCTTGAGATTGCCTTCTAAGTTAGAGAAGATCCATGATGTGTTTCATGTGTCGGTGCTTAGGAGATATAGATCAGATCTGTCTCATGTTATGCCTGTTGAGGAGATAGAATTGAATCCGGATTTGTCTTACAATGAAAAACCAGTTGAGATACTTGCTTCTGATAGCAAGGTCTTGCGTGGCAAGACCATAGAGTTGGTCAAGGTGTTGTGGAGACATAGAGGTGTGGAAGAGGCCACGTGGGAGAGGAAAGTTGATATGCTTGAGCAGTTTCCGTATCTGTTTCTGTCAGGTAATTTCGGGGAAGAAATTCCTTAAGTGGGGGAGAGTTGTAACACCCGGGTTTAGGGGTCGGGTGAAAATAATAATAAAAAATATTTTGAGTTTCGGTTTTATAATAAAAATAATAAAATATTATTTGGGCCTCGGGTTTTCAAACGAATAAATTATGTTAGGCATGTTTTGGTTTTAAAGCCCAATTCCATGGAATTGGAAAATAGAAATAACCATCCTCATTAATGGCATTTTGGTAATAAAAGGGACTTTCAAATTTAAATCCCCTTTCTATTAAAAATAAAATTTTGTCATCATCTTCCCCACTCCCCCATTTTACAATCTCACGACACAAGAGAGTCCTCCACTCCAAATCACTATTCCATCTCATGTCTTCTTCATTGTTGGTCGGTTTTGAAAGGTAATTACACCCCCATTTTGCTCTCATCTTCCTCTCTTCAAAAGTACCATTAGATTTCATTTTCATCATGGTTTTAGAAATTTGGTTTTCCATGGAAAAATGTCAAAGGTTGAAGCTTTATGAGATTTTATCAAAGCTATTGATTTATTAATGTTAGATAAGTTTTTTTCAACCTAAGAGGTCCAACATATATAAATTTTAGAGTGTTTTATAAAGATTCCCGGGTTTGGGTTTTGATGGGTTTTTAGAAGGGTTTTAAGGTTGTTTTTGGGGTTGTTTTATGTTGGAAATTGAGGGCTGATGTTAGTATGATAGTTGGGGGTTGTTTTGGAATCCTTGAGGTGTGTAAAAATGGTGGAAATCATAAGTTTTAGATTGGGTTTGAGTGCTGCTCGAGTTTGATGTTTTGGGGGTTGTTCATGGCTTGAATTCATGTGTTTTATGCTTGAATAGTATTCCGGGTTTGCTACATTGTTGTATGAGCTGATTCGAGGTTGTTTTGTTTGTGTTGAGATGATTAGAAGGAAGAGATTGTGTTGGTGAAGCATCGGGAGTGAATCCGGAAGCTTGAAGGTCTTGGTTACTTGGTTGTTAAGCTTGGAAGTGAAGGTGAGTAGTTAAATGTTTTTAAATGGTTGCTCTTTGAATGTGTTTATGCCTCATGTTTAATTGTGATTATGTTGGCTTAGTATATGGTGTTATACATGTATGTTGAGGCATGGTTTGATGCATTGTTATATGCATGTGGAATGTACATGATGTTAATCATGATGAGTACGTGCTAAGCACGGAATTGGATATGAAATGATGTTGTGGATTGTGTTTAATATTGGCACTAGTATGCTTGGGTACAAATGATCGATCATTAGGATGTTAGTGTGCACACGTGAGTCAAATGCGTGCGGGGTCTTGTGATGGTAGTCATCAAGATGGAGTACGAGTTCGCCCGGAAATTCTTCTTATATATATGATAGTCGGTGATGAGTGTAATCCCATCGACGGGGCGTGAGGATGAGTGGAATCCCCTCCGCGTGAACGGTGATGAGTGTAATCCCACCATGAGGTAAAGTTTGTTGTTGGATGTGAGTTCTGTCGTGTTATCCGCGTATTCGAGTCATAGCTAGGTGCCAATATGTGATTATATGTGAGCTAATGTGATTTGGGATGTGTTGCCAATATGATATGAAATGTGATTCCTATATGGATTGATATATGTGCTTGCATATGATGTGGTTATAGACTTAATGAGCATGGCATAATATTGATTATATGTTCATGCATCATGACATTTTGGCTCATGTGGATCGAAGGTAAGATCATGCATTCTACCTTGGTTGTGCTCGTGCTTGGACCCTGCATTATCGAGGTTTGTTTTTAATGAGCTTACCCTCACTAAGCTTTACGCTTACGCTCTCTTTTGTTCGGCAATGCAGATCCGTAGTTCGTGGGTTGCTAGTGCAAGAAGGGGCCTCCAAGTGTGCTTTGTGGTGCTATATTAGCTATCAAGTATGGATATTTTAGTTAAAGGATGTAATTGTCAAGCAATGGGATATGTAATGGTTTCTTTGATGCTTTTGAAGTATGTTGGTGTTAGTTGTTTAGGAGCATGCTAGACTCCTTTTATGTGTTGTGATGGTTTGGCTTTAGATGCCATGTTTGGGTTGAAAACCATGTTGAATTGCCTATCTTGAATGCTTAAGTGCGTGTCTTGTGAAGTATGAATCTTGAATGCCTTGTATGACCTTTTATATGGATGCCCCTATCTTGTATCCTTATGTGTTTAGAGTATGTTTGCAATAGGGTGCATGCCTCTACAGTGTGTTTGTATGTTGTGTATGCTTCTTGGGGTCGTTAAGGGCGTTTGGGATCATTTGGAGATGTTTAAAACTGATTTTGGGAATATACAGACTGCAGGTGTTTCGAACGGGTTGTGTTGTTTCAGAACAGGTGTGGTTCCAGGGCCCCCCCGTATCGGAACGCGTTTCGGTACGGTTTGGCTACTGTGAGGCCCTGTTCCGATACAAGTTTTGAAACACTTTGGCTACTGTGATTGCCTGTTCCGAAATGGGTATCGGAATGCCTAGGCGAAATGGGACCATGTTCCGAAACGGGGTGGATTTGTTTCGGTACGGGTGTTTGGCTTTTTAAACTGGAGCCCGTGTTTCGAAACGGGCGATGTCTGTTTCGAAACACAGGCCTGAAAATGGGCTTTTTGACATCTATAAAGGGTCTCAAGGTTTGGGCTTAGGCCATGTTTGCTGTTAGGCTTCTCGTGAGCCTTGTTTCCACTGTCGCTTCACACATAGGTTAAATTAACGCATCTAGACAAGATAATAATTGAAAAGGTTTTCTTGGGTCGGTAACCGAAGTGAAGCCTTAACGGGTTTCGCCTCGGTTATCCCCGTGCAGCCCACTCGGATCGGTCAAGCGTCCGGACCGGGACGAGGGGGTTACAATTTACATCCCTATTGATTTTAAATATCCATTTACAGCCAATTGGTTTGCACCTTAAGGTAATGAGACAAGTTCTAAATTTTATTGTCTTGCATAAAATTATACTCTTTTTGAATGACATCAATCCACTTTTGAGAGTTAGAACTTTTATGGTCTGATAAAAAATAATTGAGTCATTTTCTATCATTCCATTGTTACCCTTATTTTCTTGAGGAAATACAATAATATAATCTCAGGTAGTATTTTTCCTTCCTCTCGTGGACCTCTTTAATGGCATTTTTTTAAAAGTTGTTGAGCTTGTTCTTGTGAAACAATTACTTTAACTTGAATGGGGGTTGTTCAACATTATTTAGCTTAGATACTTGATTCACTTCTTGATAGATGATAGGTGTGAAAAACCTAAACATCATCAAAAGTGATAGTAGGAAATATATTATAATGTAATTCCTCCTCAATAACAATGCATCTAACCTTATTTCTCCCTCCAAACTCAACATCCTAAAAAATTTATAAATCTCTCCTTAAAGTAATCTTCATAGTGGGATCATAAAATTTACAGTCCATGGATCACTCAAAATAACCGAAGTAGTTACTCACTTTTAAAGTTTAATTTCTTCACATGTGTCCTAACTTATACAAAAGAATCAACACTTTGTAAGTTATTGTCGTTTCTTTTGGGTAGGACCTTTAGCAACTTTATTCTAATATTTTCTTTTATTGCCTTTTTTCTTAGAGACATTAACTAAATGAGCACTAACAAAATGTGTACTTTTACACTCATAATGCTTCAACTTTTCTTCTTCTTGAACACAATGAGAAATGAGCCTAATTAGAGTCTATTTCTCCTTTTGGCAGTTGTAATTGATTTTGAATTGGTTAAACTGTATAGAAAGCGGTACCACAATCATAAGAACAAACAATTGTTAGAGAGTTTGATCTTATGTGCCTTATATTTTGATGCAATATTAAGAATTTTCATAATCTACTCTCTCACATTTGCTTGACCCTTATACTTCATAGACATCAAATAAGACATAAGCGATGACATCTTAACCTTAAATGTTTTAGGTAAAACATTTCTTAATTTCGTCAAGTAAACCCTTAGTTTGAGTAGTTTCTTTAAATTTGTGCTCCTAAAGACATCTAGAATATTGTACTTTATGATCATTAGACTCGCGCGATTCGAACGATCTCACCTCTCAAAATACCTTTTATAGGTGCTTACTGCAGTGAGAGGTGCAGGATGTTCTTTCCTCAGTGCAAAGTCTATGCTCATACAACCAAATACTATATGTGTCTCTTCTATTCCTTGAAATTAGTTTCACTAAACATTAGTGTAGAATGTTATTAACAGATATTGTGACAGAAAAAGATAGATTACCTAAATATAGAACAAAAATAAATAAATAAAATAAAAACAAGCTCACATAAATATTCATAAGTAAACAAATAAATTCAAAATAATGGCTAGTTCCCCTCAAGATACCAAGCACAAACATTAATATCAAGTCTTTGGACAGTAATATTAACTGTAAGCGGTACTCTTGTTGTAGCAATCAAACATTGACAATAAACTATGTCAAACAATAGATTAATCTTTGAACTAATGTACTGCTCACATAAAGTACCTTATAATTGTCACACATTTATCGCCACAGTTGTCGTTGTAATTCTGCCAAATATTAACTTTCCTTTGGGCCAATTAATAAACGCATGAATTACAAAACTCATAATTATCTTAATATTTTAAATAAACTAATCTACACAAAAGCGGTCACTTTGGTGACATTATGTTTCAATTAATCTATTAAAATATTAGATATCCGAAGACAAAATATGAATTTATTTGTTTCAAAAATTTTCTTTAATTTTATCTTTCAATCAAATTAAAAGATAACCAAAATAATAATAAATTTGAATAAAGGTAAACCTCATTTCAAGATGCCAGACACTCCATTAATATTTCATCTTTGGACAAAATATTAACTTGCAAGTGATATCTTGGTACAGTAATCAAGCATTGATAATAAGAACATGTCAAGCAGAAATCTTCCTTTGGGCCTATTTTTTGCTCACATATAAAACTGAATAATTATAACATGTTTATTACCACAGTTGCACATGTAATAATGTTAATTATTAACCTTCCTTTGGGCCGATTAATAGCAACATAATCTGACTTACATGCACAAAACCTTCTATATTTTAAAATAAAATAATTTCCACAGTAGAGGTCACTTTGGTGACTTAATACTTTAATTAATTTATCTCAAAATATATAATATAAATATACCGATATTCAAATTTAAAATTTTGTAACAGTCAAAACTGAAATTTCTGATAACACTTAAGTTTCTGAAATAACCTAAAATAAGGTTGTCTGAATGGGGCTATCAAAAATCTGACCGTTTCTTAAAATTCCTTAAACATGCATATCCCAAAATTAAAGTCGAATTCAAAACAATCGATCTTTAACTAAAAGTCAAAATCAAAAGTATCACCTAAATGAATAATCCATATAATGATCACATGAAACTTTAATATATCCATAATAACCTAATAACCAAAATTTTGATCAAATTGATTCAAATAAAAATTTCATAAGATTAATGGCATTGCGACAAATAACAATATACCCAAAATGAATCCAAAGTCAAAACCGAAGTCATGCAATTTAATGCCCAAAGATATTTATAAAACTTTAGCATATTGTACATCATAATTAACTGAATACTAAACAAGATTCAACAAAATTCAATCATAATTTATTAGATATAAATCGAATATAAAACTTTGAGAGCTAACCTGATTATAAAGTTTCTAAGTTACGGTAAATTTACCACGACAAAGCTCAAGTCAACTTTATTTTTCTTTTAATTACTAACGATCAAAACTAAATGTTTGATCAAACCAAATTTAAATATATATTTTAAGTGATATATATTTCATAACAGTAAACCAAAGATTAAGGGCAAGTACATATTTTAAAAAGAGTTCCTTAACTAAAAACACGGTATACAATGCATATATCCATGAGAATTAAAAACCCTAAACTCAATCGAAAAAAAAAATCTACCGACTTTTCAAACTCAGTAACTATTATCACAATTTAGGAAAAGATTGCATATAAAGCATAAAAGCCCTAATATTTAAATTATAATGATCAACACCATACATACCGGAAAACAATTGAAAATAAATTCAATCCAATTGCATGGTTGCTAAATTCTTTAAAAAGATAACCGCACAATATATATATAGTAATAGCAACAGATGCGATTGTAAACGGAATAGAAACCCTAACAATAGAAGTTTAACGCATTATCGCATCATAAATAAATACATAAAACATGCTATTAATTCTAGATAAGTATTTCTCAATGATTCGACATACCCTGGCTCCGATGTCACTTGTTGTAGCCAAACCATAATAGATATGAAATCTAAACTCAGGATCTATCATGTCAAATCCTCAAGAACAATAAACTGGATAAACTAAATGCGGAAGCGTACCTGAATTAATCGATAAACTAAAAAACCTTAATATTGATGTTGGAATCCAAAATCTTTGGTATTGATCTTACAAGAAGATAGGTTATCTCTTGAAGTAAAACTCTCTGACGGGAATGGAGAGAAAAACAAGTTAACCTATTTCTTGGGGACCAGTACCTCTTTATATAGTTGATTATTAAATCAAACTATTAAATATTAATTGGTCACTTGATTTATAAATATATCTTATGGTATCTACACTTTTATAAATATATCTTATGGTATCTACACTTTTATTTCCATGACACTTTAATACATATGACACGCGTAACATAATTGGTCACTTGATTTTGTGTCACACTTTATAATAGCATCATATATTTTGCATATGTGCCCACAATTGAGGATTTTAATCCAACAGCATGCCATAAAAAACATCTCATAATTCAGATTCCAATGCAGAACAAATGCCAATAAATTTAGAGAAACCACTAATCCAATGACCATTCTCATCTCGAATCACCCCACCACACGAGGCTACGCCACTAGAGGAATGCTTAACACCATCAGTATTTACTTTAACCCATCCACTAGAAGGCGGTTTCCATGAGTGGTTCGATCCAACCTCCGAGCAGCTACCCCATGCGATACCAGCAAAGCTCGAGTTGATCAAAACTCGTCCATGAGGCGTTTGTAACACCCGGGTTCGGGGGTCGGGAGAAAATAATAATTTTAAAAATAGTACGGGTTTCGGTTCCAAGTTTTAAATAATAAAATAATGGTTTGGGCCTCGGGTTTTAAGACAAATAAAAATTAGTTGGGTCATTTTCAAGACAAGCCCAATTTTTGCCATGGTGTCATCCATTGTAGTTCCCTTATTTCATTAAGGGTGTTTTGGTCTTTTGACCCCCCATTTTAAACAAACATAAACTATTCACTTTGCTCATCTTCTACCTCTCTCCACCCCCATCTCTTTCCAACGACACAAACACACCTCCCACCTTGAGCTACTATTCCATTCCATAGCTCACTCGTTTTTGAAGCTTTCTCAAAGGTATGGACGCTTTTGACTTGCTCTCACCTTCCCCTCCTTGGAAGTATCACTATTTTTCATTTTTAACCATGTTTTGAAATAGGGGCTTTTTAAGAGTTTTGATTTAAAAATGGTGCCTTTATTGTTCTTGACTTAATGTTTTAAGTAATTAATGATGGACATGTTGTCTAGGGAGCATGAGGTCCAATTGGTATGATTTTTAATGAGTTTTGTAAAGTTTCCTGGATTTGGGTTTTGGGGAGGTTTTTGGGAGATTTTAAGTTGAGTTTTGGGGGTGTTTTAGGTGAAATCTTGAGGGCTGATGGTTATGGTATATGTAAGTATGGTTTTGAAGGCTTTAGATAGTAATTTGAGGGTTGAAATCAATGGTTTTGAGTGGTTCTTAAGGGCTGCTCGGATTTTTGGAGTTTTGAGCTAGTTTCAATGGAAAATTGATGTCTTGAGATTGGTATTTAATCCGGATTGATTATTTTATAATATGGACTGATTTGAGATTATTTGCTTGGTGTTGGAATGGCTAGAAGCGAGAATTTTGGTTGGAGAAGCTTCGGGGACAAATCCGGGGATTTTAGAGTCTTGAGCTTGGTCTTCGATCTTCTCTTGGGTAGCAACGGTGAGTAGAATCATTGGTTTTTACTTTGTGCTCGATATGGATTCATTTGGGGTTTGGGTGGAACATTGAGAGGTCGCCTAAACCCGTGTGTAAGCCTCTCTACTCTCATATGTTGTGATATATGGATTGTGGATGCGTTGTGATTATTTGAATGCATTTTAAGTTGTTAATGTTGTAGTCGTGTTGAGTTCGTGCCTCACGTGATGGTGGTCTAACTACGGTGATGTGTAGTCCCACCGGTAGTGACTAGTAGGGTAGTACTTTGATGTGTAGTCCCATTGGAAATCCACTAGTCGAAACGGTGATGTGTAGTCCCACCGTACGTGTATGTTGGTTGCGCTTGTGCAAACCAAGTGTTGTGGTTGAGATAGACCCTTGTGCATCCATTGTTTTCTTGCATTTAAATCGTGTTTTGGAAAACTGCATGTTGTGAATTGTAGAGCCTCTCTCACTAAGCTAGATTGCTTATGCTCTTTTGTTTCCAACGTACAGATCGCTAGAGTTCGGGAGGCGAGCGGGCGAGGGAGGAGCTTTCGGAGTTCTTAAGCAAGTTTAAGTATGGTTTGCTTTTGTAATAATGCCTAGACAATGGGGTGTAGAGTGTTAGGAGTTGGGGTCAAACTCCTTAGGATGTTATGCTTTTGCTTCTTTGATTATGTCCTATGTTTCTTATGAGGTTTATTTGCTTATGCCTAAACTTGTATGATGGTGGCCTATGTATGCCTTATGCTTGACTACTTTGTGAATGTTGTCTTGTGCTTGCTAAACATGCTTCTTTGTGGAATTGTATGGAGTCTTGTTTGTATGTTCTCGTTAGATTAAATGCTTCCCATGCAAAGTCTCAACTGTGGTTTGATGCATGTATGTTTGTTTACGCTTAGGAGTGCCTAAAAGTGCATCTAGAATCGTATGTGAAGTTACCAAGTAGTGAAATGAGGGGTTGCAGATCAGGGGTATCGATACGGTTAGACCCGTATCGATACGGCCTTCTTATTCCAGGCCTTTCGTTTCGATACGCGGGGAGACGTATCGATACCATTTTGGACACTAGAGCTACTGCCCAACTTGGTATCGATACCGGTCTCAGGCGTATCGATACCATTTTGGTCACTGAAGTCACTGTCCAAATTGGTATCGATACCGGTCTTTGGCGTATCGGTACGGTCATCTTAGCGTTGACTGTGAGAAGTCAACCCTTGGGGAGGGTATCGATACACTCCTTGGGTGTATCGATACGGTCTCCACAGGTTGACTTTGACTTTATGGCCGAGTCAAGGTGTATCGGTACACCCCTTAGGTGTATCAATACCGCCTGCAGATTAAGTCTAAAATTGGGCCGTTAAGTGTTGGTTTGGGTTTGTTTGATATTCTCGTGTTTGTTGTTCCGCTGTATGATCACTTAGGATTTAATACTCATCTAGACAAGACTTAAAATGAAAAAAAAAGATAGGGTTGCTAACCGAAGGGGAGCCTTAACGGGTTTCACTTCAGTTTTCCCCGTGTAGCCCACTTGGACCGATCATCCGGCCAGACCGGGACGAGGGGGTTACATTTATTGGTATCAGAGCCTGAGGTTTCCGAGACCTCGGGCAGGTAAGTGAGATAAGTTAAGGAATTATGAGTGTTTTGCCACACATGTCTAAATTTTGTTTTAGCACGGTGTATGTATGCATGCTATGGTGACCTTGCTGTTGTTCGAGAGTTGGTTTGAGTCCCCATTGTTAGGCATTGTTGTCAAAATAAAAAGGGAAAATTGTTTTGGTTTAAAGAGCTTGAGAACTGGAGTCCTTTGCCCCTTGCTAACCTAACGTTTCCTTGTTGTTGTGTGTTTGTTGTTTTAGATTACTTTAATTGCTATGGTGAGACCGAGGGGACGGCCTAGGGCGGGTGACCAGGCACCCGAGAACGCGCCTCCTGCTCTTAATGCTCCCGGTGGTAATGGGGGGAACGTCGGAGGTGATGGTAATGGGCCTCAGGCTGAGGCTAATGTGGGAGGTAATGGGGCTCAAGCGGGCCAAGGTCAGGCAGGCCCAGATGTGGCTCATTTGATCCAGACTATAGCCGGAGCTTTTCAGACAGCTTTGGCCGGTATGCAAGCTGCAGCACCACCTCAGGGTGCGGGGACAGGATTACCCCTAGAGAGGCTTCGCAATTTGGGGGCAGTTGAGTTTCGTGGGTTGTCTCCGGAAGGTTCGGAAGGGTGGCTTGAGAGCACTACTCGCATCTTGGGTCAGATGGAGTGTTCAGATGCCCGCAAGTTGGGATGCATCGTCTCATTGCTTCAGGGAGACGCTTATACTTGGTGGACCACTGTTATTTCCGGTATGGCCGAGGTGGATGTCACATGGGAGTTTTTCAGGAATGCTTTCAAGAGGAAGTACCTCGGAGTTTGGTACTTAGATGAAAAGAAAAGGGAGTTCATGGCTTTGGTTCAAGGCAATAGGACCGTGTCCGAGTATGAGATCCAGTTTGTGAGGTTGAGCCAGTACGCGCCAGAGTTGATCCCGGATGAGAAGGAGCGATGTGAGCGTTTCAGATATGGGTTGACTACTGATGTGAAGACCTACATGTTGGCCGCCGACTACACTGAGTTCGATGTCTTAGTTTCTAGGGCCAAGGATGTAGAGCAAAACCTAGGCTCTAGAGCACGTGCTAGTGGGTCCGACTCCGGGAAGAGACATGCGAACTGGGATAGAGATCATGCCAAGAGGCATAGGGATAGGAGGTACCAGCCGGACACGAGGCCTAGAGGTGGTAACCAAGGTCAGGGCCGTCAGGGCCAAGGGGCTGTCGGGCACATTTCGGAGTACACTAGGTGCGGGAGACGCCACCCAGGTGAGTGCATGGGTATGTTTGGGGCGTGTTGGAACTGTAGCTCCCGAGACCATTTGAGGCGTGATTGTCCACACCCAGTTAGGGGAGGACCGGCTCCAGCGAGGGGTTTTGAGCATCAGAGAGGTCGTGGGCGCGGCCGTGGGAACTTCCAGCCAAGGAATGAGGGTCAGAGGAACTTGGCTCATGTGGTAGCAGTCCAGCCCGAGGGAGGAGGACCGGCTAGGGTGTACGCTCAGTGAGAGGCTTGGAATGACACTGATGTCATTGCAGGTAATTTCACATTACAGTCTTTGAGTTTGCTTTCTCTAATAGATTCGGGGTCAACGCATTCGTATATTTTGGGTGAGCATGCAAAGTCATTAGGACTACCTTGCGATTGGCTAGAGGTAGGTGTAAATGTCACTAGCTCTTTTGGTGATACAGTGGTAGTTAGGAAAGTGTATAGGAGGTGTCCCCTGATGATTCAGGGCCACGTATTTTCGGTCGACATGATGGAGCTATCCTTTTATGGTTTTGATGTGATCTTGGGCATGGATTGGCTTGTAGAGCATAGAGCTAGGGTTGACTTCGAGACTAAGAGAGTCTCTTTGAGGCTTACCGATGACCTTGAGGTTGTGGTAGTTGGGGAGAATGTTAAGTTTTTGTCCAACGTGGTTTCGGCTTTGGAAGCTCAGAGATTGTTGAGTTCAGGGTGTCAGGCTTACTTGGCTTACGTAATGAACCCGGATATGAGTGAGGTGAGACCTCAGGACATCAAGACTGTGTGTGACTTTCCGAGTGTTTTTTCGGAAGAGCTACCAGGCTTGCCTCCAGATAGAGCAGTGGAGTTTGCTATTGAGCCTTATTCTGATTCTGCACCGGTGTCAATTGCTCCGTATAGGATGGCACCGAAAGAGTTGAAAGAGTTGAAGACACAGCTTCAGGAGTTGACTGACAGAGGCTTTATTAGGCCTAGTGTTTCCCCGTGGGGTGCTCCGGTCTTGTTTGTGAAAAAGAAAGATGGTAGCATGAGAATGTGCATAGACTATAGACAGTTGAATAAAGTGACGGTGAAAAAAAATATCCCTTGCCAAGGATAGATGACTTGCTAGACCAGTTGAGGGGTGCCTCCGTGTTTTCAAAGATTGACTTGAGGTCTGGGTATTATCAGTTAAAGGTAAAGGATGTGGACGTACCGAAGACAGCTTTTCGTACACGATACGGGCATTATGAGTTTTTGGTGATGCCTTTTGGATTGACCAATGCCCCAGCAGCCTTTATGGATATGATGAACCGGGTGTTTCATAAGTTCTTGGACAGGTTTGTGGTAGTGTTTATTGATGACATCCTAGTGTACTCTAGGACCGAAGAGGAGCACGATGGACACTTAAGGTTAGTGCTTCAGACCCTACTTGAGAATCAGTTGTATGCCAAGCTAAGTAAGTGTGAGTTTTGGATTAGAGAGGTGGTCTTCCTAGGTCACGTGATCTCAGCTAGTGGGATTAGTGTAGATCCCAAGAAGATTGAAGCCATTGTGAATTGGAAGCAACCGAAATCAGTGACAGAGATTCGCAGTTTCCTAGGTTTGGCGGGATACTATAGGAGGTTTGTGGAGGGATTCTCGAGGATAGCGGCTCCGTTGACCAAGTTACTACAGAAAAATGTTACGTACGAATGGTCAGATGCAAGACAAGAAGTGTTTGAGAAATTGAAGAAAGCTTTGACCGAAGCTCCCATTTTGATTCAGCCCGAGCCGGGGAGAGAGTTTGTGATTTTCAGTGATGCATCTTACGTGGGGCTAGGTTGTGTGCTTATGCAAGAAGGTAAGGTAGTGGCATATGCTTCCCGACAGTTGAAAGTTCATGAGAAGAATTACCCCACTCATGACATAAAGTTGGCTGCAGTGGTGTTCGCATTGAAAATTTGGAGACACCATCTTTATGGTGAGAAGTGCACTGTGTACACCGACCACAAGAGTTTGAAATATTTGATGTCCCAGAAGGAGTTGAATCTTAGGCAACGAAGGTGGTTAGAGCTCCTTAAAGATTATGACCTTACCATAGAGTATCATCTGGGCAAGGCAAATATGGTGGCCGATGCCTTGAGTAGGAAGGTGGCCGTTGAATTGCGAGCCATGTTTGCAAGGTTGAGTGTGTCTACGGATGGTGGGTTAGTGGCCGAGCTTCAAGCTAAGCCATCTTTGGTTCAGTTGATCCGTGAGAGATAGTTGCGAGATGAGTCCTTAGCACCTCACGCGCAAGACATAGCTGAAGATAGGCCTACTGAGTATTGTTTTGGGGAGAATGGGATCCTATGTTTCAAGGATAGGATAGTGGTTCCGGAGGATGCCGAGTTGAGGCGTACGATTTTGAGTGAGGCTCACAATAGCCC
The DNA here is from genome assembly GCA_030270665.1 of Hibiscus trionum. Taxonomy (NCBI): domain Eukaryota; kingdom Viridiplantae; phylum Streptophyta; class Magnoliopsida; order Malvales; family Malvaceae; genus Hibiscus; species Hibiscus trionum. The sequence continues at coordinate 29,320,253 of BSYR01000020.1, read as the reverse complement.
TTTTGCTATGCATCCGGGTAGCACGAAGATGTATCGAGGGTTAAAGGAAGAGTACTATTGGGTTGGTTTGAAAAGGGATGTAGCCGAGTTCGTAAGTAGATGCATGGTTTGTCAGAGAGTCAAGGCTGAGCACCAGTTTCCCTCAGGGTTGTTGCAACCGTTGAAAATTCCAGAGTGGAAGTGGGAGCGTATCACTATGGACTTTGTGTCAGGACTTCCGTTGACTCCTTCGAAGAAAAATTCAGTGTGGGTGATCGTAGATAGATTCACCAAGTGTGCTCATTTCATACCGGTCCATACTACCTATACATTAGACAAGTTGGCCGAATTGTATATTCGTGAGATTGTGAGACTACATGGGGTACCAAAGTCGATTGTGTCGGATCGAGACCCGAGATTTACCTCTAGATTCTGGGAGTGTTTGCACCGAGCTTTGGGTACATAGTTGAACTTCAGCACTTCGTATCATCCACAGTCAGATGGGCAGTCTGAGAGGATAATTCAGATTTTGGAGGACATGTTGAGGTGTTGTATCATTGACTTTCAAGGGTCATGGGAGAAACACCTACCATTAGCGGAGTTTGCGTATAACAACAGCTTTCAGTCGAGCATCCAGATGGCTCCTTATCAGGCCTTGTATGGTAGGAAGTGTAGGACCCCGATTTGTTGGGCCGAGGCCGGACAGAAACTTGTGCCGATGCCCGAGTTACTTAAGGGAACCACCGAGAAGGTGAAATTGATATATGATCGCTTGAAAGCGGCTTCAGATCGACAAAAGTCCTATGCCGATTTGAAAAGGAAGGAAGTGGAATACTCCGTGGGGGATAAAGTGTTTTTGAAAGTCTCACCTTGGAAAAAGGTGATGAGGTTTGGGAGGAAAGGCAAGTTGAGCCCAAGGTATATAGGGCCTTATGAGATAGTTGAGAGAATTGGTCCGGTTGCATATAGATTGAGACTCCCAGTTGAGCTAGAGAAGATTCATGATGTATTTCATGTGTCGATGCTTAGGAGGTATAGATCGGATCCGTCCCATGTCATGCCAGTGGAAGAAATAGAGATAAATTCGGACTTGTCTTACAATGAAGAACCAGTTGAGATACTTGCTTCTGATAGCAAGGTGTTGCGTGGCAAGACTATAGAGTTAGTCAAAGTCTTATGGAGACATAGAGGCGTGGAGGAAGCCACGTGGGAGAGGAAAGCCGACATGCTTGAGCAGTTTCTGTATTTGTTTCCGTCAGGTAATTTCGAGGACGAAATTCCTTAAGTAGGGGAGAGTTGTAACACCCGGGTCCGGGGGTCGGGAGAAAATAATAATTTTAAAAATAGTACGGGTTTCGGTTCCAAGTTTTAAATAATAAAATAATGGTTTGGGCCTCGGGTTTTAAGACAAATAAAAATTAGTTGGGTCATTTTCAAGACAAGCCCAATTTTTGCCATGGTGTCATCCATTGTAGTTCCCTTATTTCATTAAGGGTGTTTTGGTCTTTTGACCCCCCATTTTAAACAAACATAAACTATTCACTTTGCTCATCTTCTACCTCTCTCCACCCCCATCTCTTTCCAACGACACAAACACACCTCCCACCTTGAGCTATTATTCCATTCCATAGCTCACTCGTTTTTGAAGCTTTCTCAAAGGTATGGACGTTTTTGACTTACTCTCACCTTCCCCTCCTTGGAAGTACCACTATTTTTCATTTTTAACCATGTTTTGAAATAGGGGCTTTTTAAGAGTTTTGATTTAAAAATGGTGCCTTTATTGTTCTTGACTTAATGTTTTAAGTAATTAATGATGGACATGTTGTCTAGGGAGCATGAGGTCCAATTGGTATGATTTTTAATGAGTTTTGTAAAGTTTCCCGGATTTGGGTTTTGGGGAGGTTTTTGGGAGATTTTAAGTTGAGTTTTGGGGGTGTTTTAGGTGAAATCTTGAGGGCTGATGGTTAGGGTATATGTAAGTATGGTTTTGAAGGCTTTAGGTAGTAATTTGAGGGTTGAAATCAATGGTTTTGAGTGGTGCTTAAGGGCTGCTCGGATTTTTGGAGTTTTGAGCTAGTTTCAATGGAAAATTGATGTCTTGAGATTGGTATTTAATCCGGATTGATTATTTTAGAATATGGACTGATTTGAGATTATTTGCTTGGTGTTGGAATGGCTAGAAGCGAGAATTTTGGTTGGAGAAGCTTCGGGGACAAATCCGGGGATTTCGGAGTCTTGAGCTTGGTCTTCGATCTTCTCTTGGGTAGCAACGGTGAGTAGAATCATTGGTTTTTACTTTGTGCTCGATATGGATTCATTTGGGGTTTGGGTGGAACATTGAGAGGTCGCCTAAACCCGTGTGTAAGCCTCTCTACTCTCATATGTTGTGATATATGGATTGTGGATGCGTTGTGATTATTTGAATGCATTTTAAGTTGTTAATGTTGTAGTCGTGTTGAGTTCGTGCCTCACGTGATGGTGGTCTAACTACGGTGATGTGTAGTCCCACCGGTAGTGACTAGTAGGGTAGTACTTTGATGTGTAGTCCCATTGGAAATCCACTAGTCGAAACGGTGATGTGTAGTCCCACCGTACGTGTATGTTGGTTGCGCTTGTGCAAACCAAGTGTTGTGGTTGAGATAGACCCTTGTGCATCCATTGTTTTCTTGCATTTAAATCGTGTTTTGGAAAACTGCATGTTGTGAATTGTAGAGCCTCTCTCACTAAGCTAGATTGCTTATTGTCTTTTGTTTCCAACGTGCAGATCGCTAGAGTTCGGGAGGCGAGCGGGCGAGGGAGGAGCTTTCGGAGTTCTTAAGCAAGTTTAAGTATGGTTTGCTTTTGTAATAATGCCTAGACAATGGGGTGTAGAGTGTTAGGAGTTGGGGTCAAACTCCTTAGGATGTTATGCTTTTGCTTCTTTGATTATGTCCTATGTTTCTTATGAGGTTTATTTGCTTATGCCTAAACTTGTATGATGGTGGCCTATGTATGCCTTATGCTTGACTACTTTGTGAATGTTGTCTTGTGCTTGCTAAACATGCTTCTTTGTGGAATTGTATGGAGTCTTGTTTGTATGTTCTCGTTAGATTAAATGCTTCCCATGCTAAGTCTCAACTGTGGTTTGATGCATGTATGTTTGTTTACGCTTAGGAGTGCCTAAAAGTGCATCTAGAATCGTATGTGAAGTTACCAAGTAGTGAAATGAGGGGTTGCAGATCAGGGGTATCGATACGGTTAGACCCGTATCGATACGGCCTTCTTATTCCAGGCCTTTCGTTTCGATACGCGGGGAGACGTATCGATACCATTTTGGACACTGGAGCTACTGCCCAACTTGGTATCGATACCGGTCTCAGGCGTATCGATACCATTTTGGTCACTGAAGTCACTGTCCAAATTGGTATCGATACCGGTCTTTGGCGTATCGGTACGGTCATCTTAGCGTTGACTGTGAGAAGTCAAACCTTGGGGAGGGTATCGATACACTCCTTGGGTGTATCGATACGGTCTCCACAGGTTGACTTTGACTTTATGGCCGAGTCAAGGTGTATCGGTACACCCCTTAGGTGTATCGATACCGCCTGCAGATTAAGTCTAAAATTGGGCCGTTAAGTGTTGGTTTGGGTTTGTTTGATATTCTCGTGTTTGTTGTTCCGCTGTATGATCACTTAGGATTTAATACTCATCTAGACAAGACTTAAAATGAAAAAAAAAGATAGGGTTGCTAACCGAAGGGGAGCCTTAACGGGTTTCACTTCGGTTTTCCCCGTGTAGCCCACTTGGACCGGTCATCCGGCCAGACCGGGACAAGGGGGTTACAGCGTTTAAGTTTATCCAAAACTGATTCCGTATCATCCTCCAAAAGGAAAAAGGTGAGCATGTTGCGTTTGAGCCAAATTGCCCATAGAATTGCACCAAACCGAATTGGCCAATCCTCAATATCAACCGCATGGCCACTCGTGCCCTCAAGATTCATTACAATCCAATCGTTGAAATCTAAGGAAAAAAACACATCCCATTTCTCTCGGCGGATCAAGCACAACCACACGCTCTTGGCTAAGGGGCATGTCTGGAAAAGGTGGTCAAGCGTTTTCGGCTCATCACGACAAACCTCGCAGGAATCATCATGTGTAAGGTGGCGACAACATCTCTCAACATTCGTGAGAAGCCGACCCTGAGCCACCAGCCAAAAGAAGTCTCTGATCTGTTGGAGCACCGGATACTTCATAATAGCTTTCCAAATTCGAGCATTGGTTGGTTCCATTTCCGGATTTCTCAAAGCATACGCAGATTTTACAGTGAAAGACCTATCCTCACACCATTTCCAGCCAAGGGAATCATCAGCGGCTAACGGTAGAGGTTGTTTGATTGCCGCGATTCTAAGGACAATTGACGCTGGCGACATATGAGTAAAACAGTTCCATCGCCAGTGTCCAGCGTCATCGATCATGGAGTAAACCGGAGTAAAAACCGACGGCTGTGGAAAGCCCCCACCACATGATCTGCCAAAGGGCCTAAATCGCCAATCCATGGATCCTTCCAAAATTCGACACTTCTTCCATTCCTAAGAGTCCAAACGACATTGTCACGAGAATCATCCCATATCACTGATAAACCTTTCCATAATCTTGAACAGTTCCGACGTTCAATAGAATCCGGTAATGCACGATGCCATCTATATTTCGAGCAAAGAACCTGGACTCATAGTTGCTTTTTCTTGGTAAGTAAGCCAAAAGCAATGTTCATAAGAAAAGCTTCATTTGTCCTTTCATACGTTTAAAACCAAGTCCTCCATTCTCCACAAGTAGACATATACTCGACCAGCTAACAAGATGGATACCCCGTCTATCGTTGTGATTCCCCCAGATAAATCCTCGAATAATTTTCTCGATTTCATCATAGACACCTTGTGGCAAAACGGCCGTTTGCATAGTATAAGAAGGGATCGCTGCCAGCACAACCTTAGCTAACGTGATCCTGCCAGCGAGAGAAAGAGTTTTAGCCTTCCATCCGCTTAATCTGTCCCGAACTTTTTGAATGAGATAACCATAAGAGCCTTTAGTAACTCTACCATGGAAAAGGGGAACACCAAGATACCTACCCAAATCTGTCACCTCAGGAAACCCGAAAGTGCCACTGATATGTTGTCGCAAATTAGTCGGAACATTTTTAGAGAAAAAAATATTAGTCTTCTGAACACTAATTTTGTGGTCAGAGGCAACATAAAACCGTTCCATAATCAAACTGATGACAAATAGTTGACCGGAAGTTACTTCAGCAAATAAAATAAGGTCATCCGCAAAAAATAAATGCGATATACCAGGAACACACCTACCAAGCCGGATAGGTTTCCAGAAGCCCGAAACAATGCATCCAATTTTAATCAATCTAAGTGATGGCGCCGTCTATTTTGAATATCATTTAAAAATACAGTAAATATTCGTAAGCAATCTTGTTACAAAGTACAAACGTATACTACAAGATCCACAAATATCTAACAAATGGAAATTTAAAATTCTTTTTTGACCAACCTCACGTGCGTGTTTGACTTTGATTGGTCTATGAGTGGAACACGTGTAGCGAGTCAATCTCATTTTTTATCTATATGGAAAAAGAAGTAAATAATATATTTTTATGAAATAAATAATATTTTATATTATTTACATATATACCAATATATATAAGTAAAAATATATTATTTTTGTATTTTCTATATATTATTTGTAATATAAATATATTATTTAAAGAAGCACCCAAAATATCCATGACAATAATATAAAAAATCATAAATCTTAAATTTTAAATCTTAAAATTCAAACCCTAAATTTTAAGGTTTTGGCTTGGGATTTAGGTTTAGGGTTTATAGTTTTTTTATATTTTTTATAATATAAATATATTATTTTATGAATATTTTGGGTGTTTTTTAAAATAATATATTTACATTATAAATATTATATAAAAATATAATAAATAATAAATTTTTCTTTATATATATTGATATATATATATGTGTAAATAATATATTTTATATTATTATACATTAATAGTATTTATAGTATTATTTTTTTTAAAACAATATATTATTTTAATATTTTTATATATTATTTTAATAAAAAATTCATAATATTCATAAAACAATATATTTATATTATAAATAATATATATAAACTCTTAAATTCCAAACCCTATTATTTAGGGTTTGGGTGGAGTTTATGGTTTTCATTTAGAGTTTAGGGTCTATGTTTTTATATATTATTTGTATGAATATTTTGAGAGTTTTTTTTTAAATAATATATTTTTATTACAAATAATATATAAAGATAATATACTTTTATTTACATATATTGGTATATATGTAAATAATATTTTATATTACTTATAATATTATTTATTTTATAAAATAATTTGAATTAATCTCAAGTGTAATTTGACATATGTTATATTTCGGGTAAAATATTAGGTAATGTCATGTTGGTTTAGTGATTATGGCTTATCCTTTATATTTGAAGGTCTTGGGTTCAAACCTCCCCAAGTGTATGGGTTTTATTATTTTTTCTCTAGCAAAACGATGCCGTTTTTGGCCTAAATTAGGCTTCAAAACAGTTGCACCAAAACGACGCCGTTTTGAGTTAACGGTTTCGTTAAGAGTTAACACCGGAGTGGCGTAAACAAGTCAGAAAATAAAGTTTATTGTTAGATTTGAACATTTTTAAGTTCAGTAACATTTCCGAGTCAGTAATAATAATTTAGTGTCATTTGGAGTAGTTTACCCTATTATTTATTTTAGTAACTGGATTATTATTATTTTAAAAAAATGTTATTAATATTATCTATTTTGATTATCACTAATTAAATTTAACTACGACATTTTTCACATATTTTTTCTCTCTTTTATCCATATGTCACGATTAATAAGTTAATCCACAATAATTTTTTTCCTTTCATTTCAATTCAATAATATAATGATAGTTGAATTAAATTATATGTTTTGGTAAGAACTTATCAATTGTCATGTACGTAATTATATGAATATAACTTTCATATTCTTATCTCTATAATATTTAAATGTTTAATTAAAAACTATATATTGTTTTTATAATAATTAGATGTATTTATTACCGTGTACTTAGGATGAAGATGGTGACAATAAATAAAAGAAGATGAAAATAAACTAGAGATGTTTTTGAATAACAATAAAGAAACTATGGGTGCTAGAGTTTTGTGCTTTTGAATGCTATTCAACGTTTAATTCAATGGAGTGAAGGGCATTAAAGAGAGAGTTTAGCAGACTAGATGTCTCAGGTCGGGTTTTTTTTGTTGTTGCAAAAAATCAGGTATGGATTGGTCCAAATTTAAGGTAAAAAATATTTGACTCAGTCTGATCCGAGATTGATAGTGTAATTTTTTCATATTTTTAAAGATTTTTACAATAATTCTCTATTTTTATACTTTTTACAATTAGGTCCCTAAAATTAATTTTCTTTTATATAGGCCGGGTCAGGTCAAATTTTTTAAAGATGAGGCAGTTCAGGTCGGCCAAAAACCTGACCCGACCCATGCACATCCCTATGCACGAGCCTGCTGTGCTATACAATTCGGCCATCAGATACGAAATAAGAGATTTATGTAAGATCAGTCTCACTTTTGGGTTTTGAACCATTAGGTAGTGCTGTTATTATGTAAGATCAATATTATTCTTGGGTTTTGAACCACGGTACAGACCCGGGTTCGATTCCCGGCTGGTGCATTACATTTTTTCTCATGACCTTTCTGTCGAGCAATGCTTAGATTATTAATGCCAGCGATGGATTTTCTTTTTCCAGACAAAAACAGATGTCGAACAAATAAAAACATTAGTGAAGTATTAGTTATTTGTTACGTTATTAACAAAAACTAAGTTCCCACCAATTAATATATAACCAAAACGGAGTTGGTAGTATGAAGATTAGAAGAAATATATATTAATTAAGATTCAAATTCTATATAATCTTTCTTTACTGATATATTTACAATAATTAGATAAATCATTTTTACCTTAGAGTTAGAATCCTGCTTATGATTTAATGTCCCCCACATTCACATTCACATTCCCTATGAGACTACTCCATTGCACGGCACCCAAACCCCATTTCTTTTAAGCAGATAATTTCCCATAAAACTTTATTCTGCAATCTCTTTCCATGGCATCATCATCTTCCCGCACTGGCACCCCTTGTGGTGCATGCAAGTTTCTCAGACAAAAATGCGCCTCCGGGCTCCGATTGCATTTCCGTTCCTTAGTTTTGTTCCGAACAAGGCCCTGAAAGGTTTGCAAACATCCATAAAGTGTTTGATGCTTGCAATGTCTCCAAATTATAGCTGTGTGTCCCGGCTCATCATCCTTCCGAAACCGTTATCAGCATTTCTTAGTGCTTACGAAGCTCAACATGTTTGTCTGCGTTGCTCGTATTTTCACCTTACAACAACATGTTAATTGCAAGGCATTTTGTTTTTAACAAAGTGTCCTGACATATATGATTTATGCAACCATTTCATGATATCGTTGCATGTTCTACTTTCTTGATATCATATGTAGGTGGCAACTGGCAAGCAGTGGTGGATGGCAAAGACTTTCTAAACATCACACACATTTAACTTTAATTTTTTAAATTTTTATGAATTAATCTTTAATTTTTTTTAGTCTTTATGAATTGTGCCTACCCTAAAATTTTGAGATTTTATGTATGTCCACTCTAAAAAATATTTCTGAATCCGCCGGTTAACTTTAAGTGTTTAGTTGAGATTCACGATTATGTGGGATGAAATACTTATATAAACTAGAAAAAAAATCAAATTTAAAATGCAAAACACGTTGAGGTTGACTAACGAGGGCTCCAGTTTCCCCAAAAATTTCTATATACACATCACCTACAAGCTCACGTCAATAAAATTGAAAATTAAGTGTAATCCCTAATTTACAAATACATTATGTTGTTATGCCGATGAAAAACAAGTAAACCCCTTAAAGATTGAAATCTTGACATCTAACATTCTTTTACAAGGAGAAAAAAAACAAACAAACCAATCCTAAAAATTTTAAATATCTTTACTACTAAAACATTACAAGAATTCGTCAAAAGAATTAAAAATTAAAATGACATGAATTTGAATAATTTAAAAGTATTTAACATGAAAGATAGAATAACTAATGAAATTGAAAAAAAAAATTACCATGTTGCTGCTTGGAAAGGGAAGCACGAAATTTACTAGTGAAAAAGATTTAAGAGAACGCTCATAATGAATTTTAGGGTTTGGTTTGTTGAGCCCCTTTTCTGGATAGGAAAAACAAAGATGTGCTCTCTCTATATAAACATTGTGATGAATGTGTATATTTTAATTATTTTATTTTATACAAAAATATATGAATAAAAAGTTGTTGGTGCGTATCTTTTTCAGTTTAATAATATGAGTAGTTTACTTGTCAATTAATTTAAGAAAACAAATATACATTATTCTATATTTGTTTAAATATTTATATATTTTAAATTAGTGTGAGTCATAATTAAGGATTATAAAATAAATCAAACCCAACGAGGTTTGATCAATCCGATCTTATAAGGTTGGATTTATTTTTTAAAATCACAACTCCCAAATTGGGAAGTGAATTTTTTAATTTTAAAAATTAAGGTAAAATTTAGATCAAACTCGCATCCCCTTGCCCAAAAAGATTTACCAAAATACCATATGTTTAATTTTATAACTAATTTTATGTATTTAAATTATATATTTAAAATTTTATAAGAATTTAAACTAATTTAACAAAAGATGACAATGCAAAGTATGGATTCATATATTATTTTAAAATTACTATCATCACATATTCACATTTACACCCTCGAATATCTAATATACAATTATGCATTAATTATACAGATTGAAATATCTTAATTTGAATAAGGATTAGAAAATGAAAAATATGTTTGTTTTTAAAGGGATCTGAACCTTTGTCATCTAAATTTTAACGAATTTGGATCATATATTCAGCTTATGATTTAAAATTTGAAAGTTGTATTATTTTCGAATTCAGATATATGGAGGATAATAATATATAATTCGGGTTTGGATAATAATACTAGGATAAAAGGTAAATATCTAACTAGCTATCATTCCTAATATTAACTCATTTCTATATGTTTTACTAATTATTTACTTTTATAATATTTTCTTACTTATTTTATTTTACTTACCTTGTTAAGTATCTTTTATTTATTCTCTTAGTTTTCCTTTGATTGTTCATTTCCTATACACTTATATTTAGGGATGTAAAAACAGGTAATCGGTCAGGTTTCAGGTCGGGTTCTGTCAGGTCGGGTAAAATCGGATACAGGTCATTTCAGGAAAAAAAAAATTGACTCGACTCGGGTCGGGTGCGGGTCCATTTCAGGTCGGGTTCATTCCAGGTCGGGTCCATTTCAGACCGGGTCCATTTCAGGTCGGGTCCATTTCAGGTCGGGTTAGAACGGGTCGGGTCCAAAGCAGATAATTGGCAGGTTAATTCGGGTTCGGATACATTTCAGGTCGGGTCCATTTCAGTTCGGGTTCATTTCAGGTCGGGTTCGTTTCAGGTCGGGTTCATTTCAGGTCGGGTCCGTTTCAGGTCGGGTCTATTTCAGGTTGGGTTCATTTCAGGTCGGGTTCATTTCAGGTCGGGTGTATTTCAGGTCGGGTAATTTCAGGTCGGGTAGCTTCAGGTCGGGTAATTCAGGTCGGGGTATTTTTGGGATTGAAATTCGTATTCAGTTTGAGTTCGGTCGTACAACCATATAAGTAGTTGATAGACTTTAGGTTGACCTTCGTCAATCGTCATTAATTTTGAGTTAATTATTTAAAGTCATATCAAATTATAATTATAAAACATTAGAGTAATTAAAAAAAATCAAAATGGGTTAACAGACATATGTGTATGTATATATGTATACCCCTAAACAATACCCATAAACCTCAACCCTTAAATCTTATAATCAATAATAATGAGAGTATAAGCCTAATCCCCTAATCCTTAAACTAATTTCATAACCCCAAATAATTAAGTTGACACATTTACCCCTAAACCCCAAACATGAATATCTAAATCTTACAGACACTATTCACAAATAATTAGAGTGCAAGCATAATCACACAATCCCTAAACTAATCTCATAGCCCCAAACAATCAACTTGACACACTTACCATTAAACCCTAAACATAAACTCATAAATCTAACAAACAAAATAAATTGAAACATAAAAAGGACATATCTAAAAATAAATTAAAACCAAATTATTAATTACAGCCCAAATTACAAATGAATAAAATTATTAAACTTAATTACTTACGAAATCTTTATACGATGACCAAATGAAATTTAAAGCAAACCAAAAAGCTTAATAATTAATTAATTTATAAAGCATGGCCTAATTAAATAAAATTTAAAAAATTAAACCTAAACTCTAACCATCTAATTAAGGAAGGACCTAAAGCATAATTAACCCCTAAATAAATAAAAAATCTCACCTCTCTCAATTTGTTTTATAGGCGGGAAAATCCCCCCCCCCCCAAACCCAATTTTGTTTGAATGGCGGCAAACCACCCCAAACCCAATTTTGTTTAAATGGCGGCAACCCTCCATTTTATTTTTGTTTCATATAGTGCCAAATTCCCCCATTTTGTTTGATATGGTGCCAAAATTCCCCCCTCATAATTTTCTATCAATCAAAAAAAATTTCCCCCATTAATTCAAAAAAAAAATTTCCCCTAAACTAAAAAATATTTTTTTTATTATATTAATAGTTATAATTAATTTTTTTAAATAAAATATTTCTTAAATTTAATGATCACAATTAATAAATTGATTTAAATTTTAAATAATTTGTTTTAAATTCATCCATCACAACTTATTAATTTTTAAATTCATCCATCACACATATGTTTGTTAACTCAAAATTAATTTCTAGTTATTTTTATTTTATATCTGTTAATTTTTTACTTAAGTGTATGAATTTTATTTTATATCTTAACTTAATTCTACATTTTGTAACTTAAGACAACAATTACTTAATCTGTTTTAATTAAGTAAAATCATATATTTTATAACTTTATCAATTTTGAACTGCAAAAGTTGTAGGAAGACTTACAATTTTTATAACTTGAATCTGTTAAGTATAAAATATTAAAGTTGTAGACTTTCAATTTTTTTATAATTTCTAAATTTACTTAATCTTTTTTCAATTATAAATGTTATACATAAGTTATAATTTCACTAAGTTTTACAAACTTGAAGAATCTGTTAAGTGTTAAGTATAAAAAAATAAAATTGTAGACTTATAAATTTTTGAACTACAAATGCTATACATATGTTATAACTTTAGTAAATTTTATGAACTACAAATAAGTTTACAATTGTTATTTAATTTTTTATAATTTGTAAGTTTACAATTTTATTCAAATTAATGAATAAACTTTAAAATTAAAAACAACTCTTCATTTAATTTTTTATTTTCATAAATTATCAATTACTTATTCTTTTTTCAAACTTTAGTACTTAATATATATACATCACCTATATCAATATATGTAAGTGTATATGTATATACATTATATATGTATATGGTATATCAACTTTTATAAATTTTATAATTCATCATGTCATAGGTTTCGGGTTAATTTCAGCTCAGGTCAAGAACAGGTCGGGTCACTTAACAGGTCGGGTTTAAAAGCAGGTCGGGTCCATTTCAGTCGGGTCCATTTCAGGTCGGGTCCATTTCAGGTCGGGTCCATTCCAGGTCGGGTCCATTTTCAGGTCGGGTCCATTTCAGGTCGGGTCCATTTCAGGTCGGGTAAAATCGGATATCGGGTCAATTCAGTCGGGTAATTTCGGTTATTTGCCAGGTCGGCTTCGGGTTCGGGTTCTTTTCAGTCGGACGCAGGTCGGGTTTCAGGTCCAAATTAACAGGTCCAATTCGGGTTCGGGTCGTTTTCAGTCGAACGCAGATCGGGTTCGGTTGCTACAGTAACAGGTCAAATTCGGGTTCGGATCAACAACAGTCGGTTGCAGATCGGGTTCGGGTCAACAAAAACTCGGGTCAAATCAGGTTCTGACTCGGGCAGGTTTCAGTCAGGTTACCAGGTTCTGACTTGTTTTTACATCCCTACTTATATTCATTTATTTTCTATAGATTCAAAGTTATGTTATGCTTTATAATTATTTATGGGTGCATTAGTAATAATTTCAATTAGTTTAAATATCATTTTAAAGCCTTTTATAATTCTAAATAATTGTTTAGAAGAAAAAAATGTCATTATAAATATGACAAATTAGTTTCCATCCCTCATAAGTTTTACAAGTGACATTTTAATTATTATAAAAATAAAATTGTTATTGTGAAGAAATCTATTTGACATTAATTTAAATATTTAATAGTGGAAAAGAAATTTATAAAATAAAATAAAATTTGAAGTGACAAACAATATTATTATCATAATAATGTCTAGTAATAGTGATCGTTTTATATGATGTCACTACTATATTATTTCTCGCCAAAAGAGAAGTTGGCGCCAATGTAGATTGTATTAGTGACAAAATAAAATTTAGCCACAACTGTACAATCATAGTGACAATTAAACTGCTTCAAAATCTAAACCGTCACAATTAATAATATAATAGTGACTACATAGTTATTTGTCATAATAACTTATATCAATAGCGTAGTACACAAATTTACGCCACAAAAACTTAGCAACTGTGACAAAATAATTCATAGTCACAATAAGATCGTCAATAAAAATCTTAAGTGTTGTAGTGTTCTGGACTAAACCGAAGCTCATACTATGTTTATGTTCTGCATATGTCACCTAGAAGTTTAAATTCCGTTCGGTATTTGTGACTTGCAACTAACACAATGTGTTTACTATGTTTTGGTAGGCAGAATATATATGGAAATATTCCGAAAGTTTGATATTATGAATTCATTGTTTATAGTAGTAAAAGTTATGTAATAGAACAATAAATTCAATAGCTCAGTTCGGAAGAAAATTCGAGGACGAATTTTCTTTTATGGGTGGAGGAATTGTAATACCCCTAAAAACGGGTTACTCCTATAAGTTATGAAATTTATAGATGAAAATTCTTAAGAACACCCCTAGAACCGGGGTAATAATTAGTGAGTAATGTTGTAACAACTAGAACCTTTTTGATAAGTTGGATGATAAGAATTGTGTGAAAATTCTAAATGTTTCTTTAGAAATTGATAAATTAGGATCAGAATGAAAGGTTTAAAACTTTTCCTTGAAGGACTGAATTGAATAAAGTTTGAAAGGTCATGACTTGTATGGCTAATATTCCTTCATGCATGATTTTGTACATGTGGCTGATTGTTGTCTTCCAATGCATGATTATTCATCATCTTTTAGTTAAAAGAAACTAAAAGGAGAAAAATAAGAGAACAAGGGGTAGTGTATGTTTGTGGGAAAATAGGAAAGAGATGGTAAAAGCGTATCTTCTTCATTCTCTATGCTCTTGGACCAAAGGGAAAGAGAGAGTCATTAGTGAGCTTGAATTGGGACCTTAGGAGAAAGGATCAGTTTTATGATATCTTCAAGTCTAACTCTTTAAATTTTGTGGGTAAGTTTTAAGCTCAAATTGCTTCTATTCTAGTTCCTACCATCCTAATGTTTAGGGTTAAGAGATGGTGAATTTTTGAGGTAATCTTTGTTTTATTGAGCATGATATGATCTCTTCAAGTTAAACTTTCAATTACATGAAAGTAAGCAACCAACATGAACGTAAAAAAGAAATAATTAACTAAAGTCACCCGAGAAAATAAACTTTTAAAAAATTTAGAAAAATAAACGATTTAACAAAAAAGTATTTTGGTAATTTTATAAGATTTAGACCCAAAAAACATTCAAAACTTAAATACAAGTTTAATATAAGTACAAACATCTTATACCTCTGTATTGCTAATAAAAAGAAGTTCAAATAGAAGTAAATTTAATTAAATCGAGGTTTGGGGACTAAAATGTAAATGATTTATAAGTTAGTTTTTATGTTAAAAATTCAGTTTCAGGTCCGTTTTATACTTATCATTTCCAATTATACTTAATGGTAAATTCTTGCTGAAATCAAATTTGAAATAGAGTGTTAATTGCAAAAATAAGTAGTTTATAGGCCATTTTGAAAATATTCATAAAATACAGGGGCCGGTTTTTCAAAAAGTGAAATTAAACATTCCTTTATGGAATCAATATCATCATTAACATATAGACTAAGTTTCAAGTTAATTCGAGCTAAAACGAGTCCTTAATTGCAATTATAAAATTAGAGACTGAAACGTAAAGTTTGCAATCATTAGGTATTGGATTAAATTATAAAATAGAAATAAATAGAGGTCAATTCCAAATTAAATAAAATTTGAGGGATTAAATTGAAGAAACATAAAACCACGGAAAAATATTAGATAAAATTAAAAAAGTAGAAACAAATATGGGTCAATTTTAGATTAAATAAATATTCTATGGACTAAAATGAACATATTATTATTATATTAATAATATTAACTTTATTAATAAAATTTAAAACAAATAAGGGTAAATTTTAGAATGAATGAAATTTTTAGGGACTAAATTGAACAAAAATAAAATCATAATGAAATATTGGATGAAACTATTTTAAATATAATTTGATAATTTTATTATTAAAGTGTGATAGGTTTCACTTTTATTTCTTATTTTCCACCCAATTTTGGAGATAAAACTATTTGTATAGGAGCAAGGAAAACTACCTCCCCTCCTATTTTCTTTCCTTCTAATTTTTCACTCTACCAAGCAACTAGGGATGTAAAAACAGGTCAACAGTTGGGTTTCAGGTCGGGCTCTGTCAGGTCGGGTCATATCGGTTACAGGTCATTTCGGGTCATTTTTTGTTTTGACTCGATTCGGTTCGGGTTCGGGTTCATTTCGGGTCGGGTTCATTTCAGGTCGGGTTCATTTCGGGTCGGGTTCATTTCGGGTCGGGTTCATTTCAGGTCGGGTTCATTTCAGATCGGTTCATTTCAGGTCGGGTCAAAACGGTTAATTGACAGGCTGATTTCAGGTCGGCTTCGTTTCAGGTCGGGTTCATTTCAGGTCGGTTTCGTTTCAGGTCGGGTTCATTTCAGGTCGGTTTCGTTTCAGGTCGGGTTCGTTTCAGGTCAGTTTCGTTTCAGGTCGGGTTCATTTCAGGTCGGGTTCCTTCGGGTTTATGGTTTATTGTGTTATGTGTATTATATATATTGACGGATTATGATTTTTATTTTTACGGTTTAGGGTTTAGGGTTAGGAGATTACGTATATGTGATATATATATATATAGTTAGGACTATTGGATTTATTTTTAGGGTTTAGGGTCTAGGGTTTGGGGTTTGGGGTTTAGGGTTTAGGGTTTAGGGTTTAGGGTTTAGGGTTTACTGATCTTAAATTAATACAAACATGCCTACATTAATTATATATATAATGATGGATTATGATTTTTAAGGTTTAGGGTTTAGGGTTTAGGGTTTAGGGTTTACTGATCTTAAATTAATACAAACATGCCTACATTATTTATATATATATCGATGGATTATGGTTTTTAGTGTTTAGGGTTTAGGGTTTAGGGTTTACTGATCTTAAATTAATACAAACATACCTACATGTATTATATATATATATATTGATGGATTATGGTTTTTAGGGTTTAGGATTTAGGGTTTAGGATTTAGGGTTTACTGATCTTAAATTAATACAAACATGCCTACATTATATATATATATATTGATGGATTATGGTTTTTAGGGTTTAGGGTTTAGGGTTTAGGGTTTACTGATCTTAAATTAATACAAACATACCTACATGTATTATATATATATTGATGGATTATGTTTTTAGGGTTTAGGGTTTAGGGTTTAGGGTTTAGGGTTTAGGGTTTACTGATATTAAATTAATACAAACATACCTACATGTATTATATATTTATTGATGGATTATGGTTTTTAGGGTTTAGGGTTTAGGGTTTACTGATCTTAAATTAATACAAACATACCTACATGTATTATATATATATTGATGGATTATGGTTTTTAGGGTTTAGGGTTTAGGGTTTATTGATCTTAAATTAATACAAACATACCTACATGTATTATATATATATTGATGGATTATGGTTTTTAGGGTTTAGAGTTTAGGGTTTAGGGCCTAGGGTTTAGGGTTAGGGTTTACTGTTCATAAAATGATACGTACATACGTACATGTAATATATATATATATATATTGATGGATCGTGGTTTTTGTTTTTAGCGTTTAGGGTTTAGGGTTTAGTGGTTAGGGCTTTAGGGATTATTATTATTATTATTATTATTATTATTATTATTATTATTATTATTATTATTATTATTATTATATACTTAAATACAATTATTATTATTATTATATATTTACTATGCTTATTATTATTATTAGTTTTTATTATTATTATTATTATTAGTTATTATTATTATTATTATTATTATTATTATTATTATTATTATTATTATTATTATTATTATTACCATGATTAGTAATATTATTATTATTATTACTATTATTATTATTATTATTATATACTTAAATACAATTATTATTATTATTATATATTTACTATGCTTATTATTATTATTAGTTTTATTATTATTATTATTATTATTATTATTATTATTATTATTTGTAATTAAATGTATAGGGTTTAGGGTTTAGGATTAGGGACTATGGTTCATTGATTAAATATTAGGGTTTAGGGTTTAAACCCATAATGTCTAATTCTAAACCCTAAGCATTAAACCCTAAAGCATAAGTAATTAACCCTAACCACTAAACCCTCGATCTAGGATTACGGACTATGAGCTATAGATTAAATATTAAGGTTTTATGGTTTAGAGGGTAGTGGTTGTTGTTTAGGGTTTAGGATTAGGGACTATGGTTCATTGATTAAATATTAGGGTTTAAGGTTTAAACCCCTAATGTCTAATTCTAAACCCTAAGCATTGAACCCTAAAGCATAAGTAATTAACCCTAACCACTAAACCCTCGATCTAGGATTACGGACTATGAGCTATAGATTAAATATTAGGGTTTTATGGTTTAGAGGGCAGTGGTTATTGTTTAGGGTTTAGGATTAGGGACTATGGTTCATTGATTAAATATTAGGGTTTAGGGTTTAAACCTCTAATGTCTAATTATCGACCCTAAGCATTAAACCCTAAAGCATAAGTAATTAACCCTAACCACTAAACCCCCGATCTAGGATTACGGACTATGAGCTATAGATTAAATATTAGGGTTTTATGGTTTAGAGAGTAGTGGTTATTGTTTAGGGTTTAGGATTAGGGACTATGGTTCATTGATTAAAGATTGAGGTTTGGTGTTTAAACCCCTAATGTCTAATTATCGACCCTAAGCACTAAACCCTAATCTAGGATTAAGGACTATGAGTTATATATTAAAGATTAGGGTTTTACGGTTTAGAGAGTAGTGGTTATTGTAACACCCCAAAATTCCCCTAATTTGGAAACCCTAAAATTTGGGAATTTTTTAATCTTGAAACCTTAATTTGATTAAGGGATTTATTTGATTATATTCAGAATTTGAGGTTTAATTTCAGAAATTTGTGGGGTCGATTTATAATGCGGGTAAAGTTTTGGTATCGTTTTATAAACCCTAAAAGGCTCAATGACCTTTTATGTGATTTACCGTTTGGCAAGGGTATTTATACCTCATTATAACACCCAAAACCCTATTCAGCTTCCATTGGAAATCTATCAGCCGCTCTCTCTCACCCCACACTCTCTCGATAGCACCCATCTCCCGCACCATCTCCGGCGAGCTTCGATAAAGCTCCGTTCACCGGCCTAAAGTCTTCCGTAGCTCACACGGTCACTTCTGTCGAGACCGTCTTAAACCCACGATCAAACCCCACCCACCGGACCAACCTTATCAGTCGTCGTTTGTCGAAAACGGTAGAAAACCGTTCAGCTTTCCTGTTGCTCGTCTCCATCGTTTCTCGCTCCGTCGTCCGCTCCTCTTCCTTCCTCCGTTCGTGTGTGTGGGGGGGTAAGCTTGAAATTCGGGTTTTGGTTTTAAATTATGGTTTTGAGTTGTGGATTTTGTTTTGATTTCGTGTTTTTGGCCGGAATGATCGTTGCAGTTGCTTTCGCATGTTTAAATGAGTGTTGTCGTCCTTGTCACGGTTGTGCCGTCGCTGCCGTCCTTGTCACGGTCGCTGTCGTCGCTGCCGTCTACAATATGCTTCTCTAAAAGTTCCTTGTATTGATTTTTTTGAAGATGGTTACAACTATTTTCGGGACTTTTTTTTTCGAATCGAATCCCCTCTACAATATGCTTCCCCTCGGCTTTTTATGGCCGGATTACATTTGAAAACAGACAAAAGAAGTTGACTTTGTGTTTGGTTTCCTCTGTTGTGGCTCTGAATCTGTAGGCTCTGCCCTGAATTGATTTGTGTTGTTGTTTGTTTTTTTGTTGCCATTTCGAGCATACTGACACCATTTTTTTCTGATTTCGTGTTTGGTCAGCACTCAATCGGGAGGGGCAAGGACGGCAGACAGCGTGGTGGTGGCAATGAGCTTCTGGAATGATCTCCGTAAATCTGAGTCGTCCGATGTTGCTGCGATCCAACGGACGGGAGAAAGTGGCGCTAGATGAAAAAGATGGTCTTCTAGGGTTCCACATGTCTGAGGAGATCTGAGCCGTTAGATCGCGAGCCAGATCTAACGGCCCAGATCTGGTTGCGCGAACACAATAATAGACACATTAGGTTTTTTTGTGATTAGGTTTTTTTATTATTCGTGGGCCTTGTTGGGCCATGTATGTAATTATAATTTTTATTTTAAAATGTGATGACCTTGGGCTTACTTTTTTATTTACTGGGCTGATAATTAGTTTTATTTATATACATTGGGCTTTATTTAAGTTAATGTATCTCATAGTTATGATAATAATAGTTAATGAAGATAATAATTATAATTGTAAGTAATAATAAATAATAACGGCAACAAACAATAGGATTATAATAAGATTAATACGAAATCAAAGCTAATAATAATAGTATAAGTAGTAATAATAAACAATGATAATAATATAATAGTGTTAAATAGTAATAATAATAATGGTAACCATATAATAAAAATGACATGATAACGTTAATACTAAGTACTAATAAGATTAAGATAATAAATTATACCATAACATATATAGGAACAATATTAATAGTAACACATGTATATATAGATATATATATATATATATATTTTTTCTTTTTTTTTCTTTTTTTTTGATTCTTTGTTGATTTTTATTTTATTTTTAATTATTATTATTTTAGCCCAATACAAGCCCAAAAATCATAAAGAAATAAAATTAAAAATCAGGACAAAATTAGTGATTACATTATCAATACTTACATTGTTTTATATTCATTAAATATAACTTCTTTCAAATGTCAGATAATTATCATTATCAGCAAATCAAATAATAGTATTAGTTCAGGTTAATATCAGTTCAGGTCAATATCAGTTCAGGTCAATATCAGTTCAAGTCAAGAACAGTTCAGGTCAATAACAGTTCAGGTCAATATCAGTTCAGGTCAAGAACAGTTCAGGTCAATAACAGTTCAGGTCAATAACAGTTCAGGTTCAAAACAGGTCGTGTTCAAAACAGGTCGGGTTCAAAACAGGTCGGTTTCAAAACAGGTCGGGTCCAAACAGGTCGGGTTAAATCGGTTATCTGGCAGGTTAGTCTCGGGTTCGGGTTCGTTTCGGTCGGGTGCAGGTCGGGTTCGGTTACTACAGTAACAGGTCAAATTCGGGTTCGGGTTCACTTCGGTCGGGTGCAGTTCGGGTTCGGTTTCTACAGTTACAGGTCAAATTCGGGTTCGGGTTCCTTTCGGTCGGGTGCAGGTCGGGTTCGGTCTTTAAATTCTTGGGTTAAACCAGGTTCTGACTCGATCGGGTTTCAGGCAGGTTACCAGGTCGGGTCAATTTTTCACACCCCTACAAGCAACCATTAAAATCATTTTCTTTCCAATTTTCTCTTCCCTCTTTTCTCCCTTCCACTTTTCTACTCAACCTTAAGCTTTGCTTGGTAAAGAGAAAAATTAGGAGGAAGAAGGAAAGAGAAAATTGGAAAGGAAATGAATTTAAGGGTTGCTTGGTAGAGTGAAAAATTGGAATGAAAGAAAATAGTAGGGGTAGTTTTCCTTACTCCTATACAAATAATTTTCCCTCCAAATTTGGTGGAAATTAGGAAAGAAAAGTGAAAGCTATCACAATTTAATAATAAAATTATGAGCTTATGTTTCAAAAATTCTAATTTTATTTTAACCATATTTATAATTAATTTTTATGATTTCATCTAATATTTTTATTATGATTTTATTTTGTTCATTTTAGTCCCTAAAATTTTATTTAATCTAAAATTTACCCTTATTTATTTTTTATTTTATTATTAAATTTAATACTATTAATATAATAATATTTTTGTTCACTTTAGTCCCAAAAATATTTATTAAATCTGAAATTGAACCCTATTTGTTTCAAATTTTTATAATTTTATCTAATATTTTTAATATGATTTTTTTTCAATTTAATCCCTAAAATTTTATTTAATTTGGAATTGAACTATATTTTATAATTCAGTCCATTTATCTTATAATAGCAAACTTTACATTTCAGTCACTAATTTTATAATTGCAATTAAGGACTTGATTTAGCTTGGATTAACCTGAAACTTGGTCTATATGTCAATGATGATATTTATTTCACAAAGGAAGGTTTGACTTCACTTCTTGAAAAACGGTCCCATGTATTTATGAATGTTTTCAAAATGGACCATAAACTACTTATTTTTTGCAATTAACACTCTATTTCAAATTCGATTTCAACAAGAATTTACCATTAAGTCTAATTGGAATTAATGAGTCTAAAATAGACCTAAAATTGATTTTTAACTTAAAATCCAACTTATGAATTATTTACATTTTAGTCCCTAAATCCCGATTCGGTTAATTTTACTTCAATTTGAACTTCTTAATTTTTTAGCAAAATAGAGGTATACAATGTTTCTACTTTTATTTAAGTTTTGAATATTTTTTGGGTTCAAATCTTGTAAAATCACCAAAATACCTTCATGTTAAATCGTTTATTTTCTAAAGTTTTTAAAGATTTATTTTCTCGGGTGACTTTAGTTAATTATTTCTCCTTTATGTTCATGTTGATTGTTTACTTTCATGTAATTAAATATGCTTGTTTTTTATAATTTGTTTTAGGCCACAAATGGGCCATTTGTAGCATTCGGGTTGGATTCGTTTGTATCGTGTATTAGGTGTTATATTGACAGTCAAACACTCAGGATTAGATTATAAAAATATTAGACTAAATTATAAAAATTAGAAATAAATAGAGGTTAATTTCGAATTAAATAAAAATTTTATGAACTAAAATGGAAAAAAATAAAACCTATTAAAAATATTGTACTCAATTATAAAAAAAAAATAGAAATACATATAGGTCAATTTTGAATTAAAGAAAAAAATTATGGATTAAATTGAACAAAAATAAAACTATATTAAAAATGTTAGATTAAATTATGAAAATTAGAAACAAATATGGGTCTATTTTAGATTAAATTAAAAATTTTAGGGAGTAAATTGAATAAAAATAATCAAATTAAAAATATTGTACTAAATTATAAAAATTAAAAAATAAATTACAATTTTCAAAGCTTAATTTTCTTTCCTCTCATTTTTCCATTGTACCAAGCAATAAAAAGGAAAGAAACTTATTTTCCTTCTAGTTTTCTATCCTCTCAACCAAGCACACCGATGGAAAGAAAAAAAAATATATTTTCCATCCTTTCATTTTTTCATCACTTCAATTTTTCATTTTTTTTGTTTTTTTTCCTCTCTACCAAGTAAAGCCTTAGTTCCACTCATCTAATGAAAAACAAAGTAGAATGAAATAGCAAGTAGGATATTAGAACCAAACTATAACTTAATATGAAATCTAACTCATGATCTACCATGCAAAATCATCAAGTCTATCCTGCAAAATCATTAAGAACAATAAACTGAATGCGGAAGCGACGTACCTGAATCAATTGATAAATTGAAAACC
The DNA here is from genome assembly GCA_030270665.1 of Hibiscus trionum. Classification (NCBI taxonomy): domain Eukaryota; kingdom Viridiplantae; phylum Streptophyta; class Magnoliopsida; order Malvales; family Malvaceae; genus Hibiscus; species Hibiscus trionum. The sequence continues at coordinate 29,297,081 of BSYR01000020.1, read as the reverse complement.
TTGAATCATGATGTTGTAGTCTCAGATCTTTGGTATTGGTCTATTTTTTGGGAGCACTATCTCTTTATATAGTTGATTATTAAATCAACTATTAAATATTTATAACTCTGTTCCTCATCAAATTATAAAACATCTTATGGTATATACACTTTTATTTCTATGACACTTTAATACCTATGACACGCCTAACATTTTTGGTCACTTAATTTTGTGTGATACTTTATAATAACATTATACATATGTATTCACAATTACGGATTTTAATCCTACATAGGATGATGAGAATGCCTAATCTAATAAACAGAATGGAGAAGGCAGCAGAGGTGGACGTATAGAAAAGGGGTTTGTGCATGGCATAAGTCCCGCCATGGGAAAAATTATTTAAAGTAATGTGTAGTTTGTTGGCCACTTAACCATGAAAAAATGAAAAGAGAATACTTATCTCTAGGGACAACAATGTTAGGAGAGGGTTCAACTAATATCTCAAAAAGAAGCAATCCTCAATCAGAATAAACTCACCTCTATCTATGGGTTAGTCCAAGTGGTAAACAGTTTTGTATCACTTAAATAAGCCTCGAATTCAGACTTTGTGTATGTAGAAAATTTTTGTTAAAAGACCCATCCACCAAAATTAAGTGTACAACGCGAGTCGATCCGAAGTAGTCAAGACAAAGCCCTAAAAAAATCAGAAAGACAACAAAAAAAACTCACCTCTTAATTTTTATAGTATTTAAAAGTTGCAATTGATTCAAAGAAAACAGTGGTTTGGGGTTTTCAAGTGACTTTTCTTTTTTAGTAAAATTTATTTGAAGCAAGTAAACTACTCTTTAATAAGATTTTACAAATATACACAATCATATTATTAATTTTCTTAGCATTTCATGACTCACAAGCAATCCATCATCCAATAAATTTATATAAATTAAATATAACACATATTTATGCTGAAAATGATATATTTAGATCTAACTCGAAATAAATATAGAAAGAGCTCTCACATATGGTATCAATCTTGTCGATAAGTCAAGGTCTCATTGGTAATTATATTTTCACTAATGTCAGGGGCTAAGTCAAGTACTGGTTGGTGCGGGTTGTTGTCCCTCCCAAAATATTTAGTATAATAGAGTTTTAGTTCATTTTAATTTAAATCTTAGTCAAATAAAGTTTGTATCCTCCTATTTTTTAGATTTAAAGACTTAAAAGATTTTGCCCCTCCTAATATTTGATCCTAGCTCCGTCTATGACTAAGGTGTTGAGTGGAACGATCGAATGGAAAATACCAAGAGGGGGTGAATTGGAATTTTAAGAGTTGTGGGATGAAATTGGAAAATTAAAAAATCAAGACAAGAGGATTTATAGTGGTTCCAGCTTAGAACAAGCTCTACATCCACTACCTTAGTCTCCAGTAAGGATTTTTAACCAATTCCACTATGAAATCTTTCCCTTTTCTAGGCTTAGGAGGAAACCTTTTACAAAGACCAATCTTTCTACCCAAAGATTGATCTTAAGACCCTCACAATAACAAAGTTTTACAAAGGCAATAAAATGTATCTCTCAATAGACAAATATGCCCAAAGTACACTCAACCACACACCCAAATTAAGAATAAATGGTTTACCATAAAGAGATTACAAATTGGGGTACAAGATAGGAAATTTGAGCACAAGGGTTTGGATTAATCGCTTGGATGTTGCTTTGATGATCAACAGTTGTTGTCGGTGCTTAAAATGCTTCCTTTTATACCTTCTCATTGATTTCTAGCCATTTGGGTGGTTGACATCATAATTATAGCCGTTGAGACTTCATCTTCCCACCATAAATGCAGTTCTGCAACTACCCGTATCGAAACGGTACCTACCTGTTTCGAAACAAGACTAAAAAAGAAAGAGTTGTTGTGTGCATTAAAAAGGCGTATCGAAACGTTCGAAAGTGTTTCGAAATACTAGGGGGTCGTTTCGAGACCTGTATCAAAACGGTTGAGCTCATAAAATTCCAGTAGCAAAATGTTTCGAGACCAAGCTAGGCCGTATCGAAACGAGTACTTTACCTTTGAAATTTTGGTTCTGACAAGCAACGGTCGAAAATATTAAATGCACAATTTGAAAAATTGTAACCCTTGTATCGAAACGTATAACTGTCGTTTCGAAACAAACTCAAAGTTTGACTTGCCCAGACGAAGGTCGTATCGAAACAAGATGATGTCGTTTCGAGACCTATTCGATATGAAAAATTCCAGTAGCAAAACGTTTCGAAACAAGCCTAAGCCGTATCGAAACGCCTGGGCAAAATCTACTGATTTAGCTTGAAAACACTTAGAAAAAATTATGGGGATTATTTTTAAACCTTAAGACATTTTGGGTTAAACTTTTACTTGTCAAATTTTGAGCTTTTTGAGAACTTAAAAATTTATTTACTTTCTAAAGTATTTGTTATATCAAAATCAAGTTAATTCAAATTAAGTGTAACCCCCTCGTCTCGGCCTAGCCAGCAGACCGAACCGAACGGGTTACCCGGGGAAAACTGAAGCGAAACCCGTTAAGGCCTCACTCCAATTAGAAACCCTATTTTTTATTTATCTTGTCTATATGCTTTATTTGATCCTATGTGTGAGGGCAAACAGTGGAAAAACGAACACGGATACGAACCGAGCAGAGGCATAAAGGTAACTTAGTCTTACCAAGTAGTTATTAGTCAATTTCCATGCACATGAGGCAAAACCATCACAAAGGATACATATAAACTCAACTAGAAAGCATACAAGCATTGGGGACTAAAATGTAACATTTGGAAACCTTCAAAAATGCCCTTTAACCGTTTTAACTACCTGCGTTTCGAAACTGGACTACCCGTTCCGAAACGCGGGTTTCATTCAAACAACAACATCAGGCTGTTTCGGAACGGAACCTCATGGTTCCGAAACAGGAGCCTCCAGTGGCAAATCGTACCGAAACGGCACCACTCCCGTTCTGATACGGGTGCCCTTAGAGCTTGGTCGTTCCGAAACCATATTAGACGTTCCGAAACGCCTGGGCACAGTTTGGCCCGGAAATACATTTTGGCATCTTCGAACGTTCCCAAACTTACCCCGAAACATCACAACCTACGTGGAAACTTATTAAACAAACAATTTAGAGGCAAAACACCCTAAAGACAAGCTTCAAACATGCATACACGCGTAAATGGATCTCAAACCCAAAAGTTCATAAGAACACTTTAGTTCAAAAACACTAACAAGTCAAAACACATAGCAATTAACCCAAGGTCATAACAAGCCTCAACATAACAAGGTAACAACATTTAAAATATGCTAGCAACATTAACAAAAGCCAAACATAGGAGTTTGAACACCAACTCCCTAACATCAACCATAGCATTCCCATTGCATAAGTATTATTACAACTATAAAAACCATACTTTAGCAAAGAACTCCAAGAACTCCTCCCTTGCCCACTTGTCTCTCGGAGCCTCTAACGATCTGCATTGTTGGAAAAGAGAGCATAAGCGTAAAAGCTTAGTAAGCGGAGCTCTAAAACACAACAACAATGCAATTCAAAACGTATATCTTAGTTTTAAAAGCAAAACCAATTAAGAAAGAGATACAATAAAACAGAAGCATAAACAAAACGTGGTATGCACATGCACAACCATCCCCCGGTGGGACTACACATCATCGTACACAACAACTAGCATATTTCTGGTAGGACTACACATCACCGTACTCATCTACTAGTCACTTCTGGTGGGACTACACATCACCGTACACAACGACTAACCATCACGTGATGCTTGACATCAACTACGACAACACAACAACATTAAAACATGAATGCCAACAATCAACTAAACAAGGCGAGAATAGATAAACTTACGCTTGGGTCTAGGTTAGCCTCTAAGGCTCCACCCAAACCCCAATAAAACTTCGTTGAACATATTAAAGCTTCAAACGATTTTCACTCACCAGCTCAAAACCCGAAACAAGCTAACGATTCTCCTTCAAGCTTCCATAACTCCCGGTGTGACGTCCGAAGGACCCGAATCATTATCCGCTGCTTCTACCCAAATCAAAACAAGGAATTAATACATCTTTCAACATTCAAACTCGCTGAAATCAATTCCATCAAATTCGACAACAACAAGCATTCTTATTTCTATTCCACACTAACCAAAACCATCCTCAAACCTACTATAACCTCAAGTCAGCCATATCCCCATCAATTTATCATCCAAACCATGTTCAAACACTCCAAAAACATCAACCCAACAACACCAAAACATTAGGAACCCTTCTACACCATTTCTAAGCCAAAAACCCAAATACCCATTAATCAAAATCACCCATTTTCCCTAAATCCGGGATTTCATGTTAAACCCAATATCTTAGCACCATTTTACACTCAAAACATCCTTTAAAAGTCACCCAAACCACTGTTTTCACCAAAGAGCTTAAACCCCTCAAAAACCCCATTTTTACCCAAAATGGAGAAACATGAGAAATCTCCATTCTTTTGAAAAGAAAGTGTTACTAGCAAGTTTGAAATGAAAAGATGATTAAGAAATCAAGTTGCTTACCTCAGTGAACTTCCAAATGGTGAAGACTGATGAAAAATAGGTTGTGGCTATGGTTTTGGGGAGTTTAACGTGAAAACCCTTTGAGGAAGAAGGAGGGGTGGCAATTTTGAAATAATGTATTTTATTTCAACTCAAAACCTATCTCCAAAACCCACTTGACTACATTTTACTAAAATACCCCTTTTTCTTTAAAGACTTTAAAATTGGTTTATTTTAAATAGTTTCCCCAAAATTGCTTAACCCTAACCGGCTTAACCCGACGTCCAAACTTGAGTATCCTCCAGGCCCCAAACCCGGGCGTTACATTAAGGGTTTAACAATCTCCCCCTTTTTGATATAACAAAACCAAAGTAAAATCTTAAGTGAGCTCCCCCTTAGTTTAAGCTAGGTTTTGAAAACTTTAAAAATTTGCTTAAACACTTTTCTCCCCCTTTTTGTTAGATCAAAATCATAACAAGCATAATTCAATGAGAAATAAAGAGATAGGCAAAATTAAACCAAGCAACATAAATCATAATTCATAAAGCATAAGTTCCAAAAGCAAAATAACATCAATCCAAACTTAAATCCTAAAAAGCATAATCCAAAATAATAAACTAAAGAATAGGTCCAAAAACATAAAAGGTGTATAATAATAAAGTCCTAGATGATATGAGAGGAATGCAAGCTAGACTAGGGCTCATCATCGTCTTCATCTTCATCCATTTCATCTTTATCTTTTTCTTGACTCCTTTTAAAATGTTGCCATTCACTATAGAAGGCGGTGAAGGAGAGATCCGATGAGGATTGTTGATTCTCGATAACTGCAATGCGATTTTCCATACCATCAAAGCGGTCCTCCAAGGCTTTGAAACGATTGTCCATGTGAATACGCAAGTCGGTGAATTGCTCGGTGAGGAAAGCCATCATCGCATTATTGTTAGAAGCTTGTTGAGCAAATTGAGCTTGAGGAGGAGCTTGAGCTTGAGCACGTTCACCTCGGGGCACACGAACCCAATCATCACCATTGAAACGAAAACCACACTTCATGAGTGTAGTCTCATTTAGCTTCTCCTTGAGAGGCTCCTTAATATCAAAATTGCAATCAATTCCACTAAGAACAAAGATATGACTGAGGACGGTACCGTATGTGAAGGAGGAGATGTTGTTGCAATTCTTGACTAAGTGTACCATCTCCGCAAACATAATCTTCACGGTTTGGTTGTTGTTCTTGCCGGAAGCACTTGAGCCAAAAATCATCGACTTCTCGAATGTGAGAAAACTTCCCACCGGATGGACGGAAACACCATGAGATAATAAGATGAAGAAATCGATCATGGACATCCAAGGTAGTAACTTGGCCGATATGGGGATCAAGTGAGCTCTCATCTTCAATATCCTCATCTTTGTGACCAATGAGATTGAATAAGGTAGAGGGCTCAATACGAATTTTTTCCCCAAAAGGTAAGACTCAAGGGCGACAACTTGGGAACGGTCGAAACTAAGGATACATTTGGCATTGGAGTAGAATAACAAAATGAGGTTTCGGTACATGATTCCGAGAATGCCTAAAAAGGTCATGAAATTCAAACGGGTTAAAAGGTCATAGTATCTAAAGTGAAATTGGTCGGAATCAAGGAAATCAACATCAACTACACGCTCGGGTCGAATTTTGATGGTTTGGTAGTATTTAAATGCTTGTTGAGCGGTAGGGGTTAGGAAACTCTTTTTAAAAAGATAGGCGAGATTTGGTCTAGGGAGGTTTTTCTCAGACGGTTCAGACCATTGACCCTCTTCGGAAACACGAGCTATCTTCTTGGTAGACATCCTAAAAACATTAAGCAAGCAAAAAATATATGTATGCATAAGAAATCCATATTCAATCCAATAGTTAATCCTATAATCAAGGTCTGATAATATATAATATAGGTTTAAAGAATATACAAAAAGGTTCAAAAACAAGTTTTTACAAGAGAATCACTGAGAAACAGATTTTGAAAATACGGTTAAATAAATTTATATTCGAATAAAAAATTCATATTTTTAGAAAATTTTTGCAAAAACATCAAAACTCATAATATATACAAGTAATATATGCAAAAATAATAATTTTAAACTATAGAAATCAAACGAAAATTGAAAAGAAAAAGGAAATATGAAAATACCTTGAATTTGGGATTTAGGAAGGATGGATGGATGATAATGCACTAAGTTGTTGAAGCTTGCTTAGGATTGTTGTTTAGAGCAAAAACCCTCAAAAAATTGTGTGTAAAATCGTTTAGGTTTAGTGGGTATTTATAGGAAAAGTTAGATTAGGGTTTGAGAGGAGTTTGGGTGTTTAAAAAGTCCTTTGTAAAGATGGAAAGGCATTAAATAGCCTTTACAGCGAGTAACCGTATCGAAACGGTTACGAGCGTTTCGAAACACGTGTTACGAAACCAAAAGATGACCGTTTCGAAGATCGGGGTTGTATCGAAACACCACTTACCCGTTTCAATCCCAATGATTCCAGAGACGTCCCTTTCAAGAGCCCGTTTTGAAACATTTCCTACCATTTCGAAACTCTTAAGGGCAAAAAACCTTCAGAAGGTAGCCCGTATCGAGATAGGGGAACCCGTTTCGATCCACCTATGCCAGAATTTGCAGATTTGGCACAAAATGGCAGAAAAGTTGATTTTCAATCAACTCTAAATGTATGAACATGATATATGAGCAAGTTCTATAGGCAAAAACATGTGCATACTCCCCCTAACTATAAGTAGAGAAGCAATTAACATCAAAAACACATACACATGCAAATCAAAATGGATTCAAGCAATTTTACATAAAAATGCCCCTAAAAGGTCAAGAAAGGCTGGTTAAACCTAACTCTCTCCTAGGGTCCAAAAACGCTCTTTGTCTAGAGGTTTGGTAAAGATGTCTGCTATTTGGTTCAAGGTGTCTACATATTCTAGAACAACATCATTCTTTAAGACATTGTAACCCCCTCATCCCGGTCCGGACGCTTGACCGGTCCGAGTGGGCCACACGGGGAAAACCGAAGCGAAACCCGTTAAGGTTCCTCCTCGGTTAACGACCCAGAAAATTTCTTTTATTTATCTTGTCTAAATGCATTACCATTACCTATGTGAAACACGTCAGCGGAAACAAGAACAATACAAAGATCGACCATTCAAGCCATCATTCATAAAACAGCCCATTTTTTTGTAATTAAGCAGGCCGTATCGATACACTTGTCGAGGGTATCGGTACGCCTTGACCAAAGTCAACACTCGAGGGTCAACACAGAAAGTGATTGTGCCTCTTACCAGTACTAGAACCACCAGATCGTTTGGCCGAACCCAAACTGTGCTCTAAATCCTTGGCCCTCGCGACCAATACATCAAAGTCTGAGTAGTCAGAAGCTAACGTGTATCTCTTGACCTCTTCGTTCAACCCGTAGCGGAAACGGTTACAGCGTTCCACTTCAGTAGGAACCAACTCTGGAGCGTATTGACTCAAGCGGACAAAACGAATCTCATAATCAGTCACAGAAGCATCTCCCTGAGTGAGGGCCATAAACTCTCGCTTATTCTCATCTAAATACCTCGGTCCCAAGTACCTCTTCCTGAAAGCGGACTCAAAGAAATCCCAACCAATCTCTGCCTCTGGAACCCCAGTAGTAATGGTGACCCACCAGGTGTAGGCATCACCCTGAAGCAATGAGATCACACAACCCAATCTACGTGCGCCCACACAACCCATCTGAGCTAAGATACGAACTGTCTTCTCCAACCATAACTCCGACCTCTTCGGAGTAGATCCTCTGAACTCTTCGGCCCCCAAGCTACAGAGCCTCTCCAAAGGTAGACTAGCATCGTCACACCTAGGCTGAGCTGCAGCCTGAGCTCCCGCAACTGCGGCCTGAAATGCTCCCGCTATAGCTTGCACTAGTGGAGTCATATCGATTCCGGCCGGACCTTGGCCACCTTGAGGTCCCTCTCCTTCAGCTCCATCCTCGCCTCCAGCTCCAGGCGGAGGAGGTGGTGGTGGTGGAGGTGGTGGAAGTGCTCCAACTCCAGCAGCCCCAGGCCCTTCTATATTAGCCTCTACACCAATCACCGGCTCAACATGAGCCGCAACACGTGGTTTCTGACAAACCACTCTCGGCCTACCCCTCGGCCTAGACATCGCTCTCACAGATATTAACTACAACTACAACCACAACAACAAAACATACAAAGTTGGGTTAGCAAGGCAAGGCTTCCAAGTGTTCAAGTACGTTTTCCTCACTTTAAAAATTCTTTTTTTCCAATGTAATAGTAGCAATGGGACTCTTACGCAACATGCTTTTAACAAAACAACTAGCACACCTGTCACACAAGCAATCATGCCTTCAAGGCAAGCAAACATCATGCATATCAATTCAAAACTTAAACTTACCTCACTTACCTGCCCAAGGTCTCGGTAACCTTAGGCTCTGATACCAACAAGTGTAACCCCCTCGTCCTGGTCCGGACGCTTGACCGGTCCGAGTGGGCCACACGGGGAAAACCGAAGCGAAACCCGTTAAGGTTCCTCCTCAGTTAACGACCCAGAAAATTTCTTTTATTTATCTTGTCTAAATGCATTACCATTACCTATGTGAAACACGTCAGTGGAAACAAGAACAATACAAAGATCGACCATTCAAGACATCATTCATAAAACAGCCCATTTTCTGTAATTAAGCAGGCCGTATCGATACACTTGTCGAGGGTATCGGTACGCCTTGACCAAAGTCAACACTCGAGGGTCAACACAGGAAGACCGTATCGATACAGCCCTTGAGCGTATCGATACGCCCTTCCCAGTCAACATCTCGTAGTCAACGAGATAAACCCGTACCGATACACTAACACACCGTACCGATACCGTAATATCTCACCAAAATCTCAGAATTCCAGTGAGCAAAAACCGTATCGATACACCCCCGTGTATCGATACGCCCAGCCAAACTTGAGTCCTGGAGGCAATAACGTATCGATACGGCCCTTAGGCGTACCGATACGCCCTGCACTGCAAAACTCCCAAACTCAGCAAAAACATGCAAGACTCGAACCTAGATGCAATTTAAGACTTCCCTAGACCCAAACAAGCATTCATACAACATTTATTAACCATGATCTAGTCATACAAGTCACCCAACATGGACAAACAACATTCATCGAGGAAATCATGCATAGATCAAGAGATGGCATATAAGTATTCATGGGTTCATGCTTCAACAACCAAACACATAAGAATCCTCCTAAGGCACTTGGCCAACACACACATGGTAAGCATTTTAGGCATGGTTTACAATTCACACATGGCATCAACAAGCCATACAAAAGCAACATAAACATGGAGTCTAAACAAGCTCCTAACCAACAACCAAACACATAAGAATCCTCCTAAGGAACTTGGCCAACACACACATGGTAAGCATTTTAGGCATGGTTTACAATTCATACATGGCATCAACAAGCCATACAAAAGCAACATAAACATGGAGTCTAAACAAGCTCCTAACCAACCAACAGTATTCATCAAAATAACTCAAATCCCATTGCTTAACTATTACATGTTCAAACATAAAAAGTTCATACTTGATGTACTCAAGCCAACAACCACACTTGGAGGCCCTCCTCTTACGCAAGCAACCCACAAACTAAGGATCTGCATTGTCGAACAAAAAGAGAGCGTAAGCAATAAGCTTAGTGAGGTTAGGCTCTTTAAAAACAAACCTCGACAATGCAGGGTCCAAGCACGATCTTAACCAAGGTAAATACACCATTACCAAGGATCCTCAAGAGCCAAAAGCTAAAGATGCATGAACAATATTCAAATATATATGCCATGCTCAACAAGCTCTATTTCACAACACATGTAATCACGAATGAACATCCAAATAGAGATCACATTCCACAACACATGGATATACATATCAATCAATATTGGCACCTAACTATGACCCGAATACGCGGATAAACACGTTGGAACTCACATCCAACAACCACTTTACCTCACGGTGGGATTACACTCATCACCGGTCTTGCGGAGGGGATTCCACTCATCCTCACGCCTCGTCGATGGGATTCCACTCATCATCGACTATATATAAATACAATTTCCGGGCGTACCCATACTCCTCCTTGGTGACTCAACGCCACCAAGGCCACACGCGAATTTAGACTCATGTGTGCACACTAACATCCTAATGATCGATCATTTGTACTCAAGCATACTAGTGCCAACATTTAACTCATTCCATATTATTCATATCAATCAATTCCGTGCGTAGCACGTACTCACCATGATCACAATCATGAACCATTTCCATGCATGCCATAAGCATTACCAATCATGCCTCATCTCACATGTATAACACAATATACATAAACAACCATATCACAAATCATACGAGGCATAAACATCCATATATATAAGTTCATCCAATGGCTCTATATCAAGTTTAGGATTAGGCTACCACCCTAACCCTAACTCTAGGTGGGTCTACCAAACCCAACCTAGTCCACATACTCGAACCAACCATTTAAAAACCACGTAAAATGTTTAACCACTCACCTAAGCTTCCAAGCTCCAATCCAAGCAAGCAACCACCCTCAAGTTCCCGGATTTCCTCTCGATGCTTCACCAACACAAGTTCCCGCTTCTAAACAACCTCAATCACAATTCAAACAATCTCAAATCAGCCCAACATCAAAAGACCAACCCGGAACACAATTCAAGTACAATTTACAATGTTGCAAGCCATGAACAAACCCCATTTTTAGCAAACTCGGGCAGCCCCAAAACCACATCCAAAATCCATGTTTCCAACATCCATAGCACTCACAAATGGTCCCAATTCAACCCCTACCCATAGTACTATCAAAAGCCTATCAATTCCCACCAAAAACAACCCCCAAAACTCACCCAAAACCCTCTAAAAACCCCCATTTTTACCCAAATTCGGGAATTGCTCAAAATCATTCAAAATTCACATATGTGGTACCATTTAGTTCCTAGACTTCATAACTAACCATATTAAATCAAAACATTAAGCTTAACAACATAAAGTTTCCATTTTTAATCAAAATCTTCAAAACTCCATTTTCCAAAACTTCAATGAAAATGAAAACAAATGGTACTTTTAAAGAGAGGGAGTTGAGGAGAAGTCAAAAACGGAGTTACCTTTCGAAAATGAGTTGAAATGGATGAGCTTTTTGATGGAATAGTGATGAAGAGGAGGGAGCTCTTTGTTCACGTTAAAATGGATGAGGAAGAGAGTGAATAATGTTTATTTTGTGGAAAGGGGGATTTAAATTAAAAGATGGGTAAATTACCAAAAGGCCATTAATGAATGGCTATCCCCTTTATTCTTTAAAAGCTCTTCAATTTGCAATTTAATCAATTTGGTCCCATTTCAAATATTTATTTTTGAAACCCGAAACTTAAAGGATTATTTTAATTATAAACCCGAGCCCAAATAATATTAAAATATTATTTTCACCTAACCCCTAAACCCGGGTGTTACAGACATGATCTCTAATGAAATGTTGTCTTATCTCTACGTGTTCTGTTCTAGAGTGTTGGATGGGATTTTTATAGAGACGTGTGGCACTAATGTTGTCACACTTAAGGGGTATGGTGCCTACCTCAATTCCATAATCTAAAAGTTGTTGCTTCATCCAAAGGACCTGAGCACAAAAACTTCTGGCCGATATGTATTCCGCTTCGGTGGTAGATAATGCTACACTATTTTGTTTCTTAGAGAACCAAGATGTGAGCATAATACCTAGGAATTGACATGTTCCGGAGGTACTCTTTCTATCTATCTTACAACCCCCATAATCCGCATCTGAATACGCATAAAAGTTAAAGGTGGAATCTCTAGGGTACGAAAGGTCTAAACAATGAGTATCTCTAAGGTACCTAAAAATTCTCTTAACGGCTATAAGGTTCGATTCTCTAGGACTAGCTTGAAACCTAGCACACAAGCAAACACTAAACATGATATTCGGTCTACTTACGATAAGGTAAAGCAATGATCCAATCATAGAACAATAAAGCTTGGAATCGACACACTTACCTCATTAATCTTTGTCAAGCTTTATGGATGAGCTCATTGGTGTAGCTTGGGGCTTTACATGCTCCAAGCCAAACTTCTTGAGCATGTTCTTTATGTACTTAGCTTGATTGATGAATATGTCATCCTTCATTTGTTTGATTTGGAGCCCCAAAAAGAATGAGAGCTCCCCCATCATGCTCATTTCAAACTCACCTTGCATTAACTTAGAAAAATCTTGACAAAGAAGTTCATTAGTAGATCCAAAAATAATATCATCAACATATATTTGCACTACTAATATATCTTTGTCATTGCTTTTAATGAATAGTGTTGTGTCGACCTTTCCTTTTTCAAAACTCTTTTTAATAAGAAAATTTGAAAGCCTTTCATACCAAGCTCTTGGAGCTTGTTTTAAACCATATAAAGCTTTTGTTAATTTGAAAACATGGTTTGGAAATTTTAGATTTTCAAAGCTAGGTGGTTGTTCCACATACACTTCTTCATTTATAAAACCGTTTAAAAATGCACTTTTGACATCCATTTGAAAAAACTTGAAATCATTATAACGTGCAAATGCAAGTAGCATCCTAATTGCTTCCATTCTAGCTATGGGTGCATAGGTTTCATCAAAATCAATTCTCTCTTCTTGAGTGTAACCTTGAGCAACAAGCCTAGCCTTGTTCCTCACTATGTTACCACTCTCATCTAGTTTGTTTCTAAAAACCCATTTTGTCCCTATAATAGATTTATTTCTAGACCTATCAACTAATGTCCATACTTTACTTTTCTCAAATTGATTTAATTCTTCTTGCATGGCCAACATCCAAAAATCATCATTTAATGCTTCTTTGATATTCTTAGGCTCAATGCATGAAATAAATGTAACATTATTAAAGAGTTTGAGAGAAGATCAAGTGGTTACCCCCTTGGATGGATCACCCAAGATTTCACCATTTTTGACATAGTTGTACTCCTTTGGGTAGCTCACTTCCTTTTCCTCAAGAGTCATGTCTTGCAAAGCTTCTAAAGGTGGTTCTTGTGCTTCTTCCTCTTTGGTTGGAACCTCATTCACCTTTGATGATTGGCCACCATCATTGGCTTCATTGATTCCTGCATCATCATCATCATAAGAATCCTTCCTCGGAAGGAGGTTATCATCGAAAACCACATGTATTGACACTTCTACAATTAAGGTTCTCTTGTTAAAAACTCGATACGCTTTAGAGTTTAAAGAATAGCCTAGAAAAATAGTTTCATCACTTTTTGCATCAAATTTACCTAAATTATCTTTTCCATTGTTTAAAACAAACACTTGCAACCAAAAGGGTAAAAATAACTAATGTTAGGCTTTTTAGATTTAAAAAATCTCATAAGGTGTTTTCTTTAAAATTGGCCTAATCATAACTCGATTTATAATGTAGCAAGCAGTATTTGTGGCTTCCGCCCAAAAATATTTAGGTAAATTATTTTCACGAAGCATGGTCCTAGCCATTTCTTCTAAAGTTCGGTTTTTCCTCTCAACTACCCCGTTTTGTTGAGGAGTGTGAGGTGCAGAAAAATTATGGCTAATCCCATTTGAGTTACAAAAATCCTCAAAACCTAGATTTTGAAATTCGGTTCTATGGTCACTTCTAATGTGGGAAATATTTTGACCAAGATCATTTTGAGTTATTTTTTAAAACGTGATGAATTTTTCTAAAGCCTTATCCTTAGAGCTTAAAAATAGAACCCAAGTATATCTAGAATAATCATCAATAAGAACAAATGCATATGATTTTCCACCCAAGCTAGTTGTCCTAATAGGCCCAAATAGATCCATATGGATTAGTTGTAATGTTCTACTTGTTGAGACATCTTTAATGGGTTTAAATGAAACACGTTTTTGTTTGCCCTTAGCACATGCATCACAAATTTTATCTAATGAAAATTTAAGCTTAGGCAAATCTCTTACTAGATTTTGGGAAACTAATTTTTCTAAAACACTAATGCTAGCATGTCCTAGTTTCCTATGCCACAACCATGCATCATTTTCATCATGAGCAACCAAACATGCATGGGATGTATGAATGTCATCTAAATGCACCATGTAGATATTTCCTATGCGATGACCTATGAGCATTATCTTATTTGTTTTAATAACCACTATTTTACACCCATTAACATCAAAAAGGACATTAAACCATTTATCACATAATAGACTAATGCTCAATAAATTATGCTCAAGACCGTTGCACATTTTCAATAAAAATAGAAGAGTGATTACCAATGGAGCCAATTCCTTCAATGTGGCCTTTGGAGTTGTCACCAAAGGTTACTACTCAACTATTCTTTGGCTTGAGTTCCATGAATCTACTCTTGTCACCAATCATATGTCTTGAACATCCACTATCAAGGAACCATGAGTTTTGACTTGATGTTTTGGCCTTGTAGCAATGCTCCCCCTACAAACAAAGGATTAAACTTTGATTTTTGGTACCCAAATCATTTTGGGTCCATGTGTGTTAGCTCCCAAAACCTTGGTTCCTTTAGGAATCCAAGGAGACATAACAACATAATTTTTAGAAGTTACAAGTTCCTTAGGAACCCATACAATTCTAACCATTTTAGCTCTATGATGCCTTTGAGAGCTACTTTGCTTGTAGTGAAATGACTTTCTCTTTACATATTGGGTTTTTGAAGAACATCCTTTCTCAAAACCGTTTTTCCAATAGTAAGAGAAGTTTTAAGATTATCCACTTCCTTTGTGTGATAATCTTGAAAATCGGAAAGAAGTTTTTCAACATCAAGATTTTTCTTTTTAAGATCATTTGAAAGATTGATCAAATACAAAACCTTCTTTTCTAACTCGGAGTTGGGTTTTGAAAGAGAGTCGTTTTGAGTTTGTAAATCGGAAATTATTTTCTTGTTTTTCAAAACCGATTCCTTGAATTTCTCTACCAACTCATCGTAAACTTCTTGCAACTCATCATAAGCATCATAGAGTTCATCATAAGTGAAATCAAAATTAGATGAGTTAGAGTTTACCTTAGGATCATCCTCAATAGCCATGAGGCAAAGATTGGCCACTTCATGTTCCTCTTCGGATGATGACTCCTCATCACTCCAAGTGGCAATGTTGGCCCTCTTGCTCCTTTTCTTTTCGAATCCCCTCTTCTTGCGTTGAGGACAATCCAATCTTATATACTCAGGCTTCTTGTACTCATAGCATATTATTTGATCATTTTCTTCTTCCTTGCTCTTGTTCTTAAAATCCTTTTTTCTTTGGAACTTTCTCCCTCGATTGGATTTCATGAACCTTGAGAATCTCTTGGTTATCATAGCCAATTCCTCGAATTCATCATCTTCACTTGAATTGCTCTCCTCTTGAGGTAGAGAGGCCTTGAGAGCAATTCCTTGCTTTTTCTTCTCCACTTCATGTTTTTCCATTTTCTTCTCTTCTCTTCTCTTCTATTCTTCTCTCCATTGCTTCATAATCTCATGTGTGAGGAGAGAGCCAACTAGTTCATCGAGCTTCAACGTCTTCAATTTTTTAGCTTCGATGATGGTCGTTCTCTTCCCATCCCATGATTCGGGAAGAGAGTATAGTAACTTCCGGACAAGCTTGTCTTCGAGAATCTCCTCTCCGAATCCTTTGAGACAATTTACAATCACCGAGAATTGATCAAACATTTTGGAGACGGTCTCATTCGGGTCTATCTTGAAATTCTCGTAGCTAAGATTGAGAAGTCCAATCTTGGTCTCTTTGACTTTATAAGTCCCTTCGTATGTGGTCTCTAGCTTGTCCCACACTTCCTTTGCGCTCGTACATGAAGACATATTTGAGTAGATGTCTGGACCAAGTGCACAAAAGATTATATGAAGAGCCTTGTCATTGATTTGGAGTTTTCTTCTTTCTTCATCGGTCATCTCATACTTGGTCTTTGGCACAAGCCTTCCTTCATCGGTCTTCTTCAATGGGATTGTTGGGCCATCTTCCACAACATCCCACACCATGTAATCATTGGACTTGATGAATAGCTTCATCATATTCTTCCAATAGGGATAGTTATCCCCATTGAAATAAGGTGGCTTGGTGGTGGATTGAGCTTCATAGAGGTTGGGGCCAGAAGTAGAAGCCATGGCAATGGTTGAAGTAGATGATCACACTCTCTAGGATCTTCTCTTGAGGATGTAAATCCTTCCAAGAGTCTAGCTCTGATACCAATTATTGAGTGGATCGATCGAATGGAAAATGCCAAGAGGGGGTGAATTGGAATTTTAAGAGTTGTGGGATGAAATTGGAAAATTGAAAAATCAAGACAAGAGGATTTATAGTGGTTCAAGCTTAGAACAAGCTCTACAACCACTACCTTAGTCGCCACTAAGGATTTTCAACCAATTTCACTATGAAATCTTCCCCTTTTCTAAGCTTAGGAGGAAACCTTTTACAAAGACCAATCTTTCTACCCAAAGATTGATCTTGAGACCCTCACAAGAACAAAGTTTTACAAAGGCAATAAAATGTATATCTCAATAGACAAGTATGCCCAAAATACACTCAACCACACACCCAATTTGAGAATAAGTGGTTTACGATAAAGAGATTACAAATTGGGGTACAAAATAGGAAATTTGAGCACAAGGGTTTGGATTAATCGCTTGGATGTTGCTTTGATGATCAATAGTTGTTGTTGGTGCTTAAAATGCTTCCTTTTATACCTTCTCATTGATTTCTAGTCATTTGGGTGGTTGACATCATAATTATAGCTGACAAGTCGTCGTTTAACCGATCAAAAATAAATAATTTAACCTCTTTCAATAATAATAGAATAAAGAAATTAAGTAGATATAGGGAAAGAGGGTCGATCCACATGGAGATTTTTCAGTTTAGTGACTTGATCCTGTTAGCCTTTTTGTCCAGGAATATCTGCAAGTAGGCGTTAAAAAGAAAAAGGGGGATGTTTGAAATGTTGAGCAAGAAAATAAATAAAGTGCGGATAATAATAAAGAAAATTCAAGAATGCAAAATAGCCTCGAACCAGCTCCTTCAATTCTTTCGATCACTGAAATAGATTTTTATTTCGGGGATCATGTCGGTTACAGTCTACGAGGCCCAACCCGTCGTAACTTGTTTCTCTCTCGAGTAACCAATCCTCCCAAGTCTATCTTCGAAAGATGGTTCTTAAATAGATCAACCACGTCTATCGCTGTTAAAATATTTAGAATAAAAGCAGGAAAACCCGACTCAGAAATTGTCTAAAATAGAATCGCTTTTGATTTTATCTTTCCTTAGCGAACCGCCGCTAAGAGTGTTCACAGGAAGTCGAAATTTGCCACAAGCCGATCCTTTCTCCCAACTATGTTTTTAAACGATTCCAGACCAACGAGCTCTTTTTGATTTGAAAAACGGTTAAAACCCTTTAGTAAGGCTGATTGCCAAACTATCTAAGCAGAAAGATAAAAATGATTTCCCAAAAGAATTTAAGCAAAGTTCAATTCTCACGAATCGAATTGACTTGGCTGGTTCTTGGCTTAAAAGATTTAGCTAAGCATGATATTAATTATCATACTTAACTTGGTTTTTAGAAAAGTAATTAAATAACATAAAATAAATGGAACAAGGAAAATAAAGGAAAATAACTTTTATTAAAGCTAAAAACTATTTACAAAGGAAAAGCTAAAAAAATACTCAAAGCTAAGAGATGATAACTAATTGATTGATGCCTAAGCCTTTACCAAGGAGTGGTATTTATAGGCTTGGATTTACAAAGATAAAAAATAAGAAAATTTAAAATAATAAAGTAAAGATAAAACAATTCAAATGTTTTCAAATTTAAATGCAGGAAATCTAAACGGATAAGCTGATAAGATCTCTCAGAACGTTCCAGAAGCTTCTAGAAGTCGCCACGTCATTGCCACGTCACTGCTACGTCAGACGCGTCGTGCCCGGTGTCGTGCCCATGATGCCAGTCATGACAGAATTATAATAAAAACTGCAGAAATGCCCCATTTTCACTGCTATTTCCAGAATTGGGTTCCTGCACAAAATATAACAAAAACAGCATGTATTATGCAGCAAGAAGTCCAAATAACTAGAAAAATAGCAAATGAAATATGTCATCTTTGAGAACTCATCAAATTCCCCCTCACTTGTCTCATACTTGTCCTCAAGTATGTCCGAAAAACATAAACCAAAGAATGCATTTCTCAAGCCATTACAAGCATCAAACATAATCATAAGAGTTCTAGTGCGAAAGGAGTATCATGAAAGAAGCATAATCAAACCAAATAGATGCAAGCAAAGAACAGCCTTTATCTCTTCCAATTACCTATCAAGCATTAATCAAATCCTAACCTAGTCTTAATCCTCACCAAGATACACTCAAGAGCACTCAATGTGTTTATAGGTAAAAGTGAAGCAGAAACACTCAAAGTCAATCATGAATAAAGGTTTCCATAGGCTTGTAACAAGTTCAATTTTCCACTACTTTAATAGAATCGAGGTGCAAAAATCATTAGGTCTTTGTTCAAGGTGTAATGTGGGTTTAGAAAAAGAATAGAAAGATGGGAAAAACAAAAGAGGATGATCAATGCAAGATATTTCAAACATTCAGCGGTGAAGACATTAAAAAGGAGCTAAAATGGGCAAGCAAACACACATTTTTTTCTTTTTCTTTTTTTTTCTTCTTTTCGAAACTGTTTTTCTTCTTTTTTTCATTTTTTTTCGAAGCAATTGCTTCCTTTTATTCTGTTTTTTTAGGAAAATTTCTGCTCTTATTTGAAAAGTATCTCCTTCATGTCTAATAAAGATTCTAGCATTTGATCAATTGAAATGGTTAAGTCAAAGAAATGGATGTAAGGCTTACAAAGGCTCACTAGGCGATGAGAAAGGGTAAATTAAAATGAAAGGGATGGAAGAGGTTAAAGCCTAATGCCTAAATCATTTTAAAGCACCTCGTTCTTAGTGTAGTCTCGAATTGTAAGCAAGCCACAAGTTCTAGATTCCTAAAATTCAAGATGACACTCTCAAGCAAAAGAAATGAGCATAATATGAAGAATGCATGCTCAAGGCTCAAATCTTACCAAAATTGGGCTAATTTGATTAAGCTAGGCGAGAAATCTAATTAACACAATCAAGAGAAATTAAAAGAGATGTCAAACTGCAGAGTACTCATATCCTTTGATTATCAAAATGCTATAATTCAATCATACCTAAGCACAAGAACAAGTACAACATGATGGACAACAAGTAATGGCAAGAAAAAAATCGTCTCAATGGTTTAATCAAAATCAAAACATATTATCAAACAAGCATATGACAAGTGGTAATTTACCCTCCCCCTCACTTAAATGAATTGCCCCAATTCATAAAAATTAAGGAAATAAAGAGATAATAAGGGCAAAAGATACTCACTGTGGATGATGAAATTGAGTCCACCGTTGGCATTGACTGGAATGACGGTGATGGAGATCGTGGGAGAGGTGGACGGCGGCTGGTGCTTGGTTCGGTGATGCTGTGGGAAAGACGCAAACGGCGGCTGATGGTCGGGGAAGGAGACGAAGGAGCGGTGGAAGCCGTAGGAGTGGGATTCTCGATCGGCGGGCTGGTGGCTTGTCGTTGACGACCATCGCGGCGTGGAGAAAGTGCGGGAGTCGGTTCGGGGTCGCTACTGATCGAGTTTTGCGGCTGGGTGTGTTTTGTTAGGGTTTGGTGGTCTTGCGGGAAAGAAAGAAAGGAAAGGGGGAAAAGATAAAAAAAAAATTGGACGGTATACTAAGGGGAAAGGGCTTGGGCTATCGTGCACCATTCATTGAGTGTGCTAAAATGCACCGCATTAATGAAACGGTGCACTTCAGCTGAGGTTATGCTTGCCATTGCTGTTTGCGAAAAGAAATCCTGCAGATGAAAAAGAAAAATTATCAAGAGAAAATAAAGAAAATGAAAAATGAAGCATAAATTAAATTATTTAAAAAGGAAGTAAAAATTAAAAAAATAAACCAATGGGTTGCCTCTCATTTAGCGCTTTGTTTAACGTCGTTTAGCTCGACGACCTGTGCTAATTTTTTTTGTTAAATGATTTCGCCTATATTTACATCATCGAGATCCGCAAATTCTCTATTCCTGGTTATAAAAATAAAACAAAATCAGTCAAAAATGCCGAAAGTAAATCTCCCCGGCAACAGCGCCAATTTTGACAAGTCGTCGTTTAACCGGTCAAAAATAAATAATTTAACCTCTTTCAATAATAATAGAATAAAAAAATTAAGTAGATATAGGGAAAAGGGTCGATCCACAGGGAGATTTTTCAGTTTAGTGACTTGATCCTGTTAGCCTTTTTGTCCAGAAATATCTGCAAGTAGGCGTTAAAAGGAAAAAGGGGGATGTTTGAAATGTTGAGCAAGAAAATAAATAAAGTGCGGATAATAATAAAGAAAATTCAAGAATGCAAAATAGCCTCGAACCAGCTCCTTCAATTCTTTCGATCACTAAAATAGATTTTTATTTCGGGGATCATGTCGGTTACAGTCTACGAGGCCCAACCCGTCGTAACTTGTTTCTCTCTCGAGTAACCAATCCTCCCAAGTCTATCTTCGAAACATGGTTCTTAAATAGATCAACCATGTCTATCGCCGTTAAAATATTTAGAATAAAAGCAGGAAAAACCCGACTAAGAAATTGTCTAAAATAGAATCGCTTCTGATTTTATCTTTCCTTAGCGGACCGCCGCTAAGAGTGTTCACAGGAAGTCGAAATTTGCCACAAGCCGATCCTTCCTCCCAACTATGTTTTTAAACGATTCCAGACCAACGAGCTCTTTTTGATTTGAAAACGGTTAAAAATCTTTAGTAAGGCCGATTGCCAAACTATCTAAGCAGAAAGATAAAAATGATTTCCCAAAAGAATTTAAGCAAAGTTCAATTCTCACGAATCGAATTGACTTGGCTGGTTCTTGGCTTAAAAGATTTAGCTAAGCATGATATTAATTATCATACTTAACTTGGTTTTTAGAAAAGTAATTAAATAACATAAAATAAATGGAACAAGGAAAAATAAAGGAAAATAACTTTTATTAAAGCTAAAAACTATTTACAAAGGAAAAGCTAAAAAAATACTCAAAGCTAAGAGATGATAACTAATTGATTGATGCCTAAGCCTTTACCAAGGAGTGGTATTTATAAGCTTGGATTTACAAAGATAAAAAATAAGAAAATTTAAAATAATAAAGTAAAGATAAAACAATTCAAATGTTTTGAAATTTAAATGCAGGAAATCTAAACGGATAAGCTGATAAGATATCTCAGAACGTTCCAGAAGCTTCTAGAAGTCGCCACGTCACTGCTACGTCAGACACGTCGTGCCCAGTGTCGTGCCCATGATGCCAGTCATGACAGAATTATAATAAAAACTGCAGAAATGCCCCATTTTCACTGCTATTTTTCCAGAATTGGGTTCCTGCACAAAATATAACAAAAACAGCATGTATTATGCAACAAGAAGTCCAAATAACTAGAAAAATAGCAAATGAAATATGTCTTTGAGAACTCATCGATAGCCGTTGAGACTTCATCTTCCCACCATAAATGTAGTTCTGCAACTACTCGTATCGAAACGGACCTACCTGTTTCGAAACATGACTAAAAAAGAAAGAGCTGTTATGTGCATTAAAGAGGCGTATCGAAACGTTCGAAAGCATTTCGAAACACTAGGGGGTCATTTCGAGACCTGTATCGAAACGGTTGAGCTCATAAAATTCCAGTAGCAAAACGTTTCGAGACCAAGCTAGGCCATATCGAAACGAGTACTTTACCTTTAAAATTTTGGTTCTGACAAGCAACGGTCGAAAATATTAAATGCCCAATTTGAAAAATTGTAACCCCCTTATCGAAACGTATAACTGTCGTTTCGAAACAAACTCAAAGTTTGACTTGCCCAGATAAAGGTCGTATCGAAACAGGATGAGGTCGTTTTGAGACCTATTCGATATGAAAAATTTCAGTAGCAAAATGTTTCGAAACAAGCCTAAGCCGTATCGAAACGCCTGGGCAAAATCTACAAATTTAGCTTGAAAACACTTGGAAAATTTTATAAGGATTATTTTTAAACCTTAAGACATTTTGTGTTAAATTTTTACTTGTCAATTTTTGAGCTTTTTGAGAACTTAAAAATTTATTTACTTTTCAAAATAATCCTTAAAGTATTTGTTATATCAAAATCAAGTTAATTCAAATTAAGGGTTTTACATAATGATTTATTGAATTAGGTCAAACTATGATTTTGTTCTCTATATTAGGCTTAAATTTGAGATTTAGCCTCTATTATATTTTATAAAATAGGGTAGTAGTGCTTTACTCAACTAATCTTATAATGAAAAAATATTATAAAGAATAAAATATAAATTATGTAAAATTAAAATGAAAATAAATCTCAAATCTAACATTATAAAGAGATAAAAAAAAACTCAGAATTTACCGACAAGTGTTGGGAGGAGCACATTACATTCATAAGGAGAGGACGGGAGTTCAAACCTTGAAGACAGCATTGTTGGGAGAGACAATCTCGCACCCCGAACATAGACCGTAAGACCAACATATATATTACCAAAAAAACCCCCATAATTTGCCCGATTTCGTTAATGGACTTTAGTCCCCGTGAAAAATCCACGTTCCAACAAATACAAAAGTATGAAGAAAATGGAATAATCCACACAAATTTGAAGTGTCTTTTCTTGTAAAACTCTACATTTTCTTATCATTTTGAACATGTGATCACATGATCTTAAATGGGATTACAATGTTTTAAGCCTTTAATAAATGTTTGTTATTATTATTTAGCACGACCATAGACAGCTTTAATGTCATTCAAACTTCTAATTTCTCATTAAAAGAACTCCCTTAATTTAATGCACAAACTAACATATTATTACACGAATATTTATATATCTCTAAATTGGGCAATGCTACATCTATTCACTGGGTCATCTACCCAGTTAAAGTGGCACATGACATGACAAATAATAAATGTAACATAATAATTTTTTAATAAATAATTTTTAAAACTACAAATGCAATACAATTAATACATCTTTTACCAATAAATAATTTTTAAAACTATAAATACAATACAATTAATATATATTTAAAACACATATTCAAATATGTTTTTCACATGCCTTCAGAAAACTCTAAACTTTTCTTCTCATATCAGCCCCGCCAATAATCTCTCTGATGATCACCCATTTAACTAGTGGTTAAAAATTATCATGTCTACCCACCCATCCACTCATATGTTTTTTCATACATTTAATTTTTCTCTTCTCCCACCCTTCAGTTCTCTCTTGTTTGAAACAATGTCACTGTTTTTCATATTTTTTTGCACATCAGAATATAAAAAATAAAATTCAGTAAATTTATAAATTATGTTTCTCGGTAATATTAATTAACTGCTTGAGAATAATCTATCTTATATTTAGAAACAAACTGGAAGTTTTTAATTTATTTTATTCCCTTTTTTCCTCTTTTGTTTGTTTGTAAGAAGCAGTGCTAAATTTAGTTTCTAGGTTCCATTTTGGCCTTGAAATGTGGGTCAAGAATTTGATTTTTATCGATTGTTAAGTATATTTAAGAATCAAGAAAGATTGTATGGAATTAAAAGGGTTAGTATCAACTTTTTGGATCTTAATGGAATTTAGAATCTGTTTTGGATCAAAAGCTATAAACAGATTTGGTTTTAAGCTTGTAAATTCTAAGTAAGGTGGGAAGCAAATGATTGTTGCTGGTGCTTGTGTTTTCTTTTTCAGAAACTCGTGGAAATGAATGTTGAAGGGGAGATGCGGCCACAACTCTTTGATGATGATCGGAGGTGTAAACGTTAAGGGAACAATGGCTGATGAGGGAAGAGAGCCTCGGAGGTCAAAAATTTTAAGAAAATTTGAGGAAATAAGGGAGTTAATCCCCCCCCCCCCCCCAAATTTTCTAAGTTTTCGATTTAAGACTAACTTACTTGAATGTGTAAATATGAAGGGTTAAATGTGCTATTATACAAATATTCGTAACTACCACATCACTCATCTAACGATAGTTAACGGCCCAGTGATCATTTTGTAACAGACATTAAAGTTTAATGTCCATTATATAACTTCTAACGATAGTTTAGTGGCCATTTACGTACTTTACTCAAATGAAAGTTGTGAAGAAGTAGTAGATCGAGAATTTATTAAGAGTAATATTAACAATTTATTAAACACGTAATTAAAAGAGATTTTTCAACTTAAATTGCCACATGAGTAAGTAGATGACCCAATGAGTATACAAAATTTTTTCCTCTAAATTAACATTATAATTAAAAAAACACATTTTTTAAGTTGATTTGTGATTATTAAACATAATCGATATATAAAATGTAACCTCCTCGTCCCGGTCTGGCCGGATGACCGGTCCGAGTGGGCCACACGGGGAAAACCGAAGCGAAACCCGTTAAGGTTTCCCCTCGGTTAACAACTCTATATTTTTTTTCCTTTTTAAATCTTATCTAGATGAGTATTAGATCCTAAGTGATCATTCAGCGGAACAACATTCATAAATCAAACAAACGAACTCAAACAAACATGTTACAACCCAATTTTAAGCTTATACTGCAGGTGGTATCGATACACCTAAGGGGTGTATCGATACCCCTTGACTAGGTCAACTGGTCTAAGTCAACCCGTAGAGGCCGTATCGATACACACGAGGGGTGTATCGATACCCTCCCCTACGGTTGACTTCCCACGGTCAAAGCTAAGACACGGTATCGATACACCTGGGGATGGTATCGATACCGAACTGGACAGTAGCTCCAGTGACCAAAAAGGTATCGGTACACCAGAGGCCCGTATCGATACCAAAATGGACAGTAGCTCCAGCGACCAAAATGGTATCGATACACCTCTCAAGGGTATCGATACACGAGGCCTGAACAAGAAGGTGGTATCGATACCGTACCAACCGTATCGATACCCCTGCACAGCAAGGCCTCCCAAACTTAGCAAAACGATCAAGACTCGAACCTAGATGCAATTTAGGACTTCCCTAGACCCAAACAAGCATTCATACAACATTCGTATACCACCAAGCAACCGTACAAACACTCAACAAGCATAAACATCAAGGAGATCATGCAATAGACCCAAGATGGCATCCAAGCATTCAAGTTCATACATCAACATTCAAACATGAAGGCAACCTCAAGAGGCACATAGCTAACATTTAGAATAAGCAATTTAGGCATGGATACAATTCAAACATGGCAACACAAGCCATACGAAAACATGATAACATGGAGTCTAAACAAGCTCCTAAACAACCAACAATCATCCATCAAAAGACACATGTCCCACTGCTTAAACTATTACATGTCCAAACATTAAAAATCCATACTTGATGTACTCAAGGCTAACAACCACACTTGGAGCCTTCCACTTGTGCAAGCAACCCACGAACTAAGGATCTGCAATGTTGAACAAAGAGAGCGTAAGCAATGATGCTTAGTGAGGGTAAGCTCTAAAAACAAACCTCAACATTGCAGGGTCCGAGCACGATCTAGCCAAGGCATTTCACAAACATACCAAGGATCCACAAGAGCCACAAGATAAGATGCATGAGCAATAAATACAAGTAAATGTCATGATCAACAAGCTCTAAATTCCTCAACATAAGTAGCCACATCAAACATCCACATAAGGATCATTTATCACAAC
This sequence comes from Hibiscus trionum, assembly GCA_030270665.1. NCBI lineage: Eukaryota > Viridiplantae > Streptophyta > Magnoliopsida > Malvales > Malvaceae > Hibiscus > Hibiscus trionum. Next base: position 29,270,744 of record BSYR01000020.1, on the reverse strand, counting down.
ACATTGATACAATTATCAATCAACATTGGCACCTAGCTATGACTCAAATACGCGGATAACCGTTGGAACTCACATCCAACAACACAACCATTATCTGACGGTGGGATTACACTCATCACCGGTCTCGCGGAGGGGATTCCACTCATCCTCACGCCCCGTCGATGGGATTCCACTCATCACCGACTATATTTAACTACAAATTTCCGGGCGTACCCGTACTCCTCCTTGGTGACTCAACGCCACCAAGGCCACGCGCGACTTTTGACTCATGTGTACACACTAACATCCTAATGATCGATCATTTGTATTCAAGTATACTAGTGCCAATATTTACTCACTTCACATTACTCATTTCAATCAATTCCGTGCTTAGCACGTACTCACCAACAACCATCATCATGCATGTCTCAAGCATCACAATTCATGTCTCATCTCACATGTATAACACAATATACATAGCAATCATATTACATTTCATACGAGACATACACAAACACACAAATGAGTTCATCCAAAGGCTCTAGATCAAGTTTAGGATTAGGCTACCACCCTAATCCTAACTCTAGGTGGGTCTACCAAGCCCAACCTAGTCTATATATTCGAACCAACCATTTTAAATCCATTTAAAACATTTAACCACTCACCTAAGCTTCCAAGCTCAAAAACCAAGCAAGCGACCACCTTCAATTTCCCGGATTCACTTCCGACGCTTCACCGATGCCCAAACTCGATTCTAATCAATCCTAAACACAAACAAAACATTCGAAATCAATAACTCATCATCGGAACCAACCCGGATTAACATTATCAAGCATTCAACACTTAAAATCAACCCCAAAAACAGAATTTCCGAGCAGCCCCTATAACCCACTGAATTCTTCCATTTCAAACATCCAAACAACCATCAAACACACCCAAAGTGACCCTCATATATCATACTACCAACAGCCCCCAAAATCCAGTATTAACCAACCCCAAAAACCACTTTAAAACCCTCCAAAAACCCCTTGGAAACCCAATTCCGAAAATTGCTCAAAACCATTTGAAATTCACATATGTTATACCATTTGACCTCTATATATCATAACTAAACATGTTAAATCAAAACATTTACTTTAACAACATAAAGTTTTCATTTTTAATCCAAACTTCCCAAAATTCCATTTTCTAAAACCTACATGAAGATGAAAATAGAAGGTACTTTTAAAGAGGGGAAGATGAGGGGAAGTCAAAAACGTCCTTACCTTTCAAAACGGAGTTGAAATGAGGGAGCTTTTTGGATGGAATAGTGGCTTGAAGAGGGGAGCTCTTTTCACGTTAGAGAAGAAGGTGAATAGTGGAAGATGGTGAGAAATGAGTGTTTTTAATTGTTTGTTTAAATTTAAAGGCTAAAGACCACATTGCCCTTAATGAAATGGGATATTCACAAGAGTATATGATCCATGGCCATTTGGGGTTTGATCCCATAGCATAGTCAACCCCATTAATTAATTTGAAAACGAGACCTGAAACATTATTTAAATTATAAAACCGAGCCTAGAATAATATTAAAATATTATTTTCACCTAACCCCTAAACTCGAGTGTTACAACTCTCCCCCACTTAAGGAATTTCGTCCCCGAAATTACCTGGCGGAAACTGCTCAACCATATCCGCTTTCCTCTCCCACGTGGCCTCTTCCACACCTCTATGTCTCCACAACACCTTGACCAACTCTATGGTCTTGCCACGCAACACCTTGCTATCTGAAGCAAGTATCTCAACGGGCTCTTCATTATATGACAAATCCGGATTTAACTCTATCTCCTCAACGGGCATCACATGCGAAGGATCCGATCTATATCTCCTAAGCATAGACACATGAAAGACATCATGGATCTTCTCTAACTCCGAAGGTAACCTCAAACGATAAGCTACAGGCCCAACCTGCTCAACTATCTCATACGGACCAATGAACCTCGGACTCAACTTGCCCTTTTGGCCAAATCTCATTACCTTCTTCCACGGAGACACTTTCAGAAACACTTTCTCACCCACTGAGTACTCAACCTCTTTCCTCTTCAAATCCGCATAAGACTTCTGACGATCGGAAGCTGCTTTCAAGCGGTCACATATCAACTTTACTTTGTCGGTAGTTCCCTTAAGCAAGTCTGGCATAGGTAACAATCTCTGACCTGTCTCAGCCCAACAAATCGGAGTCCTACATCGTCTACCATACAGAGCCTCATACGGTGCCATCTGAATACTACACTGATAACTGTTGTTGTAGGCAAACTCAACCAACGGTAAGTGCTTCTCCCAAGAGCCCTGAAAGTCAATCACACAACAACGAAGCATATCTTCTAGAATCTGTATCATTCGCTCTGACTGCCCATCGGACTGCGGATGATAAGACGTGCTGAAATGCAAACGGCTACCTAGAGCACTATGCAAACAACCCCAGAACCTCGAAGTAAATCTAGGATCCCTATCTGAAACAATAGACTTCGGAACCCCGTGAAGTCTAACAATCTCACGGATGTACAAGTTTGCCAACTTGTCTAAGGAATCCGTAGTGTTCACTGCTAAGAAGTGAGCACACTTAGTGAACCTATCGACAATCACCCAAACTGAATTCTTCTTCGAAGGAGACAAAGGCAACCTCGATACAAAATCCATGGTGATCCTCTCCCATTTCCATTCCGGAATCTTCAAAGGCTGTAGCAAACCTGAGGGAACCTGATGTTCTGCCTTCACTCTCTGACAAACCATACAACGGCTCACATACTCGGCTACATCTCTCTTCAAACCAACCCAGAAGTAATCATTCTTCAAATCTCGGTACATTTTGGTACTACCCGGATGCATAGAAAAGGGACTCGAATGTGCTTCGCTCAGAATCTGACGTCTCAACTCAACATCTTCTGGTACAACAATTCTATCTCTAAAGCACAACAAGCTCTCACCACTGAAACTGTAATCGGTCGGTCTTCCTTCGGCTATGTCCTGAACATGAGGAACTAAACTCACATCTTGCAACTACTTCTCTCTAATCAACTGAATCAAGGAAGGCTTCACTTGCAACTCGGTGATCAAACCACCATCATCGGACACACTCAATCTAGCAAACATAGCTCTCAACTCAACGGCCACTTTTCTACTCAAAGCATCGGCTACTACGTTCGCTTTACCCGGATGGTACTCAATGGTCAAATCATAATCTTTTAGCAACTCTAGCCATCTTCTCTGTCTCAAATTCAACTCTTTCTGTGTCATCAAATACTTCAAGCTCTTGTGATCGGTGTAAACAATACACTTCTCACCGTACAAGTAATGACGCCAAATCTTCAATGCAAACACAACTGCGGCTAGCTCTATATCATGAGTAGGATAGTTATTCTCATGGATCTTCAACTGTCTAGAAGCATAAGCAACAACTCTTCTCTCTTGCATCAAGACACATCCTAAACCTACGTAGGAAGCATCACTGTATATCACAAACTCCTTACCTGAAACAGGTTGCACTACCACTGGAGCATTCGTCAAAGCTTCTTTCAATTTCTCAAAGGCCTTCTGTCTTGCATCTGACCATTCAAACTTGACTCCCTTTTGCAACAATTTAGTCAAAGGAGCAGCTACTCTAGAGAAGCCATCAACAAACCTCCTATAGTAACCGGCTAATCCTAGGAAACTCCTAATCTCGGTCACGGACTTAGGTTGTTTCCACTCAACGATAGCCTCAATCTTCGATGGATCAACTCGGATACCTTCGGCCGAAACAACATGGCCAAGAAACACAACCTCTCGAATCCAGAACTCACACTTACTAAGCTTCGCATACAACTGATTGCTCAACAATCTCTGTAAAACAAATCTCAAGTGCTCATCATGCTCTTCTTCTGTCTTCGAGTACACAAGTATATCATCAATGAAGACAACTACAAAACGATCTAGATAGTCCCTAAAAATTCTGTTCATCATGTCCATAAATGCTGCCGGTGCATTCGTGAGCCCAAATGGCATCACAAGAAACTCATAGTGACCATATCTAGTCCTAAAAGCTGTCTTCGGAACATCACACTCTTTCACCTTCAACTGATAGTACCCGGATCTCAAATCTATCTTCGAGAATACTGAAGCACCTCTCAACTGATCAAACAAATCATCTATACGAGGCAACGGATACTTGTTCTTCACAGTCATCTGATTCAACTGTCTATAGTCAATGCACATACGCATGCTACCATCCTTTTTCTTCACAAACAATACTGGAGCACCCCACGGAGAACTACTAGGCCTAATGAAACCACGGTCTAATAATTCTTGCAACTGACTCTTCAATTCTTTCAACTCTTTCGGAGCCATGTGATACGGAGCTATCGAAACTGGATTAGACCCTGAAACTGTCTCAATCACAAACTCAACGTCTCTGTCAGGAGGCAAACCCGGCAACTCTTCAGGAAACACATCTGGAAAGTCACACACTGTTCTGATATCTTTCGGTCTAGCTTCACTCATATCCAGATTCATAACATAAGCTAAATAAGCCCCATATCCTGAGTCCATCAACCTATGAGCCTCTAAAGCTGTCACCACATTAGACAAGAACTTAATGTTCTCGCCTATCACTACTACCTCGTAGTCATCAGAAAGCTTCAAAGAAATTCTCTTTGTCTCAAAATCTACACTAGCCCGATGCTCAACCAACCAATCCATACCCAGAATAATATCAAAACCATAGAAGGGAAGTTCCATCATATCAACTGAGAACACATGACCCTGAATCTTCAGTGGACATCTCCTATACATACGTCTAACCACAACTGTCTCACCAAAAGAACTAGTAACATGCATACCTACATCTAAGATCTCAACAGGGATATCTAACTTCTGTGCATGCTCACTCAAAATGTAGGAACGCGTAGAACCCGAATCAACCAAAGAAAGCAAAGACATAGACTGTAACTCGAAATTACCTGCTATCACATCGGTGTCGTTCCCGGCCTCTCTCTGAGCATAAACTCTCGCTGGTCCTCCCGCCTCTGGCTGCACAGCCACAACATGAGCAAGGTTCCTCTGAGCATCTCCCCTAGGTGCATCAGCCCTAGGCTGGAAGTAGCCACGACCGCGCCCACGGCCTCTCTAAAAATCATTCGCTCTCGCAGGAGCCTGAGCAATGTTCGGTGCCTGAGCCGCCTGATGCGGATAATCCCTCCTAAAGTGGTCCCTCGAACCACAATTCCAACAAGCATGGAAGTTACCCCAACACTCACCAGTGTGTTGTCTCCCACAACGGGTACACTCGGGCAAACGCCCTCCTCCTCTATGGCCCTGATGGCCCCTACCATGGTGGCCACCGCCACGTCTATGGTCAAACTGATGTCCGCCACCTCTGTGCCTCTTGGCATCTCTACCATCAAAGTGGTTGTGCCTCTTACCAGAACTGGAACCACCAGATCGTTTGGCCAAACCCAAACTATGCTCTAAATCCTTGGCCCTCGCGACCAATACATCAAAGTCTGAGTAGTCAGAAGCTAGCGTATACCTCTTAACCTCTTCATTCAATCCGTAGCGGAACCGGTTGCAGCGTTCCACTTCAGTAGGAACCAACTCTGGGGCATATTGACTCAAGCGAACAAAGCGAATCTCATAGTCAGTCACAGAAGCATCTCTCTAAGTAAGAGCCATGAACTCTCTCTTCTTCTCATCTAGGTACCTCGGTCCCAAGTACCTCTTCCTGAAAGCAAACTCAAAGAAATCCCAATCTATCTCAGTCTCGGGAACCCCAGTAGTAATGGTGACCCACCAGGTGTAGGCATCACCCTGAAGCAACGAGATCACACAACCCAATCTACGTGCGCCCGCACAACCCATCTGAGCCAAGATACGAACTGTCTTCTCCAACCATAACTCTGATCTCTCCGGAATAGATCCTCTAAACTCCTCGGCTCCCAAACTACGGAGCCTCTCCAAAGGTAGACTAGCATCATCACACCTAGGCTGAGCTGCAGCCTGAGCTCCCGCAACTGCGGCCTGGAATGCTCCCGCTATCGCTTGCACTAGCGGAGTCATATCAATTCCAGCTGGACCTTGGCCACCTTGGCCACCTTGAGGTCCATCTCCTTCAGCTCCATCCTCGCCTCCAGCTCCAGGCGGAGGAGGTGGTGGTGGTGGAGGTGGTGGAGGAGCGCCAACTCCCGCGCCCACCGGCCCTTCTAGGTGAGCCTCCACACCAACAGCCGGCTCAACAGGAGCCGCAACCCGTGGTTCCTGATGAACCACTCTCGGTCTACCTCTCGGTCTAGACATCGCTCTTACCGATATCAACTACAACCACAACAACAAAACATACAAGCTGGGTTAGCAAGGCAAGGCTTCCAAGTGTTCAAGTATGTTCCCTCACTTAAAATCATTTTTCCAATGTAATAGTAGCAATGGGACTCTTACACACATGCTTTAAAATAGAACAATCAACATACTTGTCACACAAGCAATCATTCTTGCAAAACAAGCAAACGTCGTGCAATTCAATTCAAAAACTTAAGCTTACCTCACTTACCTGCCCAAGGTCTCGGTAACCTTAGGCTCTGATACCAACAAGTGTAACCCCCTCGTCCCGGTCTGGCCGGATGACCGGTCCGAGTGGGCCACACGGGGAAAACCGAAGCGAAACCCGTTAAGGTTCCCCCTCGGTTAACAACCCAATATTTTTTTTTCCTTTGTAAATCTTATCTAGATGAGTATTAGATCCTAAGTGATCATTCAGCGGAACAACATTCATAAATCAAACAAACGAACTCAAACAAACATGTTACAACCCAATTTTAAGCTTATACTGCAGGTGGTATCGATACATCTAAGGGGTGTATCGATACCCCTTGACTAGGTCAACTGGTCTAAGTCAACCCGTAGAGGCCGTATCGATACACACGAGGGGTGTATCGATACCCTCCCCTACGGTTGACTTCCCACGGTCAAAGCTAAGACACGGTATCGATACACCTGGGGATGGTATCGATACCGAACTGGACAGTAGCTCCAGTGACCAAAAAGGTATCGGTACACCAGAGGCCCGTATCGATACCAAAATGGACAGTAGCTCCAGCGACCAAAATGGTATCGATACACCTCTCAAGGGTATCGATACACGAGGCCTGAACAAGAAGGTGGTATCGATACCGTACCAACCGTATCGATACCCCTGCACAGCAAGGCCTCCCAAACTTAGCAAAACGATCAAGACTCGAACCTAGATGCAATTTAGGACTTCCCTAGACCCAAACAAGCATTCATACAACATTCGTATACCACCAAGCAACCGTACAAACACTCAACAAGCATAAACATCAAGGAGATCATGCAATAGACCCAAGATGGCATCCAAGCATTCAAGTTCATACATCAACATTCAAACATGAAGGCAACCTCAAGAGGCACATAGCTAACATTTAGAATAAGCAATTTAGGCATGGATACAATTCAAACATGGCAACACAAGCCATACGAAAACATGATAACATGGAGTCTAAACAAGCTCCTAAACAACCAACAATCATCCATCAAAAGACACATGTCCCACTGCTTAAACTATTACATGTCCAAACATTAAAAATCCATACTTGATGTACTCAAGGCTAACAACCACACTTGGAGCCTTCCACTTGAGCAAGCAACCCACGAACTAAGGATCTGCAATGTTGAACAAAGAGAGCGTAAGCAATGATGCTTAGTGAGGGTAAGCTCTAAAAACAAACCTCAACATTGCAGGGTCCGAGCACGATCTAGCCAAGGCATTTCACAAACATACCAAGGATCCACAAGAGCCACAAGATAAGATGCATGAGCAATAAATACAAGTAAATGTCATGATCAACAAGCTCTAAATTCCTCAACATAAGTAGCCACATCAAACATCCACATAAGGATCATTTATCACAACACATTGATACAATTATCAATCAACATTGGCACCTAGCTATGACTCAAATACGCGGATAACCGTTGGAACTCACATCCAACAACACAACCATTACCTGACAGTGGGATTACACTCATCACCGGTCTCGCGGAGGGGATTCCACTCATCCTCACGCCCCGTCGATGGGATTCCACTCATCACCGACTATATTTAAATACAAATTTCCGGGCGTACCCGTACTCCTCCTTGGGGACTCAACGCCACCAAGGCCACACGCGACTTTTGACTCATGTGTACACACTAACATCCTAATGATCGATCATTTGTATTCAAGTATACTAGTGCCAATATTTACTCACTTCACATTACTCATTTCAATCAATTCCGTGCTTAGCACGTACTCACCAACAACCATCATCATGCATGTCTCAAGCATCACAATTCATGTCTCATCTCACATGTATAACACAATATACATAGCAATCATATTACATTTCATACGAGACATACACAAACACACAAATGAGTTCATCCAAAGGCTCTAGATCAAGTTTAGGATTAGGCTACCACCCTAATCCTAACTCTAGGTGGGTCTACCAAGCCCAACCTAGTCTATATATTCGAACCAACCATTTTAAATCCATTTAAAACATTTAACCACTCACCTAAGCTTCCAAGCTCAAAAACCAAGCAAGCGACCACCTTCAATTTCCCGGATTCACTTCCGACGCTTCACCGATGCCCAAACTCGATTCTAATCAATCCTAAACACAAACAAAACATTCGAAATCAATAACTCATCATCGGAACCAACCCGGATTAACATTATCAAGCATTCAACACTTAAAATCAACCCCAAAAACAGAATTTCCGAGCAGCCCCTATAACCCACTGAATTCTTCCATTTCAAACATCCAAACAACCATCAAACACACCCAAAGTGACCCTCATATATCATACTACCAACAGCCCCCAAAATCCAGTATTAACCAACCCCAAAAACCACTTTAAAACCCTCCAAAAACCCCTTGGAAACCCAATTCCGAAAATTGCTCAAAACCATTTGAAATTCACATATGTTATACCATTTGACCTCTATATATCATAACTAAACATGTTAAATCAAAACATTTACTTTAACAACATAAAGTTTTCATTTTTAATCCAAACTTCCCAAAATTCCATTTTCTAAAACCTACATGAAGATGAAAATAGAAGGTACTTTTAAAGAGGGGAAGATGAGGGGAAGTCAAAAACGTCCTTACCTTTCAAAACGGAGTTGAAATGAGGGAGCTTTTTGGATGGAATAGTGGCTTGAAGAGGGGAGCTCTTTTCACGTTAGAGAAGAAGGTGAATAGTGGAAGATGGTGAGAAATGAGTGTTTTTAATTGTTTGTTTAAATTTAAAGGCTAAAGACCACATTGCCCTTAATGAAATGGGATATTCACAAGAGTATATGATCCATGGCCATTTGGGGTTTGATCCCATAGCATAGTCAACCCCATTAATTAATTTGAAAACGAGACCTGAAACATTATTTAAATTATAAAACCGAGCCTAGAATAATATTAAAATATTATTTTCACCTAACCCCTAAACCCGGGTGTTACATAAAATAAAAGGGAAATTATTGTAGAAATAAAAATTACTTCACAAGCAAAATTGTATAGTTGTCATATATACTTTAATTATATTAAAAAATATAAAACAAAAATAAAGATACAAAAAACACCATAAAACCTCATTAAAATAAGTTTTTTTCATTGTCAGTGTCTAAAATAATAATTCAAATAAAAGTTTAAAAAATAATATATAAATTATTATTTCATGCATTGACAGTAAAAAATACTTATCATGATAAAAAAAATTAAGCACTCATAAACTCTAAACTTTAAAACTAAACTTCTAAATTTTAAATTGAACCTTATAAAAAATAAAATTTTCCACCCGATACACGAAATATTTTCTCATAATATATTATGCTTAAGGGTGTAAGAAACCCTTGAACTTTAAAAAAATCAATTAAGCCTTTGAGATTTTTTTACCCTCAATTAATCCCTTGAATCAATATATTGAATCAATTAAGTCATTGAACCAAGAAAATGAATCAATAAAGCCCTTTGACCGATTTGACTATTAAATCTTGACAGTTTTTTTGGATATGTTGGAGCAATGTGTCATGTCCCAGTGTTTTTACTTGCCATTTTTAGAATTTTTATTTTATTTAAAAAAATTCCTTAAAATTTTAAAAACCTTATAAATTTTATAAAAAAATATTTTTTTGAAAAAAGTGTAGTGTATCATGTGCTAGTAATATCTAAAGAAAAACATGTCAAGATTTAATGGTCAAAGGGCTTAATTGATTTAATTTTTGGTTTAAAATGACTTAATTGGGTGTAAAAAATACAAAGACTTAATTTTTTTCTCAAAAGCTCAAGAACTTCTTGTTGGTGAAATAACTGCAAGATCACTGACTGGATAATAATAAACAAAAATAAAAGGTAGATAGAGAACTGTGGCGTGGTATAAACCACTGTCTTAAAAACGATTTCGTTTCGATGTGTGTAATCGCTACAGCAGGTGGTCGTCTCTCGAGATTAACACGGTAGCTCCGATGATCGTACACCCAAAGATGGGAGTAGAAAATGATGGAATTGCTCCTCTCATAGAAAGAATAAAAGAGAGTACTTTGAAAACAAAGAATTCGGGATACTATAGAATTTTAAAAACCCTCTCTATTTATAAGATGTACACACAAGTTAAAAACGGCAAATTAAATTAGTTGTAAACATTGATTTCTGAGTTTAATGGTTGGTCAACTGCTGAAATTCAGTCACTCGTTAATTAGGTAATAAAAATCAGGAATTAATCAGCAAATTGATTCTGATTAGCAGTTTTAGTTTTAATAATTGCCTATAAATTTGGTTCAAGAAGTCAAGTTTTTATAAAACAATTCTAAAGAAATTATTTTAAATTTTCCCAAAAAATAGAACGCGCGCGAATATGTTACCACGAACCGAGCCGAGCGGCGGCGCGCATACAAAAGAGTTGTTTAACCATATTCAACAAGGGAGGGTAAAGAAGACTTTAAATACCCTTCTCAAGGGATGTTGGATTTAACCAACACTTCTTAGCCCTTAAACCAATATAGGAGTATTGTTGTTGTGAGCATTTGGTGAAAAAGGCAATGAATATAAAACGAAACGTGTAAGTAGTTAAAGAGATGCCGCGTTGTCGTTGATGTATCTACACATACATTACATAAGGCATAAGCATACCCCACCATGCATGCATCTTTGAATGTGTCATCCATGTTCCCATACATTCTTCATCCCTACCTTTCATCAACTTTTTTTAATCTAATTATTTATTTGCATTCCCCATTTACATTTATTCATCAACAATACTCCATCTTCATCCAAATCCTGCCCTTATATCTTTGCCCTAAAAAACATCAAAAACTGCTTTGTTCTAAATTAATCAGATACATAAGTCATTGTTTACAAAAGTTAAGTGTCAACTAATAAATGTCAAAACTTTATTAATATTACATTTTAAATTAATTTAAATTTAACTCGATTAATATGATCACCTTTGTAACTTTCAGGAGGACGAGAAATTGAATGTTTAATAAAAAAATGTATCTTTTAGTTTAGAATTTTGATATTTAGGTATTATATATTCTTTTAAAACTTTTATAATCATTATTGCACATGATATTACGTATTTAAGCAAGACAATATCTATACATACATAAATATGAAGTTGGGATCCGTTGACACAATGTAAAATTTGAGAGTTTTATATATATTTTTTGGATCGTTATAATAATAAAAATTAATGACTGAAATTAACAGTAGATGATAACATGGGTTTTACATGAAAAACATGTATTGTTCTAAATTTAAATATTTTAATCTGGACCATTAAAATCAATTAACCCAACGATTTAAAAAATGTGTAAACTGCAAAAAGTGAATAATTTGTAACTTGTTATTTCTTGGATAAATAAAACCCAAAAATTATCTAAAAAAAGTGGATCATAATCCATAAACACATATGATTATATGTTAACCAAAGATTTAACCATCAAAGAAGGTTCCGATGGATTAATTATTATGAGAAATAAAACAAAATCAAAATATAAGAAAAAAACCCCCTTAGAATACATACTTTCACTGACAACAACGTTGTTTTCATCTTTTAGTCTCACCACAGACTCATTCTATTTAATTTGTTGCTGCAAATAAGGGTGAACGTTCGATTAAGTTGAGTCGAATCGAATCGAGTCAAAAAAATTTAAGTTATTCGAGTTGACGCATCATATTTTACAACTCAAACTTTATTTGAAATTTTTTCGATTCGAATCGAGTTTAATACATTCGAGTCGGGTCGAGTTTTCAAGTTCCTATAAAAATTTAATTGTAATTATTTACCATGTTATGGTACAGTTTGATTCCAATTTAAACGACTTTCTCTAATCATATAAGATATGTACATATATATTTCTTCATATTTTTTCACATGTGACAATATTTCTTCATATTTTTATATATCGATATGTATATATCATAAAAAGTTTGAGGGACTCGTTTCGAACTTAAAAATAAATCCACTAATTACTAAAAGTTTCGAGTTATTCGAATTTCCATTTTACAACTCAAACTTTATTTAAAAAAATTTCGAGTCATTCGAGTTTACAAAATATCGAGTCGAGTTAAGACGAGTCAAATATTTTTCACCTCGAATCGAGTTGAGTTATTCGATTTTTTCGAGTCGAGTCGAGTTTTGCTCAGCCTTGCTGCAAACAAGTTATTTGCTACCACCAATCACTGTGAGTAATGGAATCTTGCATAACGCAAGGGCGTGTCACCTTAAAAATACAAAGTAGAATGTTAAAAGCTGCTTAAACTCGAGACTCAACAAATTTTTAGAGTACATTCACTTTAGTCACCAAATTTTTAAAATTTATATTACAATTACCTAATTTTTATTCTATTTTCGTCAAGATCATTGTCATTAAAAATTATAGTTAAAGTCTTATTTCTTCAAAAGCTCTAATTTTATTAATTTTTTGATGAATGAAATGATTGTCGGTCAATTCTTACGATGAGAATGCTCAATTTGGTCAGAAAATAACATAGTTTGATTTTAAATTGTCGATGATCAACCGTGATGAATCGAAAAATTTTAGATTTTAGTTTCTATTGGATTGTCTCCTCCTTTTATTGTCGTTTATGTTATTGTTTGGTGATTTCTCCGGTCAAAAAGATCTCCAAATTACCATCTTCTTATTTTTTTCCCATTACTTCCAATCAGTCAAAAATCTCTCAATCTCTTCAAATATCAATCGAATCCTAATTGAAATTAAAAATTAAAATTTTTTGATTCATCACCTTCAATCATCGGGTTAGCTTGCAACAAGGGGCAGAGCTCCCTTGGGGCCCAAGGGTACCCCGGCCCGTTATAAACTTAACTAGTATTTGATAATTTTGATTTAATAACAATTTGACACTTGTAAAAAAATTATTTAAATTTGGGTGCATTGGTAAGGCACATTGCACTCTCAAGGAGAGGACGTGAGTTCGAATCTTGGAGATGACATTGTTGGGAGGGGCAGCCTCGCACCCCGAACATGGACCGTAAGACGGACATGCATATAACAATATATATATATATATAATAAAATTAGGGGTTGGACTAGGGGTGTAAATGAACCGAGCTTGAACGAATAAGGTTTTGTTCGTGTTCGTTTATTTATATTTGAGGGTGTTCATGTTCGGTTTGTTTAAATTTTTAATATCATGTTTGTGTTCATTTATTTATTTTTGATGATGTTCGTGTTCGTTTGTTTAACGTTCGTGAACATATCCGTGTAATGTTCGTGAACATGTTCATTTATTTGTTCGGCAAAATTGTAGAATTACACCACTAGTTTTTAAGCTCGTTAGGCTTCACAGTTTGAACTCAAAAGTTCACCACGTGTTCAATTTAGTCCATACATTCCCCAATATTTAAAATGTAAAAAAATAAAAAGAAGAGGGAAACCAAGTAAACGAGCTTGTTCATGAACATAAATTTTGTTCATACAATTCACTAACAATTCGTCGAACGCTTTGTTTATTTATACCAGGTTGAACTAGAGAAGAATGTCCTCAATTTTTTTGTCCAATAACAATTTAGGTCCTTATAAATTTAAATATTAGACAAACTAGCCCTTGCCCCCCATGAGTTTTGAGTTTAAATACGTAATAAGCTCTTGAATATTTAAAATTTAATAATTTAGCTCCGCCAATATTCGATCCTTACTTCGCCCCTGCTTGCAACCAAACTAGGTTAATTTTTCAGTCAAGCAAATCATTCCCGCAATTGGAATTGACTGACAACTATTATGTTCACCTAATTTCGGCATTTGTGATAGCTGCAAATTTAAAAAAATTAAAATTTTTATTTTTGATAAAATGAATTTAACGTATCATGTCATTATTTTTATATGGCAACTGATAATTATAATAAAAATAAATTAACAATTCAATAATTATAATACAAATTTTAAAAATCAATGACTAAAATAAAAACGTCTTAAAAAATTAATAACAAGCGACGAACGTAGTTTACTCTAAAAAATAATTATGTAGTAAATTATGTTTTACAAATCAAAATGAATCGATCCATCTTTCCCTTTCTCGAATAACAAGTTATTCAAGTAAAAAAACAAAATATAAAAATATATAACTCATGTCACAAAGAAGAAATGTACGAATTGCTAATCAAAAGATATTGAATAGTTAAGTATAATCTATTTTACAACTTCATGTATATTATACCAATAATAATATTAATCGAACTATATTATAGAATGAAATTTTAATTTACATTTTTTAAACTTATTTTAACCTCTAAACTCTTAAATAAAATATAGATCATATTTGGTAAACAACTTTTTGAGCTAATATTAGAATTTTGAACTATTTTTAGAGGTTTGACTAGTCAAATCTGCTAGTTTGAATGTTTGGTAAATAAATAATTATAACAGTAGAGTTGTAAAGGTTCTATTGTCCTTGACAATTACAAAAATTCTTTAAATAACAAAAATTTAAATAACTAATAAAATTAAAAAATGATTTCATAAATAAAAAATTAATATATAAATTTCTATATACATCTAAATTTAATAATTAATAAAATTATATTCTAAATATAATTTTATAAATAAAAAAATAATATATACATTGAAACTTAAAATTATTAAAATTATATTTTAAAAGATATGATTTCATAAATAAAAAATTAATATATTCTTCATATACGTTTAATAATATATTAAAAATTAATTAATTATTATAATCTAAATAATCTAATTAATATTAATACATACAAAATATTTTTAACTAATAAATTATTCAAACAAATATTGAATACAATCATGTTCTTATATATAATTATGTCTGTTCAAATAATCAAATACTTATTATCTATCAATTAATTTTACTAAACAATTTTATATAATTAGTACATCCGCCAATTAGTACATCCGCCTAACGGCTAATATAATCTGCTATTAACTAATGTCCACAAATTATCATTCAGAACCATAATCTTGTTCAAATACATTCGAATCCATAGCCTTTAAAAAGTCAACCAAACTGAGACGCAATTCAATTGTCATTTAAATCATATTGAATGTTGAATATATGCCATTGTTAATTGAGGAAGTTGCATCTTTCAAGCAACAAGTTGCTATTATTTTACCGCACCCTAATTCCTAAGGCTAAACCTGTGATCATTACTTGTACGATACTACACCAACATATCATATTTTAATTATTTATTTTCCTGCATTAAAAAGTAGAACCTCGATAATATTACAACATGCATTTATTTGATGCCAATTATAGGATGTAAAAGATGTTTGATCTTTAAGGCTGTTTCTTATCTGAAAATGTCTTCTTCATGGGACATAGGCAAACCTTTCAGCGCGTCTCGTAGAGCATACAAATGGCTATCACATCTGTGATCCGATATTAAGTTGCTCGAGAGCACTATCCTCTGGAAATGTTCACCTGGATGTCTCCTCCAAAGACTGAAGTATTCTTGGCCCCTGTTATCACCGCTTTCGGTCCAACTTTCGACATTCCTCTTCAGATAGTAAACGGTCCCGGGAACAAATAACTCCTCTGGGACTTTATAGGCACCTTCCTCTTTTTTAAGTACACCAAGAGGAACTGACGTTGCATCTGTTTTTATGGCACATTCTGTGTTCAGATAGAGCATTTGTTAAAGGAAGACACAACACATATTCAAAATTTGTAAATGGAAGATTAAAGCAAGTTACGCAGAATCAATTTGGAAACTCTTCGGCCTAAAAGTTACACAGATAATGCATGATAACTTCATTAATGTAAATAACTCGAAAACTAACATCTTCTCTTAAAACCGATTAGAGCTTGCTTTATGCATTATACAAGAAGTCAGAAGTATAGATTAGGTAATGTGGGAAAGATGAGCAGACATCAAGGAAGGTTTTTCCAAGGTGATACAACAACTGGATTATAGTTGCAACACTTACCGGAAGATTCTTTTTTGCTTTTAAAATGTGCATAATCAGAAAGTTTCTGAGCTACATCTTGTACGGACGACACAACCAGTTTTGCATTTGTAACCAAATCTACTACAGTTTTCCAGTCTGCCTTCTCCACTACACTCATCCTGTTAAGACAGAAGAATGCAATTAAATTCTCATTGTGACTAAATTGAAGTCTGCATATCAGTCTCTGCTTGAAAAACCAGAATGATCAGTTTCTTGATGCGGGTTATTCTACTCTAGCTACACTGTTACATTCATGCACACTCTTTCTTCCAACAACGTAGCATTACTTAACAGCATGGTTATTCGTCGGATCAAATTATCCAATTGAGTGTTTAGGGATGGGATGTCAATTTAAAAAACTAATACCCTTGAATTGAATTAACATAAAACTTAAGGAATTTGGTGGGATTTACCCCCAAAAGTGAAGAGTTTGCTAATTCCAACAACTTTTTTTTTGAATAGGCTAATTCCAACAACTTGAATTCAAGCCATTACATAAATGCAAGCACTTCTTATGAAAATTTTTCCCTTGACAACAATGCTAAATTGGGTTTGTAACATTTCGGATACTCTAAAAGCTTTTGTCCTCTAAGTACCTTGCTCACAAGCTTCGTTTGTTCCGAATCTCATAAATGAAACTTCAAGAGAAAATTTTACATGTTCATTAGTAGACATTTGGATGCTTACCAGTCTGTTTGAAGAATTTCATTCCTCAGCCGTGCTAGAGATGCTGCACTTAGTCTAGGCACGATGTCATCCTTTATGCAACGAGAAACAAAGTGCATTGGGAAACAGAAGTCAAAAGATATACAACACGGAAACTACTGAACTGGGGAACCCAATTAATAGAAGGAAATGTCCCAATGCTAGAGAAGCTTGTTCAATGTACAAGTAGAGGAGTTGGGCATTACCTGCATTACAATGGTTGTGACAAAATCAGAGCAGGTCTCAGCAAGCTCTTTGGAGACACACGGAGGAGTCGCATATCCAACAGCAGAGACGATGTCAGGGCTAAACCCAAGGTCCTTTTTTGACTTCTTACGAAGCATAATCGCCAGTAAAGAAGCTGTCGCAGCTCCAAGCGAATGTCCCACCAGCCTTAACCTAAATCCCTGTAAATGAATTAGGTTCACTACAACAATGAAACTAGAACTTAGGGTTTAAAATTAGTAAGTATACCGGAAGGGGAAGCAAAGGACAGGAATGCTTAGAGAAGCCTAAAATGGATTAAACCCAAAAAAGGGAATAGTAAATTAATCACCTCATATTTCTCCAAGCACTTCCTAATTGTTCCTATTTCATGATGAAGAAACCATCGAGCAGCTTCAGCTGTGCCAAAGTGAGTTGAATAGCCTTCAAATGTAACCTCTCCATCACTCGATGTAACAATATCAGTGATAAGGTCATAGACAGTATGAGTTCCACGGATTCCAAATATTACAAGTTTCTTTCGAGGATCAATTCCTATATAATATCCGGGCCTCATTACACTAGAGTCCTTTACGAATTTCAAAACATTGCTTTCTCTAAGCATGCTGGTCCTTGCAAGGATGGCAGCATTACTCTTATAACATCCTCTTGCTAATTCCATATGGTATATCAGATCATGGACCTACATCACAAAACCATCTTAATAAGACACTTTATCGTATCTACAAAAATAAAATGAAACCTTTTGCAGATGCATTTAGTGCGTTCAGCAATTACAATGGAATCTGATGTGATCTTCACACCCTTAACATCCTCGAACGGATTCAAAGATGCCTGACGAAGGTAAATAAGATATAGGCCTATAGTAAGGTCACTCAAGCTCCAACCTTCAATGACAGTCTTACTCTTCTGAATGCTAGATATGATTTCCGAGACTGATCGAGTGCCAGACGGGGGCTTATCCACTACTTCATTTCCTGCATATACAAATTAGATATAATAGTTACAGACCCTTTTAGCCACAAAACCGAAACACTAATTGCTACACAAGATGCAATGAAAGGGTATCACCAACATACCTATTGGCAGAGCCCACCTACACAACTGTAGAGCTGGTTCAAGAGCCTTTGTGAGCCAAGCAAGCTCTAATTTCCACTTGGTATCACCAACATTATCTTCATCACTGGATCTAAACTCGGTATTGGCATCGGCTTCGACCTCCTTATTAACTGCAGCCTTCAAAGAAACTTGAGCCAAGTTTTTTGCCTCTTTCTCTTTATTCAGTTCTTTCATTCCATCGGAGTTTGACCACTGTGACTGGCAGCGGCTAAGTATACTATTCACAAATCTACCATAGTGTTTCTGCCTTCTAATCAGAACGTTGGTATTGTCTACACCCACAAATACAAAACCAAGAAACACAGTATTAAAATGAGATAAAAAAAAAGGATTGAATTTTTACTCTGTTTCCATTACAACTGCAGATAAAGCTAAGATTTTGACTAACGGTCTCGGTTTTTAATTAAAAACCCAGGTAGAAAATGCATTAGAAATGACAAAAGTATGAAAGTTTGAAGTTTTAAATGATTGGTAAATAAGAGGTGAAGCAAAACACTTACAAAGCTGGCGTAAGAAGCGTTTGCAATATCGATTTGCCATTACCGAAGATACTGGTAGAGAGAAATAGGTTGTTTCTAGTAGTGAATGTAAACGGTGGTTCTGAACGAGCTTCAGAGGCGGCGCTGGGCCATGCTCCGTGGCGGCGGACACGTATTTCTGAGACTGCTTTTGGGCCCATTAGTCTCTTTTCTTAACCAGAGATTTTGGGCCATAAGTCGAAGATTGATTTTGGACCTAAAACTGCGTTTAACAGACTCTTTTGAAGTTTCATAAACTATTTGATCGATTATTTTTTGTTATAAAAAATAATTTTAAAATGTTATAAGTTGTGCCGATTGAGCGTAGTTCGGTTGATATTATTGTTGATACAACATACAAAAGGGTGTGATATTGAGCATGTTTAAGTGTTCGATATACTTTAATTTAAGTGTTCAACATACAAATGTAACACCCTCTACCCGGTTTAGTAGGAAACCAGATAAGAGATGCTACCAGAAACACATAATGAGAAAATTTTCATATAAACAACCAAAGAATTAAATCCACATTCATATTAACTCATTTAATGACTTCAATAGCTAGTTTATCATCATTGTTATAGAATAATTAAACCTTGATAGAGATTAAGGACCATTTTAGAATTTTCAAAAAAAATCAGGGACTAAAATGTGATTATCTAAAAGTTAAAGAATTAACTTGTAACACGTTACCAAACTATTATAATCCAACATTTTAAGCCAAGAGTTCTCATTTTAATCAAATTAACCATCTTATAGATTCTTTATGGGTCACTTTGTAATTTTTCAAAAGTTTAAAGACTAATCTTAAAAATATCAACCGAACTACTTTAACCACTCCAAAATTTTATAATTTCATTCTAGCCCCTTTCAAAAAAAATCTTGAATTTTGTCACGATTATATATCTATTACTTAATAATAATAATAATAATAATAATTATTATTATTATTATTATTATTATATAAATGTTGTGAATATAATATATGACTAATGAAAATTACATTAGATATGGCGTGAATAAGCAGGGACCTTAATCTTTTTTTGGGTAGTCTTAAAAATCATAAATTTAATCCATATGTTGGAGGAGCTTTTGAGTATAAATCCTTGAGACATGCAGTTTTTTTAGTCAAAAGGCAATACATTTTTTCTCTGCATCATCCCTTCCATAGTTTGGTACCCAAACACTGACTTTGGTGCTACAGGTAGACATACATATTTTTTTAAGTAGATTGTGCCCATGGAGAGAAACAGCCCTTGGTCACAGACCGGCTATGATTCGGGGGCTAATTGATGTTGTTCAAAAGAGTCCCCTGCATCTTCAAGAGTGCCGACCAGCATAGCACATAATGAAGCAAGAGATGAACACTGGCGGATCGGTCATAGTCACATCTTGAAGCTGAAGCTTCAACTTCAGGTCCTTTCATCCATGAGTGTGTGTGTGTACTTAAGCAGTGGGTTCACAGCCCCTAACAAATTTTCTCGAGCCTCCTAATTTCAAGCGCTATCCTTTAGGCTTTAGACCGTCAATACGATGATAACTTATTTGAAAGAAGCATACAATACAAAGGCGAGATTTTCGCAGGTCTTGAACCCTGAGGGAAAGTAATTCTTCATTTTATGGTATTTATAAGCTCGAGATTCGGTAAGCTCTCAATTTGTAGATCTTAAAATGAGGGGAATGCAAATCAGATTCCAACTTTCCATTGGTAAACAAGGGTTTTAATTATGCCTTGTTATAGAAGTTAACTCCACATTCTTTGTTCTATATAGACTCATTTCTTGAAGGCAACACATTATACTCCAATTCACTCAGTGTTACCCTTCTGACTTGTATAAACAAACAAATGCAGGCCATTGTTAACTTCTTTTTGCAGGCTACATAAAATAAACAAGTGCTTATATTAGAAATAAGTACTTAAATTATACCAACATTTTACTTTAGTTACTTATTTTTGACAAAAAAAATATTTTAAATACCTAAATGAAAAAATTGATATACTTTATGTAGCTTACACCATACAGGAGTATTCGAAACTAAACGACAACGTATCAATGCTGTTCCTCCTGTCAAGTGTTAAGCATATTTTAATGGTTTTTGCAAGGGTTTTACAAAAACTGCGAAAAAAAGAAGCCTTGCTCCAAAGCAAAGCTTGCCAAAACCCACAGAAAACCTCTCAATTTCAAGATGAAGAAGGCGTCAATTTTACTTTTTTCAAGTTTCAATCGTAAAAGAATCATGAAGACTGCTCCTTTACTCTCGAGAAATTACATTTCTCATCATTCTCCATCATCATCATCGCTTCACTCAACCAGTCGTCCCCTTCAGTCCTGTGCGAAAACCCATGGCTTAATCTTCCAACTCCACCGATTTCAAACAAACCCATCTCATAATCTCGATACCCTTGCGGAAAAACCAACCCCATTGTCCTCTAGGCAGAGGAACCCGAGAGAAAAATCCGATCTTGAGAAAGCTTTTGAGTCTGCTAAAACCTCTGAAGAAATGCTCAGAGCGTTTAAAGATATGGAAGCATGTTTCGATGAGAGAGAGCTGGGGATAGCTTCGTTGAAAGTTGGACTCAGACTTGACCGAGAAGGTGCAGACCCTGAAAAGGCTCTATCTTTTGCTGACAGAGCATTGAAAGCACTGGACCAAGATGGTAAACCTTCTTTACTAGTTGTAATGTGTTTACAATTGATGGGTTCTATTAATTATAGTTTGAAAAGGTTTAATGATAGTTTGGATTATCTTAATAAGGCTAATAGGTTGCTTAGTGTGTTAGAGGAAGGAGATCTTGTTAGTGTCGAGAATATCCGACCGGTGCTGCATGCCGTACAGCTTGAGTTGGGGAATGTGAAGACGGCTATGGGGAGGAGAGAGGAGGCACTTTTTCATCTTAAGAAGGCTGTGGAAATTAAGGAGGTGACTCTGGAGAAGGATAGTAAGGAATTGGGGGTGGCGTATAGGGATTTGGCTGATGCATATGTTTCGGTTTTAAATTTTAAGGAGGCCTTACCTTTCGGTTTGAAGGCGTTGGAGATTCATATGAAGGAGCTGGGCCAGAATTCAGTGGAGGTTGCACATGATAGGAGGATTCTTGGGGTTATTTATACTGGTATGGAGGAGCACGAGAAGGCGTTGGAACAGAACGAGCTCTCACGAAAGGTTTTGAAGAATTGGGGTCTTAGTTCTGAGTTGCTTCGTGCAGAAATTGATGCTGCTAATATGCAGATCGTGTTGGGAAAATATGGTGAGGCGATTAATACTTTGAAAGGTATTGTTCAGCAGACGGAGAAAGGCAGTGAGAATCGAGCTCAGGTGTTTATTTCGATGGGAAAGGCTCTGTGTCATCAGGAAAAATTTACAGACTCGAAGAGGTGTTTGGAGATTGCTTGTGGAATTCTTGACAAGAAAGAGGCCGCTTCTCCGATTGAAGTTGCGGAGGCATACTCTGAGATATCAATGCTTTATGAGACTATGGATGAGGTTGAGACTGCTATTTCATTGTTAAAGAGAACATCGGCTATACTTGAGAAGCAACCTCAAGAGCAGCATTCTGAGGGAAGTGTTTCTGCTAGGATAGGGTGGTTGCTCTTGTTGAGAGGTGAGGTTCCACAGGCAATCCCTTACTTGGAGAGTGCCGCAGAGCGATTGAAGGAGTGCTTTGGTTCCAAGCATTTCGGGGTCGGGTATATTTACAAGAATTTGGGGACAGCATATTTGGAATTAGATATGCCAAAGTCAGCGGCACAGATGTTTTCTGTTGCAAAGGACATCATGGATGTCTCTCTTGGTCCTCACCATGCAGATTCGATTGAAGCTTGCCAGAATCTTTCTAAAGCATATAGTGCAATGGGAAGGTAACGTGTTCTTTATTCTCTATGCATCTTGCTTTTACTAGCTCAGTATTGTTGGTGTTGCATCGCAAATATGCTTCTGTTAGACTAGTAACGGTTTACCTTATCGATGGCAAGTTAAAATATTTGCAGTGAACAGTCATATTTACCCAAACTTCTTGAAAAAGAAAAAAGGTTTACCTCATCATTAATTGTTTATTTACATTTTAATCAGTTTTCTATTGTCATTTGAGTTAAAGAACGTTAAAATGGTTTTCGTAGGCAAGTAATTAGAAATGATTGTGAGTCATGTTTAGGGGTACCTGGCCGTGGGACAGCCCAGGGCTGTGCTGAAGCGAAACCGGTTCATGGCTATACAAGAAAACGGAGAGACTGAACATTCAAGGCGATCTAGATTGAAGAGTTCGAGTATCAATAATGGAACTATAACTCGGTTTTAGAAGAATCTAAAATTTAATGTTGCTATAGAAAACTTCCATGCATGTTACACAGACACTGATACATGTTTAGAAGTTTCAGAGTGGTGCACGTATAGATGTAAGCATATGCCTTGCCTTCTTATGGTAACATCAACTGAAATGAATCTGCTCTCTAAATGTACATTGGCTTTTAGAGTTAAGTTTGGATCTGAAAATTCATTTTCTCGGATGTTGCAGCTATACCCTTGCGATCGAATTCCAGCAGCAAGTAATTGATGCCTGGGAAGGCCATGGACCGAGTGTAGAAGATGAACTCCGAGAAGCTCGACGTATTCTTGAAGAGTTAAAGATGAAAGGCAATAGTACATCCAGTAACCGGGTTCCCACTTCCCATGAAGACATTGCCTTTGCCACAAAATAGTCTTGCATCATGAAATTCGCCACCCGGTGCTGCTCTTACCCAGAATTCAGCTAGCTCTATGCGATAGACTTGTAGTATTAGCAGCTTGAACTCTAACATCTAAATTTTTATAATTTTGAATTTTTTATAACGTTAAATATTTACACAATTGTACCTGTTTGAACTCTAACATCTAAATTTTTAACCGAAAACTCTAGATCTTAAATTTTAAACTTAAACCGCTACGCACTAAACTAAACTTTTAAATGCTGTTTTTGCATTAAAATATTTCCCCTTGTAAATACTATTTCCCCAAGTGTATACTTGCTCATGTGACAATAATTTATTGATCCAATTTAGCATGATTTTGTGTATACCAAGAATATTTCTTTCTTTTTTTACCAAAAAAAATCAGCTGGTATAGTGAGATGAGACATTAGATCTCTTAACAAGGTCAATGTTCGAATCATGATGTTTTGAATAGAACAAATTGAATTAATAGAATGGTCCTCCATAATAAGGTTTTGTAACACTTGATCTGAATTAGTTTAATGAATTGAATGATTTCTTTTCTTTTTGTATTATTAATTTGAATTATCATTGAATTCAATTATGATCGGTGTTTCAATTAATAAATCAATTACTATTTACTATCATGATTACTTCATCAAAAATATAAATTATTATTATCAATTAATCGCAAAGTCGGACACCATTTATTTGGGATTGATTTGTACGAATTAGCAATGATATGAAAAATTTAGTTTTCTTGTTCTGGTCCCTGGTAAGCAAGCATCCTAGATGAACCCTTTATCTCGTTGCAAAAACTTGCATCATAATTATCAAAGATCCCCAGAGATGGAGAAGCTTGTTTCAAGCTGGTTCAATGATCAGCCCTTGCCCCAGTCTTATATATTCCCACCAGAAACAAGGCCTGGGAACCACATCATTCCTAGATGCAACACCCTTCCAGTAGTTGACCTCGGCAAAGCAGCCTAGTTCACCAGATTCTGAAGGCTAGTGGAGAGTTCGGATTTTTCCAGGCCAATAGCTTTCTGCTCTAGAAATTACAGATGTTGCACATAAAATTTGAGTCAATAATATGGATATTCCATGACCATCAATCATTACATTCTTGTTGAAACAGGTAGTTAACCATGGAGTTTCAGAATGTCTTCAAGGAGTTTTTTGAGTTGCCTGCAGAGGACAAAGCCGGTGTCTACTCCGATGATCCGAAACGACCTTGCAGGCTTTACACAAGTAGTCCAAACTATGATAGTGAAACGGTTCACCTTTGGCGTGACAATCTGAGACACCCTTGTCATCCTTTAGAGGAATGCATCATAGTTTGGCCTCAGAAGCCAAATAGATATAGGTACTAAAACCCTGCACTCAGGCCGTCTTGGACGGGTAGCAACATGAGCTCTTTGAATTTTCGCTCACGGTCCCGAAAATGTCCAAGACGTCTCTGCCTGCAGTTACACATGATTGTTCTCCTCCATTTTTCTTACTTGCTTCCCTTTTCTTATAACCTATACAGGGAAAGTGTGGCTGCATATTCAATTGAGGCAAAGAAATTGGGTTTAAGGATCCTGGAGTTGGTTTCTGAAGGCTTGGGGCTTAGTTCAGGGTTCTTTGGGGATAACCTAAGTGAATCAGTGATATTATCGATGAACCATTACCCACCATGCCCCGACCCAAGCTTGACCCTTGGAGTTCCTAAACACTGTGACCCTAACCTTTTAACTATTCTACATCAGGAAGATATATGTGGACTCCAAGTCTTCAAGGATGGAGAATGGATCGGTGTCAGAGCCGTTGCCTAATGCATTTGTTGTTAACATAGGCCTCCAGTTGCAGGTATAGTATCTTCTTTGATTTTGTTAAACTAGATCTGTCTCAGGCACATATCTATGTTGAAAGCTGTTAATTCGGTGCCCATAGCTTAACCTGATCCAAACTAATTATGTTGGATTCATTTGCACGTTGCATATAGATTATCAGTAACAACAAGCTGAAGAGTGCTGAACATCGGGCGGTGACCAACTCGAAAGTTGCTCGAACGACAGCTGCCTTCTTTATCAACCCATCTGATGATTGCATTATAGAGCCTGTTAAATCTCTTATCAACGCCGACAAGTTTCCGGTTCAAAGAGTTTCTGCTTAACTACATATCCATGACTGGAAACTCGGAAACGAGCCTTGAACCCTTTAAACTACATGCTTGATCAAATAGTGTTAAACTCTAGACCATCTCCAAAGCTTCCAAAACTCATCTCTTGTAATTGAATCAAACTGTTATTTAATGATTATAGCAAAAACACATTGCTATGAACTTTGAATGTGTTGGGGAATGTATTGGGTAACAAATCCGGAAAAATTTAGGATCAAACATAAACCCCTCTGGTTAAGCTGTCAAATGATATAATCCTGGCTACTATATATATATATATATATATGCAAAAACATGAAGGATTCACTTACTAGAATCATTTAGTTGTACATGCTTTCATAATCTTTTTATAGAGTTCATATTAATTTCGACATTTTAATGTTCAATCTTGGATCTAGTCACTGTCCACCGTTGTATCGGGTTGAAATTTTAGCCAAACCGTCCTCCGTTTCCAAGCTGTTAATCCGAATTCGGGCTTAGTTGGGCATCTTGAGTTAGTTGAAGATGACATGTATAGCATCCAACACTGCATATGGTGACAGCGTGAGCTATATGGGGCGATCGTAATTGTAAAGAGACAAACTACTTGGCAGTTATTAGTTTTTCAACCAGAGCCTCAATTGCCCCAATCCCCAAGCCTGAAACAAAAACATCTCTTTCATTGATAGTATAAGGATCAATCTTTGCCGGAGTCTTATATATTCCACAGGATGAAAGACCTAGCAAGCATCTTGTTCCGAGATGCAATACCATGCCGGTTGTCAATCTCGGAGATAACCGCACTGATTTGGTTCACCAAATTTTGAAGGCTAGCCAAGAGTTGGGATTGTTTGATCAGGTTTTCATCACCAAGAACACTTGTTCAATTTCTTACAACCTACTGCTTGGCTTCTAGTTTAAACTCTATTTTACTTATTCTTAATCAGGTCGTTAACCATGGAGTTCCAGCAAAACTCGTGAGTGTGTATTCAAGGAGTTGTTTGAGATGCCTGCAACAGAGGATAAGGCGAGCTAAGCTCCACCATGTACTCGGAAGATCCAAGGAGATGCAAGCTCGTAACCAGCCCTTCGGTTTACGATGGTGATAAACTCCACCTATGGCGTGACGACGTTCTAAGACACCCTTGCCATCCTTTAGAGGACTGCATCAAATTTTGGCCTCAAAAGCCAACCAGTTACCTGTAATTAAGGCCTGTGAATTTTCAGTTGCGTCGCGTTTGTCGTTAATATAATTACCCGCCATGCCCGGATCCAAGTATGACTCTGGTGATTCCTACACATATTGACCCTAACCTCTTAACCATTCTACTTCAAGATGATATATGTGGCCTTCAGCTCTTAAAAGATGGGGAATGGATTGGTGTTGAGCCTCTTCCTAATGCATTTGCAGTTAACATAGGCTACCAGTTACATGTATATTTCCATTTCCTTGGTTACGTTAACTATATTTGTGGGTTATTTGCAGTGCACTGATTTGCAGTTAACATAGGCTACCAGTTACCAGATGCTCGAATATCGGTTGTCTTCCTTCCGGTGACAGCATTTCCGAGCCTGCTTACTGCAACAGTTCCTCCACTTCGTACACCTTTCCAATTCAAGGAGTATATGGATAGCTTGTATTACGTGCACGGGAATGCTGATTTAGCTCTGCAGCCTTTTCACCTGGAATGTTCATTTAGATTACTGCTGTCATTTATATGGGGAAAAATAAACAAACTGAGATTGACAAACAAAAACAAAAACAAGGCACACAATCAACATAGAGAACATACAAATACATATATCTCATGTAATCACATAACTAGGTATATATATTTCAAAATTCGATATATCCAAAACACTCTTCTAACGTCTCTACAATACTCATCTCTACAACATAGTCACTATAGCTGCAGAGATCCTAAAGTAGTTAATCTCTCTAAATTAATTATCTCTAATTATTCTAAAGGTGAAGCCTCTATATTTATAGAGCTAAATACTTGACCAACAAGAAACTTTAGCTCATAAGACTTCTTCTCAAATACAAATTTTTAGGTATTAAGTAATTCTAATTATCAAGTATTCTTCAACCACTAAATTTACAATAAAATTCAACTAATTACCAAGTAGAATTTGAGTCAATATTTAACAATATCACATATAATATTTGGAATTGAGAACTTCATTCACAAAATTAGATAATGAGTGTATTTGTATTTTATTAGGATAAAATACACCACAAGTCACTTAATTATATGTTTGGTAAAAAATAAGTATTTTTTTCTAAAAGTCTATGTCGATCGATCACATTTGTCGATTATCGAGCCAAGGGACACTAGTATAGTGTGTGACAAGTAGTATGAGGGTGTGCTAAGCGGGTGCGATGGCAAAATCTTTAAATATAAAAGGTTAAATTTATTAAATTATTTTAAAATTAAGACTAAATTGATAGAATGTATAAGTTTGGGGACTAAAATTGTTATTATACCAAAATATGTTTCAATTTTAACTGTTATTTTTAAAAGAAAAGTGACATGTATGTTGTCAAACTTATAATTAAATGATTTGTATTGTATTTTACCTTATTTATTTTAACTCCAATCTAAAGTACATTCCAATTATGGGTAATTATTTCGTGCACAAGTTCATTTTAGGGTTTATGGATTTTATCTATGGTTTAGAGTTTATGGATTTAAGTGTAATAGTTTTGAATTTAGGGGTTGTTGATAGAATTTTGGGTTTAGGGTTAACATTTAGGGTTTATAGATCAAAACTTAAATCCCTAACCATATTACCCTAAATCCTAACCCTAAATTTTAACCATAAACCATAAATTCTAAACTCATACACTAAAACCACTAAACTCTAAACCCTAAATTGAAATCTTAAACCCTAAAATTAAGGTGCTTGTGAAAATAAAAAAAATCATCGCCTGTGTATTGGATAATAATCCTCTAATTAGAGACTATACTTGTATTAAGGTAAAATTACACTATAGTCATTTAATTTTGTGTTCAGTCACCTATGGACCATTTTTTAAAAAGTTCAAATTTAATCACTTAATTAAAATTTTGTTATAAACAGATCATCATGTCTTTAGAATTGAAACATGGTATGGTATGATGACAAGTATAGTCTCTGAAACTTGTGTATTATATCAATTTGATCATCATTCAAAATAATTCAATAAATTTAACCTCTCATATTTAAAAATTATGACATTGCACCCTCATGACACACCCTCCAAGCATTTATCGCACTCCATGCTATTTTTCATCAACTCGATAAACGTCATACAGGATAGCTCGACATGCACAATCACTTCACTACTAAATTGTTTTTGAATTATGACAAAATTGATAAAATGTATAAGGTTTTAGGAACGAAACTATTCTTATACTATAGTATGTTTTAATTTTAATGGTTACTTTTAAAAGAAAAGTGACATGTTTGTTGCCAAACTTATAATTAAATGATTTGTAATGTATTTTATCTTATTTATTTTAACTTCAATCTAAAGTACATTCTAATTACAATAAAACCTCTATAAATTAATACTCTTTAAATTAATAAACTCTATTAGATAATAAATTTCTCTGGTCTCGACTTGGGTCAATGTAAAAAATTATCAAATTCGATAAGATAATAAATTTTTAGAGATCGCTTTTATAAATATAAAGATCTCATCAAAACTAGAAATTAATAATTCATAAATATTACAATTACTACTTTGGTAACTTGCTAAAATATGAATCTATTGTAATCTGTTTCTTTTTAAAATTCAAATCTAATTCAATTTCATCTCTAACTTTTCTAATTGCACCCACAAGTTCCGGCGTTGAGGTCTCCAACTGCACTAAAAAGTTGTGAAGAGTTGTTGCCGCATTCAATGCTTCCTTTCGCGTGATTAGTTCAAGTGGTGTTGAATCATCTTCAACTTCATCATT
Source organism: Hibiscus trionum (assembly GCA_030270665.1). NCBI lineage: Eukaryota > Viridiplantae > Streptophyta > Magnoliopsida > Malvales > Malvaceae > Hibiscus > Hibiscus trionum. The sequence continues at coordinate 29,240,915 of BSYR01000020.1, read as the reverse complement.
AGTAGAACTTTTAACAATATTATTCACAATTTTCTCTAAACTTTGAACTTGTAAACATTCGTCATTTTCGCCTGGATAATCCAACAAGTTATTGACGTCCATTTTATTGCGATAGCCAATATCGTTAATCATATTCTCAAGTTCATGTAAGCCTTCTTCAAAAGTTGTCTCACTTAAGTCCCTTGAGGCTGCTTCATCATTTGAGCGAATTGGAATATTATGTACAATTTATAATTTATTTGCACACAATATCTTTATCAAAGATACATTTGCTGAATTGAGAAATTTTCTTTTAATTAATAAATTATTAATTTATCAATATATTAATATCTCTCTAAATTAATAAAATTTCATGGTCCCAAGGGTATTAATTTATAGAAGTTTAGATACTATACTTGGATTAAGGTTAAAATACACTATAGTCATTTAATTTTGTGTTCGGTCACATATGGATATTTTTTAGAAAGTTAAAATTTAATCACTCAATTAAATTTTTGTTATAAACAGGTCATCATGTCTTTATAATTAAAACATGGTATGGTATAATGACGATTTTAGTCTCTAAAACTTATGTATCATATCAATTTGATCATCATTCAAAATAATTCAATAAATTTAACCACTCATATTTAAAAATTCTGATATTGCACCCTTGTGACATACTCTTCAACCACTTATCGTACTCCGTGCTATTTTCCATCAACTCAATAAGCATCATATGGGATAGCTCGACAGGCACAATCCAATAGTTAATCTAAAAAGTTATCATCGACTAGGCTGGTTTAAATAATAATAGAAAATTATATAACATAACTCATATATATGGTTTTAAAATTTTAAAATTTCATTGTTTAATAATTTTTAAATTTCTTTTATTGTATATATATTTATTTAAATAAAATTAAAATATTTCCTAAAAACTAAATTTCTATCTATAACTTAATTAATTTGTTAAAAATATAAGTCATAAAAATGTGAGTTTAAATTTATTTATTTAAAATTAACTTCTCGCGCAAGTTTCAACAAAAATAACAAAGAAATATATTGCATTTTTATTCTCTTTTAAGTTATTTTTTTCTAAAAATATTCGAGAAGAGTTATAGGTTATTACTAAAAAATCATAATCATTTTATTTTAACTTTATTTTAATTTTAATTATGTTTTGTTTTCTGTATTTTATTATCATTATATACTAGGGTGAAACCTCAACAATGCTTAAAGAAATCATTTTTTATATATATTTAAGTCATTAGTAGCCAAAAGTAGGGGTAGGAGTCGGGTGGGGCGAGGACAGTTTTGCATTCCTTACTCCATTCCCAACACTTGCAGTTATAGTTTTGAGAAATCTTTATTAAATGCTTTGGGGATTTTTTTCCCATATCCTTCCCACGAGGATCCTTGCGGTTTTTGGAGAATTTTCATCCCAAAAAATTAAACAAAAATATTATTTTACTGTCAAAAAATGGTCAATTCAGTTCAAAATATAAAGTTTGAATATTTTAATTGGAAGTAGTTCCGAGGTGATGAAGATTGGAAGGGTGCTGTGTTGGGGAAGATATAGAATAGGGTTTTAGCTTATATGTAAAAACTAAGACAGAAACATGTTGAGAAACTTGAGTGTGGCTAGGTTTGAGAGAAAGTTGAAGTGATAATAATAATTTAGGTAGTGTTTTTTATTAAGATATATATTAGGGATATATAGATAAATAAGTATATATTTTTAAAAAAATCTTGATCCTTGCGGATATTTTTGAGATCCTTACGGTTATTTATACAGTTATGGTTCGGTTATTCTCATGGTTTAGATATAGCAATCCCTGTCCCCATCTCCATTTGAGCTTAGGTGATAAAACTCCCCCCGTCCCCGTCCCCGTGGATGAAGATTTCGATTATTCTTCATCTCATCGGTTCAGATTCCTACAGTTTTCGGATATTTTCTACCCAATTTTTACCCCTAGCCAAAACATGTTTAAATTACTTTTTATTGAAAAAATAATTGTATAATATTTATAAAATATGATGAAAATATAGACAATCCCATTTTTTCTACTTTTTATCCTTTATTTCAATTGAATTTTATTTCTTAAGCTAATTCAAGGCTTAAAAATTAAATTAAATTTTTATATTAGGGCATTTCTTGTATTCTTACTTATCCAAATCCCAATTTACATTAATGTTATATATAAACTAAATGACATTTGTTTGGGTATGGGGTGGGCCAAAGCCTAGGTAGACCTGGGCCCAGATATGCTCCTGGCACAATTACTTCATTACTGGACATTTGATAGGCTAATGAAACATATTCATTGTGACTGTAACACCGCCTGCTAGTAGATACAATTTCTTCAATATTGGGATTTCAAAATATGAAAGAGTTAAATTTTTTGAATTATTTCAAATTAGGATCAGATCAATAGAATATATATAAATTTTAGAGACTAAATTTGCTACTATACCAATCCATGTTAGCCGCATGTTCAATTTTATAAAAAAAAATTGACTCATGTAACCAAACACATTTTTTTGACCAAGAAGAAGTATGTTGGATTATATTTAAAGTGAATGAGTACAAATGAATCACGCCACAAAATTGAAAAATAATGTGAATAAAATAAAAACAATAAATTTTGAAGGGTGTGAAAGGCATGAAAAACAAACTCCACCACTTTCTAAAAAAACTTGCACAATAATCTTTTGAAAGAAATTCAGCAACCCAATACTTTGAATAGAGCGTTCTATGAAGGAAGCAAACATGTGCTGCTAATTCTTGACATGTCGACAAAATCACAAAAAGGATCATAAGCATCACAGACAACCAATTTTTGCTGTTAAGAACGCTCGCTGATACTCGTCATACGAACGTTAAATTGTTGTAAAAGCAGGTAACACTGTCACAAAGACAAACTAAAATTGTCATAGAAGCAGACGAATAAACTGCGATAAAAGCATACGAAAAAATTACCATAAATCAGATGTGACATGAATATGTCAAAGCAAAATAAAGAACAAGAAAATAAAGTTGAAAATAAAGCATTCAAGGAGATGAATTTATTTATGGATAAAATATCTAAATCATCACTCAACTTTGCTCTCAGAACTATTTTGATTATTAAACTTTCAAAACGATTAATTTACTCACTAAACTTTACTTTTTGACCTATTTTAGTCGCTTTGAATTATTTATTAATATTTTGATATGACTTGGCATATTTTATTATTATTATTAAATATAAAAGTTAATTTAAAATAAAAATAAATATATTTTATTATTATTAAATAAAAAAATAAAATAAAAACTCTAAATCCTCCCACACTCAAAACTTCAAACCACTTTCACCCTCATCGGCCAGCCATCCCTTCACCGGTGTATCCCTCAATGACAACCCACCTGAAATCAAAACCCAACGTGTTGTAATGTTTGATCAAACATTTGTGTGAATAAGTTTATGATAAAGCTTTGGCCTTTGAATAGTTTTCAGATTCAAACCCTCACTGGGTTTCGGTTGCAGAGTTGTAAAAATCGTGCGAAGATTTTGTAGGCGATCTTTTGAATAGTTTTTAGATTACTAATTTTTGAAAATTGAGAATTTGTTTTAAAAACCACAAGTTGTAAAGGTTTCAATATACGTATGAGTTTGTTTTCTGAATGTTGGGAATATTTGCTCAATTCTTTGTAACAGAATACCAGCTGTGATCTTTATTTCTTTGTATTCTTGTAACTAACCCAGCTGGGTTAGTTTTGTGTAACTGCCTTTCTTTAGGCTATATATTGTAATTAACCCATTTTACTATTATGAGTCGAATTAATAAAACAATACCGTTTTACTCTCCAGTTTCTTTTTCTCAATTTCCTTATTCTCTTTTCCCCAAATTCGACAAACCCTAGACTCTAACATGGTATCAGAAGACGACGGCGATTCCCGCTCCTCCGAATCAAATTGGATTTACAAGACGGATGATCCGACGGATGAGTTCTACATCCATCCTAATGAGAACCCAGCGCTTGTCCTCACTTCCAGTCTTCTTCTTGGAAGCAACTACCACAGTTGGGCGAGATCCATGAAGATGTCCTTGATATCGAAGAATAAGTTCAATTTTGTCAACGGTTCCATTAAAGATCCTGGTGTCGATGATTCTCGATATCATGCGTGGATGAAGTGCAACAATCTCGTTCTCTCCTGGTTGCAACGAGCGATTCATCCTGATATTGTGCAAAGCATTATATGGATTGATACGGCTTACGAGCTCTGGAAGGATCTATTTGATCGTTTCAATTCTGGTGATCTTGTTCGCCTCTCCGATTTACAACAAGAGTTTTACGGCTTACAACAAGGTAGCCTTTCTGTCACTGCTTATCATACCCAGCTTAAAACTATTTGGGATGAAATCTGTAATATTCGTCCTCTTTCCTCTTGTTCTTGTTTTGCTTCTCATTATAGAAAACAAGATTTTTCCTTGCGTTTTCTTAGGGGATTAAATGATGACTATTCTGTTCAAAAATCTCAAATTCTGATGATGTCTACCCTTCCGTCTATTAACAAAATTTTTGCTCTTATTGTTCAACACGAAAGAACCATTGCCCCTTCTCGTAATGTCAACCTGGGACATGAATCAAATGTTTTTCTTGTTGATAGACCTAGTAATGGGAAATATGGGGATAGGTTTGATAATCGATATTCTTCTGCTAGAAAATTTTCTAATTCTGGTCAAAATTCTGGTCAAAAACGTCCTGTTTGCACTCATTGTGGTCTTTTTGGTCATACTGTGGACAAATGCTACCAGAAACATGGGTTTCCTCCGGGTTATAAGCATCGTTCTCAAATGGGAAAAGCTAACCATGTTGGTTCTGTCCATGATAATGCCAATGAAAATGTCAAAGAATCTGTTTCTTTTACTAAAGAACAGTATGATAGCCTATTGAAGCTTATAAATGAGCAGCATGGGTCTGTTAATGGGCATGAACAAACCAATGTTACTTCTCAGTCTGGGCAATCCAAAGTGAATATGCTTGCTTCACATTTTGATTTTGCACCAGCTTCTGTTTCAGGTAAAATCCTTTCTAATGATCATGTTCATGTTTGTCATGATAATGCTTCTTGTTTTTCGATTTCTTCTGAATGCATCAATAATGAAGTTTCTGTTTCTCATGAACATATTCCTGAATCTTTTAATGATGCATCTTTTGGTAATATTTTTCATTTTTCTTCTAATGTTAGTATTTTTGGCTCTCCATGGATTGTTGACTCAGGAGCTACTGATCATATCACTAGTTCTTTAGAGTTTTTTGTTTCATTCAAGAAAGTTTTTGATAAGTTTGTGAAATTGCCTAATGGTGCTATGGTTCAAGTTTTTCATACTGGTACTGTTCAGATAACCCAGGATTTACAATTACATGATGTCTTGCATATACCTACTTTTCATTTTAATCTTATTTCTGTATCTCAGCTTGCTAAGTATGATATTTCTTTGATTTTTACTTCTGGAATGTGTTTTTTACAGAACAACACACTGAGGCAGAGGATTGGTTCAGCTAAATTGCAAGATGGTTTATATCTTCTAGAGGTTCCTGTTTCTAAGTCTACTACTGATAAGCTTGTTTGTACTGTTTCCAATTCTTTTTTTTTTCTAATCTGTGGCATCTCAGATTAGGTCATCCCTCTAGTCAGAGGATGAAACATTTCATGCTTTTGAATTCTGAAATCCCTTCTGTACAGTGTTCTTTGTGTGATATTTGTCATATGGCTAAACATAAGAGGTTACCTTTTCCTCATAGTAATTCTCAGTCTATTTCTATTTTTGATCTTTTACATATTGATGTCTGGGGCCCATTTCCTACTAAGAGTATCTATGGTCATTCTTATTTTTTGACAATTGTGGATGATAACAGTAGGTTTACTTGGATTTATCCTATGATTGCTAAAGCTGAAGTTAGGACTCTTCTTGTTAATTTTTGTCAAATGATTGAAACACAGTTTAATAAAAGAGTTAAGATTATTAGATCTGATAATGCTAGGGAATTTGATATGAAAGATTTCTATTCTTCTAAAGGCATCATTCATCAATTTTCCTGTGTTTATACTCCACAACAGAACAACCTTGTTGAAAGAAAACATCAACATTTGTTAACAGTTGCTAGGGCTTTAAGGATTCAGGCTAATTTATCTCTTCAATTCTGGGTTGATTGTGTTTTACATGCTTCTTACCTTATTAATGTCACACCTACACCAGTTTTACATAATAAAACTCCTTTTGAAGTCTTGTATGGAAAGCAACCTAAGTTAGACCATTTAAGAATTTTTGGTTGTTTAAGCTATGCCTCTGTTTTACCAAAATCTGAAACTAAATTACATTCTAGAGCTGAAAGGTGCATTTTTCTGGGTTTTCCTCAAAATATAAAGGGGTATAGATTGTTTAATCTTGAAACTCATTCTGTTTTAGTTTCAAGAGATGTTACTTTTTCTGAAAATATTTTTCCCTTTCATTCTAAGCCAACTAAAACTGATCCTGTTTTTCCTAGATATGATACTACTACATTAATGGATGATTTCTTAAAGAAACCTTCAACAAAGAGCTTAAATTCCAAATCTGGTTCTGAAACTAGTTTTCATAATCAAGATAAAGATAAGGTTTCTTCTTTTAAAACAACTGGTGGTGTGCTTAATTCTGATTCTAATCAGGTGTCTGATAATCAGAGTTTAAATTCTTCTTATGCTGGTAACATGTCTCCTAATCAGAATCTGTTTCATTCTACAGAAAACAATTTGGTTTCTGATATAGAGGTATCTAAAGTTGTTATTTCTGATGAACATTCTAATGCTACTAATGATACACATCTTCATGTTCCTATGAGGCCTGTTAGACATAAGCAAATGCCAGAAAAGTTTAAGGATTATGATGTTCAAATACCAAAATCATGCAGAACTCCTCATACAATTGCTCAGGTGCTTTCTTACCAAAACTTTTTTTCTCAGCATTTGTCTTATGTTCATAATACTGAAATATTGTCTGAACCAAAGTCTTTTAAGCATGCTGTTCTACATGATTGTTGGAAAAAGGCTATGGATGAAGAGATAAGTGCTTTAGAAAGAAATAATACATGGACATTAGTACCTCTTCCTCCTGGTAAAAAGACAATAGGCTGTAAGTGGGTATACAAAACAAAGCTAAAATCTGATGGTACCCTAGAGAGATATAAGGCTAGATTAGTTGCAAAGGGGTACACTCAACAGTTAGGGGTTGATTTTATTGACACTTTTAGCCCAGTGGCAAATATGACCACTGTTAGAACTCTTTTAGCTGTTTCTGCTTCTAATAATTGGCTTTTAGAACAATTAGACATAAATAATGCCTTCCTTCATGGATATTTACAAGAAGAAGTTTATATGGACCTACCTCCTGGTTTTGGCCTTTCTAATTCTAATCTGGTTTGCAAGTTAAATAGAAGTCTATACGATTTAAAACAAGCTAGTAGAAAGTGGAATGAAAGACTTACTTCTGTTTTAATTCAACAAGGATTTAAGCAGTCTATTTCTGATACATCTTTGTTTACTAAAGGTGAAGGAAATTCCTTTATAGCTCTTCTTGTCTATGTTGATGATATTGTGTTAGCAAGCCCAAATAAGCAGGAAATTTCTTCTATAAAAACTTATCTTCATGAAACTTTTCAAATAAAAGATTTAGGAAAATTGAAATTCTTCTTAGGTCTTGAAGTTGCTCGTTCATCTAAGGGTATTAATTTGTGCCAACGAAAATATACCCTAGATTTATTAAAGGATTCTGGTTTCATAGGATCAAAACCTGCATCTACTCCTATTGCTAATATGAAAAGGTTATCTAAAACAGAGGGTACTTTGCTGACTGATATTACTGCTTATAGGCAATTGATAGGCAAACTGCTTTATTTAACTACAACCAGACCAGATATAACTTTTGCTGTACATCAATTGTCACAATTTATTTCTGCACCAACTGACATTCATCTAACTGCTGTACATCGTATTCTTAGGTACTTAAAAGGTAGTCCTGGACAGGGTTTGTTTTTCTCCTCTCATAATTCTTTACATCTGAATGCTTTTACAGATTCAGATTGGGCCTCTTGCCCTGATTCTAGAAGGTCTACAACTGGTTTCTGTGTTTTTCTTGGTTCTTCCTTAATTTCTTGGAAGTCCAAGAAACAGCAGACAGTGTCTAGATCTTCAAGTGAAGCAGAGTATAGGGCTCTTGCTGCTACATCGTGTGAAATTCAGTGGCTTGTGTTTTTACTTAAGGATTTACATATTCCTTTTTGTTCTGCTAATTTGTTTTGTGATAATCTTTCTGCAATAAAACTTGCAGAAAACCCTGTTCAGCATGAAAGAACAAAGCATGTGGAAATAGATTGTCATTTGGTTCGTGAAAAGATTCAGAATGGACTCATCACTCTTCTTCCTGTTTCAAGTTCGAATCAGCTTGCAGACTGTTTCACCAAAGCATTACCTACATCTATTTTTCTGCAATTCATTTCCAAGTTGGGCATTCAGAATCTCTATGCTCCAACTTGAGGGGGGTAACAGAATACCAGCTGTGATCTTTATTTCTTTGTATTCTTGTAACTAACCCAGCTGGGTTAGTTTTGTGTAACTGCCTTTCTTTAGGCTATATATTGTAATTAACCCATTTTACTATTATGAGTCGAATTAATAAAACAATACCGTTTTACTCTTCAGTTTCTTTTTCTCAATTTCCTTATTCTCTTTTCCCCAAATTCGACAAACCCTAGACTCTAACACTTTGTTATTTGCTCTGATTCAGTGTTGAATAGGGAGCTTTTATCCCCAAATATGATTTCTTCTTCACTCTCCACTCCGATGAACATTTACAATTCTATGGTCGAAAATTCACTTAGTAAAAGAGTTTTTCAAAGTTGATTTTGGGTGGGTAGATGACGCCGGCAATGCAGTGGGTTGTTGGTGATGGTTATGCTGGCGAAGGGGTGGATGGCCGGTGAGGGTGAAACTAATCTGAAGTTTTGAGATTTTGGGGGGTTTTATTTTATTTTATTTATTTAATAATATAATATAATTTGTTTTTTTATTTTAAATTAATTATTATATTTAATAATAATAATAATAATATATGTCAAGTCATATCAATATATTAATAAAATAATTTAAAGTGATCAAAATAAGTCAGAAAATAAAGTTTAGTGAGTAAATTGAACGTTTTAAAAGTTTAACGACCAGAATAAGTGTGGGAGAAAAGTTGAGTGATGATTTAAGTATTTTGCTCATTATTTATATACAAAATCAATAGGGCGGCCAAAACCCGTTGTCACAGGCTTTAAAAAAACAAAATGAAAAAAAAGAATTTTGTAAATGAGGGAGAGTGGAGATGTAATCGTCGCGATATATTACACTAAAATATATACTATTTGATTGAATAAAAAAGTATTATATTTTATATTAAAATTCGAACCTACACAAAATGATATAACATGAATATTTTTAACCATTAAATCAATTAATAAATCTCACTAAAATATATATTATTTAAAACAATTGAAAGCCCAAAAAAATCTTATTTTATCCGCATAATCATTATTTCCTTGAACAATTCAACAAAGATCATCAAAGCATTCATATATAGCAAGCACGACGGCTACCCAAGTTGTGGAAAGATCTGGAAATCTCCAATGTTTATCCAATCAAAGTACAAAAAAATGCAAAGAAGTTGGTCACACCAATATTACTTTGGGTATTACAAAAGTGGTTACTGAATTTGCTCTTCGATTTATTTTGGTTATTAAATTTTCAAATGATTAATTTATCCACTAAATTTTATACAAAGATTTATTTTAGTTCTTCGAGATTATTTTATTAACATTTTGGTATGACTTGGCATATTTTATTACTATTAAATATAAAAATAATTTAAAATAAAGAATAAAATTATATTTTATTTTTAATTAATACAAAAATAATTTAAAATAAAAAAATAAAATAAAACCTAAAATCGAGAAATTATATCATAGGCCTTACCCACCACCTAAGATATAGCCTATAGGCCTAACCAATAAAATTAAGACATGTCGTTTAATTTTTACACATCATATTTTACATGTCAGCATTTGTCCAACTCATATTTAATTTCTAACCCTAAATATTAAACATAAAAAGTAAAAAGAGAAAAAAGAAAATTAGACAGACCTCGTCTTCCTCATTTTTCCAAATCCTCCATTGTTCGTCTTCCTCGTCTTCCTCATTTTATTGGGTAAAGCCTATAATATAATGTTCGTCTTCCTCTTCTTCCTCATTTTCCCAAATCCTCCATTGTTGTTGTCTTTTCAAATAATATTTTATTTCATCTACTGGAACTTTTACAAGTTTCATATCTTGCCTGGAAATTGTTTAATTGATTTAGTTCGTCTTCCCAAATTATATTTGATTGTTTATATTTGTTTAATTTTAATAACAATCTACTGAAATTTCATGACTGGAAAATTATATTTGATTGTATATATTTGTTTAATTATATTTGATTGTTTATATTTGTTTAATTTTAATAACAATTTACTGTAAAATTATATTTGATTGTTTATATTTAAGAAGATTGTTTAATCATTCTTCAACTACTGGAACTTCATGATTGAAACTTATTTCGCCTGTAAATAAAGAATATAAAATATGTCTCCGACTAAAATACGATTCGGGAAAAGAACAACAATGGAGGGTTTGGGGAGACGATGAAGACGAGCAATGGAGGGTTTGGGAAGACAAAGAAAACGAGCAATAGAGAGTTTGGGAAGACGAGGAAGACGAACAATGGAGAATTTGGGAAAATGAAGAAGACGAGGTCTGTCTAATTTTCTTTTTTTTTCTTTTTACTTTTTATGTTTAATATTTAGGGTTAGAAATTAAATATGAGTTGGACAAATGCTGACATGTAAAATATGATGTGTAAAAATTAAATGACATGTCTTAATTTTATTGGTTAGGCCTATATCCTAGGTGGTGGGTAATGCCTATGATATAATTTCTCCCTAAAATCATACCCAATCTCCAATCCACAAACCCTAAACCCTTCGTTTCACTCCCACCGGCCACACTCTTCATCGGTCACCCTCACTGGCAGTGGCGAATGCACCCAACCCTAGTGGGTTGCAACAACATTCCATTTTTAATTTTTTTTAAAAAAATAAGTTTCATTTAGTGTTTTTTAAAATTAACTTTATTTAGTATGTATAAGAAAATTTTATTTTTGCATACACATTTAAAAAAATAATATTTTATACTCTTAAATTTAAATTTTTAGATCCGCTACTGCTCATCGGTACCACCCCTCACCACCGTTCAGTACTCCTTGAAAAGTATAAACTCACTCTCTCACTTTCTTTTAATCGTCTTTCCGCTCTTTTCTCGTTAAGAAATAACCGCTGGAAACTATTTCTTTATTGTCTTTTGTTTTATTTTTATCCCAAAAGAAAAAAGAACTAGTTTTCTTATTTAATTTGATTAATTGTTTTCGGGCATTTCTTTTCAGCCGTCTACTTTTATTTGATTACATATAGGGATGTTTGGTTTTGCACGTTGATTTCTTCTTCTTCTCAAGTTAATGTAGCTTTCTTTTTATTCTCAAATTAGGGTTTCCTTTGTAAAATTTAGGGATTTCACTATCAATCTACGACTGCTATGTAGTTGAGGATGGTGACCTTTTCAAGGAGTAGTGAAACGGTGGTGAGGGGTGTGGCCGGTGAGAGTGACCGATAAGAGTGTGGTTGATGGAAGTGAAGAGAGTTTTGGGGTTTGTGGATTGGAGATTGGGTGTGATTTGAGTTTTGTTTATGATTTTTTATTTTAAATCATTTTTGTATTAAATAATAATAAAGTATATTTTTATTTTAAATTAATTTTTATATTTAATAATAAAATATGCCAAGTCATACTAAAATATTAAAAATAAAATTGAGTGACTAAAATAGGTCAATATTAAAGTTCAGAGACTAAAATAGGTCAAAAAGTAAAGTTTAATGATGATTTTTGTAATTTACCCATTAGTTTTATTACAACGTCTAGAAACAGGCATTGACGACGGAGCGGTGGAAAAGATTCATGCACTTACCTCATCAGTCATCACTATCCGTAATCACGTGGGAAGCAATGAAATATTATTGTCTGGTTTAGCCAAAGCCCAAATGCATGCAATATATATGTCAATGCCACTATCAAAATTAGAAGAAAAATTCTTATATATATTCACAATATTAAAAAATTAAGTTTAAAATTTACTATTAAAATTTTAGATTAAGATTTAGAGAATTATTTGTAAAGTGTATTTTTAAAGTTTAAATATTAAAATTTATATATTAGGGTTTATACCAACAAAGGTTGTGCATTGGTAAGGCACATTGCACTCCCAAGGAGAGGACGTGAGTTCGAATCTTGGAGACGACATTGTTGGGAGGGGCAGCCACGCACCCCGAACATGGATCGTAAAACGGACATGCATATAACTAAAAAAATATTAGGGTTTATGATTTAGAATTTATGATTATAACTTAAAACTTAACTTTTAGTGTTGTGACATAGAAAACAACACCAAAAAGAGTAAATAATTTTTGTTTCAAAATTAGTCGGACTCTCTCCTACCTACTTGCATGTATCTATTTTTTATATAGTTTTTATATGATTACAATATAATAGTATATGTTTATTTTCTTTAAACTTTTTTGACAACGTAAAATTGTTTAAATCTGAATCTCTTAAATTGAATATCATCTTTTACATATATCTATCTAAAAATCAAAATATTTGAATGACAATATTTATATTTTTTAAAATATAGCTATGCTTAGTAATTTATTAAAAATAAGATAATTCTAGAAAAAATAAACCCTGAAAATACAAAAATCCTTTTAGAAAGAAATGAAGAATAATTATAATTTTTAAATAATATAGTTCCAAAAATTTGATTATTATACTTTTAGGATTTTCTGTGATTTTATTTGAGTTTTTCATTTTTGAGATTTTTTTCTGATGTTTTTAATATTTATTATACTTTAACTTGACATCCTAATTGAGCTATTTAGCATTTTTTTTTAAAGCCTTAACGGTTCAATAAGCACCTAAACTTTTGCAAAAATAATATAAGTACTTATATTATTTTTGCACTCAATTAAGCGCTCAAACTCAACAAAAAATCAATTTGACCCTTTAACCAACATTGACCATTAACTTTAACGTTTTTTTAAATTGACACATGTCGCAATATGATAATGCCACCTTTCGTTTCTAGAAATTTTTAAATTTTAATTTTTAAAAATATATAAAAAAATCTGGAAAATGCTAAAAATTATTTTAAAAATATAAAAATATATTTTTAAATTTCGAAATTTATTTATAAATAATAAATAATAATTTTTCAAAAGATTAAAATAATTTAAAAAATTAAAAATTACAATATTAAAAATATTAAAAAAATATTATACAATTATAACAAATATTTTGAAAATTAATATTTTTTTAAATATATTTTTAAAACCAAAATAAATTTTATTGTTTTATATTGTTATCAAAATATTTTTTATACTTGTATAATAATATTTATTTTTTATTTTTATTTTTTAATATTCTAGTTTTTTTAATATTTTATCTTTTGAAAAAAATAATATTTTTGAATAAATTTCGAAATTTAAAAATATTTTTATATTTTTAAAGATTTTTTTAGATTTTTTGAAAAAAAATGTAGAATATTTTCTGTTTTTTAGATATTTTTTAAATTAAAATTTAAAAATTCCTAGAAATGACAAGTGGCATTATCCTATTGCGGCACGTGACAAAAAATTTAAAAAAATTGTTAAAGTTAACAGTAACGTTGGTCAAATGATCAAATTAATTTTTTTCTTAAGTTTGAGAGCTTAATTGAATAAAAAAAATTAAAAAAATATTTAATTTTTTGCAAAAGTTTAAGGGCTTATTGATCCCTTAAACTTTTTTTAATGAAAAAAATCCAGGGCAAAGTTAGTAGACCGAATGAAAGTAAAACAAGTAAACTAACAGAAATTAAAAAGAAAATTAGTAGGAGGGGCCCTCCCCCTCTTTGGGTTCAACTACATTTTAGGTTCTTAAGTTTTGAAACTATGCAAATTAAGTCCTAGCACCCTTGAAAATTTTTAGACTTGGTTACTTCTTAGTCTCTATCGATTTTGAAACTATGCAAATTAAGCTCCCGTCCTCATTTTTCAGTTTAAATACTTCTTAGGTCAATATCAATTTTAAAATTAGACAACAATACAAAATATCATCATTGTTTTTGTTTAAATACTTTTTAAAATTCTTATCAATTTAAAAATTAGACAAATAAAACCATAATCCTCAATTTTTAAATTTTAACCTATTAATTAAAGTTCAACTTTTTTTTATCACTAATTATATTTAACCCTCAATCTTTTATTTTGTTACTGAGCATAAAACTTTAGGATTTACAATAGAATTGAATATACATATATTGATATCTAAGTTTGGTTTTAAGATTTACTTATGTATTTTTTTTGTTCATTTAGGTACTTGTATTTGACCTTTTGGTTTAAACAGACACTTACGGTCTTAAACCAACTTAAACTAAGAAGTCAAGTTCATGTATCAATTCGAACAAAAAGGCCAAATTCATGTACTTAATTGGACCAATAAAAATCTTAGGTACCAAATTGAACCTTGAAACCAAACTCACATACCAAAATGTATATTAACCCTCGAATGTATTCACTTTTCAATAAAATCAAATACTTGATAAAAAAAATTATCGTGTGTGTGATCTTTTACAATTCGATGGGATTAGTATTTGTTTAAATCGTTAAAAGATATTCGTAATTAAAAGAATTCACTTTTCTTTCAAAAGGAAAAAAATGAGTCCATCAATTCTTTGTATTCAAGTCTATAGCACGTGTATAATTATGTGATACGTCTGTAATCTTTTGTTTTCGTTTGAATGATACAATTACAGTTGCTCATCTATTTAAAATTCAAGTAGACATTAAATATTATATTCGTATTTTTTAATGATACAATTGTATTTAATATATTATATATTTATAATTCGATTTATACAAAATTTAACCTATCCACAAAGATATATATTATAATCTTCTTGTCATATTTATATTGCGTCAGACTTATTGCGCAACTGAGTTACGTAGGCAGAGTGGTTCATGCACCTTGACCTAAAAGGAAATTTCCATACCCATTAATTATTACATATCTATCACAAATTCGATCATGACAAATTCGAAATTAATCTAAGTATAAACTCAAATTGATCAAAAATTTGAATTGACTTAATACAAAACTAATCCGACCATCCAATTAACATGTCTAATTATAGGATTTATTTTTCTCAAACATGTAACTCTCATAGTGACAAAGAAGACAACCCTACCAACAATCAATTTGTAACACCCGGGTTTAGGGGTTAGGTGAAAATAATATTTAAATATAAATCGGGTTCGGTTTTATGATTTAAATAATGGTTCGGGTTTGGTCTTCAAATTGATTAATTTGAAGTTAGACTATACTTTGAAATTAAACCCCAAATAGCCATGGGTTTTATGTCTTTGTGAATGTTTCATTTCATTAAGGGCAAAAGGGTCATTTGGCTTTTAAACTAAAAGAAAACAAAAAAAAAAGAACCCATCATCCACTATTCATTCCCTTCTTCACCAACGGGAACTTAAGCTCTCTACCCAAATCCACTGTTCCATCACCTCCCTTCTTCGTTTCAACTCCGTTTTGAAAGGTAATAGCATTTTCGACTTCCCTTCATCCTCCCCTTCATGAAAGTACTCTTCTTTTTCATTTTCATGGAGTCTTTAGAAATGGAGGTTTTGAATGTTTTGAATAAAAAAATGAGGACTTTATGTAGTTAAGTGGAGTAATCTGATTTAATATGCTTAGTTATAGTATATAGAGACCAAATGGTATAACATATATAAATTTCAAATGATTTGGGGCAATTTTCGGAATTGTGTTTCAAGGGGGTTTTTGGAGGGTTTTAAAGTATGTTTTGGGGCTGTTTGATGTTGGGTTTTGGGGGCTGTAGGTAGTATGACATATGAGGATCATTTTGGGTGCAATTGATGATTGTTTGGGTGCTTGAAATGAGAGTTTTCAGTGGGTGTTAAGGGCTGCTCGAAAATCCTGTTTTTGGTCTAATTTTGGGTGTTGAATGCTTGGAAATGGTAATCCGGGTTAATTTCGATGACAAGATATTGATTGTGGATGTTTTGTTTGTGTTTGGGATTGATTAGAGTCAAGTTTGGGCATCGGTGAAGCATCGGAAGTGAATCCAGGAAATTGAAGACAATTGCTTGCTTGGTCTTGAGCTCGGGAGTTAGGTGAGTGGTTAATTGTCTTAAATGGTTTTAAATTGGTTGGTTCGAGTATATGGACTAGGTTGGGCTTGGTAGACCCACCTAGAGTTAGGATTAGGGTGGTAGCCTAATCCTAAGCTTGATCTAGAGCCCTTGGATGAACTTGAATGTATGAATGTATATGCCTCGTATGTGTTGTGATATGAATGCTTATGTATATTGTATTATACATGTGAGATGAGGCATGATTTGTATTGCTCAAAGCATGCATGATGTTGGTTCATGATTGTGTTCATGGTGAGTACGTGCTAAGCACGGGAATGATTGAAATGAGTAATGTGGAACGAGTAAAATATTGGCACTAGTATACTTAAATACAAATGATCGATCATTAGGATGTTAGTGTGTACACATGAGTCAAAAGTCGCGCGTGGCCTTGGTGGCGTTGAGTCACCAAGGAGGAGTACGGGTACGCCCGGAAATGGTATTTAAATATAGTCGGTGATGAGTGGAATCCCATCGACGGGGCGTGAGGATGAGTGGAATCCCCTCCGCGGGACCGGTGATGAGTGTAATCCCACCGTCAGGTAATGGTTGTGTTGTTGGATGTGAGTTCCAACGGTTATCCGCGTATTTGAGTCATATCTAGGTGCCAATGTTGTTTGATATATGTATCCATGTGTTGAGATTAATGATCCTTGTGAGAATGTTTGATGTGGCTATTTATGTTGTGAAAGTAGAGCTTAAAGATTCATGACATGTACTTGTATATATTGTTCATGCACCTTATAATGTAGCTTTTGTGGATCCTTGGTATGTGTGTGTAATGCCTTGGCTAGATCGTGCTCGGACCCTGCAATGTTGAGGTTTGTTTTTAGAGCTCACCCTCACTAAGCATCATTGCTTACGCTCTCTTTGTTCAACATTGCAGATCCTTAAGCTCGTGGGTTGCTCGCGCAAGTGGAAGGCTCCAAGTGTGGTTTTTGGCTTGAGTTCATGAAGTATGGTATTTAAATGTTAGACATGTAATAGTTTGAGCAATGGGACATGTATGGCTTTGATGAGTAGTTGTTGGTTGTTTGAGAGCATGTATGGATTCCCTTATATCCTTCTTTTGCATGGTTTGTGTTGCCATGATGAATTATAAGTCATGCCTAATTGCTTATTTTGGATTTTAGCCTATGCCTTAAGAGTTTTTACATGTGTTTGAATGTTGTTTGAATGAATGCATGTTGTGGATTGTTGCCTTAGTGTTGGACATGTCTAAATCATGTTGAAGCATGCTAGTATAGTTGTTATCCCCTAAGTTGCTTTGTTTAGCTGTTGTATGGTGTTTTGGTGGTGTTTTGGGGCACCCTTGTGCCTCAAAACAGCCCAGACGAGTCTGCAGACAGGGGGCGTTTCGGAACGGGTCCCCCTGTTCTGGAACGGTCCCTTTGTAAATGACCTGCCGTTTCGAAACGGATGAGGGCGTTTCGGAACGTTTTTGCTACTGGAATTTTGAGATATTGGCGAGATGTAGCCGTTCCGAAACGGGCCTTTTGTGTTTCGAAACGGTCAAATCTCGTTGACCACGAGATATTGACCGTCAAGGTCGTTCCGATACGGGTCACCCCTGTTTCGGAACGGTCACCTTATGGTTGACCCAGGGCCGTTGACCAAGTCAAGGCGTTTCGGAACACCCTAGGGGCGTTTCGAAACGGCCTGCTGTAATGAAGTAAAATGGACTGTTTATGCTTAGTTTGGTCGGTGAATGTTCCGTTGATTGTATCTTCCGCTGTTATGCTCCACTTAGGGATTAAATGTGCATCTAGACAAGATTAAAGTTAAAAGAATTTTTAGGGTCGTTAACCGAGGGGGAATCCTTAGGGGTTTTCACTCGGTTTTCCCCATGTGGCCCACTTGGACCGGTCATCCGACCAGACCGGGACGAGGGGGTTACACTTGTTGGTATCAGAGCCTAAGGTTACCGAGACCTTGGGCAGGTAAGTGAGGTAAGTTTAAGTTTTTGCTTGATATGCACGGTGTTTGCTTGCTTGTAAGAGTGGTTGCCTGTTTGACGAGTATGTTGCTTGTTTTATTCAAAGCATGTGTGTGTGAGTCCCATTGCTACTATTACATTGAAAAATGGTTTTGTTTTAGTGAGGGAACGTATTTGAACACTTGGAAGCCTTGCCTTGCTAACCCAACTTGTATGTTTTGTTGTTGTGGTTGTAGTTAATATTTGTGAGAGCAATGTCTAGACCGAGAGGTAGACCGAGAGTGGTTCGTCAGGAACCACGGGTTGCGGCTCCGGTTGAGCCGGCTGTTGGTGTGGAGGCTCATCTGGAAGGGCCGGTGGCTGCGGGAGTTGGCGCCCCACCACCACCTCCACCACCTGGAGCTGGAGGTGAAGATGGAGTCGGAGGAGATGGACCTCAAGGTGGCCAAGGTCCAGCTGGAATTGACATGACACCGCTAGTGCAAGCGATAGCGGGAGCGTTTCAGGCCGCAGTTGCGGGAGCTCAGGCTGCAGCTCAGCCTAGGTGTGATGATGCTAGTCTCCCTTTGGAGAGGCTCCGTAGTCTGGGAGCCGAGGAGTTTAGAGGATCTACACCGGAGAGATCGGAGTTATGGTTGGAGAAGACGGTTCGTATCTTAGCTCAGATGGGTTGTGCGGGCGCACGTAGATTGGGTTGTGCGATCTCACTGCTTCAGGGTGATGCCTACACCTGGTGGGTCACCATTACTGCCGGGGTTCCAGAGGACGAGATAGATTGGGAATTCTTTGAGTTTGCTTTCCGGAAGAGGTACTTAGGACCGAGGTACCTAGATGAGAAAAAGAGAGAGTTCATGGCTCTCACTCAGGGAGATGCTTCTGTGACTGATTATGAGATTCGTTTCGTTCGTCTGAGTCAGTATGCTCCAGAGTTAGTGCCTACTGAGAGGGCTCGATGTGATCGTTTCAGATATGGACTTCATGAGGAAGTTAAGAGGTATACCTTGGCTTCTGATTATTCTGACTTTGATGTCTTGGTTGCTAGAGCCAAGGACATTGAGCATAGCTTGGGGCTGGCCAAGCGTTCTGGGGGATCTAGTTCTGGTAAGAGGCACAACAACTTTGATGGTAGAGATGCTAAGAGGCACAGAGGTGGCGGACATTAGTTTGATCAGAGACGTGGCGGTGGCCACCATGGTAGAGGCCATCAGGGCCATAGAAGAGGAGGGCGTTTGCCCGAGTGTGCACAGTGTGGGAGGCAGCACACTGGTGAGTGTTGGGGTAACTTCCATGCTTGTTGAAACTGTGGTTCGAGGGACCACTTTAGGAGGGACTGTCCGCGTCAGGCAGCTCAGGCACCGAACATTGCTCAGGCTCCTGCGAGAGGTAACGATTTTTAGAGAGGCCGTGGGCGCGGTCGTGGCTACTTCCAGCCTAGGGCTGATGCACCTAGGGGAGATGCTCAAAGGAACCTTGCTCATGTTGTGGCTGTGCAGCCAGAGGCGGGAGGACCAGCGAGAGTTTATGCTCAGAGAGAGGCCGGGAACGACACCGATGTGATAGCAGGTAATTTCGAGTTACAGTCTATGTCTTTGCTTTCTTTGGTTGATTCGGGTTCTACGCATTCCTACATTCTGAGTGAGCATGCACAGAAGTTAGATATTCCTGTAGAGATCTTAGATGTAGGTATGCATGTTACTAGTTCCTTTGGTGAGACAGTTGTGGTTAGACGTATGTATATGAGGTGTCCGCTGAAGATTCAGGGTCATGTGTTCTTAGTTGATATGATGGAACTTCCCTTTTATGGTTTTGACATTATACTGGGTATGGACTGGTTGGTCGAGTATCGGGCTAGTGTGGATTTTGAGACAAAGAGAATTTCTTTGAAGCTTTCTGATGATTACGAGGTAGTGGTAGTGGGCGAGAACATTAAGTTCTTGTCTAATGTGGTGTCAGCTTTAGAGGCTCATAGATTGATGGACTCTGGATGTGGGGCCTATTTAGCTTATGTTATGAATCCGGATATGAGTGAAGCTAGACCGAAGGATATCAGAACAGTGTGTGACTTTCCAGATGTGTTTCCTGAAGAGTTGTCGGGTTTGCCTCCTGACAGAGATGTTGAGTTTGTGATTGAGACAGTTTCAGGGTCTAACCCAGTTTCGATAGCTCCGTATCGCATGGCTCCGAAAGAGTTGAAAGAATTGAAGAGTCAGTTGCAAGAGTTATTAGACCGTGGTTTCATTAGGCCTAGTAGTTCTCCGTGGGGTGCTCCCGTGTTGTTCGTGAAAAAGAAATATGGTAGTATGCGCATGTGCATTGACTATAGACAGTTGAATCAGATGACTGTGAAGAACAAGTATCCGTTGCCTCGCATAGATGATTTGTTTGATCAGTTGAGAGGTGCTTCAGTATTCTCGAAGATAGATTTGAGATCCGGGTACTATCAGTTGAAAGTGAAAGAGTGTGATGTTCCGAAGACAGCTTTTAGGACTAGATATGGTCACTATGAGTTTCTTGTGATGCCATTTGGGCTCACGAATGCACCGGCAGCATTCATGGACATGATGAACAGAATTTTCAGAGACTATCTAGACCGGTTTGTGGTTGTCTTTCTTGACGATATACTTGTGTACTCGAAGACAGAAGAAGAGCATGATGAGCACTTGAGGTTTGTTTTACAGAGATTGTTGAGCAATCAGTTGTATGCGAAGCTTAGTAAATATGAGTTCTGGATTCGAGAGGTTGTATTTCTTGGCCATGTTGTTTCAGCCGAAGGTATCCGAGTTGATCCGTCGAAGATTGAGGCTATTGTTGAGTGGAAACAACCTAAGTCCGTGACCGAGATTAGGAGTTTCCTAGGATTAGCCGGTTACTATAGGAGGTTTGTTGATGGATTCTCTAGAGTAGCTGCTCCCTTGACTAAGTTGTTGCAAAAAGGAGTCAAGTTTGAATGGTCAGATGCAAGACAGAAAGCTTTTGAGAAATTGAAAGAAGCTTTGACGAATGCTCCAGTGTTAGTGCAACCTGTTTCAGGTAAGGAGTTTGTGATCTACAGTGATGCTTCCTACGTAGGCTTAGGATGTGTTCTGATGCAAGATAGGAGGTTTGTTGCTTATGCTTCTAGACAGTTGAAGATTCATGAGAAGAACTATCCCACTCATGATATAGAGTTGGCCGCAGTTGTTTTTGCATTGAAGATTTGGCGTCACTATTTGTATGGTGAGAAGTGTATTGTTTACACCGATCACAAGAGCTTGAAGTACTTGATGACACAGAAAGAGTTAAACTTGAGACAGAGAAGATGGCTAGAGTTGCTAAAGGACTACGATTTGACCATTGAGTACCATCCGGGTAAAGCAAATGTAGTGGCTGACGCTTTGAGTAGAAAAGTGGCCGTTGAGTTGAGAGCTATGTTTGCTAGGTTGAGTGTGTTCGATGATGGTGGTCTGATCACCGAGTTGCAAGTGAAGCCTCCTTTGATTCAGTTGATTAGAGAGAAATAGTTGCAAGATGCGAGCCTAGTCCCTCATGTTCAAGACATAGCCGAAGGAAGACTGACTGAGTACAGTTTCAGTGGTGAGAGTCTGTTGTGCTTCAGAGATAGAATTGTTGTACCGGAAGATGTTGAGTTGAGACGTCAGATTCTGAGTGAAGCACATTCAAGTCCCTTTTCTATGCATCCGGGTTGTACCAAGATGTACCGAGATTTGAAGAATGATTACTTCTGGGTTGGTTTGAAGAGAGATGTAGCCGAGTATGTGAGCCGTTGCATGGTCTGTCAGAGAGTGAAGGCGGAACATCAGGTTCCTTCAGGTTTGCTACAGCCTTTGAAGATTCCGGAATGGAAATGGGAGAGAATCACCATGGATTTTGTGTCGGGGTTACCCTTGTCTCCTTCAAAGAAGAATTCAGTTTGGGTGATTGTTGATAGGTTCACTAAGTGTGCTCACTTCTTAGCAGTGAACACTACGGATTCCTTAGACAAGTTGGCAAACTTGTACATTCGTGAGATTGTGAGACTTCATGGAGTTCCGAAGTCTATAGTTTCAGATAGGGATTCTAGATTTACTTCGAGGTTCTGGAATTGCTTGCATAGTGCTTTGGGTAGTCGTCTGCATTTCAGCACATCTTATCATCCGCAGTCCGATGGGCAGTCAGAGCGAGTGATACAGATTCTAGAAGATATGCTTCGTTGTTGTGTGATTGACTTTCAAGGTTCTTGGGAGAAGCACTTACCGTTGGTTGAGTTTGCCTACAACAACAGTTATCAGTCTAGTATTCAGATGGCACCTTATGAAGCTTTGTATGGTAGACGGTGTAGGACTCCGATTTGTTGGGCTGAGACAGGTCAGAGGTTGTTACCTATGCCAGATTTGCTTAAAGGAACCACAGAAAAAGTAAAGTTGATTTGCGACCGCTTGAAAGCAGCTTCCGATCGTCAGAAGTCTTATGCAGATTTGAAGAGGAAAGAGGTTGAGTATTCAGTTGGTGAGAAAGTGTTTCTGAAAGTATCTCCGTGGAAGAAAGTAGTGAGATTTGGCCGAAAAGGCAAGTTGAGTCCAAGGTTCATTGGTCCGTATGAGGTAGTTGAGCGGATTGGGCCTGTAGCTTATCAGTTGAGGTTACCTTCTGAGTTAGAAAAGATTCAAGATGTCTTCCACGTGTCTATGCTTAGGAGATATAGATCGGATCCTTCTCATGTTATGCCTGTTGAGGAAATAGAGTTAAATCCATATTTGTCTTATAATGAAGAGCCCGTTGAGATACTTGCTTCTGATAGCAAAGTGTTACGTGGCAAGACCATAGAGTTGGTCAAGGTGTTGTGGAGACATAGAGGCGTGGAAGAGGCCACGTGGGAGAGGAAAGCGGATATGGTTGAGCAGTTTCCGTATCTGTTTCCACCAGGTAATTTCGGGGACGAAATTCCTTAAGTGGGGGAGAGTTGTAACACCCGGGTTTAGGGGTTAGGTGAAAATAATATTTTAATATAAATCGGGTTCGGTTTTATGATTTAAATAATGGTTCGGGTTTGGTCTTCAAATTAATTAATTTGAAGTTAGACTATACTTTGAAATTAAACCCCAAATAGCCATGGGTTTTATGTCTTTGTGAATGTTTCATTTCATTAAGGGCAAAAGGGTCATTTGGCTTTTAAACTAAAAGAAAACAAAAAAAAAGAACCCATCATCCACTATTCATTCCCTTCTTCACCAACGGGAACTTAAGCTCTTTACCCAAATCCACTGTTCCATCACATCCCTTCTTCGTTTCAACTCCGTTTTGAAAGGTAATAGCATTTTCGACTTCCCCTCATCCTCCCCTTCATGAAAGTACTCTTCTTTTTCATTTTCATGGAGTTTTTAGAAATGGAGGTTTTGAATGTTTTGAATAAAAAAATGAGGACTTTATGTAGTTAAGTGGAGTAATCTGATTTAATATGCTTAGTTATAGTATATAGAGACCAAATGGTATAACATATATAAATTTCAAATGATTTGGGGCAATTTTCGGAATTGTGTTTCAAGGGGGTTTTTGGAGGGTTTTAAAGTATGTTTTGGGGCTGTTTGATGTTGGGTTTTGGGGGATGTAGGTAGTATGACATATGAGGATCATTTTGGGTGCAATTGATGATTGTTTGGGTGCTTGAAATGAGAGTTTTCAGTGGGTGTTAAGGGCTGCTCGAAAATCCTGTTTTTGGTCTAATTTTGGGTGTTGAATGCTTGGAAATGGTAATCCGGGTTAATTTCGATGACAAGATATTGATTGTGGATGTTTTGTTTGTGTTTGGGATTGATTAGAGTCAAGTTTGGGCATTGGTGAAGCATCGGAAGTGAATCCGGGAAATTGAAGACAATTGCTTGCTTGGTCTTGAGCTCGGGAGTTAGGTGAGTGGTTAATTGTCTTAAATGGTTTTAAATTGGTTGGTTCGAGTATATGGACTAGGTTGGGCTTGGTAGACCCACCTAGAGTTAGGATTAGGGTGGTAGCCTAATCCTAAGCTTGATCTAGAGCCCTTGGATGAACTTGAATGTATGAATGTATATGCCTCGTATGTGTTGTGATATGAATGCTTATGTATATTGTATTATACATGTGAGATGAGGCATGATTTTTATTGCTTAAAGCATGCATGATGTTGGTTCATGATTGTGTTCATGGTGAGTACGTGCTAAGCACGGGAGTGATTGAAATGAGTAATGTGGAACGAGTAAAATATTGGCACTAGTATACTTAAATACAAATGATCGATCATTAGGATGTTAGTGTGTACACATGAGTCAAAAGTCGCGCGTGGCCTTGGTGGCGTTGAGTCACCAAGGAGGAGTACGGGTACGCCCGGAAATGGTATTTAAATATAGTCGGTGATGAGTGGAATCCCATCGACAGGGCGTGAGGATGAGTGGAATCCCCTCCGCGGGACCGGTGATGAGTGTAATCCCACCGTCAGGTAATGGTTGTGTTGTTGGATGTGAGTTCCAACGGTTATCCGCGTATTTGAGTCATATCTAGGTGCCAATGTTGTTTGATATATGTATCCATGTGTTGAGATTAATGATCCTTGTGAGAATGTTTGATGTGGCTATTTATGTTGTGAAAGTAGAGCTTAAAGATTCATGACATGTACTTGTATATATTGTTCATGCACCTTATAATGTAGCTTTTGTGGATCCTTGGTATGTGTGTGTAATGCCTTGGCTAGATCGTGCTCGGACCCTGCAATGTTGAGGTTTGTTTTTAGAGCTCACCCTCACTAAGCATCATTGCTTACGCTCTCTTTGTTCAACATTGCAGATCCTTAAGCTCGTGGGTTGCTCGCGCAAGTGGAAGGCTCCAAGTGTGGTTTTTGGCTTGAGTTCATCAAGTATGGTTTTTAAATGTTAGACATGTAATAGTTTGAGCAATGGGACATGTATGGCTTTGATGAGTAGTTGTTGGTTGTTTGAGAGCATGTATGGATTCCCTTATATCCTTCTTTTGCATGGTTTATGTTGCCATGATAAATTGTAAGTCATGCCTAATTGCTTATTTTGGATTTTAGCCTATGCCTTAAGAGTTTTTACATGTGTTTGAATGTTGTTTGAATGAATGCATGTTGTGGATTGTTGCCTTAGTTTTGGACATGTCTAAATCATGTTGAAGCATGCTAGTATAGTTGTTATCCCCTAAGTTGCTTTGTTTAGCTGTTGTATGGTGTTTTGGTGGTGTTTTGGGGCACCCTTGTGCCTCAAAACAGCCCAGACGAGTCTGCAGACAGGGGGCGTTTCGGAACGGGTCCCCCTGTTCCGGAACGGTCCCTTTGTAAATGACCTGCCGTTTCGAAACGGATGAGGGCGTTTCGGAACGTTTTTGCTACTGGAATTTTGAGATATTGGCGAGATGTAGCCGTTCTGAAACGGGCCTTTTGTGTTTCGAAACGGTCAAATCTCGTTGACCACGAGATATTGACCGTCAAGGTCGTTCCGATACGGGTCACCCCTGTTTCGGAACGGTCACCTTATGGTTGACCCAAGGCCGTTGACCAAGTCAAGGCGTTTCGGAACACCCTAGGGGCGTTTCGAAACGGCCTGCTGTAATGAAGTAAAATGGACTGTTTATGCTTAGTTTGGTCGGTGAATGTTCCGTTGATTGTATCTTCCGCTGTTATGCTCCACTTAGGGATTAAATGTGCATCTAGACAAGATTAAAGTTAAAAGAATTTTTAGGGTCGTTAACCGAGGGGGAATCCTTAGGGGTTTTCACTCGGTTTTCCCCGTGTGGCCCACTTGGACCGGTCATCCGACCAGACCGGGACGAGGGGGTTACACAATTGGTTTAGTTGATCAGACATTATATTTCTTAAGTAAAATTATATGTTTAAATCTTGACGTTGTAAATGAAACAATTTAAACTAAGAGTGTCGCTCACATAATAGCCTTTAGAGTATTCGATCTGAATTAATCAACTAATAAATTAAATACTGATAATTATATAAAAGAAACTTCCATATGTAAAGGGGTGATTTGAATAGTTTAAAAAGTCACCTTATATTTTGTTTATTTTTTTGTGAATTTACTTAAAATAAATATAAATTTCATTTGATTTTTATTTTTTTATTAGTGGTGTTTTGATAAATTTCAATTGATTTATTATCGAATTAACTCGTGACATTCACACAGTTAAAATTTTAATAAAAAGTTTTGTTATACACAACACTAAGGGCTGTGTATAAGAACTACTAAATTCTTATTATTATTTTTTTTTTACTTTTTTAATGGAATATATTAGAATGCAATTAATTACATTCTAAAAAATTAAAAATCATTAACTGTGTTTAATAGAATTAAATCCTAACATCCTAAATCTTAACCCTAAACCCTAAACCCTAAATAATTAGCCCAAGCCCTAAAATATTGAACTCTAACCATAACCCTAAACTATAAACCATAAACACTAAATATTGACCCTAAACCCTAAACCTTAACCATAAACCTTGACCATAAACCCTAAACCCTAAAACCATAAAAATACAACACTAAGACCTTAAAACAACAAACATAAACCATACACCATAAACACATAAAATATTCTACATGATTATTAATTACATTAAATACCCTGAATTAATGATGTTTAATATTTTAGAAATGTAATTAATTATATTCAAATAGATTTCTTTAAAAAGATGAAATAACAATTAATGATAAGAATCTAGTAATTCTTATACAGAGCCATAAGGACCGTATATAACAAAACCCTTTAATAAATAGTATAAATAATTAAATTTAGTTACTAAGCAATTTACTCTAGTTTAATTTCTTCCAAACAATGCAAGGAAGACGCCATAGATAGGAAAAATTATATCATGGGTGATTTCCACCACGTCATTCATGGGACCAACCAATGAAAACCACCCACTTCACCATGATTTTTCCATGTCATTTTTTCCAACCAATGAATCTTCATTAAAATTTAAATAATGATGAAGTGGGTGGTTTCCATTGGTTGTCCCATGGATGACGTGGTGGGAATCACCCATAATATAATTTCTCCATAGATAGGGATGAATTTAGGGGATTCCCAAGGTCCCGACCCCATGAGGTTTTTAAAATTTTTTTAATATACTAGTGTGGTTACATGGTAGTATTTGTTTATACATTTTTAATTTTTTTTAAAAATCTCTAATAGTAAAAAATATTATTTCAAATTTGATAATTCAAAAAAAGATAAATTTTTATGTTTTGACTTTTGACCACAAAACTTTTTATTTTCTTTAGTTTTACCTCCTTTTATAAAAGGGTTAATTACCCCATTCATACATGAAATATACTGAATTCTCAGTTGCATACATAATGTTTTAAAATTTTCAGTTTCATACATGAAATTTTTTTTCATTAACGGGTTCACCCACTTCCGTCACGGAAGGTGGCGTAGAACCCCACAGCCACTCAGAAAGTGACACGTGACATAATAAAATAATATATTTTTATAATTTTAAAAAATAAAATTCATTTCCCTTAATTTCCACGTCATTCCCCCCCCCCAAATTAGCCCAGAAATTTTCAGAGCTTTCTTCCCCAACCATCACTGCCTACATCACCGATCTACTCCACCGTTGGTCGAAGACTGTCATCGCCCTCGCCATCTAAACCGCCACCTTGCTCCGACCACACTCTGGTCACTGTTGGTCGGTGACTCGATCATTCTGCCATACCCCAACGCAACTGTACGTGGTCTCGAGATCAATCACAATTGCTTTGCCTCCTGCTTTGGTCGCCATTACAGCTTGAAAATAAAATCCAGAAAGATGTAAGAAAAATAATAAGAATTTTGAAAGATTTTGAGAGCTTTTTTTCGTATCTAAATTAATTTCTTTGATGAACTTGGTTATGACAGAAATGGAAACAGAGTGATTGAGTTGTTTTGGTCGATTCTGACCGCCTCCGCAGTCGGTGTGCGACACCACCCACACCACTATCCCCTTCATCCCCTCGATACCAAAACCCGACCACCCAACTACCGTTTTAGATCGTTGTTAGTGAGTAGACAGTGAAAAATTGTTCAAGTTTCTTAACACCAATCTCGGCCACCGCTCGCCATTGGTCGTCACCCGCCATCACCGGATTAAGCGATGTCCCATTCCGACTCAGCTCCGTGAGCCACTCGCGCCCTTTCACCGTCGGTCGCGTGGAAATTGGCTTCTAGGCTTGTCAGAAACCCAAAAGTTTCATCCCGTCACTTATACTTGGTCGAAAAAATGGGTTTTATTTTTTTTAAAAAAATATATTTTAATAATTTTTTTTAAAAAATAAAAATATTCTTTTAAGTGCCACGTGACATTTTATTAGTGGTCACAAGGTTCCACGCCACCTTCCGTGACGGAAGTGGGTGAACCCGTTAACGACAAAAAACTTCATGTATGAAACCGAGAATTTTAAAATGTTATGTATGAATGGAGTAATTAACCCTTTATAAAATTAGTATTTTTATTATAAATTTGGCAACATTTTTAGTTTATGCTAAACTAATTGTAATATCTAAATATTAGTTTGATAAAAATAAATAAAGTAAACAAATTATTGTTCTAAGGTTTGTTTGGAAATCACAGTGTATTTGCATGAAAATTGTAATTGTAACTACACACGATGTAACAGTAATTACAATGAATTTTGATTCCTATACATGTTTAACTGAAAAATGTAATTATACAGCAATTCTCTAAGTCGTGTTTGACAGTACAAATTGTAATTACATAGTTGTATAAATTTAAATTTTAAAAGAATATTAATTATAAAATTGAAGAGTATAATTAAAGTACAAAATATGAACTAAAACTCTTAAATTGAAAACAATCACGCATAAGCGCTCTAAAACCCACGCTTCACGACCACTTAAATGTTACAATAAAAATAGTGTCAACCAAACTAATCCAAAATGGTTTGATAAGAATCCATGTAGGTAAGGTAAGCTATGTAAAAATAAAATATTTAAATAGAAGTTGATCTTAAACTAATATCAAAATAAAAAAATAAATTAGTGGTCTCCCAATAATTTATTTGTACCAAAGGTGAGTCCATTAAGATCCGGGCATGGTCCCCAGGCATCGAAAGTAAAGTAATATTGGAATGTGACAACAGTTTCAATGGTACATAAACCAGTCATGATCGAGGAATTATAATAATAATAATAATAATAAAATGATATAGTTGATTGAAATTATTACAACGTCTCATCTAGCACCTGACCACGTACGATGAATCCTAGAGTTACGTAAATTTACCACGTGAAAGTTTTTCTCAAGGTCTATTTTTTTTTAATATATCTCAAGGTCTAATTCGCCACCGAGCATTTGGGCAATTTTGGGTGAAAAACCCCTTTTTAATTAATATTAAGGAAAATGGCTCCCAAAAACTATTATTTGGCAAAATGACCCTAAACTTGCCAGGTCGGCAGACCTCGCGTTGTGTAGAACGCGAGGTACGAAATCGCGTTCTGCAGAACGCGATTTTAGTCGACGTGGCATTGCTGTCCGTGTTAACGGTTTTACAGTACCTCGCGTTCTGCAGAACGCGAGGTCAACGAGGATTTGAAACGGCGGCTGGAATATATCGCACTGACCTCGCGTTCTGTAGGACGCGAGGTCTGTGCATTTCCAGCCTAAACAACAAGGAAAAACAAGCGTGGGTAGGCCTGTTCGAACCTAATTTCGAGTGTGTAAATGATATATTTTTAGCGATCATCGAGCTTGGGGTCGTAGTACTGAAAATTGTGTATCGTATGATACCAACATAGTTAATTTCCGTCAATTATACAATGATTTAAAATGGCTTCGAAAACCCTATGCCATCATATTTTTTTTATTGAAGTTGCATTTAAAGTAATGTCGATTTTCGGTTTTTTAATCCCATTAAATTTATTGTAATTGGGGAAAAATTAAATAAACATTATAAAGTTTAATTATAATATGCAAACAAAATTATAATTCGTAAAAGAAAATTATAATACGACATTATAAAATTTAAAAATGTTTTACATAAATATTAAAAACATAAGTAGAAAACAACAACAAAAAGACTAAAAATGCCTATGTCCACCCGTTCCACAGTCGGGTGGATGACGCTCACGATCCGGATACCTCCTGTCTCCATCCTGTGGTGGTCCCTGGTCCCTATCATCCTGACCATCGTGCGCGGTCTGCGGATCTGTGCGTGGCCCAGGCGGAGAGTAAAACAAACTACCTATAGGCGTACTGTCCACAATCGGAAACCCATACTGAGGTGGATAATCGATAAGCATAAGGTCAGTCGTGGGCGTATGGGGACGATAGGCATCAGTGGAGCCGTACTGGGGTGGAGGCATCGTCTGCTGGAAAGTCGATGGACCGCTATGCAATGGTGGGGCAGAAGATGACGCCCCTGGAGTGTCATATCGTGGTCTCGGACCGCGCTGCGTCGACTGCCTCTGGGTCTGCCTCTGGGTCTGGGACTGGCTCTGGGTCTGGCTCGCTCGCCCGCTCCCGCGTGGGCGGTTTTGGGGTTGCTGGGGAAGCCCTGCTTCGCGTTCGGCCGGAGTAAGGATATGTGGCATCCCATTGTTCATATACCACTGACCATAATTGAAAGTGACCGAAGGACCCCCTACCATAATTTGTTGGAGAAACTGTGGGCGTCTGAGAAATCGTTGACCCCAAAACGCTATCCAGATAGCGTGGTGCTCGGCCCAGTCAACCTCCGTCTTCCCCTGACGCGTAAGATTGTGGAAGGAGTCCATATTTTGCGGAGGGGTGGAACATTTTGGACGTACCCGAACTGTCGGAGTACCCTATCCGTAGAATGCCACACGCAAATTTCGTAGTTCAGCAGCGGCACGACGGAAATCCAAAGGTCTCGCTCTTGCACAATATCTGCTGGAGTAATCTCGCGAATCTCCTCTGAAGCGTAGGGCGTCCACACGAACTAAAAAAAATGAAAAATTTGTAACGGTTATATGAAATATTATTGGAAAAATAGTATGGAAAAAACCAAAATAATCGTTGAATTACCTTGTCCTCCGTCAAGGCATCGAATATATATATGTATTCTTTCTGGGACTCCGGCAGGCCGGTGTGGGATAGTGCGGTGATCCACCTTTAAAGAATGAAAAAGATCGTTAAATAAAATAATTTAATAAAAAAATTATAGTAGATTATGTAGTACCTCCGTAGAAGCGGAAATGACAAAGGAGAGGGAACCCTAAGCTGTGGTGCCAAAGTAGGGATCCGAAGCCAAACCCAAGCCTGCAGGAATAAACAGCATCCTCCCATCGATACTTTGGAGGCGTCAACGTTTCTGCAGAGGTCTCTGATAAGAAACGCCAAGACAGCTGACCCCCAAGATTTTAGTCCAGACTCATCTAAATTTGTCAGATGACGAAGCCACATAACGTGCACTTTTGTGCGAGTTTTGTCGGGCATTAATATCCCGCCAATAATGCGCAAGATGTGGGCTCGCGCACACCGCTGTGAAAATATAAATTAATAAACGCATCCTAATTAAAAAAATTGTAAGTTCATCCTAATTAAAAAAATTGTAAGTTCATCCTAAATATAGATTAAATATAGATTTAATAAATGCATCCAAAGAAATTAGTAACTTAATCCTAATTTGTAAATAAATATTTGTAATTTATCCTAAATATTTAATGTAGGCAACCTAAATATTTAATAAAGTATCTTAAATATTTACTGAATTCATCCTTAATATTTATCCTAAATATTTATTAAAAAGATCCTAAATATTGTCTGAATTCATCCTAAAAAATTCATAAAGCAACCTAATGTGCAAATAAATAATTTTAATTTAATCATAAATATAATAAAAGCATACTAAATATAATAAAAAAATACCTGAAGTGCAACTTCATCTGCATCGGGGGGAGGGGTTCCAAAGTTGTCCTCCAAGTACGATAGAGAAATTTTCCCTCCGTCCCACACTCCATCAGGGGGCAGCACGCCCATTTGTTCAGCAAATAGGATTGGCCAATGTGCCATCGCTATACCAGTAATAACGCTGCCATTTGTAGGCAACCCCAGAATGTAGGCAACATCCTCCAACGTAATTGTTGCCTCGCCAAATGGAAGATGAAACGTGTGCGTCTCGGGTCTCCACCGTTCTATCAGCGCGCTGATCAATGACGGTCTAACCTTCACCCCCTATATAGCGAGATATGTGCCCAAAACCAGCCCGCTCAATCAAACGCATAACAGCATCAACGGGTGCGACGGTGATATGGTTAAGGTAACATTGTAAGTTACGTTCGTATCCCTGAAAAAAATAAAAATAAAATAGTTAGTAAAAATAAAAGAATATAATTTAATTAAAAAATTTAGGAAAAAAAGGGAAAAATAATACCTCTGGACTGTTTCGCCAATATTCACTGCAGTGACTCGCTTGGTTGCGTAGCAAGGACTCCTCCATGTGATCGAACGATATATAAAAATTTAGAAAATTTCTATAGAACTCGCGTTCTGTGGAGGTTTTTAGAAAAAAAACCTACAATTTATAGAAGACCTCGCGTCGTTTGGGATGCGAGGTTAATGAACCTCGCGTTCTGTAGAACGCGATGTTCATGTACCTCGCGTCCTATAGAACGCGAGGTTCATTGAAAAGGCGCGTCAATGAACAGACGCGTGAACTGAACGGTCAGAAGGGACCTCGCGTCCTATAGAACGCGAGGTTCTAAAGAACTCGCGTTCTACAGGACGCGAGGTCGTGGGGTTTTTTAAATTAGAGTTTTTAAAGCGGGAAACTCATTTAATATTTAATATATTACAATTTTTATTTATAATAATAACAATAAAAAGTAATAATTATAATTATAATTAAAATAATAATAATATTAATAATCTAATAATAACAATAATAATAAATGATACTAACAATAAAATTTATTAGTATGATAGTAATAATAATAACAGTAATAATAAGAACAATAATAATAATAACAATAATGAATCATACTAAATACGCGTTATGTTTTCAGTAGTAACTAAAAATAACGACATAGCGCAATATTTTGGAAGTTAAATTAAAACAAAACTTCAAAAATACGCGCTATGTTGCCATTAGTAGCTGCAAGCGAAAACTGCGTACGTGAATACAGAAAAAAATTCTGTGGGTGCTCCTTGCCTCTCCAAGAGTTTGCTATTTATAGAGGGAGGTGAATATGATGACGTGACAACCTCGCGTTCTGTAGGACGCGAGGTCACTCTTACCTCGCGTTGTACAGAACGCGAGGTCTATGAGATGTTTGTATATATATATATATATATATATATATATATATATATATATATATATATATATATATATATATATGCACGGAGATGAATTTTTGTACGCAGTTAAGTTTAGTTTAGGTCTGTTGAATATGAGTTCGTGTAATACTGCATTTTTTTCGTTGCAATTTTTATGTCCGAAATATTGTTCATTTATGATAGTTGGAGTTCACTTAAAGATTTGTGTTCCGCGGGGGTACATACCTTAATATTTACCGACATATCGCAATATTTTGGAGGTTGTATGCTGCAGTAGTGGCTTCAATGGCAGCTTCTGTAGCCGCCGTCGAGAGGATCCCCGGCTACAGTTTTGAAAAGAAAGGACTTTTAGGAAGCGGGGGCGGATTCAGATCGACATTCTGCCGTGGCAGCCAACATTTTCAGATGCGGCGGGTGCCGATTACATTTGTTAATGTGGATCAAAGCTGCTACCATTTCAGAAGAAATCTGGATTTCGCTCTCTGCTTCTTTCAGTCGGGACCTCCGATCAAATTTGCCCGCCGGAGCTGCTGAATATATTGTTTCGAATTATATAGATAATTTATGTAGTTGTCTCAATTTACTTATTAAAGAATACATGTTGAAAGTTTTGTTAAATGAAATGCGACTTAAATTTACTTATGTGGTGTTTTTCCTTTCCTATAAATACCCACGAATTCCACCATCATTTACTCATTCCAAATTCTCTCTAAACACTCAATCCTTGCTCACCTTATGGCAAAATTTAAGGCAAAATTTTATTTTCTCGATAATTATTTTGAGTCAACAATCACCGGCAAAATGTCACTGAAAGATTTAATACAGTTGACAACAATCGAGGTTAGTAAACACACCGACAAACAAATTTCTTCCATGGAATGTTGAATCCCAACACCGTCAGCTAATGAAACGCACTACGTTATGAAGCTTACGAACGAAACAGTCGTTCGTAACATGTATGACCGACTCAATTCCGTCGGAGCTAGAGACGTCGATTTCAATGTTAAGTTTGTCAACGCCGGCGAAGGTAGTACGTCTGCACCCGTAGAACCTGCTCCGAACACTGAACACGCACCGTCTTCACCGGATGTTGATGTGGAGGAGCTGCAACTTTTTATGTACAGGCGTAGACAAAGAAAACAACAGATGATCGAAGAACTAAACATAAGTTCAGACGTGTCCACTGACTACGATGATTCGGATTAACCATTAACTTATGAAATTATCTTCCAATTATGTTATATGACGTCTTATTTCATCCTTTATTAATGTTAAACGGACTTCAAGTTATGTAAAACTACTAGCACTCAATTATATTATGGGCACCAGTAGTAGTAGTATTCAATTACCAGACTACAATTGTCTCAAATTCTCGAACATGTTCTCAATTACACAAACAAACAAATAGTAAATAGTACGGTTATTATAACTTCTGACGGAATATCTGAAACAAAGCAATTAAAGTGACCTCGCGTTCTATAGAACGTGATGTTCTAAAGATATCGCGTTGTATAGAACGCGAGGTACTAATATCGCGTTCTACAGAACGCGAGGTACTGGTTAACCCAGCCTCCCATCAAATCTATCCCTTACTTGTCGAAAGTTAGGGGACTGCCTCCCAGGCACACGCCATTCCTGACTTGTTCATCATTTACCTGCTTATCGGTTTTAGGTAATGGACAAGCAAAGTTACCTCTCTGAACCATTATTTGCCTTACACAACCAGATTCTCCTGGATTGCAAGGGCCAATAATTTTGCCTATATATGAAGAAGAACCATAAAACGAAAATATAAGTTACAATTGGCAATCAATTCCTAGAATTTTCTAAGTATCAAAATTTCAAAAGTCTTTCATAAAATATTCAAATGGCCGGACGAGGCGTTACTACGCAAGTTTACTACGATGGGCAGATATTCGAGGGTACCGAACTCGGCGTCCTTTTTCACTGCGAAGATCCGGTAACAATAAAGCTTCCGAGGAGATTATCGTTCAAGAAGTTGGTCAAGGAACTGGAGGCAAAAGTTCCTCATTTCGATAATCATCGTTTGTCCGACGTGAAGTATCGGGTGCCAATATCTATAGACCCTTTAGAGTACTCTGTATGCCAAATTGCGGAAAATGCTGATGTGCAAATGATGATGGAAGCCCACTTCGAGTATTCAATTGGGGGCCCCTCGAGCTGTATGTATCGTTCTCCGAGTCTAATCCAGTTGTCGAAATACCAAGCTGGGGCCGGACGAATTTCGACTTCGATCCGAATGCCAACGTTGATAGCCCGACCGCAGGTCTACGACGTGATTTTGGCCTACTCTGTCGAGACAACGAAGTTGGTGCATCGTCATCTGCTCCTCCAAGGCAGTCCTGCGTAGCTAGTATCGGGTTCGACCTGAACCAACCCCCAAACGATGAATTCGATGCACCAACAAATGCATCGTACAGTCCATACAATCCATACAATCCTTATAGTTTTGGGGGGAGGGAACATCGGCTCTTTACGTTACGCACGACCATGAAGCATCATATGGCCGACACTCAATGTATGTCCCTGGCACCGACTACGGTCAACCATCTATGGGGAGATATTCTTCTTTTGGGGGTGAGGGAGCGTCGTCTTCTTACGCTATGCACGACCATGATTCCTCATATGGACGACACTCAACGTATGTCCCAAGCACGGAGTACGTTCAACCATCTATGGGAATACATTCTTCTTATGGTGATCTTGATTTTGGTCTTGGAAATGAGGTTCGTGAGCGATCTCGTGAGAGGTCTCCCGCTCATCGACCCCAATCCTCGCCTCGAAGGGTAGTGATTCCAGAAGCTCTACTATTCCAGCTCCCGGAGGATGCTTCTGACGAAGAACCGATTAGAGAACCCGGGCCAGACGGAGACGAGCTGGGGCCATTCTATCCCGAACCAGAAGACTTGACAGAGTTACCAGAAGACCCAGAAGACACTGTCGTTCCACCACCAGATTTGGACGAAGAACCGACTGCCACCAACTTTCTTGTAGACGCAAGACCAATTTCTATGTTCCAGCCACCATCCCACTTCACAACGGTTGATATGGATGCAATGGACATCCCTGATTTTCCCCATGACGACACAATAGATGGCCGAGTCCACCGTTCTGATGGTGAACTAAGAATTGGTATGGTGTTCTCGAACAAGGAAATTGCGGTGGCGGCAGTTAAGCAGTACAACCTTCGTCATAATGTTGAGACGACGGTGAAGAAAAACCAAGCCAAATACTACAAGGCTCACTGCGTCCAAAAGGATCAAGGCTGTAAATGGAAAATCCGTATATCAGAGTTGAAGAGGGCAGGCAACCGTTGGAAAATAACAAAACTTGAGGGGCCCCATACATGCACCGTTGCTAGCCTCAACCAGGATCACAAGAACCTGGATGCAAAGTTCCTCGCGGACATCTTTTCCACACTGGTGAAAACAAATCCCCCTATGTCGGTCCTCACATGTCAGGCTGCAGCTCTAGCTGTCACCGGCTTCCGTCCAGGTTATTGGAAAGCATGGTATGCAAGGAAAAATGCCAAAGAGGAATTGTATGGCCGGTGGGAGGAATCTTACAAAGAGTTGCGCCCGTGGCTTAATCTCCTAGAGAAACATATCCCCAGAATGGTTGTCAAACTTGATACGGTTCTGGCATACGAAAATGATCGTGTCGTCCGAGGTGTTTGTCAATTCCACCGGTTATTTTGGACTTTCCCCCAGTGCATCAACGCATTCAAGCACTGCAAACCGATGGTCCAAATCGACGGCACATGGTTGTACGGAAGATATACACAGATCCTACTTCTAGCTATAGCACAGGACGGCAATCGCAAATGCGTTCCTGTTGCATTCGCAATCGTCCCGAAGGAGGATTTGGAGTCTTGGACGTTCTTTCTTAAGAACCTACGAAAATATGTCCTTGATCATGTAATACGAAGAAGAAGGGATGAAGGGGTGTGTGTTATTTCTGACAGAGGCACAGCGCTGCTGTGGGCGATACAAAATTTGGGTGACTATTGGAAGCCTCCATACATTCACCACCGTTTCTGCTTGCGGCACATAGCCGCAAACTACCTGCTGCAATACAAGAACCGTGATGAACGTCAAATGGTGCTCGATATGGGTACGTCCTTATGTCATTTTCATTTACTATATTATTTCTTACTCTCTTTTATTATTTCTTACTCCCATAACTATTCAACTGTCATTCCGTAGGCAACTCGCACTACAAACAAGAGGTGGCTGACCTGCTCGAGGAATTGAGAGCGAGAAACAAAAAAGGCGCAGAATACCTTGAAAAAATCCCAAAGGAAAAATGGTTTCGATCGTATGACGAGGGTAAACGTTATGGTCACATGACAACGAACTTGGCTGAGGCAGTGAACTCATCACTGAAGGGAGTTCGGCAGTTGCCTATCACTTCCATTGTCAAAGCGACCTATTATCGATTAGCTACCCTTTTTGCAACCTTGGGCAGGCAAGCAATTGAGTACATGGCAGGTGGACACAAAGTCCATCCAGATTTCCGCACAAGATTACATATTCAATTGGGCCAATCAAGACAGATGCAAGCAACTCTCTTCTCGCGAGAAGGACACTTGTTTCGTGTTGCGGAATTTTCCAGGCGGTTGGAAGCCATTCAGCACAACGCTTACGTGGTAGATCTGAGGGAAAAAACCTGCGAGTGCGGAATTTTCCAAACTTTCAAATACCCGTGCGCACACGCCATTGCTGCTTGCACTAACCAACGAATAGAATACATGCATATGGTTGATCCAGTATACTTACTCAAAACGGTGCTTAAGGTTTACGAAAAAGAGTTTCCTCCAATCGGAAATGAGGTTGATCCGAATGCTGTGGACACTGAACCGATCATACGCCCAGATCCAGCACTACTACGAGCCAAAGGACGTCCACCTTCTACAAGAATATACTGTGCCGAGGATTTGGTCGAACATCGAGAGAAAACCGGACAAAAGAAGCATTGTTCTTTACGTCGAAATACTGGGCACACAGCTCCTAAGTGTCCTAATCGCTCAGCCCCTCGTATTAATTAATTATTTTTAATTTGTATATGTGAGTTCGCACATGACAATCTAATCAATAAAGTCAGTCCACTTCGATTTATACAATCCGTCATCTTATATTTTCAATCATTCAAAAAAATATGTTATGATAGTGTTTTCGAATCAACTTTAAATTAGCGTACAATGGACGAAAATTGACCGTGTCATTGTCATACGATAGAGAATTTCTAGTACTACAACCCCAAACTCGATGTTAGCTAAAAATTTAAAATTTATACGTATGAAATTCTGCTCGAACATGCCTATCGACATTTGTTGAAATGCAACTTCATTCAAAAAAGTATGCTATCATAGGGTTTTCGAAGCCATTTTAAATCATTGTATAATTGACGGAAATTAACTATGTTGGTATCATACGATACACAATTTCCAGTACTACGACCCCAAACTCGATGATCGCTGAAAATATACCATTTACACGCTCGAAATTCGGTTCGAACAAGCCTACCAACGCTTGTTTTTCCTTGTTGTTCAGGCTGGAAAAGCACAGACCTCGCGTCCTACAGAACGCGAGGTCAGTGCGATATATTCCAGCCGCCGTTTCAAATTCTCGTGGACCTCGCGTTCTTCAGAACGCGAGGTACTGTAAAACTGTTAACACGGACAGCAATGCCACGTCGACTAACATCGCGTTCTGCAGAACGCGATTTCGTACCTCGCGTTCTACATAACGCGAGGTCTGGCGACCTGGCAAGTTTGGGGGTCATTTTGCCAAATAATAGTTTTTGGGAGCCATTTTTCCCAATATTAATTAAAAAGGGGTTTTTCATCCAAAATTGCCGAGCATTTGTTTATAAGCAAGTGTACTTTTTTCTATATAATTTCTCAAGATTATCATATGAATTGTTTAAATATTTTCTTTTTCATTATCCATTTAAATCAACTACAGCTACAGGTAAAGAGATTTAATTAATGCTTCAGGGTGCAAGAAATTCTTAATTTTTTTTAAAAAATATTTAATTAAGTATCTAAATTTAGTTTGCATCCAATTAAGTTTTTAAATCAAAAAATTAAATCAATTCCTTTCAAAAAAAAATAAATCAATTAAGCATTTTGATTAATTTTGACCGTTAAGTTTTAACAGTTTTTTTATTTGTTGGCTCAGTGTGTCGTGTTACATTGTTTCCACTTGACATTTTTTAAATTTTTTATTATATTTAAAAATTTCTTAAAAATTATAAAAATTGTTTTCTGAAAATATTTGTAGATGCAACATGATGAAATTACAGTGTATCATGTGCCAATAATATCTAAAGAAAAAACTGTCAATGTGTAATGGTTAAAATTAGTCAAATAGCTTAATTGATTTGATTTCTTAATTCAATAGCTTAGGTGATTTAATTTTTTGATTCAAAGGTTTAATTGAGTGTAAAAATATTCAAGAACTTAATTGATATTATTTCAAAAGTTCAAAGGCTACTTACATCCTTAAGCCTTTGGTTAATGATTTGAATATATAGCCGTTAAAGTGAATGTTACTCTACATCTAGAGATGGAGATAAAAAAAAAATTAAATTAGTGTTGGCTAGAGAAGATTTTATAAAAAAGAATTAACTAGACATGAACAAATTATAAGTATTGATTTTCTTTTAAGTGGTGTCAATTATTTTTAAAATGATGTCAATATTTTTAAAAATAATATTAATTTTATTTTAATATTTTTTAGTATAAAATTTATATAGATTTTTTTTAAATAGAGGGTAAGTTGACACCCTTCACAAAAGTGGAATTATAAGTTGTAAATTTTACTTATTATCGATTAAGTTTTATGTTGAATGCATAACAATATGTTGAATTTTATCTAGAAATTTGACAAAATTAAGAGTTTTTATATTTGGAACTGAAATAATAAAGATTTAAATTATAAAACTTTAGATATTAAAATAAAAATGATACAGTTTTTAAATATAAAAATACTATTTTAAAAATTGAAGGCAATACGAAGGGGAGGGAACCTATGCCCTACGTTCCTGCTTTTGTTTGTTACCTGCATGATAAATTTTCTTTTTTGATATAATATACTCGTAAACCCTTTATCCCTAAATAGAAGATTAATATGTGTAAAACTGTCGATAACGGAGGCCTTGATTTTGTCGACTTACAAATGAAAAACTCAGCCTTATTGAGTAAATGGTTATGGAGGTTTGGTAATGAACCAGATAGCTTATGGAGGAAAGTTGTTTGTGCTAAGTATGGATTAGAGGTGAACAGACTACTTCCGTGGGGGCTTAATCAGTCGAAAGCATCATGGATTTGGAGAAACATTTCAAAACCTTTAGTCGCGTAGTCTCACACTTTTACACTTCATATCAGAACCGAGTTGGGTGATGGTAAATCTATCAACTTCTGGGAGGATTGGTGGACCGAGGTGCAAAGTCTTAGGGAGGAATTTCCAAGAATCTATGCGCTAGCAATTAAAAAAGAAGGAAAGGTCGCTGATTTTTGGGATAACAGTGAAGGACAGCGTGTTTGGAGAGTGGTCCTTAGGCGACCTTTGTTCGATTGGGAAAAAGAGATATGGGCCTCCTTCAAAATCACAATTGATAGAGCAACGCCTAATTTAGGCGTAAGGGACAAACTGAAATGGTCCGGGGATTCCAGCGGCACATTTAGTGTCAAATCTTATTGCTCATTACTCTATAATGGTAGCTCTACGGACGCAGATTTTTGGAGGGTCGTTTGGAGAAAGATTGCACCCCGTGCAAAACAGAATTCCTTCTCTTGCGAAACGTGGAGTTAAGGTGCCCAGCTCCGGTAAATGTTTCTTATGTTCGCTTTGTATCGAATCAGTGGATCACCTACTGTGTCACTGTCCGATGACTTGGAGGGTTTGGCAAATGTGGGGTAGGATCCGGAATTGTTACTTGGTGATGCCTGCTAGCTTCAAAGATTTCCTATTAAGCTGGAACGATGAGGCAGAAAAGCAAAAAAACAAGGAGGTATGGTGGATGGCTTTTTATGGTTTTTCTTGGTCTATATGGCTTTGTAGGAACGATCTAATCTTCAATGCAATACTATGTAACGCCCAAAGCATCTTCGACATAGCCATGGCAAAAATGGGTTTCTGGTGCAAATGTAGATGGCCAGAGAAGTATAATTCGGTGCTGGACTTTATCCGTGACCCGACCATTGTCAACCATTTCAAGACCATAACAAAGGACAGCAGACCAAGAGTGGGATGTTGGATCCGGCCGAGTAAAGGAGGGGTAAAATTCAATATCGACACTGCAGTAAGGGGGAGTTTCGGGGAAGCTGCAATCGGTGGATTGGCACGCGATCATAATGGCAATGTTTTGCTGGAATTTTCTGAAAGAATC
The DNA here is from genome assembly GCA_030270665.1 of Hibiscus trionum. Lineage (NCBI taxonomy): Eukaryota > Viridiplantae > Streptophyta > Magnoliopsida > Malvales > Malvaceae > Hibiscus > Hibiscus trionum. The sequence goes on along the minus strand of BSYR01000020.1, from coordinate 29,198,912 downwards.
GGGCTATCCAACCCATCGGGGGCTGAACTTAAAGCCATTCTCAAAGCGTGCCTAATGTGGAACGAAAGTAGATGGAAAGATAAGCTAAGTCTCACCATTGAATCCGATAGCTTATTGGGAGTGAATTGGGTGCGCAACCATAATCAAGTCCCCATCGCCTTTAGTGAGCTGGTAAAAAAATGCCAATATTTCATAAACTTTTTGAACATCCAAGTAGCCTTTGTGTATAGAGAGGGGAACATTGAAGCTCATGAACTAGCAAAGAAGGGGATCGTGAATGGACAGTGGCACTCTTGGGAGAGGAAAGATCGCATAGGAGCTTGAGTCTTGTTGACTCTGTGAAATTCAAGCAGGTACTGCTTCCCCACCTCTACATTGACATTTGACTGCACACATTTGATGTTGGACTTTTCTGCAGCGAGTCGAAAAAGGGGTATTATTGCGATAGGATAAGGCAAATGGCGGGTTTGTGTGTAATGTTTATTTCGTTTGTGTACCCAAAAACCGTGTTCTATTAATAAAATTAAGGGCACTCTTTTCCCCCTACATAGGATTATAGGGGGTTTTTAACGAGGCCCATTTCCTTTTCAAAAAAAAAAAAAACTTTAATTATTGAAAGGGGTTTTTAACGATAATCGGTTTCGCTTAAAAATTTACATTTATAAAGGGGATAAGTCGAGAATATGATTACTCAAAAGAACCTAAATTTATGGCATTTTCACTGAAATAACACTTTAATTATTTTCAACATAGCACCTTTACAATGAACTCGTCGGGCTACCACGGCAAGGGACAAAAATCCTCAGCTCCTTTTTGGTGTCTCTTTCTATGTCATAACGCTAAAAATACATTGTACCCCTAATTCTCTAAACCATAATCTTAAACCCTAAACCTAACTTTTTTTAGTATATTAGTATGAAAGCATAAATATGGGCAACGGAAAGGAACATAAGACTTATATTCCACAGCGAATTTCATTCTTTTGTCAAATTTTTAATGTAAAGATGATAGATTAGGAATAATTTTGTTTGAGTGTCTCGGTAAATAAATAATTAAAAGGTAATATTTCGGTAAAAGTACCTAAATTTATATCAAAGTTGACTAAGAATTTTTTTTTTGACAAATACTAATTCTATTTCTACCTAAAGAGAGAGGGGATACTCTAAGAGAATGAATGCTTCGGCTGGATCTTGAACTCTGGACCTAAGAAAAGGGGAAGAGAGTAGGTGAGCAGCTTTGACCAACCGACCATCAACACTTGCTCAGTTGACGAAGAGTTTGAATAGTTAAAAGGGCAAAATGGGGGGGGGGGGTAAAATTAAAATTAGGGAAATGTAGTTGAAAAATGGAATTATTTAAGGATTTGTGATGAAAGTTACCTGCTTTGGTTGTCAAACAGTTGTTTACGACTTTAGTTTTTTTTATTGTAATATATATATATAAAGAAAATAAAATTATCGGGACTAAAATGAAAAAATTACAGAAGTTATTTTCAGCACGTGTCGTACAATGTTTAGGGAAAATAGCAAAGTCGCACGTTTGTGTTGATTTTTGACCAAAAGTGAAGGAGAAAAAAATTACAGGACCAAATAAATAACATTCAAATAACAGGGATTAAAATAAAAAATTAAAATTAAGGCATTCAATAATATTTTTGTTTGAACCGTAAGTATAGCGCAATACTTTGAAAGTAAATTCAAATTATATGGATTGAAAATGATTTTTTTCCAAAAATATTTGATTTTTTCCCAAAAATATTTGATTTTTTTGTATTTATTAGCAATTTTAGATATTGGACTTCGTACTTTTTTAACTTACTAGATATATTTAGGGGTGAGCAAAACTCGACTCGAAAAAATCGAAAATTTTGACTCGAGTCGAAATTTCATAAACTCGACTCAACTCGAAAAAAATTCAATTAAAGTTTAAGTTGTAAAATGGAAATTCGAATAACTCGAAATTTTTAGTAATTAATGGATTGGTTTTTAAGTTTGAGTCGAATTCCTCAATTTTTCCTGGTATATATAGACTGATATAAAAAAATATGAAGAAATATATGCCACATATGAAAAACTATGAACATATATGCATATCTTATATGATTAGAAAAAGTCTTTTAAATTAGAGTCAAAATGTACTATAACATGATAAATAATTACAATTAAATTTATATATGAACTCGAAAACTCGACTCGAATGGAAAAAATTTCAAATAAAATTTGAGTTGTAAAATATGATGCCTCAACTCAAATAACTCGAAAAATTTTTACTCGACTCGATCGAACGCTCACCCCTAGAAATATTATCGGAGTGACAGTCAGAGACAACGTTGATTTGGTTACAATTTTTTGCACACAAGGACCAAATGGAAAGAAAATTAAAATTATAGGAACCAAAATAAAATTTTCAAAAATTTGGTAGTAAAAATACATATCAAATTCTTATATACAGTGATATATTTTTGTATAAAAGATTTGAATTTTTAAGTCTGACATGTTAAAAAAATCAGAGTTAACGATTTAAAAATATTAATAAAAAATAATTTTAAAGGTCAAAATGAAGTTTTTCGGGACGAAAATAAAGACATGACACCTTTGGCGCATAGATCTCGAAAATTTAAGTGGATTAAAAAATTACACCATCAAACACAAGCACAAAATTATGGTCTTTACTCAACTTTTTTCCTAAAAAAAACAAAATTTTGGTCATTCAAAATTTTGTAATACACTTATAGTTCAAACAGGCAATTTTGGGGGGAAAACCCCTTTTAAAAAAAATATTAGGGGTTTTGGCTCCCAAAAACTATTATTTGGGAAAATGACCCTTAAACTTGCCACGTCGGTGAACCTCGCGTTTTGTAGGAAGCGAGGTACGATGTCGCGTTCTGCATAACGCGAGTTCAATCTACGTGGCCTTGTTTTTTGTGATAACGATTTTACAGAACCTCGCGTTCTGCAGAACGCGAGGTCCCCGAGAATTTGAAAGGGCGGCTGAATATATCGCACAGACCTCGCGTTCTGCAGGACGCGAGTTCTGTGCTACTCTGGGCTGAAGAACTAGGGAAAACAAGTGTGGGTAGGCCTGTTCGAGCCCAATTTCGGGCGTGTAAATCGTATATTTTTAGCGAACGTCGAGTTTGGGGTCGTAGTACTGGAAATTCTCTATCGTATGACACCAACACGGTTAATTTCCGTCCATTCTACACTGGTTTAAAATGGCTTCCAAAACCCTATGTTATCATCCTTTTTTGAATGAAGTTGCCTTTGAACAAATGTCGATAGGCATGTTCGAGCAGAATTTCATACGTATAAATTGTAAATTTGTAGCTAACATCGAGTTTGTGGTCGTAGTACTGGAAATTCTCTATCGTATGACACCAACACGGTTAATTTTCGTCCATGCTACATTGGTTTAAAATGGCTTCGAAAACGCTATCATAACATATTTTTTTGAATGACTGAAAATATAAGATGACCTACGGTATAAATCGAATTAGACTAACTTTATTGATTCGATTGTCATGGGCAACTCGCATATACAAATTACAAATAATTAATTAAGACGAGGGGCTGAGCGATTAGGACACTTAGGAGTTGTGTGTCCAGGATTTAGGCATACACTACAATGCTTCTTTTGTCCGGTTTTTTCTCGATGTTCGACCATATCCTCGGCACAGTGTATTCTTGTAGACCGCGGACGTCCTTTGGCTCTTAGTAGTGCTGGATCTGGGCATATGGTTGGTTCAGTGTCCACGGCATTCGGATCAACCTCATTTCCGATTAGAGGAAACTCTTTTTCGTAAACCTTAAACATCGTTTCGAGTAAGTATATCGGATCAACCAGATGCATGTATTGTATCCGTTGGTTTGTGCAAGCAGCAATGGCGTGTGCGCACGTGTATTTGAATGTTTGGAAAATTCCACACTCGCAGGTTCTTTACATCAGATTTACCACGTACGCATTGTGTTGAATGTCTTCCAACCGCCTGGAAAATTCTGAAACACGAAACTTTTGTCCTTCTCGCGAGAAGAGAGTTGCAGTCATCTGTCTTCATTGGCCCAATTAAGTATGCGGTTTTGTGTGGAAATCCGGATGGACTTTGTGTCCACCTGCCATGTACTAAGTTGCTTGCCTTCCCAAGGTTGCAAAGAGGGTAGCCAAACGATAATAGGTCGCTTTGACAATGAAAGTGATAGGCAACTGCCGCACTCCCTTCAGTGATGAGTTCACTGCCTCAGCCAAGTTCGTTGTCATGTGACCATAGCGTTTACCCTTGTCATACGATCGGAGCCATTTTTCCCTCGGGATTTTTTCAAGGTATTCTGCGCCATGTTTGTTTCTCGCTCTCAGTTCCTCGAGCAGGTCATCCACCTCTTGTTTGTAGTACGAGTTGCCTACGGGATGACAGTTGAATAGTTATGGGCGAAAAACACATGCAAAAAGGTCGTAAATGAAAGCGAGCAACAAGTAATATAGTAAATGAAAATGACATAAAGGACGTACCCATATTGAGCACCATTTCACGTTCATCACGGTTCTTGAATTGCTGCAGGTAGTTTGCGGCTATGTGCCGCAAGCAAAAACGGTGGTGAATGTTTGGAGGCTTCCAATAGTCACCCAAACGGTCTATCGCCCACAACAGCGCTGTGCCCCTGTCAGAAATAACACATACCCCTCCTTCCCTTGATCGTATTACAGGATCAAGGACATATTTTCGTAGGTTCCGAAGGAAGAACTTCCAAGACTCCAAATCCTTCTTTTGGACGATTGCGAATGCAACAGGAACGCATTTTCGATTGTCGTCCTGTGCAATAGCTAGAAGTAGGGTCTGTGTATATCTTCTGTACAACCATGTGCCGTCGATTTGGACCATCGGTTTGCAGTGCTTGAATGCGTTGATGCACTGGGGGAAAGTCCAAAATAACCGGTGGAATTGACAAACACCTCGGACGACACGATCATTTTCGTATGCCGGAACCGTATCAAGTTTGACAACCATTCCGGAGATGTGTTTCTGTAGGAGATTTAGCCACGGGCGCAACTCTTTGTAAGATTCCTCCCATCGGCCACACATTTCATGTTTGGCCCGCCTCCTTGCATACCATGCTTTGTAAGATTCCTCTCATCGGTCATACAAAATTTCAACTTTCAACATGTATTCTTTAATAAGTAAATTGAGACAAGTCGATACAATATCTAAAAAAATCGAAACAATATATGCAAAAAGTCCGGTGGGCAAATGTGATCGGAGGTCCCGAGTGAAAGAAACAGAGCGCGATAATCAGATTTCTTCTGAAATGGTAGCAGCTTTGATCCACATTAGCAAATGTAATCGGCACCGGCCGCATTCGCAAAATAGGACTGCTTCGGCAGAATGGTCGATCTAAATCCGCCCTCGCTTCTTTAACTCTAGACTTTTTGCAGATTGTGCGGGCAAGCTGTGTACTTCAGAAAAGAGTCCCCAAGAAGTGCCTCGAAAGTTTTACTGGAAAGTTTCCAGGCACTTCCTAATAGTCGTTTCGTTTCAAAACTGTAGCCGAGGATCCTCTCGACGGTGACTACAAAAGCTTCCATTGAAGGGGACGCAGCCACCCACAATCTCCCGAATATTGCGATATGTCGGTAAATATTATTCAATCAACGTATTATGCGGGGGTTTGTACCCAGCGGAACACAAATCTTTAAGTGAACTCCAACTATCATAAAGGAACAAAAAATACAAAAAAAATTTCAACTGCAAAAAACGCAGCATAACACGAAATCATATTCAACTGCAAAAAACTTCACTAGTTACGAAAATCCATCGGCGTGCATATATATAGACCAACCTCTAACTGGCCTTGCGTTCTGTACAACGTGAGGTTTAAAGGACCTCGCGTCCTACAGAACGCGAGTTTGCCACATTCACCCATCTATAAATAGCAAACTCTTGGGGAGGCAAGGACCACCCACAGAGCAATTCTAAAAATTTTCAATCGCAGCTACTAATGGCAACATAGCGCATATTTGGGAAGTTTTTTTCAAACTAATTTCCCGAATATTGCGCTATGTCGTTATTTGTAGTTGCGTATATACGTCATCAAATCCACGTCAGCAGTTTTCGATTGCAGCTACTAATGGCAACATAGTGCGTATTTGAGAAGTTTTTTTTTCAAACTAATTTCCCGAATATTGCACTATGTCGTTATTTGTAGTTACTAATGACAACATATCGTGTATTATTATTATTATTATTATTATTATTATTATTATTATTATATTTAATTACAATTATTATTATTATTATTATATATTTACTATTATTAGTATTATTATTTTTATTATGATTTTTATTATTATCAGTATTATGATTATTATTATGATTATTATTATTATTATTATTATGATTATTATGATTATTATGATTATGATTATTATTATTATAATTAGTATTATTATTATGATTATTATTGTTATTATTCTACAAAACGCGAGGTTCATTTACATCGCATCCTAAAGGGCGCGAGCTCTTCTATAAATTGGTGGCCCTACCCCATATCAACCACAGAACGCGAGTTCTTTAGATTTTTACAACAAATTATCGGCAATCCTTATCTTACATTCGATATAATGGAAAGCTTACTACGCAACGAGGCAAATCACTGCAATCATTATTGGAGAACAACTCAAGAGGTATTACTTTTTCCTTTTAATTTTTTTAATTTTTAATTTTTTTAAATTTTTTTAATTTTACTAACTATTTTATTTTTTATTTTTTTTATTTTGAAGGGATACGATCGTCAGTTAAAATGTTACCTTAACCGTATCAACAACCCACCAGTTGATGCTGTTATGGCGTGGATTGAGCGCGCTTGTTTTGGCCACGTAGCAAGGTATATAGGGGGTGAAGTGTAACCCATCGTTGATCAGCGCGCTGATAAAACGGTGGAGGCCAGAGACGCACACGTTTCATCTCCCGATAGGCGAGGCAACAATAACGCTGGAGGATGTTGCCTACCATCTAGGGTTGCCTACAGACGGCAACGTTATTACGGGTGTCGCTATGGGCATTGGCCAACTATATTTGCTGAACAAATGGGAGTGATGCCCCCTGAGGAAGTGTGGGACGGTGGAAAAATAGAATTATCTTATTTGGAGGCTGAATTTGGAAACCCTCCCCCCAATGCGGATGAAGTTACACTTCAGGTATTTTTTCGATTTTTTAACTATTTTATATATTTTTAATATATTTCATTTATTTAAAAATTAGGATGCCTTTATTAAATATTTAGGATGCTTTTATTAAATTTAGGATGAAATTACAAATATTTATTTGAACATTATGATGCCTTTATGAAATATTTAGGATGCTTTTATTAAATATTTAGGATGCTTTTATTAAATTTAGGATGAAGTTACAAATATTTACTTGATAATTAGGATGCCTTTATTAAATATTTAGGATGCTTTTATTAAATTTAGGATAAAGTTACAAATATTTATTTGCAAATTAGGATGCATTTATTAAATATTTAGGATGCCTTTATTAAATTTAGGATGAAGTTACAAATATATATTTTTTTTAAAATTAGGATGTCTTTATTAAATATTTATTTTCACAGGGGTTTGCGCGTGCCCAAATCTTGCGCATTATCGGCGGGATATTAATGCCAGACAAATCCCGCACCAAGGTGCACGTGATGTGGCTTCTTCATCTTACAAATTTCGATCAGTCTAGAGGAAAATCTTGGGGAGCAGCTGTCTTGGCGTTTCTTTACAGAGAGCTCTGCAGAAACGTTGATGCGTCTAGATCATCGATGGGAGGATGCTGTTTACTCCTTCAGTCTTGGGCTTAGTTTCGGATGCCTTTTTTAAGCCCGCAGCTTAGACAGCCCGCCGCTATTTTATTTCCGCTTCTACGGAGGTACTACGTAATCTACTATATTTTTCCTATTTTTAAATTATTTTATTTAACGAATTGTTTTTTATTCATTATTGATAGGTGGAGCGGAACACTGACCCACAACGGCCTGCCGAAGACCCAAAAACAATTCAGGCTTCTTTTGGATAAGTTGAGGCACGACCAAGTAATTCGAAAATTAATTTGAATTTTTTCATACAATTTTTTCCAATAATATTTCATATAACCGTTATAAACGTTTTCATTTTTTTTAGTTCGTGTGGAGGCCCTACGATTCAGAGGATATTCAACAGATTACTCCACCCGAGATTCTGCGTGACCAGCAAGTATGGATTTCCTTAGTGTCGCAGATCAACTATGAAATTTGTGTGTGGCATGCTACGGATAGGGTTCTTCGACAGTTCGGGTACGTCCAAAATATTCCACTCCTGACTCCACAAAATATGGACGAATTCCACCATCTGACGCGCCAGGGGAAGACGGAGGTTGATTGGTCCGATTACCACGCTCAGTGGATAGCGGTTTGGGTTAATCGATTTGCCCAACGCCCACCCCTTCTCCGACCCATTATCGAAGGGGCCGATTCGGTCGATTTCAATTACTTCCAATGGTATGCGCTCAATGGGAAGCAACATATCCTTACTCAGGCGGAGCGCGAGGAAGAGCTTCCCTACCCTCCCCAAAATCGCCCACGCGGCACCCGTCGAGCGACCCAGAGCCAAAGGCAGAGCTAGTTGAGGCAGCGCGGTCCGAGACCACGACATGACACTGCAAGGGCCTCATCTTCTGGCACAGCATTTCATACTTTTAGCAGTCCTTCGAGTTTCCAGCAGATGAGGCCTCCATCCCAATTCGGCTTTTCCGATGCCTACCGTCCCCATATGCCGACGACTGACCTTCCGCTTATCGATATTCCACTGTTGGCATCTCAGTATGACTTTAGCATTGTGGATCATACGCCGGTGGGTAGCTTATTTACTCCCCGCCTGGGCTCAGCACAGATCCGCGTATCGCACACGATGGTGACGATGATGGGGACCAGGGACCAGCACATGATGTTCGGAGGTATCCAGATCGTGATCGTCGTCCACCCGACTGCAGAACGGGTGGACATAGGCATCATTAGTCTTTTTTTATTGATTTGTACTTATGTTTTTAATATTTTTATTCAAGACATTTGTTTTTTATAATGTCGTATTATAATTTTGTTTATCTGTTATAATTAAACTTTAAAATGTTTATTTAATTTCAGTTTTGAATTAGTTTTATGCGATTACTAAACCGAAAATCGACATTTCTTCAAAGGCAACTTAATTCAAAAAAGGATGATAGCATAGGGTTTTGGAAGCCATTTTAAACCAGTGAGAATGGACGGAAATTAACCGTGTTGGTGTCATACGATAGAGAATTTCCAATACTACGATCCCAAACTCGATGTTCGCTAAAAATATACGATTTACACGCCTGAAATTGGGCTTGAACAGGCCTACCCACACTTGTTTTCCCTAGTTCTTCAGCCTAGTGTTGCACAGAACTCGCGTTCTGGAGAACGCGAGGTCTGTGCGATATATTCAGCTGTCCCTTTAAATTCTCGGGGACCTCGCGTTCTGCAGAACGCGATATTCTGTAAAACCGTTAACACAAACAACAAGGCCACGTAGACTGAACTCGCGTTATGCAGAACGCGATATCAGACATCGCTTCCTACAAAACGCGAGGTTCACCGACGTGGCAAGTTTGGAGGTCATTTTCTCAAATAAAAGTTTTTGGGAGCCAAAACCCCTAATATTTTTTTAAAAGGGGTTTTTGCCCCAAAATTGCCGTTGACATAATTTAAATGTCTTCCTATATGCGCCATTTCATTTTAATGGCTCAATTTTTGAATTTTTCATTTTTAATCCCGCCAATTTATTTCCCTTACTTTTTTGGTCCCACTAACCGTTAAGAAATGAATCAAAGTCGTCGGTAACTGCTGGGGCGGAAGGTAGTGGGGACATGGCCCTCAAAATTTCGGAAAATTAGAATTTGGCTCTTAAATTTTCAAAATATTTAATTTGGCCCCTCAAAACTTTTAAAAACTCATATTAAGCTTCAAAATTTTGAATATTTCTAATTGAATCCCCTCTCATTATTTTTAAAAGTTATTATTAATTTCTCAAAATTATTAAAAATTTTAGTGAAATCCTCAAATTTTATTGAAAATTTTAGTTTAAGCCTCCAAATTTTTAAAAAATTTAAGTTGGCTCTCCAAAATCTTTACCCCGAGCTCCGCCAACTGTTGACAACTTTACCAAAGTAGATTTCAGCTATCGGTGACTTTGGAGTTACTGTAGTTTTCACCATATAACTCTAAAATTGAAATAATTCCATGAGAACTTTATTTTCATGATTTTTTAAAACACCATTTCCACCTAATATTTCCGGGTTAAGAAGTGATTTTATTGTATAACAACTAGTATTTGATACATTGGTTGAGTAATCTGAGTCAAGTATTGCAAATGTTCACAATAAGAATAATCATTCCAATCCAATTTACTCCCCTTACAGAATGTTGTTTAATTAAAGAACCTAATATCTCATCCAGTTAGTACTGGACCAAGTGGTATTTGGTAGGTTAATTTAACATAGGATAATGATGGGTAAGAAGTAAGAAGGGAGGGTGAATGTAGACAATATTCTTGGTTGAAACAGCGACGTAAAGCAGGCCCCTTGTCGCTATTAACTCTAGTCCTTTCTTGCATGAATGACTTTTGTTCATTCTTTCTTTCTTTGGAAAATTAACTATATACCACATATGAATTCAAAGAACATGACCATCTGCACTTATCCTTCTCAAAATGTCATTTAGATCCTTCTCGATGTTGTTGTTTTTGACATTAAATAGAGGTGGAGGCTTGCCTAACCTTTCCCATCTTATTTGAACACTTTGATCAATTAATTCCGCTTTACATTTATTTGAGTTAATTGCACCACACATCCCTAATCGATAACTTCATTTTAAATTAGTCTCTGAAATTTTGAATGTTTTAATTTCTACCTCCACACTATAGCTCTCATTCTAAATTGTTCCCTAAACTTTTGAATATTTTGAATTCAAAGAATATTTTGATTCATCCACAAACTATCGGTATATTCTAATCACATCAACTGCTAATAAAAACGTTAAAAAATTGGTAAGTGTCATGTAAGGCCGGAAATTAACTATGTATGGTGGCCCACCCGACCCACCTAATTCAACTAAATGGATGAAAACCCGATAAAATGTGGGTTTGATCCGTTTGAAGTGGATGGCGAATGGAGCAGGTGATGGATCCGGGTGAAAAATTTTCAACCCATCATCCGATCCGTCACCTGCTCTATCCATCGGTATAATATTGATTTTAAAAAATATTTTGAACCTTAGACTTTTTTAAGCTTTTGTTTATTATTGGGAAATGAGAATTTTGTTTATGTAGGTTTTGTTGTATGTAAGATTATTTGGAAATTTAGAACTTTAATAATAATTGACTTTAATGTATTAAATATTAATTTTTTAGTAAGATTTTACATGTATTTTTAACTATAATTTTTCAATAATAAAACCCATTTATGATCCGATCCACCCGCCTCATCCGCGATTGATGGGTGGGGCGGATTTGGGTCAATGATCAAGCGGGTGGTGGGTGGGTTGAGTGACGATTTGGGATACAGATGATGGGATGGGTGAAGCTCCAACCCATCCAAATCCGACCCGTTGGCAGCCCTAGTGTCATGTAAACATTGATGTATGGTATGCAATAATATGATGTGACGTAAATGATAATTATTGTTGCATATATTAATAAAGTTAGGGATAAAATTGAAATGTTCAAAAGTTTGAGGACTAATTTAAAATGAGAATCATAATTTGGGGATAAAATTAGAACATATAAAAAGTTTAAAGATCAATTTAGAAGGAAGGTTATAATTTAGGAACATATAGTACAATTAAGTCTTTATTTATTTATTTGACACTTGTTATCTGCCTTGGACTTGCATTAAAAACTTTTTTTTGAATGATCTAAAGATGATTACAAGATAAATATGTTCATACATATCTTTAACCTTTTAACAATGCGCATACATCTTGTAGAGAAAGCGATTTGAACTCGTGTCTCTTACTTATATATAAAGCAAAAACACCAATCATTGGAGGTAAATTTATTCATTCCAAAGCCTTATCCAGTAACTTTACCTTAATTCTTTCAAAATTTATCTGATGGTCAAAAGCTCCGTTTACAGTATTGTGACAAATGGCTGCCACGTAGATACAGAATAAACCCCAGTATGCTGACATGGCACTATACATTATGCAATTTCGGGTCCAACCCCCGCCGCCGTGCGTCATTTGACTCACGTGCTCAATTCCTTGTTTAAAGAGAGAGAAAAAAACATTTTCCCCTACCGTTATATAGAGAGGGTTAGGCAGTTGAAATGTTGCGACACCAAAACACTAGTTTGTCAGCAGCTAGTTGCCACTGAGACAACAAACAGAACAACCTCCGCAAATCTAACCCCATTATGGACGAATCTTCTTTCTTCCAGTACTCGACAACACCCGAAATCTCCCCGGAATCGTCCTTCTGCTCGCCGGAGCCCTACAATTCTGTTTTCTTCAACTTCAATGACGCCGAGGAATTGCTTTGGATGGATTTATTGACAGGAGGAGACGGACCCAAACCCGAACCCCAAGAAGTTACTTCGGATGCTAAACACGAAGAACTCGAACCCGAACCCGAACCTGAAAAGAATTACAGAGGGGTAAGGAAGAGGCCGTGGGGGAAATTCGCGGCAGAAATCAGGGATTCAACTAGGAACGGTGTGAGGGTGTGGCTAGGAACATTCGACAGCGCCGAAGCGGCCGCTTTAGCTTACGACCAAGCGGCGTTTGCGATGAGGGGACAGTTGGCCACTCTCAATTTCCCGATCCAAGTCGTCAAGGAATCGCTCGTGGAAATGGAGTATGAATGCGAGGAGGGCTGCTCCCCTGTTATGGCTTTGAAGAAGAAGCATTACTTGAGGAAGAGGTCCAAGAACAAGAAATGTAAACGGAGCGCGGTGGCCGGAAATCAAAAACACCACAACTTGGTGTTTGAGGATTTAGGAGCTGATTACTTGGAACAACTTTTAACTTCTTGTGAAAGTTCGGGTCCATGGTAAAAAGCTTTTAACCACGATGGCTCGTGTTTTTTTTTTTTAATCTTTTGATTGTATTTTCATTTTCTTGATTTCATTGAACCTTGGAGCGGTCCCATTTTTTCTTTGGGGGGGTTTGAACCTTGTTCCATATAAATATAGTTCATGTTATCTGGTTTTGGTTTTCTATACCTCTACGATGTTACTACTAGGATTGTGCTTATCACTCATTATTTATAAGCATTTCTTAGTTAATAATTATAAAATTATACAACTAGAAAATAAGTGCATCATATCATTAAAGATGTTTATAGATCGGGTCGGGTCAGATCATATTAGATTTATATATGAGATTAACATACTTCATATTTATTTAAGCTTGGTTCGACTCAAAATATGACCCCCTAAGTTTTATTCAAACTTGCTCGTTTTAACCTACCCATCTTACTTTTTAATATTCATTATTTCATATTAAAAATTATGGAAAATTATTCTATGCACTGTTGGTGAAAAACTTGTTTTCTATGAGTATCTAGTTTTAGGGTTTAGAGTTTAGAGTTCAGTGTTAGAGTTTTAATGTTTGTGTTAGGTTTTATGGTTTAGGAATAGATTTGATGGTTTAAAGTTTAGAATTTATGGGTAAGGGCCTCTAAAGGTGACATGTGACAGATTTAGAAGTTCACTTAAGAAAAACAACTTTCCAGTGACGATGCATCAAATAATTACCCAAAAATCATTATATTTCTAATTCAATATTTTTATTTTATTAAAATTATTTTTTATTCTTTTATACATCAACAACTTAATATATTTTTATTACATATATTATAGTATTATATATTTAATTTTTACATATATAAAATACATAATATATTTTTGAAAAATTAAAATCCACTAGAGGATATATCCAAAATTACAATAAAAGTTCACAACTTAGTAAACAAAACATCTAAATCCAGACATAATCTTAGTAACAAAACTAGCGTTTCAAGATCAAAAGAGGACCATACAAGGAAAATGTAAGAACCTAATCCAAAGACTCGAAATAAAAGAAGGATACAAACATCACCAAAATCGACGATGATAGGTAAAATCATCAACAAACAACATAAAAATTGCATATTACAATGAAGGTACGTTGACAATAAGGTCATTACCACAACTCAATCGCGAATAAGGAATGATAGATGTAATCGCGTATCCAAATCCAGTTCGAGGGTCCGAGACAGGGAGATCAACAACATAATGAAAGAAGCGCCATCATGATCAGTCGTGGCGTCGTCAGATTCCAACCCTAATAGAAAATCAAAAAGAAAAAAAAGCGTGCCAAAATAAAGAGAAAAACGTACCAAAAGGTAGAGTAAAATCGTGGAACAAGAGCATAATAATTTATTGAAAACTGAAAAACAAAACAAATGAAACAATAAATCCCGACAGTCGGCGACCAATATTAAAATTGGTGTCGTCGCCGGTGTTTAAAGGAAAAGAGGAACTGTAGCGCCCCGAATTTAGGGCCGGGAGATAATCGGGTTAGTTAAACTGGTTTGGGTTAAATTAATTTGGGGAAAAACTTTTTTAACAAACACCTAAAGTATTTTAATGAAGAATGGCAAAAAGAGGATTTTGAAATTCTAAAAGGGTTTTGAAAATGCTATCATCTTCTTCAAACTCTCTTTTAACGTTATTTTTACTCAAACACCATTTCTACTATTCCATTGATCTCACCACTTCATCTAAGCAAGATTTTCAAGGTAATCATTCTCTTATTTTTATTTTCTCTTTCTTAAACATGTTGTAGATGAAATCTATCTTTAAACTCATTGTTTAAATTTGTTTCCAAAATGCTTTGAGTTGGAAAAGGAGGAAAAGGAAGAAATTTCGTTTGGGTCATTTGATCCTAAGTTTAAAGGTGTTTTTAACTTTGTTTTGATGTTCTAAAAATGTTAGGATAGTGGCTTTTTGGTGGGAACCCGAAACTAGTAAAAAGGAGGGGTTTTTAGAGTTGAAAAATTAGGTTTTTGGGTTGTTCTTGTGAAGAACTTGGGTTGATGGTTTCTAGACTTTGGGAGTTTGACCTATAAGGGTGTATCGATACTAGCCGTGAGGGTATCGATACGGTCTCTTGGGGTTTACCGTTAAAGACGTATTGATACGGGCCTTAGGCGTATCGATACGGCCTGTGGTCTAATTGTTAAAAGTAACTTCTAATGTCCTTTTTTGCTTGGTTCATGTTCGTGTTTGCTTCCCGCTGCTTGTCTCCTCACATAGGATCTAAGTATGGCATCTAGACAAGATAGTTAAAAAAAACAGAGTTGCTAATCGGAGTGAGGCCTTAACGGGTTTCACTTCGATTTTCCCCATGTAACCCGTTCGGTTTGGCCTGGTGGCTAGGCCGGGTCGAGGGGGTTACAGGAACAAAAGTGAGCGGCTCTATAGTTGAGAGCAAAAGATTAGTGAGGGGCTAGAGTTGAAATAACTTGAAAATTAATTAATTAACTAAATACAAAATATATAATATATTAAAAATAAAAGGCAAACTATATTAATGGTAATTGAACTTTGGTTTAAAGTGAGAAACTTAATTTGAGTATATATCTTGCTATGTAAATTTCTTTTGTAACCTATAAATGTAATGTAATTTAGGATTTTAGGTGTGCTAATTAGAGAAACAATTAAGCCACCTCAAAGAGTTTTAGTCGCACAAACTCATCATTTTGTAATTATTTCGACATTATAGCGAGTTTTTTTTATTATTTTTAAGGATTTTCACATATAATTTATGTCTCTTTTATTAAGCGTTCATTATATTTGTTGTTATCACCTAACTATATATATGAAGTTTTGGTTTGATTAAAAACCTGTAAAAACATTATCAATATATCATCATTTACATATATATATATAATGTTTATCAAACATGAAAATAATAAATATATTTGATTTTAAAATGTATACAATTGAATTAAAATTAAAGTTCCATGTGTACAATTAAATCTTTTGATTTTATATGATGTAATTGTACCAAATCAAAATTTATATATCATATTACAATCTCATCAAAGTTATGTGTAAACTTGATATATATATCTTTTGATAAAAAAACACTTGATATATCTTTTAAATTATTCAAATTACTACATATTTATTACTATATATATATTGTTTTGGTTTTTTTTTAAATTATAATTTATTGGTATAAAATAACCATTAGCAAGAGCCTCGTTGAAAAATCTTCCTAAACTTATATAGGAAAAAAAGAGTACAACTTGTTAATGGGGTACTAGCACAGTTCTAACCCATTACATCCAAAACAAAAACACCAACTTTAAGGGCGGCACAAAGCATCCTATCCTCGATAGTTATATTGGACTTTGAATATATTTGAAGTTGAATCAAATTAAAATAAAATAGTAATTAATCTTTTATTCATAAAATTCGGCTCCAAAATTTTATTTAAGAGGCATTAATTTTCTTCACCCCATCTAATAAATATGGATTATTTAATAATATATACTATTGTTTCTAACTTCACATAAATCAGCCGAGAACTGTACTTTTTTTTAAAAAAAATTGAGGCTTTTATTCATAATGGGAGCCTCATTAAAAAACCTCCCTAAACCTATATGGAGGAAAAAGAGTGCACCCTACTAATGTTTAAATAGTTACACATGCATTAAAGTTCAACTTACTGGATTAACCATCCCACCATACGTACATCTTTCCAATATCTATAAGCCATCTCAGCAGCGATACTATGTTGAGAACACCTACCATAGTCACCAATGCAGTCAACTTCGAGTGTAAGCTGCACAACCCAGCATAACTCCCATCCTTAGCTTTCACAATTAATAGTTTCGTGCTTAGGTCATGTAGCTTCATCCAATCAATTTTTGACCAGCTTTTAAACTCAAGCTGCTGTCACAACCAGAAACTCAACTTTAGCACTTGTCTTGATTCATTCTATACCTTATAATAGTCTGCCACTCGTCCAATTCCTTTTTTAGCTAAGTTATCCGTGCAAGCATTACATTCTCGGGGATGTATGAGATTTTCCAATTGACATCTTTTAACAGCTCCAGACATGAGATAATAATTTGTTTAAACACACATGGGGGCTGCATCCAAATTATTGAGCCACTCTACCACGAATTTACTGTCAGTTTCGATATGCAACTTCCATCTATTGAACCCGCAGGAGCTTTTGAATACCAGTATTCTTTTTTTAACTGCCAATATTTCAGCAGTGGTTGGATCAGCAACTCCCACTGATTTTGAGAACATTATCAAGCATCTCGACCTATCGTTGTGCAAGCAACCTCCAATTCCTGCTAGACCCGCACCATCCGTATTGAACTTAACTTCACAACTCCTAAGAGGTTTCCATTCTGATTTGCTATCATTTAACTTGTTGCATTGCACATCTTTGAAAGACGAATGTGAATTAATTAGATTACTAATAGATATATTGGAATGAGGCCAATTACCTTTACACCACCATGCCAACCGGAGAATACAAATGTCGAAGATTTGGGCATGATCCATAAGCCTCCCTTTGAATATAACCTCATTTCTGAACAGCCAACACGACCACACAAAACACAAAAGGCTCAGTTTCCACACCTCAACATTCAACCTTGGCAGCTTAAAATGTTCCTAGCCTCTCATCAGCTCAATTATCTTTCCAGTGGAAACTAAGTGGACATCCCAAATAAAAAACCACCTCTACCAAATAACCCAAACATACTTACAGTGACACAACACATGAGTGATAGTTTCGGGTACCTCTTCACAAAATGGGCACAATATTGAGGGGATTTGAGTTACACCGCGAACCTGCAAATTAACTCTCGTAAACAATCTTCCATGTGCTGCTTTCCAAGCAAAGACAACAACTTTTGGAGGTGCTAGAGTAGACCGGATTGTTTTCCAGCATACATCTTTCAAATTTTCACAAACTGCCAAAGCACAATAGGATTTAATGGAGAAGAAGCCATTTGAACTAGCCTTCCATCTAATGTTGTCTGATATGGAGGGGTCTGATCTGAAGATTTTTAGTGTGTTAATGAAGGGTTCCTAAACACTAACTTCCCAGTCAAAAAGCCGCCTTCTTAGAGGTATATTCCACCTCCATTCCCCATTCACGACCGAACCATAATCCACTAGAGACCCTCTCTTGAGACATGCTAGTGCATAAATCCTAGGAAAAGCTTTCATCAAGTTAGAATCACCAGCCCAAATATAAGTCCAACATTAAATCGTCTTACCATCGCCAACTAAGAATCGGATGTTTTTCAGAGAATGAGTTGTCAGGGGATGCAACGAGGGCCGCAATGTTTCTCCATATAATTGACATATTAGTACTCCTCAAGTTGTGTGGCATAAGCGACTGGGAATTTGCCTCGTATCTCGCTTTAATAACCTTTCGCCACAAATTGTTAGGTTTAGTGCCATACCGCCAAATCCACTTGAGTAACATTGCTTCATTCTTTACTTTAAAGTCTACAAGGCCTAGGCCGCCACAACGTTTAGAAAGACACAGTGTCTCTCATTTTACCCAATGGATTACTCGATGATCAATTGAGCCCCACAAGAATTTGGCGATTAAACTCGTGAGAAGTTTGCATATCTTTGCTGGCATAGAGAATATGGAAATGTAATACATTGGTAAGTTTGACAATATAGACTTTACCAAAGTGATATGACCCCCGAAAGAGAGTGCTTTTGCTTTCTACCCTTTCAACTTTGACTTAACTTTCTGCACGACCGGTTCCCACATAGATAGATTGTTTTTCGATTGGCCCAATGACAGCCCCAAATAAGTTGTAGGAATACTTTCGCTTTGACAGAACACACTTTCAGCCCATGATTTGATAGTCGACTCTTCTACATTAACGCCCAAGAGCTTCGATTTCTTCAGATTCAGTTTTAATCCGGAGGCCAATTCAAACCCTTTCAAGATTTGGATGGTGTTCTTCAGTTCAGTTTCGGAAGCCCCACAAAATATTATTAGATCGTCGGTGAACTGCAAGTGTGTGATTTCTTCCGAGCTATTTCCGAATTTGATTCCACTGAACAAGCCTACTGAATTAGCCTTGTGTAAAAGGGCACTAAGCACCTCCGCTGTCAAGTTGAAAAGGATCGGGGAAAGGGGGCAACCTTTCCGTAACCCACGGCTTAAAGAGAAAGGCTTTGTTGGTGAGCCATTAACTAGCACCAAAACACGAGCCGTTGAAATACACTACCAAATCCAAGAGCACCAAAGGTTTCCGAACCCCATTTGTTTCATCGTAAACATTAGAAAAATCCAGACAATTGTGTCATAAGCCTTTCGGAAATCCGCTTTAAAGATCAGACTTTTAAGACCTTTCTTTCTGGAATAATCGATTAGTTCATTGGAGATGAGAACACAGTCCAAATTTTGTTTGCCGAGACAAAATGCAAATTGGGACTCACTGATTACTTGATCGGCTACAGCTTTAAGATGGATTGAAAGGACTTTGGCCAGCGGTTTATAAATGCTTCCAACTAGACTGATGGGTCTAAATTCATCCATGGAGGTTGGATTTTTTTACCTTCGGTATTAGGATGATAAAAGAGTGATTAAAAGAAACATCCCGAGTCTCCCCCTTGTAGAACCGTTCAAAGAACCTCACTATATTGACTTTCAAGTGCTGCCAAAACTGCTTTAGAAATGCCATATTAAAATTGTCTGGTCCCGGGGCCCTACTACCATCCATTGTAGAAAGTGATGTCCAAATCTCTTCGATTGAGAATGGCTTTTCTAGTCTTGCTGCTAAAGAAGGGGTTACGAATTTGAGGTCACATTCCAACTTGGCTACTGGAATTGTTTGGCAGGAATTATACACACCCTTGAACTCAATTTCAATTGCTTTTTTTGGCTTCGACACAGTTGAACCGTCAACCTTTAGGGTTGCAATATAATTAACTCTTCTCCTAGATGAAGCCGTCAAGTGGAAGAAGCTTGTATTTTTATCCCCTGCTTCAAACCACTTTAGTCGAGATTTTTGTAACCATTCACGTTCTTCTCTCCTTGTCTGGGACCATAGCTTCGAACGTAGCATTTTCAAAGATTTTAGAATTCTGTTGGATGTCTTCCCCACTAATCAGCTTCTTTTCAATTAATTGACACTTCTTTTCAATCTCTTGAACTGATTCCAAATCCTTGGAACGATTGCTTCGATCCCACTCCTTGGTGACTGCTTTACAATGACGGAGAAGGGTTTCAATTCCTTTGCCTTCAAGAGAATTACATGTAATTTGTAACTGCTGCACTAATTCCTTGTTATCAAACCATTTAAATGATTTCGGCCCCCAGTTATCCCCAACAACTGAAATGTAGACTGGGTTATGATCGGACAGGCCCCGCGGAAAAGATTGTTGAAGAAAATCTGGCCAAAGTGCAGCCACTTCTGAAGATATAAGAAATCGGTCTAATCTGCTAAAGGAGGGAGGGTCACGCAGATTTGACCAGGTGAATTTACCTCCATAAAGAGGAGGGTCTAGAAGTCTCAACTTGTTGATGAAATTGACAAAGACATCCATGGCGTTTTTCTAGCTCGTCATTCAAATTTTCATTATATTGAAATCGCCTCCAATAATTACCGACAGGTCCAACCTTTCTACCATTGTGACTATTCCTGAAAAGACTTCCTTTCTCCTACAACCATCATTTGGGGCATAAACGTCTATCAAGAAGCATCTAAAATTGGAAGGAGAAAACGTACCTATTGTCGCGATGTAACTGGGTTCGATGTAGTAATCTTCCATGTTGAAGAATTATGGATCCCAAAGTGTTAATAATCATCATGCCGCTCCAGTAGACGGAGAAATCAGATTGCACAGATTGAAACCTCTCCCACACACATATTTTAAAGATTTGTCGTCGAGTATATTATTCCTCTGACTTTGATCTTCGATGCGACAGCTGTTAACTTCATCACGCGTTCTAGTGAGGCTATCTGGCTACCCACGCTTCTGGTCTTCTTGATCGATCCATCTTCTTTCATCCTCATACTCCTCAACCGATATGGAAATGTTGTGGCCAACTCCATTGATGAACACATTGGCGGATTTAGGGATATCTGACAATAGTTTAACTCCTGTAAGAACTCTAACACAATCGAACCTATTTTTCTGCATAGTGTCTTCATCAACTTTAATAACCCTACCCCATCTGCTGACAATGGATCTGAAGATTTCACCGTTCCAAGCTTCCAAAGAAAATTGCTTCAACGACACCCATACTTTCAACTTGTTTTCTGACGTGAACTGTTCTACTGTATCTAACTCATCAAACAATGACTTGATCATTACGTCCTTTAGATCCCAGAAAATTTCAATCTGCTCTTGTTCGGCAAATTGAATCAAAGCATAGAATCCCGACCACGGATTTACCTTGACCTTGAATCCTTCTGATATGAGAGCTTGTTCAACAAAAGCTGCATCATATATTCCTTTCACTTGCCCTACTAGGCAAGACTTTAACCACGCCATGTCTTTTTCTGCAAGACTATAATGAAAGGGTTGGTTGATTAACTGTTCTTTACTTATTTTCACATTGTTTCTTTTATCCCCTTCTTCCCTGTTGACTTCTATAACGCTATCAACAGCATGTGTCGGTTTAGACAATAGGACTTCCCTGTAGGATCTCCTGTCAGTTAACTTGGAGTAGTCTACCTTTGTGGACATTCTAGATTTTGCTATTGTCTTCTCTATTGGTCTGACATAGATTTTCCTTGTTGTTTCCTGGCTTCTTCCCAAGTATACTTTGATATTCCACCCATCCATCCTCTTGTTGTTTGCTAGTTCTGTCGCTTTCGAAGCTTCGACCAACGAGGAGAATCTTATAAAAGCGAAAGTATGCTTCATGTTCCTCTTACCCGAGTTGTTAAACGCTATATATGCACCCAACACTCTTCCATACTCCGAGAAAACTTCTTTGAGAGCAGACCAATGGATCCTTTTACTTACACTATCCACGAAAACAGTTACGCCTGGTCTCTGGGGGTTTTTCCATATCTTCCTTGCTTCATTGTTGAGTCGCTTCTCTTCCTCCATGCTCGACATCTTGCTTGTTAACCGGTTGCGCTTCCACTTCTTCTCCAAGGCCCATGTCCTGCTTGGTGCTTCCACTTCTTCTCTTCCTCCATTGAACACCGTCCCGAATTCAATGATGAATATTTCTGATGAAATCTAATTAATTGAATTTAAACATACAATTTGGAAAAGTTTGGTAATGGTGGGCATAAGGGTGTTAGTGGTGGTGATGTTTTCATGCTCTAGATTTTTTGGGATCCATCAATGTTGAGAACTGTACATTTAGTACGTTGAGATTCAACCATCGTCTTAGTTTTAAGGTTTAAGGGCTTAGTTTAAGGTGTAGAGTTTAGGGATAAGGATTTAAAATTTAGAGCTAGTGGTTAGATTTTAAGGTTCAGAGGTTAGGGTTTAGTTTTCGGGTAATGTGGCGAGAATTTAAGTTTTAATCTATAAACGCCAAATTAACCCTAAATTATAAATTTCAACTGCTATCCCTAAATTCAAAACTCATATACCTAAACCCCTAAACAATACACCCTAAACTATGTCCCCAAACCCTAAAATCAAGGTGCTTATGGAAACTTTTAGTTTCCACTGCCAGTGTATCAAATAATTACTATTACTATTACTATTATTATAGTTGCCCTTCCGGTTTCCAAGGTTTTGTCCTAACTAATTCAGACCAAGCCACGTCGCACACTTGATTTTAGTGGGTGAGTATCCCAGCGAAAATTTTCTGCATATACAACATCTCGAATTCGAGGTATACTTAAGCGGAACCAAGCTGCTTATTATTTAGACCAATGGTAGTATGTTATTATTTTTAGGGTAAACTATACTAATGACCACCGAACTATGGGGTTGGTGTCGATTTGACCACTATATTTTCAATTGTGTTAAATATACCACATAACTATTTAATTGGTTCTAATATAGCCACATGCCGTTAAATCCTAACGAAAAGATGATGTGGCAGTTAAAAACAAATTGGTATAATTACACATTTAATCCCTATTATTTAGACATTCTATCAATTTAGTCCTAATTTTTATTTAATAGAACAATTAATTATTTAATTAAGTGATGCCACGTGTCATCACCTCATTGGAGGACTTTAACTATTTATATTTGAATTAATAATTTTATT
The DNA here is from genome assembly GCA_030270665.1 of Hibiscus trionum. Lineage (NCBI taxonomy): Eukaryota > Viridiplantae > Streptophyta > Magnoliopsida > Malvales > Malvaceae > Hibiscus > Hibiscus trionum. The sequence goes on along the minus strand of BSYR01000020.1, from coordinate 29,175,651 downwards.
TTACCCTCCAATGAGGTGTGTCTATTTACCATCAAACCAAACACACATTTGTGACTTGATGTACAACATTAATTATTTATCATAACAAAGTTTTCTTCATCCTGCAATGAAGGGGTCATGGTTTTGAAATTTCCGGATTCTCTGTTCCGACCCTGGCCGGTTTCTTTCGGTCCGTTCATGTTGACATCTTCACCCGGCCGGTTTTGAGATGGTTGTCCCTGATATGCATTTGCAGCCATATTCATAAGCATGCTCGCAATGTCCGTGGGAAGGGAATTAGCGTCGAAAGGCATTGTAAATGGGGATGATCCACCATGACTCTTTGATCCAGTTGATTGGTTATTAGATCCTTGATTATTTTGAGTTTTGACTGGAACTAGCACCCTGCAAGATGAGCATTAAAGGACAGAAAGAAAATGAGACATTTCCGAGAAAACTCAAATATGACCTCTTCAGAAAGGGAAGGGATACTTATGCGTAAGCAGAAACATGAGAAATAATTTCAAAATAACATTAAAACAGCAAGATTTATTGAAAATAATTGAGTAACAAAATGGGGTTCCATTGTCCAGGGTAACAGGCTTGTGAAAATCATGCATACTGCCTTTTAGTGTCAAAGTGTAAGATGGTAAACATGTAACGAATATTAGTTCGAGTTATTACACGCAACTAATAGTTCATATTACCTGATCCCATTCCGTCCTCTGCTGCTCATCTTTCAATTTCTGTTCAGCTACCTGTACAACACAACAAACCAGAATGTCAGGATCACAATATTGATGTAAGAAAAGGAACACTGAAACCTACCTTAATATTTTCTTTCACAGATTCATTGTTTGGATCCAGTTGCAAGGCTGCATAGGTTAGATGAAAGAGAAAAAAGAAGGGGTTAGAAACTACCATGTTTGACAGCATAAAGAATTGGAACCATCAATTCTGTTACTGTTACGGTGAAAGAAAATAAAAGGACTTTAAGAAAATAAGGAAGCTATCTATAAGATGTGAATGCAATAAGACAACCCACACTAAGAGATAAATGCTTAGAAATTGTATCCTATATTTGGATATGCCCATAACAGTAACTGTATATAGTTCAGAAATAATTTCCCAACAACCTTTCTTAAATCCTTTCTCAATTGCATCGGCGTAGTTGCCTTGAGCATAATATGCTAAACCAAGACGACTGTATGCCTTGCTGTAATTTGGGTCAATTTCAATGGTTTTAAGACAGTCTTGAATAGCTTCATTATACTTGTGAATTTGAGTGTAAGCAGCAGCCCTGAGAAACATACATCATAATTCAATAAGATATTACAGTAATATGAAGATGAATGAAAATGTCAAAACTTGCTGCAATAAAATACAAGAAATATGTACCATCACTAAAAGTTAATAGAAACCAAAGATTAACAAAAAATCAAATTTGTAAATCCTAATATTATTGACATGATGACCAGAAAATACAAGTTCACTATGCCTAAAAGTCAAAGGCTAAATGCTTTTACAGTGTTCAATGAAACCAACAAGATGACCTAATAGTGCATGAATAATGTGGCATAGCAGGATAAGGACTTTCCATCTTTTGGTAAGAAAAAATAACCATGATCAGTCTAATAATATTATTTCCCAAATATCCATCATTGGATGGTAAAATAAAAATATTTACTCAAATATAAATAGTTAAAGTCCTCCAATGAGGTGGTGACACGTGGCATCACTTAATTAAATAATTAATTGTTCTATTAAATAAAAATTAGGACTAAATTGATAGAATGTTTAAGTAATAGGGATTAAATGTGTAATTATATCAATTTGTTTTTAACTGCCACATCATCCTTCCGTTAGGATTTAACGGCAGGTGGCTATATTGGAACCAATTAAATAGTTATGTGGTATATTTAACACAATTGAAAATATAGTGGTCAAATCGACACCAACCCCACAGTTCGGTGGCTATTAGTATAGTTTACCCTTATTTTTAACACTCTAACCATTATTCATATGTGCAGACTGCAGATCCAATCTCATTCAACTTCTTCTGGTTGCCGCGTAACCATCTTTTAAAACCCGGCCCAATATCCGAACCCTGTCCGTTCCTTATTCCCAAATATATTCGGGGATTTTGGACCCATCATACCCGCGTATAAATGGCCCGATTCTGTTGGCTGGAAGATCTTGATCGCACGGACAATTTCGGCAACTTTCAACTGGCGCGGTTCTTTTGAAATCGGGCCTTTTCATTTTCAATCTTTATTTTTTTTTTAAAACGAAAGGGATTCGATCCGAGCCCCTAAAAGGTTTCACGATCAAAAAGCTCTACTTAGGTTTTAGGGTTCTAAACAATCTCAACGGATTTCGCGCGAAAATATGGATTACGATGGTAGCCGTTACGATCACCATTTTCTTTTCAATCCATATTTGAATTTCCATTTCCCTTTTGTTATTATTATTAGAGAAGAATCGGAAGCTTTGTTTTTATAGGTCAAAGAGGATCAACGACGGCACCGTGGACGATGCAGGCTTCTCTGCTTAATAGAAGAGCTTCGAAACATCGAAAGACAAGTTGATTTCATCCTGTTTTTATTGGAATTAGATTTATGTTTAATACTCCTATTTCTAAATGCAGGTGTATGATATGGAAACAAGTTATTTACAGGATCCGAGCCAATGCGGCCACGTTTTGAGGGATTCCTCTCTTCATCCCAGAGTACTGCGCTGTATGGATTGCCTGGTTTATCACTTTTTCCCTTACTTGGTTTATTTAAGTGTAATTTATCGTTAGCAGAGCTGAAAATTCGTGTATCCTTCTCAATATTGTGTGTTTTTGCCCCATCTCAGCCGTATGGTATACATAAACACAACACAAATTACATATTAAATGTGTTGTGTTAATTGTATTCAATTGTGTTTGTTACATAATTCTTATGTTCATTGAACTGTTGAGTTCTCATATAATTCCAGAATTGTCTGGTTTGGTTTGTTCAATTATATGTATATGGGATTTGTTTAGGAAACAAACATGATTTGCAGTCCGTGTGTAGTCTGACATTCCTTAAACTTATCTTATGATTTTGTATGAACATGATCCGCCTATTCAACTTGTCTCGCAGCTTGAAGCGCTCCAGCCTGAAGATAGGCTACTCTCCTTGTCTTCTGTCACTTCACCTGCGGTGCGTGCGTCTTCTTATATAAGTTTCCATCTCTCTCTCTTTTTTTTCTTCTTGTTTGCGTGCATATCTACTGCTTGTCATGTCAAATGATGTGGAATCAAGTGAGCACTTGTGTTTGCAGAAAACCAAGTCTGCTCCATGTCCTCCTGGACGAGAGCCACAATCCTGGCCGGCGGATCATTGAAAGACTGAGCAGCCATGGCATGGTCACGACCCATCTTTGCTAAACCGTCCGCAACCAAATTCGCCTCGCTATAAACATGCGAAAAAGGAGATCTCCCAATTCCGTGCCAATAACAAGTCAATATGCACCATTAAGGAAATAGCTTCCCTATCATTCTCCTCCTTCCTTATTAACGCACAGCTTGCTTATCATCTAATTCCACACAGACTCGATGATAGCCCAACTCCCAAGCTCGAGGGAGACCTTCGATAACACCCCATAGTTCAGCTTCAAGAGTCGAGCAAATGCCAATAAATTTGGAAAACCCCAGAATCCAATTACCTTCTGCGTTACGGATCACCCCACCACATGCCGGAAGGCCAGTAGAGGGACAACATGGATGCATCAGTATTTAACGTGTACCACTCGGCCGAGGGAGGCATCCAATGCGGAGTAGAAACATGTACCTGATTCATTGTGTTTCTCTGTTTTCTTAATCTGTCTTTGCTTGTGGATTGGGGGTTGGGTTCTATTTCTCATTTTGCATTCAATTGCATGCTCAGAGGCAAACTGCATTACAACCATTCTAGTATCTGCTGAGATGCTCATCAACTAAATGCAACTTTATGCAAGAATCGTGTAACTATTGCTGCAAATAAACGCGCCATAATTGCATACCCTCATAAGCCAAGCTCTTTAAATATGACATCGAAGTTAATGTATTGCTGCCCCTTCCACAGAAAATCCTGTTTCACTTCCAAACATGTCCTTTTTCAGGCTGAAGATGGTGAGCCTATAGTATGCAGCTGCATCAACAAATTTCCTTTCTTGATGCTTCCTTTGTGTTTGGCAGAAGGGAAATCGTACTACGGCACGGAGGCTACTTTGCCAATGGGCAGTAAGTGCATTCATTTTGTAAAATTTACCTTTGTCTGAAATGCTTGAAAACAAAAACTAAGATATTTTAAACCCCCAGCAAACTAAACTTATGTCTGTGTTCTTCACAGAGGAAAGCCAAAGAAGGGAAGAGCTAGAGAAGCCGAGAGACTGAGACACTCTACTGAACCAGATGATGATCCCGATGTCACATTTTGAAACAAATTTCGATCCGATGAAATACTTAATCAAGCTTTAATGCCCGATCTTCCAGATTTTTGGTGGCGGAAGATGTTATTTACAGGATTTTGAACATTACTTTTTCTTGGTGATCAAACTCAATCATGTTACAAGGTATACTTGTACAGTTTCAGGCTACTTCTCAGCAACTTTCGAGCAACAGGTTTCCACTCTTTGATTTTAATGCATGATGGCAACATGATTGTAATTCTCATCACTCTTCATTTGAAGAATCTTAGGAAAACCTGATTCTAGAAATAAATGAATATAAACGTCCCGGTGAAAACTCGTTTATTTGCAGAAAATAATTTAAAAACTTAAATTCTCCCTGGAGAAGAAACTAACAAAACCCAGGAGGACCAGAGGGGGTTTAAATCATAAGGTATCCATTATTAATAAGGGATGACATTGACCGTAAATGAAGCTAGATAAGGGCTTGTACACCAATTTGTTGCATTTCTCTAAGCTTCCATATTGGGTAGAGGGCACCCTCTCCAAGTTCTTCTACATCCACTTGTTGCATGGCCCATGCATAATACACAGTGTGAATTGTATCCTAGTGAGACAATTTTAGTATATCAGGATCAAGTCACAAAACACGAAATGGTAAATCAAAGATCGTTATAATGGTATGAATAACATCTTCCACCGGTGCATAGAATTGCGTAAGTTTCAAGTTATTGAAGTTCATTCCATACGCTATTTAATCTAGCACCCTGACCCTCTATACATAAACAACATATGTCATGGTAAAGCATGAAAAACAGCAAAATAATTTTTCATTTACCTTCCCGCCTTCTGTTATTTTACCCTCTCTATCCCGTACGCAGTGAATCTGTTGTGTTTGAAACTGTGAACATTGGAAGTACAAAAGTCACCAGCATCAGTTTCAAAAACCTTTAAAGGCTTAAATCAAGTAAGAATGAAATTGAAGCAGCAGAAGAATAAGAAACTCATACTGCCACTATAATAATGGGGGATGTCCCCATCATTTTGGTTTCTCTAACTTCTACATCGGATATATGTAGAATCTGTGCAGGAAAAGTAGGTGAAATTAGTAAACATCATTTCATATCATATCAAGAATATGATTCAACGTGACATACAACTTCAATAATCCCAACTGCAATCTGCAAGCTGAAATATGACCATCTTATCATGCGCCATATGATAGGGATTACAGCGTTACATAAAATTGTCAGTATTACCTTGTTATCGAAAAATGTACCATGGCTCTGATAAGCAGTATGTTCAGCTTTGCACCTATCAATAACTTCAGGACTACAATACTTTTTCAAAGTTTCAACATCTCCCTGTGCGTATAAAATTATATATATTATAGAGACAGCCGCTACCTGAGACATTTATTTGAAAATATAGAACACTAGAATATAAGCCAGCAAAACCCCTTACTTTTATGTATGCATCGAGGACCGGCCTAATTGCTTCTTGAACTTCTGCCACAAACTCTGGCAAAGAGAATGACCTATTCCACGCACCAAAGAATTCCATAGATCATGAAACGGAACATTTAAATACCAAAGCAAAAATAAAGGAGAGGTGAAGGTGACCATACGGATCTCGTCGGCGTATTTCTTTGTATGATGCTGCAGCATCTGTTTCTTGAAAGATACTCTCGTTTATACTGTCAAATCGAGAATAACGAAATCAGCATCCAAAACATCACATAGATAGCTTTCTAAATCTTATGTTGAATAGTTGTGCTAGCAGACTAGCATGGAAAAGGGATAAAAAGAAAACAAGAATGTGTTGCATACTCCTGAATTTTGTGAACAATGGGGTTATCACTGGTCTCCCATCTTTCACGCACATCCTCTGCGATCTGCCAATACAACCACGTAATAATTTCAACCGGTTCAATATAAAGTAAGAGTATTTCACAAATCGAGACACTCGATTATAGGCAATAACTAGAATAAGCTAGTAAAAGAACTGGAAGGGCAATGGGGACGAAAAAAGCATAGGTTAGAAGCTTACCTCTTGGCCCTTTGTCACTACAGGTTCACTTATCCCACTAACACGCTTGAATAATGGATGACCTTGCATCTATACGGAAGAGAACAAAATGCACTCAATAAAAAGAAGGGAGACACAGGCAATAGGTGAAACGTTTTAGTGATATTGAGTAAACCTCAACACCGACAGCACACTTACCTTCTCTTTTAATGCCTCCCACTTTTTACTCCAACGGGACTGCTTAGATGGCAAAACAACAATATCAGTTCTTGTACTTCTTTCACCTGTTGATGAGGGAGGGGCTGTATACTCCAGATGCTTTCTCTTACTTGGGTTGCCACTTAACTCATCTTTAAAAATGTCATAACCCTTCTTCGCTAAATCAACAACCTTAGCTTCCTTTAACGTTTGGAAAGCCAAAGAAACCTTGGGAGAAGAAATGCGAGACTTAATTTTTCCAAATACAGTTTCTGCCGTATCACCCGATCCAGATTGCTGGGAGTTCTCTTCCTTGGATGACGCCTTACCTTCATTGTTCACATCAGCACCATGCTGAGCTGAAGTACTGGTGGACTGCGAAGACTCTTCCTTTCCAATCCCAAAACTTTCCTTAACCTAAAGGAACATAAAAGAAGTCACAGACATAAATTGTAGTAGGTCAACTATTTGAATTTAAAAATAAAAATTACCTCCTCTTTGGCAGCTGAAATCTTCTCTTTCATGTTGACAGAAACCTACTGACAACATAATACCAAATCAAATATGAATTATGTATCACTAACATAGAAAGAAACTCCATTAAAAGCTTCATATTAAAAAAAGAAAACCTTTTCGACATCTCAGCCTCGGCCCAAGATTCAAATAACATAAGACACTAATTTCATGTAGCAACAAGAACTCCACACGGTGAACAATATAAAATCCAAGGGAGGTTGCTTCTCAGCATTTTGTATGAAGCAGGCCATCCTAGCTATGATCAAGTTCTAAAGTATAACTAGTTGATTAAGAACGATTACATATTTATTCCACAAAATGAATCGGATACCATACAAATTACGCAAGGAAGGCTACATATAACTTAATGGCTATTAAGTAATTCACATAAATATGCATTACAAGGAAAACAACTTTGAAAAGAACATAGAGGATACATGCAAACCCCTGAAAGAACAACAAGAGAAGATAAATCTGAACCTAACCTTTTTAGCAGTAGCTTCAGCCTCTGTCCACGCACCATCTACCTGTTTGTAAAGCTGCTCAGTTGTCTGCTTCGTTCTGCATTCGCCATTTCACCATCTCAGGCAATCCCTTGACATACAAGGGTATGTCTCAGCCTATTAACCCTAACAATGCTAATATTCCAACAAAACATAAAAAGGGTTACTGTAATAGGAGACATTACCTAACTTTCAGCTCTTCTGCTTTCCCCTTTAGCTGCTCAACTGATTGCTGAAACTCCGAGTTTCTACAATATTATCAAAAATACCCCATCAAAGGAAAGATAAGAGACTTGTTTTTGACCCTTTTCAAATTGAAGAAGAAAGTATTAGTAGCTTCAAAATACCTGCTAGCTTCGCCTTTAATTTTCTTGGAGAACTCTTTGAAGACACTGAACTGTCGATTGCTCGAGTACCCATTCCCAGATAGCAATCTTAGTCTTACATTCGAACCCTAAAAAATAAAAATCCCACAACCGCCAAAAAATTAAAAAAAAAAAACAGAACTTTACAAATATTCGAGAAACAAGCTTGCAGCTTTGTACCTGTTGAGACGAAAGGCGTTGAGTAAGGGGATGTCTTGCAATGAAAAAATCTCGAACCAGCTTCCTACTAGCCATAATAATCAAATTTCTTCAGAAAAAAGTCGGGTTTTTTTCTTCTTTTTTTTATATATGCATCGAGTGTGGGTATCAAATTTGGGATTTTCCCACCCAAAACAAGAGTAAATAAGGAGAGTTTAATTTATATTTTTTTGAATGAAAAATTAGGTTGTTTGGTTAGTGAAATTAACCGAAATTTTCTTCTGGAAATTTCCTTGAAAAAAAAAAAACAATAAAATTGAGCACTAAAGTTTCGTCCTTTGATATCAAAGCTGAGTGAAGGACTAGGGTTTCCGATACTAATGTTTGGTGTGAAATTACTTGAAAGGACACTCTTAAAGGTTTAAAAAAGATACTGATCACTAATAAAAGTAAAATTTATTCCACCTTATATTTGCACATGAATTATGTATCTATAATAATAATAATAAATAATAAATTACGAGTTTGATAAATTTTTAAATCGACGAAAATAATTTATGAATTATTATATTATTATATTTAAATGAAAAATAAATTTTTAATATATTATAATGATGATAAGCAATATTAATTAAAATAATTTAATTAGCTAAAGTCCTAATATAATTTGTATTTATATAAAATTAGACTTTTTAATTTTAACTTGATTGTCAGAATTAACATTAAAATGATACACCAAATAAAATTAAAAAATAATGTTATAAAGAACCCAACAAGTGGTTCAAATGGAAAAACGGATGATATTCATTTGAAAGATTTGAGTTCAATCACAAAGTTTGTAATGTGTATACTTTGTCAATTGATTAAAAATAGCTATGAACATATGCTATATTGTAATTGGTATTCTCATTTAAATGTCCACAAGAATCATCGAAAAATAATTTTTACATATTTTGATAAAATGTTGCTTTCGTCACCAAAAAATACTATCCAATAATCATACATAAATTAAAAAAACTTTACAATAAATTATATATTCTAATTCCAAATTTATTTGCAAACACTCATATTTATATGGCGTATTATAAGGCCATAAACTTTTAGGGGAAAAAATAAATTTAATTTTTAATTTTTTCCCACTTAATTAAGTTTTTATATTTTAAAATTTTATCAATTCATTTCTTTGACCAATGTTGACGGTTAAATCTAACAGTTTTTGAATCAGTTGGTGCAACGTGTCGTGTTATAATGTTATTGCTTGACATTTTTAGATTTTTTTTATTTAAAAAATTCTTTAAAAGTTCTAAAATTCTAAAAAAAAACTTATAAAAATTATAAAAAAATAATTTTTTTAAAAAAAATTGTAAATGTCACATGACAGAACTGTAGTGTGCCACGTGACAGTAATATCTCAAGAAAAAAATCGTCAAAATTGTTAATCAAAATTAGTCAAAGGACTTAATTGATTAAATTTATTAGTTTGAGGCTTAGTTGAGTGCAAAATAAATTTCAAAAACTTAATTTTTTTTTTATCAAAAGTCCAAGGGCTTAAAGTATTTCCAACCTATTTTTATCGATAAAAATAATTCTTCGATTATCAAGGAGTAAAAGTAAATCAAAATCAAATGAGATGTAAATAAATCAAAATAAAAACAATTAACCTTATTGTTAACCGCTCGTCTCCCTAAATCATTAAACCCTCGACCATATTCGACTTTTTAGGAAAATAATGCATTTAAAAATTATATTTAAAGAAATAGGATACATGAAAGTTTAATTTGGTTTCTAGAGTTATTGCTACAAAAGTCGCCATCACACTTAAATATTTTATTTTTTGAAATCTTGCAAGCGCCATTTGCTCATGGTACATCCCATTTTTATTGATATTTTACTCAAGTCACAGGTTGTATGATTTAATCATACTTGGAACCAATTTAAAAATAATATCGCCATGCGATATGAGATTCACTAATTGAATTAGTGATTGGTTAATGATGTCTATTTTGTATCATCTGTATGAGTTCGAATCTCGACATGTAAATATAATATTTTTATTTAACAAAAAAAATTGTGATTTACAATACAAACTTCTAAAAAAATATAAGATATTAGATGTCGATGATTCACCTAAACACTCTTAACAATTACCTTAAAAACCAAATTAAACTCCCATGTACCCTATTTCCCTATACATCATTTCTAATTCTAATCGCAATATTTCCCTTAAAAAAGCCACCATATTCATCCAAAATTTATACTATGAAAAATGAAAAATGAAAAATGAAATGGGCCGTTCCCGTTTTGATACATTTGCTTAAGCTTAACCCAGAATTGGCCACAAACAAATTACCAAGGGAAGGGACTCCCTTTACCTTATGAGTGTCTCGGCGAAAGAGAATGCAAAACCGCCACCACGCTTTGTTTTGAACCTCCACCTCCACCTCAACTCATGTCTCATGCACTTCATCTCCTTTCCAATAACGTTCCTGGTAAACATTTCTATTTTGGGGGTTCTTTGCTTTTTGTTTGGTTATCGGGGGAAAAAAAAGAAAATGTTTGTTCAACTCGAGATTCAGGGTTGTAATGAGTGTTTTTTAACGCACATCCCACTATTCATCAATGGGTGTTTTTTATTTCATTTTTTTACTTTTTCTATTTGGTCTCTTTTTTGTGAAACTTTTGCTCGTCTTAATCTTATCCTCAGATTATTTTGATTGTTCATGCTGGATTCTATGGAATGCTTTGTTGAATATTTCAGGCTGACATGTTAAATTTGTTTAGATCTGTATTCTCTTGTTTTCTGTTATTTTTTTAGTTGCATTTTTGAAAGAGGAAAAATTACTGAATTATACAGTTGATATTAGAATCTATAGTAATTAATTTTCACCTGTGATGAGCCAGAGGGGAAGGAAATCGTGTCTTGTTCGGTTACGGTGCTGGTGTGGGGTAAAATTAAGTTGAAATCACTTAGGTTGGTATGTATTTGAAAGAGTAATTAGCTAATGTTGAAGTTTTTCTTTTTATATTGTCTAGATTAGTACAACTTTGTGAGCACTGTTTAAAGTTATTTCAACTTTGACAAGTTCATTGTGTGATTTACCTAAGGTAGTTTCCAGGCTAGATTGTCAGTTTATGAATTATGATACTTATTTGGATTTTCGGCAAGTGCTTTACGGGTAAAGAATTACGCCTGAAGATAGTACTGCTTCTTAAATGGTTATTTTCTTAACTTTGTGTCATTCGATACTGATTTGTTGTAGGTTATGGACCAACAGACTGCAGATTTCTCTCCTACTCGGGCATTTCTGGACGAGCGGTGACTCTTTCTCCTTGCTCTTCCCATAGCGACCACAAAATTTGCGCACAGGTGAAGATTAGATCTTTGAAATGTAGTTCAGGGCGAATGCCTGTTTTGTGTAGAGCAGGTTCTAGTGGTCACAGGAGAAACCCTGACTTCTCGAGGCAAAGACATGGGTTTCGAGGGAGGAATAGGCAAAATGAAGAGAGAGACAATCTTGAAAATCTAGATGAATCTGAAATGATATCTTCAAAAAATGGACCGTTACTCTCCCTTTCTGGTTCCACAAAATTTCAAGCCACTGCAGCCCCAGGTCCAAGAGAGAAGGAGATTGTGGAGCTTTTTCGGAAGGTCCAAGCTAAACTGCGAGAAAGAGTTGCAGTTAAAGAAGAAAAGAAAACTGAAGCTTCACAAGGAAAGGGCAAAGAGAGTGAAACAGTTGATTCTCTCCTAAAGCTATTGCGGAAGCATTCGGTTGAACAAGGTAAGAAAAACAACAGCAGAGACTTGAATTTAGATAATCCAGAAGTGAATGGCTCTTCTAATGAAGATAAAAGCTCCAGTTTCTTTGGTTCAAATGATAGAGGGAGGAGTGAAAGCAAAGAATTCCATGCCCCTAGTTCAAGCAGGCCAGCATCAAATTTCCGAAGAAAGTCACCTGTTCCACAAATGAAATATCAAACAATTTATTCTGGTGAGGAGACCGTCAATTCCGATAGGAAGAGAAATTTGAGTTCGGAGTCACATCCTGCAGTGGATCATGTGCCTGAAATAGAGGAGCTAGAGTCTGAATCTGAGCCAGAGCTGGAGATTGAGGCTGAGTCAGTCTATCAAGAATCTGATGTATTGTTGGAGGATGAATCTTGTGATGTTGAGGAGGACATAAGTGCATTGAAGCTGCCAGAACTGAGGGCGCTTGCAAAATCTCGAGGGTTAAAGGGGTTTTCGAAAATGAAAAAGGGTGATTTGGTGTCGCTACTTAGTAGCTAGGGATGAAGCCAAAAACTGAAGATGACTTGCATTTTGATACCCTTGAATTAAATTTAGTTGTAGACTCATTATGCTGTTCTTAAATTCAGTTTTTCCATCTTTATGTTTTGGGTGCAATCAAATGTAGCATGGCATTGCAGTCTCCTGATTCTAGATGACTTGCATTTTGATAGTTCTGTGAAGTTACCCGTATTCATGAATCTCTGTGCTCTAAAATTAAATCATCATGTAGGGTTTCTAGATGTTGCGTTGAATCTGTAAAAAATGGTAGATACTGCTCACAGTTGACACCCAACATTGAACTTGGATTCAGGGTTCCTAAATATTAGGACCATTTTTGATGGTTTTAAAAATATTATACCCTTATTTAAGCATTTAATCATACATAATCACTTACTACCGTTTAACTTGATTGCTTTTAATATTTGATCCCAATACCGCACAATCTTTCAAGTTTCAATTCAAAATGAGATTGATTATTAGTAAAAAATTACAGCTTCATTAAACAGAGATGGTTTTGCAAAGACAGGAAGAAGAAAACAATAATGCCATAATCTCTTTTTTTCAAGTTGGATCAATGGGTTGTTCTGCTTGTACAAGGTTCAAGGTATTTCCTTTTGTTTGGATATTATGAGAAATTTGGTTGATTTTATGCCCTTGTCTTTGAATATTGTGATGTAGATGTTACATTGAATCTGTCAAAAACCTCACAGGACTTTTGACCAACATCATTAAACTTGGAATCAGGCCTTTATTTGAACATATTCAGAATTGTTATGTCCTTGTTTGATGGTTTTATGCTCGGGACTGTTCCAGTACTCCATTATTTACAGGTTCCACGTGTTTGTGAATTGTGAGAAGGAGTGCATACCAAATACCAATGCTTCAAAAGCTTTTTGCAAGGATAAATGGTTGGTGTACTAAGCATTTGCATTGTTTGAGATGGCCCTCATCCTTCCAAACCTGGACCACTTGGGCAACTCCACTCCCTTCAGGATTCTGGCAGCGGTGAAGCATTGGCATATCCACCAACAGATTTAGGAACAGCAAACTTTCCAGGGAAAACAAAATCAAATAATGACCATACTTCACTAAGCTTTTTCTGAATTAGTGCACCAGTCATTATTATACGGTGAACTGTCTGAAGCTGTTTACAGATTCCATGTCCTTCATCCAACACTGCATAACATAACCCCATTCTATGTCAAACAACTTGTCCCTTAAAACTCCTAGTTGCTCATAAGTTCTAATCACTTTCTTGTCCGGCAAAGGCCTCTTCTTTTTCCGTTTTGAGCCTTTATTCTCTCCTCTACCTCTTTAAAGGTGTTTTTAGCCTTTGAAAGGGAAAGGTGGGTGCATCATCAAGCTTTGCCAAAGGATTAGAATCAAGCAGTTTCGTTGATGGGCGAACTTATATTGACTTTGCAGCTCTAGCTACACTAGCAGAAACAAGATCACCATTCTCATCTTCTTCCTAAGGCACAGGCTCATTAGATGTACCAGGCTGTTGAAGACGACGCTCAAATCCCTTAAGCTTATGAAAAGGAGTTAATATTCCCTTCAGCACCACTTCACCCCTTTCCTAAGCCAGAAATGCATTGCATTAGCAGCATTCCTCCCTCTCTCTCTCTATATATATTTATCTCCCCCTCCCCTCTCTCTCTCTATATATCCCCACAGTTTTAAACATAGGGGAAGTGTTAAACAACTACATTTTCAAACACAATTTGCAGATATAAAAGATAAGCATCTAATTCCTTCTCCCTAACCACAAAATGTCTTGCAAACCAATAAGTAACACAAATACGAACTATGATTAACGTACTGTTTCCATGAATCCAGCAGATGCAGCGTCCAACACTGCATCAAAATGGTAACTTTGTAGCACTTTCATCATCCTCTCTATCCCCTTCCTCCAATTGCTCATCCTTCATGTTGGAAAAATGCGAGGAAAATGATTACTTTGAGCCATATTTCGAATGGGTAAAGGTGAAGATTCGAATAAAATTTTTTTTTGGTATTATTCTACTTCATGAAACCTTTACAACGGTAGCTCATATGCTCAAAATGATTGAGTATTGAATAAAAAATTGATGCTCAAAGTAAGGGAGTTGTGAATTGAGTAAAGGAAAATGAAACCCCTATATCTCACATGAATGAGATAAATGGAATGGGAAGTGCTTATATACACTTACCCAATTGTGGTCATTGAAGGACTTGAATGAAAATTATGCCTCATGTGAGGTACAAATCTAATCTCATTTGGGTTGGGGCGCACTTGTACGACGTGGGCGACGTGAATGTCAGTACTGATCGTGATCTTTGTGGGCCAATAAATATTTTACCAATTCGAATTAATTTTTTCCTTTAAGATAATATATATTTGATGAATATCTCGAAATTTAAAGGGATAATATTATGTTCCCTTAAATTCAAATATTAAACGATAATATTTTCAAATATTAAAGAGATAATGCTTGCTATTCACGCAAAATATTCAAAACAAATCAGATGGATAATATTTTCGAAATATTTTGATTCCCACGTTTAACCTAATTTTTCCTATAAATGCATGACCTCCCTTCAGTTTTAAAACACAATTCGAAAAGCTTTCTTCTCTCAAATTGCATTGTTTTTCTGGTGATAACCAAAGACACAAGTATTGTTCGTGATCTCTTCAGTAGTGCAGCTGTCGAAGATCATCCGATGTTGTATCCTGGGAGACTGACGATTAAAGAACTCAAGCACCGAGGAGTGGACGAATCTGTCTTAAGGAAACCGCGTTTTAAGCAGGCATCAACAATCCTATTTTCGGTTATTTCAAATTTGTTAAATTCTTATAAATTTTATTTTTATTTTTAATTATTTCGAATTTAACCTTGTTTTGTCCAATAATCTTAAGACAGATTAAATCTAAGACGATTCGAAATAAATATGGTTGTGAGAAAGCAAACAAATTTGTTTCAGAAATTATCCTTCTGTTTTGACAGGTTTGCTTAGATCTCATAAATAAACAGGACAAATCTATTTTACAAAAATTATCGTTCGGAGTAACTGAGGTTACAAATTTTGTGAAAAAAACAAAATAAAAAATAATCAAAATTATTTTCAGTTTATTGGATTATTATTGATTATGAGTTTTTTGTTTTTTTGTGAACAAAAACAATGAATATGGAAGATAAAGATCTATGTGCAGTGATCTCTAAAGTCAACCTGATTGACTCCAACCCAAGAGAATGGTGGCTAGATATAGGAGCCACACGTCATATCTGTTGTGATGAAATTTTTTTTTTTGCAGAACTGACACCTAGCGACAGTGGAGAGAAGCTCTATATGGGTAATGCTGTGACTTCAAAGATCAAGGGGAAAAGAACTGTAGTCTTGAAGATAACCCCCAGCAAGGAACTCAAGCTACAAAATGTGTTGTATGTACCAGACATACGTAAAAACATTGTATATAGAACACTCTTAAGTGTTCATGGCTTTAGAATGATTTTTGAATCTCAAAAATTAATTCTTTCTAAGGGAAGGATGTTTGTAGGCAGAGGATATGTATTGAATAGAACGTAGAAACTCAATGCTATCTCTGTAAAATCAAAGAACATGAATAAGAATGAAGCTTCTTCTTCTGTTTATATGCTTGAGTCTTTAAATTTATGGTATGGTAGACTCAGACATGTTAATTATGATGCTCTAGAGAAATATTGCACAAAATATTGTTGTGTATTTGCTTAAAAGCAAAGACGAAGCTATAGAGAAATTTATACTCTATAAGCAGGAAGTAAAAAACCAACTTAATAAAAAGATTAAGATGATAAGAAGTGATCGTGGTGGTGAATATGTTAGTCCATTTGGTGAGTATTGCTCACAACATGGTATTGTTCACGAACACTTCCATATTCTCCTCAATCCAATGGAGTAGCCGAACGAAAAAAATCAAACTCTAAAGGAAATGATGAACGCCTTGCTAGGAAGTTCTGAGTTATTATAGAACATGTGGGGGGAAGTTGTCCTTTCAGCTAATTACCTTTTAAATAAGGTTCCCCGAAAGAAAAATGATAAGACACCATATGAGTTATGGAAAGGTCGAAAATCTTCCTACCAACACCTGAAAATGTGAGGGTGTCTTGCCAAGGTAATGACCCTATTACCAAAACAAATAAAAATAGGTCCAAAAACTGTGGATTTTATTTTCATTGGATATGCAGAACATAACAATGCCTTTCGGTTTCTTATGTATGAATCAAAGAATCCTGAGATTCATAAGAACACGATAATAGAATCAAATAATGCGTCTTTCTTTGAAAATATATTCCCTTGTAAAAATAGAGAGATTGATGAAGTTCAACAAAACGAACTTTAAAGACTATCGATGAAGATAGCACAAAAGATCAACAAGGGGGTGAGCTTGAAGTAGAGCCACGAAGAAGTAAAGGAGCAAGGGTAGAAAAATCGTTTGAATCAAATTTTCTAACCTATATGCTAGAGGCTGAACCTCAAACATGTAATGATGCTATACATTCATCTGAAGGCACCTTATGGAAGGATTCCATTAAGAGTGAAATTGATTCCATCATGCAAAACCATATGTGGGAATTAGTGAATCTTCCTCCGGGAATTAAACCACTAAGTTCTAAATAGATTTTCAAACGAAAAATGAAAGTAGATGGAACAATTGATAAGTACAAGGTCAGATTGGTAATAAAAGGCTACCGACAAAAGAAAGGCCTTGACTATTTCGATACATACTCTTATGTATCAAGAATAACCTCCATAAGGATGATACTTGCAATTGCCGCTTTGCGAAATCTAGAAGTACATCAAATGGATGTTAAGACAGCCTTCCTTAATGGAGACCTTGATGAAGAATTATACATAGAACAACCTGAGGGTCATGTAGTTTCAAGTCAAGAAAGGAAAGTATGTAGGTTGGTGATGTCATTATATAGACTTAAACAAGCGCCAAAACAATGGCATGAGAAGTTCGATAGTGTCATGATGATAAACGACTTCAAAATAAACGAGTGTGACAAATGTGTATATGTCAAAACTATAGACGTTGGATATGTCATCCTATGTTTATATGTTTATGACATACTCATTGTTGGAAGCAACAATGAGAGGGTAAAACGTACCAAAAGTATGTTAAATTAGAGATTTGACATGAAGGATATGAGACTGGCTGATACGATTCTGGGGATCCAAATCAAACGATCACCTGAAGGTATCATATTGACTCAATCATACTATGTGGACAAGATCCTTGAGAAGTTTGGCAAGGATGATTTTGGAATGGCCAAAATTTCAATAGACACATGCCAACATTTTTCCAAAAACAAAGGCCAAAATGTTGACCAAGTGAAATATGCAAGGGTCATAGGCAGTCTTTTGTACCTCATGAGCTGTACTAGACTGGATATTGCTTTTACTGTGAGCAATTTAAGCAGATTTACAAGCAATACAAGTGAAACCACTGGAAAGCAATTGTGAGGATACTGAGATATCTCAAATATACTTGAGACTATGGATTGCATTATTCCAGAGATTATGTTGTGTTAGAAGGATACTCCAATGCTAGATGGATATCTGATATTCAAGATACTAATGGCATAAGTGGATATGTCTTCACTTTAGGAGGATGAGCCGTGTTGTGAAAATTCTTAAGACAAACGATCATAACCAGATCCACAATGGAATCTGAGTTTGTTGCTCTGGATAAATCTGGAGAAGAAGTAGAATGGCTAAGGAAATTTCTTAAGGATGTTAATGAATGGCCAAAGCCCATGCCCACAATATGCATATACTGTGACAACCAATCAACGATTGCTAGGGCACATAATTGTATGTACAACGGTAAGTCGAGACATATACATCGTCGACATAATACCATTAGACAACTGATCTCAAATGGAGTTATCTCTATTGATTTTGTGAAATCAAAGGATAATGTTGCGGACCCACTAACCAAAGGATTAAATCGAGATCAAGTTGAGAAAATATCGAAAGGAATGAGACTAAAATCCCAGGGAATTTAAGGCACCATGTGAAGGAAAACCCTACCTAGTTGACTGGAGATCCCAAGATCTAGGTTCAAAGGGACAACCTAATTGCATAGACCTTGTGTGGTCACTATGGGGGTTATTCTCCCTAGTCCGTTCCTATGATGTAAACAATGAAAAAATGGGATAGGCTAAGTAAAAGCTTTTAATGACCATTGTGTGTCGGTGAGCTGAGCAACAAAAGTCACCTATGTGAGAGTTAAGTGAAGCCACTTCAAGGAGACTATTGAGGCATAGTTCTCTCAAACTCTTGCAGAATTAGGTGTTGTCCACGACCATATGGATATAATCATGAGAACAAAAAATCGTGTCAAAGAGGTAGTTGTGTGGAGTATATCACCATTTACACAAACGACTAAATTGTTCAAGGACACCACTTTACTAAATAGCCAGTAAAGTAAATATACTTTCACATTGGAAGGTCCAAAGGAAGAAACCTACCTATCATATACAACTATCAATTGTAGAAGCTATCACCACATCGAGTCAAAATGTTTTGATAAAAGACATCAATTTCATTCATATGGAGGATTGTTGAAAAAACGTGAGGAAAACGGTTACTTTGAGCCATATTTTGAATGGGTAAAGGCGGAGATTTGAATAAGGACTCTTTTGGGTCTTATTCTACTCCATGAGACCTTTACAACGATATCTTATATGCTCAAAATGGTTGAGTATTGAATGAGAACTTGATGCTCAAAGTAAGAGAGTTGTGAATTGAGTAAAGGAAAATGAAACCCCTATATCTCACATGGATGAGATAAATGGAATGAGAAGTGTTTATATACACTTACCCAATTGTGGTCATTAAATGGAATGGAAATTGTCCCTCATGCGCGGGGTGTAAATCCAATCCCATTTGGGATGGGGCGCACTTGTACGACGTGGGCGACATGAATGTCAGTACCGGTCGTACTCTTTGTGGGCCAATAAATATTTTACCACTTCGAATTATTTTTTTCCTTTAAGATAACATATCTTTGGTGAGTATCCCGGATTTAAAGGGATAATACTTGGTTTCCTTAAATTCGAATATTAAACAATAATATTTTTTAATATTAAAGAGATAATGCTTGCTATTCACGTAAAATATTTGAAACAAATCAGATGAAGAATATTTTCAAAATATTTTGATTCCCACGATTAACCTAATTTTTCCTATAAATACATGGCCTCTCTTCCGTTTTAAAACACAATTCGAAAAGCTTTCTTCTCTCAAAGTGCGTTGTTTTTCTGGTGATAGTCAAAGGCACGAGTACTGTTCGTGATCTCTTAAGTAGTGCAGCTGTCGAAGATCATCAGTTGTTGTATCCTGGGTGACTGACGACTAAAGAACTGAAGCACCGAAGAGTGGTCGAATCTGTATTAAGGAAATTGCGTTTCAAGCAGGCCTCATCAATCTTATTTTCGATTATTTCGAATCTTTTAATTCTTATAATTTTTATTTTTCCATTTATTTTTAATTATTTCGAATTTAATCATGTTTTGTCAAATACTTCACATCACTGCCATTGGCAACATCTTCCCTCTCTTCAACAGTGGATGCAACATCTATTTCAAATTCAACGCCCCTCAATTTATTCAAGAGTTTCGCTTGGTTGGCGGCCGATGATGGGTCATTTCCTTCAGACTTATCAGTAGGCTCCTCCTCGGTTCGGTGCCCCTCCTACTTCACTAGCCGTACTTGTACCCTGTAATTTTAAAAATTTTCGTTTTTTATTCCCGTCCGTATCTGTCAGTGCAACTTAGACTCCCTCCTACTTCACTAGCACCCCAGCATTGTTTTCCGGCTGCCACTCAACACAATTGACCACATGCAAATCTCCACACCCAAACAACATTATTAACAACACAGTAGCATTTTAAAACTGAATTGAAAGAGAAAGTAGAGTTGATAAGTTGGCTAAAATATCATCAGGATTTGCAGATGTGACGCTAAGATACAAACAAATCAAAATCACGATTCAACAGACCAAATCAAAAGATTGTATATTTCAATCATTGATTCGACTAGTGAAGCTAAGTTGCTGAGATTCTAAAAACCAAAACTAAATCGAAAACCATTTGATAAAGAGCTTGTCGGCATTCGTTCTTAATAGAATAGTAAATCGGAAACAAATTCAGAATTTTGTAGCAACGATTCTTTGATTTGCTTGCGCCGTCTCTTTCCAAATAATAATTCTCCTTGATTGGCTCAGAATCTATCACATTTAAATATTTCTGCCATACTTTACGAGAAAATAAATTTCTTTCTTTATATGTGTATTCAATTCATTAATTAACTAATTCGGATCAAATATTGTAAAAGCTTATTATGAGAGCGACTCTTCTAATCTATTATTTCATTTACATTGTCAGAAGTCAAACTATTGAACTTACTTAAGGGATCTAGTGTCTCATCCCACTAGATTAACTGATTGCAATCATATGTTATTTTTAATGTACAATCTAATATGATGTTTATGTTATACATATTATTTTTCATTTATAAAAAAAGTATTGAAGAACCCAACTAATGTCTAGTGAAATAGCGGATGATATTCCTCTTAGGAGATATGAGTTCAAATCGCTCTGTCTACAAGGTGTATGCCTATACTCAAAGAGTTAAGAATATGTCTAAACAGATACTACCCTATAGTTATTTCATATTTTTATATTTATTCTACAAACATATATCAGTTACAATGAGTTCATTTTTTTTTTGAAAAAGATGGCTTGTATTATAAATGGGAAGATATACATCATGAGAAAACAAACATCCCACATCAGCTAAGAATCAAAACAAAGAACCAAGCTAAGCCATCAAAAAAACTAAGAAATGGAGTGTATCCCAATACTGATTTAAAAGAACTCCAAACAGAAAACTTCATCCAACTCTCCTCTGGTATGCATGGATGCTGGGTCGTTCTGGCATTTCAACTAGGACCTTACCAGCTATTTACCCTCTCCCAATCTCGAGCAGCAGCTATTGTTGCACCAGGTGGAGCCTCCTCAATCCAATACTGCGGGAGAACACTTTCCCTCCCTTCCCTAGCCAGTATGTGTGCAGCATTATTGGCTTCACGACGCACGAATCTAAACCAGATGCCACCAAATACCTTTGCCATTTCTTTAATATTATGGACAATAGGGCTAATCAACGACTGATCAGTTTTACCATCACGTACCCTACGTATCACCGTTAGGGAGTCTCCTTCCACAATAACCCTATTAAAACCTAACTCACTGGCAAATGTAACAGCTTGCAAGCAAGGAAAGGCTTATGCAACAAATACGTCTGAAACATTCCAATGGGGAACAACGCATGATGCCATAATTAAGCCATTCGAATTCCTGCAGATGATTCCTGAAATAGCTACTTTATTTTGCACATCATAAGATGAATCAAAGTTGCATTTTATCCTGCTTGCATCTGGAGGAACCCAATCATCTTTGAGAATCGTTTCAGCTAGAGGGGATGTATTCTAGGTACCACCATGTTCGAGTACAAAAGCCTTTATGAAAGAGAGTGATTCTTGGACATCAACTATACCACCTTCATGGACAATCTTGTTTCGTGAGAACCATACGGCCCAATAAGTGGTCAACGAGGCAATTCTCTGACTAGCACTCAAACTGCTGAAGAAATTTGCTACCCACTGGCTCCATTCTAAAGTCTCGTCTCCCATTTGCACTTGGATACCTTGGTGATCAAGAAGCTGCTGAATGAAGTAACAATCACGCAATTTGTGTGCTGTTGTTTCACTGGACTCATGACAGAAGGGGCAACAATCGACTACATTCAATCTCTTGGCCACTAGATTTCCATAAGTTGGCAAGAAGTTATTAACTACCTTCCACATGTGTATCTTAACTTTCGAAGGTAGATCAACCTCCAATAAAGCTTTATAAAAAGGACGCAAGGATAAAAACAGTACAACATGATCCCTACCAAAGCTTGTAGTGAGTTCACCCCTCTATAATCGATAGCCACTTTTCACTGAGTATGCCCCGGTTCCATCAAACCGCCATATGATCATATCTTGTAAATCATTCTTGGACAGAGGAATAGAGAGAATCTTCTCAGCTACCGCAACATCAAAAATACGTTGTATTACATCTGCTTTCCAAGCCTTGTCCGGATCTATTAGGTCAGACACATGCGTATAATTGGTGTCAATATTAAAATTTTGGATTCTACCATCTCCTTGTCCTGGCAGCCAAGGTTCTCCCCATATATTCACCTTCTCTCCATTGCCAATGCGCCATCCATAACCTTGCTCAATCACAGCCCTAGCACTGTAAATGCTTCTCCAAACAAATGATGGATTCAAGCCCAAGTTAGCATGAAGAAAATCAGAGCTTGGATATTATCTAGCTTTCAAGACTCGAGCAAGGAAACAGTTTGGTTGAGTGACCAGTCTCCAGCATTGTTTTGCAAGCAAAGCTATGTTAAAGGTACACATGTAAAACCTATGTTTGATTTTGATATAACTAGATCTTTAAGGATCAATTTGAAAAACTTAAAATTGTTTTTATAAGTCCCTTAACAAGTTTTGAAACACCAACACTTTAAAACTGATTTGTAAAACTCAAAATCAAAATATTTTCTAAGTGTTCCAAGCCAAATCTATTGAAAATCGTTAGAGAGTATCGATACCCATGGAGGCGTATCGATACCTTTTTGCCAAAATTGGCTACTGTCGGAACACGTATCGATACGGAAAACCCTCGTATCGATACGCCCCTGTGTTAAACTTCAAAGAGTTTGAAGAGTGTATCGATACGATAACCCCAGTATCGATACTGGTTTAAAGATTTTTAAAGCATTTAAGTCGGTTTAAAAAATATGACCGTTGGTGTCAGTTGGTTGGTTACCAAATTTTAAAAGGTCATTGACCGGTATCGATACGCCTAACCCCAGTATCGATACGCGTTTTGGCAGTGAGCTATGTTGAGAAAACGGTATCGATACGGCCTTTGCCGTTTCGATACCCGGTACCGATACGCTTACGTGCGTATCGATACGCCCCATTAATTACACACAACGGCTATTTTCTTTGTGAGACAGGTATCGATACCCATTCCCGAGTACCGATACTCGTAGCTGCAGAGGTGCATTTATGGTGGTAAGAGAGGGTTCCAACGGCTCCATTTACATCTCCAACCACCCAAACGGCTAGAAATCAATGAAGAGGTATAAAAGAGACACTCTAAAGCATCAGCAACAACTATTGAACCTTCAAGCATCATCAAAGCAAAAATCCAAACCCTTGAGCTATTAAGAGTCAAATCTTTGTACCCAACTCTAGTGTATTTCAAATTGTCAATTTGTATTGTGAGTTTGGGATTGTTTAAATTGTATTTGGGTAGACAATCATCCTTTGAGAGGAAACATTTAAGTTTACCAAAATATCTCTTGTATTTGAGTGGATTAAGCTTTGGGTAGAAAGCTTAATCGAAATTGTAAGGTTTCCTCCTCATCCAAGAAAAGGGGACGAATTCTAGTAGTGAATTGTTTGAAAATCCTTAGTGGTAGCTAAGGTAGTGGATGTAGAGTTCAATTGGAGAACTTGAACTACTATAACCCCTTGTGTCACTTTTATTTTCTATCTTTCACTTCACCAAAATTTTTAATTGCCAATTCACCCCTCTTGGCCATTTGCAAGTGTTCGATCAACTCAACAATTGGTATCAGAGCTACACTCATTGGAAGGATTACAACCCTCTTGAGTCGATTCTAGGCGAGTTTGATCAACAACAAGTCAAGCAATGGCATCCACCTCAAACTATGAGTCTCAATCCACCACCAAGCCACCATTCTTCAATGGGGATAACTATCCTTATTGGAAGAATAGGATGAGGCTTTTCATCAAGTCTACCGACTACATGGTGTGGGATGTAGTTGAAGAAGGTCCGAGATGACGGATGATGATAGAAGAAGGATGCAAGTGAATTACAAAGCTCTACATGTAATATTTTGTGCACTTGGTCCGGATATCTACTCCAAGGTGTCTTCAATCGAAAGTGCCAAGGAGGTTTGGGACACCCTCGAGACAACTTATGAGGGAACTAGTGATGTCAAGGAGACAAAGATTGGGCTACTCAATCTAAGCTATGAGAACTTCAAGATGGATCCCGAAGAAAGCGTCTCCAAGATGTTTGATCGTTTCTCGGTCATTGTCAATGGTTTGAAAGGTTTCGGCGAAATCATTCCCGAAGACAAACTAGTGAGAAAGTTGTTATACTCTCTTCCGGAGTCATGAGATGGCAAGAGAACGGCCATTATTGAAGCTAGAGATTTGAAGACTCTCAAGCTTGACGCTCTTGTTGGATCTCTACTCACCCATGAGATCATGAGGAAGGGAAGAGAAGAAGAGAAGAAGATAGAGGAGAAGAAGGAAGTTGAGAAGAAGAAAGTGGGAATCGCACTAAAAGCTTCATATCAAGAAAGCGATTCTAGTGAGGATGAAGATGAGGAGATGGCTATGTTGGCCAAACGCTTTACTCGGTTCATGAAGTCAAATCATGGAAGAAAGTTCATTAGAAAGGGAGACTTCAAGAGTAAAAGCAAGGAAGAGGAGAAGGATCCAATTACTTACTATGAATGCAAGAAACCGGGTCACATCCGTTCCGAGTGTCCTCAATTGAAGAGGAAAAGCTTTGGGAAGAAGAAGAACCTCAAAGCACAAGTAGCTACTTGGAGTGACGATGAGTCTTCCGAGGAAGAGGATGAAGTGGCCAACCTATGTCTCATGGCCATCGATGATGAACCTAAGGTAAACTCTAATTCATCCAATTTTGATTTTACTATAGATGAACTTCAAGATGCTTACGATGAATTGCAAGAAGTGTATGATGAGTTAGTAGGAAAATATAAAGAGTCCATTTTGAAAAACAAGAAAACAATTTCCGATTTAAAAATTCAAAATGAGACGTTTTCAAAATCTAACTCCGAATTAGAAAAGAAGGTTTTGTTTTTAGTTAATCTTTCAAATGATCTTAAAACTAAAAACCTTGAGCTTGAAAAACTTCTTTCCGAATTTCAAGATTATCACACAAAGGAAGTGGATAATCTTAAAACATCTATTGCTATTGGGAAAAACAAGTTTGAAAAAGGAAATCACTCTAAATCCCAATATGTAAAAAGAAAACATTTTGTACCTAAACAAAGAAATTTTAATAAGCAAACTAGAGGTCATAGAGTTAGGAGTGTTTGGGTTCCTAAGGAACTCATTATTTCTAATGATATAAATGCTATTGCTTCTTGGATTCCTAAGGGAACCAAAATGTTGAAGGCTAACACTCATGGACCCAAAATGATTTGGGTACCAAAAATCAAAGCCTAATTTCTTTGTTTGTAGAGGGAGCATTGCTACAAGGCCAAAGCACAAAGTCAAAACTCATGGTACCTTGATAGTGGATGCTCGAGGCACATGACCGGAGACAAGAGTCGATTTATGGATCTAAAGCCAAAAGGTGGAGGAGTAGTAACATTTGGTGACAACTCCAAAGGCCACATTAAATGTATTGGCTCCATAGGTAATCACTCTACTATTCTCATTGAAAATGTGTTATATGTCGATGGTCTTAAACACAATCTATTGAGCATAAGTCAATTATGTGATAAAGGATTTAATGTTTTATTTGATAAAAATGGATGCAAAATTGTAGACATTAAATCTAATAACATTATGCTCATTGGTCATCGCATAGGGAATATATACATGGTGCATCTAGATGACATACATACATCTCATGCATGCTTAGTTGCTCATAATGAAAATGATGCATGGTTGTGACATAGGAAACTAGGACATGCTAGCATAAGTGTTTTGGAAAAACTAGTCTCTCTTAACCTAGTTAGAGGTTTACCCAAGATAAAATTTTCAAATGATAAAATTTGTGATGCATGCTCAAAGGGTAAACAACATAGGTCTTCTTTTAAGTCCATTAATGATGTTTCTACTAGTAGATGCTTACAACTTATCCACATGGATTTATTTGGGCCAATTAGGACTATGAGCTTGGGTGGTAAATCTTATGCATTTGTGCTTGTTGATGATTTTTCTAGATATACTTGGGTTTTATTTTTAAGTACTAAAGATGAGGCTTTGGAAAAATTCATCACATTTTAAAAAACAACCCAAAATGATCTTGAACTTAGAATTTCACACATTAGAAGTGATCATGGAACCGAGTTTCAAAATTTAGGGTTTGAAGATTTTTTAAATGAAAACGGTATTAGCCATAATTTTTTGGCTCCTCGAACTCCTCAACAAAATGGGGTAGTTGAGAGGAAAAATAGAACTTTACAAGAAATGGCTAGAACTATGCTTTATGAAAACAATTTACCTAAATATTTTTGGGCGGAAGCCACAAACACCGCTTGCTACATCATAAATCGAGTAATGATTAGGCCAATTTTAAAGAAAACATCTTATGAACTTTTAAAATCTAAAAAGCCTAACATTAGCTATTTTCACCCTTTTGGTTGCAAGTGTTTTGTTTTAAACAATGGAAAAGACAACTTAGGTAAATTTGATGCAAAAAGTGATGAAGCCATTTTGATAGGTTACTCTTTAACCTCTAAAGCCTATCGAGTATTTAACAAAAGAACTTTAGTAGTAGAAGAATCTATTCATATTGTATTCGATGATAACCTCCTTCCTAGGAAGGATTCTTGTGATGATGATGATGTAGGAATCATAAATGCCTTTGATGGAGGTCAAACTTCAAAGGAGGATGAGATTTCAACAAAAGAAGAGGACTCACAAGATCCACCTCTTGAAGCCTTGAAGGACTTGGCTATTGAGGAAAAGGAAGTGAGCTACCCAAGGGTGTTAAACTATGTCAAAGATGGTGAAATCTTGGGTGATCCATCCAAGGGGTAACCACTCGTTCTTCTCTTAGATTAATGAACCATGTTGCATTTATCTCATGCATAGAGCCTAAAAATATAAAAGAAGCATTGAAAGATGACTTTTGGATTTTGGCTATGCAAGAATAATTAAATCAATTTGAGAGAAGTAATGTATGGACATTAGTTGATAGGCCTAGTAATCAATCTACAATAGGAACTAAATGGGTCTTTAGGAACAAACTAGATGAGAGTGGTAACATTGTGAGAAATAAAGCTAGACTAGTTGCTCAAGGTTACACTCAAGAAGAGGGAATAGATTTTGATGAAACCTATGCACCCGTAGCTAGGATGGAAGCTATTAGGATGTTGCTTGCATATGCATGTTATCATGATTTCAAGCTTTTTCAAATGGATGTAAAAAGTGCCTTTCTAAATGGTTTTATAAATGAAGAGGTGTATGTTGAACAACCACCGGGTTTTGAGGATTCAAATTTTCCAAACCATGTGTTTAAACTTACAAAAGCTCTCTATAGTTTAAAACAAGCTCCAAGAGCTTGGTATGAGAGACTTTCAAATTTCTTAATTGAAAAAGGTTTTGAAAAAGGAAAGGTGGATACAACACTCTTCATAAAAAGATATAACAATGACATCTTATTAGTTCAAATTTATGTTGATGATATTATTTTTGGTTCTACTAATGAGTGTTATTGTAAGGAGTTTTCTAAGCTAATGCAAGGTGAGTTCGAGATGAGCATGATGGGGGAGCTCTCATTCTTTTTGGGACTCCAAATCAAACAAAGGAAGGATGGCACCTTCATAAATCAAGCCAAGTACGTGAATGATATGCTCACGAAGTTCGGCTCGGAGAATGCAAAACCTCAAGCTACTCCTATGAGCTCATCCATAAAGCTTGACAAAGATGAAGGAGGTAAGTGTGTTGATTCTAAGCTTTATAGATCCATGATAGGTTCTTTGCTTTACCTTACCGCAAGTAGACCGGATATTATGTTCAGTGTTTACTTGTGTGCTAGGTTTCAAGCTAGTCCTAGAGAATCACACTTAGTTGCCATTAAGAGAATTTTTAGATACCTTAGAGACACACCTACTTTAGGCCTTTGGTATCCTAAGGATTCTTCCTTTAGCCTTCATGCTTATTCGGATGCGAATTATGGGGGGTGTAAGATATATAGGAAAAGTACTTCCGGGACATGCCAATTCTTAGGTAGTATGCTAGTATCTTGGTTCTCTAAGAAACAAAATAGCGTAGCCTTATCTACCACCGAAGCGGAGTACATATCCTTAGGGAGTTGTTGTGCTCAAGTCCTTTGGATGAAACAACAACTCTTAGACTATGGTGTTAAAGTAGAAACCATACCCCTTAAGTGTGACAACACAAGTGCCATTTGTCTTACTAAGAATCCCATCCAACACTCTAGAACTAAACACATAGAAATTCGACATCACTTTATTAGAGATCATGTTTTGAAAAATGATGTTGTTATTGAATATGTTGATACCTTGAACCAATTAGCGGATATATTTACAAAACCCTTAGACAAAGAGCGTTTTTGGTCCCTTAGGAGAGAGTTAGGTCTAGCTAGCCTATCTTGACCTTTTAGGACCTCTTTTGTGCTTAAAATGCTTGATTTTGTGAAATTGCCATGTTTATGTGTTTAAACTCCTAATTTTATCCATGCATATAGTTAGGGGGAGTATGCTTCTGTTAAAACATGCTTAGAACTGTTCATTCATCATTTGCATACTTTTAGGAGGTGTTAAGTTCGAGCCTTTGGTTGTTCTTAGAACCAAACAGGTCATACTGGGCATATGGTATCGATACGGCTATACGCGTATCGATACGTGTTCTTCATTCTGGTTCCCAGAATTTTCCTCGCTTCACGGGTATCGATACGCTTAATATCGTATCGATACTGGTCGTTTCGATACGGGCCCCACCGTTTCGATACGACTTTCCAACGGGCATTTTTGAGAAAAGACAATTATATCCCCGTATCGATACCCCCTCAGGAGTATCGATACCATATCACGCAGATGGCATTAAATCAGTCTTAAATGAGATCTAATTTTACCAAAATTAAAACTCTTTAACCCTAACAAACCCTAGCCGTTTTTGCCTATAAAAAGGCCCTTCCTCCTTCATATTTTTCACACTACAACTCAATTCTAAAAGAATTTTTGCATCAAGCAAAGAATTGTGCTCTCTCTCAAGATTTTCTTCAATCTTCAAAGTTTCCTTCAAGGTAATCTCTTCTTTTTACTCTTTTTTGTTCTGTTTTTTTTAACCCTTTGTTTTCTTAAATCTCTTTGCTTTTCAAATTTTTTTCTCTTAAAAAATCCTTTTTACCTTGATTTTTACTCAAATTGAAGAAACCCTTTTTTTTCTTGCTTAATTTTCTTTTAGATTATGGCACCTAAAGAACATTCGAGGAAGCGACCGAGGGTTACTCATGCCGGTGAATCTTCAACTCCCGGAACGGTTGCACGCCCGGATTATGCTACAATTTATAACAGATCCTTTGAAACTTCCGCGGGTCTTCCCTATTTTCGCCAATTTGAGAACTACAAAATTCATGCGGAAAGGGTCGTCTCCATTCCTTTTCTCGACTCCGAGCGCTTCAAGTTTGAATATCTTCCGTTGCTTCGCAATTGGGAATTCATGGAGTTTCTATCTATCCCCGGTATTTACTATCGTCTTTTGGTTTTAATTTTCTATTCTAATGCCAAAGTTATTACTCGCAATGGGGAAGTTGTTGCCATCCGCTCTTATCTTATGGGGAAGCAAATCATTCTCGATGTCAAAGGGATTTGTGATGTTTTTAAGTTAGAGGATGAAGGCTTAGATGATGAGAATGCCTTGGGCCATGTTCTCGGTGGTTCCGTAACCGTCCTCAATGCTCACGATCGAATCCTACATTTGATGGTGTCTTGGTGGTTACGTCCCTCCGGTGGCAAATACTCTACCATCCGTCAAGTGGATGATTTTTGGATCCGTTGTTTCCGTCAACGACAGCGCCCAAACCTAGCTCGAATCATGTTCAATGAGATCGTCTATCATGTTCAAAATCGCCACACCACTCTCATCACATCTTTTATCTACGGTACGGCTTTAAGTTACTATTTTGTGAAAAAGGATATTGATTGCTCATTTGATCTTGCATCTCCTCTTACCGATCCTATTGATGAGCGATCCCTTGCTCGGGGTAAGTTCC
Source organism: Hibiscus trionum (assembly GCA_030270665.1). Taxonomy (NCBI): domain Eukaryota; kingdom Viridiplantae; phylum Streptophyta; class Magnoliopsida; order Malvales; family Malvaceae; genus Hibiscus; species Hibiscus trionum. The sequence continues at coordinate 29,145,065 of BSYR01000020.1, read as the reverse complement.
ATTACTTTAATGGAAGTTGGTTACGTCTTTTCGAACTTCCACCCGAGGCCGCAGCCGTATTGGAACAACCACAAGCTCCTCAAGCTCCTCAGGCTCCTCAAGTCCCACAGCCCAATTTGGATGCTCTCATGACCTATCTCAATGAGCAATTTACCGGGCTACGCACGGACATGAACACTCGTCTAACCTCCATGGAAACCACCTTCGATACAAGGATGACGGGTATGGAGAATCGCCTTACATCCCTTGAAAGCGGGCAAAATTCCTTGAATATTTCCGTTGCCGCTTTCCATGATGAATGGCGTAATAGCATGCGGAGCAATGAGCCTATGGTAGATGATGATGAAGATGATGAAGACGACGAAGACAATGCCTAGACATCTCTTCTTGCATATCATTCATAATCATCTAGGATTTTCTATTTTTATGCACCTATGTTCCTGTTTTTAGGATTAAGTTTGTTTTAGGATTAAAAACCTATGCTTTGATTTCTTGTTTGTTTTTGTTTGGATTTCCCTTTTTTATGCTATGATGAATAAAATTATGTTGCTTATTATTATTATACCTTTGATTTCATTATGCACTTTATTGTCTCAATGCATTTTTGATCTAACAAAAAGGGGGAGAAGAAACTTGCTCACAACTTTAAAATATTTTGATTTTAACTCAAAGGTTACCAAGCTTATATTAAGGGGGAGTTACTTTGTAAAGGTTATTCAAAAGTGTCAAAATTTTAAGTTTTGGTTTTGTTATATCAAAAAGGGGGAGATTGTAAAACATATGTTTGATTTTGATATAACTAGATCTTTAAGGATCAATTTGAAAAACTTAAAATTGTTTTTACAAGTCCCTTAACAAGTTTTGAAACACCAACACTTTAAAACTGATTTGTAAAACTCAAACTCAAAATATTTTCTAAGTGTTCCAAGCCAAATCTATTGAAAATCGTCAGAGAGTATCGATACCCATGGAGGCGTATCGATACCTTTTTGCCAAAATTGGCTACTGTCGGAACACGTATCGATACGGAAAACCCTCGTATCGATACGCCCCTGTGTTAAACTTCAAAGAGTTTGGAGAGTGTATCGATACGGTAACCCCAGTATCGATACTGGTTTAAAGATTTTTAAAGCATTTAAGTCGGTTTAAAAAATATGACCGTTGGTGTCAGTTGGTTGGTTACCAAATTTTAAAAGGTCGTTGACCGGTATCGATACGCCTAACCCCAGTATCGATACGCGTTTTGGCAGTGAGCTATGTTGAGAAAACGGTATCGATACGGCCTTTGCCGTTTCGATACCCGGTACCGATACGCTTACGTGCGTATCGATACGCCCCATTAATTACACACAACGGCTATTTTCTTTGTGAGACAGGTATCGATACCCATTCCCGAGTACCGATACTCGTAGCTGCAGAGGTGCATTTATGGTGGTAAGAGAGGGTTCCAACGGCTCCATTTACATCTCCAACCACCCAAACGGCTAGAAATCAATGAAGAGGTATAAAAGAGACACTCTAAAGCATCAACAACAACTATTGAACCTTCAAGCATCATCAAAGCAAAAATCCAAACCCTTGAGCTATTAAGAGTCAAATCTTTGTACCCAACTCTAGTGTATTTCAAATTGTTAATTTGTATTGTGAGTTTGGGATTGTTTAAATTGTATTTGGGTAGACAATCATCCTTTGAGAGGAAACATTTAAGTTTACCAAAATATCTCTTGTATTTGAGTGGATTAAGCTTTGGGTAGAAAGCTTAATCGAAATTGTAAGGTTTCCTCCTCATCCAAGAAAAGGGGACGAATTCTAGTAGTGAATTGTTTGAAAATCCTTAGTGGTAGCTAAGGTAGTGGATGTAGAGTTCAATTGGAGAACTTGAACCACTATAACCCCTTGTGTCACTTTTATTTTCTATCTTTCACTTCACCAAAATTTTTAATTGCCAATTCACCCCCCTCTTGGCCATTTGCAAGTGTTCGATCAACTCAACAACACATATCACGAAATCCTAAACCACCACAAATTTTAGGACTTGCTAGGCGTGACCATGTACACCAATGTATCCCTTTACTCGATCCTTGGTTTTTCCACCAAAATCGTTCCATAAGTTGCTCCATTGAATGACATAAAGATGAAGGCAGCAAAAAAACTTGCATTGCATAGATAGGTAGAGCCTGCAACACACTCTTGATCAACACTTCTTTTCCTCCCAAAGATAAGAACTTCAAGCCCCATGCTCCAGTTTTCTTATTGAATCTGTCCAGGTAGAATTTGAAAGCTTCTTTCTTGTTTCTACCAACCATGGTTGGCAAGCCTAAGTACGATTCTGGGTTGGTAGAGGTACGTACACCTAACATTTGGCCAATGTCATCCTTAAGCATGCTATCAACATTTGAGCTAAAGAAAATAAGAGATTTCTCATATTTAACACATTGGCCCGAGACACTGCCATATAGAGTAAGTAATTCCATAATCTTACTCGCTGTGGATATTGAGGCATCCCCAAATAAGATGCTGTCATCAGCGAAGAGTAAGTGTCCCACCTGTAAACGTTCCCTCCCAATTGTAGCACCTTTGATAACATTCCTAGCATTTGCATCATTAAGGAGAATAGAGAGCCCTTCTGCACAAATCAGAAACAAATATGGACTCAATGGGTCCCCTTGTTTGAGACCACGAGTCGGCTTGAAACTCCTTCCACTTGAGCCATTTAAACATACTGAATACGAGACTGTCCGGACACAACTCATAACAAGCTGCACCCAGGGCTCCGCAAATCCTAGCTTCATCATCATTCCTTCCAAGAATGGCCACTCAACCCTGTCGTATGCCTTTCTTAAGTCATCCTTGAGAGCAAAAAAGCCTTGCTTTCCCACACGTCTCTTATGCATACCATTGAGAAGTTCATAGGCAATGATAATATTACCAGAGATGTGCCTACCTGGGATGAACGCTCCTTGGGCTTTATTAATGCAGTTGTCCAGTATGGATGACATTCTCATAGCCAACATCTTAGCAATGATCTTTTAAATCACATTGCACAAACTAATTGGGCGAAACTGTGCAACTATTTCAGGATTAGGGACCTTTGGGATCAATACTAGCTGAGTGTAGTTTATTGGCTCCATAGATGCAACACCATTTACAACATCAAGACAGTAAGCAGATATATCCTCCCCAATTATACTCCAATAATGTTGGAAAAATAAAGCAGGGAATCCATCTCCATTAGAGGCTTTCAGGGGCGCCATCTCTTTAATAGCATTAACAACATTATCAGAGGTAAAATGACTAAGCAATAAAGCATTCATTTCTGATGAAACTCTCGAACACATTCGATCATAAATCTCAGAAGCTACCCTTGGATTAAAGGAAGAAAATAGGTTTTTAAAATAACCAGTGGCTACCTCTAACATTGTATCATTAGAATTAATCCACTCACCAGTAGAGTCATAAAGCCCTTTAACTGCATTCTTTTTACTTCGAAACGTAGCATGGTTGTGGAAGTAAGGGGTATTTTTATCTCTATGCTTAAGCCAATTGACTCTCGACTTCTGTTCCCATGAGATCTCCTCTTTATCAGCCTCCATGTTCAGTCCTAACTTTACCTCAATCAGTTCCTGAAGCACATCATCTTCCGGATCGGCCAGTGTCAACTCTCTCAGACGGTCTTGTAATGCTTTCTTTTTTGCATGTGTTTTCTTTCTATTATCAGCACCCCAGCTTGCTAAGGAACGTCCAAGGCTGGTTAATCTACTTGGGACATCCTCAGTCGAATGTTCCCAATGGTTTTTAATTAGAAGCTCCACTTCCTCATCCATTATCCAGCTTGCCTCAAATCGAAAAGTAGCATTCCTGTTTGCAAGTCCCTGTGTAGGATATCCCTTAGGGTTTATAAGCAAGGGGCAGTGATCCGAGATTGCATGTGGTTGATGGACAACCGAGTGACCTGGGAACAAGTTCCACTATCCTGGAGAAGCAACAGCCCTATCCAAGCGTTCCCTTATATTGTTTGTAGGTAACCTCCCCCTCTCCCACGTGTACCATGGACCATGAAACCCTAGATCACTTAGGTCACACTCTTCCAATGCATCACGAAATGCAGCCATGTTACGCTCTTTATGCAATCTACCTCCTTGTTTCTCAAAGGATGCAACTTCATTGAAGTCACCAGCCACTAACCATGGCAAAGACTCGTTGGAAGCCAACTGCCTCAATAAATTCCAAGACTCTATCCGACGTTGTTGAACTGGATTTCCATAAAATCCTGTGAAACGCCACAACACACCATTACTTTGTTTAATCCGGACATCAATGTGAGAACTCGAATAACTCAGTAAGGTAACATCCATGTCGGGTCTCCAACCCAATGATAATCCACCTCGAGTCCCATATGCAACAACATCGATACCAAAAACATAACCACAACTTCGACGTACTCTCTCCATCCTTCGTGTATCTAGTTTTGTTTCCATTAGAAACAAAAGTTGGGGATTGCAGCCTCTCAACGAATTCCTGAGACGGCGTATTGCCCGTGGCTTCCCCAACCCACGAACATTCCAGGTAAGGATCTTCATGGCTTTTGGCTGCCCTGCACAGCAGAGCCATCCGATATATCAGGTACATTCCCAGAAACACCAGAATCATTGTCATTCGAAACTGAATGTGTCTCTCCCAAAACACATTAACGTTTTTTTGTTATCAGCCACTATAATTGGGTTATCCTCAGCGTCTGAGCCTATCTCCATTTTTCCACTCTCCATATGGCCCACTCCCCCATTTACTGGGCCCAGAATCCAATTCCCACGTGTGCACTGCTGAGAGGATGAGTTTCCAACTACCATCCCACGTTCTTGTAACTGGCCATGCACGTTGGCCATAGTGTGAATTTCTAGTAATGGTGTTCCTGTTATTTCCTCACGTAACCACCTGCTACGTGCCGGCGGCCCATTCCTTGTCGGAGCACGGATCGAGAGATCCCATCCGAAGACTACATCCTTCTCATCCAACGTTAGGCGAAGCGGACAAAAGCTTTCTCCATGCCCAAGCTTGCCGCATATAAAGCAAAACAATGAAAGCTTTTCATACTGGAATAACACATATACATTTCGATCCTTCCCCAGCGAGATCTTCTTCTTACGCTTCAATGGGTAATTAATATTAACTCCAACCTTCACCCTCATGTATTGCTTACGCCCCGTGACCACCAGTTTAGAATCATACTCAAGGAATTGACCGATAAAGCTATCAAATTGTCTTGCCATACCTTCAGACATCAATCCCGTCGGCAAGTTATGGATCTGAACCCAGAAGTTCGCAAACTCGAGAGGCACCCGGAGTGGATCCTCCCCTTTACTTAGCCTGTGTAAAACTAACAAGTGACCATTAAAAAACCAGGGACAACCATCTAATACACGGTTCAAGTCGATCTCAGCATAGAGGCGAAAACAAATTCTTTTGTCACCTAAATCTGTAATTGATACTTCACCCAGGGGATGCCATAAGTCTGCAAGCGTGTTCCTCATGGCAAGGAAATACACTACACTAGAGGTTAAGAATCTTCCTACTAGACACAGTGCATACTCATTCTCCGTCTCTATCAACTCAGAGGGGACTTCAAAAACTTCCTCCTCCCCATCCCCGATAGACAAAGAAGCCAAGTTCGCCTCCATTCCGTAAAGAAAACCAGTACCACTGATACCAAAACAGCGTGCAATACTACAGACGAAATAGCGTGCAAAGATGCAGACAAAAGAATATTTTAGTTTAAACAAAAAAATTATTAGTACCATCTTTGACAATTAGATTGGCAATCAAGATTTCTTTTTAATGAGTTCAATTTTATACAAATATTTAACATTCTTTAAACTCAGATTTTCCGTATAAAATACTTTTTTAAGGAGAAAAATATGTTTATCTTTATGTAAGCACATAATTGGGTTAAATACAACAAGATTCATATATTTTCTCAATATGTATTCATAGAACAAGAATTCTCTTTTACTTTTCAATTTTTTTATATCCTAACGCTAAAAAAATTAAATTTTAAATATTAACTTTAAATTTCTAAACGTGGAATCTTAAAAAAAACATATCCTAATTCCTACCTCATATTTATTGAACTTATTCGTATTCATAGTCATAACAGGTATATATGAAACGTGCGCCAACGGCACAAATGAAATCACGCGCGCCAAAAACCTTACTGTTTCTCAAAAGAAAAAAAGAAAACGATTCGAAATTGCCGGGAGAGCTTTTCACGGATCGTATTGTATAACGAAAACCACGCTATAGCATGAATTTCTTTTGTTGCCTTTACTTTTCCATTTTCTCATCATTCCAAAAACTTCAGATATCTGTTTATTTTTCCTCTTAATTTTTCGTTTTTTTTTGTTAATTACTTATTTAGTATTGAAATGCAGACCGCGAGGGGAATTTGATTGAGGTGTGAGATTTGATTTTTTATTAGAGAAAATGGAAAAGGAAAAGGAAAATACGTCGAGGAGTTGGCTGTCAAAGTTACAGCCGAGGGATAAGAGTAGGTCTTCGTCTAAGAAGAATCCAACGTCGTCCGGCAGTGGAGGCGGCGGTGGCGGTGGTGGAGAAGGGAATCAAGATGCCAATTTGGACGAAGAAGCTCTCTCCAACGTCACCAAACAAAAAGTCGCCGCTGCCAAGCAGTACATTGAGAATCATTACAAGGAGCAAATGAAGAGTCTCCAAGAAAGAAAAGAGCGGTACGGCTTCCCAATCTTATGTTTAATTTTGCCTAAATTATCTTCCGTTTTCTTATATAAGTTGCAAATATATAGCGAAATCCGAGTAAATTATTGTTATTAGTAGAGACCAGAAATTTATATTGCAATCGTGGTTACGTTATCACCATCGCAATCGGTTATAAACATATTTTGACATCTTATCTCACCTTTTTTTAATTGATTCAATAATTTTATCACAAAATTCTTATGATATTTGAAATAATTGATTCAATTTTGCACTTGGAAAAACTAAAATGTTAAGAAAAATGATAAGCAGGGCCGGCAGTTAATAATTTTGAGCGGATTTTATAATGATATTATGATTGAATATTTTGTTATAGTATTTGTTCAAATTTTAGTAGATTATAGAAACTCATATTCTAATTAACAGACGAATGGTCCTGGAAAAGAAGTTGGCGGATGCTGATGTCTCCGAGGAAGATCAAAACAACTTACTGAAGTTCTTGGAGAAAAAGGAAACTGAGTACATGCGCCTTCAGAGGCATAAAATTGGTGTTGATGACTTTGAATTATTAACTATAATTGGCAAGGGTGCGTTTGGAGAGGTATACTTCTATGTAATGTTAACTCTAATAGATCATCATCTGTTTTGTCCTTGTGCAAGGAGTACTAATGCTATAGACTACTCAATTTCCTTGTTATCCAATTAAAACTACCCTTTTGATTACTTCTTATTTTTTATTCTATGGCGCAGGTTAGAATTTGTAGGGAAAAGACATCAGGCCAAGTATATGCTATGAAGAAGCTTACGAAATCAGAAATGCTTCGAAGAGGCCAGGTATTTATTTATTCTGGCCAAATGCTGGCGTTGTGGTTATGTATACGATTCATTCGGGTGGTTTCAATCTTATTTTAGGTTGAGCACGTGAAAGCTGAAAGGAACCTGCTCGCTGAAGTTGACAGCAATTGTATTGTCAAACTCTACTTTTCGTTCCAAGATGATGAGTTCCTTTACCTTATAATGGAATATCTACCTGGTGGAGATATGATGACGTTACTTATGAGAAAGGATATATTGACTGATGATGAGGCTAGATTCTATGTTGCAGAAACAGTATTGGCTATCGAGTCTATCCATGAGCACAATTATATTCATAGGTTAGTAAATAAACAAATCAAACCGACAAGGTGATTTATCTGGCGAAAGGTTAACCTTTGGAGTCTAAAATGTTGCAGGGATATCAAGCCTGACAACTTGCTTCTGGATAGATATGGACACTTGAGATTGTCAGATTTTGGACTATGTAAGCCTTTGGATTGCAGTACTCTCAAGGAACAGGATTTTTCGGTCGGAGGCAGCAATGAGATTTCTGAAACCGAAGAACGCTCAGGAGCTTCAAAACGAACACAGCAAGAGCAACTAGAGCATTGGCAAAAGAATCGAAGAATGCTTGTAAGTTAAATAAAATGGTTGCTCTGAGCTATGCTGGTTTTGTCTGGTGAATTAAGCGTAGTTTCATCTATGCATCTTTTAACTTGTGGAATCACTGAATGAGGGCCCTGACCCTGTATTGCTTTTGTAGATTTGTAAATATAATTGTTTCTGTTTGTATGTGTTTGTGTGTTTTAGACTTAAAAGTAATGGTTACAAGCTTCTTGGAAAAATCAGCAGCGACTGTTAGATGATTCATATTTTTTGGGGGTCAAATTCTTGAATTTGCAGGCTTTTTCTACTGTTGGAACTCCCGACTATATTGCTCCAGAAGTCCTCTTGAAGAAGGGTTATGGAATGGAATGTGATTGGTTAGTAGTTATTCATTTCGAAATAAAATTCCATTTTTATTTCACATGCCAATAACCATTTGGGTTTGTTTGACACGGCTATTTAACTAATACCTGTTTAATTTAGAAACGGAATTGATTATGTTTAGTTTCAGGCTAGAATGATGACTCCATTCTGAAAGGTTAACTTCCATCTTCTGGACTGTAGTGACTGATGAAAATTATTTTGCACAGGTGGTCACTTGGTGCCATTATGTTTGAAATGCTTGTGGGATATCCACCTTTTTATTCAGATGATCCGATGACAACTTGTAGAAAGGTAACCTGAGAAATATCTCTAATTAATGTTGTGTGTGATTTTTCCTTTTTTGATTTGTTACTTCATCTGGTTTTGTCTTTAGGTTGTGTTAGCTCTGTTTTCAATATCTGCTACTTTCATTTGAGGAACATTTATTTGGTCCTGGTTATGCTGAGGCTGGAATGTGAAAAGAAATTGCCATAACTCATAATCTAGTGATAAAAGCATTTATTTTTTATATGTTATAGGTTGGGGTTGGGGTACCCCAAAAAATATTAAAAGATATATAGGAAAATTATTAATATTAGTTGAAATATTTACCTATATGGACTCCAAATTTTAATTCTTTTGGACTTTGCCTCCCATTTTCTATTTCTAATTATACTTTACCTCCCCTGAGCTTGATTTCTGGCTCCGGCTCTAGCCATCTCTTTTAATAAAAATGAATGAATTTATGAAGAAAAAGGAGGATTTAAACAAGTTTCATTTTTCTAATAATGTCACAATTTTTATTCCTTTCACAGATAGTAAACTGGAAAAATCATTTAAAGTTTCCTGAAGAAGCCCAGTTATCCCCAGAGGCAAAAGATCTGATTAGCAAACTCTTGTGTAATGTCAATCAAAGACTAGGATCAAACGGGGCAGGTGAAATTAAGGTGTTGTTTTATGTATCCTATCTATTCTCGATTCTTGAATCTGTTCCTTAAAACTTGTTTCCGAATGACGGAGATTATCTTGCATCATTTTACTTCTCTAGGCTCATCCATGGTTTGAAGGTGTAGACTGGGATAGGATATATCAAATGGACGCTGCATTTATTCCTGAGGTTAATGATGAATTAGATACTCAAAATTTTGAAAAGTTTGATGAGGTACTTGTATCCCTTAAATTTTGGATCCATATTGCTGTTCGTGTTGCAACTTTAATGTCATCTATGATGTTTGCTTATTTTTCGCCGTGCAGTCTGATGTTCCAGTTGGAAAATCATCATCAAAATCTGGCCCATGGAGGAAAGTAAGTTTCATGTATATTTTGTATTAGCATCTGACCCATTTATCCATTGCATTTCAGTCTGCTGTTAGCTAATGACAAATTCATTGCTTTGTTTTTTTTTCTTTCAATCATTTTTCGAGACTAAGAACTATCCGTGGATGATATTATACATGGCATGGCAATTCATGACATACATAACCGTTGTTTATTGATTATCCATCTGCTTTGCAGATGCTTTCCTCAAAAGACCTCAACTTTGTGGGATACACATACAAAAATTTTGAAATTGTCAATGATGGTCAAGTGCCTGGGATAAGTATTCTTCTTTCTCTGTTTTATTTATCGAAATATGTACGTAGACAAGCATGGTATCGGTTTCAGAATGCGTATTTCAAGATGCTAAAGCTTCTTGTGATTATTATTACAATGTATAAACTGCGTTTGTCTGAATAGCATGACATTTCCTTTCTCTTTGTAGCCGAGTTGAAGAAGAAGAAGGTCTCCCAACCAAAGAGGCCGTCGGTGAAGTCACTTTTCGGTACTTTGGCAATCTTTTTCCCTAAATATACTGCATACATTGGAGGTCATTCCTTTTACATACACGTAAATATACCTTACTGCCACTTTATTTGTGACATATTTCATAGATGGCGAGGCAGAGTCGCAGGATGGTTCGGACTCGACTTCTAATGATCAATCCAGATCCCAGTAGCTTGCCCCATTTTTTCTGAATCACTTAAGCCTTTCCAATCGGAAGCCACTGAAAAGCAGTGCGGATCCCGGTAGCTTGCCCCGTTTTTTTGAACCAAGTCGATGCAGGCGCATCACTATCCAGTAAACCAACTCAAAGGGTGCTTTTTTTTTACCTTTCATGCTGGCTTTTGCAGTTGGACTCATATCTACAGGAAACTTCAGGTTTGATTTACAGCTTAAGGCCTAAATTTCCAAGGAAAGATACTGCGAATCATTTTTTTAATGCTTTATTTTTTTAAAATAAAGAAAAAAACAATCAAGAGAATAGAGAAAGAGGAGAGGAAAATGAGTAAGTTGTAACTCGTGATTCATTTTTAAGTACTAGGTGTGGAAAAGTTTTTCTTGTTTTTTAGTGTCAAAAACAGCAAAATATTGTACCAAATGCACAAATATTGAATTTTCCAAAATGATCCGAGAAATAACACAAATTTACATTGATTCTCCAACTACACGTTCAATATGAAATTATTGATATTCTACATCGTTTATCCAACTACGCATTCAACATGAAGTTAGAGGTAACTCTCATCGGTGTAAATTAGTATCGCTATCGATGTAAATAAGTTATTATTTTGGATAATTTTATTCAAAATGACATGAATTTTTGACAAATACCTAATGAATCATTCTAAAATGTTGATTAAGTCAAACAAACGGAGAGATCTTGGTTTACAACAAAATAAAAGGCAAGATTTACAGTTTTTGTTTCTTTTCTTTTTTACTTATGATATAACACATGAATTATGCATTCATTGCTTTAAAACATAAAATATACAATCGTGAGACATCGTTCCGATCACCTTTCGCTGGTAATTGCTATTTTTCTGACTCCTGTCTTTTTATGTTCTTTAGGAACTTCAAAACATATTGAATATAATTTATATTATTTCAAAAAGAAACAACTGCGGGGATAGCTTAGTTGGGAGAGCGTCAGACTGAAGATCTGAAGGTCATATGTTCGATCCAGGTAGTGTTTTAGATCAACGAGGTTTTGATTTTAAGCACGCTGATGTGCCAGCCATGTGTGCTCATGCAATTTTTTTTTCTTCTTTTTTCTTCTCTTATGTGATAGTCATACATCGTCCACACCATTTCCCTTTTGAAAGTAAACGAGACCACATTAAGAACTTCTTACATAATCTAGGGTGGGACTTAAGGAAGGATGAAGCGGTTTTGCATTCCACACTCAATGTCTAACATTTGTGGGAATAGTCGCTCAAACTTAATAAGATTAAAATAAAGGGCACATATATCTCGATAGACTGAAATATTGATAATAAGATTTTGTAAAATATCGGAGTTCCTTGCGTATATTTTTCAGTGATCCCTACGGTTATTTATACAGTTACAGCTCAGTTATTCCTACGGTTCAACTATAGCAATCCACGTCTTAATCACCATTTGAGCTTCGGTAATAAAACTTCCCCCGTCCCCATGAGTAAAAAATTCGATTATTCCTCTTCTCATTAGTTCGATTTCCCACAATTTTCAAATATTCTCTGCCTAATTTCCACCCCTATTCATAACTAACAATAAAGTAGGGTTAATGTAGACATCATAAAGGAAAAAGGAGTACTTAAGGGACAAGCAGCGCAACAACAACTGAGCGACAAGAAAATACTAACAAATATGAACATAGCAGTTTGGGAACCAAACTTCTTGACCCGGATTCACAAAGAGAAAATGAGAAATCGATTCTAGACTATTCACGAAGGTGACTTAACAGGGTTCAAAATCGAATTTTTTGCAGTTTGATTTTATTTTCTTCTCTTAAAGATGGAATTTTTACAATTTTATTTATGTATCATGCCGACGTTGAAATCGTCGTTCTCCGACGTTTTTTTCGACCACTCAAGACACTAATAAACTCACTTCACCATCCCTTTTTACTCTATCAGTTTAAATTTTTTCAAAATCTTTTTAAAACTCATCAAACTTTAACCAAAAACCAAAACTCGCAAAACCACAAACCACTTCGATCTACAATCTCTACCATCTGATGAGCGTGAAATTAGAATATATAGGTCATGTCCACTTTCTTCACTTTTTCACCGTTGAGATTTGAAAGAAGATTTTTCATCGTCAAAAAATCAAAAAGAATCCAAAACTAGGGAGTTTTTTTCATAAAAAATAAGAAAATTTTGGGATCATTCCATAATTTTAAAAGACAAATGCCTAGTTATAACGTCTTTATTTATTTAATGCTGGAGTGACCAAAATATGAGCATTTTAAAAATTTAATGATTACATTGAAAAATTTTAAACTTTAATAACTAAAGTAGGAGTGAAAAAAAGAAAGTTTAGTAATGAAATGTATAAATTTTAAATAAAATAAATTATATAAATTATTGTTGAACTTTATTCTCAAATATATTATGATCATATTATATAAGCTTGGGGATAATTAGTTCTGAATTTTAAAAATCAATATTAGTCTTCAACATTTATAGATTATATAAGTTTAATGTTGAATTCTAGACTCAAAATCAAATTGACTTAATGTATAAACACTAAGGATTAAATTTATGATTATATCAATAAAAATAATATAAAATTAAAATGAAAAACATTAAAGATGCAATAAATAATCTTTAATTATACATTTTTCAAAATTAGCAGAAACTAAATTACTTTTTAAAAAATATTAATTTATTCAATTTTAAAAATAATAATAATTTAAAGACATTTTCTCGCCTAAAATAAAATAAAATGCTAATCGGATGTTATGAAAGGTTAACAAAATCTATTTCTAGTATTTATATAGGAAAATACTTTGATACATGAGCTTATATAAACTTTAGTTTACGCAAGCCTTTCAATTTTAGGCTTTAGAGATTTAGGTTGTGGTTTAGGGTTTAGGGGTTTATATTGTGTAGTGTAAAATTTAAGGTTTAGAGTTAGAATTTAGAGTTTAGGTTTTAGGGTGTTAGAACTAAGGATTTAAGTTTTAGATTTTATAGCTTAAATATGGAGGATTGTGTAAATTTGTTTACACAACATGTGTATCAAAATATAATCCATTTATAAAAGGGTAATTATTAAAGGAAAATACTTTGATGCACAAGCTTGTGTAAAGTTTACACAAGCCCTTTAATTTTAGGGTTTAGGGTTTAGGGTTTTATGTTAGGGTTTAGGGGTTTAGTATGTATGGTATATAATTTAAGGTTTATGGTTAGAGTTTAGGGCTTAGGGTTTAGGGTTTACGTTGCTAGGGTTTGTGATTTAGATTTTAAATTTTATAAAAGGATTGTGTAAAAAAAAAATTACACAGCTTGTGCATCAAAATAAAACCCATTATTAAATGCACAAGCGCTTGTGGAAACTTTGTTTGCACAAGCGCTTGTGGAAACTTTGTTTGCACAAGTAAGGGTGTTCAAACGGTTAATTCAATCGGTGGTCGAACCGAATTACCCAAAACCGAATTAACCAAACTTTTTAATCTTTAACTGTTAACCGAACCGAACTTTTTTCGAAATATATTAACTGGACCGAATAAATTTCAGTTAATTCGGTCAATTTTCAAATTAACCGAATAAGTTGTATAACCTTGATCAGTTACAATTATATAGACATATAAGTAAGACACTAATCAAATTACATAAAATTAATAAGTTGCAGCAATATTAAAAAAATATAACTACTATTTTGACTAGTTACTACTTTTATACATTCATAACATTCAATAGTACATACTATGTAGCCAATGTATTATTTTTTTCCTTTTCAATTATTTCTCTAGTTATTAGTACTATAATTTACTGTAATATGATTTGGGATATATCACTCATTCACTATATACTATAATGTATATATGGATTGTAAAATGTCAAGCATAAATGAAAAGAAAAATGAGCCGAGGGGCATTAGTGTATATATTATAATGTATACATGTGCTTTGAAAACAATATTACTATCACTATAAACCTTAAAAGAGAAATAAGGGGTTTTGTCAAAAATTACAAGTGCAACAAATGTTATATTGTTATTTCTTATGGATTAAAGTTTGTTTCTCTATTTTGAATCAGCTTATAAGTGCAAATATTGACTTCCAAAAAAGAGAAACAAAAATAATTCATAAAAAATTATAACAGAAGATATAAACCATAAAACCAACCTTCATAAACACCAAAACGGCTCACGATGAAGCTCCGATGAATGGTTAAAATTAAAACTCTGGAGGTGATTCGGTAAAGTGAAAGATTCGAGCTCACTACTCATTTAAACTTAGTTTTGCAAAGTTGATTCTGAAAGTCAAAAGATTAAAAGAAGGAAGAATGACCTGATGTTTAGTTTTTTTTACCTATTTAGGGTTTGATTTTTAATTTTGTTAAATGTTTAGGATTTTTCCATTTGGGTTAAACTTAAAAATTGGATTTCTCCGTTTGGTATGGGCCTAAAAATAATATATATAAATTTATATATTTAATATTTATTATATTTCTGGTAATTCGGTTAATTAATCCATTTCGAACTAAATTAACCGTTAACTAAACTTAAAAAAAAACCACTCACTGACCGAACAAAGTTCGGTGGCCGACTGTTTAACCGAATTAGTTTGGTTTGGTCGGTTAATTCGGTTTAACCAACCGTTTGAACACCCCTATGCACAAGTACCTTAGTTTTAGGGTTTAGGGGTTTAAGTGTAGAAAATTTGAATTTAAGGGTTGTTGATAGTGTAATAATCGAGATTTTTTTTTTGAATTAAAACTGCATATTTTCTTTATAAAATGATTGGTAATAAGGTATGTATGCATGTAAGATGAATCATCTCTGTCAGCTTATTATGTACATTGTACAATTAAGTTACATCTACAAATTCATCATCATACTCACATGCTGGCAACAACTGAAGGAAGAAGCTCCGTTTCTACCTCACCCTCAGCCTGCTCCTTATCACTTCCCTCCGCACTTGTCTTCGACTCATTCGTTTTTTGTTGCGAAAGGTAACGGTCGAATACACCTTTACCGTAAAGAATCTTGGCTCCACTTCCATCAACTACTACTGCATCTATTATATCATCACCACTTCTAATAATCGAGATTTTGAAATTCGTGGGTTTGTTTAACCCGAGCTATGAGCTTGGTGTTGTGGGCCGAAAGTTGAGCCTTGGTGGGGGCTCATGAGAGCTTTAGTGAACTCTTTTTATGATTGTTGGGTTGAGTTTTGTTGGGGAAGAGGTTAGAGGGACAAAGAGATAATTTTCCCTTAATTTTAGATGAAGGAGAGCTGGCTCCTCATTAATTTCTGTAAAAAAAGGGAGGTGAATGATATCACCATTGTCCCCTTGTCTTATTCCTTTAACTATTCACCACCCCCAACTTTCTACATACTTGCGGTATGGAAATCTCAGATTTTGGATTGAAGAAGTTGACATCAGCATCAAAGTATTTATCTTTTGAGATAACGATGGTTAAGTTTGGTGGTAGATGAAGAACATGGGTTTTAGTGGGGGTTTAGAGAGGATGAACGGGAATGAAAGATTTAATCACGTTTTTGTTGTTAGAATCTTCCTTAATCATCTTTATTTCCTTTTAGCAATATTGTAACTCGTTATACAACATTTAGTTGTGGTTAAAGAGGTTGGAGGGCATTTCAAAGATCAAGAGAAAAAGAAGGCTTGAGGGCTTAGAGCTAGAAGATTTCGTTTTCAGCTGTTGGAAGAAGGTTAGTACACTTCCAACTCTTTTTGTTTCATGCACATCCTAAAGATGATGTTTTGTATGCTTGTTTTGATGATTTGGGTGTTTGAATGCTTGAGTGTGGTCATTAATGGAAAAACTCGAATTTCTTATTAATAAATTGTAAAACCGATAGTAATCCACCTTAATAACTTACATAAGATGTAGGCTTGAGTTTAAAGGCTAGTTGTGTTTTGGGGGCTTGATGAGTGATTTCTTGAGCTTAGGAAGCCATTTCTGGGCTTCGATATCGGTACGCAGAGAGGCAGTACCGATACCCTAGTGTTTTGGGTTTAAAGAACACTATTACATTGGATGAACAACGAAGGGGTACCGGTACGATGTTCAACCTGTACCGGTACGTCATGCAAACTGGTATCGTACTGATCGACCTGTATTTGTACGTTATAGCTTTGGAAATTTCTAATGAGCTCAAATCGTACCAGCACACATGTGAGTACCGATACCCAAAGGGTACCTGTACGCGAGGACTAGTACTAGTACCCACTGGGCTATTTGCCCAAAAATATCGACTTTTGCCTAAAAAATTGGAAAATTATATTTTTCGATCCAATGGACCCCTAATGGCCTAAAATGAGTTGTAAAACGAAGAAACTGAAAAGTATCCTCATACTCAAGCATAAAACTTAAAAACTCGGTAAAAGTCTTGTGTGACTTATATGTTTATAGAAACCATAGGATGATATGATGATGTGTTGATATGGTGTGCCCTATGGGCACTTGATTGATGGGATCCTGATACCCAAAATGTGTTGCAACACCATGGTAAGAGAAATATCGAATGTATGTTATTGATGCTATATGGCACGGGCCTCATTCGAATGTACTCCAGGGGGATTCTTAATATGGGTGTATGATCCGATGCTAGGTGACTTGACCTCACCCAGCGTGTATGTTTCAATGCTGCGTGACTCGACCTCACCTATAGAGTGTACGTTCTCGATGTTATGTGACTCGAGCCTCACTCCTGTGCTGATGTGGTATGGTATGTTGGGCCTTGTGTGCCCTTTTGATATTGTGATAATGATTAGCATGTGTTTAGACGACTAGTGTTAGCGTTATGTATCATTTTAAATGCCATGTCATTTTGCTTAGCTACATGCTTATGTTTATGATCTGCATAAAGCATGGTAGAGTAAAGGTGTATCCATTGAGCTTTATGAGCTCAACATTCAAAATTGTTGTTTTCGTTCGCAGGTTTTTAGGTTGTTGCGTTGCATTCGAATGAGCCCCGTTAGAGTAGGACTTTAGCACATCAATGTGATTCAAGAGTACACTACTTAGATTTTTCGGGCAATGTACTCATAGGACCCTTGATTTATGTCGGTAACTCTATTTTGGATATTTGATCATATCGAATGTTTTATTTAATTTGGTTTTAATTGGAGCTCCCGTGTAAACATTTAAACTAGTTTTGTATTACAATATATTATGATGTTTTGAATTTTATGAAATGATGATGATTTGGGCTAAATCTAGTTGGAAAATTTTATGTTTTGGGTTGGGCTTGAGGCCCAAATGTGACGCTGGGTTTGGGGCGTTACAGATAGAATTTTGGGTTTATGGTTAAAATTTAGGATTTATAGGTTAAAGTCTAAATCTCTAACCATATTACCCTAAAAATTAAACCCTAACCTTAAACCCTAAACCCTTACACTAAAACTCCTAACTTTAAAATGAAGCCCTAAACCCTAAAATTAAGGCTCTTATAGAAACAAAAAATTTCCATTACCTGTGTATGAGATAGTAATCCTTTACAAAAATATTTCAAAAGTTTTTTTTGAACAATCTCAAAAGTTATTATAAGTTTATATCATTAAACCAATATCAAGAGATAAAATTATCATACAAAAATTCAAAGGTTATGATATTTAAATTTGTCACTTTTTATAAATACAATATTTGTAGTCTTAACTAATTTGATATTTATATATATCGAACGGATAGGTCTACCATGTGTGTCGAACACCGTATAACACTACTAACGCTGAACACAGTTGAACACCATTAAATTAAATAATAAATATTAAAATTTTTAATTACTTAACATACAATTAACATTATTTAAAATAAAATATCAATTAAATTATTTTTCATATATATATATATATTCTATTTTTAATATTTATTTTCAAATAATAGGATCAAATACCAACCCTAAATTAAAAAATCCTAAATCCTTTTCCTTTTCCATTCTAGCCGTCGCCGCCGTTAGCCACCTTCTGCTGACGAGATTGTCATTGTCGCGCCTTCGTCTCTGTTGTAGTTTGACCGTCGTTCCCCGTCGTTCGCACAGCAAATTCAGTAAAAGTTTGGGAATTAGGGATTTATTTTGGGACTGACTGTGAACTTCGTGGCAAGCTCCATGTACGTTTACTCTAGGGCTCCCTTTCTTACCATTTTTATGTTTAAATGTTCTAATTTTCAAATTCCATTTAAGATTCTTTAATTTGGGTATTCCTTTATCCTCTCTTTTAATTTAAGGTTTAATTAAGGTAGTATTAGGCAGCCCTTGAGAATATTTTGGCTTTTATGTTCATATTTGAATTGCTGTCAACTGCATGAGCATGCTTAAATATGCCTAAACATGATGAATCAAAATTTTAGGTGATTTTTTCCACTCAAATTCCATAACTTGTTGTTCGATTGATATGTTGCAATGATGCAAATTTTTGGGTGAATAGTAAATTTTCTAAATCCTTGTTTCCAAGTTTTTTTATTGGATGATTTTTAAATGTTTAATCTTATTTATGATATTGATATACTATACCAATAATCTAAGTTATATTCTAGTCTTTTCGTTGTATCTATTTATTTTTAATTGTTGTCTGATATCTGTCAGTCACATTGATTTAGCAGCATTTTAAGCAGCTGTTTGAAGTTGTTTGCTACCAAACAGTGTTGACAAAGATGTTATGTTGCTGATGATGACCTCTGACTTTATTTTCTTTTCTTTTTTCTTACTCCCACTTGAAATAACTCTACATGTTTATGCCTTCTACCTTTTCTCTCTTTTAATCGTATCTTTAAACATATAAGTAAACTTCTTTCTCTCGTACTATTTTCGTATATTTTTTCTTTCTAAGTAATAGATGATGAAACCTATGAGGAGAATGTTCATTTTTTGAATCAAGTAATATTTATTTTGAAAGTTAATTTATGAACTAGAGGTTGAAGGTGTGTCATCGGTAACTTTGATGTCATTTTAGTTAACCTCATGTTAAAATGAAGAATGCTTGCTTTTATTTTATTAGCCTTAGCAGTTGTGCAAGCATCAAAATTTTACTCAGGCTAAATACTAAGCCCAAGTTCATTATAGTGAATTTAAATAATAAAATTTATAAAAATTAAAAAAAAATACAGAAAATAATAAATTACAGAAAACTACAAATAATAAAAAATCCAAAAAGAACGCTAAACCTGTCAAATATACTTCCGCCGTTGTCAACAAACCTATTAAAAGGAGGACCCTAAGTCACATCCGTTTCTTGTGCCCCAAAATGTAATCCAAGCTTATCCCAATTACCTTCGAGATTTTCGGTGATGAAAAAGTTCGAAAAACCCTAGTCTCGGCCTATAAATACCAACCCAAAAACCTTAGAAACATAAAAATTAACAAGAAAAAATCAGCGCAAAAGGACGAGTGAATCTAGTAAGAAATTGAGCCAAATCAAGAAAGTAAGGAGAAGGAAATCACATTCTTATCTCGGTTCACGGCGGCTGGAGTATTGTTTGCGAGATCGGAACGGTGGAAGAGCTTCAATACTGTCGGATTCAACATACCCCGAGAATAATCCTATCCAATGGCGGATTCAAGAGTTTGAGAAAGGTGAAATTCGATTTTTTTTTATATCTACCATAATTTATTTGGGTTTTGCTGAAACAAACTTTAGATTTGGGTTTAGAGGTAAAAAAAATAGAAAAAAGGGGCGCACCTTTTAGTTTTGTCGTCATCGGCGTTAGGCCGACGACAGCAGTGGGGGAGGAAAGTGCAGAAAATAAAATGGGGATAAAAAGTTTGTTAAGTTTTTTTAGTGTTTTAATAAGATAGAATGGGTAAAAGACTTAAAATCTACTTTTAAATTGCTTTGAAGGTAATGATTTAACACGAATAAAAAAGGGGATTAATTTCTTTCAATTGAATGCCAAACGACATTAATTTCTTTAAAGCAAATGAACTGCTTTACAGC
Organism: Hibiscus trionum; assembly: GCA_030270665.1. NCBI lineage: Eukaryota > Viridiplantae > Streptophyta > Magnoliopsida > Malvales > Malvaceae > Hibiscus > Hibiscus trionum. Next base: position 29,124,627 of record BSYR01000020.1, on the reverse strand, counting down.
TCATTTAGTGAGCATAGGAAATCGGCACATTTTGGAAGCTAAATCACGCTATATCTGACTCGATTTCATTTTAGACCGGTGAGGGAAATTCACATTTTAGGTCCTTATTTATTTAGTTTAGTCCCAATGTATAATAGATTAAAACTTACCCTTTAAATTTTAGATTCTTTTAATTAGGTCCGTAAATTACGTAATTATAGGTTGATTTATCTGTCAATGGATAATTGGTCTTAAAATTGGGTTTAATTGTAGGTTAATCTTAAACTTATGTGAATAATGTGATTCAATCTTTAAAGTATATTCGGGCGTTGTGGGGGTGTTATAACCTTCCCCACACGTAACCGACTCCCGAGCCCGACCATGACTCAAGTTTAGACACGGACCAGTTCTATAGGTTTTCGGTCGTACCTAATCCAAAACGACCGATGGCGACTCCAGTCAACGACGAACCTTTGAAGGCCCAACCAATTTCGGCCTGGAAAAAAACGACGTCGACAGCTTGATGACTTCGCTGGGGACAATTCAAGAGAGTTAGTCCACTCAAAAGGGTGTTCTCACTGAATTTTTACCTAAATTCGTCATTTTCGTTTTTAAATTGTTATTGTTTTATTATATTATTATTATTATTATTATTATAATAATATATACAAAAGAGTCCATTTTAATAAGAGTCCATGTAGTTAAATGAGTCCATGTTACAAGCGTGGCCCAATTGGCTTAAAAAGGAATAAAAAATCCTAATATGATCCTTTGTTTCTCTCCTATGCGTAACCAACTTTTGACCGTTGGATCTAGGCCAAATTCAACGATCCAGATTGAATCTAGAGATAAGACAGCCGACTTCCCTTGCGCGCGTGTTAAGCACGCGTCTGCACACCCAACAACTTGGCTCTTCGGCACTTCAGTCAGCGGCACCGACATCCCAATGTTGGGCAATTCCACGGCCACTAGAGAATGCCGATAGCCATGCCACCCCAACGTCCGCTCGTCTTCTCCGTTTCAGTTCAACGCCGGCGCGTAACCTCTCCCACCCCTCGATCTCGCCCAAGCAACAAGCCCGCATCGTCCGCCACATGATGCTAGTTCCGTTAGCATTCGAAAGTGGCCACTGCACCACCATTCTCCTGCCCACGCAGTGCCACGCCGCTGCCGCATGATTTAGCCGAAAACCTGCAAATACAGGAGAAAAAGGAAGCAAATCGAATTGGAAACAAAGGGGATTAAAATCCCTAAACAAAAGCTAAGTCAACCAAATCAGAGGCAAATCAGGAATCAATCGAAATCAGCTTAAGATCTGGTCCAAGACAGAAGCAATTCAGATAGAATTGAGGGATTTGTTCTTGTAGATCAAGTAAATTCATAGCTATATAAACCATGTATTTGTTCATGTAAAGGTCACCAACAATTACTACGAAAAATATACTGAAAATTAATGGAGTTTTGATTGAAAAACTCACTAAAAAGCTTAAGAGTTTGCAGTAGAATTGTGGAAGGAAAAGCTCGATGTTGTAATCAAGTTTGTTGGAATTGAAGCAAGCAAGTTTCTTCTTTTTCTTGGTAATGTTTTCTTCTCTTCTATTTATTTTTTATTCCGAATTTTAATTGTTAAATTGATGTAGATTTTACCTTGAATAGTTGGAAAATAATCGTTCTTGAACCCGAATTTTTATTCAATCTAAAACCATTTTCTTGGGAATTTTTGGGCTCGTTTTCGAAAAATAAAAAATAAAAGAGGTGATTCAACCATCGACAAGTGGCGGTCGACGCCAGTATATGACGACCGGCACGGTGGATGGTCACCAGTCTTTCAATCAGTGAAGAACCCGTGAATAATTGAAAGGGAATTAAAAGGGGTGTTTTGATCTATTTTTTTAAAGAAGAAAGAATGAGATGTGTTTGTAAAAAGTGAGCTTTATATCCAAAACAAAGTGGGTTTATTACACTCATTAAATCCTTCCTTTTTTTCTTTTTGCTCCGCGAGAATCTGCATTTTCAAACTTCTCAATTAGGTAACAGTTTTCTTTTAAATTTGGCGTCTAGTTTTATTTTTAATTCGGTCATTATTTGTTTTGGTTTCTTTAAATTCTTTTTAAATTCTTTTTCATTTTTTTAAAAAATAATTCATAACTTGTATATGTTTTTTATAAAACGAGCCCATATATAAAAAGTATATATTCATTTAAAACATTAATAAATCAGTCTATTTTAACAATTGTGTTCTTCTTTTAGTTTGTCTATTTACGTATTTTTTTAATCTTTGAATGCTTATACATTATCTTGTAGATTTTTTTATTATGGTAATGTTTTATAATAATAAATGCAGTGTCTTATTAAACGAGAATGATAGGGTAGCGTCAGAGTGTTGGGGGTGATTGGAGTTTATTTCCAGGGCGATAAGGTTGTTAAAATAGATTTATATTTATTAAAAGGGCGAATAAATCGAACCTTTGTGAACTTGAAAATTCTAATTTTGGAAACACTTTTGAAACCAATAAGGTACCAAATTTAGGGCATCGTGGGGTGCTAACCATTCCTCACGCGTAACCGACCCCGAACCAGTTTTCTAGTTTTCGTATACCAAAATTGTTATTTTAATAAACAAAACATTTTATTAAAAATAACCCGTTTTAAAGTGATCCAACCACTTTTTCAAAAATATTGGTGGCGACTCCGTGTTTTAAAGTTTTCAAAATTTCAGGCTCGAAAGGGTTGCGAAATCTTAGCGACTCCGCTGGGGACGTTTTGTTTTTTAAAAACAAAAGAGGGTCAGGCCACAAATTGATTTTAAATTGTTTTCAAAAAGAGTTTCTTAAAAAACTAATTGAATTTGCAAGTTCACAATAGGTTCAATTTATTTGTCTGTTTAATGAATATAATTCTATTTTAAGCATTCTAAAATTCTTCAAAGAAAGCTCTATACCCGAGCATGTCCCGTTCATTTAAGTGGGGGGAAAACGCTCTGCAGATGTCAGAATACTGATTCTCCATATGAGCCTAACAAGTACCTTTGGGACTCATGTCCTTTGTCTTCGTAAGGATATAGATCCTTCGAGAAGACATAGGTGGTGAGTACTCATAAGTTGAACTCGATTCATTTGAAGCCTATAATGGGTGAGAATTGAGGGCCTTGCTACCCTTAGTAGGGAACAACAAGGACAACTCGGGTACCCTGTTAGAACCAAACCAAGTTTGAGAATATAGAGCCTACCCCAATAGAGCCATGTGGAAAACCTTAGACTTTTAGTCTGGTCAAAATTATTTCGTAAGGTTAATCTGTGGAGACATGTCATCGAGTGTTGGAATGTGCTGCTCAGAATTATTCATACAATGAAATTATTTTGGACCTTTTAGGTTTTATTTCTGTTTTTTTTAAAAAGTGTACAAACCAGTAACCTCCTCGACCGGGCCTAGGCGGTAGACCGAACCGAAAGGGTCACACGGGGAATATTGAAGTAAACTGGGAAGTTTACTCCAATAAACAACCCTATTTTTTTCTTTTTATCTTATCTAGATGCTCATTAGAATCCCATGTGTTTAACCTCGCAGCAGAACATTCATAACTCAAACGAATATCGATTAAGACTAGATCGCTTTCAATTACGATTTTAGGGACCATTTTGTATTTTTACCAAAAAATAGGAAATTATAGCATTTTTATGTTATGAACCCTTAATTAGTCACATTACATGCATCTCAGTCAAAACTCAACTCAAAAAAATCATTCATGCTCATTTAATTGCATCCAACACATTCAGGGACCAAAATGTAAAGAATCAGAACTTTAGAATATTCCATCAACTAACTTACCAGCCTGTCATTTCGGTACAAGCTAGCCTTGTATCGAAACATGCATATCGAAACAGGTTCACAGAGCTTGGAACACGGTCCCGTATTGAAATACCCTTGAGTTGTTTCGGAACTGTGGTTTCCAGTGGCAAAATGTACCGAAACAAACCCTCCATGTTTCGAAACCCTTAGGCCATTTTAGACTCACTGTTTCGGTACAAGCTCGAGTGTACCGAAACACCTAGGCCTGTAATGACACTTTTTGCTGGTTTTTCACACTTCAATCTATCCTAAACAAATCCTACATGCATAGATTATATTTAAACATCAATCCCCAATCATTCATGGCATATTCAACATCAAATCATGGAAAATTGCATCAAAGGTAAACTATGGGCATGCAACCTAGCAAATAAACCACTCAAGAGTCAAAACTCAAACCAATGCACAATCCATCAAATAAAAGCCTTTTACAAATTTAAAACCATAAAGCAAACATGCTCACAAAAGGTGTTCAAACACATCACCCAAATAGACTATGGAACCCCATTGCCCTTATTACTCTAGCCCATAAACGAAACATACATTCAAAAGCAAAGTCCCTTGGAATCCCTTGCCTCTTGTTGCCTCCTAAGCTTCAATTATCTGCATTGATGGACAAATAAGAGCGTAAGCACATACAAGACTTAGTGAGGAGTGCAAAAAAACAAAACAACATCAACGCATGAAAACCATTTTCATGTTCACATTGAAATCTCATTTCAATTTACCAAACATCCTTTGAAAAGCCATCATGCCCTTTTTAAAACCATGCACTTTCTTCAATCAAAAACAACATCTTAAACATCATGCATCATGTATTATGAACTCAACAACAAATCTGTAACGCCCCGGTTTAGGGCCCAGGAGTTATCGGTTTTGATCTAGGACTAGTTTCGGGTTAAAATTAGGTTAAAATGTCGATTTTATAAAATAAATGCCATTATTTACAATAACGCCATTAATGAATTTGAAAAGGGGATTTTGAGATTGAAATGTCATCTTCATTTCAAAAAGAAAACCTAAAAGCTAAACTTTCTCCTAAAAGCTCTCCACCACCTCTCCTTTGGCTCAAAGGTTTTTCCATAGAAGTTTTCCAAAGGTAATCATCACTTTTACCTTGGCTTTTGTTTATTGAATCTTATCTTTTTGAAAACCTAGCAAAGTATTGATTTTTCACTTAGGGTTCCAAAGTTTTGATAGAAAGGAGATGAGTTTGTGAAATTTTCGTATGGGTTTTTAATGGGTGCTTGGTGGGGTGTTTTTGAACTATTTTTGGTTGCTAAATAATGTTAATAAGTAGCTTAAACCCATAAAACCTGAAACTAGGTACATTGGGTGATTTTTGAAGGTGAGAAAGTGGTGTTTTTGGCTTAGTTTTGTGGTAAAACGAGGGTTAGAGGTATACAGACCTAGGATGGGTATTGTTTTTAGATGATTTTGGTGTGTTTTGGATGTTTAATTTGATGGGTTATTGCCGGGATTTGCTTAAATACGGATTTGATGATATTTTGATGGATATCGGCTTTGTTTTGATTGAGTAAATGTAACCCCCTTAGCCTGGCCTAGACACTTGACTCGAACTACGAATATTACACGGGGAAAACCAAAGTCAACCAGAAAGTCAACCTTGATTAACGACCCTTTTTTTCATCTTAATCTTGTCTAGATGCACATTAAGCCTATGTGAATACTCAAGAATCATACTTCAGAAAGGCACAGCAGTCGGAAAACATTTAGGAACTCAATTGCATGAATTACATGTTTAGGGACCAAAATGTAATTTTGGAAATTATAAGGACTTTGCAGATTTTAGGTTTACCAATATGTAATTAGTCATATTACATGCTCATCTGTCAAATTTTAGCTTAAAAGGACACTCCAAGCTCAAGCAATTGCATCCACAACATTCAGGACCAAAACGTAAAACATAGAAACTTAAAACAATTCATAACAACATCCAACGGTCAATTGTATTGGAACACCCGCCCTTCGTACCGAAACGCCCGTATTGAAACGGTGTTGACCGTTTCGGTACTCGAGTATGTTCCGAGACCGGTATCGAAATAGGCCTCACCAGTAGCCAAACTGTTTCGAAACAGCTTCAACCGTTCCGAAACACTATGGCCATTACAGGCCCCCGTTTCGAAACAGTTGAGGGTGTTTCGATACACTTTGCCCAGTGACAACAGAAATTGCTGGTTTTTCACCTTTTAAACCAATCAAACATGCCTCAAAGAGCATCAAATCATACCATCAACTCATTTTCATACTAAGGAACATATTTTAGGACCTTAAGCTAGAGGATGTCATCAAGCACAAAAACATTCAATCTAAAGGCATGCTTCCGAGCCACAAATCCAAATATGAGCTCTCAAACCTCAAACCAACCAAAAGGACCATTTACAACCCATAAATGCCATCACAAACATGCCACAAACTTAGGGAGTTCAAAACACATCTCCCAAATACAACCTTGAAGTCCCATTGCCAATTATCAAAACTAAAGTGTATAAAAACATCACCATACATGAGCTTTGCACTTCCTTGGATGTTCTTAACCTTCTTGCTGCCCAAAAACACTTCAATTGTCTGCATTATTGGTAAAAGAGAGCGTAAGCACACTTGCTTAGTGAGGCATGCTCTAAAGAAAACCAACACAATAATGCATTCTTTAAAACACTTTCTCAAAAGCTTTTTCCACAACATGCTCATTCTATCTCATGCTTGAAAACCATTTCAAAGCAACTTCTCATTGAAAACACATGTACCTCAATTCTATCTCATGCATTTAAACCAATGCAAATCTCATGGCAAGACCATACACATGCTTGTAAAAACCAAAACATTTCATATACAAATCTTATAGCATTTATCATAGCATAAATCATCTCATCAATAGGTACATGTGATTCAAAATCATTTACATATATTATATTGGCATTTCACATCTCATTACTACACAGATATGCGAACATCATTCTCAAACCACTAGACGCTTTCGGTGGAATCTCACATCACCGTACTCACTTGTCTAGTAACATAATTTCCGGTGGAATCTCACATCACCGTACTCACATGGCAGAATCTCTCATCGCCACAAAGCTTGGGTATTTCACCAAGTCCTACTCGATGAAATGCCCATCATCAGTCTCTCCCTTTGGATTAAACCAAAGAGCACGTACGAATTTTTAGTTTATAGTGCACTCTCATCCTATTGATCGATCAATTATATCCGATAAGTATCTCATCTTCTATGCCAATATATTATGTTAAAACATCATCTCACCTACTGTTTTTCATACAACATTTCTCAAATCTTTCTCATCTCATTTCGAAACCATAACATTTGCCATGCTTTAAAACAAAAGCTCAAAACTCAACAATGCAACATGTTACTTAATGAAATCATTTCAAGCATCATCTCATGCTACAATCATGCATAAAAACAGTAGGAATTTATCTATCACAAACCATGAGCATGTAAAAGCATTTCAGGGGCAACCACCACATATAAGAGAGCAATCTAGCCAATACTTACTTCCGGACTTAGGAAGGTGTTTCAAACCTTTCCTAAATCCCCAAACCTTGTTTCTTTGTCCCTCAAGGACTTCTAAAACCATTCGCACTCACCGATTACGTTTCGCTTGCTTGCCGAAACACTATCTAAGCTCCCGGATCAACACCAAAGGCGTCCGAAGATGTCTCCCCTGTTTATAACACATAAGAGCAGAGGATTAATGCATCATCATGCATTGAAATCATCAGCCACACACCTAAACTCGCTGCTCTACTCAAAAACCTCATTTCGGCTACCAAACACAACCGAAATCATCTCCAAACTCTTCCAAAACAAAGCCCAGCCAAGATCTATCACTTCTAATCATTTATAAACATCAATCAACATCTAAAACCACCACAAACTCGTCCTTATACCTCCAGCTATAACAGAACACCAAAGCCACCCCAAAAACCACCATTCTAGCATGCAAAACTTAGGAATCCAAGCCTATTCGGGATTTGTTTGATAAAACCTCATTTATATCATCAATTAACATCCAAAATACATTAGAAAACAACCTCAAAATAGAGCCTAACCATCAACCACGAAAATCATCAAGATCTCTCCAAAAACCTTGAGTTTTAATACAATTTCTTGTTTCTAACATTAAAGCAACTAAAAAATCATTAACAAAGGATTGATAACTTAGGAATTTTGGTAAAGAACTGATCATTAGAGGAGAAGGACGAAGTTTACCTCTAATGGCTGATTTCTCCTTGAATTGGGCAAGTTTTCTTGAAAATCCAATGTGAAAACAAGAGGATTTGGTGAGGAAAAGATTAGGAATCAAAAGGAGATTGAAATCTCATCAAAAGGAATGAAAATCAAAGGCTAATTGATGGAGGAAATGTGTTTGGCTGAAAAGAAATTGAGAGAAAATGAAATGAGAGAAAATTGATGAAAGGTAGTTATGAAAAGTCAAAGATAGTTTTCCTTTTAATTAATCTTTATTTCCTTTAATTAAAACATTATTAAAATCACCCAAAATAAGGAGAAATCTGATTAAAAACATTTTGGTAAAATTAGTTCCTTAAAGATTCAAAGTTTCAATCTTTTACAAAACAGTCACTATTTAACTTTTGCAAAAACTACGATTTGGTCACTACACCGAAATGTAGTATTTCCAAACCTTATTTTGTAAAATTGATTTCACCATAATCATTCTTATAATAAATGAGGTTTTTAGGTATTTTTCCATATTTTTAGAGCATCCCGAACTAGGTTTTCCCTAAATCTCCCTTTAAGATTCGAACCGTTCTCGACCGGTCCGATTCGAACTCTAAAACATCTAGGCCCAAATTTGGGGCGTTACAATAAATGTGTCGATTGATGGGTTGTTGCTATTTAGTGAATTTATGGAAGAATAGGGGAGTAATACTTTGTTTTTGGTTGACTAGAAATAGGGGAAACGAGTTTGGGTCCTTTGGACGCGATACCGGGTGATACATGGGCGTGAAATCAGTGTTTCAACTTTTAGTTGGGCTCAATCGGTGAGTGGAAATGTTTTGAAGTTTAAAATGATTCAAAATGGTTTCGTGGGGGTTTGGGTGGAGCCTTAAGGGCTAACCTAAACCCAAGTGTAAGTTTGCCTATATTTGCCTTGCTTGGTTGATTGTTGGTGTATGTGTTTATGCGTGTTGTGATGTTGAATTTGGAATGCTTTTATTCACGTTTTAATGTTGTTGTGTGTCTTAGTGGATGTCAAGCCTCACATGATGGTTAGTTGTTGTGAACGGTGATGTGTAGTCCCACCGGTTGTGACTAGTAGATGAGTACGACGATGTGTAGTCCCATCGGAAAAATGCTAGTTGTTGTGAACGATGATGTGTAGTCCCACCGGGATGGTTATGCATGTGCAAACCATGATTCCTCTATGCTTGCGTTATTAAATCTCTTCCTTAAATGGTTTTGCTTTCAAAACTAAGATATATGTTTTAAACCGCATTGTTGTTGTGTTTTAGAGCTCCGCTCACTAAGCTTTTAAGCTTACGCTCTCTTTTTCCAACAATGGAGATCGTTAGAGGTTTCAGGAGGCAAGTGGGCAAGGGAGGAGTTCTTGCTAAGCTCAAAGTATGGTTTTATGGTTGTAATAATGCTTAGACAATGAGAATACTAAGATTTTATGTTAGGGAGTGGGTGTTCAAACTCCTATGTTTGACCTTGTTTATGTTGCTAGCATGTTTTAATTGTTGATACCATGTATTGTTGAAGTTTGTTGTGGCTTTTGGTGGATTACTTTGTATTTTGGCATGTTGGTGTTTTTGAAGCTAAGTGCTCTTATGTGCTTTAGACTTGAAATCCATTTTATTGCGTGTAAGCATGTTTGAGGTCGTGTTTAGCGTGTCTTGCCTCTAGATTGATTGTACATTGAGATGCCATGTGGTTTGTGATGTTTCGGGACAAGATTGGGGATGTTTGGAGATGTCAAAATATGTTTTCAGGCCAAACTGTGCCTAGGCATTTCGGAACGCCTGGTATGGTTTTGGAACGGTCGAGCTCCAGGGGTACCCGTATCGGAACGGGGTGGTGCCGTTTCGGTACGATTTGCCACTGGAGGTTCTTGTTTCGGAACCATGTAAGACCGTTCTGGTACGTTTGGCCACTGGAGGTTCCCGTTTTGGAAAAAGGTGGGACCGTTCCGGAATGGCTTGATGTTGCTTTTTAAAGGAAGCCCGCGTTTCGGAACGGGCAGCCCTGTTTCGAAACGCAGGCAGTTAAAACGGTTAAATGGCATCTTCGAAGGTTTCCAAATGTTGCGTTTTAGTCCCTAATGCCTGTATGTTTCCTAGTTGAGTTTATATATGCCTTTTTGTGATGGTTTTGCCTCGTGAGCATGAAATTGACAATTAAGTTACCTGGTAAGTTTAAATTATTGTATGCCCTCTATTTGGGTTCGTATTCCGCTTTCGCTTTTCTGCTGCTGCCCTTCACACATAGGATTAAAAGTGATATTTAGACAAGATAAATAAAAAAATAGGGTTGCTAATCGGAGTGAGGCCTTAACGAGTTTCGCTTTAGTTTTCCCCGTGTAACCCGTTCGGTTCGGTCTGTTGGCTAGGCCGGGACGAGGGGGTTATAAAATCCATTTCTAACACTCAACTTAAGCCTTTCCATGCATAGCTACCATATTCAAAGCTTAAAAAGTAAAACATTCATTAACATAATATGCATCATTAACCATTTCATAATACATCATCAATTATATTGGCTTACAAGTGATCATCAACATGTTCATTTCTCAAAACCACATCGATACATGGATTCCCAAGTGTTGTCCCAACACTTCATACAATCTCACCGACATCTCAAGGTTCACACATGGGAGTTACCCCCCACCATTGTGACACCCGTGGTGGAGTATTCGGTACACCGTATAAACCTCTCAACACCACTCATCGGTAGATGTATAACCCCACTAACGAGAGACGGGACACTATACACTTTCCTCAATCGTTAGGGTACTTGGATGAAGTATTCGTAACAACGTAGAAACCCTTCAACATCCAAGGCGACTTGTTTATAGTGCACTCAATCCTATAGCCGGCTAACTATATCCGATTTTCATTTATAAACTAATTTCACAACATCACTTGCCAATATAATTCACATTTAACATAAACCTCACTGTTTTCAAAGCATTACCAATAAACCACATTTCTAAGCATCAAACCATGCTTCATAATACAAGTATAAGCATATACATACAAGGATCCCTTACCGCGTGCATCCTTCATCAATATATCATCAAAATCAGTAAATCACTTACTTCAATTCAAGCTTTAAAATAGTAGGTAACATGCATTTAAAATCAAGTGCATCAACAATTCATAATAGCACAATCTGAGGGAGAAAATCATTTTACTTACATTCAAACTTAGTAAAGCATTTCAAGCTTACATTAAGTTCCAAAAACCACCTTTTATGTGTTTCAAAGCTGGAAAATACGTTCTCACTCACCGACTCGTGAAACCAAGATTCACCGACGCAAAATTAAGCGCCCGAAGCCCCCGAAACTACACTGATTGCTTCCGATGTATTTTCCCATGTTTATTCCACACAAGAATAGAGGATTAATGCATCATAATGCATTAAAATCACCAGCAACTTAAACTATCTCGCTGCTCTGCCCTAAAGCACCAAAATAGCAATCTAAAACAACCGAAATCACCTTCAATTGCGCTCTAAATTCAACCCAGCCATAATCTAACACTTTCATTCCATTTTAACCATCAATCAACATCCAAAATCAACCTAATTACATCCTTATACCTCCAGCAACTCAGATTTCACACTAACACCTCAAAAACCCAAAATCTAACAATCTAACAATTAGAGATCCATCCTATTTCAGGATTATTATTACAAAACCATTATCCTCACATCATTTAACATCCAAATCAAGTTTAAAATCATTCTCAAATCAATCAAAACAATGCCCAAACAAATTTCTTAGAAATTTACCAAGAAAAGCTAGATTAATCCATTTCCATTAATCAAAACATGAAACTTAGTTAATAAACATATTTAGGAAGCCAAAGACTTGAGAATTTCATTAATGAACCTTGATTAGAGAAATTGAACAAAATATTACCTCCAACCTTGCCTCTTCCCCTCAAATGACAAGATTTGATGAAATCTTTCAAGATAGCTTAAGGAAAAATTGAAAGGAAACTCAAAGAAATTATTGACTAACCAAAAAGATTTGAGAAAATAGAATCCTCTGAAATTTTAGAGTAAAAGAAGAGTCTTTGGCTGATTGGTAAATGAGAGAAGAATTAGTTACGTGAAATCTCTTTTGACATATTAAAATTTCTTTTTTACTTTAAAACCCCTTTTAAAATCCTTTTAATAAAACAATTAAAATGGTTAATTTGAGAGAAAAGGTTCACAAAATAGATATAAGCTCCCTAAAGATTCTAAGTCTTGGCCCCATTTTAATTTATTCCTTAAAAACCAATTTTGCACTTTTTACAAAATAGTCACCAAACTGAAATCTTAACTTTCAAAAACTTATTTTTCAAAATTGATTTTACTTTCCCTCAATATATATTTAAAGAGGATTTTAGAATTTTTTCGCACTATCATATCTCGAACCAAGATTTCCCTAAACCGACTCCAAACTAACCCAGATCTCTAATCTAAATTCATCGGACCCTAAACCGTCCTTAAAACCTCTTGGCCCCTTTTAGGTTTTATTTCTGTTTTTTTTTAAAAAGTATTAACCTTTTTGTGTGTGTGTTCTGTTTTATTTTTTTGGGCATATTTGTTTGTTGCATACATCTCATATTTAGAAGGGATAAATTCTAAAGCATGTTGCGCAATTAGAAAAGCTTTCGCCATGGATGGAAGGTACCTAAAAGAAGAAGACAATGTAGATCTATGTCACCAATCAAGGGTCAAACAACAAATAATGAGAGTTTGTCGGATGATCACATCATTGAAATATGCTCACATCAGTGCCAAGAAAAATATCGTGCAAAGTGCTATAGGACCACTTCGACGGCCCAACCAAGCAGAATTTGAAGATGATCATTGGTCTACTCGACTTAGGGGCAATGTCAAAAGAACCTAGGAGCGAGACGAGTTCAGTAGAAGCATCGCATTCTAAATTAAAGACGTAGCTAAGCATGTGACGTCAAGAAGCTACATTTCTTCGCCCCCACGTCGGACCGATAGGGAAGGTAGGACCAAGTCTTCAAAGACTGATCGAAGAGGAACTGGGTGCTCAGACTAAGACGTATTTGTAGGACCTTTGCATTCAATGGAAGCTACTTCTAGAGCAACACCTTAATAGAATTGATGACCCTTCGCCTGCACTACATTCATGCTTTTGCATACATACATTTGCTTTTTGTTTGTTTGCATTAAATAATGTTTTGATCATTGCATACACACATGTATAATAAAAAGATTAATTTTTTCAAATTCCATTAAGTAGCGAAGATCCCGCACAAACACGATACTCGAGCTATGATTACAGAAGACAAACTGACAACTCTAGAAGCAAACCACAAGAGTATCCAAGACCGACTCGAGAAATTAGAAAAGAACTTGAAGGAAGAAATTGCGCAAGCACAGAAGAACAATGCCATCTAGATAGCTACTTATGTTGGGTTTTAGAGACCAGAAGGAGGAAAGATGGTTGTTGATAATCCGTCGCCCCGACCCGGGATGACTAGTCAGATATTTCCACCGAATGAGAGGTTCCAGATCTGCATAGCGGGAATCTCAACCCATATTCCAACAGAACGCAGGGTAAATTATGAGGAGAACCAAAGCATTGAGGTTCCCCATAAGGAAGCCGACATGGCCATAATGAATAAGAGGTGTGAAGACCACTGCAATAAGCTCGAAATGATCATCAAATACCTACAAGAAGGAAATGTCTATGGTGGTGTAGATGCAATGGATCTAAGTCTGGTGTCTGACCTGGTGGTTCCTCCAAAAATCAAAACTCCCGACTTCGAGAAGTATGACGGGACCACTTACCTTTTGGCACACTTGACCATGTACTACCGAAAAAAGTCACCACATTTAGAAAATGAGAAGTTGCTGATCCACTATTTCCAAGATAGTTTATCGGGGCCAGCTATCCGATGGTATACTCAACTGAGTCGGGTCAACATACGCACTTGGAGAGATCTGTCAAAAGCTTTCCTCAAACACTACGAGTATGTGACAGATATGGTCCCAAGCAGCATCATACTGCAGGATATGGAACAAGGGCCCAATGAGAGCTTCTGCTAGTATGCCCAGAGATGGCGAGATTTGGCAGCCCAAGTACAACCTCCACCGTTGGAAAATGAGGCTACTCCAATGTTCATGGAAACCTCAAATGGTACCTTTTACGATTATATGTTAAACCATGCCACCGAAGGTTTTGCATACATGGTCATGAATGAAGAGTTAATATTGGCGGCCATCAAAAGTGGAAGACACGGAGAAGAAGAATATATCGAGCACTTATAACCTGAACTACTCTGAAAATGGAGTCTTATTGTGAAGAAGACAAATTGAGCTTGGTCGAAGTTTGTCCTTGCTTTCATGGAATAATGCTTAATTTTCTTAGACGATGTTGGGTTCATACCTAGAATCAACCCTTTTGCTTTTGCCCGTGAGCATTAGGGATCTTTTGTAAGGGCCTCTATATTAATCTACTTAAAGATGCATTCCTTTTGTTCTCTCAAATGGCAAACATTTCTCATTTTTAGTTTCATTTTTCATCCATTTCTCTTCAAACATACATCTCCTTTGCAGAGTCTCTATGGTTGATTGTATGCATGATTCTTGAATCTAATCCTGAGATAGAGGGGCAATAAAGTATGTTCAGGTTTAATGGGGAGATCCCATATATAGATTATTAGTGAATTTTCCTCTCAGACATTGTTGTTAAGGACCTTGAATAAAGTGATAACTCCAAAACATCTACCAACTGAAGACTGCTTCTATTCGACGATGTTTGTGTGTGAAATGACATTTGGCATTCCTTCATTTCCCTTCACGAAAAGAAAATAAAAATCCATTTTGTCCCCCTTTGAGCCTGATATTTTTCTTTGATTAAAACCCTAACCATGGATCACTCCCCACACTAGGGGGCAAAGAGGATGAAAATCTATTCAGATCGAGTTAAATGTCCTAAACTGAAAATGAAATGGACACGAAAAAGGAGAAAAGAAAAAGAAGAAATAAAGAAAGAAGAAAAAAAGGAAAGAAAAAGAAGAAAGAAAAAAGAAAAGGAAATAAAGAAATAAAAGCTGAAGTGCGAAGGAAATTTTGAAATAAATCCTTCAAACGAGACATGTGCTAGAAAGGAAATGAACTCTAGGGTGAAAACCTAAAATGGACAGTCTAGAGTGATCCAAACAAAAAGGATGAAGATTTCATCAGAAAAAGTTAATCCTTAGTTTAATTACCCTTAAAGCATGTATTTGAGCCTACATATCTTTTCTTGGTAACCTGAGCCTAGCCCACATTACAAGTCTTAAAAGACCATTTGGATCACGCATGAATATCTGAGAAAAGGAGTTTGTCTTCAGAACACATTCCGCCTTATTGAGTTAACCTTTCTTCAGGGACCACCAAACTTCTAATGTTTGATTGAGATTAGAAAAGTGGTAAATTTTAAATTTGGGAAGTGTGTGAGTAAAAGAGAGCCACCAAAAAGTGGGGCATTATCCGGTTGATGGATTCATGAATCATTCATACTATGAATTTTAGGCCATCTGATTTTTCTCTTTTCCAAGACTATTTTTTTAAAAAAATCCTCATTTCTAGACTTTCTTTGCATCTTCCATGACTTCTTCCTTTAAAATCTCATTTCTAGCATTTTCTTGCATCTTACAAGTAGGCTAACATAGATTCATGAAAAAATAGATTTCTTGGTATTGATTCCAATCGTAGGAAACCAAGAACGAATGTTTTCCATCACTTCAGAAAACAATTGAACCTCAGTTTGAACGAGGGCATCGCCTTGCATGAGAAGGTAAAAAAGAAAAGAAGAAGAAGCATGTGTGTTGAAGAGTCTTAAATGGATTGTGTTGTCAAGAAAGATCCACACATAAGATGCAAGATCCCTACAACATAAAAAGGGATAGAGCCATGCCCAGTGGGCAAACTGTGCCTTCAGATTGGGGCAAGTTATATCGACCAAGGGTTCAGGATCCCTGAATTTGGTAGGAATGAGAGGAAGAGATTAAATCGCCAACATTATGCAAAGAAATTCAAGGTGAAGGTTTTGTATACAAACGCTTCAAGATGTCATGTAGGGCAAGAATTTGAGGATTCATAAGAAGCGTTGAAGGTGTTTAATGTTATTTTAAGGGGTATATGAAGACTTGAAGCTTTCAAGACCATTCAAGGAGGCCTTTCATTCGATATTGATGTATCAACTAAAATGATAGTAGATCTTGAGACATTTACCTACTAAGATCATATGTTTTCGATAAAGTAAAGAGGTATAAAGAATGAGAATGACGAAGAAATGCTAGTTGAAGAAGTCTTTCCTTCCAACCAAGAGTACAAGATAACTGGATTGAGTATGCAAAAGATCAGAAATGTATTTAATAAAGCATTAAGGAGTTATGACGTTAAATCCATGTTGTGGCCTTGTGATGTTTTGGTGAACTCTAATTTCGCCTAATCTCTAAAGTTAAGAGTAGACAATGGTGAAGATTTTCTTTCGGGGAATGGTCGATGGAATTTTAACAAACAAGAAATGGGTGGAGCCAACTAGAATTGAAAGATGGGATGCTGCTAGCATTCCTACTTTTTGTGATCCTAACAACATTGTGCAAAGTCCGATTTGGTATGAAGAAATGAAAAGGAATTCATATTAGTTGGTCCAGAATCGATGTCTAGCATTTTTCTAGAGTTGAGAAAATGTTTGAGATAATACAATCCAAGATCCTCTGAGCTTCGCAAGTTCCTTATGTGTTGGTCGTTTGACAAAAACTAATTCTGACAAAAGAATTTTAAAAGGAAAAACATGAAGCTTGATATGCATTCATGATTTAGGCATCTCTAGGGGCATATACATCATAATTGCAATGTATATCGCATTTTTCTGGCACACGAAAGACCTTTCAGCAAAAGAACTCGCCTATTCGTTCGGGCGTAAGGAGAATGGAATCCTACTCATCTATTCGGGCACTTGGAGAATAGAACCATCTCATCTATTTCGACATTTGAAGAATATAACTCGCATATTTGTTTGGGCATTTGGAGAATAGAACCTACTTATTCATCCGAGCATGGGGAGGATAAAACCTTTATTTTTCAGAACCTACTTATTCATCCGAGCATGAGGAGGATGGAACATATATTTTTCAACCTACTTATTCATCCGAGATTGAGGAGGATGGAACCTCTTTTAGAACTTGCTTATCTATTCAAGCATAAGGAGAATAGAACTTGCCTATCCGTTCGGGCATTCGGAGAATGGAACTTGCTTATCTATTTAGGGATAAGGAAAATAGAACCTGCCTATCCGTTCGGGCATTCAGAGAATGAAACATACTTATCTATTCAAGCATAAGGAGAATTGAACCCGCCTATCCATTCGAGCATATGGAGAATGAAATCTGCTTATCTATTCAAGCATAATGAGAATAGAACCCGCTTATCCTTTCAGGCGTAAGGAGATTGGAACCTGTTTATCTATTCAAGCATAAGGAGAATAGAATCTGCGTATCCATCCGAGCATAAGGAGGATGGAATATTTTTTCAGAGCATGCTTATTCATCCGAGCATACGGAGGATGAAACCTTTTTTTAGTCTGCTTATCTATCCAAGCATGAGGATGATGGAACCTTTTTTTCTTCAGAAACTGCTTATCTATCCAGGCATAGTGAGGATAGAACCTTTATCTTTCAGAACCCGCCTATCCGTTCGGGCATAAGGAGAATGAAACCCGCCAGTTTGTTCGGGCAAAAGAGAGTCTTAATTCTTTGGTAATTGGTGAAATTCATTGTCCTTTTGTTCTTTGTTCTATTTCTCTTTCGTCGGAATGACCAAAGAGGGGCAGCTGTAGTCACTGAATTTTCACCTAAATTCGTCATTTTTGTTTTTTAAATTGTTATTGTTGTATTATATTTTTATTATCCTTATGTATATTATTATTATTATTATTATTATTATTATTATTATTATTATTATTATTATTATTATTATTATTATTTATATATCTTATATTATTAGTAGTGCTTATTAGTTATAAAACCTAATAAAAAACAAAGAGATTCCATTTTAAAAAGACTTAATGTAGTTAAATGAGTCTATGTTACAAGGGTGGCCCAACTGGCTTAAAAATGAATCCAAAACTCTAATATGATCCTTTATTGCTCTCATATGTGCAACCAACTTTTGACCATTGGATCTAAGCCAGATCCAACGGTCTAGATCGGATCTGGAGATAAGACAGCCGACTTCCCTTGCACGCTTGTCAAGCACGCGCCCGCACACCCAGCAACTTGGCCCTTAGGTACTCCAGTCAGCAGCGTCGGCAGCCCAACATTGGGCCATCCCACGACCACCAGAGAATGCCGATAGCCATGCCACCCCCAACTCTCGCTCGTCTTCTTCGTTGCAGTTCAACTCCGGCGCGTAACCACTCTCACCCCTCGATTCTCGCCCAAGCAACAAGCCCGCGCCGTCCGCCGCGTGATGCTAGTTCTGTTTGCATTCGCCAATGGCCACTGCACCGCCATTCTCCTGCCCACGCTGTGCCACGCCGCTGCCGCCATGCTTCAGCCAGACACCTGCAAATACAAAGATAAAAATGAAGCAAATCGAATCAAAAACAAAGAGGGATTAAAATCCCTAAACAGAAGCTAAGTCAACCAAATCAGATGCAAATTAGAAAACAATCGTAATCAACTTAAGATTCGGACCAATATAGAATAAATTCGGATGGAATTAAGGGATTTGTTCTTGTAGATCAAGTAAATTCATAGCTATATAAACCATGTATTTATTCACGTAAAGGTCACCAACAATTACTACGAAAAATATACTAAAAAATTGATGGAGTTTTTGATTGAAAAAATCACTAGAAAGCTTAAATGTTTGCAGTAGAATTGTGGAAGGAAAAGCTCGAATTTTCCGGTGGTGTTGTAATCAAGTTTGTTGAATAGAAGCAAGCAAGTTTATTCTTTTTCTTGGTAATGTGTTCTTCTCTTCTATTTATTTTTTTATTCTGAATTTTAATTGTTAAATTGATGTAGATTTTACATTGGATAGTTGAAAAATAATCGTTCTTGAACCCAAAATTTTATTCGATCTAAAACCATTTTCTTGGGAATTTTTGGGCTCCTTTTCGAAAAAAATAAAAAAAATGATTCCACCGCCGACAAGTGGCGATCGACGCCGGTATATGATGGCCGGCACGGTGGACGGTCACCTGTCCTTTAATCAGTGAAGAACCCGGTGAATATTTGAAAGGGAATTAAAAGGGGTGTTTTGATCATTTTTTTAAAGAAGAAAGGATGGGATCTGTTTATAAAAAGTGAGCTTTATATCCAAAATAAAGTGGGTTTACTACACTCATTAAATCCCTCCATTTTTTTCTTTTTGCTCTGCGAGAATCTGAATTTTCAAACTTCTCAATTTGGTTACCATTTTCTTTTAAATTTGGCCTCTAGTTTTGTTTTGTTTTTAATTCGGTCATTATTTGTTTTTGTTTCTTTAAATTCTTTTTAAATTCATTTTCATTTTAAAAAAATATAATTCGTAACTTGTATATGTTTTTTATAAAACGGACTCATATATAAAAAATATATATATTCATTTAAAACATTAATAAATCGGTCTATTTGAACAATTGTGTTCTTCTTTTAGTTTGTTTATTTACGCATATTTTTTTTTATCTATGAATGCTTATATATTATCTTGTAGATTTTTTTATTATGGTAATGTTTAATAATAATAAATGCGGTGTCTTATCAAACTGAAACGGCGGGTTAGCGCGTGGAGTGTTGGCGGTGATTGGAGTTCATTTTTCGGGCGATAAGTCCGTTAAAATAGATTTATATTTATTAAATGGATGAATAAATCTTACCTTTGTGAACTTGAAATTTCCAATTTTGAAAACACTTTTTGAAATCAACAAGGTACCAATTTTTGGGCGTCCTAGGGGTGCTAACCCTTCTCCACGCGTAACCGACCCCGAAACCGGTTTTCTAGTTTTCGTAGACTAAAATTATTATTTTAATAAATAAAACATTTTATTAAAATAACTTGTTTTAAAGTGATCCAATCACACTTTTTCAAAAAGATTGATGACGACTCCATGTTTAAAAGTTTTCAAAATGGCAGGCTCAAAAGGGTTGCGACAAAGGGGTGCATGTTGCGTTGCATCATTCCATGAGCTTTCTACCCGAGCTCGGTCCTGTTTAAGTGGGGGCAAAACGCTGCTCCTTCGTGAGGTTAACCTCCGTATGGGACAGTGGTCGCCTCCGTGATGCATATGATCTATGGCTTCGTGAGGGTAACCTCTGTATGGTCATATGGATGTGCATCCCCTCGAATTGAACTTGGTCCTGAGAACCTATAATGGGGGAGGACCAAGGGCCTTACTAGCCTTAGCAGGCGTCAGTTAGGACAATTCGGGTACCCTGTCTAGAACCGCAACCCCATATAACACACCATAGAAACCCACCCCTATTAGAGCCACGTTGAACTCAAACCTTAGTGTGTTACCCATTGATATATGAGCATGTGTTTTTATTTCCCTACTCTTTATATTATGCTTTTTTGGTATATGATTTTTTATTATATTTATATGACACTAACCAAATCTCACTGTGTTGTTTATTGGTTTATGTACATATGCACCGTCATCATCATCATCATCATCATCATAGAGAGGTAGTGGTATTTAATTGATTTGATAGAAAAATCTTCGCTATGGTCAAAAGAGTTTAGTGCTTATCGGAGAAAATGACGATGTTCGAAAATGGTCAGAAATCACCCAGAGAAGAAGAGGCGATAGCATATTAGCAAGACCATATAAACAATTCTCAGGTTATATTCACCTCCAGCTCAAGCAGAATAACACTCGAGAGTTAGCAGAGATTTGTGACCAGTGGAGATCTGATAAGAGGCAGATGTTGTACGATGCGTATGGAGACATAGCCTATTTGCTGCGAGTACTCATAGACAAAGGGTTGATACGAGCTGTGGCACAATTTTGGAACCCTTTATACATCTGTTTCACATTCAATGGGGAAGACTTGACCCTGACGATAGAAGAGTATGTCGCGTTGCTTCATATAAGGAAAGTGCACGGGTTCGAGATTTGTGTGAAAGGGGCTCAGCCTAAAACATACAAAGAAAAGCTTGTGACTTTAAACGGAACGAACATGTTGTGGGTTGAGGCTCAGTTTCAGGGCAAAGGGGGAAGCAAAGCTATTGCATGGGATAAACTTCGGGGATTGATCCATTCTCATCTTGACCCGAAAAAGTAAGTCGATATCTTTGCTTTAGGTATCTATGGCTTGATCATTTTTCCTAAAGTAGCAAGGCATATTGAAGCATAAGTGATAGATTTATTCAGGGAGCTTGAGACAGGCCTTAACCCAGCTCCGTCTATCTTGGTAGAAACCTTTCGATCCCTCAATATCCTCAAAAAGCATGAAGGTGTGTATTTTCTAGGGTGTGCGCTGCTCCTCATCGTATAGATCACAGACACTTGGGAGAGAAGGGTAAATTGAACATCCACGTGCATACTCCACAATATTCACCATTATGGGAGTTCTTAGCAGAGGGGTCGAAAAAAAGGAAGGACATCAAAAAATGAGAATCAATCTTGCGAGATCTGAAACTAGAGGACATTACTTGGCGGGTTTACTAGTTGGACCACACTTACATCTTGTATAGGCGTGATGCCTTCGATTGGGTCCCTCTTCTTGGGATTTGGGGTGCGATTGGATATGCTCATTTATTAGTATCAAGACAATACGAGTCATTTCAGTTTGTCTCAGCTACAAAGGGATTGGGGTTGTGTGAGTTTTCTTTTGAAGGCGAAAAACTAAGAAGCATATTCTTGAGTTTTCTAGGGCTTGGGCTCATCCATATAAGGCCAGACTGGCACCTCCAAAGCTTACTCCAGATTATCAAGTTTGGAAAGCTAGGAGGAAAAATTGCAACATCCTACCACCTAGTCAAGGGAATGCTCCGACTTTAGAGGAACAGTTCAGAGAAATACTGATTAAAGCTGAGATTGTTAGACAAGAATGTGAAGAGGAGAGGAAGGCTTTGAATAAAAGAATTGTTGAGCTAGAAGCCAGAAAGAAAGAGTTTCATTACAATGTTACGTATTTTGAAAATCAGTCAAAAGGGTTTGAGAAGTAGCTAAACATTGTGAGTGCAGATTTAAAAGACCTACAAGAGGACTATAGGGGTCTTCAAGAGAATATAAAGAATGCCAACTTGCGCAAAACTCCACAAGAATGGGACCATGAGCTTCATGATAGGGAGAATGATACGAAGCGCTGTATGAAGTTATTGAAAACAAAAGAAAAGTGAGTTGAAAAACTTACAGCTGATTTGCAAGCGGTCCAGCAAACAAATACGACAACTTTTAATGATCTCATAGCTAGTCGTGCTCAAAATCAAGAATTTCAGGAACATCTAATATCTCTACAAGGAATTATTCAAATCTAACAACAACAAGACTCAGTGGTCGAGCTTGAGAAGGCACGAGTTGAAAACCAGACTTTGAAGGAGTTGGTAACAACACTAGAGAGTTCATTGCAACAACATAGAGACTTGGTAGATGATCTTCATAGGGCTTCTAAACTCAATGAGAAACAATGGGACCTACAACTTCAATTTGCAAGGGGAGACATCAAACTGAGAGAAGACTTGATAAGAGAAGCCCTTACTCAAATCCGAAAAGTAGCTGAACACATCAGCGGTTTGGCCAAAGAAGCTGAGTGGTTGAAGTTTTAGATCAACCCTTCGACACATTTTTCAAACGAGTGGATGAAGTTCCTGTGAAAAGTCAAGAAGCTGGGAAATGAAGCTAAACCATATTGCCGAGTTTGGCGTTAATTGTTTTATTTTTGTTATTGTTAAAAATGTTGATTGAGGATTTTTTAGGATATATTTTGTTATTTTAGTGGATGATTGCTTTTCCCACTTTAATTTCTCGTTGTTTTTAAGATGTTTTAGTTGATGGATGTTTTCTTCTTTTAGTTATTTAATAAAGTTCTTTTTCAGTTTGTGCGAATATTGTTCTATCTTATTAATTTTCTAACCAACACATGTTGCATTCATTCTTACATTCATCATTACACATTGCATTTATACAATATGTGTTTCATATACATTAATATTAAACAAAACACTAATCTATGGGGGTTCAATATCAGTGATACTGGGAAGGAAAGACGATCAATTCAATCACCCTCACTACACGCAATTCAAGGCTAGAAAATGGAAGAGAGACTCCAGAAGCTAGAGAAATTTCAAGAACAAGTCACTCAAGATATAAAGGGCTTGAGGGAGGACATAGGAAAAAGTCAAGAGACTCTTATAAGAAAATTAGAGGACAAGCTGTCACAGTTGTTATCCAAGGCAACAAGTGCTGAAAAAGGAAAAACTCACGAAGTTCGTGAGGGAGATTCATCATCTTTACCTTTTGGATCAAAAGAAGTACATCCTCGATTTGTGTTCTCTGTTGGCGAACTACAATCTAATGTCCATAACCAAGAAAATCTTCATGGTGCTTCTTATTCAAACATGTGGGCAAGCCCATTCAAACCAGAAGTCCCAAACTTTGATGGCTCGGTTAAGTTGGAAAAACTGAAGATAGTGCAACCCAAATCTTCTGATGCAACTGAGACAAGTTCAAGTTCTTGAAAGAAAGAATCAAAGCTATGGAAGGTACTGATGCCTTTAATGGATCTGAGCTTGGTCCCTGATATGATTTTGCCTCCAAAATTCAAAGTACCAGAATTTGAGAAATTTGATGGCCCGAGCTGCCCTAATTCCCACCTTACCATGTTTTATCGTAAAATGACAGGGTACGTGAATGATGATAAGTTTTTAACCTATTGCTTTGAGGATAGCTTAGTCGGGTCTGCAATGCGATGGTATAATCAGTTGAATAGGGCCCAAATAAGCACATGGAAAGACTTAGCACGTGCTTTCAAAGAAAAATACAAGCATGTCTTGGACATGTTGCCCGATTGTTTAACACTTCAAAACATGGAAAAAGGCACAATGAAAGGTTTCGATAATATGCCCAACGGTAGAGGGATATGGCTGCACAAGTCCATCCACCACTACTTGAGAACGAGACGACAACCCTCTTTGTTAATTCCATAGAGTCCACATACTATGAGAAGCTTGTTGGTAGTACCACTAGAGACTTTGCTAATCTAGTGACAGCAGGTGAAGCAATTGAGCTTGCCATTAAAAGCAGGAAACTTAGCAATATCGAGGCTTCCAAAAAAATCATATACCAAAAAGAGAGAGAATAAAATTAACGTTGTGGGAGACAATGGGCATTCATACCCCAAATATCAATCTTCACCACAATTCATGAATTCTACAGGATATTAAAAACCCATTACAACTTCTCCAAGCCAAGAAAAATAACCACAAGGAGGGCCCAAGCCATCAAAGACTAATACGGAAAGGCAATCTTTCACGCCTATCCCAATTTCTTACAAAGATTTGTATGCTGAATTGTTATAAGAGCGATTGATATCACATGTCTTTCTCACACCATTGCAACCACCATACTCAAAATGGTACGATCCTTCAGCACATTGTGAGTTCCATGCTAGAATTCCTGGTCATACAATCGAAAATTGTCCAGCTCCCAAAAGAAGGGTTCAGAGCTTGATTAATCAAAATTTTCTTCAATTCAATACACTAGATGGGCCTAATGTTGTTAACAACCCTTTGCCAACACACGGGGAACCAAGGGTTAATGCTGTGATGAATAGTGATGAGTTCAAGATTAAAACAAGCTTATCTAAAGTGTAATCACCGTTAAAGTGGGTTTGGAAGAAAATGGCAGAAAGAGGATTGGTGAATACTAATCACGGAGCTATTGTGACTAATAAGGAGGATCTTTGTGAATTTCATGGGGAACTGGGTCATGAAAACCAATATTGTGATGAGTTCAGAAAGATTGTCCAGAATCTGATGGATAATAAAGAAATAGAGTTCTTTGAACAGAGCCAAGAAGTCCGAGATGTTTTTACAATAAATGAACAATCGTCCAAAAAAGGTGATGAAGTTGGTCGACTTTTTGTGATCAATTAGCCACAAATGCATGAAGAAGGATCAAAGAAACCTCTGCCTCGATTGGTGATTAAGGCTTCTTCTCCTTTCCCATACAAGAGTAATTAATAGGTGCCATGGATTTATGGTTGTAACATGATCTATAAGGGGAAAGAGGATTCTACACTTGTCGAGAGATGAAGTATTTCTTGAATCACGTTTCTACACCCGGTGGTGAGAAACGGGTGTGAGTCTGTGCCGCGACAGTGCTAGAGCTTTCTCCTCTATTGAACTTGAATGCCATCTGGAAAAGTTGAGAAGAGTTGAGAGTAGTTGTTCAAGAGTAAAAGAAAGTAATAAGCTTTGGAGATTTCAAGGCAGTAGAAGAGAATGTTAAAGTGGAGAATAATGGAGAATAGTGGCCTTTATATAGTGTTTCGACACATAATGCTGTTGGAGCGCAAATCTCGGTCGCGACAATATCTAGCCGTTACTAGCCGTTTTCTGCCCGTTAAAAACTAGCCGTTGCGACTCTTGCAGTTCATTGGGCAACAAATGCCGCGGCAGCTAACAGTTCTTTCTCCTAGCCGTTTGTTCATCTCCTCTTACTTTCTTGATCTCCATCCTAAAAATAAACAATAAAATAAAATTTTATTCCTAAAAATATAGAAAATTAAAAACAACTGAAACTAATAAAATAAAAATAAAAATAAAATATAGAGGGAAAAAGAGATTATTGCACTAAAGGAGTGCATGTGGATGTATCTCCTAGAGTGTATTCTTCCTTATCCAGCATGATATGTGATCCCGAATGGGGTAGCAGCTTGTGTCCAGGATCTCCCGTTAAAGTGTCGCGACAGTTTTCTTGGCAGTGTCCTATGTGTTTGCCACGGCAATGTACAGCTTCTATGCTGGGACATGTTGGTTTTTTGTTGTGTCCGGGTTTCCTTGTGGCATGGATTGCTTGATAATTTTCTGAAACCTCAGCATGTTTCCTTGTGTTTAGTACATAGAGTTTCACATGCTCGTCGTTGATTCTCATTGTTAGCTCTCACTTTTCAACATCGATTATCGTCCTCCCGGTGGAAAGGAATGGCCGTCCCAGAATGAGTGGAGCTTTTTCATCTGCATCGCAATCTAAAATGAGAAAATCAGTACGGAAAATAAATTTATTCACTTTTACCAGTATATCCTCAATTTTCCCTTCATGTTGCACATGGGATCCATCAGCAAGTTGTAGCATTATAGTTGTAGGTCTGGCCGTTCCAATCCCCAATTTTCGGAAGACTAACTTAGGCATGATGTTTGTGCTTGCTCCTAGGTCACAGAGTGCCCTCCCCTCATAATGATTCTCTATTTCACATGGTATGAGAAAGCTTTCGGGATCCTTTAGCTTAGGTGGAGCTCAGTTATGTAATGCGGCCATGCATTCCTCTATTACGGCCACCATTTTGAATTCCCCAATCCTTTTCCGCTTTGACACGATGTCTTTGAGAAATTTGACATAGTTTGGGATCTCTTTGATTGTCTCCACCAAAGGTAGATTAATGTATACATGTTTTAGGATGTCTAGGAACTTCTTAAACTGATACTCTTGCTTTTGTTGTTTCAGACTTTGTGGGAATGATGGCGCTGGTATGTTGTCTCTGGGTTCTGTCATGGGTGCTGCCACAGGTTCTACTGACGCAGCATTGTTCTTGGTTGCGGCCGCAGCCTCGTTTTCTTTGGACTGGGCTGTGTCAGTTGACTCCTTTCATTTCTCCCGTGTTGGCTAATTGTTTTGAGGCCCCTTAAGTTGGATACCACTCCTGGTGGTTACGACTTTGCACTGTTCATACGATGTCCCCTTAGCGGCTTCAGTGCCGCTGGGAAAACCTTCTACTGGCCTTGTGTTTAGAATCTGTGTGATCTTCCCCACTTGTGTTTCTAGGGATTTCAACGTTGCCTCGTTATTCTGCAGCCTCATCTCAGTCTTGTCCATAAAAAATCAGTCTTTTTTATGAACTTGTCAGTGTTAGCCATATATGCACTAGTTTGAGTTATAAAAGCATGAAGAGTGTCTTCTAAAGAACTAGACTGCATTGGCTGATGCAACAGCATGGTTTGCTGCTGTGGCATGTTTTGTTGGAATCCTACTGTTGGAGCATTCTGATTTTGCGGATTAAGTGCATTATTGGGGTTGCTCCAGAAGAAGTTGGGGTGCTTTTGCTAGGCTGGGTTGTAGTTGTTGGACATCATGTTGTTGTTCCTATTAAAGTTTCCAACATAGCAGGTCGACTCTGGTTTCTGCGGGCATTCAGAAGAAACATGGTTACCTCCACAGTTTTCACAAAATAAATCCATTACCTTGACCTCCTGGTGATTGTTTTGTGATTGCATGTTCATGACCAACTTTGTCAAGGTGGCAATTTGAGATAAAATTGAGTTTGAGGACCCTATTTCGTTTACTGTGGGTTGGTGTTGAATTCCTCCTCGTTTGACCGTTGGAAATTGATAGTCGTTCTTGGCCAGCCTATTCAGAATATCCATTGCTTCTTCCAGCTCTTTGTCTAGGAGGATACCGTTTTCCAAGGCATCGAGCATCATCTTTGTTGTCGTGTTGACAGCATTATAAAACATGGTCACCTGCGTCCATAATGGGAATCCGTACAAAGGGCATTTGTGTAACAACTCTCTGTATCGCTCTCAAGCCTCGTGCATGGATTCGTCGTCAGCATGTCGAAAAGAAGTGATTTCGTTACGCAATTTATTAGTTAAATTTGTAGGATTAAAACATGCTAAGAAATCACGACATAAATCACTCTAGGATCCAATTGATCCTGCTGGAATACTGTTGAGCCAGGTTTTTGCTCTATCCCTCAGTGAATAAGGGAATAATTTTAATCCCAAAATATCCTCATGTACTCCCTGTATTTTAAACGAATTACAAATCTGGAGGAAGGATTTGAGGTGTTGTCTGGCATCTTCAATTGCTGAGCCGCCAAATTGCCCCATGGTATTGATCATGTTGAACATCACGGGCTTCAGTTCAAAGTGGGATGCCTCTATTTCTGGTGTAACAACTCCAGGATTTAGTCCGTTCAGATCCTCTTCAAGGTAATTTCAGACAGTTAAGTTTCGTACTGGCACAAATTGATTTCACGGATTTTCTCCATCTCCTACTGGGATATTCTGCTGCCCGTCAGGATGTTGCTGCTCAATGGCATTCTGGTTGTTGTTGGCATTACCTGTCGGGGCACCTTAGTTGTTGCCTCGGCCTCGGCCCAGAGGTTCCAGCATTGCGGCTACGATCTTTTGTCTAAGCTTTAAGTAAGAGCGTTCGATTTCTAGATCTAAGTCTCGCAATGAGCTGCTTGGGTTCGCTCTGGTCATGCAACAAAATAAAACCAAGTTTTATTAGTACTAAAACAAAAAATAAATAAACTAAAAAGAAAAGTAAAGAGTGCAAGAACATAAAAAAATGGCCAATCCCAGGCAATGACACCAAAAACTTGATGTTCGCGTAAAAGTGCCCCGCAATAGTGCAAGTTTACATGTCTCAAGTAATATAATGATAAGTATATCGAGTATCGTCTCTATAACACCCCGAAAACTGGTCTAGTCGGAAATAGGTTCCGATGATCGGAATATTGGAAATAAATAATGAAATTTTGATTTCCTCGATATAGATTATGTTGTTATAATGTTACAAGACCTTAAGTAAACCAAGTCCCTAGTTAAGATTACTTGCAAAATGCCTATTTGATGTCTTGAGCTAGGCGTTTCGGTACAGTCAGACACGTACTGAAATGATTTGGATAAGACGTTCCGAAATTATTAAGGGCGTATCGATACGGTGTAACGGTAATAACTAACTTTTTGGACTTTTCCTTACCGGTACCGATACGACCTCGAGCGTATCGGAACGGTACCCTGCAGAAAACAGGGTAGGTGCTCCCAAAGTCAAAAGTTGCGGCCCTTGGTGGGTTACCTGCTTGCTTGGCATCTCCCCACATGTTCCTATGATTAATTAGTGGCTGTATGTCAGCAAGTATGATGTGAATTGATAGAATTTTTTAAATAAGAAATATTTGGGGAAAGGAAATGTTTTTATTTGTTCTTGATGAGGTATGTTGGGCTTAGCAAACCCTCAAGCAAGGGAAACTTTATTATTGGTTGTTAGAGAAGGTGATTAGAAATTCTCTAATCCTCTATAAATAAGAAGAGAATGAAGAGGAGTGGGGCTTTTGATTTTCTATCGAGCTTAGATTATCTTCTTTACAAAACAAGCAAGCTTTTCCATTTCCATCTTCAACCTCAAACTTTGAGCAAGCACCTCCATTGAAGACAAAAACCAAATATTTATCTTTCTTCGTTTAAGAGTTCCGTTTAATCCATACAAGTACAAGAAAGAGGATTTAAGCACCGAACGAGGTATTATCATTCGTAAAGCCTTAACCGAGCAAGGTAAGTGTAGTAGCGTCTCGGTTCTAGGCAAGGGCCTACCCGAATCTGTTGTTATTTTTAATACTAACCTTGAGTTAGAAGTTTTATATCATTGATCATGTGTTGGTAAGTATATGGTAAGTGTTGCATTGATTCCACATTCATAGCATAACTATCATCGACATGAAAATCATTGAAAGCATTGACATGTAAGAAGCTTGACATGAATCATTGTTATTGTTCATTGATATAAAATATTGTTTATGAATCATGAATATTGAACCATTGTTATTGAACCTTGGATTAGAAGTATTGGATACAATTGGCATGCCATAGAATTCATGAGCTCATTGGTACGGGTGGACTACGGTCCTAGGGCTACGACCTATATGATTTATCGAGGCGAAGGGATGTATTGTGTATTGGTCTTTGGCGATGTCGGTGGGATGACCATTTATTGATTTGGCGAGGAGGTGGATTTTGTGTATCCATATACCATGAATCGATCCAAGGGAACTATTGATCAAATATATTGATTTGCCATGAAACCATGATATTGACATACATGATATGATTTTATGCTTTGTTATGAACAAGAAGCATGTCATGTTATTGCATAATTAGTATTATGAATACCTTGGAGCATGTTACATGACATAATATGTTCATTCAAAGTTATGTGACTACCTCACTAGGCAAAGTATGCCTAATGCATTCCATTGCATCCATTTCAGGGTAAACAAGTATTGGGATCGAGATCGGAGAAGTTGGAGAGTTGCGCAAGTCACAAGCAAGTTCTAAGTAACGTATTTTGTCCTTTCGAACTCCTAGTACGGTGGCAAGGTCTATGTACAAGTTTATTATGTTTCTTTTCATGTGTCTATGTTATGTTTAAGTGTCTTTGAATGGATAGTCTAAAGTGAGCCTTCTATGTAGTAAGAAATGACCCTCAAATGCATATTTTGTACTAGTAAGGTAAAATCAGACAAATGGATTCATATGGCACTAAAACTTGGCATAGAAGTAGCTTATACCATTAAAATGTTGTGGGTAAAGTTTCATTGCAATTGAACCTTGTTTGGTTTGTCAAAATGAATAAACGCCAGGAAGAATCTGCCATTACAGGCCTGACCGTACCGAAATGGGTGATGGCGTTTCGATACGGTAAGCATAGTTTGAACCTTAGAGAACAGGGTGTACCGAAACTGGTAAGGATGTTTTGGAACATTTTGCCATTGGAGACCTCTATTTCGATATGGGTTCAAAGCGTATCGAAATGAGTCAAAGTCTAAGTCAATGGTAGTCAACTCGTACCAATATGGGTGCTCCAGTATCGATAAGATCTAAGTGGGAAAGTCAACCATGTTGACCATTGTCCTCCCGTACCGAAACAGCCCTGAGCGTTTGGATAGTTTTTTTGAGTTTTCTTAATGAATAATTGGTTAATAAGTATATTGGTAATCTTCTGTTTGTGTAATATTGATGAAGAGTTAATAATAAGTTAAAATTTATCGCATTGTTCACCGTATTGTTCACCGGTAACACGCTCCGACTCGGTTCACTACTAGGCCGGGAAGGGGGTGTTACAATTTGTGGTATCAGAGCTAGAGTTTAGTCATTTCTGGACTAAACCTATGCATGTTTGTATTGTTTGTTATGTTACTTTGCCACCTAGAAGTTATTATGTCGAGTATTGTGACTTGTCAACTAATCTGATCTCTTTATAATATAGACATGTCTCAAATTAACGAAGCTTGTGATAATGAGTTTGCTTCTAACTCCTCGACTCGTGGCGAGAAGGTACGAAGGGGAAATCCTTTGAATCCGCAAAACCCTCATATTCAGGGTATGGAGCCTGAAGCACCTACAGCTCAGGCAGAATGTTATCGGAACATGGCTAATATATTTAAGCAATTTATGAATGTGATAAGGACTAACCAAGTTGTGCAACCTACGCCACCAGTTGCTCAACCTCTTCGAGCTCCTATCGATAAGTTATCTCAATACCGAGCTTACACCTTCACTGGACGGGACGCTGATAATCCTGAAATTGCTGAGTATTGATTAGACAATACTTTAAGAATTTTGATAAGCAATTAAGGTGTTCGGAGGAACATAAGCTTGAATGCGCCCTTGCATTGCTTGCTGATGAAGCTCTACAATGGTGGGAGACTACCATTCTTACCGTCTCTGAGGATACCGTGAATTGGGAATTCTTCCTGAAAGAGTTCCGTAATAAGTACGTAAGCGAATTCTACCTTGCTGAGAGGCGAAGCATCTTCCTTCATCTTAAACAAGGTGGACGATCGATCGAGTAGTATATCCATGATTTTTGCAAGTATTGTAGATATGGTGCTGACTTTATCAAGAAAGAAGAAGAAAAGTGTCGGATGTTCATGGCTGGACTCACCAATGATTTACGTCCCATGTTCACAGCATTGTGTATCATCAATTTCCAAGATCTTGTAAATAGAGTTAAAGCTACGGAAGGAGCACAAAGAGCTCACAGAACTAGTGGATCCAACAAATCTGAAAAGAGAAATCGAGATGAGTCTCATTTCTCAGGATCTTCTAAGAAAGGGAAGTATCGCGGCTCAGAACAAAATGTGTATTCGCAACCTTCCCAGTTTGAGCATGTTGCCAAATCTTAAGTTGTATCTCGTTCTCCATCGGATGTCAATCCTATTGAAAGCAATGTTGGTTCAAGACAAGATACAAGAATTCCTAAGTGTAATTTCTGTCAACGACGACACGAAGGGCAATGCCGCAAGAAATCTGGTGCTTGTTTCTTTTGTGGAGAATTGGGTCATCTCATTCGAGAATGTCCGGAGAACCCTAACAAGCCCATTTCTGTATCGACTAATCCATCCCATGCTCAATCTTTGCGAGGCAAGGGAGCAAATCACAGATCCTTCGGAAAGCCGGGAGGATCGGGAACATCAAAAGTAACAAGTAAACCTGAACCTAAAGCTTCTACACGGATGTTTCACATCCAGGGCAAGGACTCAGAAACCAACCACGACATCATTTTGGGTAAGAGATTTGACCTTTTATATCTACGTTATAATGTTAATAAATTTCTGTTTAAGCAAACTCAGATAAGGTCCCATCTGTAGTGTATAAGTATAGACTTTGGGCTGGGCGTATCGATACAGAAAGGATACGTATCGAAACGACCCAGATAAAAGTGTATCGAAACGAATATAAGTGTATCGAAACGGTTTAACGGTCTTAACCGAATTCTGGAATTTTGCTTAGCCGTATCGATACGGTTTGAAGTGTATCGATATGGGTACCATTTTCGAATGGGATCAAGGATAAGATTGAAATGAAATTAGGAGATGATGATGACTCACCTATGTGTTTGTCACCTAAATCATATAAGTCCATCAGAAAAATGGCAAGTGTTGTGTTGTTATGAAGAGGTGAAAGGATAAACTTTGAAAAGCCTTAGAAATATATTGATTGGTTCTTGGAAAGGTGGGTATGAGACAAATTTTGTATTCTTATAAAGTGATAGACTCCCTGAGCTATACAAAGCTAAACACTCATATTTGTTCTAAGAAATCAAGATAAGCATTCTTCTCGAAAATATTACCGTTCTCAAGTAATGTCTAAACCGGTTAAGAAATCAAATGAGCCAGAACAAGAAGGAGTTCCTTGTAGTCTTTGCCAAGGCAGACACCTAACAGAACAACATCATAGGAGATTTGGAGCTTGTTCCATTTGTGGTAAGACGGATCATTTTGTCCGAGATTGTTCTAAGAAATCTTACAAGAAGCATCGACGTGTAAGTGCAAAACGAACTTGGCTAGAAGGATTAGGAAAGACGAATTCTTCATCTCTGGAAGATTATGATCCCAAAGAATGCACTGATCAGCAACTCGAAACTGCAGGTAAGAATTCGAGGACGAATTCTTTTTTAAGGGGGGAGAGTTGTAACACCCCGAAAATCGGTCTAGTCAAAAATAGGTTCCGATGATCGGAATATTGGCAGTAAATATTGAAATCTTGATTTCCTCGATATAGATTATGTTGTTATAATGTTACAAGACCTTAAGTAAACCAAGTCCCTAGTTAAGATTACTTGGAGAATGCCTATTTGATGTTTTGAGCTAGGCGTTTTGGTACAGTCAGACATGTACCGAAACGATTTGGATAAGGCGTTCCAAAACGATTAAGGGCGTATCGATACGGTGTAACAGTAATAACTAACTATTTGGACTTTTGCTTACCCGTACCGATACGGCCTCGAGCGTATCGGAATGGTACCCTGCAGAAAACAGGGTAGGTGCTCCCAAAGTCAAAAGTTGCGGCCCTTGGTGAGTCACCTGCTTGCTTGGCATCTCCCCACATGTTCCTAAGCTGAATTAGTGGTTGTATGTCAGCAAGTATGATGTGAATTGATAGGATTTTTTAAATAAGAAATCTTTGGGGAAAGGAAATGTTTTTATTGGTTCTTGATGAGGTGTGTTAGGCTTAGCAAACCCTCAAGCAAGGGAAACTTTCTTGTTGGTTGTTAGAGAAGGTGATTAGAAATTCTTTAATCCTCTATAAATAAGAAAAGAATGAAGAGGAGTATGGCTTTTGATTTTCTACCGAGCTTAGATTCTCTTCTTTACAAAACAAGCAAGCTTTTCAATTTCCATCTTCAACCTCAAGCTTTAAGCAAACACCTCCATTGAAGACAAAAAAGCTTTGTCTTTCTTCGTTTAAGAGTTTCGTTTAATCCATACAAGTACAAGAAAGAGGATTTAAGCATCGAACGAGGTATTATCAATCATAAAGCCTTAACCGAGCAAGGTGAGTGTAGTAGCGTCTTGGGTCTAGGCAAGGGCCTACCCGAATCTGTTGTTATTTTTAATACTAACCTTGAGTTAGAAGTTTTATATCATTGATCATGTGTTGGTAAGTATATGGTAAGTGTTGCATTGATTCCACGTTCATAGCATGTCTATCATCGACATGAAAATCATTGAAAGCATTGACATGTAAGAAGCTTGACATGAATCATTGTTATTGTTCATTGATATGAAATATTGTTTATGAATCATGAATATTGAACCATTGTTATTGGACCTTGGATTCGAAGTATTGGATACAATTGGCATGCCATAGAATTCATAAGCTCATTGGTACGGGTGGACTACGGTCCTAGGGCTACAGCCTATATGATTTGGCGAGGCGGAGGGATGTATTGTGTATTGGTCTTTGGCGATGTCGGTGGGATGACCATTTATTGATTTGGCGAGGAGGTGGAATTCGTGTATCCATATACCATAAATTGATCCAAGGGAACTATTGATCAAAGATATTGATTTTCCATGAAACCATGATATTGACATTAATGATATGATTTTATGCTTTTTTATGAACAAGAAGCATGCCATGTTATTGCATAATTAGTATTATGAATACCTTGGAGCATGTTACATGACATAATATGTTCATTCATAGTTATGTGATTACCTCACTAGGCAAAGAATGCCTAATGCATTCCATTGCATCCATTTCAGGGTAAACAAGTATTGAGATTGAGATTGGAGAAGTTGGAGCGTTACACAAGTCACAAGCAAGTTCTAAGTAACGTATTTTGTCCTTTCGAACTCCTAGTATGGTGGCAAGGTCTATGTATAAGTTTATTATGTTTCTTTTCATGTGTCTAAGTTATGTTTAAATGTCTTTGAATGGATAGTCTAAAGTGAGCCTTCTATGTAGTAAGAAATGACCCTCAAATGCATATTTTGTGCTAAAAAGGTAAAATCAGACAAATGGATTCATATGACACTAAAACTTGGCATGGCAGTAGCTTATACCCTTAAAATGTTGTGGGTAAAGTTTCATTGCAATTGAACCTTGTTTGCTTTGTCAAAATGAATAAACACTAGCAAGAATCTGCCATTACATGCTTGACTGTACCGAAACGGGTGATGGCGTTTTGATACGGGTAAGCATAGTTTGAACCTTAGAGAACAGGGTGTACCGAAACGGGTAGGGATGTTTCGGAACATTTTGCCACTAAAGACTTCTGTTTCGATACGGGTTGAAAGCGTATCGAAATGAGTCAAAGTTAAGTCAAGGGTAGTCAACTCGTACCGATACGGGTGCTCCTGTATCGATATGGTCTAAGTGGGAAAGTCAACCATGTTGACCATTGTCCTCCCGTACCGAATTGGCCTTGAGCGTTTCGATACAGGGATAGTTTTTCTGAGTTTTCTTAATGAATAATTGGTTAATAAGTATATTGGTAATGTTCTGTTTGTGTAATATTGATGAAGTGTTAATAATATGTTAAAATTTATCGCATTGTTCACCGCACTGTTCACCGGTAACACGCTCCGACCTGGTTCTCTACCAGGCCGGGAAGGGGGTGTTACAGTCTCCACAGGGATTGGGCTAGCCTTTTGATCCTACTTCCTCGCACTCAAAATAAATAAAGTAAAAACACAGATAAGTTGGGTTGTTTTGAATAAACTAAAATAAGCCAGAAAATAAAGTAAAGAGAAATCAAGATGAGATAATGGTCCAGATTAGAATGCGTCATAGCATGGAATCCTATTGACTTGTCTCTATTCTTGAATGCAACAACACAAAACTGTCGCGGCCGCAATGGTTGAGTCCCTGCCGCGACAATCCCTTGCTCTTGGGCAGATGCTGTTAAGGTTCGGCAAAGCGTCCTTGGATGGTTCCTCCTTATCCCTAAGCTCGGAACACTGGTTGATGGCTGAACTTGGATAATACCTCCTGACGTGAACCAAAGACAAACACCAACTATTCTAACACTTCTTTTAGCCGCTGAAACTCTTAACCTATCCCTAGGCCGAGTTAGTTAACACCACATTGGATGAAAACCGTCCTTATTCGTTTCGTGAGTTCAACTCTCCCAATATTGAACAAATAGATAATCGCACAAACTCTCTCCCGATAAGTATGCAAGAATGATTCAAAGCCAAGAATAAACAAACCTTAACTTTATTGCATTAAGAACTTAAACACATACAATAGTCTTCACACAACTACTAAACAAACTAATCCTAACCCTAAAGAAAATTAGATCATAATGAATGGAAAGAAAACACAAACTAAATCCTAAGCTCTCTCGTCTCTCTTCAATTCTCCCCCTTGATGATGGCGGCAAGCCTCCTTTATATAGGGAAAAAATTCTTCTTGGAGAGGAAGTTAAGTTGGACTTAGACTTAACTTTATTAAAGAGGTGAATCTCTTTAATTTAATACATCCTTCTATATTTTCGTCCTCTTCTTGAGCTCTAACTACCACGCAAAGTGTGTAGAAAATCCGGCTTTTAAAGCTCTACAAATCAGATACCACTTTGCCCGTTTTGCCCTTCGGTAGGTTGAGTAGTACACTGCCGCGGCATGGCATTCTGCTGCCTCGGCATTAATTTGGAACTGGATCTGCTCCGCAAGGCTTTATTCTTCATAAATCAACTTCCCTCACTAGAAGCTGTCAGTTGTAGCTTGGCTCAATCAGGGTCTGTTTCTAGATGGTTCTACCTCATCCTTCCTTTTTTCTTCATTGCCATCACGACATCTCCTGCCCTGGCAACATGCAAATCTGCAAAAGTGCCAAACATGCATCAAACAATACCTTTTTTATAGAATAAACATCATATAAAGATCAAAAGTATAAATGATGAAATCAATGCATGAAGGGCCATAATGCGGTTCAAATGGGTGTAGGTTGAGTGATAATTGCCATGTAAAAGGGGTAAAAATATAGGAATTTTGGGTACTTATTAGGAGTCATACTGATTCCTCCACCTCTACGGACTGCTTGATTAGGAGAAGGAAGTTTCTAACTCACTTTATGAAAAATTGATCCCCTTTTGTCAAAATCCTTAAACTCGGTTATTGATGTTGTTGTATCATTTTCCCTCACAAAGATTGTGGCTACATGTTGATGGAATATTTTTAGATCGTTAATTTTGTACAATCATCCATTTCGGACAACAGAGGTAATGGAACAACTTTTTTTCATTGTCTGCTCAAGTTTCAAACATGAACCATTTGGACATGAAATTCTAGGCTATTATTGGGCAAGCTTATTCTCTTATATAGTTGTTATATTTTTATTCTCACGAGTATAAACTAATGTTGTAATCGCTTTGCATTGATTCATATCGTTTCATCTTACTTAACTGATTATTTTTAATTTAATGCTATAAAAAGATATAATGACAAATGATTCATAAATTGCAGTGATGAAAAAAATAGATTATAACATTTGCATGGTAAAATATTTCCCCACTAACAGCAAACGCAAACCTGAATGAATACTCATTTGATTAACATAAAATATTTTTTTTCTCCTCGATGTTTAGTAATTTATATATGAAAACTGAATTCGAATGTCAATGATTACAGAAAATACACAACAAAACCTGAAACGAACGGAACCGGGAAAAATAAGTTTGCCTCCTAGTTTGCAATCAACCATATAGATTTACCACTTTCTTTCCGCTTGTTCTGTCTCGTTTAAGTTTCGTTCCAGCATGTTCCTCGACACTCAGACTATACTGGGAGGGTCACCAATTCAATTACAAACAGCACAAGGCCAGCATGTTCTAATGTAATCCGCCAATGGTGCATGCTGCGGAGGTTGTTCGGGCTTAGCCACTTCAGTGTCTTTCCCACTCGGTTCACTCCCTGCATTACTAGGGAAAACTGCTACATCCGCTATGAATTTCTCTATTGTCCACCTTGGGGTACTGAAACCCTCAATTTTGTAAGCCTGGGTCTTTGTACCGGAGACTCACCTCCGCTGTTGCTTGGCTGCCGTTCAAATCTGATTTTGCGATGCCATTGAAATGGTAAATATCAAATATCTTTCTACCATTCTGTCCAGTTGAATCCTTAAGACCTCTAAAGTTCTTGACTTCTTGTCCAAATCCAAAATAACCTACCAGAACTCACTCTATACAATGAATCCCGAGCAACAAAGGCTATCAAGTTTATCATATAGAAGTCGGATACTTGTCTCCCTGAGCACTTGATGGAAAGCTTATATATAGATAAAGCCACCGCCTCCACTCTGATCTTGCGCGTCAAAGGCTTTCTGGATTTGTGATTCCGTTTCTTCCAGTTCATTCTCATCTTGAACAGTTGTATCCAGAGCAAATAGGACCGTATAATGTGACTCACTTCCAACAACCCATTTTGGCCATTTCGGGCACTTCAGATTTTGACCAACCTTACAGAAATTAAGGGATTCTAGAAGAGCGAGGAATCTAACCTCCACACTTGTAGGTATACCCTGCAGAAACTAGGAGTGTAAATGAATAGAGCGTTCGACGAACTGTTCGTGAACCGTTCGTATAACGTTCGTTTATGTTCGTTTATTAAGCTAAATAAACGAGTATGAACAAAAATTTTATGTTCGTTTAATAAAGGAACGAACACAAACATAGGTGTGTTCGGCTCGTTTATGTTCACGAACAAACTCGTTTATGTTCGTTTAGAAGCTCGTTTATATGCTCGTTTATGTTCGTTTATAACCCTAAGTTCAAGGTATATAAACCATATTATAACCCCTACCACCCTTTTCCCTAATTTCTAATATTTGTAGCTGCACCCCTCTCCCAAATCCCTCTGAAAATTAACACTCCTCACCTTTTCTTCCGGTTAACCTCCGACCACCGACCTTTCGGTTCTCCCTTGCGCCACCGTTTGTCGCCACCCTCTTCGAATCAGATCTACTCTTCACCGCAACAATGGCAATTAGGTTTATCATTGAGGTAAAACAGTGATTTTTATCACGATACAGATTCCACGCGACGTGGAAGAGCGTGCGAAACACTTCTTTTTGATCAAATAAACTTTCATATAACTAAAAACAGGATTACAAAAGGTGAGGTGGGAAGGCTGCAGGGTCCCAGACAACTTGACCCTGCTCAGTCTTCACGACTTTGGCTAGCCAGTCGGCTATCTGATTACAAACACGGCGGACAAAGGAAAAAGAACATGCCTCGAAAGACTTGGCAACGTCCAAAATATCTTCCTCTAAAGCAGAGGAGACCCAATCCGAACAACAACCTGAACGCAACCTATTAATAACAGCTTTGTTGTCCGATTCAATAATAATCCTAGAGAAACCTTTGTGGATTGCCATTGCCAAGCCTAACTTAATTGCATGGGCTTCTGCTGCTGCAGCAGATGGTGCCCTGCAAGAAGCAGAAACCCCAAGAACACAAGAACTCGAAGAATCTCGGAAGACAGCGGCGACTGAGGCTTCCCCTGTTCCACGGTCAAAAGCTGCGTCGCAGTTGATCTTAATAACCCCTGGAGGGGGTGGGATCCACTTATGATCACTAGAAATATCAACTGAACTGCCAAAGGTGTCCGAGTGATTTGCGGTTTGGAATTCCAAGAAGTCTCCGTCCGCTTTTAGCCAAACATCCCAAGGGGAGTCTCTGCGCCCTTCAAAGATCTAGGCATTTCTTGATTTCCAAATGTTCCATAAAATGAAGGCAATATGAGCACGCCCCTCGCTTGTAAGACCAAGGTTGCAATCATGAACGACCTTGCACCACCATTTAGGAAAACCTGGGAAACCGACAACGGAAGGAGAATAACTAAACCCCGACGCCCTCCAGATAGCCTGGGCGAAGGGACAGAAAAAAAGAATATGTTCGGCCGTTTCCCCAGCGCACTCACAATGGTGACAGACATCTGGTTCCTTAAAGTTCCCATGAAACCGAGCTTTCAAAGAGCTTTTGGTTGGGATGATATTGTGGCAAAGCCTCCACAGGAAGGAACGAAGCTTAGAGGGTACTCTTAAAGTCCAGATGGAATTCCATAACTCCTTTTTGGAGAGAGTGCCTTCGCTAGAGGATGGACAAGGGGCAGCTGTAGATTCCTCCTCCATGAATCGATAACCCGACTTGACCGTGTATTCACCATTTGTGGTACCAGCCCAAATGAGAATATCCTTGACATTTGGACCTCCTATCGGGATAGTTAAGATTGCCTTAGCTTCCGAAGGAGAACAGAGCTCATTGATTCTTGTTTCATTCCAGGTCCCGTTTGGATTAATAAGAGAGCTAACTGAGGGGGCTGGAAAGCCTTGGGGCGGCTGAGTCGTTAACCTGCAGCCTTGAATCTTAGGGATCCAGTTGTCAAACCAAGTTGCAATGTTCTTGCCATTCCCGACTCTACACAGAGAACCCTTCTTGATGAGCTTAATCCCTTCCCTTATGCCCGACCAAGCCCACGACGGGTTAGAACAATTAGGAGCGTCGAATATGTTTCCATTTGGGTAGTAGATTCCTTTGAGAACTCGAGCTAGGAGGGAATCCGGATTTCTTATTAATTTCCAGGTAACCTTGGAGACCAGGGCTTTATTGAACATTCTGAGGTTCCTAAAACCCATTCCCCCTTTTTCTTTTGGCCTGCAAAGATCCTTCCAGTTTATCCAGTGAATTCCTTTCTCCTTCTCAGAACAGTTATTCCACCAAAATCTTGCCACAGTAGAACTAATTTCATCGCAGAAAGTAACTGGGAGCAGGAAAGACTGCATCACATAGGTGGGAATATCCTGAGCTACTGCTTTTATGAGAATCTCTTTCCCAGCACTCGTCAAAAATTTGGTTTTCCATCCTCTGAGTCTTTTCTGAACCCGTTCTTTTATAAAACCCAAGGCTTCCTTTTTACTTCGGCCCCAAAAGGATGGGAGGCCGAGATATTTAGAGTCCTCCTCCATAGCCTTGAAACCCAGAATGTTATGAAGATGGGCTTTGAGACTGCTACTGACGTTTGGTGAGAAAAAGACGGAGGACTTCATGTGGCTAACTTAGATCCTTGTTTATTACTCCTTAAAGTTTCAATTAGACCGATGAACGATGTTCTACATGGAATGTGAGAGAGGTGATATTTACACCCCTAAGAAAAATGGAGGAGCAGAAGCCTAAAGAACAAATACCCAAGCAAATGAAAAGAAGTCGATTATGATAGAGTAACAAGTATTCTGGGATGAAAATGCTCATGGATGTTTTTTTGTGTGTGTGGATGTTTTAGGATGAAAATATTAGTGAATGTTACTAAATGACCATGTCCTAATTTGACTTTTTTAAACTTTTATTTTGTTGTTGTGGTAGGTTATATAAGTTAATGATGTAAAGTTTATATTGATTTTATTTTATTTAATTTTTGTTTGTTCGTTTAGTTAAATTCTAGAAATTATAAACGAACATGTTCGTGAACGCTAAACGGGCATGTTCGTGAACGTTAAACGAACATGTTCACGAACGCTAAACGAACAAATTGACGAACATGTTCGCGAACGTTAAACGAACCGAGCCCGAATGTAACACCCTAAATTTGGAGGAAAAAAAGGGGTTATTGCTACCATGGGGTGTTGAACCCATGACCTATGTTTGGTAAACCCATATGTTAACCAAATGAGCCAAGTGCTCTTTTCTGTTAAGTATTACCAAATGTAATATTTGTTTGTTAATTAAGGAGTTTTTTTTTTAATTTGATTATATCAGATTCAGACGCTTCACATACTCGATGGAAAATGCCATATTTGTTTTCTCCCCCAACTCCCTTCCTAAAAGAACCAGATCCGGTCACCACCCAGATCTCCGACCACCGCTCGATCGTGGACGTCACCGCCCACACTGCCGTGACCGTCGCCTCGTCCCGGACTCATCTCCGTCCACCACTCGCGCGGTAGCGCTGTCGTCCGTTGCCAAACAGCAACGAAAGAGGTTGTCGGTTACCAATAGTTTGCTACCGTTGTAGCTCCGATCTACGCCACCGCCGGGCCGTGGCGTGCACCGCCAGCACCGGCGTGACCGTCGCCCTGCTCCGACCGTGACCCAGCCCTCCACGCGCAGAGAGGTACCGCCATTCGACGTGGAGAGCCGGTTGAAGTCCGGCAAAAACCCATCGCCGCCCCTGTTTTTTCGCGTTTCCGGCCGATCCACCGCCGTTCATGGCTCATCGTGAGCACGACTGAGATCCTTGTGTCTGGATCTGCAAACCTGAGCTTGCTGCCTCCGTTCGCCGCCGTTAAGGCCTTCTTCGGAGCAACGCTGTTTTTCCGACCACTTTTTGCCTTTAGGGTTAGATCCGGTAAGATCGGGTTAGTTTCCGGCGTTATTTCGATTCCTAGATACATAATATAAAATGAGGGCTTGATTATTTGTGTTTTCTGGCAGAAATGACACGAAAAGGATTTTTCCGGCGAAGTTCCGACGGCCGTCCGGTGACCGGAATTTTTGGGTAAGTGAACCGGGTTCAACCCGGTCTAAAATGGTTCGAACCGGTTTAGCCCAAACCCGAGCCCATCGCCCGTGTCCGACCCGACCCGGTCCGACCTGACCCGTCCGACCCGACCCGTCCGACCTGTCAATCCGAGTCAACCCGAGTCAACTCGTCCGAGTCAGCCCGAGTCAACTCGTCCGAGTCAACCCGAGTCAACTCAGTTGACCCCTGTTGACTGCTGACGTCATGCTGATGTCAGCATTGACTCTGACCCCGTTGACCTGCTGACGTCAGCGTTGACCGTTGACTTTGACTTTGACCAAAAAGTCAAATTTTCCGAAAAGCCCTATTTTATGTTTTTCGACGTCCTGAGTCCGATTTTGAAGCCCGTTTTGCAAAATTCTGACACGAAGGCCTCCGAATTTGACCTTGAACCCGAAAGTGTTTAATTTTGTTAAGAGCTCTATGGATAAGAACTGAAATGTTAATTTGTGTATTTGAAGGTATGCAAGTATCTCGGTATTCGAAAATGTCATGGGACATCCAGTCTGGATTCTAATGCGATCGAATGTAGTATCATGAGTCAACCGGTATAACTCGGAACTAAGGTAATACATTACTACCCTTTGTATGCTTTATGTACATGTTGATACCTGGTTAAAGCATGCATGCTTATGATAAGTGTTTTGTGAAATCTGCTTAAGCTGAATTCGATACGAAAAAAATGCCCTTGGAGCATAAGTATGACT
This sequence comes from Hibiscus trionum, assembly GCA_030270665.1. Taxonomy (NCBI): domain Eukaryota; kingdom Viridiplantae; phylum Streptophyta; class Magnoliopsida; order Malvales; family Malvaceae; genus Hibiscus; species Hibiscus trionum. Next base: position 29,081,107 of record BSYR01000020.1, on the reverse strand, counting down.
AAACTACCCATCTGATAAAGGGAATGACCTAAAATCTGCATTCGACCTGATTATGCAATTTACACTACCCAAGATGTATGTTTTAATGGTAAGACTTCAGTATCATTATGCAATACATGTGATACAAACTCGGATAATCCCTCAAACTCTGTATAACACTTGAATGAGAATTCTCTGGAAATATTGTTGAAATTATAAGTCGATCCTTATGACAGTGATGCGTGAATTAAATGAGAATGATCGTAATGACCAAAAAGACGATAATGCCCTCGAGCACCGTAATGTCTGATTAATTTGAATGACGTTATACCCTCAAGTTCTGTATTGAATGAATCGTCTGTAAAGGGGCGGAGAGTTATGACGACTTAGTCTCGTTTGAATATGTGAATGATGAAGGTACTGAATGGTAATTCAGAAAGAAATGGTGGATTTATTCCAATTTCCAAAATGACTGAAAGGCCCTCTTGAGCTAAATATGCAGATATGCATTTGATGAAATTCGGAGATTTTAATAAGACTTTAAGGGCTAAAGCGCCCCTAAGTGTTAGGAATCACACTCATGTACGATAATCACTCCTGATATTAAAATAAGGTTGGAAGTTTTCTGCACAGAATATGAGTTCGACTACACTGCGGCAAGTCTGGTGGTGAAATACGAAAGCAATCGTTCAGATATACTTTACAGCCAGATACATTAGAAGGGTTGGTTAGAAATGCAAGGTTGAGGTATGATAGTTCGAATGATTTTGGAGGCTCGATAAACTTCTAGAAACATTAAATATTGTGAATCGTCATATCCTCATTAATGGGCTAAATTACGAAAATCATCCCTGATAGTTAAATGACCAAGATGCCCTCGTTGGCCCAAGTAATCAAAATAGCCTTCAGTGTATCCGATACCGTGAATAATCTTGACATAGAAATCTCTGAATGCCTGGTTGGAAATTTGATGAGAAAACAAAATTCCCGAGCCACTGTTTATGCCTTGTTGGTATAAATTACTAAAATGTCCGGGTATGATAAAATGACCATAATACCCTTGTAAGCCTAAATGGCTGAATCACTCAAGATATGCCAAAGCTCTGAAAGATCTTGATATATCATCTCCTGAATATCTGGGTTAAGCAGTTAGTATGAACCCCTCTGATAGGGGCCACGTTTCAGAAATCCGTTCAAATCGTCACAAGTTCAATATGTCTTATTCCGTATATGCTAAACATCTCTGAAAAATGATCTGTTCCATCTAGTGTGTTCCATGTTTGTACTATATTCTGTTGAATGAACTGCATGACATTCTCTGCCTACTTGATAGTATGATATGTTAGCTTGATATATGATGGAACAATCTGTTTGCATAATGTATACTGAAATGTCTGCTCTGCTTAATAGTATGCCCATTTATCTGTCACATATGTTCTGTTAATCATGTCTGGAATCTGAACTGTGATTTCTGTCTGGGGTATACTGTTGGGTTATGATATGAAGTCTCTGTCGGTACAGCCCTGATCCAGCTGGTAAATCCTTATGGACCTAAGGCACCCCCTTAGGTGGCACCTACGCCCATCGGGCCTAGGGTAAGTCCTTATGGACTCAAGGTCTCCCCTTGAGTGGCACCTATGCCCATCGGGCTTAGGGTAAGTCCTTATGGACCTAAGGCACCCCCTTAGGTGGCACCTACGCCCATCGGGCCTAGGGTAAGTCCTTATGGATGCAGTTCTGGGGGACTGCATATTGGTGTAAGGTTGGAGGGTATTTCTTGTAAACTTCAGTATGAACATTGGACATTTGCATTTAATCTGTTACGTGCTCATATGATATAATGTTAGATACTTATGTATGTTGAACTGTACTTATGTATGTTGAACTGTACTTATGCATGTTGATCTGTACTTATGCATGTTAATCTGTACTTATTGGAACACACTAGACGCCAAACTCTCTGATTCCTACCTCGTATATTATCAGCCTATATAATTTTCGTTTAATCCTCAAGGTCTGATTAAAGAACACATTAGGTGTTAAACTCCTTGTTCTCATCTTCTCAATCTGCAAGATTGTAATATTCTCGTCTGTTACTCGATGAGTGAATAAAGAACAAGTGTCGTTATTCTCAAGTATAACGTTACCCTGAAATAACGTAAAGAGAAAAGAGAACTGTCACTTCTTGGATCATCATGAAAATGTTATGCTTACCATATGTCTGCATGAACGTATAGCATCTTTTGGTAGTTCTGTATTACTGAGCTTTCCCAAGCTCATGTTGTTTTTACCATCTCAGGATAAAAGATCAGACAAGTTGCACCTATCAACGTCGGTATGGGAGTTTCTTCGGCTCGTCAGGGAGTATGGTATCTGTGTAACTAGGGGGCATGTGTGTTGTGTTTGTATTATACAAATGAGTCTGAAACTATTTTCTGCAACTGGTATTATGATTGTTTTATCGTTTTGAACGATTTCTGAAATTGTATTTTAAATCAGATATTTATTTGACGGTTTGAAAGGTTTAACCATATGCTTATTTGAAATTTTTCTGTGGGTCGCTCTTGTGACCCTAATGTGACTTCCTAGGATCCGTGAAACGCATAGGCGGGTCTAGAGGGTTACACCGAACGCACCAAAATATAAACGAACCGAGCTCGAACATGCTATTAAAAACTTAAACGAACACGAACCGAGTTCGAACACCTTTAAAAATAAATAAACGAACACAGACATACCCTTGTTCGTTTACACCCCTACAGAAACATGCCACCACCTAAATTCATTCTCCCAATCAAATACATTTGGAGCAGCTTGCCCACACAACAATAAGTTCATAATTCCCTGAACAATGTCGAATAAAACACAATTACAATGTAAGAATGCATCGAGGACGACGCTACCAATTCCGACATATTGAAGCCCCATCCATTTAATAGATATACACAAAATTTACTACCTGAGAAGCATGGCCAAATGGTGCAGTTATTAGGGGTAGGCTGGGATCATCCCGGTCAGCTTGAACACAATCCTAGAGAAAAAGGAAGCACAAGTAAAATTACATTTGCATGCAAACAAAATCTCAACTCTCGACATACTATGCTTCCTCCTGAATTTTCTTTCTGAACTACCAAAATATTGATAAAGATGAAAATTAAATGGAGTTTTAAAGCCAACAAACTCACTCATCCTCGAGATGCGACTTTGAAAAATAGGAATCATTGCTTCAAGCCTCTTAAAGGCACTTGTAGGTGATGTGAACGTGTTTACTCTTACAACTTTCGACAAATCCGAAGCTGATTCAATTGAAAGGCCTTCAAGTGCTTGTGCAACGATATGAAAATCACAAACAATTATCAGCAAGAGATAACACAAAAAGGAAATATTATTAGCATATTCAGGTCAAACCAATTTGGATCCTTCAATTCCATCAGAAACAACACTTAAAGTGGCAATTACAACCCTTTTGTTATTTCCACATAAAAACAATATCTCGCTCATGCTTTTAACCAGGGCTCTGTGTACTGAAATGGATAACAGGGAAAAATAAAATATGAATTATGAAAGAGCTGCATAACTTGAATAAAAAAGTAAATATTCTTCCCAAATTGGTTATTGCAGAAATAATGATAATACCCATCGAGAAAGTCACCTACAAATGAGAAATCGTAGGTGCCACTTGACTTCACCCATCGAGATCAGGCATTATACCTTTTCTCAATTTCCAGTTTCGTAAGAAGACAACAGTTTTAGCAATACTGGTTCTATCATTGATGAAAGCAATCAATAGAAGGAACATTTTTTTTATCAAATCAAGACAAATTCATTCAAAGAAGAAACGAAACATACATCGGAAACAAACCAAGTACACAACCACAAAAGGTCGAAACAAAAGCTCCACCCGAAGGGGGAGAGAAGCACCCAAAAGGGACAAACAACCAACACAAAAAACAAACAAGAGCAAAACCGACAAAGAAAACATAAGAAATCCCATGCATATAACCAGTCCTTCGTAGGACTCGAACTTAAAATTTTATCTACTAAATACTAAAATTTTGAGTTATTGGAATTTTTAATTTACAATTCAAACTTTATTTGAAATTTTTTTAAAGTCAAGACGAGTCAAGTCGAAAAAATTAATTTTTTCGAGTCGAGTGGAGTTTTGCTCACCCTTTCTCCTAATAACGAGTATTGGGAATTTTTTTTTTGAAATTAGACCCTTAGTAACAAGTGATATATAAAAAATTGGGTCCCTATTAACAATTTTTTAAAAAAAATGAATTTTAAGAGTATTCTTGTAATAACAAATATAGGGAAAATGAAACCCTAATAATAAATATTGAAAAATTAAAATTTAAGAGTATGCATGTAGTAACAAATATTAGGAAAAGTAAACCATATAACAAGTATTGAAAAAAAAAATTGGACTCATAATAACAAGTATCTGAAAAAATAAAATTTAAGAGTAGTGCCCTAATAACAAATATTAAAAAAGATAGGCCCCTAGTAATAAGTATTGAAAAATTGTACCTAATAACAGGTATTGAAATAACAATGAATAATAAAAAATGGACCCCTAATTACAAGTATTCAAAAATAAGCCTATAATAACAAGTATTGAAAAAAAATTATACCCCTAATAAAAAATATCGAAAAAAATAAATTTTAAGAATAGAACTTTAATAACAATTATTAAAAAAATAAATTTTAAACAATAAATATTAAAAAATATTAAACTTTAACTATAAATATTCGCAAAAATGGGCCCTGGGCAGGGTAGGGGCCCTGGGCGGGCACCCATATTGCCCATGCCCAGGGACGGCTCTGAGTTTACGGATCGTGGGAATATACTTTCGTTCTTCTCTGCGTTGCCCAGATTCAGACCGCTCGCCTACAAGAAACCGCCCTCGTCAAACACAATGGAAGAGAACTTCAGGCAGAAATTCCACTCACAAGACCAGGAATGAAACTTGAACCGCGGTTGAAACTGGCAGAAACTTGGAAAAACCACGGGACCCAAGGCACGCCGGTGGACCTTTGAGTCGGACCTCCTTCCCACAGACGCCCTATGCCTTTCATTTCCCTTCTTTAGACCCCGCTCGGAAGGGAGTATCTACACCTACAAACTCACAATCGAGCAGGTTTTCAAAGATGATTGAGTTCTGGATTTGAGATACTGCGGGGAAGGAGGCCGAGCTTTTTGTAGAACATTTTAAAACTATGGTGTCTCCTTTGTCTTTTCTAATAAATAGAAGGAACATTGAGACATGTAGGAGATGATTACATGATTAATAAAGCAAATACAAAGGAAACGATCAGCAGGAAACTAGTTTACACTGCTGTATAGAATTGCAACTAATAGTGCTAAACTGTTTAATCCTTTTATTTCATGAACTATAATCTAAAATATTTGAAAGACAAATAAATTAAAAAGGTGTCTCCTTATTCAGTTTAGAATACATCATACAATTGCCCTGCAAAATTTAATCACCTAGTTTTTGCATCTTCAGTAAAAACAGAAAAATCATTTGAGGCGACATACTAACTTTTGGGTGATCTCCTGAAACTCATATTCTCTAGCATGTTTGCTGCAACTTTACCCAACTCATCCGGAAAGAAAAGAAGATATATGAAAAATTATTTGAGGCGGCATACTGCTTTCTGGATGATCTCATCGGCGGACGATGGCTAACGGCGACTGGAATGGAAAAGGAAAAAGATTTAGGGTTTTTAAATTTAGGAACATGCATTTGATCCAATTATTTGAAAATAAAGATTAAAAAATAATATATATAAAAAATAATTAATTGAAATTTTATTTTAAATAATTATTATTTTTTGAACCAAAGATGTAAAACCTAAATTGATTTTGATATAACAAATTGTATAAGGGCTTATTTGCAAATACAATAAATTTTTAAGTATTTCAAAGATTCACAAATTGACAAGCCTTTTTGAACCAAATGATCTTTCAAGAAAGAATTTCAAGTGTTCAAATTTCTCTAAGTGTTTTTCAAGCAAACATTCAATTTTACGCCTAAGCGTATCGATACCCTTATGGCGTATCGATACGAATTTATGCTACTAGATAGCGTTGGCAAATCTCACTCCGTATTGATACGATCCCGATGATGTTAGCAAATCTTTTTTATTAAATGGTTTGAACGTTGGCTATCATTTATTGGAATCCTAAATTTTTAAACGACCGTTAACCGTATCGATACGCCTAGGTAGCGTACCGATACGTTTTTTTTGTCAAAACACAATTCGAGATTCCAATGAGCAAAAATCGTATCTATATGGCATTTCGTATCGATACGCCCCTTATAATCGTACTGATACGTCATTCTCGCGTATCGATACGCCCCTGTTTTTTAGTCACAACGGCTCTTTCTTCTTTGAGAAATGTACCGATATGGTCCCGAGGGTACCGATTCGCTGTGCAGTTGAGGAGAATTTATTGCGGGAAAAATGCAGCGCAACGGCTAGATTAATGACCTCAACCACCCAAACGGCTAGAACTCAATGCAAGGGTATAAAACAAGTCTCCAAAGCTACAACAACAACAACTATTGAACCTTAAAGCAACATCCAAGCAATTATTCCAAACCCTTGAGCTTATAGAGTCAAATTTGTGTACCCAACTTGTAAAGTTCTTCATTGTTTATTTTTCTTTCAAGTTTGGGAGTGTTTGTTTGTAATTGGGTAATTCATTAGTCTTGTGAGAGATAAATTTCTGATTGCCTATCCTTCTTTGTAATTGTGAGTGAATTTGATTAAGCTTTGGGTAAAAAGCTTAATCGGTTTGTAAGGTTGCATTCTAATCCAAGAAAAGGGGAAGAATCAATAGTGGATTGGTTGAAAATCCTTAGTGGAGCTAAGGTAGTGGATGTAGAGCTTGTTAGATGCTTGAACAACTCTAAATTCTCTTGTCTCAATTTTTCATTTGTTTCTTTACTCCCTTTAAATTTTTAATTGCCAATTCACCCCCTCTTGGTCATTTGCAATTGTCTAATCAACTCAACAATTGTTATTAGAGCTACACTCACTAGAAGGATTACAACCCTCTTGTGTCGATTCTTGGAGAGTTCGATCAAAAACAACTAGAAGCAATGGCATCTACCTATGGCAACAACCACGAGTCACAATCTATCACGAAGCCTCCTTACTTCAATGGGGATAACTATCCCTATTCGAAGAATAGGATGAAGCTCTTCATCAAATCTAATGATTATCTCATACGGGATGTTGTGGAAGATGGCCCAACTATTCTCTTAAAAAGAACCGATGAAGGAAGACTCGCTCCAAAGTCCAAGCACGAAATGACCGATGAAGAACGAAAGAAGCTCAAATCAATAACAAAGCTCTACACATGATCTTTTATGCTCTTGGACAAGATATGTACTTGAAGATGTCTTCATGTACAAGTGCTAAGGAGGTGTGGGACAAGCTAGAGACCACATATGAAGGAACCATCGACGTCAAGGAGACCATGATTGGGATCCTTAACTGTAGCTACGAGAGTTTCAAGATGGAACCCGAGGAAAGTGTCGCTCAAATGTTCGATCGTTTCTCGGTCATCGTCAACAGTCTCAAGGGCTTCGGTGAGACCATTCCCGAAGACAAGCTAGTCCGGAAGCTCCTCTATTCTCTCTCGGATTCATGGGAAGGAAAAAGAACTGTAATCATCGAGGCCAAGAACTTGAAGACCTTAAAGCTCGATGAGTTGGTGGGATCTCTTCTCACTCATGAGATCATGAAGAAAAGAAGAGAGAATAGAGAAGAGTAGAGAAGAAGAAGGTAGAGGAGAAGAAGCAAGGAATTGCTCTCAAAGCTTCACATGAAGAGAATGATTCTAGCTTAGATGAGGAGGAAGAAGAATTGGCTATGATAGCCAAGAAATTCGCTCGGTTCATGAAGTCCAATCGGGGAAGAAAGTTCCATAGAAGAGGAGACTTCAAGAACAAGAACAAAGAGGAAGAGAAGGACCAACTCATATGCTATAAGTGCAAGAAGCCGGGGCACATTCGATCCGATTGCCCCCAACTTAAAAGGAAGAGCTTCGGAAAGAAGAAAAAGCTCAAGGCTAACATTGCTACTTGGAGTGATGATGAGTCATCTGAAGAGAAGCAAGAAGTTGCCAACCTTTGTCTCATGGAGTTTGAGGAGGATCCAAATGTAACCTCTAACTCATCATCATTTGACTTTACTTTTGATGAACTTCAAGATGCATATGATGAGTTACAAGAGGTGTATGATGAGTTGGTTGAGAAGTTCAAGGAATCAGTTTTGAAAAACAAGAAAACAATTTCCAATTTACAAAGCCAAAACGACTCCCTCTCGAAAACCAACTCAGAACTTGAAAAGAAGATTTTTGTTTTACAAGATGATCAAAGGTTTCTTGAAAAGGAAAATATTGATTTAAATACTTTTCTTTCCGAGTTCCATGATGAACACCACAAAGTGGTGAATGAACTCAGAGCTTTTTTAAGAAAAGTTGGTACTTCTACCTTTCAAAAAGGTCAATCTTCAAAAATTAACTATGTGAAAAGAAACTTTGAGAACCACAAACAAAAAGACTTCCAAAGGCCCTCTAGAGGTAAGAGGATTAGAAGTGTATAGGTTCCTAAGGAACTTGTAGCTTCTAATAATATTAGTGCTATGTCTCCTTGGATTCCAAAAGGAACCAAGGTTTTGGGAGCCAACACTCATGGACCCAAAATGATTTGGGTACCAAAAATCAAGACTTAACTCTTTGTTTGTAGGGGGAGCATTGCTACAAAGCCAAAGCTTCAAGTTAAAACACATGGTACCTTGATAGTGGATACTCAAGACACATGACCGGTGGCAAGAGTAGATTCTTGGATCTAAAGCCTAAAAGTGGTGGAGTGGTGACTTTCAGCGACAACTACAAAGGCCATATTCAGGGAATAGGCTCCATTGGTAATCACTCTTCAATCTTAATTGAAAATGTTCTTTTTGTCAACGGTCTATAACATAATTTGTTGAGCATTAGTCAATTTTGTGATAAAGGATTTAATGTTCTTTTTGATGTTAATGGTTGCAAGATAATGAACATTGAAACTAATAAGACCATAGTGAAGCTCCTCGCCCCACTCCCAAGAGAGTGCAGCCACCGCGGACAGCAAAGATTTCACCTGCCAAGCCTGTCTCCCGAACCTCTGCCAGCCGCCGCCTGGTCATCCAATCAACATCCTCCTCTTCTGCCTCAAAGACTCTAGCATCATCTCAACCATCCGAAAACTTCTAGCGTTGTTTCTTTTCTTTCTTTTTAATACTTGTTTTTTATGTTTTAAATATTCTTCTTGTCTTTTATTTTTTCTATTTCCTTTTTTTATTTTGTGCATTGAGGGCAATGCCTATCTCGAGTTGGGGGGGGATTAGCACTCATCATGTTTAGGCATATTTAGAGCATATAGGTATTTGTACTTGCCTTAAAAAATTAATCAAGAAAGAAAAAATTTATTAAAACTTGTGCCTATGATAGGATAGCCGATTTTAAATTTTTCGCACCATATAAAAATAAACTTAATTTTGGGGAAAGCATGGAGTAAACTTAGAATTTTTCTATAAATGCCAAAAATTAAAAACACTACTATTACTTGCTGAATTTGATTGAATATCTGATAAACATTGTCTGCTTGAATTATTTGTAAAATTCTAACATGGTTGCAGGAAGTTGTCGCGGCATACAACAAACAGAAAAAAAGAAAAGAAAAGCACTGCCACGGCAGGAAAGAAAAAAATTTTAATGTTGTTTTTCCCTAGAGGTGCCCGAAACCGGCTCTAGGAAGAATCATGTGCAAGGACACGCCGCTGCTATCAAAGTCCATGAATCTGAAAATTTTTGAAGTGACAGACAAATAAGAATGAGTGAATGAAAGTCTTCACGGGATGACTCTACTCAATGGGTTCGGGGTTTTGTAGTTTGCTCCTATCTTAATTTCATACCTAAAGAGTAGTTGTGATGAGCTGAAGCCCTTATTGCCATGATTATAAATTGTGCTTAATTATGCTGCCTCGGCAGCAACCTTATATTACCTTGACAACATCTTTGTTTACTTAGAATATTCTTCAGATTCAGCCTGTACACAGTTTCTGCACACACTGCACTAGCATTGTAGTTTAATTCTGAGGTAATTCATGCTATTCTCATTTCACTAATCTAATGATAGTTGCCACGGCCTTGAGGTGCTAAATCAAGTTTAAAACATGTTCTTCTTTCTGATTAGTGCAAGGGCAAGTATGTTTAGGATTGCATTGCTTGAGGACAAGCAATAGTTCAAGTTTGGGGGTGTGTAAAGTGCTCATAAGTCCTATATTTTGTGTGCATTCCATCTCATATTATTGTTGTTCTTAAGTACATTTTATGCATAATTAGGTGTATGCATGCATTGTTTACAGTATTCTTTGCTTTGCCTTTTTTTTATTGAATATATATGATTTGGTAAGAAAAGATACTAGTTTAGTTTAATTTTAGTTTCAGGTGCTAGAAGCTGTTAGGAGGAGGAGAAAGCTGAGGAGCTAATGTTGAGGCAGCAAGCCAAGGAGTTGTACTGAAGCAGCTCAACATAGAGAGAGATGCTGTCGAGTAGCTGCCGCCACCATACCTGCCGCCCAGGGCAGCAACCGGGGGATTTGGTGAATTGGAGTGCGATTGGAAGAGCATAATTTCTTGAGTCCAATGAGCCCATCCATGCAATTTACTGATGCCAGAAAAAGCGGACAAAGCCACCCAAGGGGAAATTATCCAAGGCGGCTTAAGCTTACTTGTGGCACAAGGAGTCCAACTTCAAGTCAAAGAAAGTCAAAATTTAGAGGATGCATTCAATGCAAAAGCTACTTTATCATGAGGAAGACTTCTACTCCAAGGAGGACTTAACCTAGGTCGTGCCTTATATATACTTGATCATATTTTGTATTTTAGACATCTTGGAATAGCTTAGTTTCTCTTGTGTTTTCTTGCTGCCACTATGTTCTAAATTCTCTAGGGTTTGGGTTATGTTGTAAAATAGTTGTGAGAACGGTTGTTTAGGTTCAAGTTTGTTATTGCAATAAATTCAAGGTTTTCTTATTTCATGTTCTTTATTCTTTCAATTGAGTTTGAAAGATTGATTGTTAGCAATCCATTTGTTTGGCATCGAGAGAGTCAAACTCACGAAATACGTAAGCCCGATCTCATCAATACCAGGTGTTGATTGTTGCATGAAAAGTGTCTATCGCAATGTAGTGCAAGTGTACACGACGCAAGTAGTAAAGTGATACGTAAGTATCGGATATCGTCTCCACAGGGACTGGGCTAATAGCTTCACCTTAGATTGCTGCATAAGAGAGAAAAGAAGTAGTTTAATTGTTGTCACGAGATAATAAAGAATACTGAAATAAAAGAGTATTGAAATCAGGGTAGAGAGAATAGGCCGGTATTGAATTGCTCAGTAGTGTAAGTGTTGCAAAGTTTAGGAATCTCTGTTCTGTCTTTGCGCCTGTCACGGCAGCACCTGTCGCGGCAGCGATCACACAACTATGTACTTCAAGCTTGGCAAGAATCCCTGCTGTGCCTTGGCCTATCCCTAGGTCCAAGTCTGTCGATGAACACGTCTTTGATGATACCTCCCGGCGTGAATCGAAGGATGAACACCGATGTTGTTGAATTCTTCTTTAGCCACTTAACTTCGTCCTATCCCTAGGTCCGAGATAGTTCAACCATAAACTGGAGAACTCGTACTTATTCCTTTCGTATACTTAACTCTCCCGATATTAAGTAAATATATAATCTCACAATGCTCTCCCGATACTCTTGCAAGATGTTAAAGACCATAATAAGCAAACTTGAAGTCTATTTTATTGAACAGAAAAAAATCCTAAAACAAATGCAATCCTTGCAACTACTTTACAAATCAACCCTTAGCCCTAGAGGAAGTTTAGAACATGATGAGAAGGGGAAAACGACTAGGGTTTAGAAGAGAAGGCTAGAGAGTAAGATATCCTTCCCTAGGTCGAATTACATGCCTTTATATAGGCCTTGGGTTCAAGTTTTCTAATATGGCAAGAATACAAGTTTAAACTAAAGTACAACTCTATTAAAGACTAAATCTTTAGAGCATATATCTTTAATTCGTTCTTCCTTCTTGCTTGGAGTTTCTTCCTTGAACTTTGGGCTTGGCCTTCATTCTGATCTAGGGCTTGGAAAAATATAAGGGTGCTCCACGACATATGGGCTTAATTTTCTCTTTTTTTCGTGGCCCACTTCACTTCTTCCCTTCACTATCGCTGTCGTCCTTGGCTGTCACGGCAGCGGCCATGGCAGCATCATTCTCCTTATCTGCAGTCCAGTTCCAGCTCTGCTTCTTCACTGCCCAGCGTCTGCTTCTCTATTGCCCTCCATCTGCTACATCAGCTACCTGCAAAAGCAACCAATTTCAGTAGAAACTGTGCCATTTGATATATTCGTGATGTATAAATGAAATCTAACCTAAATGCAATGAATTATGCTTGAATGCAACAGAAATATGGGTTAAATAGGGGGTAAAATATAGAACTTTTACACACTCAACACACCCCCAAACTTAAGTTTTTGCTTGCCCTCAAGCAATTGCAGACCTAAAAAAGAAGAACAAAATTTTTGTTTGGCTTAAAACAGTGAACTTTTCCTTACCTACCATTCTTTCCCTATTGTGAGCATCACCCTGTTGGATAATTCAGGATTCATCCGGAACCTTGCTATATTTCTCGTGTAGTGTGTGCATGCTTGTGAACACTTATATGCCAAGACTCCCTTAGTTTACTAGAATAGTTAAGCTTCTAACTTGAATTTTTATGCCAATTTTCATCTTTTTGGAGGCAATTCTTAGGCTCCTTTAGTTTTTATGCAGACTCGATTCTATTTTCTCAAGCTTAAGTTTTACTAGAGCAGGTTTTGGGCACCTCTAGCTAACTTCCTAGAGTCGGTTTCGGGCACCTCTAGGTGTATTGAGTCTATTTTTCTTAACTTCTTTTCTTAGAGCCAGTGTTAGGCACCTCTAGGGGCAACTCAAGTGTTAAGCTTTCTATTCTAGTTTACTAGCAGAGTTCTAGGCAGTATAAAAGTCATAAATGGTGTTTACGATTTAAGGCTCTAAACTGCTCCTAAAATTATCCTAAAGGCACTGCCACGACAGAGGCTGTCATGGCAGGTGAGTTCAGTTCAAAGACTTAAGCCAAATTTTCATCATTTTTAAGCAAAAATAACTATATAAAAGACGCAATTTTTAAACTTAAAAAGACTCCATTAATGGAGGGATGCCACCCCCAAACTCGAGGGTTGCATTTCCCTCAATGCAAATGACATAAATGAAAAATAAAAATAAACACAACATCACAAAATATAAAAAGGCAGACAACAATATAAGATAAGAAACTTAAAATTTCAAGTGTTGTCGTCGCCGCTGCTGCTGCTGCTGCTGAGTTGAATCTACCGACGGGCAGTAACTTTCTTTGCTGGTGCTGGCAGACGGATGGGGGAGGCAGAAGTGTTCTTGGTTTTGGCTTCTCGTGGAGGTTGGATGCGGGTAGGGGAGATATGGGGTGGTTTCTCCACTACCTGAACCTCGGAGCTGCTGCTTCTCCCGCTACCGCTGCTGCTGCTGCTACTGCTGCCATCAGATTTTTCTTTACCATCTCATGTTTTCTGCCGTTTTTCTGGGGTGAACTCCTTGGACAAGTTCCTCTTGACAGATGGCTCATTATCGGATGCTGCCCAGATTTTAGAGGAGGAGAAACCAGCAATATACCTGTCAAGGTCGGACATAGGCTCTTTTCTCTTGGCTCTCCGGGCAGATGTGTCGGCTGTGTGGCTGCCGCCTGCATCTGTTGTGGCAGGGGTCGGAGTGGACGCGGCAGATGGCGTTTTTGGTGTGGCAGCAGGGGTAGAGGTATGGGTAGGGGTGGGGGCAGCAAAATAATGGTTGGGAAATACAGGGAACAATGCATCAGGGAAATTAAGAGAGGTGTGGATGAAATGTACCATGGCGGTGGTGAAGTCTCGGATGAAACTCATCATGCCTAGCTGTCGTTCCTCCATTTTTTGTATGGCAGCGAGTAATTGTGTGGAGGTGTCTGCTGGAGAAGCTACTGCGGTAGGCTGCCTGGGTTCTGTGGCAGCAGGCTCGGTGTCGGTGGGCTCTGTCGGCTCAGCTGCCGTGGCAGTGGGGTCAAAAGACGACAGGGGCGTGGCAGCTTTGAGTTCCATCAGGCTGAGGATGTTCTTGTCTGTCCAACCTTTCCCTCGAACTCTTAAATCCTCGGCAGCTTCCGGTACATTGTGGCCGCGGTAGAGGGCAGTGATGAGATAGGGGTAGAAAAGTGGTCCTGACGGCCGGTAAGCACAGTCCAAAATTCCTTCTCGAACGTATCTGCCAACGTTAATTAGCCTCTCATGTAATATGGAATGGATGAGGGCTAATCTTAGTTGGTCGACTTTTGTGTTGTGCGAGGAGGGCATAATCCGTTTCTTGATAAAAGCATTCCAAAGCTTTGCCTCCGGGGTGAGTTGGACTCTTTTCACCGTTCTCGGATGTTTCAGATCGGTATTCTACTCGGTACCTTCGTCTATGAGTTCTGCCATCACAACATCGTAGTCGATAGGCTCTAAACTCTCGAGAAATCTTTGGTGGCCATCTTCCTTTCTTCCCACATAGAACCCGTAGAGTGTATTGATGTATTCGGGCTCAAAAGGTACCTCTTTCGCTCGGACTATAACTGCTTTTGCGTCCCTGCTGCCGATGGCAGCATAAAATTCCCGAACGAGAGTCACGTTCATTTCTTCTGGCTACTCATCGAACATCTGCCACTGCAGGGCTCTGATTTTTCGGGCTATGAACGGCTACAACCCAAGGTTCTCCGTTTTGGAAGTGTAAATGAAGCCTCTCTCCTCCCACATATCACGAATCTGGAAGGAGCTTGGAGTGGATGCTGCTGGGGCAGATCCTGAGGCAGAGCTTCGGCGGGTTTTTCTAGTACTCATGTTTCAAGGACTGTGGAAAGAAACTGAAAGCAAGTAAAATTCTAGAGGAAACAAGTAGAGAGAGTAAAAGTGAGTGAAATATGAATAGTAAAACGGGGTTTATATAAAGTGGGAGTTTGCTGCCCGTTGGAGCTGTAACGGCAGGTGCGAAATTACGGGGCCTGCTATTACGTGGTTTCTGACGCGTCTGTCACGCGTTTCCGTGTCTGCTGCGCGTCTGTTACACGTTTGCGTGTCTGCCGCGACAGCATGTTGACAGGCTGCATTTTCCGCGTCTGTCGCGGCAGCTGTAACGGCAGGCTCCAAAGTTGGGCTTTTTGGGCTGATGGAAAAATGGTGGGCTGAATTCACTTCTCCTTGTCTCCTTTATTTCCTGAAAATAATAAAAATAAATACTTTAGTTCCTAAAAAATAAAATAATTCTAATTACCTAATATATATATATATATATATATATATAAATAATAATAATAATAAAATTAGGTTAAATTAGGGATGCCAGGAGGGGCATCTCCTAAAGTAACCACTTCCTGCATTCTTGGGGCTTCAGTCCCCTGATAATGCTTCAATCTTTGTCCATTGACTTGAAGTTGGTGCCCGTCTTTTAAAGATCTGATTGTGATGGCACTATGGGGAAAAACTTGCACCACTTGGAATGGGCCAGACCACCTAGATTTAAGCTTCCCTGGGAAGAGTTTCAACCTAGAGTTGAACAACAACACAAGCTGCCCTGGGCAGAACTGTCGTGGCAGCAACTTCTTATCATGCCACTTCTTTGTCTTGTCTTTATAAATTCTTGCGTTGTCATAGGCCATTGCTTGAATTTCTTCAATCTCATTCAGATCAAGTAGCCATTTCTGTCCTGCTTTTTCCAAGTCCATATTCACTACCTTGATGGCCCAGTATGCTCTGTGCTCAATCTCGACAGGTAGATGGCAGGTTTTTCCATAAATCATCCGGTATGGTGACATTCCCAATGGAGTTTTGAATGATGTTCTGTAGGCCCATAATGCATCATTGAGGTGTAGAGACTAGTCCTTCCGAGTTGGCTTAACCATATTTTCAAGGATGTTCTTAACCTCTCTGTTGGATATTTCAGCCTGTCCATTGGTCTGAGGGTGATATGCTGTTGCGATCCGATGTTTGACACCATACTTTTTCAAGGCAGCAGTTATAACCTTATTTTCGAAATGCCTCCCTTCATCACTGATGATCGCCTTGGGGATGCCAAATCTGGAAAATATGTTTTTATGCAAAAACCTCTGAACCGTCTTGGCATCGTTCTTCTGAGTAGCGATTGCTTCAACCCATTTGGACACATAGTCCACTGCCAGGAGGATGTATAAGTTCCCACATGAAGTTGGAAATGGTCCCATAAAATCAATCCCCCAAACGTCGAAGATTTTGACTTCAAGAATGTTTTTCAGTGGCATCTCATGTCGCCTTGAGATGTTTCCAGTCCGTTGACATCTGTCATAGTTTTTGTAGAATGTCTGAGCATCTTTGAACATTGACGGCCAATAAAATCCTGACTGCAAAACCTTGGCAGCAGTTTTGTTACCACCTAAGTGTCCTCCATATTGTGAAGCATGGCAGTGATGAAGCACAGCTTCTTGTTCATCTTATGGTATACATCTTCTGATAACCTGATCTGCACAATATTTGAAAAGAAGAGGTTCCTCCCAATAATAATGCTTAACATCATTTTGGAACCTCTTCCTAGCTTGATAATTAAGGTCAGGAGGAGTTATTCCGCTAACTAAATAATTAACGAAATCAGCATACCAGGGGAGTTCAGAAAACTTACCTACCGCCATGGCTGTTGCGGCAGTGCTTGTGACAGCGAACAACTGTTCGTCAGGGAAGGTCTCCAGTATTTGTGTCTCGTCTGTGGGGAGACTCTTTCCTTTCTCTAGTCTTGACAAGTGATCTGCAACTTGGTTTTCTGTCCCCTTTTTGTCTTTGATCTCAAGGTCGAACTCTTGTAGTAGCAGAATCCAACGTATCAGTCTAGGTTTTGCATCCTTTTTTGCGAACATATACTTTAATGCAGAGTGGTCTGTGTGGACAATGACCTTCGTTCCAAGTATATATGAACGAAACTTGTCAATCGAGAACACCACATCTAACAGTTCCTTCTATGTTTTGGTGTAGTTTACTTGGGCATCGTTCAGTGTTTTGCTGGCGTAGTATATAACATGAAAGAGCTTGTCTTTCCTCTGCCCAAGTGCTGCCCTGACAGCATAGTCACTAGCATCACACATGATCTCAAATGGTAGTTTCCAATCTGGTGGCTGTACTATTGGGGCTGTTACCAGCTTTTCTTTCAGGACCTTGAATGCCTCAGTACATTCAGCGTTGAAGTCGAAGGGACGGTTCTGCTCCAGAAGATGGCATAAGGGTTTGGTGATCTTTGAAAAGTTCGCGATAAACCTCCAATAAAAACCAGCATGCACTAAGAAACTCCTGATTCCCTTGACTGTGGTGGGTGGCGGCAACTTTTCAATTACCTCGATCTTAGCTCTGTCGACTTCTATGTCGCGGCAGCTTATTTTATGGCCTAGGACTATCCTTTCATCCACCATGAAGTGACATTTTCCCAGTTCAGCACCAGGTTTGCTTTCTCACATCTCTCGAGCATTTTCTGTAGGTTGCCTAGGCAGCTTTCAAAATTGTCTCCAAAGACAGAAAAATCATCCATGAATATCTCCAGGAAATCCTTCACCATATCGGAGAATATTGCTATCATGCACCTTTGAAAGGTTGCTGGTGCATTGCAAAGTCCAAATGGCATCCTTTGAAAAGCGTAAGTACCGTATGGGCAAGTGAACGTCGTCTTCTCTTGATCTTCCGGTGTGATGGCTATTTGACTATAACCTGAGTATCCATCAAGAAAATAATAGTAAGGCTTTCCTACTAATCTATCAAGCATTTGATCAATAAAGGGCAAGGGAAAGTTGTCCTTCTGGGTAGCTTTGTTAAGCTTCCGGTAGTCCATACAAACCCTCCAACCGGTCACAGTCCTGGTTGGGATTAACTCGTTTTCTTTGTTGGTTACCACAGTTATTCCTCCTTTCTTGGGAACGCACTGCACCGGGCTCACCCACTTGCTATCCGAGATGGCATAGATTATTCCAGCATCTAGCCATTTTATGATCTCTTTACGCACCACCTCTCGCATAGCATCGTTCAGACGTCTCTGTGCATCAATGGTCGGCTTATGATCATCCTCTAAGAGGATTTTATGCATGCATAGTGCCGGGCTGATGCCTTGGATATCAGCTATCGTCCATCCAATAGCCTTTTGTGCTGCTGCTGCATCCCTATCAGCTGATGTTCCTGTTCCTGCATCAACTTGGAAGAGATGATTACGGGCAACGTATCATTTAAACCAAGGAAAACGTATTTTAGCTGCCCTGGAAGGGGCTTAAGATCTAGAACAGGTGGTTCTACAGTTGATGGCTTTTGGACTATATGTTCATTCGAGGTATAGTTTAAGGGCTCGAATAACTTACCTAGACGATTGCCTATCCAGTTTACCTCCTCTTGATCTTCAGTATCAGATATGTCAGATTCTGAGGAGCTGCTGTCATCATTGCTGTCGTGACAGTCTTCTAAATGGCTGCTGGGGCAGTGACCAATCTTGATGTCGTGGCAGCCTGACCTGATGCAGGGTTGGTCAAGGATAACTTCAGTGATAGCCTTGCATTGTTCTTCTGCATCGACATGTTTTATTGCATGGAGAACATTCAGCTTGATCTCTTGATCGTTTACTCGCATAGTGAGTTCTCTTTTTTCCACATCAATTAGTGATCTTCATGTGGCTAAGAAGGGTCGCCCCAGGATGATTGGTGAATTCTCATCTACTTCACAATCTAAGACAAGAAAGTCAGCAGGAAAAATAAATTTATCCACTCTTACCAGAATATCTTCAATTTTCCCTTCTGGATGAACGTAAGAGCGGTCTGCCAGCTGCAGTACTACTGTTGTGGGCCGAGCTTTTCCAATACCTAATTTCTGAAAAACAGATTTGGGCATTAAATTTATACTAGCACCAAGATCACAGAGTGCCTTACCCACAAATTTATCTCCGATTATGCATGATATGATGAAGCTCCCAGGATCCTTCTTCTTCTGGGGTGGATGCTTGTGCAGAATACTCATGCATCCCTCTGTCATTTTAACCGTCTTAAATTCCACAAGCCTGGATTTCTTCGACATGGACTCCTTGAGGAATTTGGCATAACCGGGCATTTCCCTAACGGCATCTAACAGTGGAATATTGATGTGAACCTGCTTAAAAATATCATAAATTTTCTTAAGCTGGGACTCCTGTTTCAACTTCTGTAACCGCCGAGGAAAAGGAGGTGGGGGACGATAATCAGCAATACGTCCTTCCCACTGCATTCAGATCTGAGGAGGCTTATGTTCTTCATCTTTCTCCTCTGTCCCTTCTGCTGTCGTGATAGGTTTATCGGCAGCAGGCTGTTTGTCGTCTGTCGGGGTAGCGTTCTCGGTAGTTGACTCCAGGGCTGGTTCCTTAACCGGTTCAGCTTGCTTCTCTGGCCCTGATAATTTCTTCCCACTCCTAGCAGTGATGGCTTTACACTGCTCATGTGTGGGTTGTCTAGAGTTTTCAGTGTCGCTAGGAAATCCTTCATTCTGCCTTGGTTTAATATGCTTGGAAACCTGACCCATCTGTGTCTCCAATGATTTCAGAGTAGCTTCATGATTAGTCATCCGCATCTCTGTTTTATCCATGAATGACTCAGTTTTCTTGACAAAGTGATTCATGTTCTCAATGTAAGTTCCTGTTTGAGACATAAACGTAGCCAAGGTCTGCTCTAGTATACTAGGCGTGGCAGCTAGTGGCTGTTGCTGCTGCGGTTGCTGCCGAGTCAATAATCTAGGTCCCCCTGATTCTAGTGTTCTGTGCTTGAGGATTCAGGGCATTGTTAGGGTTGCTCCAAGAGAACTTGGGATCCTTTCTCCAGTTGGGATTGTAGTTGTTGGAATTATAGTTCTGTTTATTGTAGTTCCCAACATACATCCCTTCCTCTAACTGTATCAGACAAGCTTCCGAACTGTGGTTCCCATCGCAAGTTTCGCATACCTCTTCAGCAGAGTAGGCAGGTTGTGAATCTTCTTTCAAGAGCTTTTTCATTGCCTTAGTGAGATATGCCACCTGTGTTTTTAGAGAACTGTCGACCTCATAATCTTTCACAGCTAGTACTCTTTTACCCCCTCTTCTTGCTGTAGGAAACTGTTCCTCGTTCTTCGCCAGATTTTTCAATACTGCCATTGCATCTTCTGGATCTTTGTCCAGCAGCAATCCATTCGCTGCTGAATCAATTCTCATACGAGTCTGTAAGTTGGCAGCATTATAAAATTTAGTTACCTGGTTCCAAATGGGGAATCCATGCATAGGGCAGTTTCTCAGAAGAGTGGTAAATCTGTCCCAGGCCTCGTGCATTGGATCGTCATCTTCTTGTTGAAAGGTAGCAATTTCGTTACGTAATTGCTCAGTTAAATGTGAAGGATTAAAACGAGACAAGAATTCACGAGTTAAATCTGCCCAAGTTCATATTGAACCCGACGTTAGTTTATTCCACCAAGTTTTCGCCCTGTCCCTCAATGAATGAGGAAATAACCGAAGCCTCAGTATCTCCGGATTAACTCCTGGTAGTCTAAACGAACCACAGATTTCCTGGAACGTTTTCAGATGTTCCCTAGCATCTTCTGTAGCAGCACCACTAAATTGGCCAGCGTTGTTAATCATACTGAACATAACAGGTTTTAGCTTAAAATTATCAACTTCTACGTCAGGCAGGGTTGTTTCTAGTTCCACATGATCATTGAGCATGTAGTCTCGGCATGACCGGCGTGCGGCAACGACAGGAGGATCGGCAGGTGGACCGTTCCTTCCATCTCTGGCAGGATTTTCAGCATCCTGGGGATTCCCTTGATTGTTCATGGCTTCTAATTGTTCTTCAAGGTATTCATTTCTGGCTAACACAAAGCGAAGTCGATTCCTAAGATTGTATGAGCGTTCGATTTTAGGGTCTAATGGATACTCGGGTTCCTCTCCTCGTCTTGATCTGCGCATAAATAGAAAACCTTGTGAAAAGCACAAATTGAATAATCCAAGTGAAACAAAACAGAAAAAAAAAGAAGTGCAGTAAAAGATAGGGTAAAGATGTATTGCCAGTCCCCGGCAACGGCGCCAAAAACTTGTTGCGTGTAAAAGTGTCTATCGCAATGTAGTGCAAGTGTACACGATGCAAGTAGTAAAGTGATACGTAAGTATCGGATATCGTCTCCACAGGGACTGGGCTAATAGCTTCACCTTAGATTGCTGCACAAGAGAGAAAAGAAGTAGTTTAATTGTTGTCACGAGATAATAAAGAATACTGAAATAAAAGAGTATTGAAATCAGGGTAGAGAGAATAGGCCGGTATTGAATTGCTCAGTAGTGTAAGTGTTGCAAAGTTTAGGAATCTTTGTTCTGTCGTTGCGCCTGTCGCGACAGCACCTGTTGCGGCAGCGGTCTGTTGTTTGTCGCGGCAGCGATCACACTACTCTGTACTTCAAGCTTGGCAAGAATCCCTGTTGTGCCTTGGCCTATCCCTAGGTCCAAGTCTGTCGATGAACACGTCTTTGATGATACCTCCCAGCGTGAATCGAAGGATGAACACTGTTGAGTGTGTAAAATTTCTATTATTTACCCCCTATTTGACCCATACTTCTGCTGCATTCAAGCATAATTCATTGCATTTAGGTCAGTTTACTGTTAGACATCACAAATATATTAAAAGGCACAGTTTCTACTGAAATTGGTTGCTTTTGCAGGTTGCCGCCGTAGCAGATGAAGAGGCAGGCGCTAGGCAGAATTGCAGCAGAGCTGGAACTGGACGAGGAGTCAAAGAGGACGATGCTGCCATGGTTGCCGCCGTGACAGCAAAGGACGACAGCAGTTTTGAGGAGAAGAAGCAAAGTGGACCTCGACAGAAAGAGAAAATTTAGGCCGTCTGTCGTGGAGTACTCCTATATTTTTTGGAGCCCTAGATCAGAATGAAGGCCAAGCCCAAGGTTCAAGGAAGATATCCCAAGAAAGACGGAAGGACGAATTAAAGACTGTTTTTCTGAAGATTTAGTCTTTATTAGAATTGTACTTTAATTTAAAGTTGTATTCCTTCCATATTAGAAAACTTGAACCCAAGGCCTATATAAAGGCATGTAATTCGACCTAGGAAGGGAGAACCTATCTCTAGCCTTCTTCCTAAAACCCTAGCCGTTTTCATCCTCTCATCATGTTCTAAATTCCCCTTAGGACCACGGGTTGCTTTGTAAAGTAGTTGCAAGGGTTGCTTTTGTTTTAGGAATTTTCAGTTCAATAAAATAAACTTCAAGTTCTCTTATTCTGGTTATTAACATCTTGCAAGAGTATCGGGAGAGCATTGCGAGGTTATTTATTTACTTAATATCGGGAGAGTTAAGTATACGAAAGGGATAAGTGCGGGTTCTCTAGTTTATAGTTGAAC
This sequence comes from Hibiscus trionum, assembly GCA_030270665.1. Taxonomy (NCBI): domain Eukaryota; kingdom Viridiplantae; phylum Streptophyta; class Magnoliopsida; order Malvales; family Malvaceae; genus Hibiscus; species Hibiscus trionum. The sequence goes on along the minus strand of BSYR01000020.1, from coordinate 29,058,565 downwards.
TATCTCGGACCTAGGGATAGGACGAGGTTAAGTGGCTAAAGAAGAATTCAACAACATCGGTGTTCATCCTACGATTCACGCCGGGAGGTATCATCAAAGACGTGTTCATCGACAGACTTGGACCTAGGGATAGGCCAAGGCACAGCAGGGATTCTTGCCAAACTTGAAGTACGGAGTTGTGTGTTCGCTGCCGCGACAAGCAACAGACTGCCGCCGCGACAGGTGCTGCCGCGACGGGGACGACGACAGAACTGATTCTCCTAGACTTAGCAATACCTGTACTACTGAGCAATTCAATACCAGCCCATTCTCTCTATCTCGATAACTTTACTTCTATTTTCCAATATTCTTTATTATTTTCGTGACAACAATCTAAACTATTCTTTTTACTCTCGTGCAGTAATTCAAGGTGAAGCTATTAGCCCAGTCCCTGTGGAGACGATATTCGATACTCCAGTATCACTTTACTACTTACGTCGTGTACACTTGCACTACAATTGCGATAGAAACTTTTACACGCAACAAGTTTTTGGCACCGTTGCCGGGGACTGGCAACATAACTCTACCTTTTCTTTTACTGCACTTTTCGTTTTTATTTATTTTTCTGTTTTAATTTGGTTTGTTCAACCTTTGCTTTTCACAAGGTTTCTTGTTTATGCGCAGATCGAGACAAGGAGAAGTACCTGAGTATCCATTAGATCCTGAAATAGAACGTTCGTTCAATCTTAGGAACCGAATTCGTCACGTACTATCCAGGAACGAGTACCTTGAGGAACAGTTAGAGACGATGCAAAACCAAGGGAACCCCCAGGTTGATAATCTTGTCAGAGATGGAGAGATTATCCCTCCTGTCGGCGACCCTCCTGCCGCTGCCGCACGACGGTCCTGCCGAGACTACATGTTGAATGATCATGTAGAACTAGAAACCACGCTGCCGGATATAGATGTTGACAACTTCGAGCTAAAACCTGTTATGTTTAGCATGATCAACAACGCCGGTAAATTTAGTGGTGCTGCTACAGAGGATGCCAGGGAGCATCTAAAAACGTTCCAGGAAATCTGTGGTTCGTTTAGACTACCAGGAGTTAATCCGGAGATACTGAGGCTTCGGTTGTTTCCCCATTCATTGAGGGACAGAGCAAAGACTTGGTGGAATAAACTTACGCCGGGTTCAATTAGAACTTGGGCAGATTTGTCTCGTGAATTCTTATCTCGTTTTAATCCTTCACATTTATCTGAGCGATTACGTAATGAAATTGCTACTTTTCAACATGAAGATGACGAGCCAATGCACGAGGCCTGGGACAGATTCACCACTCTTCTACGGAACTGCCCAATGCATGGATTCCCTGTCTTGAACCAGGTAACCAAGTTTTATAATGTTGCCAATTTACAAACTCGTTTTCGAATTGATTCAGCAGCAAACGGATTACTACTGGACAAAGACCCAGATGAGGCAATGCAAGTATTGAAAAATCTGGCTAAGAATGAGGAGCATTTTCCAACAGCAAGAAGAGGGGGTAAACGGGTCCTAGCTGTTAAGGATTATGAAGCCGATAGCACAATGAAATCACATGTGGCATACCTTACTAAGGAAATGAAAAAGCTCTTGAACGATGATTCACAGCCTGTATTTGTTGTCGAAGAGGTATGTGAAATTTGTGAAAGAAATCACAGTTCGGATGAATATCCTATACAGTTAGAAGAGGGAAAGCATGTTGGAAACTACAATAAGCAGAATTACAACTCCAACAACTACAATCCCAACTGGAGAAAGGATCCCAAGTTCTCTTGGAGTAATCCTAATAATGCCCTGAATCCTCAAGCACACAACAATCAGAATCAGGGAGGACCCAGATTGCTGACTCGACAGCAACCGCAGCAGCAGCAGCAGAAACAGCCACCAGCTGCCTCAAACAGTATACTGGAACAGAATCTGGCTACATTTATGTCTCAAACAGGAACTTATATCGAGAACATGAATCAATTTGTCAAGAAGGCAGAGACATTTATAGATAAAACAGAGATGCGGATGACAAATCATGAAGCTACTCTGAAATCTTTAGAGACACAGATGGGTCAGGTGTCCCAGCATATCAACCCAAGGCAGACTGGCGGATTTCCTAACAATACTGAAAACGCTAGGCAGCCCACACATGAGCAGTGTAAAGCCATTACTACTAGGAGTGGGAAGAAATTACCAGGGCCTGAGAAAGAAGCTGAAACAGTGAAGAAACCAGCCTTGGACATATCTGCCGAGGAAGCTGCCCCGACAGGTAACAAACAACCTGCTTCTGATGAGCCTGTCACGACAGCAGAAGGGACAGAGGAGAAAAAGGAAGAGCCCAAACCTCCTCAGATCCGTATGTAGTGGGAATGACGCATTGCTGATTATCGTCCCCCACCTCCTTTCCCTCAGCGGCTACAGAAATTGAAACAGGAATCACAGCTTAAGAAAATTTATGATATTTTTAAGCAGGTTCATATCAACATTCCGCTGTTAGATGCCGTTAGGGAAATACCCGGTTATGCCAAATTTCTCAAGGATGCCATGTCAAAGAAGTTTAGACTTGGGGAGTTTGAAACGGTAAATATGACACATGGATGCATGAGTATTCTGCACAAGTATCCACCCCAGAAGAAGAAGGATCCTGGGAGCTTCATCATACTATGCGTAATCGGAGACAAATTTGTGGGTAAGGCACTTTGTGATCTTGGTGCTAGTATAAATTTAATGCCAAAATATGTTTTTCAGAAATTAGGTATTGGAAAAGCTCGGCCCACAACAGTAGTACTGCAGCTGGCAGACTGCTCTTACATTCATCCAGAAGGAAAAATTGAAGATATTCTGGTAAGGGTGGACAAATTTATTTTTCCTGCTGACTTTCTTGTTTTAGATTGTGAAGCAGATGAAAAACGCACCAATCATCCTGGGGCGACCTTTCTTAGCCACGGGAAGATCACTGATTGATGTGAAAAAAGGAGAACTCACCATGAGAGTGAACGATTAAGAAATAAAGTTGAATGTTCTCCAAGCTATGAAGCATGATGATGCAGAAGAAGAATGCAAGGTTATCACTGAAGTTACCCTTGACCAACCCTGCATCAGGTCGGGCTGTCACGACATCAACATTGGTCACTGCCTCGGCAGCCATTTACAAGACTGTCACGACAGCAACTCCTCAGAATCTGATACATCTGATACTGCAGATCAGGAGGAGGTAAACTGGATAGGCAATCGTCCAGGTAAGTTATTCGAGCCTTTAAATTATACCTCGGATAACCATACAATCCAAAAGCCATCAACTGTTGAGCCTCCTGTTTTAGATCTTAAACCCCTGCCAGGGCAGCTAAAATATGCTTTTCTTGGTTTAAATGATACGTTGCCCGTAATCATCTCTTCCAAGTTGATGCAGGAACAAGAATAATAGTTAATAGGGATGCTGCAGCAGCATAAGAAGGCTATTGGATGGACGATAGCTGATATTCAAGGCATTAGTTCGGCATTATTTATGCATAAAATCCTCCTAGAGGATGATCATAAGCCGACTATTGATGCTCAAAGACGGCTGAACCATGCTATGAAAGAGGTGGTGCGAAAAGAGATAATCAAATGGCTAGATGCTGGAATAATCTACTCCATCTCGGAAAGCAAATGGGTGAGCCCGGTGCAATGTGTTCCCAAGAAAGGAGGAATGACCGTGGTAACCAACGAAAACAATGAGTTAATCCCAACCAGGACTGTGACCGGTTGGAGGGTTTGTATGGACTATCGGAAGCTTAACAAAGCTACCCGAAAGGACCACTTTCCTTTACCCTTTATTGATCAAATGCTTGATAGATTAGCGGGTAAACCTTACTATTGTTTTCTTGATGGTTATTCAGGTTACAATCAAATCGCTATTGCACCGGAAGATCAAGAAAAGACGACATTCACATGCCCTTACAGAACTTACGCTTTTAGGAGAATGCCTTTTGGACTATGCAATGCACCAGCCACCTTCCAAAGGTGCATGATGGCCATATTCTCCGATATGATGGAGGACTTCTTAGAGATTTTTATGGATGACTTTTCAGTCTTTGGAGACGACTTTGAAAGCTGCCTAGGCAACCTACAAAAGGTACTCGAGAGATGTGAAAAAGAAAATTTAGTGCTGAACTGGGAAAAATGCCACTTCATGGTGGATGAAGGGATAGTCCTTGGCCATAAGATTAGCTGTCGTGGCATAGAAGTCGACAGAGCCAAGATAGAAGTGATCGAAAAGCTGCCGCCGCCCACCACAGTCAAGGGCATCAGAAGTTTCTTAGGACATGTTGGTTTTTATCGGAGATTCAATGCGAATTTTTCAAAAAATCACCAAGCCCCTATGCCATCTTCTAGAGCAGAACCGACCCTTTGACTTTAACACTGAATGTACTGAAGCATTCAAGGTTCTGAAAGAAAAACTGGTAACAGCCCCAATAGTACAGCCACCAGACTGGACACTGCCGTTTGAGATCATGTGTGATGCTAGTGACTATGCTGTCAGGGCAGCACTTGGGCAGCGGAGAGACAAACTTTTTCATGTCATATACTATGCCAGCAAGACACTGAACGACGCCCAAGTGAACTACACCACCACAGAGAATGAGTTATTAGCAGTGGTATTCTCCATTGACAAGTTTCGTTCTTATATACTTGGAACGAAGGTCATAGTGCATACAGACCACTCTGCATTGAAGTATCTGTTCGCGAAAAAGGATGCAAAACCTCGATTGATACGTTGGATCCTGCTATTACAAGAATTCGACCTTGAAATCAAGGACAAAAAAGGGACAGAAAATCAAGTGGCAGATCACTTGTCAAGGTTGGAGAAGGGACAGAGTCTACCGACAGATGAGACAAACATACTGGAGACCTTCCCAGATGAGCAGCTCTTTGCTGCCGCAGTCACTGCCGCGACAGCCATGGCGGCATGTAAGTTTTCTGAACTTCCCTGGTATGCTGATTTCGTTAATTTCTTAGTTAGCGGAATAATACCTCCTGACCTTAATTATCAAGCCAGGAAGAGGTTCCAAAATGATGTTAAGCATTATTATTGGGACGAACCTCTTCTTTTTAAAATCTGTGCAGATCAGGTTATAAGAAGATGCTTACCACAAGATGAGCAGGAAGATATACTTCATCACTGCCATGCTTCACAGTATGGAGGACACTTAGAAGGCAACAAAACTGCTGCCAAGGTTCTGTAGTCAGGATTTTATTGGCCGTCATTGTATAAAGATGCTCAAATCTTTTACAAGATATGTGACAAGTGCCAACGGACAGGAAATATCTCAAGAAGACACGAGATGCCGCTGCAGAACATTCTTGAAGTTGAGATCTTCGACGCTTGGGGGATCGATTTTATGGGACCATTCCCATCATCATGTGGGAATTTGTACATCCTTCTGGCAGTAGATTATGTATCTAAGTGGGTTGAAGCTATCGCCACTCAAAAGAATGATGCCAAGACAGTTCAAAGGTTTTTACACAAAAACATATTTTCTAGATTTGGCATCCCTAAGGCGATCATCAGTGATGAAGGGAGACATTTCGACAACAGGGTTATTGCTGCTGCATTGAAGAAGTATGGTGTTAAGCATCGGATTGCAACAGCATATCACCCACAGACCAATGGACAAGCTGAAATTTCCAACAGGGAAGTCAAGAACATTCTTGAAAAGATGGTTAAGCCAACTAGGAAAGATTGGTCTTTACACCTGAATGATGCGTTATGGGCTTATAGGACAGCTTTCAAAACTCCATTGGGCATGTCTCCTTACCGATTGATTTATGGGAAAACGTGCCATTTACCTGTCGAAATAGAGCATAGAGCATACTGGCAATCAAGGCAGTGAATATGGACTTGGACAAGGCAGGGCAGAAAAGGCTATTGGATCTGAACGAAATTGAAGAAATCCGGACAATGGCCTATGACAATGCAAGTATCTACAAGGATAAAACTAAGAAGTGGCATGATAAAAAGTTGCTGCCACGACAGTTCTGCCCAGGGCAGCTTGTATTGCTATTTAACTCTAGATTAAAACTCCTTCCAAGGAAGCTGAAATCTAGATGGTCTGGCCCGTTCCAAGTTGTACAGGTTTTTCCCCATGGTGCCATCACGATCAGATCTTTAAAAGATGGGCACCAATTCAAAGTCAACGGATAACGCTTGAAGCATTATCAGGGGACTGAAGCCCCACGAATGCAGGAAGTGGTTACCTTAGGAGATGCCCCACCCGACATCCCTAACTTAACCTAAATTTTATTTTAATTATTTTTATAATTTAGTATTATTTATTAGGAAATTAGATTTATTTTATTTTTAAATAATGTTTTTATTTTTTTGTTTTAGGAAATAAAGTAGACAAGAAGAACAGGAGAAGTGAATTCAGCCCATCATCCATCCACCAGCCCAAAAAGCCCAAATTTTGGAGTCTGTCGTTATAGCTGCCGCGACAGACGCGGAAAAGACAGGCTGTTGCGATAGACACGGAAACGCGTAACAGACGCGCAGCAGACACGGAAACGCGTGACAGACGCGTCAGACACGCTACCGCGTAACAGCTAGCCCCGTTATTCGTGCCTGCCGTTACAGCTCCAACGGGCAGCAAATCCTTCTCTATATAAACCCCGTTTCATTTTCCATTTTCACTCACTTCTACTCTTCTTACTTGCTTCCTCTAGATTTTATTTGCTTTCATTTTCTTTTTCACGAACCCTTGCAACAATGTCTTCCAGAAACACCCGTAGGAATGCTGCCTCCAGCTCGACCCCGACAGCATCCACCCCACGATCTTTCCAGATCAGAGACATTTGGGAAGAAAGGGGATTCATCTACACTTCGAATGAGGGAAACTTCGGCCTAAAACCGTTCATTACTCGCAAAATCAAGGCTCTACAGTGGCAGATTTTTGCTGAACAACCTGAGGAGATGAACGTCTCTTTGGTGCGAGATTTCTACGCTGCCATCAACAGCAAGACAGCGACAGCAGTGATCGTACGAGGAAGGGAAGTGTCGTTCGAAGCTGAATATATCAACACCTTATACGGATTCTACGTCGGCAGCAACGACGACGGCCACCAACAGTTCCTGAACACCCTAGACCCTGCTGCCTATGATGCTGTTATGGCAGAGCTGACAGATGAGGGAACTCAGTGGAATACCAACCGTAAGAATCCAAGGACGGTAAAAAGAACTCAACTCCTGCCGGAAGCCAAGTTATGGAACGCTTTCATCAAAAAGTGCATCATGTCGTCGTCACACAATACCACTGTCGACCAGCCCATGTTAGCCTTAATTCACTCCATTTTACATGAAAGGCCCATTAACATGGGCAGCTATATCCGTGAGAGCATTCTGGATTGCGCACACCGGCCGACGGGACCGCTCTATCTGCAATACCTCATCACAGCCCTCTGCCGTGGCCACAGCGTACCTAAAGCTGTCACCGACCTCAGAGTCCAAGGGAAAGGATGGACGGACAAGAACATACTCAGCTTAATGGAGCTAACTATTTCCACCCCTCTGTCATCATTTGATCCAGCTGCCACGACAGCTGCCACGACAGAGCCACCAGAAACTGAACCTGCCGCCGCACAAGCCAGGCAACATCCAGCAGCAGCCCCGACTGACTCCTCCTCCCAGATTCTTGCTGCTATCCAGAAGATGGAGGAACGGTAGCTCGGTCTTATGAGCTTCATCAGGGATTTCACTACATCTACGGTACGCTTTATCCAAAACTCTTTAAATTTCCCTGATGTCGTATTTCCCACCTTCCCTGCACATTATTTTGTTATACCAACCCCTGCCCACACCCCAACACATGCTGCCACACCACGAACACCTTCTGCAGCATCCACACCAACACCTACAACGACAGCCGCCGGCAGTACCCGTGCTGAGACTTCTGCCCGTGGAACAAAACGACGAATGGCCTCGGAAGAGCTTGAGGCCTTCACTGCCGGGTTTTCTTCTTCCTCTGTTTGGGCAGAAAGCGACCACGAACCCTCTGTTAAGAGGAATCATCTCAAAGGAGTTTACACCGGTGAAACAGCAAAAGAGAATGGCAGACAAAAACAAGCCAGACAGCGGCAGTGACGGCAGCGATAGTGGTGAGGACAACAGCAGCAGTTCAGAGGTCCAAGTTGTGGAGAAACCCCCTCACATCTCCCCAACCAGAATTCAACCCCCGAGGGAGGCTAAAACAAAGAACACATCTGCCTCCCCCATCCGCCAGCCAGCTCCGAAGGCTCGTGCCCACCGCTAGATCCGAGTCAGCAGCAGCAATGACGACATCGCTTAAATATTTGAGTTTCTTAACTTATTTTTGCTGTCTGCCTATATATTTTGTGATGTACTGTTTTTATTTTGTTCTTATTTTTTCATTTGCATTGAATGCAATGCAACCCTCGAGTTTGGGGGTGGCATCCCTCCATTAATGGAGTCTAATTTAGTTTTAAAATTATGTCTTTTACTTAGTTTATTTTTGGGTAAAAAAATGAAAATTTGAAAATTTTGGCTTAAGTCTGTGAACTGAACTTATCTGCCATGACAGCTCTGTCGTGGCAGTGCCTTTAGGATAATTTTAGGAGCAGTTTAGAGCCTTTCTATAGTTCTGAAAACTTAACACCATTGTGACTGTTATACTGCTTAGACCTCTTTTAGTCAACTAGAATAGGAAGCTTAGCACTTGAATAGCCCCTAGAGGTGCCTAACACTGGCTCTAGGAAAGAAGTTTAGCAAAATAGACTCAACAACTCTAGAGGTGCCCGAAACCGGCTCTAGGAAGTTAGCTAGAGGTGCCCGAAACCGGCTCTAGTGAAACTTTAGCTAAAAAAATAAATATACAAATCGAGTCAAAACAAAAATCAAAGGAGCATAAGAAGTGCCTTCAAAAAGATAAACTTTGGCATAAAAATTCGAGTTAGAGGCTAAAATATTCTAGTGAAACTAAGGGAGTCTTGGCATATAACTGTTCACAAGCATGCACACACTGCACGAGGACTATAATGGGACTCCGGACAAATCTTAAGTTATCCGACAGGGTGCTGCCGTCACAAAGAAGGAATGGAGGGTAAGAGAAAGTTCATTGTTTTAAGCCAAAACAAAAATGTTTTATTTTTCTTTTAGGTCTTAGTTGCTTGAGGGCAAGCAAAAACTTGAGTTTGGGGGTGTGTTCAGTGTGTAAAAGTTCTATTATTTACCCCCTATTTGACCCATACTTCTGCTGCATTCAAGAATAATTCATTGCATTTAGGTCAGTTTACTGTTAGACATCACAAATATATTAAAAGGCACAGTTTCTACTGAAATTGGTTGCTTTTGCAGGTTGCCGCCGTAGCAGATGGAGAGGCAGGCGCTAGGCAGAATTGCAGCAGAGCTGGAACTGGACGAGCAGTCAAAGAGGACGACGCTGCCATGGTTGCCGCCGTGACAGGAAAGGACGACAGCAGTTTTGAGGAGAAGAAGCAAAGTGGACCTCGACTGAAAGAGAAAATTCAGGTCGTCTATCGTGGAGTACTCCTATATTTTTCCGAGCCCTATATCAGAATGAAGGCCAAGCCCAAGGTTCAAGGAAGATATCCCAAGAAAGAAGGAAGTACGAATTAAAGACTGTTTTTCTGAAGATTTAGTCTTTATTAGAATTGTACTTTAATTTAAAGTTGTATTCCTTCCATATTAGAAAACTTGAACCCAAGGCCTATATAAAGGCATGTAATTCGACCTAGGAAGGGAGAACCTATCTCTAGCCTTCTCCCCAAAACCCTAGCCGTTTTCATCCTCTCATCATGTTCTAAATTCCCCTTAGGGCCACGGGTTCCTTTGTAAAGTAGTTGCAAGGGTTGCTTTTGTTTTAGGAATTTTCAGTTCAATAAAATAAACTTCAAGTTCTCTTATTCTGGTTATTAAAATCTTGCAAGAGTATCGGGAGAGCATTGCGAGGTTATTTATTTACTTAATATCGGGAGAGTTAAGTATACGAAAGGGATAAGTGTGAGTTCTCTAGTTTATAGTTGAACTATCTCGGACCTAGGGATAGGACGAGGTTAAGTGGCTAAAGAAGAATTCAACAACATCGGTGTTCATCCTTCGATTCACACCGGGAGGTATCATCAAAGACGTGTTCATCGACAGACTTGGACCTAGGGATAGGCCAAGGCACAACAGGGATTCTTGCCAAACTTGAAGTACGGAGTTGTGTGTTCGCTGCCGTGACAAGCAACAGACTGCCGCCGCGACAGGTGCTGCCGCGACGGGGACGACGACAGAATTGATTCTCCTAGACTTAGCAATACCTGCACTACTGAGCAATTCAATACCAGCCCATTCTCTCTATCTCGATAACTTTACTTCTATTTTCCAATATTCTTTATTATTTTCGTGACAATAATCTAAATTATTCTTTTTACTCTCGTGCAGTAATTCAAGGTGAAGCTATTAGCCCAGTCCCTGTGGAGACGATATCCGATACTCCAGTATCACTTAACTACTTGCGTCGTGTACACTTGCACTACAATTGCGATAGACACTTTTACACGCAACAAACACCGATGTTGTCAAATTCTTCTTTAGCCACTTAACCTCGTCCTATCCCTATGTCCGAGATAGTTCAACCATAAACTGGAGAACTCGTACTTATTCCTTTCGTATACTTAACTCTCCCGATATTAAGTAAATATATAATCTCACAATGCTCTCCCGATACTCTTGCAAGATGTTGAAAACCAGAATAAGCAAACTTGAAGTCTATTTTATTGAACAGAAAAATTCCTAAAACAAATGCAATCCTTGCAACTACTTTACAAATCAACCCTTAGCCCTAGGGGAAGTTTAGAACATGATGAGAAAAGGAAAATGACTAGGGTTTAGAAGAGAAGGCTAGAGAGTAAGATATCCTTCCCTAGGTCGAATTACATGCCTTTATATAGGCCTTGGGTTCAAGTTTTCTAATATGTCAAGAATACAAGTTTATACTAAAGTACAACTCTATTAAAGACTAAATCTTTAGAGCATATATCTTTAATTCGTCCTTGCTTCTTGCTTGGAGTTTCTTCCTTGAACTTTGGGCTTGGCCTTCATTCTAATCTAGGGCTTGTAAAAATATAAGGGTGCTCCACGACATATGGGCTTAATTTTCTCTTTCTGTCGAGGCCCACTTCACTTCTTCCCTTCACTATCGCTATCGTCCTTGGCTGTCACGGCAGCAGCCATGGTAGCATCATTCTCCTCGTCTGCAGTCCAGTTCCAGCTCTGCTTCTTCACTACCTAGCGTCTGCTTCTCTACTGCCCTCCATCTGCTACAGCAGCTACCGGCAAAAGCAACCAATTTCAGTAGAAACTGTGCCATTTGATATATTCGTGATGTATAAATGAAATCTAACCTAAATGCAATGAATTATGCTTGAATGCAGCAGAAATATGGGTTAAATAGGGGGTAAAATATAGAACTTTTACACACTCAACATTGATTAATCTAACCTAGACATAGGTTAGGGTTTAAGGCGGCTAAAAGAGGACGAACCAAAGGTTGTTGTTCATTGTAAGATTCACGCCGACGGGTATTATCTGCAGCGGCCATCAACAATATTCTAACTTAGACATAAGCGAGATCATTATCGAAGCATTCTGTCGAGCCTTGAAGGTCTGTCGAGTTTGTCGCTAAGCCAATTATCCGTTCTAGTGCCGAGGCAGCGAAAGCGTCAAAGAACCAATCTGCCATCTCCCGCCGAGGCAGTAAAGTTTGGCAGCACAATACAACTTAACCTATTCAACGCAGTTTCACACTACGGAGCAGCATAACCTGACCCATTCTATCACTCTGATCTCTTATACTATTTACTTGTGTTTATTTATTTTTCTCTTAAACAAACCAAAATTAACTTGTGCATTTATTTTCTGTGCAGGAGTTGACATTCGAATTAGCCGTCCAATCCTCGTGGGAGACAATATCTTTTATACTATAACTTGACAAGAGTGTGCACTTGCGCTCATATTTAGAGAACACCCTAATCGCTCTACAAGTTTTTGGCGACGTTGTTGGGGATTGGCAACAGTAAATTCATCTTTATTTTTCTGCACTTTTATTTTATTGCATTTAATTTTAGTTTTTATTTTTCCTTTTTATTCAAATTTTTTTTACAGTTTTCTTTTCTAGTGCATGACCAGAGCAAACTTGTTAGCCGAAATCATTTACATAGATGAGATCGAACGGTGAGCAAGAAAACTAAAGAAAGAAGCAAGAGAAGCCCTCGAAGAAGCTAAAGAGAAAGGAATAACAGAGGCAACCATGCATAACGGCCAAGACGACAACCCTGCCAATAATGCTCGAGACGGCATTGATGGGCAGCAAGATCCGCCCCCTAGGCAGCAACCCCCAATTTTGCCAAGGCAGCAACAATATATGCGCACCACCAGGGATTATTTGGAGCACGACTTTAGAGAATTTGACCCAAGTGTTGCAGAGCCTGAAATCGAAGCAGATCACTTCGAGCTGAAGCTCGTCATGTTCAATATGATAAACACATTGGGGCAATTTGGAGGAACTGCCATGGAAGATGCTCGACAGCACTTGAGGGGATTCTTAGAAATTTGCAGAGCCTTCAAGATACATGGAGTCCATCAGGATGTGCTTAAGCTGAGATTATTTCCCTATTCACTTAGGGATAGGGCAAAACAGTGGCTGAACAACCAACCGATATGATCATTCAACACTTGGACGAAGTTGTGCAAGGACTTCCTAGATCGTTTTAGTCCTTCAAACGTAATCGACAGATTAAGAAACTAGATCACAGCCTTCCGCCAAGGGGATGACGAACCAATGTATGAAGCTTGGGTGAGATACCAACAGATGCTAAACAACTGCCCGTTTCACGGTTTCCCATCCTGGACTCAAGTGTCGATGTTCTATAATGGAGCAAATCAACCGACACGAATGATGCTTGACGCCTCAGCCAATTGAATCATCTTGGATAGACCACCCGAGGAGGCACTACAGATTCTGAACATAGATGCAAAGAATGACTACAAGTTCCCTATAGCCCGCCGCGGTGGCATAAGGCGATCAGCTGTTGTGAATGAAGTAGAAACCACTGAATCTATCAATGCCCGCCTGGATAAGCTGACACAGCTGGTAATGAATATGGCCAAAGGGAAAACATATGAGGCCAAGGTTGTAGAGCCCTTTGTGATGAGTATGGGGGCAACCACGATTCCTCTAAATGTAGTGAATCCGCCAACTTCATAGGAACTTATGAGAGGATATCAGCAACCAGGCTGGAAAAAGCATCCAAACTTCTCCTGGAGTAACCAAACCACAACTGCAAATCCAACCCAGCAACCAGGACGATATCAGCAGAACCTGTCACGACAGTTGCCTCATCAGCAATAGAATACAAACAACAATTCACTTGAATCTACTTTACATACCTTTATGTTTCGATCTAGTGATTTTATTGTTCGTACTAAAAAAAATATTGTCAAGATTGGGTCTTTTATGGACATGACTGAGATGCGGATGAACAACCAGGAGGCAGCAATAAAGAACCTAGAGACCCAGTTCGGGCAGTTCACTAAGATCATAAGCAACATGACAATGGGTGCTTCATCTAGTAACACAGAGCTCACGTCAAAACCCACTTATGAGCAGTGTAAAGTGATAACAACAAGAAGTGGGAAGCAATTGGATGATTCCAGAGCTGAGTGTAAAGTGTCCATAAGTTCTATATTTCATGCACATTCCATCTAATATTATTGTTGCTTTTTAGTATATTTTAGGCATAATTCGGTTCATGCATTGCATTTTACAATATTCTTTACTCTGTCATGCTTTGTATTGATTTTCTGTTATTTGGTAAAGAAAAGGTATTGTTTTAGTTTAGTTTTAGTTTTAGGTACTAGAGGCTAGGGGTGTGCAAAAAAACCGAAAAACCGAAACCGATTCCGAAACCCGAAAAAACCGAACCGAAAAATAGGTTAACCGAACCGAAAAATTCGGTTTCGGTTCGGGTTTTTATTTTTTAAAAAGAAACCGGTTCGGTTACGGTTTACAGTTTTGGGATAAACCGGGTAACCGAACCGACCGATTATATAATATATATTATTATTTTATATTAAAAAATTTTATTTTATTTTATGTTCTCATTCCCCAAAAGTAGAACCATAATTTTATTTTATCAAGTTTAAGTGTTTAACTTGCTAGTATTAGAAAAGATAATAATATCATGTGTCGTTTTTAAAAAGTATGTACTTTTTTCTAACATATTATTAAAATTTATATTTTTAATAAACAAAATAAAAAAACCGTTACCCGAACCGAACCGATTTTTTTGGTTAACCGACTAAACGGTTAACCGCTTGAATGGATACGGTTTAGGGTCGAGAATTTGGTGACCCGAACTTATCGGTTAACCGAAATAATTTGCTAATGGTTAACCGAACCCGGGTTTGCACACCCCTACTAGAGGCTGATAGAAGGAGAGATGAGTTGAGGACATGATGCTGAGGCAGCAGACTGAGGAGCTGTACTGATGCAGTTCCAGACAGAGACAACAGCTGCCGCCACCCTACCTGCCGCCCAAGACAGTAAGATGAGAAATTGGAGAACTGGAGTGCGATCTGTAGAGAAAAAAATCCTGATCTTAACTATGTTGCCCACTCAATTTTCCAATGACTATAGCAGCAGGCAGAGCCGCTGAAGGAGGAACTCGAGCTTACTTGCGGAGCAAGGCAACATGATTAAGTCCACATTCAACTCAAAGAAGTCAGCATATAGAGTTGCATTTAATGCAAAAAGCCACTTTGAAGACTTATACTCCAAGAAGGACTAGACTTAGCTAATGCCTATATATATTCATTGTAATTGTACTTAAAAACAACTTAGGTTTTCCCTTAGGCATAGTTTAGGTTTTCTTGCCACCATTATGTTCTAAAATTCTCTTTGGGTTTGGGTTATGTTGTAATTAGTGTGAGAACAATTGTTTAGGATTTTAAGTTTGTTTTTGCAATAAAGCTTCAAGGTTTGCTTATTCTATGTTCTTCATAGTTTTCAATTAAGGCGAAAGATTAGTTGATCACTATCCATTTGTTCGGTATCGAAAGAGTCGAACTCACGAAGGAGTAAGTATGATCTCATCTATAGACGTTGTTGATCAATCCAGCCTATATATAGGTTAGGGTTTAAGGCGGCTAAAGAGGACGAATTAACATTGTTGTCTTTGCACGATTCACGCCGCAGCCGGTATTATCTGTAGTGAGCATCAACAACATTCTGACATAGACATAAGCGAGATCACTTTCGAAGCGTTTTGCTAAGCCTTGTAGTTCTGTCGAGTTTGCCGCCAAGACACAAGTCCATTCCCTTACCGAGGCAGCGAGAGCGTCTTAGCAGCCTAACTGCCATCCCCCGCCGAGGCAACAGAGTCTGGCAGCACAAAGCAACTTGTCCTATTCAACGCAGTTTCACACTAAGCAGTAGCATAACCCTGCCCATCCTATCAACCCGATTTCTTCACTTTTATGTACTTGTGTTTTATTTTATTTTCTTCTTAAACAACCCAACTTATTTGTGTATTTACTTTTCTTGTGCATGAACATCGAATCGAGTTAAGCTGTCCAATCCCTGTGGGAGATGATATCTTTTATATTATTACTTGACAGGAGTGTGCACTTGCGCTCACATTTAGAGGACACTAAAACGCTCTACAAGTTTTTGGCGCCGTTGCTGGGAAATGGTAACAACGAAATTCGTTTTTAAATTTCTACACCTTTATTTATTTGCATTTAATTTCCAGTTTTTATTAATTTTATTTTTAATCGAAAAAATAAATTTACAGTTCCTTTGCTAAGTGCATGACCAGGGCAAACCCAAAAGGCGAAATCGTTTACATTGACGATATCGAACGAAGAGCAAGAGAACTCAAAAAGGAGATTAAAACGGCCCTTGGGAAAACTAAAAAAGAGAGAAAAACAGAGGAAAGAATGGAAGTAATAAACGACAACTCTGCCAACAATGCTCAGAATGGCAGGGATGTGCAGCAAGACCCGCCACCCAGAGAACAGCAGCAAGTTCCACCTAGGCAGTACCCTCAAAATCTGCCTAGGCAGCCGTAGTACGTTCGAACCACCAGGGATTACTTGGAACATGACTTCAGACGGTTCGATCCGACAGTGACAGAACCTAAGATTGAGGTGAATCACTTTGAGCTGAAGCCCGTAATGTTCAACACATTGGGGCAATTTGGTGGGACTGCCACAGAAGATGCTCGGCAGCAGTGGTGAACGAAGTGGAAGCCTCAGAGTTTGTCAATGCCCGCCTAGACAAACTGACAGAGCTGGTCATGAACATGGTGAAACCCATTGGGAAAGTCTATGAGGCCAAGGTTGTAGAGCCATTCTGTGATGAGTGTGGGGGCAACCACGATTCCTCTGAATGTACTGCATCTGCCAATTTCATGGGAGAATACGAGAGGAACAGCAGGCCCACCACGAATACGTACAACCCTGGATGGAAGAGTCATTCAAACTTCTCCTGGAGCAATCCTAAAACTACTGCCAATCCACAACAGCAACAAGGAGGCTACCAGCAAAACCAGTCCAGACAACAAGCTCAGCAACCACAAAACAATAATTCACTAGAAGCAACCCTTCAAACTTTTATGTTTAACACTAGTGAATTTATTGTTCATACAAATAAGTTTATTGATAAAAATGAGTCGTTTAGAGATAGGACAGAGATGAGGATGAACAACCAAGAGGCTGTGATAAAGAACCTCGAAACCCAGTTTGGGCAGTTCACTGCGATCTATAGCAGCATGACAATGGGTGCAGCATCCAGCAGTTCAGAGGTAGCAGCTAAGCCCACATATGAGCAGTGCAAAGCCATATCAACCAGGAGTGGGAAACAGTTGAATGAGCCCGGAGTGGAAAAGCCAGAAGAGAAACAGCCAGCACAGAAAGAACTACCTGCCACGGCATCATCCACACCAGCCGCCCCGGCGGCTGAGCCTGACAGCAGTCCTAAAAGGGATGATCCTCCACAGATAAAGTTTCCATGCAAAGAACGTATAGAGGACATCCGCCTGCCAGCACCTTTCCCCCAAAGGCTAAAGCAACAGAAACAGAAGCACAAGTTTAGGAAATTCTTGGATATTCTAAAGCAAGTGCACATAAACATACCTCTCATAGAAGTCATTCAGAACATGCCCAACTATGCCAAATACCTCAGGGACATGGTTTCCAAGAGGAAGAGAATTGGGGAGTTTGAAACAGTTGTTGTAACAGAGGAGTGCATAGCCATGCTACATAACAAGTTGTCGCCCAAGCAAACAGATCCAAGCAGCTTTGTTGTACCATGCAGAATAGGCAGCAAACACGAAACAAAAGCCCTGTGCGACTTAGGAGCCAACATAAACTTGATGCCCAAGGCAGTCTTCGACAAACTAGGAATTGGGCAAGCTAATCCTACCTTCATTATGCTGAAACTTACTGATCATTCATTTGTACAACCGGAGGGCAAGATCGAAGACATCCTAGTTCGAGTGGGCAACCTTATTCTTTCAGCTGATTTCCTCATCCTAGACTGTGAGGCTGATGAAAACGCCCCTATCATCCTTGGGCGACCATTTTTTTGCCACGGGCAGAACTCTAATAGATGTGGAACATGGGGAGCTGACCATGAGGGTAGACAATCAGAGCATCAAGTTAAATGTGTTACAACCCTCAGACAAGGAAAATGAAGGATGCCCCGATGCTCAGGCAGCCAAAATCAGCATAGAGACAGGCCAAGGCAGCAGCTGTCACAGCAGACCGAAGGGCAGGCTGAAGGACCCAGTAGCACACCACCTTAAAGAACAGGAGGACCCCCTAGGAGGGAAGGACAAGAAACACCACCTCAGAAATTGGCTATGTCTGGAAGATGCACCCAAATGCACTCCTAACATAACTTAATTATTTTATCTTTATTTTCTTTATTTTTATTTTTATGTTTTAGAAATATAATTTAATTTATTGCAATTTATTTTTATTAGGATTAGATTTGAAATTAGTTAGATTTTTTTCTTCATATTTTTATTTTTCAGAATTTATTTTTATTTAATTATCTTTATTTTTTATTTCAGGCTTTAGGAATAAAAGAGCTGGAGCAAGAAGGAAGCCCAACAAAGAGCTCGCCCACCATCCCGCCAAGACAGCCAAGGGCGGCCCAGCGCAGAAAGCGCGTAATGGCTAGTTGCCCGCTAACGGCTAACGGGCGGAAATCCCGTAACGTGTGCGAGACAACTTGACCGTTGGACATTTAATGCGGCCCCGACATCTCTTGGCAACCTCTATTTAAACCTTTCTCACCTCATTCATTCACTTTACTTTCACCTCCTTGCTATCTTATTCTTGCATCCACTGCTCTCTAGCTAATTACCTTCTTTTTTCAAGTTTCAGTTATATTCCAACCGTCTCACACATAGCTTCAACATCAGCACCTAAACCCACCTTCCAACGATTTTGCTCCAAGTCAGATGAGAAGAGATACAAAGATCAGTTTTCCAAGCAAGCTGTTTGGGAGGAGCAAGGTTTCCACTACACGAAGCAAACATGGGACCTTGGCTTAGAGCCCGCCTTGTTCGAGACCATCCACAGCAAGGGATGGGAAATATTTGCACGGCAACCAGAGATGGCCAACATCACTTTGGTCAGAGAGTTCTATGTCCATCATCCCTGCCCAGAGCTGCCTTTCGTCTACGTCCGAAGGGAACCTGTCAAGCTGAACGCTGCCGTCATCAATAGCTTCTACGGCCTAGAGATGGACGACAACCCTCACGAGAAGTGCAGGCAGTCATTGACGGCTGCCGACTACGATAGACTCAAGGCCAAGCTGTGCAAGCCCAACACGCCGTGGTTGGCAGGAAAGCATGGCGGCTCTGTCCAACGCCGCCACCTGCTGCCCGAGCCTATGCTATGGATTACCTTAATCAAAAGGCACTTGCTGCCCACCTCACACAGCTCAACCATCGACCGGTCGCGCATTGCACTCATCCACAACATCATGGTGAATCGGCTCATCAATGTTAGGGAGATTATATGTAAGGAGATCCACAGTTGCTTCCGCAAGACGAAGGGCAGGCTATATTTCCCGTCACTTATCACTAGCCTTTGTGCCAATTTCAACGTCCCAACCGACCCCGAGGATGAGATGACAATAGCCAAGGAGGGGTGGGCCAGGAAATTCCGCCTGCAGATGATGCAGGCCCAAGAGACAGAGCCCATCACCCCCAGCCATCACTCTTCTGCCTAACCAGCCACTCCAGCCGCCCCGGCGGTACTGAAGCTACCCCAGCAAATGAAGTCCTCTAGCTGTTGCACACCCTCATCGACAGCAACAAAAGGATCGAGCAGCAGTAGTTAAACTTCATGAAGTATGTGGAGGAGGTCCAAGAGGCCTTTGTGGCCTATCTCCTTCAGAAATTTCCAGACGACGGCCCTACCCTAACTCCATACCCCGCTGATCTCGCCACCGCAGCTACCCCAGCACAAGGAACACCCTCAGCAACAACTGTCTGCCACGCCGCCAGATGCCGTCTCCGATGAACTACCCATCGTATTCTGCCACCTCCGCCTCCAAAACGGTGGCAGACTCCCCAGAGCGGCATCAACAACATCATTCCCCCATCTACACAGTAGAAATGGTGGCTAACACATCCTCATCAGAAGAGGTTAAGCAGCAGCCACCAGCAATGGAAGAAGCAGTAACAGAAGTAGCAGCCCCAATGACGATTGACCCTCCGGCAGCACCAACGAAGGAAGGAACAAGGAAGAGGAAGTGGCACATCATAGCTGCCGAGCCAGAGGACGAGGAGACATATTCAGAAGAGAGCGAAGCCCCTCCTGCCGCTCCTCCTGTAGAACAACAAGAAGAGCCTTGTCCTACTCCCAAGAGATTCCAGCCGCCGCAGACAACAAAGGTCTCCCCAGCTAAGTCTGTCGGCCGCCGCCTTATCATCCAATCCTCCTCCTCCTCAGCAGCAAAGACCCAAGCATCTTCTTAACCATCTGCCAACTTCTAGTTTTTTTTCCTTTATTCTCTTTACTTTATTTTTTTGTTTTTATATCAATTGTATTTTTTCTCTGTTTTATTTTTCAGTTTTGTGCATTGAGGGCAATGTTCATCTCAAGTTTGGGGGGTTAGCACTCATCATGTTTATACATACTTTAGTGCATATTAGATTGTATAATGTACTTGCCTTATAAAAATTAATTGAAAAGAAAAATTTTCTGTTAGAACTTGTGCCTATGATAGGATAGCCAACTTTAAATTTTCGCACCAAGTTAAAAAGAACTTAATTTTGGGGAAAAGCGTGAAGTAAACTTAGGATTTTTCTATAATTGCCAAAAATTAAAAACACTACTATTACTTGCTGGATTTGTTAGAATTTCTGGTAAACTTTGCATGCTTGAATTATTTGTAAAATTCTAACATGGTTGCAGGAAGTTGCCGCAGCAGGCAACAAACAGAAAAAAAACAAAAGCACTACCAAGACAGGCAAAAGAAAAATTTTATGATGTCTATCCCTAGAGGTGCCCGAAAACGGCTCTAGGAAGAATCGCGTGCAAGGACACTCCGCTACTATCAAAGTCCAAGAATATGAAAATTTTGAAGTGACAGACAAATTAGCATGAGTGAATGAAAGTCTTCAAGGGATGACTCTACACCATTGGTTTGGGGTTTTGTAATTTGCTCATATCTTAATTTCAGACCTAGAAGAGTAGTTGTGATTAGCTGAAGCTCTCATTGCCATGATTATTTAAATTTTGCTTCAATATGTTGTCTCGACAGCAACCTTGTATATCATGACAGCATCTCTGTTTACTTAGAATGTTCTTCATATTCATCTTGTTCACAGTTCTGCACACACTTCACTGGCATATTATAGTTTAATTCTGAGGTAATTCATGTTATTCCCCTCTCACTAATCTAATGACAAGTACCACGGCCTTGAGCTGTTAAATCAACTTTAAAACAAAAATTTTTCTTTTTGATTAGTTTAAAGGGAAAGTATGTTTAGGTTGCATTGCTTGAGGACAAGCAATAGTTCGAGTTTGGGGGTGTAAAGTGTCCATAAGTTCTATATTTCATGCACATTCCATCTCATATTATTGCTATTTTTGAGTACATTTTAGGCATAATTAGGTTCATGCATTGCATTTTACAGTATTCTTTATTTCGCCCTGCTTTGTATTGATTTTCTGTTATTTGGTAAAGAAAAGGAATTGTTTTAGTTTAGTTTTAGTTTCAGGTACTAGAGGCTGA
The DNA here is from genome assembly GCA_030270665.1 of Hibiscus trionum. NCBI lineage: Eukaryota > Viridiplantae > Streptophyta > Magnoliopsida > Malvales > Malvaceae > Hibiscus > Hibiscus trionum. Next base: position 29,037,244 of record BSYR01000020.1, on the reverse strand, counting down.
TAGAAGGAGAGAGGAGCTGAGGATATGATGCTGAGGCATCAGACTAAGAAGCTGTACTGATGTAGTTTCAAACAGAGACAGCAGCTGCCGAGTAGCTGCCACCGCCCTACCTGCCGCCCAAGATAGCAAGAAGAGAAATTGGAGAACTGGAGTGCAATCTGTGGAGCAGAAAATCCTGATATTAACTATGTTGTCCACTCAATTTTCCGATGACTGTAGTAGCTGGCAGAGCCGCCGAAGGAGGAACTCGAGCTTACTTGCAGGGCAAGGCAACGTGATTAAGTCCACATTCAACTCAAAGAAGTTAGCATTTAGAGTTGCATTTAATGCAAAAAGCCACTTTGAAGACTTCTACTCCAAGAAGGAATACACCTAGCTAATGCCTATAAATACTCATTGTAATTGTACTTAAAAACAACTTAGGTTTTCCCTTAGGCATGGTTTAGGTTTTTTTGCCGCCATTATGTTCTTAAAATTCTCTTTGGGTTTGGGTTATGTCGTAATTAGTGTGAGAACGGTTGTTTAGGATTTTAAGTTTGTTTTTGCAATAAAGCTTCAAGGTTTGCTTATTCCATGTTCTTCATAGTTTTCAATTAAGGCGAAAGATTAGTTGATTACCATCCATTTGTTCGGTATCAAGAGAGTCGAACTCAAGAAAGGAGTAAGTATGATCTCATCTATAGACGGTGTTGATCAATCTAGCCTAGACATACGTTAGGGTTTAAGGCGGCTAAAAGAGGACGAATTAACATTGCTTTCTTTGCACGATTCACATCGCGACTGGTATTATCTACAGTGGGCATCAACAGTATTCTGACTTAGACATAAGCGTGATCACTTTCGAAGCGTTCTCCCGAGCCTTGTAGTTCTACCGATTTTGCCATCGAGACACAAGTCCATTCCCCTGTCGAGGCAGCAAGAGCGTCTTAGCAGCCTAACTGCCATCCCTCGCCGAGGCAGCAGAGTCTGGCAGCGCAAAGCAACTTGTCCTATTCTATGCAGTTTCACACTAAGCAGCAACATAACCCATCCCATCAACCTGATTTCTTCCTTTTTATTTACTTGTGTTTTATTTTATTTTCTTCTTAAACAAACTAACTTATTTGTGCATTTACTTTTCTTGTGTAGGAACATCGAATTGAGTTAAGCTGTCCAATCCCTATGGGAGACGATATCTTTTATACTATTACTTGACAGGAGGTGCACTTGCGCTCACATTTAGAGGACACTAAAACGCTCTATATTGAGCAGCCAAAGGAAAAGCAGCCAGAACTGCCCGCCGCAGCAGCACATGAACAACCAATTGGGGCAGCAAAGCAAACTGATGCCCAGGAAGATGATGGAAGCCCTGAGGCAGATGATCCTGAAACCCCACAAATCAGATTTCCCTACAAGGGATGCATCTAGGACATCTGTTTGCCGCCACCCTTCCCCTAAAGGTTTAAACAGCAAAAGCAAGAGCACGAGTTCAAGAAATTTCTAGATATTCTGAAACAGGTTCACATCAACATCCCACCCGTGGAAGCCATATAAAACATGCCAAATTACGTGAAGTATCTAAAGGATATGGTTTCCAAGAGAAGGAGAATTGGGGAATTCGAGATGGTAGTTGTCACTGAAGAATGTATGGCAATAATGCATAACAAGGTGCCGCCCAAGAGGACAGATCCAGACAGCTTCATTATTCCATGCAAGATAGGCAGCAACCATGACATGAGAGCTCTATGCGACCTAGGAGCAAGCATTAATCTGATGCCCAAGGCTGTCTTCAAGAAACTAGGAATTAGACAAGAAAAACCAACCTCCATCATGCTCCAACTTGTTGACCATTCCTTTGTGCAACCAGAAGGAAAGGTTGAAGATATCCTTGTACAAGTGGGCAACTTCATTTTCCCAACTGACTTTCTTATCTTGGACTGTGAGGCAGACGAGAATGCCCCCATCATTCTTCGGTGACCATTCTTAGCCACGAGCAGAACTTTGATAGATGTGGAGAATGGGGAACTCTTAATGAGGGTGGACAATCAGAACATAAAGATACATGTTTTACAGTCCATGAAGCTAGCCAAAGAAAAAGAAGTATGCTCAGAAACGCATGCCTCCAAGATCAGCCAAGAAGCAGAGCAAGGCAGCAGCTTCCAGGGCAGAAATCATAACAACAACAACCCCAAAGAGCAAGATGACCCACATGGACAAAAAGAAAAGCACAACCAGCTCAGGAAGTGGCTATGTTTGGGAGATGCACCTCAATGCACTCCCAACATAACTTAATTTATTTTTAATATCTTTCTTTTTGTTTTTATGTTTTAGGATTAGATTTTAATTTATTGCAATTTATTTTCCATATTTTTATTTTTTAGATTTAATTATTTTTATTTCAGTTTTCTTTGTTTAGTTAATTATTTTTATTTGCGGGTTTATGAATAAATAAAGCCGGACAAAGAAGAAGGCCCAACAAGGAGCCCGCCCACCATGCCGTCGAGACAGCTGAAGGTGGCCCACCGAAAAAATACGTAACGGCTAGAATACTGCTAACGGCTACAGTGTAACGGGCATTTAATCTCGTTACACGCGCCACAAAATCTGCCCGTTGTGAATTTAATGCTGTCACGGCATCTCTCGGCAACCCCTATATATACCTCACTATTTCATTCATTTTCTTCACTTCACCTCCTTGTTTAAACCTCTTCTGCATTAACTTGCTTCCGTAATATTTTCAATTTTCAGTTTACTTTCAGCTTACAGCCGTCTCACAACTATGGCAGCATCACAATTCAAACCCTCTTTTCAGTGTTTCTTCCCCCAAATTAGACCAAACGAGGCACATCATACAATTCTTCAACAGGGCAGTTTGGGAGGAGCAAGGGTTTCACTACTTGCAGCAAACGAGAGACTTAGGTCTCGAGCCCGCCCTCTTCGAGAAGATACATGGCCAGGGATGGGAGATCTTCGCAAAGCAGCCCGAGGTGGCCAACATCACCCTCATCCGAGAATCCTACGCCCACCAACCCCGCCCAAAAGTTCTGTTCGTTTTTGTCATAGGGGAGGCAGTAAAGCTCAACGCCGCCACCATCAACAGGTTCTATGGGCTGGAAATGGACGACAACTCCCATGAGGAGTGGAGGCAGACACTGACATCAGCCGATTACGATAGGATGAAGGACAGGCTCTGTGAACCTAACACCCTGTGGCTGGCGGGGAAACACAGAGGGTCCGTCCAGCGCCGCTGTCTGCTGCCGAAGGAAATGCTGTGGAATACGTTCATAAAGCGACGCCTACTACCCACCTCCCACAACACGACACTCGACCGGCCCCGTCTAGCCCTAACCCACTCCATCATGAACAACTGGATGATCAACGTGGGAGACATAATCTGCAAGGAAATCTACAGCTGCTACCAGAAGTCCAAGGACAGACTCTACTTCCCCTCCCTCATCACCGGGCTTTGCACGAACTTCAACGTCCCCTCTGACTCCAAAGACGTGCTGACACCACCAAGGGAGGGCTGGACAAGGAAGGTCAGGCTCCAGATGATGCAGGCGCCTGAGACAGAACCGATCACACCCTCTCAACCGTCAGCCGACAACACCGCTGCCCCAGCAGGAAGAGGCAGTAATGAGGCTGCCCAAAACTCTGAAGTTATCTAGCTGCTCAACACACTGATCGCCAGCAACAAGAGAATCAAACAGCAGCAGCTGACCTTCATGAATTTTATGGGCGAAGCTCAAGAGGCCTTTGTGGCCTATTTGCTGCAGAAATTTCCCAACGACGGCCCCTCCCTGCCCACATTCCCAGAAGACTTGGCCGCTGCAGCTGAACCCAGAAAGACTACACCACTAGAAGAAGTTGTCCGCCACGCCGCCTTCCGCCGCCAGATGCCTTCTCCAACGCAATACCCATCCTACTCCGCCATTTCCTCCTCCCACACGGTGGCAGACACTCCAGAGAGGAATCAACAGCAACTCTTTCCGGCAATCATAACGGTAACAGTGGCAGACACCTCCCCGTACAAGGAATCTGAGCAGCAGACGACAACAACCATGGTGGAGCCAAGCAGGAAAAGGAAGCGACACATAATCCCGGTCGAGCCAGAGGATGAGGAATCAGAATCTGAACCAGACAACAGTGAAGCTCCACGCCCCACTCTAAAGAGAGTGCAGCCGCTGCGAACAGCAAAGATTTCACCTGCCAAGCCTGCCGTCCGAACCTCTGCCAGCCGCCGCCTAGTCATCCAATCATCATCCTCCTCCTTTGTCTCAAAGACTCCAGCATCATCTCAACCATCCGAAAACTTCTAGCGTTGTTTCTTTCCTTTCTTTTTAATACTTGTTTTTCTGTTTTAAATATTCTTCTTATCTTTTATTTTTTCTGTTTCCTTTTTTTATTTTGTGTGTTGAGGGCAATACCCATCTCGAGTTTGGGGGGATTAGCACTCATCTTGTTTAGGCATATTTAGATCATATAGATTGCATTTGTACTTGTCTTAAAAAATTAATCAATAAAGAAAAATTTTGTTAGAACTTGTGCCTATGATAGGATAGCTGATTTTAAATTTTTCTCATCATATAAAAATGAACTTAATTTTGAGGAAAGCATGGAGTAAACTTAGAATTTTTCTATAAATGCAAAAAATTAAAAACACTACTGTTACTTACTGAATTTGACTGAATTCATATAAACACTGCCTACTTGAATTATTTGTAAAATTCTAACATGGTTGCAGGAAGCTATCACGACAGATAACAAACAAAAAAAAGAGAAAAGCACTGCCACGGTAGGAAAGAAAAAAATTTAATGTTGTTTTTCCCTAGAGGTGTTAGAAACAGGCTCTATGAAGAATCATGTGCAAGGACACTCCGCTGCTATCAAAGTCCATGAATCTGAAATTTTTTGAAGTGACAGACAAATTAGCATGAGTGAATGAAAGTCTTCACAAGATGACTCTACTCAATGGGTTCGGGGTTTTGTAGTTTGCTCCTATCTTAATTTTAGACCTAAAGAGTAGTTGTGATGAGCTGAAGTCCTTATTGCCATGATTATAAACTGTGCTTCATTATGCTGCCTCGGCAGCAACCTTATATTACCTTGACAACATCTTTGTTTACTTAGAATATTCTTTAGATTCAGCTTGTACACAGTTTTTGCACACACTGCATTGGCATTGTAGTTTAATTCTGAGGTAATTCTTGCTATTCTCCTTTCACTAATCTAATGATAGGTGCCACGGACTTGAGGTGCTAAATCAAGTTTAAAACATGTTCTTCTTTCTGATTAGTGCAAGGGCAAGTATGTTTAGGATTGCATTGCTTGAGAACAAGTAATAGTTTGAGTTTGGGGGTGTGTAAAGTGCTCATAAGTCCTATATTTTGTGTGCATTCCATCTCATATTATTGTTGTTCTTAAGTACATTTTAGGCATAATTAGGTGCATGCATGCATTGTTTACATTATTCTTTGCTTTGCCTTGTTTTTATTGAATATATTTGATTTGGTAAGAAAAGATATTGTTTTAGTTTAGTTTTAGTTTCAGGTGCTAGAAGCTGTCAGGAGGAGGAGAAAGCTGAGGAGCTGATGTTGAGGTAGCAAGCCAAGGAGTTGTACTGAAGCAGCTCAACAGAGAGAGAGATGTTGCCGAGTAGCTGCCGCCGCCATACTTGCCGCCCAAGGTAGCAACCGAAGGATTTGGTGAATTGGAGTGCGATTGGAAGAGCATAATTTCCTGAGTCTAATGAGCCCATCCACGCAATTTACTGATGCCAGAAACAGCGGACAGAGCCGCCCAAGGGGAAATTATCTAAGGCGACTTAAGCTTACTTGTGGCACAAGGAGTCCAACTTCAAGTCAAAGAAAGTCAGAATTTAAAGGATGCATTCAATGTAAAAGCTACTTTATCATGAGGAAGACTTCTACTCCAAGGAGGACTTAACCTAGGCCATGCACTATATATACTTGATCATATTTTGTATTTTAGACATCTTGGCATAGCTTAGTTTCTCTCGTGTTTTCTTGCCGCCACTATGTTCTAAATTCTCTAGGGTTTGGGTTATATTGTAAAGTAGTTGTGAGAACGATTGTTTAGGTTCAAGTTTGTTATTGCAATAAATTCAAGGTTTGATTATTTCATGTTCTTCATTGTTTTCAATTGAGTTCGAAAGATCGATTGTAAGCAATCTATTTGTTTGGCATCGAGAGAGTCAAACTCATGAAAGAAGTAAGCATGATCTCATCAATACTAGGTGTTGATCAATCTAGCCTAGACATAGGTTAGGGTTTAAGGTGGCTAAAAGATGACAAACCAAAGGTTGTTGTTCATTGTAAGATTCATGCAGACGGGCATTATCTGCAGCGGGCATCAATAGTATTCTGACTTAGACATAAGCGGGATCATTATCAAAGCGTTCTACCGAGCCTTGAAGGTCTGTCGAGTTTGCCGCCGAGCCAATTATTCGTTCCACTGTCGAGGCAGCATAAGCCTCAAAGCACCAATCTGCCATCTCCTGCCGAGGCAGCAAAGTCTGGCAGCGCAATACAACTTAACCCATTCAACGCAGTTTCACACTACAGAGCAGCATAATCTGACTCATTCTATCACTCTGATCTCTTCTACTATTTACTTGTGTTTATTTATTTTTCTCTTAAACAAACCAAAATTAACTTGTACATTTATTTTCTGTGCAGGAATTGACATTCGAATTAGCAGTCCAATCCTCGTAGGAGACGATATCTTTTATACTATAACTTGACAAGAGTGTGCACTTGCGGTCATATTTAGAGAACACCCTAAACGCTCTACAACTATGTTCATAGGTCATCGCATAGGTAATATATACATGGTGCATTTAGATGACATAAACATTTCAAATGAATGTTTTGTAGCTAAAGATGAACATGATGCATGGTTATGGCATAAGAAACTAGGACATGCTAGCATGAGTGTCTTAGAGAAATTGGTTTCCCAAGATCTAGTTAGAGGTTTACCCAATATAAAATTTTCATTAGATAAAGTTTGTGATGCATGTGCCAAGGGTAAACATAAAATAACCTCGTTTAAACCTATTAATGATGTTTCAAATAGTAGGATATTACAATTGATCCATAAGGATCTCTTTGGGCCAATTAGGACAATTATCTTGGGTGGAAAATCATATGCTTTTGTGCTTGTTGATGATTTCTCTAGATACACTTGGGTTCTCTTTTTAAGTACTAAAGATGAGGCTTTATAAAAATTCATCACATTTTCAAAAATCACTCAAAATGGCCTTGGTCAAAATATTTTCCATATTAGAAGTGACCATGGAACCGAATTTCAAAATCTAGGTTTTGATGATTTTTGTAATGAAAATGGTATAAGCCATAATTTTTCCGCACCTCGCACTCCTCAACAAAATGGGGTAATTGAGAGGACAAATCAAATTTTAAAAGAAATGGCTAGAACCATGCTTTGTGAAAATAATTTACCTAAGTATTTTTTGGCGGAAGCCACAAACACTTCTTGTTATATTATTAATATATTAATGATTAGGCCACTTTTAAAGAAAACCCCCTTATGAGGTTTTAAAATCTAAAAAGTCTAACATTAGTTATTTTCATCCTTTTAGATGTAAGTGTTTTGTTTTAAACAATGAAAAAGATAATTTGGGTAAATTTGATGCAAAAAGTAATGAATCTATTTTCTTAGGATTTTCTTCAAACTCTAAAGCTTATCAAGTCTTTAACGAAAGAATCTTAGTTGTAGAAGAGTCGATTCATGTGGTTTCTGATGATAACCTCCTTCTGAGGAAGGATTCTTGTGACGATGATGATGATGTAGGAATCATTGAAGCTAATGATGGTGGACAATCATCAAAGGTGGATGAAGTTCCAACCAAAGAGGAAAAAGTACAAGATTATCCCATAGAAGCCTTGAAGGGCATGAATCTTGGCGAAAAGGAAGTGAGCTACCCAAGGGAACTCAGCTATGTCAAAGATGGTGAAATATTGGGTGATCCATCCAAGGGGTTAACCACTAGATCCTCTCTTAAACTTATGAATAATATTGCATTCATCTCATGTATATAGCTTAAAAATCTCAAAGAAGTATTAAATGATGAATTTTGGATATTGGCTATGCAAGAGGAATTGAATCAATTTGAGGGAAGTAATGTTTGGACATTAGTTGATAGGCCTAGTAATAAGTCTACTATAGGAACTAAATGAGTTTTTAGAAACAAACTAGATGAGAGTAATAACATAGTGAGAAACAAGGCTAGGCTTGTTGCTAAAGGTTATACTCAAGAAGAGGGAATTATTTTGACGAGACCTATGCACCCGTAGCTAGAATGGAAGCAATTAGGATGCTTCTTGCATTTGCATGCTTTAATGAATTCAAGCTTTTTCAAATGGATGTTAAGAGTACCTTTTTAAATGGTTTTATAAATCAAGAAGTGTATGTAGAACAACCACCCGATTTTGAAGATCCAAACTTTCCAAATCATGTTTTTAAACTAATAAAAGCTTTATATGGTTTGAAACAAGCTCCTAGAGCTTGGTATGAAATACTTTTAAACTTTTTAATTGAAAAAGGTTTTGAAAAAAGAAAAGGTGGACACTACACTTTTCATTAAAAGAAATGGAAATGGCATATTAGTAGTTCAAATTTACGTTGATGACATTATATTTGGTTCTACTAATGAGTTTTATTGTCAAGAATTTTCTAAGCTAATGCAAGGTGAATTTGAGATGAGTATGATGGGGGAGCTCTCATTCTTCTTGGGACACCAAATCAAGCAAAGGAAGGATGGCATCTTCATCAATCAAGCTAAATACATCAAGGATATGCTCAAGAAGTTTGGCTTGGAGAATGTGAAGCCTCAAGCCACTCCTATGAGCTCATCAATTAAGCTTGACAAGGATGAAGGAGGTAAGTGTGTTGATTCTAAGCTTTATCGTTCTATGGTTGGATCTTTGCTTTATCTTACCGCAAATAGACCCGATATCATGTTTAGTGTTTGCTTGTGTGCTAGGTTTCATGCTAGTCCTAGAGAATCTCACCTTATAGTCATTAAGAGAATCTTTAGATACCTTAGAGATACACCTTGTTTAGGTCTTTGGTATCCTAGAGACTCTTCCTTTGACCTTCATACCTTCTCTAATGTGGATTATGGGGGATGTAAAGTAGATAGAAAAATTACCTCCGGGACATGTCAATTCCTAGGTAGTATGCTCATATCTTGGTTATCTGAGAAATAAAATAGTGTAGCCTTATCTACCACCGAAGCGGAATACATATCGGTTGGAAGTTGTTGTGCTCAAGTTCTTTGGATGAAGCAACAACTCTTAGATTATGGAGTTGATGCAGGTACCATACCCCTTAAGTGTGACAACACTAGTGCAATATGTCTCACTAAGAATCTCATCCAACATTTTAGAACCAAACACATAGAAATAAGACATCATTTCATTAGGGACCATGTCTTAAAGAAAGATGTAGTTCTAGAGTATGTTGACACCTTAAACCAATTAGCGGACATCTTTACCAAACCTCTAGACAAAGAGTGTTTTTGGACTCTTAGGAGAGAGTTAGGTCTAACTAGTCTATCTTGACCTTTTAGAGCCCTTAAATGCAAAAATTTGCTTGAATTTTGAATGATGATCATGCTTATGTGATTTTGCTTCTTAATGCATCTATGCTTGTTGCTAGGGGGAGTATGCATCAGTTTTAGTCTGTATATCTTGCTCATATATCATCCACATGCATTTGGGGTCGTTCAAAGTTAGATTTTTGGACTTATTTGTGTCCAAAATACATTTTCTGGCAATGGCGTATCGATACGGCTGAATGCGTATCGATACGGGTTCTTCAATGAGAATTGGTACAATGCTAACTATATCAATACGGTCACGTGTATTGATACGATATTTAAAAATAATTTAAAATTGTGGAAAAGGGTATCGATACGTTATGTAAGTGTACCGATAAGGTATCGGCTGAAACTTTAATTCGGGCTTTTAAAACGAATCAACTTTTCATTAAAACTCAAACACCCCTTTTTACCTAAAAACCCTAGCCGAAAAACACTATAAAATCCCCTCAAAACTCTTCAATTTTTCACAGAAAACCTAAAATTCTTTGACGGATTTTCATCAACTCATCAAAGCCAAGCTTTGCTAGCAATTTGGTGCATTCTTATATTCTCATTCATCAATTCTCCATAAATCAAGGTATAAACCTTTTCTTTTCTTTTTAATTTTCGTTTAATATCATTGGTTGTTTTTAATTAATTTTTGTATAAAACATATACATATAGTATGAGTTTTTATGTTTTTGCAAAATATCTTTAAAATTCGAAAAAATTTATTCGAATATAAAATTATACCGTATATTTTTCAAATTTGTTTTTTTTTAATTCTTTCTAACAAAATTTTCTTTTATACTTGTATATATTTTTAACCTATAAAATATAGTGTTTTATCAATACCTTGAATTATTTGAATTTTTCTTTGGATTGAACGTGATGATAATTGCATACATGTGTTTCGAATTGTTTTTTATGTTGTTTTTAGGATACTGTCACCTAAAAAGAGACAAAGAAAAGATTTAGCCTCTAGTTCTTCCAATCATATGAGAGATGTTAAGGGAAATCCTAAACCAAACTTCTCTTACATTATCCAACATAGTTTTCCTACCTCTATGGATGTGACCCGTTACAAACTTTTTCAAGGTTTTACTCTTAGAGAAGAACATGTTGTCTCAATCCCTTTTTTAAATTCTAAACGTTTTAAATTCGAATATCTTGATTTGCTTCGTAGATGTAAATTTATGAACTTTTTGAGCCTATCCCCGTTTTTATATCGAAATCTTGTTATAATTTTCTTTTCAAATGCCAAGAGTATTCATGATGCTCAAAGAGAACATGTTATTGCTATTGGATCTCATCTTATGGGCACAACCTTTCGAATTGACCAAAACATTCTTTGTCAAGCCTTTGGTTTTGAAAATATCGGGATTGATGATGAAAACTCTTTGGGTCATGGTCCTCTTGGTTTCGTAACCGTTTTAAATGCCCAAGACCGTATCCTTCATCTCATTATCTCTTGGCTTATTCGTCCCTCTGGTGGAAAGTTTTCAACTATTCGCCAAGTAGATGATTTTTGGCTTCATTGTTTTCGTGAGGGTAAGCGCCCAAATCTTTGCCAAATTATGTTTGCCGACTATGTCCATCTTGTCCAAAACCGTCACATCGACCAAATCAAATCATTTTATCATTCGACGTCTTTGAGTCATTTGTTTCACTCCCTAAAGATAGATTGTTCCCATGACTATCCTGAACCCCTTGGCCAAACCATTGATGAGTGTTCCCTTACCCGTGCACACTTTGCATACATCAACAATGAATGGGTTCGTGTTCCTAGACCTCCTCGCCAAGATGATCAACCAGAGGCTCCACAAGCTCTACAAATTGCTCAAACCTCCCTAGAAGGTCTCACGACTTTTCTCACCGAGCAATTCACCTTCATGCGAACGGACATGAACTAGAGATTTGCGGCCATCGACACTCGTATCACCGCAATCGAAGATCATTTGAGGGAGATGGATCAACGACAAACCTCCATAGATATTTCTCTCACCGCTCTTTATGGCTCTTGGATCAATGCTAACCGTTCTCAAGCCATACGCGATGATAAGGATGATGATGAGGAAGATGATGGTGGGAACAAATAGAGCTTTGCATATCATGCTATATCATTTAGATTTCTAGTTTATGCACTTATCTTTTATGTTAAGAACCTATGCTTTATTTTTTATGTTTTTAGGATATGAGTTTGAAATTATGTTTGAACTTTTGTTTGCTTTGGATATTTCTTGCTTAATGATATTATGTTGCTTCCTTATACTTTAAATTGTGCTTAATGTTTATTATATCCCTATTTTATGCTTTGAATCTTTTTGATCTAACAAAAAGGGAGAGAAGTGTAAAAAGAACCAATTTTTTTGAAAATTTTTGAACCTTTTTGAAAATCTATCTTAAATTAAGGGGAGTAATCTTTTCAAAAGTTTTCACACTTAAAAATTTATACTTGGTTTTGTTATATCAAAAAGGGGATATTGTAAAACTTAAATTGATTATGATATAACAAATTGTATAAGGGCTTATTTGCAAATACAATAATTTTTTTAGTATTTCAAAGACTCACAATTGACAAGCCTTTTTGAACCAAATGATCTTTCAAGACAAATTATTTCAAGCGTTCAAATTTCTCTAAGTGTTTTTCAAGCAAAAATTCAACTTTACGCCTAAGCGTATCGATACGTTTATGACGCATCGATACGAATTTATGCTACTGGAATTTCAAAATACCATAGCATACCAATACGGTTTAGCTCGTATCGATACGATCTTCATATGGGCAAGCTATTAAGGCATAGCGTACCGATACGGTCTCACTCCGTATCGATACGATCCCGATGATGTTAGAAAATCTTTGTATTAAATGATTCGAATGTTGGCTATCAGTTATTAGAATCCTAAATTTTTAAACGATCCTTAACCGTATCGATACGCCTAGATAGCGTACCAATACGCTTTCTGTCAAAACACAATTCAGGATTCCAGTGAGCAAAAATCGTATCGATACGACATTTCGTGCTGATACGCCCATTACAACGACTCTTTCTTCTTTGAGATAGGTACCGATACGGTCCGGAGGGTACCGATACGCTGTGCAGTTGATGAGCATTTATAGCGGGAAAAATGCAGCCCAACGGCTAGATTAATGACCTCAACCACTCAAATGGCTAGAATTCAATGCAAGGGTATAAAAACAAGTCTCCAAAGCTACAACAACAACTATTGAACCTTCAAGCAACACCCAAGCCCTTGAGCTTATAGAGTCAAAATTGTGTACCCAACTTGTAAAATTCTTCATTGTTTATTTTTCTTTCACGTTTGGGAGTGTTTGTTTGTAATTGGGCAATTCATTAGTCTTGTGAGAGATAAATTTCTGATTTACTATCATTTTTTGTAATTGTGAGTGAATTTGATTAAGCTTTGGGTACAAAGCTTAATCGGTTTGTAAGGTTGCCTCATAATCCAAGAAAAGAGAAAGAATCAATAGTGGATTAGTTGAAAATCTTCAGTGAGAGCTAAGGTAGTGGATGTAGAGCTTGTTAGAAGCTTGAACCACTCTAAATTACATTGTCTCAATTTTTCATTTGTTCCTTTACTCCCTTTAAATTTTTAATTGTCAATTCACCCCCTCTTGGCCATTTGCAATTGTGTGATCAACTCAACACGAGATTTCAATAATTATTAATTGTATGTTGAGTCCTTGATATTTTTAATTTTTATTAATCAATTTATTGGTGTTCAACGGTGTTCAACATTAGTGGTGTTCAACGGTGTTCAACGCCCGTTGTAGATTTTCTTTATCAAACATATACTTTAATAATTGAATTTCCGCTTTTTACAATATAGTTATCTATATTTTTAAATCAAACTGGTAACTAGATTTGTCAAATAATACATATTTAGTACTTAAATTTGTTAACTTTACATAAAACTATGCATATTAGATACCAAAAGTATAGATAAATTATTTATTTATTTTAAATTATAATAATTCATAACGTGAAATCCATATCATATTTTCAAATATTTGACACAAGTTTAGTACATATACAATCGTATGATATTCGATAAATATATGTATTAAATTGGTTAATAATAAAAACACGAGCATCACATTTATAAAATGATAAACCGAACATTAAATGTAAAATATTTGAAAATATAAATATTAAATTAATTAAAAAAATACATATATCGTATTTATAAAAAAAACTTTGAGTACTAACTACTAGTAATATATTAAACTAACAATGAAAATGAATTATTTTCGAACTCATTAATGCTCCTTTTGGTGCCGCTATTGAACCTTTGGTTTGAGTTGAGAAATAGCAGTCGGGGAGAAGTTGAAATTTTCAACTTTCCAAAACTTACGTTTAAGAACAAAAATGGTGGGAAAGATGGGTGATGAGAGCTGCAAGTTGGGTGTTCGACTGCGCTTCTCCAAAAGCACGGTGGAGAAATAGCGCCGAACGGACCCTAAGTGGTCTAATTGTAAAAGATGACGTTGTTCTTTCAGATAACTTATATTCGAGCAGGATAGTCTAAAGAACAGATACTACCATATAATCACACTAAAATATTAAAAAAATTATTTTCGAGACAATTAGAAAATATCTTAATTACAAATACTTAAATAAATAGATAAATCCCAATACAATAACATTTTGCAACAATAATTATGGTGAACATATGATCGAGTCAAGTCAAAATATTTTGAGTTAATCTAGTTGTCGAGTTATATTTTATAACTCAAACTTTATTTTCTCAAAAGTTTGAGTCCAGTTCAAGAAAATTGAGTCGAGTGAATTTGTTTTGGTTTTTGTTCAAATTTAATTGTAAAAATTTTATAATAATACGCTATTAATTAGTTTCAATTTAAATGACTTTCTATAACCATATACGATATACATATATATCTTCTTCATATGTGATATACATATTATCATGAAAAATTGAAAGACTCGAGTCGAATTTAAAAATTGATTCGCTAATTACTAAAATATGAAGTTATTAAAACTCTCATTTCATAACTTAAACTTTATTTGCAATATTTTGAGTAGGTTGAATTTATAAAATTACTATTCAAGTCAGTCAAATCAAAATTTTTACATCGAATCAAGCTAAAAAATGATTTTTTTCGAGCCCAGTACCTCTTAGTTAGGGCTGTTCAAAAATACCCGACCCAACTACTCAAACATAAATAATCAGATATTTACCCGAATATTTTTTATCCGGGTCAGGTACCTGGCCTGCCATTTTCTGATCACAAAATTAAGAATTTTCGAGTACTCGATTATAACCGGGTACCCGGATATATTTGAAATTAATATTTTTTTTATATTCAATATACATATTTTTATATTAAACTATTATAAAATATTATTTTTTATATTAAATTAATAAATACATATTTTTCATATTTTTATATTAAAACTAATAAAATATTTTATATTTAAAAATTCGTATTTTTATATTCAAGTATTCAAATACCCGAATTTTTTAAGTAGCCACAAAATTGGAATAAAAACACGGCCATACTTTGAACTACCTGACTATTTGAGTATCCGGTACTTCCGTAATACCGGGTACCGGATTTCAACTCCCCTCCGGTCTTAACCCCTTGTGCCCTTTTTTCTCTTAATAAAATAAAATGTCAAATACTTTTTTACCTTCTCCCACCTCAATTTTCTCTCTGTAAACTTTTGTTATCGATCGCCATTTCTTCGTTAACAAACAACTGAAAACTACTATTGGTTTATAATAATTTTTATTTCATGTTATTTTTATTTTGAGCCAATTCAGATTTTTCCAACCGTTAATTTTTTTTCATTCGATTACAATCGGACGTTTGGCTTTGCCAGTTGGTTCCTCCTCTTCTTCGTGCTGACCAATGTAGCTGGGTTTTCCTCTCTCTCTCAAATTAGGGTTCCTTTTGCAAAATGTGGGGGATTTTGCTATCGAATTATCTGC
Source organism: Hibiscus trionum (assembly GCA_030270665.1). Lineage (NCBI taxonomy): Eukaryota > Viridiplantae > Streptophyta > Magnoliopsida > Malvales > Malvaceae > Hibiscus > Hibiscus trionum. The sequence goes on along the minus strand of BSYR01000020.1, from coordinate 29,021,667 downwards.
AGTCAAGGAATCTGGAACCTTTCTAATGGTTATCGTAATATTCTTTTTTTTTTTCACGGGCTTAGGTTGAAATCTGTTTCTTTTTCTTTGCTTTGTTTTTTTAGCTTCATTTGCTTTTTCCATTCAAAACTAGGGTTTCCGTTTCAAATTTTCGGAAATCTTCTATCAAATGGTGTAGTTAAGGAAGCTGGAGCCTTTCTAATTGTTATAAACAATATGGTTTTACCTTTTTTTCTAAGCTTAGATTAAAATCTCCAATATTTTTCATTGATTTAGCGTTTCAAATTTTGGAGATTTGCTATCAAATTATGTTGAGAAAGCTGGGCACTTTCTAAGAATTACAATAATAGATAAAAAAAATTTCCTTCCATGGGCTATGATTGAAATCTCCAAGTTTTTCTTTGATTTTTAGCTACTTTTTTCCCTCCTCCAAAGCTAGGGTTTCGGTTTCAAAAGGGAATTTTTCCATCAAATTATATAGTTGAGGAAGCTGAGGCCTTTCTAATAGACATAAATAATAATTAAATTTTACCTATTGGATTAAGGGTCTGTTAATTGGAGGTTTCAACCTATTGGTGAAATGGTGATTATTGAAGAAAGTTCAGAACTTCTCTTTTCTTTCCATTAGTTGATCTGTTGGAGGTGTTTCCATTGAGTTTTGAGGGCCTATTGGATTAAGGGGCTATAAATGCTGAAATTTGATTATAATCCCTGTGAAAATAGCTTAGACTAAGTCCCTTTGGGTTATTGGGTATTATTGAATACGGTAGTTTCTTTTGGTCGAGAATGGATCACGTGATTGGTGGTAAGTTCAAGCTTGCAAGAAAGATTGGCAGTGGCTCTTTTGGAGAACTCTATTTAGGTATAATAATCAAAATCTCTTTGATGGCTTGCTATTTTTATAATGGAAAATATGTCTTGTTTTTCTTTTCTGATTTTCATTTTGTTGTTGAAGGGGTTAATGTGCACACTGGGGAGGAAGTCGCTGTCAAAATGGTATGTGATCTTTTCTTGAGGATGTGTTTTTTGGTAGTCTCTTGTGTTGGTCGGCTGATGGATATATATTCCTGTTCCTAATTTCAGGAATCTGTGAAGACCAAGCTTCCACAACTCCATTACGAGTCAAAACTGTATATGCTTCTTCAAGGAGGAAGTAAGTCTCTGTCTCACTCTCACTTCCCTATCTATCTGGAAAAATGATTTGGTACTACAACATATTTCGACCTTAGTTGTATCTGGCATAGCCTTCTTGTACTGCACTATCAATATGAGGGGGAGAGAGGGGGGGAGAGAAAAACATGCAAGCTCTGGTCTGATGGGATCCAATAAAAAAATTATTCATAGCTTTACACCTGGTTGCTGCCAGTTTAAAATGACAATAGGAAGTCTTCTTTCCTTCCATGACTTTTGCAATATCAACCTAGTCTGTAATAATTCTTTCAATATGCAAGTTTGCAGCTTTCTCAGGACATGCTGGCAGCTTCATGTTTTACCTTGTACATTCTAGTGCTTTCATTTTGTTTTTGGTAATATTTCTTAAAGAGCATTTTTTTAAATAACTTGGTGTGATTTCTCTTTGATATAGCTGGCATTCCCCACCTCAAATGGTTTGGACTTGAGGCGAATTACAATGTCATGGTAATTGATCTTCTTGGACCTAGCTTGGAAGATTTGTTTAACTACTGCAACAGGAAACTCTCGTTAAAAACAGTGTTGATGCTTGCTGATCAATTGGTAAGTATATAGTTTTTTTGTTGTGAAGAATACATTTTCAGTTTTTTTTTTCATATTATATTTTCCCTCTTTCCAATCTCTGCCTTTCTTATTCCAGATTGCTAGAGTAGAATATATGCACTCAAGAGGTTTTCTTCACCGTGATATAAAGCCTGACAACTTCTTGATGGGCTTAGGGCGCAAGGCAAATCAGGTACTAGTTATTGTGTTATTTCTTGTATGTTATGTCGGCAAATTAACATGTGCATGCTCATTAGATTGCTAGCACAATCACCTTCAATTTTGGTTACTATAAGAATATTATTCTATTACTGGGAATTGGACTTTGTTACCCTTAAAAGGTGTGATTTATATTATATACATACTGGTATCATTTTCAATTTTTGCTTTTAAATTTTGTCATCACAGGTGTATATCATCGACTATGGTCTTGCAAAGAAGTATAGGGATCTTCAGACTCATAAGCACATCCCGTACAGGTTATTATTTTTCTGTAGACTTCTTAATACAGAATTTCAGATTTGAAGATCTCAAGATTGTATAGTATCTTGTCATAATACATCATACATGCATCAAATTATCAAATTCTTTGCTGCAGAGAAAACAAGAACCTCACGGGCACAGCTCGATATGCAAGTGTGAATACTCACCTTGGAATTGGTGAGTGTATGTAATGAACTAATGACACATTTTCCAACTAGCCACAGTAAATCATATCTATAGATACAAGTTTACTTTTGTTACTTTTATTAACATACATTCTTCTATTTACTGGCAGAGCAAAGCCGGAGAGATGATATGGAATCCATTGGTTATGTGCTCATGTATTTTCTGAGAGGAAGGTTAAGTATATTTTCATTCACTGTTTTATGCATTTTCGGATGATGTTTGATTCTTACTTGTTAATGCATCTTCATTCTTCTTAATTTCTTCCCATTGATTTTGATTCAATTTGCACGATCTCTGCTTCAGCCTTCCTTGGCAGGGGCTAAAAACGGGTACAAGAAAGCAAAAATATGATAGGATTACTGAAAAGAAGGTATCAACTCCTATAGAGGTATGCATCACTTATGCAATCCTTCGACAAGTTGATTTCCTTTTAAGAGAGTTACTAATTTGACTGATGTAGGGATTTCTAATGGTTCTGTCCCGTTTTTTTTTTTGGCATGTTTGATAAATATTTTATACCTTTTTAAGCATTGAATTCTGTGATGGTAAATTTCCCATGACTTGCTATTTCCACTAATGGTCATGAAAGGAGAAGGTTTTAAGTAAGTTTAATATAAAAAAGGGGATGATTTAATTCTTAGATTTTGGTTATAGTGACGTGTAATTCGGTTTTACAAACAAATGGAAAGTACATTGTATGCTAGCATTTGATCCCAAAGTACATTGTTAATCTATCTTATCTCATTATTATTATTTCCTTGTTCAGTAATATTGTTTTTTGTGTTTGTCTAACAGGTGCTCTGTAAGTCATATCCATCTGAGTTTGTAGCATATTTTCACTACTGCCGATCTTTGCGGTTTGAAGATAAGCCAGATTATTCATATTTGAAGAGGCTTTTCCGAGACTTGTTTATAAGAGAAGGTTCGTTATAATCGTCGTGGCTTGCTTATCGATGCTCTTTCTACACATAACATTTTGTTATCTTTTTCTCTGTCTCACACATACTGACCGTTGTTCTCATGGATGTGAAGTTGAACTTTGTTTGTTTCCACCCCCTCCCCATTTTTTTTTGGTTCTGAAATCAGCATTGCTGCAGGTTACCAATTTGACTATATCTTTGACTGGACTTTGTTGAAATACCCACAGATTACTAGCAGCTCCAAAGGGCGGGTAAGTAGTTATAAACTTATAGTTCTCGGCTACTGTCTTCTTGGGATATTATAACTCAGGTTTTCCATCCGTTTCTCAGCAATCTGGCGGAAAAGCAGGTTTGGCTGCAGGACCAGCAGTTGAAAAACCGAAAAAACTCTCAGGTCTGCTTTCTTTCTTCTTCTTTTTTTTTGAATGGAAAAGTGAGCCTTAGTGGCTTAGAATAGAATCATGATATTACACAAGTCTAAGGAGGCTCCACAAGGTCTGCTTTCTTTAACAGTACTAGATCTCTCATCAGGATTACTCAATTGGAACTAAATATTTGTAACTCAACTACTTTGCTTACAAATGGTAATTGTGCTTATTCAAAATAACTTAGGAAATATAAAAGATTGTCATTTATGTTGTGGGTGAGCTCTCATAACATGGATGGGGACAAATATTTCACGTCTTCTTTGGGGAAAAATGGTATTTGATACTTTGATTAATTATGATATGATGTTATCTAATATCTCTCCTTTCCCTTGTTGGTTATTCTCTTGGAAAATGACATTCAGGTGGAAGAGATGCTCGGGATAGACTTGGTACGGTTGAAGCAATTCCTAAAAGACATATTTCAAATACTAGTCCTCGTCGCGATCATTCTAGGTACAAGGCTGCTGAGGATGTCAATTTGCCAAAGCATGGGGTGAGCTTCAATTCCTGATCATTTATAACCAAGGATATGTAGTTGATTTTTTTTCCCTTTTTGCCATACTAAATGATGAGATAAAGGAAGACAATCACGATGAAATGCATAGGTGTATATTATTTTTAGATAATATTGTATTGGTTGACGAGACAAAAAGAGTTGATTCCAAATTAGAATTTTCAAGACAATCACTAGAAGCTTGAGGATTAGATTGAGCAGATCAAGGATTGAGTATATGGAGGGTACGTTTAATAAAAGAAGGAATAGCGATCAAGATGTGATCACATTTGATGGTGAAGTGATACCAACATGGTATGAAATGTCAGGCCAACAAAATGCAAAATATATAAAAAGAAGTGTTAGTCTAGATGTGAATGTTAAAATTGACTTGTGATAAGACTAGAAAGGATAGAGTTAGAAATGAGGAAAATATTGGTTTACGAGTCGGGATAGCTCTTTTAGAGGATATGGTGAGAAAATGTGAAATGTTTTTGTCACGTAGGATGTGGATCGAGGCATGTACTTGTTAGAAAAGTAGAGGCATGATCGATGCATGCACAAGTTAAAATGTTTGAAAGGAAAACAAAGACGGATGCAAGGTGATAAGTAGTTCATATGAAAACTACTAGAACTTGAAGAAATGATTGCGGAAAACAAAGATATTCATTACCTGATGTAGTGTTTTTACATCTAGATTCTTGTAGCTGGTTTTGAATTTATTGCTATTAATGGTTATTATTTGGTTTGGCTTGGATTTTACTTGGGATGAAGATAAAAATGATTCATTTGCCTAATTGAATGTTTTCTTAGCAAAATACCTATGTACCCCATCTTTTAATTTGTTCATTCATTATTGCATTTGGGGGGGGGGGGGGGGGGGGGTCACATCCAACATTCTGATTGTTTATTGGATTGCAGTTTCAGCATCATGATTCGGATAAAAAACGCAGTACCTCTCGATACGGCAGCACTTCAAGAAGAGCTGTAATGGCAAGCAGGGCTAGTTCAGCCGGTGAAGTCAATGACATTCCGCAAAATCGTAAACTACCAACAGCCGGTCGCATCTCTAACACACAAAGAGTCCAACTTGCTGTTGAGGCCAAGGCAGCCCGCACCGCTGCCTTCAGAGGAAGCCGTGATGATCCTCTTCGAAATTTTGAGTTCCTCTCTCTTAAGAAATGATGGGCTCGATCGTAGGCTGATGTTTTTTCATAACTTCGACTTGACATTGTGTATACAAGACATATATAGGAACCATAGTCGCGACTCACGACCCACAAAAACAGCTCGTGACTTCCCCTATTACCAAGATTTTCCCTCCCCTTCATGGCCATTGTAACATGTTTTACACATCATGAAAGACAATTCATGTATCAGAACTTCAGTTGTCATGTGCAACTTGAATAGCTGCAATACAAAATACTGTTATTTTGTTTTCCCCTTTATCCTGAAAAATTCAACTACCGAGTATACTTACATTAATTCCAGTCTATTATTACCATGTTCTTAATAAAGAAAAGGGTTAACTACTGGGATGATCACTTGTGTTTCCTTTCAGTACATAGTTGATCACCGATTTTCAAAAATGACTAGTAAGGTCACTTACATTTTTGATCTGCAAACTTAAACGAGAGGTTGATCTGGCACAATAAAAAAATGATAAATTACCTATATAGTCTTTAAACTATTACTTCACTTTTATTTTAACCACCGAAATAAAAATATTTGTATAATTTCACATTTAATCCCTTTTAGGTTGTACAAAATTAGTTGATGTTCATCCATCCATCGGAGAGCTTAAGAGGCTTAAAATTTTGAACTTGAGAGGCTACAAAAGTCTTAGGAATCTTCCAATCAAAATTGGAATGGAATCTCTACAAACATTCCTTCTCTCGGGTTGTTCAAATCTTTTATGGTTTCCAGAGATTGATTGCAAAATGAAATGTCTAAAAACTCTTGATCTTTCCGATTGTTATAGAGTTGAAATTTTGCCAGAAAGTTTGCAACAAGCAGAGTTTTTGGAAGAGCTTGACTTGAGTGGGATAGCCATAACAATACCACCGTCCATTTTTCGATTTAAAAATCTTAAAGTCTTAAGGTCGTTCACTCTCTGTTTTTTGCTTAACAAAATCTAGCACGTAAGAATTTATATTTTCAATTACCAGTTAAGGGTGTTTTATTTTGCAGGTAAGAATAGAGTTCTATGTTATCATACCTGGAAGTGAAATCCCATAATGGTTCAGCCATCAAAGAGTTGGCTCTTCAATCAAGATGACACTGCCTCTCAATATTTGGAATGATGGTCAATGGACGGGAATTGCTTTCTGCTGCATTTTTGCCAGTGGTGATCTTTTCATGGATGGTGAAGGAGAGAAGAAATAATTTTTTTTTTATAAATATGGAGGATTAAATGTAAAATTATATAAATTATTTTTATTTTAGTAGTCAAAATAAAAGTAAATTAATAGTTTAGAGACTATCTAGGTAATTTATCTTTTTAATTGTGTCAGATCAACCTCCCGTTTAAATTTAACGGTAACAAACGTTTTAGTGACAAAAAATTTACAGATCGAAATCGTAAGTGACCTTATTGGTCGTTTTTTAAAATCGGTGACCAACTTTATACTGGAGGAAACATAAGTGACCATCCCATTAGTTAACCCTAAAGAAAAATAAAAACAAAAAAGTCAACTAAAGTTAAAATAGGTATTCATGTCCAAACCCCCTCAAAAATGAAACTACTGTAATAATCCGAAGGTTTGAGATCGAAACACATGTCAAAATATAATAACTTGTTCTACCTACTTAACACTCAAAATATTAAATTTTTCAGACTAACACCATAATAGTAAACTCGTCGCACAAGCACGACGAGTTCTAAAATAATATTAATATTTTATTTAAACTTTCCGTAGAAGCACGTCGAGTTCCGACCCCCCCCCCCCATTTTCGTTTAAATCTTAATCCATGTCATTAGGATAATCTTAATCTGAACTCGCCGTGCATGTGGGTTAACGGCCGCCGTGATGTCTCAACCTAACACCGTTTGGAAAAAATATGATCGTTCATCAACGGATACAAAGTGAAACTCATATATTTCAAGTTAGGGTTTTTTTCACTATAAATAGGTAGTTTGATGTAAAGAATTGATCACCCAAACATTCTTCAACTTCTTTAGTTCTAGTAAAGCTAGCAAGATTGTGAAGCTGTATGATTTTTGTAGAGCCCCAGAAAAAGCAAGCACGCAAAATATTTCAGAAGATTGAAGGTAATGATTTTTTGAGTTGTTAAATTATGGTGTTTGTAAGTCTGTTTTGGTTAAAATTATTGTGAGATTAGAGATTAGGGTTAGGAAATTATTTAGATATGAGTTATTTTGTTTCATCGGAATATGAAATAGTGTTGAAATTTTGTTATTCGATTGATTTGTTACAGTTTGAGGTTTTTTGGCGTATAATTATTAGAAAAAGAATGGCGTTGTTAAGACGTGAAGAATCGCACATCACGAAAAACATGAAATTATTGGTAATAATTGATTAATCTTTTTTTACGAATTTTAATTTGTTGTTTGTAAATTATAAAGTAGTAATTTAATTTAAATCTTGTGTTTGCAGACCGAGGAGACACTCTTTCGGCCCCGATTGATATGGTGCGATCCGCCTAGCATGCAAATCAGAAGATTTTTGGAGATAGCCGATTTTAGTTACGCGTCAAAGATTCGTGACTTTCAAATCATGCCGCAGTTGATTAATGGGTTGGTGGAGCGTTGGAGACCGAAGACGCACACCTTCCACATGACGTGCGGGGAGTGCACAATCATCCTCGAAGATGTTGCTATGCATCTTGGTGTCTCAATTTCGGGCAGTCCAATAATTTTCCAGAACAAGTATGTTCCGAAAGTTTACTACATCGATTATTTGGGAAAGTCACCAGATGCGGAGGATCTTGCCAGAAAACGTGTGAAGCTGACCTAGCTAAAGAGTGCGTTTGAAGTAGATCGACATTCTACAGTGGCAGAAGTTGCATGCGTTGTGCGGGTCTATATATTGTGCCTTCTCGGTGGAATGCTAATTTCGGACAAATCGAGTTTGCACACACACATGTAGTACTTCTCGTTCTTGGAGATTTCATTCGTAGCAAGAAGATACAGTTGGAGATTTGCAATATTAGATTTCCTCTACCATAAGTTGTGCAAGGCAGCGACACAAACAGTCGTCAATGAGATATTCGTGCACGCCGATATTGGTGGGTATGTGGTGCTGTTACAATCATGGGCTTGATATAGGCTTTCATTCTTGGCACCTATTTGCAACACACCGTATGAATTCCCACTTGCTTCAAGGTAATAATGTTAATTCACATAATTATTCTAAATGTTGTTTAGGAAAAGCATGATGTATGTATGTATTTGTATTATGCATATGGGCCCAAAATTAAAAAAAAAATGTTGCAGGCCAATTTAATCCTCGAAGTTAGAACGAAGATTGACTTCTACCGCCAAGATCAGGTAATGCAAATTTGCTTTTCGTTGATAATTGTAATATTAAATTTAAGGTAAATTACTCAGGTGACCACCAAAATATTTGAGTATACCTATTTTGACCACTGAACTAGGCAACTCGTCAATCAGACTATCAAAATTTTAAATTGGTCCTATTTTGACCATCGCCGTTAAAAAACTAACAGAGGGGTGATGTGACAGTTAACAAAATTTTGTAAAATTACACATTTGGTCCCTATTATTTACCTATTATATCAATTTAGTCCTAATTTTAATTTAATTAAATAAGATTACTCAACCAATTAGATTATGACACGTGTCATCACCCAATTGGATAAATTTACTCAAATTTTAATTTGTTTTATTTAATATTTAATATCTTAATTCAATAAATATATTAAAATAAATATATTAAATATTAAAAAATAAACTAAAATTTGAGTAAATTTATTCAATTGGGTAATGACATGTGTCATCGTCTGATTGGTCGATTAATTTTATTTAATTAAATTAAAATTCAGACCAAATTGATATAATAGGAAATAACATGGATCAAATATGTAATTTTATAAATTCCTATTAACTGCCACATCACCTCTCTGTCATGTAACGACCCGAACTCTGGGCTTTGCAAAATTGGGCCTCGGGCCCAATTTAATTAGGCCTTATGTTCGGCAGCCCAAATTAAGGATAGTTGGATTTGGGCTTTGAGATAAATTAAGGAGATAATACGTGGGAGAATAATTTAAAAAGAAAAAAAAAAGAATTTTAAAATAAAGGTGTTAGTGATTTGATGGAGAGAGAAGGAAGAAGGGAAATGAGATATTTTGAGAGAGAGAGAGAGAAAAAAAAAAGAGGGAAAGAGAGAAAAAGCAAAGGGAGAGGTTTTAAACCTCGATCTATGGATGTCGGAGTCGTCGCGCACGACACTGCCGGTACCATTGGAAAGGTCTCGTCGAGACGAGTACAGGGGTGGTCATCTCACTGCCGTCCGAGCTGCTTTTTGCTGGAGTAGAGAGAAAGAAGAAATAGGGGAAGCTCGTTTAGCACGTTTCGATCGTCACAGCCGCAAACGAAGGTCACCATCGGAACCAGCGACCGAAGAAAAGCGGGGCTAGAGCTTGCCACCGCCGTCCAGCCACCAGAAGATGGCTCACGCACTGCCCCTGCAGGTGGGTGTGCGTCTGGCCTGGCGGGTGCACGCTGCTTGTATGCACCGCGCCGCACGAGATAACTGCCCGCGGGTGCACCTTACCTCCCGTGCACTCGCTCGCACCAGATCCCGCACCTAGGGTGCACACCGCTTACCATACACCTGACCGCACCAGATCACCAAGGTTGACCAGAGTTGACTAGGTCGTTGACCGACGTTGACTTTTTTGAGGGGGACCCTACTCGAGGGTTTCTCGATGTTTCGGATCCAATGACGCAGTCCATTTCACCAAATTCGAACCTGTGAACTATTTTTACGCATTTGACCCTTCAAATTCCTTAAAGTATGTGTTTAAGTGATACTTATGATATTAATTGGTATACGAGGATTATTCGAGAGCAGATATCGGGTCAAGTGGAATGTTCGGGAAACTCGGATGAGGATTTTAGCGATATCAGCTTAAGGTTAGTACACCTTGAACTTCAATCACTTTATGAGCATCATAAATGTGATTGCCTTGCGTGCTATTGTCAGTAAAATAGGTTGTTGATAAATACGCATGTTGTGTACCACTAGTATGAGACTTGTATGTATGAAATGCACGATTATGTCACGAATATGATGTGACTTGTGGAGGCTTTAGAGACTGTGTAGGGTCGTTCGAGATGCTCGTATGATTATTCGATGATTGTTTGATTGATTGAAATAATTGTGATGCCTTGTAGCAAGATTGATAGATTTATAGTTTGAATGCCTGAGTCCTTGAGTTTTAATCCAATAAGGAAAGATATGATAATGGGAAATCTAAATAAATAAAGTCATAATTAATAAAAGAGGTTGATTCTTGATCCAATACTTCCAAAATAATGGAAATATCTATAAAAGTGGGCTTATTCTCGGATTTGATGCAATAAGTCAGATTCTTCATGTCAAAAACCAGATTCGCATCAGTTAAAAGGCGTGGTCACGCCTTATCGAAAATGAGCTTTTGCCTAGTTCTATTTTCTTCCAAACGACTTGATCTTCATATGGGAAGCTAAAAACATGCTTTTGAGCTGATTTTCACCATTTCATCCATATTTCACCAACTAAATCTAAACAAACATAATTCACCCAATAAAGAAGATATTATAACTAGAATATGAAGGGTTTAATCACACCAAAGTGTATACTTATAACCTATCAGTCTTCATCTATGACAAATCTTAATTTGGTGTTAATATGGTTTAAAAACGGTAGGAAACCACTTAAACTACCTTCCATAAATTGTAGGGTTGATTTGGGATCTTGCCTTTGGGTTTTGGGTGACTTGTTTGTAATAGCAACTATAGGGATCCTTGGTGGATCATGTGTGGTTACGTGGCAAGTAAGGGCACTTGTGTGGTTGGGTCTTATTGACTGATGTGATCTGGATACCCAGAGAAAGAGTGTTGCAACACCATGGTTAGAGATGTCGAGTGTACGTTCCTGAAGCTGTGTGGCACTAAATCTCATTCGAAGATGCTCGACGAGAGATTTCGAGCATGGGTGTACGTTCCCGAAGCTGTGTGGCACCGGGTATCACCTAAAGAGTGTACATTCCCGATGTTGTGTGGCACCGAGCCTCACTTAGAGTGTACGTTCCCGGAGCCGTGTGGCACCAGGTCTCACTCCAAGTTTGTGGTTATGGCATTGTGTGTTTTGCTCGGAGGATTCAGTGGGATCTCGAGTATGGTTGGGCCTTGTGGGCCATGTGTGATGATTGTTATGATGAGAGCATGTGTTTAGGCAACTATTGGTAGCATCATATGTTTATTTATCTCTCCTTATTGCACGTACTAGCTTGCATGCTTATGTTTATGATTAGCATGAAGTATAGTAGAGTACATGTGTACCACTGAGCTTTGTAAGCTCAACGCTCGAAATCATTGTTTTCGTGCGTAGGATGATTGTTGGATCGTGGGATTGAGGAGCACTATCGGTTTGAGATTTTAGCATGTGGAGGATTTTAGAGTACAATACTTGTGTTTAGTAGGCTATGTATTCATAGGACCTTACGTGGTCGAGTCTGTAATTCTTACTTTTGAAATTGTATTTTTCAAGTCAAATGTTTAAATGTTTTAAATAAACATGAAGCTCCTTTGTGACGGTTTAAATTGTTAATCTATGTTTTTAACTGTTGGGTTTATATGGTTTGGAAAATAACTTGTTCAGGCTAAACCCATTTTAAGGAATGTTATGATTTTGGTTTGAGCTTGAGGCCCAATTGTGACATCCAGGTCGGGGGTGTTACACGTCACCCCCTCCGTTAGTTTTTTAATGGCGATGGTCAAAATAGGACCAATTTAAAAGTTTGGTGGTATGATTGACGAGTTGTCTAGTTCGGTGGTCAAAATAGGTACGCTCAACTAATTCGGTGGTCACCTGAGTAGTTTACCCTTAAATTTATTTATATGCGACATAATTTTTTTTTATTATGGGCAAATTGTTGCAGTTCCAATAGATGCCATATTTGGATGATGATAGTCGAGCATGATTCCAAATGAAGCGTACGAAGATGCCGAAAATTGGTGTTTCGTAATGCCATTGATACATTTTGCGATTGTTGAGATGTTTTATGGTAATCGGGTCCTTAGGCAGTTTGGATACCACCAGTATGTGCCGAAGGAGTCGATCAACATGGATGATATAGAATGGGTGTACTTTACGTGGTAAGAGTGAATCGAATTGGCCTAAAAAATATTCATCATACATAGCATAGTGGCATGAAAGGTCAAACAGATTGCCTCCTCGTGTTCCCTTGGGAGTGGATGATTTTGATTTGTCGATTTTTTAGTACCACCAGTGGTTTGTGGCACACAGCAAATTGTACTTGATGACCCAAGCCCAACGAGATGCTTTTCTTGTTTTGTTTCAAACCCGACAAGCCCAGGAAACATCGAGTGAGTCTTCATCGGGTGCGGGGTCATCTAGAGGCAGATCTGGGGGAGGAAAACTAGAGGTAAATTTAGAGGTAGAGGTAGACGCGGAAGAAGAGAGGTTGAACCGGAACCAGAATCTAAACCAGAACCTCCATTGCCAGCGTTTGATGTTGGCTCTTATCCACCGTCATATGGGTCCCCGAGTTAGGATCAAGCTCTGCAAATTACACAAAGGCCATGGAATTTGCAAACTCTATATGAAGTAGGCGTGTGGAGAGGTGGACCTAGTATTTAGGGCACTCAAGGATAAGGATCTGCAGCACAAGTGCAAGTATCTACAGGTCATTCTAAAATATTCATGTGCCAAAGTTTATTGTCCCTCAATCTCAATACCATGAGCTATAACAACATGATATGGAGTACATGACATCAATAATGTTGACAACGTCCATATCAGGTCCTATATTCTCAGGTGATGTTGGGGAGTTGGTCCGAGTATGTTCAATGAATCGCGTCGTGTGAATCTAGATCTTGATGATGACACAGACACGAAGGAGAGATAGGATGTGAGTGGTGGAGGTGTCGATGTTGATGATAATGATGATGAAGAAATGACGATTTAGCCTCGAGTTCGGCATGGGCCGCATTTCTATGACCAGACGCACTCAAGACACCACCAAAGCCTAAGGCCCAAGAGAGAAAGAGGACCAAGAAGAGGAAGATAGATAAATTTAATTTATTTTGCAGTAGTTGTTTAGTTGTTTTGTCTTTTAATTAATTCCAGAAAAATTAAATGAATAGTTGTTGGATATTTATCTTTAAATTTTAGATAAATTGACCTTTTTAATTTTAACTAATTTAAAATATTAGTTAGATAAAATTAATAAGTTAACTAATATAAATACTACTTTAATTACTTTTCAATTAATTAATTTTTATAATAATTTCAAAACTGATTTTTTTTTGCTAAAAAGGACCGTAATAATATATTACAAAGTGGCATTGCATGAAAATCGAGTTTCGGGTGTTTAAAAATAATAAATGAATTTAATACATGTTGCACAATACAATGCTCATTAAATAAATAATAAATTTTATACATTTATCGTAAACAACGGTTACAAATAAATGTAATACATTCGTGTAATATTGTGCCTTTGTGGCCTACCCGTAACATTGTAAGGAGAGCAACATTTAGTGCAACACTGCGACCTTATGGCCCAGAGGCAACATTTGAGTTTCATCGTAAATAATGTTGTAAGAAGAACTTTGTGTACGTAATTCATGTTGCGCAGTTTTTCGACCGTTGATCACTTGCGAGAGTGTTGTAAGGCACCGTACAATTGAGGCTGACTATATGATTTCTTCCAGCCCCATACTAGTTAAATAGGACGACCGTACATGCTCGAAAACATGCCATACATTTAAGAGTTTACACCATTGTCAAAGGCCTTTGTTGTTAACACTATTTAGTGTTCATTAATCCGTTTGATGCTTTTGCGGTAGATGAATCGAGTGTAAATACTCCTAACGATGTAGCTATGCGACTGACTGTATAGCGTAATTAATGTTGTAAGGAGATCTTTGTAAAAGTATATGACACATTAAACTATTTTGAGAAAAAAGTTATAACTGTAATAGATAGATACTTGTGGAAGAAAATCAACATATAAAAATCGAAAACGAAGGTATGGTATGAAAAAAAAAGATTTAACATTTATAAACATTTTTTGTATCATCGGACACTAGTTTTCACGCCTATTTTTATGGGAATATGCATGAGTTAAAAGTATGCATATATTCTCAGAGTTGTAGATTGCAGATGAATATATGCAAGCTTTTTAAGGCAAGATTCAGATCATTTTTTAATGCGAGAACGAACGGCGGACACGTCGTCCCATACATAAACACATGTACGTAATGGTGGCGAAAAAACTGTGGGCAACAAAACATCCGAACACGGCGAAAAATATGCCTAAACATCCCTATGGAAGTCATCTTTGTATGTTTTTCAAGGCAAGATTTGAAGAATTGTTCGAATGTGCGAACGAACCGCAGACACGCCCGTCCCATAGATAAACACATGTACGTAATATTGGCGAAAAACGCGGGCCAAAAAATATTCGAACACGACGAAAAATATGCCTAACCTATGGAAGTCATGTGAACTCTGATTTAGTCATGGTTTTCTTTGAATTTCAAGATTTAAAATCAAGAAGTTATTATTAAAAACACATTGATTATTATTTCACCCTTATTTTTTTCAAATTAACAAAATAAGTCCCTAAAGTTATGAAACTTTATTCTTTAGTCCCTATATGTCAAAAAATTGAACTATGCGTTGAAAAATTTCTTCTTATTTAAGTCAATACATGAACTAAACCTATAAGAATATAAGCTGATAAAAATACTTAGATATAAGTCTTGAAACTTTTGTAGAATTACACATTAATCAGGAACTTTAAAAAACTTTACAATTTAGTCCATATTGGCTAAGAACTTTTGTAGAATTACACATTAATCACATGATTTCCCACTTCTTTGAGGCGGAGGCGGCAGTGCATGCACGAGGGCATGGTATACATTTAGGAGCCTTACACCATTATCAAAGGCCTTCGTTTGTCAAAGCCTTACACCATCGTGGCAGATGCCGAAATTTGGTGTTCAATTATGCCGTTGCATATTTCAAGGCAGCTGACTCAAGTGTAAATTCTCCTAAAGATATAACTATGTGGCGGACTACACAACATAATTAATGTTGTAAGAAGAACTTTGTAAAAGTGAATAGGTGACAGTGTATGCAAGGCCGCATGCCATACATTTACGAGGCTAACACTGTCATCTGAAGGCCTTTGATGTTGACACCATTTGTGATGTGAGCACATATTCACCAGCGCTTGATGTTGATCCGAAGGTCTTACCGTTAGGACCAATTACGCGATCTCGGGCGCAACGTTTCAGGGAAGCTTTTTTCCTTACTTGTGCTAACATTTCAGAATCATTTGATAATGTTTGTGCCTTAGATAGTAAGCCTTTTAATGTGTTGCATATTGATATGTGACATGTTTAGGTTATATTACGTATTAGGTATATTTAAATATACATATAATATGTTACGCGTGTTGGATTAGTTTGACATGACTTATAATATTTCTTATACTTATATTATTTATTATGTGTGTTTACGTATGTATATAACATGTTACGTGTGTTGGATTAATTTGACATGACTTATAATATTTCTAACTTGTTGATAGGATCAAGTGTGATCGATTTGCATGAGCCATTGGGAGATGCAGCCGAATGTTGCTTGCACGTGAGCCACGTAAAGATTTCCATGCAACAGAATTAACGCATGAAATCCCATGCTTGTGCACCAATTCCATTTGAAATTCACACATGTGCGGATAAGCACAAGGGAGTTGTGCTTTGAATTTTAGTTTTTCATGCACAATTAACATGTGCTTTAATCCCTTTTGGCTCCCCACACTTGGAATGTATGGCTAGGATAATTTACCGCCCATGTAGAAGTTATTTTGTTTCTTAATTTTAAATTTTGAGTTGGCAAATAATAGCCACATATAGGATTCGGCCAACTTCCCCTATGCTACTATATATATAAGCCAAATTATACTTTGTAAAGGTTACACACTTTAATGAATAAATTATTTTGTGAGATTTTCTCTCAAATTTGGTTCTTTTTAGAACTTTTTCTTTGATACTTCGGGTTCTCAATTGTTCGATAATTGAAGGGTCCAAGTCCGTATTCGAGCAAATTCAAGATAAGGTTCGGGTTCGTTCAACAGATTGTTCGAGTTCTTCCTTGGAGTTTGTTCATCTTTTCCGACTACGAAGAACATATTCGATTCGGGTTTGCATAACAGATTATGCAGGTTCTTTCGAGTTCATCGTGTCAAATTCAAGAACGTTGCTACCGTTGTTGAATGCTTGAAGAACTCCATCTTCATCGTTCAAATTATCCTAAAATTTCTGCAACTTTCTTCTCTCCCAATTCTTATTTTTCTTTTCTCTTTCATTTTTTTATTTAAAAAATCTAACTTCAACATCATGTTTGTTTCTATTGCAGAGAATTGCTTGCTATTATCCTAGATCCGTGAATGAACGAGGAATGTTGTTTTCACCATCAACACCCTTGTATCATATGGTAATCAGAGCTTTGGTCGGATTTTAGCACTTTCTGCACTACCAGACATCAAAATATATATATACAAAAGTTAAAAAACGGAAAAAAAATTCTGAAAAAAAAGTCAAATTTTTTTTTCGAATTAAAAAATATATATATACGGAAATTCAAAAAAGAAAAAGAAAAAGAGTGATGAATTGTGTAGAATAAAAAAACAGCATTGTTGAAAAGTTTTGATATGTTGAAGGATGTGTCTATCTTACCTTGAAATGCTTTGTAATCACCCGAAAATCAACTTTTCTTGTTTGTTCCGGAGATAGGATGGTGGTAAGCATTTCTACTGCGTAAGTTGCTAAATTCTTGTTCTTTTAGCATCCTTTCTTTCATTTCATATTGTTATCTTTTTTTTCTTTCTTTCAGCCCAATTCTCAACTTTCATTTTTTATTTATTTCTTTTCTCATAACCCTTATCTTTGTTCTAAAAATATTCACCCGTCACCCGTTGTTTTCTTTCAATTTGACAACACTTGCAGAATCTGAACATCAGAATCAGTTCCTTTAAAGAACTAAGTACGAGAGATTGAGGGAAAAGGCAAACAGAGCGTGTGAGAACAGAAGGGGAGACAAAAAGAGCCATTCGAGTATTCTCCCGAGTGAAACACGAGTGCTGAGTGTTAATTCCTTATTTTCTTGAGTGCAAATTCTTTGGAGTGACTAGTGAGGATTTTTGTTGTGTGATTGGTGAGGACTACTTTTTTTTCTTTTATTTCTAACCTTTAACCAGTTTGTTTGTTTTTTTTGTTGTTAATTATGGCAGGTTCCGATGATCACACGGTTGAACATGATCCACTGATTCCTCAAATGCAAGCCTTAGAGAGAATGATGCAATGAGTAGTGGCTACCGCCTTAGAGCCATTACAGTCGAGGATGAATAGGTTTGACGGAGGATCCAACTCTGTTAATGATGTATTGAACGAAAATGAAGACGAACGGTCACCGAGGCAGCATATTCCTAGACAAGGACGTGTGCAACAGGTAGACGATAATTTGACTAAAATTAAGGTTGCTATTCCTTCTTTTCAGGGACGCTCAGATCCTGATGCATACTTGGCTTGGGAAAGCAAAGTGGAGCACATTTTCGAGTGTTATAATTACTCGGAACAGAAGAAGGTTCGATTAGCAGTAACAGAGTTTGTTGATTATGCCTTGATATGGTGGGACCAGTTACTGCTTAGCCGTAGACATACTGGTGATGACCCAGTTGCAACATGGATCGAGATGAAGCGACTAATGCGTAAAAGTTTGTTCCTATTCACTATCATCGTGATTTGTTTCAAAAGTTGCAAAATTTGAAACAGGGAAATAGGAACGTTGAGGATTATTTCAAGGATATGGAAATGGCTATGATGCGTGCAAATATCGAGGAAGATCGAGAAGCTACCATGGCACGTTTTCTAGCAGGGTTGAACACCGAGATTGCCAACGCTGTTGAGTTACAGCATTATGTCGAGGTTGATGACATGGTGCAGATGGCAATAAAGATTGAACGACAACAGCGCAGGAAGTCTTCAAATCGAGGTAACCCTTCCTTTAAATCCTTTTCAAATCCATTATATACTCCTAACAATTCCAGGAAACAAGCACCGCAAATGCCACTTCGGATTCGAGAGCAAGGCGAATCCAGCACACCAAAGCCTCCCGTTACTGATAATGGGCGTGGAAAACAGCAAGTGGTGGTAAAAGAACGATCGCGAGATATCCAGTGTTTCAAGTGCCTTGGAAGAGGACATGTTGCTAGTCAATGTCCTAACCGGAGGGTTATGTTGATGTGAGATGATGGTGAGATTGAGTCAGATTCCGAGGAGGAAGTGCATGATGTCCCTATTGAAGAGGAAGATGAGACCGACCTAGAGGTTCCTGAATCTGGTAAGGTAATGGAACTTTTGGTTATTAAAAGAAGTCTGAATGTGCAACAGGTACCAGATGATCTACAGCGTGAGAATATCTTTCACACACGATGCAAGGTGCAAGACAAGGTATGTGTTGTGATTATTGATAGCGGTAGTTGTACTAATGTTGCCAGTTCAGTGATGGTTGACAGGTTAGGTCTGAAAACGACAAAGCATCCTCATCCATATAAGTTACAATGGTTGAATGATGGTGGCGAGCTTAAAGTGACCAGACAGGCTATGGTACCATTTTCAATTGGAAACTACAAGGACGAGGTCCTTTGTGATGTTGTGACGATGGATGCTACTCACCTTCTTTTGGGATGCCCTTGGCAGTATGACAAGAAGGTAATGCATGATGGTTATACAAATCGTTACTCTTTTATGCATGCAGGTAAGAAGATCACTTTGGCTCCTTTAACACCGAGTCAAGTGTTTGAAGATCAGGCAAGCTTGAAAAAGAGTAAAGAGACTGCAAAAGAGAAGAAGAAGATGTCCGTGTATGCGAGCAGTAGCGAAATCAGGAAATGTCTTTCCTCTCAACAATCTGTTCTTATTTTGATATTTAAAGATTATTGTTTATTGACAGATTTTCCTACTGATCTACCTTCACCTATTTTGACACTTTTGCAGGAGTTTGAGGACATGTTTCCAGCTGAAACACCGAAGGGATTGCCACCTCTTCGTGGCATTGAGCACCAGATTGATTTCATTCTAGGTGCTACTATTCCGAACCAGCCAGCTTATCGAACCAACCCTGAAGAGACGAAAGAGCTTCAAAGACAAATTACCGAGTTGATGGACAAGGGTTACATTCGAGAGAGCTTGATTATGTGTGTTGTTCCGGTGCTGTTAGTGCCGAAGAAAGATGGTTCTTGGAGGATGTGCGTAGATTGTCGAGCTGTGAACCAGATCACGATTAAGTATCGTCATCCCATTCCAAGACTTGATGACATGTTGGACGAGCTTTGCGGAGCCGTCATCTTCTCCAAAATTAATTTGAGAAGTGGTTATCATCAGATTCGCATGAGAGAAGGCGATGAGTGGAAAACAGCCTTCAAGACAAAGCTAGGTTTGTACGAATGGTTAGTAATGCCTTTTGGTTTACCTAATGCACCTAGTACTTTTATGCGTTTGATGAATCATGTTCTGCGATCTTTCATTGGTAAATTCTGTGTTGTATACTTTGATGATATCTTGATCTATAGCAAGTCTTTACAGGATCACGTAGGACATTTGCGAGCTGTTCTGCAGTTTTTGCGAGAAGAAAGATTGTTTGGTAACATGGAGAAGTGTGTATTTTGTACTGACAAACTCACATTTCTTGGTTACATTGTTAGTTCTCAGGGAGTTGAAGTTGATCCTGAGAAGATAAAGGCAATTCAGGAATGGCCAAGACCGACATCGATTACTCAGGTTAGATCATTTCATGGTTTAGCGAGTTTTTATCGACGGTTTGTTCCTAACTTCAGTTTTATTACCGCCCCCTTAACTGGGATTATAAAGAAGAATTTGGTCTTCTCATGGGGTAAAGAACAAGAAGATGCCTTTTTGAAAATTAAAGATTGTTTGACTAGAGCACCTGTGTTAGCATTACCTGATTTTGATAAAATGTTTGAAATTGAATGTGATGCTTCTGGAATTGGTATAGGTGCCGTTTTGATGCAGGAAAAGAGGCTCGTTGCTTACTTTAGCGAGAAATTGAGTGGTGCTATATTGAACTATCCGGTTTATGATAAAGAGATGTATGCACTGATTCGGGCATTGGAGACATGGCAGCATTATTTGTTGCCTAAGGATTTTGTGATCCACACCGACCACGAGGCTTTACGTTACATCACAGGTCAGCATAAATTGAATAAACGACATGCTAAGTGGGTTGAATTCTTATAATCTTTTCCTTATGTCATTCGTTGCAAGAAAGGGAAAGAAAATGTCGTTGTTGATGCATTGTCACGTAGGTATGCACTTTTGAGTTATCTTGATTCACATCTGATTGGTTTTGCATATATTCGTGATTTATACCCTGATGATCCTGATTTTAGAGATAATTTTAATGCTTGTTCGAAAGGTGCAGATGGAAAGTTTTACAGGCATGATGGCTATCTTTTCAAGGAAAACATGATTTGCATTCCACAGGGTTCGATGCGTGATATTCCGCTTCGTGAGGCACATGAAGGTGGATTAATGGGTCATTTTGGTGTCACTAAAACGTTACACACACTGAAGGAGCATCTGTTTTGGCCAAAGATGCGCAGAGATGTTGAAAGGTATTGTGAACGTTGTGTGACATGTAGGAAAGCAAAATCGAAGGTTTCACCACATGGTATGTACTTACCTCTACCTATTCCTGATTCCCCTTGGACTGATATTTCCATGGATTTTGTTTTGGGATTGCCTCGAACTAGAAATGGTAGAGATAGTGTATTTGTTGTGGTTGATAGGTTCTATAAGATGGCACATTTCATTGCATGCCATAAGACTGGTGATGCTGTTAATGTGGCTAACTTGTTCTTTAGAGAAATTGTTCGTTTACATGGTATTCCTAGGTCGATTGTTTCTGACAGGGATGTAAAGTTTTTGAGTCATTTCTGGAGGACTCTTTGGAGCAAAATAGGTATGAAACTTATGTTTTCTACTACTTGTCACCCCCAAACTGATGGACAGACTGAGGTTGTTAATCGTGTCTTATCTACTTTGTTGCGTTCCATCATTAAAAAGAATATTAAGACTTGGGAAGATTGTTTGCCACATGTTGAATTCGCTTATAATCATGCTATACATTCTGCTACGAAAATGTCACCGTTTGAGGTTGTTTATGGTTTTAATCCTATTACGCCTCTAGATCTGTTGCCTTTGCCACAGGAACATGTGATAAGCAAGGACGGAAAAGCGAGAGCAGATTATGTGAAGCGTTTACATCAACAGATTAAGGAGAACCTAGAGCGGAGGACTCGGCAGTACGAAAAGCAAGCAAACAAGGGAAGAAAGTGAGTCACCTTCGATGTTGGTGATTGGGTTTGGGTTCATTTCCGAAAGGAACGATTTCCAGCCCAAAGGCGGTCCAAGCTGTTACCGCGAGGAGATGGTCCTTTTCAGGTGTTGGAGAAAGTGAATGACAACGCCTACAAGTTATATCTACCCGGAGAATACAATGTAAGTGCCACATTTAATGTTTCTGACTTAACCCCTTATGATGATTCTACAGATTTGAGGACAAATCCTTTTCAAGAAGGGGGACGATGTGAGCACATATTCACCAGCGCTTGATGCTGATCCGGAGGTCTTACCGTTAGGACCAATTACGTGATCTCGGGCGCAACGTTTCATGGAAGCTTTTTTCCTTACTTGTGCTAACATTTCAGAATCATTTGATAATGTTTGTGCCTTAGATAGTAAGCCTTTTAATGTGTTGCATATTGATATGTGACATGTTTAGGTTATATTACGTATTAGGTATATTTAAATATGCATATAATATGTTACATGTGTTGGATTAGTTTGACATGACTTATAATATTTCTTATACTTATATTATTTATTATGTGTGTTTACGTATGTATATAACATGTTACGTGTGTTGGATTAATTTGACATGACTTATAATATTTCTAACTTGTTGATAGGATCAAGTGTGATCGATTTGCATGAGCCATTGGGAGATGCAGCCGAATGTTGCTTGCACGTGAGCCATGTAAAGATTTCCATGCAGCAGAATTAACGCATAAAATCCCATGCTTGTGCACCAATTCCATTTGAAATTCACACATGTGCGGATAAGCACAAGGGAGTTGTGCTTTGAATTTCAGTTTTTCATGCACAATTAACAAGTGCTTTAATCCCTTTTGGCTCCCCACACTTGGAATGTATGGCTAGGATAATTTACCGCCCATGTAGAAGTTATTTTGTTTCTTAATTTTAAATTTTGAGTTGGCAAATAATAGCCGCATATAGGATTCGGCCAATTTCCCCTATGCTACTATATATATAAGCCGAATTACACTTTGTAAAGGTTACACACTTTAATGAATAAATTATTTTGTGAGATTTTCTCTCAAATTTGGTTCTTTTTAGAACTTTTTCTTTGATACTTCGGGTTCTCAATTGTTCGATAATTGAAGGGTCCAAGTCCGTATTCGAGCAAATTCAAGATAAGGTTCGGGTTCGTTCAACAGATTGTTCGAGTTCTTCCTTGGAGTTTGTTCATCTTTTCCGACTACGAAGAACAGATTCGATTCGGGTTTGCATAACAGATTATGCAGGTTCTTTCGAGTTCATCGTGTCAAATTCAAGAACGTTGCTACCGTTGTTGAATGCTTGAAGAACTCCATCTTCATCGTTCAAATTATCCTAAAATTTCTGCAACTTTCTTCTCTCCCAATTCTGATTTTTTTTCTCTTTCATTTTTTTTATTTAAAATATCTAACTTCAACATCATGTCTGTTTCTATTGCAGAGAATTGCTTGCTATTATCATAGATCCGTGAATGAACGATGAATGTTGTTTTCACCATCAACACCCTTGTATCAATTTGGTGTTCATTTATCCGATTGATGCTTTTTCAGTAGATGGATCGAGTGTAAATGCTCCTAAAGATATAGCTTTGCGATGGATTGCACTGCGTAATTAATGTTGTAAGGAGAGCTTTGTGCACGAAATTGGGGCTGCCAATATGAATTGTGGCAGACCCATACTAGTTAACTAGGTGGTAGTGCACGCATGCCTACATGGAATACATTTTAGGAGCCTTACACCATTTTCAAAGGCGTGGAGATGTTGACACCATTGATGTTCAATTATGCCATTGTTGATTCTGCGACAGATGACTCGAGTGTAAATGCTCCTAACGTTGTAGCTATGCGGCTGACTATATAGCGTAATTAATGTTGTAAGAACTTTGTAAAAGTTAATGATACATGTAACTTTTTTGAGAAAAAAGTATGAAGGTGTTGTATGGAAAAGAAGATTTAACATTTGTAATTTTTTTGTATAATCGAACATTAGTTTTCACGGTTATTTATAGAGAATATGCACTTAAACTCGCCATGCATGTAGCACGCGTTATAAGTGTCATATTCGTCTAAACCCGCATAGATTGCAGGGAAAGAAATGATAGGTGCAACTCGTCGTGCATGGACGGCGAGTTTCCCTAGATGCAAGTTTTAGGCGAATATATGTAGGCTTTTCAATGCAAGATTAGGAGCATTTTTCGAATGCGCGAACAAACGACAGACACGTCATCCTAAAGATAAACACATGTATGTCATGGTGGCATAAAAAATACAGCTCAAAAAGCATCCGAACACGGTGAAAATTTTTCCCAAACACCTCTATGGAAGTCATCTTGGTAGGTTTTTCAAGGTAAAATTCGGAGCGTTTTTCGAATGTGCAAACCAACGGCTTTTTTGATATTCAAGTTAAATACTTTTGGCATAATATAATATAAGTACATATGAAATTGAATACATGTAATCATTCACCATAATACAAAATAGTTAAAATTATATTTTTCATGATGTAAATACATACGAAAATAATAAAAATCAATCATTCACCATATTTGGTCACTTCTTTGATATGTGGTGGGTTGTTTACGGTAGAAAAGGAGTCGTCAACATGAAATATCACATGCAGTACCTCCATATTCATTATGGAAGCATATGAGTGCTGCATGGAATAATCATGGAGCTGTTGACCATGATCAGCTGCATTTATATGAAGCTGTGTAATGCTTCATCCCGATAAGAAGACCATGTCGAGGCTCACATTGAACTGGTACGTTGAGACATACTCATCATATCTAATGTTGTAAGAAGAGCTTTGTTGGCGGAATTGATCGAAAAAATGACGAATTCTATAAGAGAATTTACGAGCAACCCTAAATCTGACATCGAACAATACATATTGAAAGATGTGTGTTAAAGAACATAATCAGATAGGTATTTATAGTTGGAAATTTGGATGTAACTCGCCATGCATGATTGGTGAGTTTAGCTACATTGTTAACTCTAATTATGAATTTTTTTCATTTGCTTTCTGATTCAGTCGTCATTTTTTAGAAAATGTTAGGTGAATATGCATTGAATACGCGATTACATTTTATAAATTTAATAAAATGATAGATGTCGAGTTATACAACAAAATTTAATACATTTAAAAATTTACACAACTTTTACAAACAAATGTAATACATTCTTGTATTACAACCCAGTTACAACAAAATTGAATACATTTCTTATATTACAAAACAGTTACAAATAAATGTAATGCACTTCTCATAATGCTAATACATGTAATCATTCTGCACAGATGTCTGGCCGTTCATCAATTGGGAGAGTGATGTAAATCATGGTACAATTGGGGCTGACAATATGACTTGAGCCAGCCCCATTGTGAGCAACGTACAACCTCCTCCTCTGCCACAGTATCTGGAGAGATACAGTTCGCTCTATTCCTCTACATAGAGTCAGCCAACACGACATATGCGACTATTAAGGCTCGTTTATCATAGTAAAGGATTCGGGTTGCTCCATGTAATAAATTTTAGGCCTTAACACCATTATTTGCTTCTTTCGTACTTAATGTTGTAAAGAGAACTTCGTAGTTCAAACTAAGCTCCACCAACACATGAAACGACCACTGTTTTGAATGCATTTTGAGACAAAAAAAAGTTTAAAATTTTTAACTTTTGTTTTTTGGAATCGAACATGTTAGCAAGATATTTATGGTAGGGCTTTTTACCCCAAACACGCTTTGCATGTAAATCGAGTTAGCCATGCATATATTCGTCTGAACCCGCATCTGTGAAATATGCCAATGAAACTTAATGTTGTAAGGAGAACTTTGTGTAACTTCTCGAAATCCATGGTCTTAATTCGTTTTGAATTTATGGGTTTACCAAGCATCACAGAGCGGTGTATTTACAGACACGAGTGACCGAAATAATCCAACATCAAATTGCAACGACATTGAAAAAAGTGTAATGACAAAATTGTGTTTAATAGCTCCGTTCCGCACTGTTTTTTCATGTATGCTTTCTGTAAATACTTTAGTAAGTAATGTGAAATTTAATTGCATTATACTTAATAACTTCATCTTATTTACTAATTTACGCATGAGATTTTAATTCTTCTGGCAAAAAAATCTGAGGAATTTTAAAACTCACCTTTCATGTTTGGCGAGTTTCATGTGATTTTTGTTACTATAAAACCCACACTTTAGTTGTGTCTATTTCACCAGTAGATCCAATACTTTGCTCACCCATGGCCAAGTTTTTTTACAATATTTTATTTTCTTAGTACCTATTTCGACTCAACAATTAACATCAATATGTCCCTCGATGATTTGTTGAAGTTGATATCAACTGAGGTTAGGAAAAGTACAGACAAGAAAATTTCTTATTTGGAATGTAAAATCCCAACATTGACGGCCGCTGAATCGCACTACATTTTGAGGCTTACCAAGGAAAGCGACCTACACAAGATGTTTAACCAACACAACTCTGCAAGAGCTAAATATATCCACTTATATGTTATGTTCCATGAGGTCTATGCCGAAGAAGGTAGTTCGTCTGCACCTAGAGAAACTAGTCCGTCCACAAAAGCAACTAAAAAAGCTCCATCTTCGCTGGATGTTGATGCAACTGCTGATGCATTGGGGCTTTTTATGTACATACACAAACAAGAGAAACAACAACGGATTGAAGAACTTAACTTAACTTCATACGTCTCTACTGACTACAATAACACCGAGACAGAATCCGATTAACCTTCCACTGCTGAACCATTGTAGTTTCATGTTTATGTATTGGTTATTCGTCTAATGTTCTAAGTTTTGTAACGTTGTAGTCTACCTTGCTTTATGCTTTAATTTAGTGAAACGTTTTTCAGTAGACAACATCCTCAATTATCTTTTCCAGCTCCTTAAGTTATGGAGATAAAATTTATCTACTTATTATAACAAAATTGACTAAAATTAACATACATATATATAATTTACTTACCCAAATCTAATAAAATTTCAAATTGTCCATCTATGCGTGAACTATTTATTAAAAGTTTTTGTTTAGAATTTTATTATTTTTTAAACCAAACTCGTTGTGAATCCATAGCGAGTTCCATATTTCCCAAACGGTGTTAGGTTGAGATGTCACGGAGGTCGTTAACCCACTTAAAACTCATCGTGCTTGTGCAGCAAGTTTACTGTAATGGTGCTAGTCCGGGAAATATAGAATTTTAGGTGTTAGTTTGGTAATAATAGGACCTAATGGTCCTATTATTGTCTTTAAGCCCCTGTCTTGTTTAGTGTCCGACAAAAAAATTTTGTTTAAAATTAAGAAGCTTTTTTTCTCTCGTCTTACCAATAATTCCTCCACATTGTTCTTGCAATTATCTGCCTTTGTCTCTGAAAAAGAAAAGAACAAAAAAATGGCTTTGATGGAGGAATGTCTGCAAAACAGTTAGCCCTAAGGATGCTTAACGAGTTGAGCAGCTCGTGAGCTGCTCGAACTCGACTCGGTAAACGCTTGACTCAGGTTGACTCGACTCGAAACCTTAACGAGTTGAGTCGAGCAAAGTCTAACTCGACTCGATAAGTTCGCGAGCAACTCGTTAATTTTTTAAAATATTTTTTTAGTAATTACTTTAGTTTGATGTACTTGTGGATTGTTACTTTAGTTTTAATATGATAGTTTTGTGAATTTGTGTATTGTTATTTTAGTTTTAAAATTTTAGTTTGGTGTATTTGTAGATTGTTAGTTTGGATTAGACTTTGAAAGTGTTTTATACACTCTTTTGATATTTTTTTGTTAATTTATGTTAGTATTAAGTCTCATATAGTATTATTAAATTTTATTTTTAGTTAAAAAAAATAAAGGTAAATTTTTCAATGAGGTTAACGAGCAACGAGCTTAACGAGCAATGAGTCGAGTTGAGCAACAAATTTTTTTAACGAGCATGAGTCAAGCACAATTTTAGCGAGCTTAACGAGCAACGAGTCGAGTCGAGCAACAAAATTTTTTAACGAGCACTGTCCAACTCGCGTTCGACTCGCTCGATAAGCACCCTAGTTGGCCCCTTATTTGAATCCATCACTCCACCAAGTAAGCTTTAAAATAAACAAATAATTCAATGTAAAGATTCGATTTTTGGACATATATCTTATTTATAATTTGCTTTCCTTGTATTTTCATTTAGATCTTCCATGATAAGGTGATGAGTTTGTTTTGAATTTGAGGAATATTGATATTTGAACCCACCATTGATAATCTGATGATGATTCAAAGCAGAGATTTCTGGTTTTTTTTAAGGGAATGAATCAATGAAACTGATCTGACATTCAAATGTTCAATTTATGTGGTTTTCGTTTCAATTCTTTTTATCAACATCATTTGATTTAACGATTGCATATTCATAGTTGGATATTGTTTAATCGGCAGTGAATGATTAGGATTTAGGACACTTGTTTAGATGGTCTGTTGTGCTGCAAAAATAAGCTAAGATGTTCAGCAAAGCTGCCGGAACAGAGGAGTTGGATGAAACCGGAATGCGTAGGCAATGTCCCTAAGATGGGATTTCGGCCGAGGGTGTCACATCTCTTGCACAAGTTTTTGATTTGATTGCCTAGCTTTGCTGCTAAAAGGTATACCGTCTTATGGCTACGCATATTCTTACAATAGCTGATCGATTTTTTGAGGCGGATGGCATGCTGCATTCTCTGCAGATGGTCACCTTGATATGGAAAAAGTTCTTCGACTACACACATATTCAACATTCTAGTGTGGTTTGCATATTCTAGTATTGAAAATTTACTTGATTATTTTCGGGTAGGGTATTCACCCTTCAATTAAGGGGGTTGTTTGGGTGTTCCTGTTAGGTTGCTTTGGTCCCGAGAGTAGCTTCAATGATCGGAATCAACTTAGGGAGGAAAGGAGCATCTCTGACAGTATAAATTATTCTTGATTTCATATGTCCTGATATCATTTTGTTTCTGAAGATGCATTTAGGCAGTCGTCGTTATGGCACATGGAAGATTGAATGCCAAAATATGCTGCTCATCATCGGGAGTGGACAACACCAATAGAAGTTGAAGGTTTCCCCGTGATAAGCTCTGTTTGAAGGTGAGATGTTTTCATCATTTTCTTTGGCAGAAAAATGTTTCAATTCCAGGATAAAATCAATGCTTGGATACCAAGAAAATCTGGGTTTTCCCCCTTCTCCTTTCGGGGTTTCAGGTTCAGATTCAAAGCTAATCTAAACCCAAGAGGATGCTTTAGTAATTTATTGTGTGTGATACCTTGAATTTTAAATAAAAAATGATTATAATAGAACTTAAAATCTCATCCATAATGCACGTATTCTTAATAAGTTTGAGCCAACCTGCTTCTAAATTCTAATAGGTATACATGTTTACAACTTGATTAGTGTATTTTAAATATGTTACACTTCTGATATGAACATGATTGGAATAGGAATAGACATGCCGAAACCACGACTAATGTAAAAGCCAATACCGGGGAGCCCACAAAGGAAAAACGAGATACGCCTAAGCACAAGAATATATTATTAAATTTTTGCCGAATCGTAGTGACTTTATATGTCGATGTAACACTACAAACCCCATTTAATATTATAGTTATTTTTTAGAAAAAAATCAAGTCGCAATCGCAATTTAATATTACGAGAAGAAGCGATCTTCAAAAAACTCCTTCAGATACTACTAGTAAGCCTAAGAAAGTACTTAGGGAACTGGGCCAAGCTACAGAGCTGAATTCAACCTTTGAAGACGCCCCAAAGAAAAATTATCGTGGAAGAAGGTCGAAAGATGCTGTTGCCGGTAACGGACCTGGAGGTGGAACTGGGACACCCATCCGAGTCTGAGTTAGGGTATGAGTCTAAAGCCTGAAAGGAACGAGTTAGTAATGTAGGTCCATGCTACATGAACCAGTTGGTCAATATTGTAAATATTGTTAGCTAACTATCTGTTAGACTGTTAGACTCGCTTTATACATTAACAGAAACCAAGAAAACAAAATGTGAGTGCGATCATACAAGTACTAATATATTCGGGTCCATCAAAACTTCAATTTACTTTTTAAAAACCAACAATAAGTTGCCTGTTTTTATATGTTTATTTTTTTTTGTTTGGATTCTTTTTTCCCACCTTGGGGAAACCTTTTATGATAAAAAGAATTCATTGGAATGATGTTTTGAAACTCGGAAAAACTCAGTTCTTGCGATTGTAAATTCCATGACACTGTTAATGGTAGTGAATCAAGGACTCGAATTTTATTTAGGTTATTATTTTATGTAAAGAAAATAAAAAATAGTTTACAAACATGTCTAATTTTATTTTAAAATTTAAATTAAATTTCTAATCCTAAATTGTTAAAACTATAAATTTTAAATTTTAAAATTTAAATTTTTAGATCGGATACACTAAATTAAATCTCTAAACGCTACATAAAATTTGCTTGAACAAAACAAACATTTTAGTTTTTATCACCGGTATAATAATAATAATAATAATAATAATAATAATAATAATAATAATAATAATAATATCTAACTCTCAATTTCTTTTTTTTGATGTAATCTAACTCTCAATTTCAAACATACTGAATAGGGTAGAAAAGAATTGTCAGCAGACAGCAGTTTATGCAAAATTCAATTATAATATATTCACATATTTGCAGTTTTTCCGTATTATTTTTATAGGATTAATGACCAGTTTGGCCCTTAAAGTATACACAAAATACCGAACTATCTCTTAAAATATTTTTTAGGACGTTGTGGCTCTTGAACTAAAAATTGTTACCCCGTTCGGCCCCTTCGTCTAACACTGTTAACAAAAAAATATCATGAGTCAATCAGAACGCGCCACATGTCATTTTATTAACAAAAAAATAGTCTGACTTAAATAAAAGGGGTAAATTGCACGTTAAGTATGCTAAAATTTATTATTTGTTCATTTTAATCACTAACAAACTCCATGATCATACAGGAACCCCTGAACACATGGCCGTTTATATTCACAGTAGCTTGGTAAGCAACCTCTGCTTCACCGTCACTAATGGCAGTCACCTAATACACCTGAAAACCACCGGGGCTCGAACTTGACCCGGCAACGATTCTTTAAATATCAAATCTGGAAATTAGCAACATCCCAGTTTTAAATCAACAACAGAGAAACAACTTAAAGAGAGGAACATGATCATAAAATAGAAAACAAACCCTGGTGAGAAGTGGCAGCTTCAAAATTCATGGACTTGAAAGCAGCATTTGAAGTGAATTTCAACACCCTTTTGTGAGAAGGGGGTCATGGTGGCCGGAGATGGTGATGAATGGCGGTGGAATGTGAGGAAGAAGAGAAACAAAGTAACTGATAAAAGAAATAAATTTTATTATTATTTTTGGATTGTATCAAAAAGCCCTCCAGCCTATTACAATTAATTGACTTTTATAGTCCAATATTGAGCCTAAGTGTCTAACCAAATACAACTCTGCAAACCTCAACTGCTTAACAAATTCAATAACCAAAATACAACCAACTAACCACTAATTGTTTGTCTAACATTCACCCTACTTTTTCCTTTTTCTGAATTTCTTCAATCTTCTTTATTGAGTTAGAGTTGAGTTCATATGCTATTTTAGTGAGTTGGTTCAGGGAGTTGGGGAGTTGGTCTTTCTTCAACATTCTTCATCCTTTCTTACTCTCTTTCTTCTTCACCATGCACAATATTATTAGCAGGTGAGTTGGTACCCGAAGAAGAAACTCAACTGTCTAATTTAGCTTTACTTGAACAGTTGCTCAACAGTGTACATCTGTTTTTGTTCAGTGTACTGGTAGAAAGAAACTTTCTTCAACTTTCTTTCTTTCTTTCCGTCTTCGATGGTCCATCATACAATTTTTATTTTTCACCTTCTTCGTCCACACAACAGCCTTTGAACTGTTGCAGGACTGAACATCACAACTCTATAGCCAACTTTAACCAGCTTTCACTAACATTCAAACTATCACCAACATTCAATAACCAACAATAATGAAGACTGTCAATAACCATCATTCAAAGTTTCGATTACCCTTGTCGACAAAAGAGAGATACTGAAGAAATGAGAATTGACTATTCTTGAACCAAATTTCAGCATTCAGCAGCTTCAAACATCACCAATAGAATGCAGCACAAGCAATAGATGCAAACACGTACGCACAAAAGCATAAGCTGTAGAACCAAACTAAACAAGAACCGAAAATGCCAACTCAACAAATGATGCAATCTATGTTCAACTCCAAGAAATCCAAGAACGAAGTTTGCCATTAGCATTACAACCCTTTAGCAACAGGAATCAGGATTCAAGAATCAACTTAGAATCAAAACTACCAGCAACTTGCAACAGTAATCACAAACGACGTTTAAAATCAATTAACATGAAATTGTGTTCCACTAACCACCAAAGAGCAGAGCAAAACAAAATTCATAACAACTTGCATCACCATTATTTAACCAACAATGCGTACATGTTGTCGATCAACCAAGAACCACCGATAGAGAGCCAATATAGACTAAGCAACTAATCGAACATAAAAGAACTGTAATATCTCAGAATTAGAAGCAGAAGACACGATAGGTAAACCAGTAGCATTATTCCATCATTCTAGATCTGGAAACAAAACCTTAGATTTATAGAAGATATACCAAGATGTAAAACATATCGGAAAGATCTCACCAAAAACAACGGAAGATGAAACACAACTCTGATGCAACAACAACGACAAACCAAGTCAGATCTGAGATTGGTAGTAGAAGAGCAAACAAATCTGATAATCGACATCGGCATCGTTGGCTAGCAGCAAAGGCAATATGAACAACAGATCGCAAAAGAAGCGTGTTCAATTGAGGAAAGCAATCGCCAATTGTGGAAGAAACGGTAGAACCAACGGTGACTTTACAAATCAGAAATATCAGATATTCAAATCTGAGATCTGAAATGAAGATGGAGATGACGATTGATGAAAAATTGCAAAGAGCAATTCAAGCAGCCGTCGAAAGGAAGGATAAAGACTGTTGACAGTGGTGGATATGAAATCGTAAGGGAGAAATTTTTTTTGAAACGGCTAAGGAGAACAAGACGCTGATGAACAATATTCGAACAACTACAGCGGAAGACAAACAACGTCAGGATCTTCAATGGCGAATGATACCATGTGAGAAGGGGGTCATGGTGGCCGGAGATGGTGATGAATGGCGGTGGAATGTGAGGAAGAAGAGAAACAAAGTAACTGATAAAAGAAATAAGTTTTATTATTATTTTTGGATTGTACCAAAAAGCCCTCCAGCCTATTACAATTAATTGACTTTTATAATCCAATATTGAGCCTAAGTGCCTAACCAAATACAACTCTGCAAACCTCAACTGCTTAACAAATTCAATAACCAAAATACAACCAACTAACCACTAATTGTTTGTCTAACATTCACCCTACTTTTTCCTTCTTCTGAATTTCTTCAATCTTCTTTATTGAGTTGGAGTTGAGTCCATATGCTATTTTAGTGAGTTGGTTCAGGGAGTTGGGGAGTTGGTCTTTCTTCAACACCTTTGCCTTTTACTGAGCAAGCAGCTAAAGAAGTTGACCTAAGCAATTTTCAGAGTTTCAACATCATAATTTTTTTTTTTGCTCAATGATGTCGTATATTAAGAAACAAATATACAACCAAAATTCCATAACGGTCGCCTCGTTAAAAACCTCCCTAAAGCCTAACGGAGGAAAAGAGTATGAACCGTATGTGGTAAAACAAAGGTCCAACAAACCACAATCGGAAACAAAACCAAGACGCTAACACTAACAAGCACAAAATAAAGAAAACCGTGTAACCCCCTCCTTTGCCAACGCGTCTGCTAAGCCATTTGCCTCACGGAAAATATGGGAGAAACATACCGAGTGTAATGTAGAGCAGCAACTGTCAATCTCACGAAATACCTCCCAAAAGCGCCATGGTCGTTTGTCCATATGTAGCACCCAACTGATAGCAACCACGGAATCCGACTCTACTACCAAAGGAAAAGCTGCCCAAGCTGACTTCCGAAAGTACGATAGCGCAAAAGCAATCGCTCGCAGTTCAGCCTCATTTGAGTCAATACAACCAAGAGGGCCAGAAAATAACTCCAAGATACTACCGTGCTCATCGCGTAACACGCCCCCAAAGCTTGCAGGACCCGGCTTACCACGTGCAGAACCATCCACCGAAAACTTCAAGATCCCCCGCGATGGAGGTTCCCAACAAATACCAAGCCGTGCTGATCGTGAAAGTGATGGTTCAGGGTAAAGACTCGGACATTCCCACCACATCGCCTCGCCAATGCATAGATCATTTCTCAAAGTACGCATCCAATAAAACGAACGTAACTTAATCAAGAAACACACCTCCTCGACCGGTAAGAATTTCTTGTTGAAAACCATCTCATTCCGTGCTAACCAAATTGACCATAACATCGCTGCTACGCATGACACCCACATGCAGCGACGCGTACCCGAAAATGAGCAGTGGAAGTCGGGTAAAAATAAATCAGCTAACGTTTTCGGCAGCGGTAAACACACTCTCCACCAGCAGCGAAACCAGTCCCAGATACGCTGAACCACGGGACACGAATACAATAAGTGATCGGCGTCTTCCTCCCATTCCCTACACCAGAAGCACAACGTGCATTGCCCCTCAAAAACAACACCCCTACGGCTCAAAAAATCAAATGTCGGCAGGCGACGCAGCCAAACAAACCACAGGAAGGCCTGTACTTTCGGTGGAACCACAACTTTCCACGTGAAACAAGCCCCAAAATCGCTCTCCCCAGCTTCATCTAACATCAAAATTTGAGAAACAGCTTTAACCGTGAACATACCTCGACTATCCGGAGTCCAAATCAGCTTGTCGCTGATTCCTCTATGAATATGAAAGTCGCCTATCACTGCCCGCAGCTCACGCAACAGCCCCGCCTCAAAAACTCGAAGCGGACGACAGAAAAATTCTGCCCATCGTGAGTGGTGAAAACCCCCATGCACTGAATAATCCACGACCAGTGCTAATTTATTGATGACACAAGAGAATAGCCGTGGAAAGATGTCTTTTAAAGGCTTGCTCGCACACCATGAATCAAACCAAAAAAGAACTCGACTACCCTCCCCCACTTGCCATAAAAGCTTCTCATGGAAATGTCGCTGCACCTCAGTCGAACAAGCAGTTTGCACAATCTGTTTCCACACCACCGACATTGCACGCTGACGGGAGGAATTAAATCTCCACCATTGAACATCCTCCCCATATTTAGCCACTATAGTGGCCCTCCAAAGTGATGATACATCCGTGGCATATCGCCACGACCATTTAGATAACATGGTCGTGTTGCGCACCTGTAAATCCGCTATACCCAGACCACCCAAGTGTCGCGGTCTACACACCAGCTTCCAGCTAGCTCTACTCATTTTTCTATGTAAATTGACGCCACCCCAAAGAAAAGCACGGCGAATCTTGTCAATTGCTGCGATAACCCCTTTGGGAATGCGAAACACGCCCATGTAATATATCGGCAAAGAAGAGAGGACATCATTAACCAAGGTGACTCGTGCCGCAAATGACATCGAATTACGCTTCCAACCTGCTAATTTCCGACGAACATTTGCAATAACCGGTTCCCAAACCGCCAAACTTCGCGGATTAGAGCCTAGCGACATCCCCAAATAGGTGAAAGGGAAAGAACCGCGTCTACATCCCAACGCCTTAGCACACGAATCAGTGAACTCCTCTTCAACCCCAATAGCATATAATGACGACTTGCTGAAATTTATTTGCAAGCCTGAACATACTTGGAAGCACTGGAGAATACGTCTGATAGAGTCAGCACAGCCAGGAGTAGCCTCAAAGAACAAAACGGTGTCATCTGCGAATTGCAGGTGTGATATGGATACCCCTGGTGCAACACGAACGCCTTTTATTAAGCCAGCCATCTCCGCCTGAACCAATAAGCTGTGAAGCGCCTCCACAACAATAATATTTACTGCCCTGAAAAATAAAAATTTAGCGTCACTGTCTGTTGTTTGATATAATTGTAGATATACACATATTTGACTGCTTGATTAGGGATATGACTGAGATAAAACTAATAATTTTTGAAAAAATTTCCTTGTTTAGTGAATTATTACCGAATTAATATTGAAACTTTAAAGGCTAGTTTATCAAAAATTTTGTTATAATGCTTCTTTTTCAATTCTTTCACGTGGAATATCTCTTATATCAAAAACTAATCTAAAGAAAGTTTTAAAAACAGAAAATAAGGTCCAATATTTAAAATCACCATTAAAGCTACGTGAACAAGCTTGAGGAAAAAGATGAAGTTGACTTTTTGAAATAAGATTTAAACTCTTATTTTATAACCTCAAATAACTAGAAAATAGATCAAACAAATGATTTCTTACCTCAAAATTAAATTTACAAGAATCAAGTAAAAATTCGTCCTTTGCTTAAGCTAGTTTTTCTTTTTCCCTACCACTTTGTTCGTAATCTTACTATCCCTGAGGGACATGAAAGTTGACATTGCTGGAGATGTGAGAGCAAATATATGTGTAGAGTTTAGCTTTGGTTCCTCTGTAAAATCTAAGATTAAAACATAGTTGTGGGGACTAAAATGAAAAAAAAATTATGGCATACTTAACATGCAATTTACCACTTTTATTTAAGTTAGATTATTTTTTGTTAATAAAATGACACATGGCGCATTCTTATTGGACCGTGATATTTTTTAACGGTATTAGACGGAGGGGCCAAACGGAGTAACGATTTTTAGTTCAGGGGCCATATCGTCCCAAAAAATACTTTAAGAGGCAATTCAGTATTTTGTGTATACTTAAGGGGTCAAACGGGCTATTAAACCTATTTTTATATCACCTTTTTATGTGGACGACGTTGGTAGGGCCATTGTTGAAACGGCTGGAGTTGGAGGATGAATTAAATGGTCTTTTCTATTCACTGCTTTAATCATGATTATCTAATCAAATAAGAGAATGATTTAGTTTTACTTTAATCAATCTACTCCAACTAATAAAACAATTAATAATAATATATATTATTTAAAAATATTTCAATAATCATAATGTCAAGTGTTTCTTTTAAGTATATATCTAAAATATAAAAAAGAAATTCTATCATAACACCGACTATGAAATAAATTTTTTTCATAACTTAATATAAGATTATTTTATTCGCGCCAGAGCTGTATTAATACCCAAAACGTTTTTCTTATTTATGCGAATATACGAGCACATTAAAATTTATATAAAATAAAAAAAAATTCAAACTTATTTAATGGGCTATACCTTACCTACTATATAATCTTACAAAGTCAATTCCAATATCAACAGCTTTAAAGGAGAGAGAAAAAAACTGTTAGGCGTTAGCCTTCTTCAGTCGTTTCCATTAAAAAAATCCAGAACCGGATTTACCTACCCAAAAAACCCGACCTGAAATCATTGTTGACTCGGATGTCATAATTCACTTGTGTTATACGTGAGAGACCTAACTCGTAATTAAGCCGGCCGGTTCACTGGTTATTCTGAAGCCAAGCTATCTCTATCTTATCCCCTTTTGTCGATATCAACGTGCTTCCATTTTGATTCAAACTTTTATGCATGGTGGAATTGATTTTGTGTATGCCAGAACAGCATTTTGGGGGAATTCGAATTTAAGCAAAATAATGATCGGAAATCATTTTCAGGCATTTATTGCATTATTCAATCGGATTTTACACTGAGAAATCAGATTTACATGCATGTATGCATGATTATGAACCTCTCATGCATACATTCGGATTTAGTAAAAACCAAACTGTTGAGTTGAGGCTACGTACTCCACGAAGGAGAAAAAGATGAAATACTTGTTTAAAAAGAAGCCCAATGAGGTGTCCCCACGTGTGAGAAAACAACCTCACATCTGTAAGAAACGAGCGAGCTGGCTCGGGTTCACGATGCCCGGTATGTGGGCCCCATCTGTCTTCAGCAAGCTCGCCACTTCGACGTACCTCTGGCGCTCCGGCTTCGCCTTCGGTTCGGCCTCTTCGTCTCTGGATCTCTCGTTTAGATCTAGGCCTTCTCCGATTCCCCTCCTGGATACGGCGGCCGTTTGTCGCGGTCGAGCCGGGTCCCAGGTTTCGCCGAACAGCGTTCCGCGAGTGAGGAACTCGTGGGCAAGGTATCCGGCCAGTAGCTGGTTGGAGTGAACCGGCTGGGCGGCTTTATCGTAGCCGGCTAACGGTACAGTCGGCTTGGGTAACTTTGAGAGTGGGGGGTCTAACCGTTTGAGGTCAAAACCGTCTCTTTCTTTGCGCTTGTTGGTGGGCATGGAAACCCGACGGGGTGGTAACCGCATCGTTTTGGTGTTCATTATTCCGCCCTTTATGGTACATGCCACGTCAGAAAAAAATCTCACTATAAACAAAGGACGGAATATTTTTTTAAAATAAACAACCCTTATTTAAAATATTTTTTATTTAAGAAAAAAGAGGAGTTATTTGGGGTAAATAATGAGCGGAAAATAGTAAAAAAGGAAAAACAGCAGCGATGGATAAAAACTTGAAAAGTAAATAGTTTAGAAATAAAGATTTTTTAAAAAATTAAAAAAACAACTGAGAAAAAAAGTTAAGAAAAAAAATTGACAGTGGCCGGAATCTGGCTTTTAGAATAAAAGGCGAATAAGAAAAAGAAGACGGGAGAGTGAATGAGAGAAATTTAAATGGTTGATAGAAAGGGGAGGATTGCATCAATGTATGTATTTATAGGGAAGGGATTGAGAATTGGGCCTTATGATTAACCAAACTACAATATTGCCATCGAATTAAAATTACGAGATTATCCTCCAAATGCATCTCACGAGTTTTTTTGTTGGGGTAAAATACACCATTCATCACTCAACTATCTTCTCACTCCTATTTTGGTCACTCAACTTTTAAACTTTTTTAATTTACTAACTTAATTTTCAGATTGCTTCTGTTTTGGTCACTCTAGAGTATTTTATTATTATTTTTTGATTTTTTTAATATTATTAAATATAAAAATAATTTAAAATAAATAATAAAATCATATTTTATTATTACTAAATTTAAAAATATGAGGAAAGAAATTCACCATTGCCGACCATCGTTAGGTCTCATAATTGACGACCGTTTGATCCCAAATTGCACCGTTGAACTCTTTTTGACACGCTGAGTCCGAATCTAGTGTTTGTTTCACCGGAAAATATCTCAAAACCCACAAATCTCGTTTGAAACTTTTCGGTTTCTTAACTTTCAATCTCTTTTTTTCTAGACTTCGGAGCACTTCGGGCAAAATAGAGGTCACGGACTCATGGGATCGAGACGAAGCGACTGGTGAAGTCTAGTACTGAATGACCACCATCTACGATTGTCGACAGTGGCATCCGACGACGGTGAATGATGGACAGTGAACAATTGGATTTAATTTTATATTTTAAATTATTTTTATATTAAATAATAATAATAATAATAAATGCTAAAAAAATAATAATAATAATAAAATAATCAAGAGTGACAAAATAAGAGCAATTCGAAAGTTCAAATAGTAAGTTGAAAAGTTTAAATGTTGAGTGACCAAAATAAGAGTGAGAAGATAGTTGAGTGATGATATGTGTATTTTACCCTTTTGCATCCTTGCATTTATCATTTATATCTTTATATTATAAATTACTCCCGTTTTACAAATTTAGTAAAATAAATTAATTTTATAAAAACAACTTTATATTTGTTTGTTTGGATAAAAATATATAAAAGAATTTAAATAAGAAAAAAATTTAGGAGAATGGAAGGGGGAAGATGGAAGATTGATGTGAATTTATATATATATATATGGGATGGGATCAAGTTACACTATGTAAAACTCATTTAGTTTTACACTAATCCATAGCCATTGGATGAGTGAAATGAATATATCATTGTTATTGATCTTAATTTTTTATAACGCATTTTTTTATTTCGTGCAACAATATTTTTTTTGGGAAAACTATTCAAATAGTACCCAAGCTATTGCTGAAATATCGTTTTACTACCCAATTATTTTTTTGGTAAAATAGTACCCAACGTTATGTTTTGTTTTTAAAATGGTACCTCGCCGTTAAAAATTAATAGCGCGCTGACTAGAAGAGAGAAAATCACATGTGGTAGACTGCCACATTATTTTCTCTCTCCTAGTCATCATGCCATGTGTGCTTTTTTATGATTTTAGTCAACGTGGCATGCTGACTATGAGAGAGAAAATGACGTGACAGTCTGCCACATGTGATTTTCTCTCTCCTAGTGAGCACACAGTTAATCTTTTAACGGTGGGGAACTAAAATGAAAACGAAATGTAACGTTAGGTACCATTTTACCAAAAAAATAGTTGGGTACTAAAACGATATTTCGGCAATAGTTGGGGTACTATTTGGGTAGTTTTCCCTATTTTTTATCTTCGGTCCAACTCATTGGTTAACTAATTCGGACCAGGTGTTGCAGAGGCTCATTATGGGGCAACCCTCCCAACTTAATTTGCTCCATTCACAACGTCATAATTCGAACTCATGATCTTGCTCATGAGATCTATTGTCTCATCCCACTAAATCCTCTAGTTGTTGGTTATAGTGAGTTTTTTATTAAACAATAATAAAATTCAAATGTGAAGTTAAAATGGATTTTTCCTTTTTATGTTCGATTACAACTAAAATACTCGAATCATGATTTGGACTCGACTAAAATATTTTATTTTTATATTATTTTAAACAGTGAAACAGGTTTTCTACTAATGTTTTAATCTTTCAAAAATAATTAGTAATATGAATTGCAACTTTGTCTAAATAATTGTTTGTTGTATGTCTTTCTGTATAAAATCTAAACTATTCATGTTCTGTTTAAACTCTTAAAATAAATAAAATTACTTTAAAACATGTTTAGATTCGTAACTTTCAAAGAATATCAATTGAATTAAAATTCAGTTAAACTCATATGCAAAAAAAACTTCAAATGAATGAAGTATTTACTTATTCAAATTC
The DNA here is from genome assembly GCA_030270665.1 of Hibiscus trionum. NCBI lineage: Eukaryota > Viridiplantae > Streptophyta > Magnoliopsida > Malvales > Malvaceae > Hibiscus > Hibiscus trionum. The sequence goes on along the minus strand of BSYR01000020.1, from coordinate 28,980,695 downwards.
CAAATATAATATCAATAGATTTTAAATTCACAAAAAAATATTTTTTTGCCTTTTCAGTTTTCTAAAGCTTTGCCCCGGCTAATCCGAACCGACCGACGTTGCACACTTAAATTTGGTGGGTAAGTCTCTCAGCGAAAATTTTCTGTATACACAAGGTCTCAAACTCGAGACCTACTTAAGCAATGTCAAACCGCTTATAATTTAAACAAATCACGTTGATTAAAAAAATCCAAATACAACACATTCCTCTCCGCATTAAAATCCCTCACAATGAAGATTGAGTAAATTTATACCTTACATTTAAAAAAATATCCTTTAATGATTTAATGCCAACGGAAGCTAAAGAGCTTTGGCTCCTTTTAAAATGGTAAAATTGCTTATAAATTATTATAAAATAATAATTAATACATCGTAAAATTATATTCCGATTCTTTAAAAATAATAAAATTATGATTTTAATCTTTTAAAAAATATAAATTTATAAAATAATATAATGGCAAATTACATTTTAGCTGCTATAAAATTTTAAATTTTAATTATGATCCCTTAAAAATTATAGTCTCACCCCTAAAAAATAATGACTTGGTCTATTTCTAAGATTTGTAGTTTGAATTTTTATTTTTAAATAATGTATTTAAAATCATTAATTCACATGTTTACTCTCGAATTAATTTTTAGAATATGTACAAAAGTTGTTCAAAAAATTAAATTGTCATTTTTTATTTTATAGAATATTATATTTTAAATTATGTATTTAAAAGGTGGGTTCACATGTTAACTTATATATTGGTTTAGAATTTGTCTCATTGTACGTTTAAAAAAACTATGACTATTTTTAAAAATATTTTATAATTAAAAAACAAGAATTTTATGGCACTTATTCCATGAGTGAAATAATAATAATAATAATAATAATAATAATAATAATAATAATAATAATAATAATAATAATAATAATAATAATAATAATAATGTTATGAATATTTATTTATGTGGATGTCTATAATGATAAGGATTTTATCAAGGAGATTTGATTTACTTTATGATTAGAAATATTATCTTCATTAATTAGAGTTTAATGTATTATGTACTTCTTATGCCTATAAATAGATGATCTAATGAAGGCATTGTATACACTTGAGTATTGAGAATAATATAAATCTTTCTCTCATCTCTTTGTTCTTTCATTCTTATTCTTTGTTCTTAGTATTGTTCTTCTTTATTTTATTCACAACACGTTATCAGCACGAGACTCTAATCAACTGAGATCTTCATCGTTCGAATCCAAAAGAAGTTGTCGAAAAGAATGAATTCGATTATAAAATGAAACTAAAGATAAGTTTTTTCTTTCTCATTTTTTTAGCTATTGATTGTCTCTCTCTTTATATTTTAATTTTTTTTGAAAAGAATGGAAGCATGCTTAATCGCATCGAATCCAATCTCGTTCAAAGAATTGATCTCTCAAGCGACCCAAATCCATATCAAGGGGATCGTGGGTGAGAAGATGATTATCTTGAGTATATTTACAGATAAGTATATTTTTATGGATTCATGATATATAATATGGTGAATGTTTTTTTTATTTTATTTAACCATATTTTAAGTTTTACATGATATGTTTAAATGGCTTGGAAAGAGACGTGACGTAAAGAAATTATGAGAAGTTGTTTCGGTCATTTGTTATGTCTCCATTGTCCTCGAGAGGAAAATTATTATTGGTAAACTTTATTTTTTTCCTCTTTAAATTATGATTTTAATGTGCGATAAATCATGGTGAATTTCAATCTATAAAAAGATTGTTATAAAGTCTATATTTGCTCGAAAGCAATATTTCTTCTTTGTTGAAAAACTCGACCATAGACTTCTCCCAATTTCAAGTTACGAAAATTCATCTTGATCCAAAAAGTTTTATGGGAGGCATTCCCTGAAGTGAATGCAAAGCATGATATTTATTCCATGTGCTTATCAATGATGAGGCATTTCCTGAAGTGAATGCAAGCATGATGTTTATTCCATGCAATTATTGGAACTATTTCATTTTCTGAAGTGAATGCAAACATGGTAAATCATTATTCAATTAGAGACATAATTTCTATATAATGTAAGTATATTGGCTGGACATCCCGTTCTGCGAGGCTATTGATCTCAAAGGAGGTTTTTAAAGGACCTTGTGGAATGGTTTAACAATGCCGCGTATGAGGATTAAATCTTTGTTCTCTATGATAAGGATATGTTAATAAATACATACTCCACTTTTCACGACAAATAATATTGCCCTCAGACACAATATTATGAAAAAGGTTTCAAAGGCCCACTGGCTCTACTCCATTCCCTGAAGTGAATGTGAGATTATATTATAGAAAGAATAAAAGCCATATTAGAAGTTGCGGTCATGGTCGAGGCATGGCCATAGATATTATAGTCATTTTAAGAATACTTCTACCCACTAGTAGTGAAGTTATAAGGATGACAAGAGCGATAAACATCATTCTAAGAAAGTGGAATCTTTTTTTATTACCAATGTGATGTTACATTGGAAAATCAACAATGATTGAATGATAAAGGAAAGAAAATAAAAGCAAAATTTGTTTGCAAAAAATGACAAAGATGATATTGGTCCAACTTATTTGGACATTGTTAGTCCAACTCATTTGGACGTTGTTGATTTCCTTATAACCCTCGAATGGAATAAATCATCTTCTAATTATTCTCATAACTTTGAAGAGAATTAATTATCTTTTTTATTTATTTTTCTTTATGTTTATTTACTCTATACATTAATTATTTACATTTTATATTTATATTCATGTTAATATTTATATTTATATATTATCATATTTATTTATTTTGTTTAACGTGATTACTTATCAAATACAATTTATGGTGACGATTTATGCTTAGCAGAAGCATAAGATATATATTTTCATTTAAATGCAAGGAAAAAATGTGAGTATTATATCTCAAAGTACTAAAAGTATTGATGCCACAGAAGAGCAGTAAGTTCTTGAGAGAAAGTACATTATGAAAAGTGCATAATTGAGAATAATGCAATAATTACCGTTAATGGTAATAATATCATCACCACTAGAAGTGAAAATTTTAAGAGAGCAATATGAGTTCGCAAAATATTCTTTTGAAATTATAGATAACATATGTTATCAATTGGCATTTGAAATAAGCCAATGTAGATATAAGTTTTGGTAGCCAAAAAGTCAGTTGAAAGCTCTAGAAGAGCTATATATTGCCATCAAAAGATAATTTCTATTGAAAGTTTTGAAAGAGCTAAATATTCCTATTCAAAGGAACAATTTTGATGATTGTACTAGACGTGTACGATTGAGATTGAATCACATGTTCTAATTTACCAAATTCAAAAATTATATACACACTTGTATATAGTTGGCATGATCGGTTAGACCATCCTGATCAATAATGATGCGAAAGCTATTGATATTTATATGCACATTTATGAAAAGAACCTGAAGTTTTTGTGGTGCTTGTTCTCAAAGGAATTGATTAAATTTCATTTACTAAAAAAACACGAAGTTCTTGTGTTGCTTGTTCCCAAAGGAAATGATTAAGACTCCACTTAGCAAAAGAACTTGAAGTTCTTGTACTAAAGTTGAGACTGCATGTCTTTCATATCTGAATGAAATATGAGCCCATTTATCCACTAATGTGGAAAGTTTTATATGATTTTAGTAGATGCATCTACATTGTTTTATCAACTTACAACCAGAAGTTTGTGAGATTGGTTATAAAAGGATTCAGATTATGCAGTTAGACTATTCGTCTTGAAAAGCTAGTGGGTTTATATTTTAAGCTATATCAGTTGTTACAAAGCCTATTGATTATGAAAAATATAGTTTAGCAAAATTTCAATTGGATGCCTCATATTTAATAGTTAAACTATGAGAACAAAAGAGTTATTATTTATATGGTGTTTCCATATAGCAACACTTATACGCATCAAGCCAACGAGTTATAATAAACCCCTCGTTATGATTGGTTTTTGGTCAGAAGCCATACATTTCTCATTTTATAAATTTGAATGTGCGATAGGAATTGTTCCACCACAACGCACAAAATGGGTAAATAAAAATGGTTGAGAATATATATTGAGTACGAGTCTCCTTTTATATTTAAACTCTTAAACATTAATTGAAGAATCATTTATGACATGATTTTTCTCAACATCAGGGGAGATAATAATCATCTGGATAAAGGAAAAAGAATTATCGTTATCTAGATCCTCCTATATGAACCAGAAGTTTATAAGATAATTCATGTTATTACATGTCAACTGCCATACATATTTACTGGCCCAGTGAGAGTAACTAAGTCTCATATACCAGCTGAAATGCTCTAGGTTTAAATTAAATGTTAGAGTGAGATGATGTAAATCATGCCTGAAGCATGACTACAAACTGATCAAGGAACTCAAGAAATATTTTGCTCAACATCTCTAAAAAAAAGTAACTAACACACTAGTCAAACAAAGCGGCATAACCCATAACTCAAAGTGATCACATCTTGCCCCGAAAGCTGTCTTCGGTACATCAACTTCTCTCACTTTCAACTGGTAGTAATTGGATCTCAAATTAATCTTCGAAAAGACTAGAGCACACCCCAACTGATCAACGAATCACTGACGTTCAGAAACAGATATCACTCATTTACTGTCAATTGTTTCAACTGTCTGTAATCTAAACACATTATAGTATTGACATCTCTCTTCTTCACAAGTTGCACTGTCATACTCTAAGATGACGTACTAGGCCTAATGAATATAAGGTCTAACAAATCTCGTAGTTGATTCTTCAACACTCTCAATTCTTTCGGGAATCATAAGATACATAGAACTCAAAACAGGAACAAATTCGGAGACGGTATCAATAACAAACTCTTCTTCCCTATCAAGAGACAAAACGGGTAATTCTTCCAAACACTTTTAAGAAAACAAAAACTATTCTAACATTCTGCAGTTCAATCCTCTTTCAAAAATCAAATCCATCACATTTGCTGGGCAAGCCTGTCAACCAAACTCAATCAATCTTTGACCTCTAAAGCTGGATCAACATTCGATAAGAAGTTCACATTCTCACCTACCACTACAGTCTCACAGAAATCTGCAACTTCAAGGCAACTCCCTCTCCGTCACAAAGTATACCCTAGCTCTGTGTTCTACAAGCTAAACCATGCCAAAAGTTACATCAAAACCGTAAAAAGACAATTACTTCACATCTACTAGAAACACTGTTGAGTGGATCGAAAGATCGATATGAACCAAGAGGGGAGGTGAATTGGAAATTTAAAGTTTGTTTGGTGGAAATTTGCAAAATAAAAAGATTGACAAGGGATTTTAGAGTGGTTCAAGTTCCAAATGAACTCTACATCCACTACCTTAGCTTCACTAAGGATTTGCAAGAATTCCACTAATTGCTCTTCCCCTTTTCTAGGCTAAGGAGGCAACCCTTACAATTTCGGTTAAATTTTCTACCCAAAATTTAACCCAATCCTCACAACAAGGTAACAAAAAATTTGATGGCTAATAGAGTATCTCTCAATACAAATTGTAGCCCAATTACAAGCACTCAACCCAATTGAACAAGATAAGGATGAAAATTACAATTGGGGTTTCTAGACACTATGGGATTTTTGCACAATTGCTTGGATTTGATGTATGGATGTTTTCTTGAGGATCAATAGTTGTTGCTGGAGCTTTTGGAGGTCTCTTTTATACCTTCTCATTGAATTCTAGCCGTTTGAGTGGTTGGGAACATAAATGGAGCCGTTGGAACCCTCTCTTACCACCATAAATGCATTTCTGCAGCTATGCGTATCGGTACGCGGGAAGCCGTATCGATACCTGTCTCAGAAAAGAAAGAGCCGTTGTGTACAATAAATAAGGGGTATCGATACGCACGTAAGCGTATCGGTACGGGGTATCGAAACGGGGGTTTGCCGTATCGATACCTTTTTCTCAACTTAGCTCACTGTCGATTTCCGTATCGGTACGAGGGTTTGGCGTATCGATACGGGTCAACGACCATTTAAAATTCGGTTACCAACCAACTGACACCAACGATCAAAATATTTAAACCGACTTATATTTAAAAAATTTATTAAGGGCCGTATCGATACGAGGGTTTGACGTATCGGTACGCCATTCAAACTCTTTAGACTTTTACAAAGGGGCGTATCGATACGAGGGTTTGCCGTATCGATACGTGTTCCTCCAGTAGCCAACTTTGGTAAAAAGGTATCGATACGCTTGGAAGTGTATCGATACACCTGGACGTTTTTCAATAGTTTGGCCTTGGAACACTTAGAAAATATTTTGAGTTTGAGTTTTTCAAATCAGTTTTAAAGAGTTGGTGATTTAAAACTTATTAAGGGACTTATAAAACAATTTTAAGTTTTTCAAATTGATCCTTAAAGATTTAATTATATCAAAATCAAACATAGGTTTTACAATCTCCCCTTTTTGATATAACAAAACTAAAACTTAAAACTTTTGACACTTTGAAAAACTTTACAAAGTTAACTCCCCCTTAATATAAGCTTGGTAACCTTTGAGTTAAAATCAAAATTTTTGAAGTGTTGTGAGCTAGTTTCTCTCCCTTTTTTTGTTAGATCAAAAATATTGAGACAAGAGATAAGTGCATAATCAAAGGCAAAGGTATAAATAAGCAACATTTATATTATTGATCATAACATCAAACATAAAAACTCAAACAAAAACATAAAATCAAAGCATAGGTTTAATAATAAACTTAGTCCTAAGAACATAAATCAAAGATGCATAAAATAGAAATATCCTAAATGATATGCATGAGATGCAAGAAGAAACGTCTATGCATTGTCTTCGTCGTCTTCATCATCTTCATCATCAACTCCCATTGGATCATTATCCCTCATTCTATTGCGCCACTCATCATGGAAAGCGGAGAGAGAAATATTCAAAGAATTATGACCGCTTTCAAGAGATGTGAGGCGATTCTCCATGCTCGTCATCCTTGTATCAAAAGTTGTTTCAAGGGCGGTGAGACGATTTCCCATATCCGTGCGCAACCCGGTAAATTGCTCATTGAGGAATGTCATGAGAGCATCCATGGAGGGTTGAGGAGCTTGAGGAGCTTGATCTCCTTGAGGTTCTTCCAATACGGCTGCGGCCTCGGGTGGTAGCTCGGAAAGACGTAACCAATTTCCATTAAAATAATGGAACTTACCCCGTGCAAGAGATCGCTCATCAATGGGATCGGTAAGGGGAGTTGGGAAGTCAAAAGAGCAATCAATATCCTTTTTCACAAAGAAATAACTTAAGGTCGTACCGTAGGTAAAAGATGTGACGAGAGAGGTGTGACGATTTTGCACATGATAGATGATCTCCGCGAACATAATTCGAGCAAGGTTAGGACGTTGTCGCTCACAGAAACAATGGATCCAAAAATCATCCACTTGACGGATGGTAGAGTATTTTCCTCCGGAGGGACGAAACCACCAAGACACCATCAAATGGAGGATCCGATCTTGAGCATTTAGGGCGGTCACGGAGCCACTAAGAACATGCCCCAAAGCATTCTCATCATCAAGGCCTTCATCCTCTAATTTAAAGACTTCACAAATAGATATGACATCAAGGATGAATTTCTTTCCCATGAGATAAGAGCTAATGGCGACAACTTCCCCATTGCGAGAAACACATTTGGCATTAGAGTAGAAAATTAAAACCAAAAGACGATAATAAAAACCGGGAATAGATAGAAACTCCATGAAATTCCAACGATGAAGCAAAGGAAGATATTCAAATTTAAAGCGCTCCGAGTCGAGAAAGGAATGGATATTACCCTTTCCGCACGAATCTTGTAATTCTCGAATTGACGAAAATATGTGAGACCCGCGGGAGTTTCAAAGGATTGTTCATAGATGGTAGTGTAGTTCGGACGTACAATCGCTCCAAGAGTGGATGATTCACCGGTTAGAGAAACCCTTGATCGCTTCCTCGATTCCTTTGGTGCCATGATCTAAAAGAGAAATCATGCATAAAGATTTCTTCAATTTTGGTTAAGAACCAAGGTAAATTTTTTTTAAAGAGATTTGAAGAAAAAGTTTTGGAAGAACAAAGATTTTTAAAAAAAAAATCATAAAACAAAAAAAATAAAACAAAAACAAAACAAAACAAAAAGAAATTGAAAAGGAAAAAGAAGGAAAATTTTACCTTGATAAAAACTTGAGAGATTGAAGAAGGAGCTTAAAGCTTTGCTTGATTGAAAAACTCTTTTAGATTTGAGTTGAGGTGTGAAAATATGAGGGAGGAAGAGCCCTTTTATAGGCAAAAACGGCTAGGGTTTTTAGGTTTTGAAGAGTTTTAATTTTGGTAAAAGTTGAACACTTTAAATGCCTTATTAAAAGTTGTCTGCGCAATCGAGTATCGATACGCCTGAGGGTGTATCGATACGAGGGTAGAAATGTCATTTCCTTAAAAATGCCCGTTGGAGAATCGTATCGAAACGGATGAGGTCCGTATCGAAACGATTAGAAGCTCGTATCGATACGGGTTTAATCGTATTGATACCCGTTTAAGCAAAATGAATTCTGGGAATTTGAATGAAGAACACGTATCGATACGCGTAGATCCGTATCGATACCCTATGCCCAGAAATGCATCTTTAGTCCTAAAGAACAACCATAGGCTCGATTTTAACATCTCCTAAGAGTATGCAAATGATGAATGAACAGTTCTAAGCATATTTTAATAGAAGCATACTCCCCCTAACTATAGGCATGGATATTTTCAAGAGTTACAACACATAAACATGCAATTTCACAAAATCAAGCATTTTTAAGCACAAAGAGGTCTTAAAAGGTCAAGATAGGCTAGCTAGACCTAACTCTCTCCTAAGGGACCAAAAACGCTCTTTGTCTAAAGGTTTTGTAAATATGTCCGCTAATTGATTTAAGGTGTCTACATACTCTATAACCACATCTTCCTTAAGGACATGATCTCTAATGAAATGATGCCTTATTTCTATGTGTTTGGTTCTAGAGTGTTGGATGGGATTTTTTGTTAGACATATTGCACTAGTGTTGTCACATTTTAGGGGTATGGTTTCAACTTTAATTCCATAATCTAAGAGTTGTTGCTTCATCCAAAGGACTTGAGCACAACAACTCCCTAAGGATATGTACTCGGCTTCGGTGGTAGATAAGGCTACACTATTTTGTTTCTTAGAGAACCAAGATATGAGCATACTACCTAGGAATTGACAAGTTCCCGAAGTACTTTTCCTATCGATCTTGCAACCCCCATAATCCGCATCTGAATAAGCATGAAGGTTGAAGGTAGAGTATCTAGGGTACCAAAGACCTAAACAAGGAGTATCTCTAAGGTACCTAAAGATTCTCTTAACGGCTATAAGGTGAGACTCTCTAGGACTAGCTTGAAACCTAGCACACAAGCAAACACTAAACAAGATATCCGGTCTACTTGCGGTAAGGTAAAGCAATGATCCAATCATGGAACGATAAAGCTTAGAGTCAACACACTTACCTCCTTCATCTTTGTCAAGCTTTGTAGATGAGCTCATAGGTGTGGCTTGAGGCTTTGCATTCTCCAAGCCAAACTTCTTGAGCATATCCTTTATGTATTTTGCTTGGTTGATGAAGGTGTCATCCTTCTTTTGCTTGATTTGGAGTCCCAAAAAGAATGAGAGCTCCTCCATCATGCTCATCTCAAATTCACCTTGCATTAACTTAGCAAACTCTTGACAATGACATTCATTAGTAGAACCAAAAATAATATCATCAACATAAATTTGAACTACTAAGATGTCATTTTTATACATTTTTATAAAAAGTGTAGTGTCCACCTTACCTTTTTCAAATCCTTTTTCAATTAAAAAGTTTAAAAGTCTTTCATACCAAGCTCTAAGAGCTTGTTTTAAACCATAGAGAGCTTTGGTGAGTATGAAAACATGATTTGGAAATTTTGAGTCTTCAAAACCCGGTGGTTGTTCCACATACACTTCTTCATTTATAAAACCATTTAAAAATGCGCTTTTAACATCCATTTGAAAAAGCTTGAAATTATGATAACATGCATATGCAAGCAACATCCTAACGGCTTCCATTCTAGCTACGGGTGCATAGGTTTCATCAAAATCTATTCCCTCTTCTTGAGTGTAATCGTGTGCTACTAGTCTAGCTTTATTTCTTACAATGTTACCACTCTCATCTAGCTTGTTCCTAAAGACCCATTTAGTTCCTATGGTAGATTGATTACTAGGCCTATCAACTAATGTCCAAACGTTACTTCTCTCAAATTGATTTAACTCTTCTTGCATAGCCATAATCCAAAAGTCATCTTTCAATGCTTCTTTAATATTCTTAGGCTCTATGCATGAGATAAATGCAACATGATTCATTAATCTAAGAGAAGATCGAGTGGTTACCCCCTTGGATGGATCACCCAAGATTTCACCATCTTTGACATAGTTCAACTCCCTTGGGTAGCTCACTTCCTTTTCCTCAAGAGCCAAGTCCTTCAAGGCTTCAAGAGGTGGATCTTGTGTGTCCTCTTCTTTTGTTGGAATCTCATCCTCCTTTGAAGTTTGTCCTCCATCAAAGGCATTTATGATTCCTACATCATCATTATCACAAGAATCCTTCTTAGGAAGGAGGTTATCATCGAATACAACATAAATAGATTCTTCTACTACTAAAGTTCTTTTTTTAAATACTCGATAGGCTTTAGAGGTTAAAGAGTAACCTATGAAAATAGCTTCATCACTTTTTGCATCAAATTTACCTAAGTTGTCTTTTCCATTATTTAAAACAAAACACTTGCAACCAAAAGGGTGAAAATAGCTAATGTTGGGCTTTTTAGATTTTAAAATCTCATAAGGTGTTTTCTTTAAAATTGGCCTAATCATTACTCGATTTACAATATAGCAAGCGGTGTTTGTGGCTTCCGCCCAAAAATATTTAGGTAAATTGTTTTCACAAAGCATAGTTCTAGCCATTTCTTGTAAAGTTATATTTTTCCTCTCAACTACCCCATTTTGTTGAGGAGTTCGAGGAGCCGAAAAATTATGGCTAATACCATTTTCATTTAAAAAATCTTCAATCCCTAAATTTTGAAACTCGGTTCCATGATCACTTCTAATATGTGAAATTCTAAGTTCAAGATCATTTTGGGTTAGTTTTGAAAATGTGATGAATTTTTCCAAAGCCTCATCTTTAGTACTTAAAAATAGAACCCAAGTAAATCTAGAAAAATCATCAACAAGTACAAATTCATAAGACTTACCACCCAAGCTCATAGTCCTAATTGGCCCAAATAAATCCATATGGATAAGTTGTAAACATCTACTAGTAGAAACATCATCAATGGATTTAAAGGAAGACCTATGTTGTTTACCCTTTGAGCATGCATCACAAATTTTATCATTTGAAAATTTTATCTTGGGTAAACCTCTAACTAGATTAAGGGAGACTAGTTTTTCTAAAACACTTATGCTAGCATGTTCTAGTTTCCTATGCCACAACCATGCATCGTTTTCATTTTGTGCAACTAAGCATGCATGAGATGTATGAATGTCATCTAGATGCACCATGTATATGTTCCCTATGCGATGACCTATGAGCATAATATTATTCGATTTAATGTCTACAATTTTGCATCCATTTTTATCAAATAGAACATTAAATCCTTTATCACACAATTGACTTATGCTCAATAAATTGTGTTTAAGACCATCGACATACAAGACATTTTCAATGAGAATAGTAGAGTGATTACCTATGGAGCCAATACCTTTAATGTGGCCTTTGGAGTTGTCACCAAATGTTACTCCTCCTCCACTTTTTGGCTTTAGATCCATGAATCTACTCTTGTCTCCGGTCATATGCCTTGAGCATCCACTATCAAGGTACCATGAGTTTTGACTTTGTGCTTTAACCTTGTAGCAATGCTCCCCCATGGAGGAATCTTCCTCAAGTGCCATGAGGCAAAGGTTAGCCATTTCTTGTTCTTCATCCTCCGATGACTCCTCATCACTCCAAGTAGCAAGCTTGGCTTTGAGCTTCTTCTTCTTCTTCTCAAAGCCCTTCTTCTTGAGTTGAGGGCACTCCGAACGTATGTGGCCGGGTTGTTTGCACTCAAAGAAAATGATTGGATCATTTGCTTCTTCTTTGTTCTTGCTTTTGAAGTCCATTTTTCTTTGGATTTTTCTTCCCCGGTTGGACCTCATAAAACGTGAGAATCGTTTGGCTATCATAGCCAATTCTTCTAGTTCATCCTCCTCACTAGAAGAGCTCTCTTGATGTAGTGAAGCTTTGATAGCTATTCCCATCTTCTTCTTCTTCTCAACCTCAAGCTTTTCTACTCTTTTCTCTTCTTTCTTCTTCTCTTCTTCCCTTCCTTGCTTCATAATCTCATGAGTAAGGAGAGAACCCACAAGCTCATCAAGCTTTAAAGTCTTTAAATTCTTAGCTTCAATGATGGCGGTTCTCTTCCCATCCCAAGATTCGGGAAGTGAATAGAGTAGCTTCCGGACAAGCTTGTCTTCCGGTATAATTTCTCCAAAACCCTTTAGCCCATTGACAATAGTGGAGAAACGATCAAACATCTTGGACACCGTCTCATCGGGCTCCATCTTGAAATTTTCATAACTAAGATTGAGAATTCCAATCTTAGTTTCTTTAACATCATTGGTGCCCTCATAAGTAGTCTCAAGAGTGTCACACACTTCTTTGGCACTCTCGATGGATGAAACCTTTGAATAGATGTCCGGACCGAAGGAACAAAAGAGCATGTGGAGAGCTTTGTCATTGACTTGAACCTTTTTCCTTTCTTCTTCACTCATCTCCATCTTTTTCTTTAAGACCATCTTGCCTTCACCATAATGCTTCAATGGAATATAAGGGCCATCTTCAATGACATCCCACACTATGTAGTCATTTGACTTGATGAAGAGACGCATTCTATTCTTCCAAAAAGAATAGTTATTACCATTAAAGAAGGGAGGCTTTGTAGTGGATTAAGACTCATACATGCCCGAACCGGAGGTTGAAGCCATCTCTTGATATATGATGATCACACTCTTCCAAGGAACTCCTCTTGTGGTTGTTAATCCTCAAAGAGGTAGGCTCTGATACCAATTGTTGAGTGGATCGAAAGATCGATATGAACCAAGAGGGGGGTGAATTGGAAATTTAAAGTTTGTTTGGTGGAAATTTGCAAAATAAAAAGATTGACAAGGGATTTTAGAGTGGTTCAAGTTCCAAATGAACTATACATCCACTACCTTAGCTTCACTAAGGATTTGCAACAATTCTACTAATTGCTCTTCCCCTTTTCTAGGCTAAGGAGGCAACCATTACAATTTCGGTTAAATTTTCTACCCAAAATTTAACCCAATCCTCACAACAAGGGAACAAAGAATTTGATGGCTAATATAGTATCTCTCAATACAAATTGTAGCCCAATTACAAGCACTCAACCCAATTGAACAAGATAAGAATGAAAATTACAATTGGGGTTTCTAGACACTATAGGATTTTTGCACAATTGCTTGGATTTGATGTATGAATGTTTTCTTGAGGATCAATAGTTGTTGCTGGAGCTTTTGGAGGTCTCTTTTATACCTTCTCATTGAATTCTAGCCGTTTGAGTGGTTGGGAACATAAATAGAGCCGTTGGAACCCTCTCTTACCACCATAAATGCACTTCTGCAGCTATGCGTATCGGTACGCGGGAAGCCGTATCGATACCTGTCTCAGAAAAGAAAGAGCCGTTGTGTGCAATAAATAAGGGGTATCGATACGCACGTAAGCGTATCGGTACGGGGTATCAAAACGAGGGTTTGCCGTATCGATACCTTTTTCTCAACTTAGCTCACTATCGATTTCCGTATCGGTACGAGGATTTGGCGTATCGATACGGGTCAACGACCATTTAAAATTCGGTTACCAACCAACTGACACCAACGGTCAAAATATTTAAACCGACTTATATTTAAAAAATTTATTAAGGGTCGTATCGATACGAGGATTTGACGTATCGGTACGCCATTCAAACTCTTTAGACTTTTACAAAGGGGCGTATCGATACGAGGGTTTGCCGTATCGATACGTGTTCCTGCAGTAGCCAACTTTGGTAAAAAGGTATCGATACGCTTGGAAGTGTATCGATACACCTGGACGTTTTTCAATAGTTTGGCCTTGGAACACTTAGAAAATATTTTGAGTTTGAGTTTTTCAAATCAGTTTTAAAGAGTTGGTGATTTAAAACTTATTAAGGGACTTATAAAACAATTTTAAGTTTTTCAAATTGATCCTTAAAGATTTAATTATATCAAAATCAAACATAGGTTTTACAAACACGTAACCCTGAACCATCAACAAACATCTTCTGTACATCTTTCTGACCACCACTATCTCACCAAAAAGACTAGTCACACGTGTCCCTACGTCTAAGACCTCAACAAGTATATCTAATTTCTTTGCATGCTCTCACAAAAGGACGAATCCGCAGAAATTGCAACTTCACATGTACACAGTTGATAGTCTTCGGCTCTCTTGTTTTCAGGCTGGTCCTTCAACATAACCTAACTCTTCGAAACCGTTCCTGGAGTATCTCGAAACTTCAAAATTCAATTCTGATCACACACAAACAATCATGCTTGAACTTGTTCTATAACATCGGTCCTGACGACTCAAAACATCCCACTACCAAACAATCTGGAGTTAGAGCCCAAGACTTCCTCCTTGGCTCCACTATATCGAAAGCGACTTCATCTCTCCTTCTTGCTGGAAGACAACTCAGACACACAATGGCCCGATCACACAAATCGATTCCCACTCACGGATACTGACCGACTGTCTTGTATTAAAACTATAGGTCGAACCCCAACGATCACCAACTAACATTTTTGAGTTTCAGATTACACACACGAGACCCTTACCTTGATCTCGCCAAAAGAACTAAGATACTCATACCTACCTCTAACACTTCACCGGCAACATTCAAACTTTGCATACTGGCTAACAATATATAGAAGTACAGATTCAGAATCAACCGGAGGGAACAACTCAAAATTGTACCAAGGGCTTATCTACTATAACATCGATACCCCACCGAATCTCACTCATAGGTCTTCACTTCTTTTTACTAACTACTACCAGAATCGATCACATCGTTTCCTATCAACAGGAACTAACCCACATACACACTGACTCGAACAAAAAAATTGTACCTCAACTCCGGTACAACCATACTCCCCTAACTATAGCAAAGAACTTCCTCAACATCATCCATATTTTCAGAAACCACAACTTCTACTTACCGATTCACGACCCACGCCTTGACCTCAAACTTACTAAAAAGCAATAAATCAACAACAACAGAAAATTAACATACAAACTGGGTTAGCAAAGGAAAGGGTCCAAGTGGCTCAAGTATGATTCCCTCACTTAAAATCTTTTTTTCCGATGTAATAGAAGCAATGGGACTCTACTCAACGTGCTTCAAACAACATACATTCACAGCATATTCAAATAACAAGCAACATGCTTACATGGCAAGCAACCAACGTACAATTCAACGTAAGAACTTAACTTACATCACTTACCTGCCCAAGGTCTCGGAAACCTTAAGCTCTGATACCAACAAATGTAACCCTCTCGTCCCGGTCCGGACGTTTGGCCGGTCCGAGAAGGCTACACGGGGAAAACCGATGTGAAACCCGTTAAGGTCCCACCTCGGTTAGCAACCCTAGAAATTTCTTTTATTTATATCTTGTCTAAATGCATTATTAAGTCCTATGTGGAACACGACAGCGGAAACACAAGCAACACATCAACGACCATCCAAAACAGCACTTTAAAACGGCCCATTTTCCCTTTTTAAGCAGGCCATATCGATACGCCTTGACCAAGGTCAACACCGCAGGGTCAACACAAGAAGACCGTATCGATACAACCTTTGAGCTTATCGATACGCCCTTCTCGGTCAACATCTCGTGGTCAATGAGATAAACCCGTATCGATACACTTGGAGCCTGTATCGATACACCAAAGTCTCACCAAAATATCAGATTTCCAGTGAGCTTTGAGCGTATCGATACACCCCCGTGTATCGATACACCAAGCCAAAAATTGAGTCCTGGAGGGCAAACCGTATCGATACGGCCCTTGGGCGTATCGATACGCCCTGCACAACAAGTCTCCAAATTTCATCCAAACAACTTAGGACTCGACTCTAGATGCGATTTACGACTCCCCTAGCCACAAACAACATACAAACAACCTTTAACCACCAAGATCTAAGCATACGAGGCAACCAACACTAACAAGCATCATTCATCCAAGAGATTCATGCATTTACCAAAAGATGACATATAAAGCACTTTAAGGTTCATATATTAGCAACCAACATACAAGCATTCTAGACATGCAACATAAACAACGTTTGCAAATCAAACAAGGCATCCAAGAGACAAACCAAATCAACATACATCAAAGCTCAAATCAACAACACCTATCCCATTGCTTGACTATTACAATCTACAATTTTAAAGTTCATACTTGAGCTAACCAAAAGCGACTCTTGGAGACCTTTCCTTGCCCTTGCCACCCACAAGCTACTAATCTGCATTGTCGAACAAAAATGAGCGTAAGCATAAAAGCTTAGTGGGGGTAAGCTCATAAAACAAACCTTCGACAATGCAGGGTCCAAGCACGAGCAACAACCAAGATAGAATGCATGATCTTACCTCCGATCCTCAAGAGACAAAATATACATGATGCATGAACATATAATCAATACTATGCCATGATCAACGATTCATAAACCCAACACACGAAAATACATATATCAATGTATTAACAACAACATATATCAATCCATATTGGAATCACATTTCATAACATATTGGCATATATGTATAATCTCATATTGGCACCTAGTTATGAATCGAATACGCGGATAACACGTTGGAACGCATTTCCAACACAACCATTACCTTCGGTGGGATTACACTCATCACCGGTTCTCGCGGAGGGGATTCCACTCATCCTCACGCCCCGTCGATGGGATTCCACTCATCACCGACTAATATAAAGATTTCTGGGCGAACCCGTACTCCTCCTTGGTGCCTTAACGCCACCAAGGCCACGCGCGAATTTGACTCTCGTGTGCACACTAACATCCTAATGATCGATCATTGTACCCAAGCATACTAGTGCCAATATTAAACCAAATCCACAACATCTCATAACACTTCTGTGCTTAGCACGTACTCACCATGATCACAATCATGAACAATCCACATGCATATCACAATGCATCAATATCATGCCTCAAGATACATGTATAACACATTATACATACCACCATAAACACATATTATCATGAGGCATAAACATCAATTAAAGAGTGCAACCATAGTCTCTAATCAAAGCTTGGGATTAGGCTACCACTCTAATCCCAACTCTAGGTGGGTTTACCAATCCCAACCTAGTCCACATGCTTGAACCAATTGCTCAAAACCATTTAAAACATTTTAACCACTCACCTTCACTTCCAAGCTCAACTACCAAGCAACCAAGGTCTTTAAGTTTCTGGATTCACTCCCGAAGCTTTACCATTTTCTTCTCTTGTTTCTAATTATCTCAACACAAATAAAACAACCTCGAATCAGCTCATACAACAATGTAGCAACCCGGAACACCATTCAAACAATAAACACAAGATTCCAAGCCAAGAACAACCCCCAAAACATCAAACTCGGGCAGCCCTTAAACCCAATCCAAAACTCATGATTTCAACCTTTTTAGCACACTCAAATGCTTCCAAAATAGCCACCAACTATTACCCTAACATCAACCCTCAAATTCCAACATAGAACACACCCAAAACTCAACTAAAAACCCTCCTAAAACCCCACCAAAACCCAAATTCGGGAATTCTTATAAAACACTTTAAAAATTATATATGTTGGACCATTTGGTTCATAAACACCATATCTAACAATATTAAATCAAAATCTTAAGTTAAAAACAATAAATATATCATTTTTATTCAAATCTTCCAAAAACCCAAATTCTAAAACTTGATCCAAAATGAAATCTAGTTGTACTTTTAAACGAGAGGAAGATGAGAGCAAGTCGGAATGTAATTACCTTTCAAAAAGCTCCAAGAATGAAGAAGAAATGGGATGAAATGGTGAGATGGAGAGAAAAGCTCTCCATTGTTGTGAGATAGCAAAAATGGAGAATGAAGAAGATGAGCACATGTCTATTTTAACAAAAGGGGTTTTAATTTTGAAAGTTTCATTTATTTACGGTTCTTCTATTAATGAGGATAGCCAAAAGAATTTCCCAAATCCATGGAAATTTGATTCCAATTACATTTTGGTCCCACACGAAAAGTTTGTTTGAGAAATATAAAGACCAAAATATTTCTTTATTATTTTAATTATAAAATCGGACTCAAAATATTATTTAAATATTATTTTCTCCCGGCCCCCAAACCCGGGTGTTACATTTTTGTTTTTATTTTCTAATTTTACAATCAAATATGTTTCTTTCACCGTTTTTTATTGTCTAAAAAAATTAAAAAAAAAACGAACTTCATTCTCTATAACCAAATGGATTTTTTGTGTGTTGAAACATCTTATATTAAATTATTAATTATTATGAATCTCTCTCATTTAAGAGGCTAATAAGTATTAAATTGAAGTAATGAGTTTTTTAAGGTTCTAGAATTGCAATAGTACCATTAACCTGGATTTCCCCTAAACTTTGTGTTTGTTTAGTATATGTACCGATTTTTTTATTAACTTACCCATATATACTGATATTTATTTGAAGATTATTTATAAAAAAATCATACTATCTTCACTAATATAAAACCTGTAATTAAGTTAGTTTTATAAGTTAACCAAGCATTACCTAAATTATGAAATGAATAAAATATTACAGTTATTATTTAAAAGAGAAGGAAAAGAAGAAGAAAAACATAAAAATAACTGTGTAAATTATTTTTTATATAATATTCTCATGATAAAGCATTTATTTCTTAAAAATTAATCTATTATCATGTTTCGTATTTTCTATGCTTTTTTATACCTGACTTTGGTTTGTTATTTTTCCTTTGGTTTTATTTTAATTTTTAATAAAAATTACTTTTGTTTGGTTTCTTTCTTATCGTATATTGTGCGCATATTTATCTGTCTTTGTGGCATGTTTTACTCTGTTATTGTGGCACATTTTTTCTGCTTGCGATGGTAGAGATTTTCACGTCGCTCATATTTGATTTGTGATTGTCGATAGTCTTTTCATGGTTAGATCCCTTTTGTGGTTGTTTGCTAATGTATTCAGATTTTATTTTTTGCGAAATAACCTGTAAATTTGCTTTGGTTCACTCGTCACTTCTTCATCATCTCTAAAGCGTTTAGTTGATAGAGACAAAGGAGTACTATTGATGGTTACTAGATTACTATGAATTATAGATATCAGATTCAAAAGACGACCATGACTGCCTTGCGTCTTTGGATTTTCTTTTTTATTTTATTCTTTGTTTTAGTTTTTTATGGACATAGTCCCCGAATTTATCTCTTAGATTGGTTGCATTGTTAAAGTTGTACCTTCTTTTATTTCAATAAAATTCAATATTTTGTCAAATTAAAAAAGAACATATGTATTTTTTTTCTTTACATATGTCTTCCTTAAAAAAATACATATGTAAATTATTTACTGTTTATATATTATTATTATCATTAAATTGTGACCAATAAATTAGATATCAATTCAGTTAGAAAATTATTAAGGTAATATTTTCTTTACATAATAATTAATATTATATAAATCAAAATAATAATTAATATTTTTTAACGATTTCAATTTGGGGAAGAGGAATTTTACTCCTAATGTGTCTCGAACCCACAACCTAAAAAAAGAGAAGGTGTCAATTGAGAGTTTTACCACATGCTCTAAAGATTGCTGAAAAAATAATAATTAATATTATTTTATACTTCTTATGTAATCTTTAAATAAAAAAATAAGATTATCCATTTAAGGATCAAAATCATATCACTTGACCTATAATTATTGTTAGATAAAATTCACAAAAAGTAGGTAAATATAATAAAATCTAATGGCTTAACAGTATTATAAGCCTTTGAACTTAAAAAAATTAATTTTAAGCTCTTGAACTTTTTTGCACACAATTAAGCACTCATACTCCAAAATTTCATCAATTCACCCCTTTAACCAATGTTAACTGTTAAATCTAAAATGTTTTTTTATCACTTGATGCAATATGTCGTGTTACATCACTTGAAATTTTCAGAATTTTTTAATTTTATTAGAAAAACAAAAAGTGTTAAAAATTCTAAAAAACTTATAAAATTATAAAAATGTTTTATAAAAAATCTGTAAATATCACATAACAGAACTGTAGTATGTCACATGACAATATATCTAAAAAAATACTGTCAAAAATTGATGGTAAATGACTTAATGGATTCAATTTATTAATTTAAGGACATAATTGGATGTAAGAAAATTTAGTAATTAAATTGATTTTTTTCAAAAATTTAAGTGCCACAATCTAATAATATATTATACCAAAATTTCTTGAGATGTCATAATCAGATTGAGCATTATTATTATTTTATTTACTAATAGGTTAAACTGCATCAAATACCATCAAACATTTAGGTGTGTATCGATTATGCCACTAAATTAAAAATCAATACTATTTTACCATTGAATTTGAGTTTAGGCTTCAATTATACCACTAGATTGTTAAAATCCCTCCACTCCATGGCAAGCGGAGCATTATGATCCTTCCACATCATCGATTTTAAGGTTCCAGTGGTATAATTAAAGTGTAAAGTAAGATTCAGTGTTAAAATAATATCGATTTTTAGTTCAGTAATATAATCGATACCAAACTTAAAATTTAGTAGTATATAATGTAGTTTATCCTTATTAATAAAAAGGTTCTCATCTCATTCGCAGCAGCCCTTTCCGAACGATGTCGTAGTAAGGCATTACTATCTTCTCTCTCTCTCTTTTTTTTTTTGAATATAAGGCATTACTATCTTTAAATGTAATAGGGAAAGGATAAAGCTCGCCTCCATGTTTCACGTGTTATATAAAAATTATTTAAGAGAAAATATATTGTATACCGACGATGGAAAAAATTTTAGCAAGTAAATTCAATTATAAAATTTTAACGGATTAGTTTAAGTTTTAAAGTTTAAAATTTAAGATTTATAATTAGTATTTAAAGTTTAAGATATAAAATTTAAGATTTAAGATTTTTAGGTAAAAAAATTAAAATTTTAATTTTAAAGTGAAATTAAACATACATGTAGAATATCTTTTTCGTTGTCAACAATTACTCATCATTTAAATAGTTTTAAAAAATAGATTAATATCCTATACACTGGCGGTGGAAACTGAAAGTTTCCACAAGCGCCTTAGTTTTAGGGTATAGGGAGTTAGTTTAGGGTATAGAGTTTAAGGCTTTAGGTGTAGAGGTTTAGAATTTAGGGATAGTTGTCTCAATTTAAGATTTATTGTTATAATTTAGGGTTTATAAGTTAGGGTTTAGTTTTTAAGGTAATAGGTGAGTGTTTAGGTTTTAACCTATAAACCCTAAATTATAACCCTAAACCTTAAATTGAAACAACTATCCCTAAATTCTAACCCCTCCACTCAAACCCCTAAACCCTATACCCTAAACTAACTCCTTATACCCTAAAATTAAGGCGCTTGTAGAAACTTTCAGTTTCTACCGCCTGTGTATAGAATATTTATCCTTAAAAAATTACACTTATATATTATATAGATTAAACAACATTATTGGTTACTAAATTATTCTTTTTTTTTGTTTTGGTCACAAAACTATCTTTTGGAAAAACTGTCACTAACGTTACGTTTTCCCCTATTTTGATCACCAATCTATTATTTCTTTATTGTTTTGCCAAAAATAATATATATAAGTATAATTTTTTTAAAACTAAATGACTATTTTGCCAAAAAAAACGTAAACAATCTATTACAGGAAAGTGAGAATATTTTCGTAATCAATAGCGTCGTTTCCAAGCCCGGCCCTGGCAGGGGCAAAAAGGGCACCCGCCCAGGGCCCATCGCTTAAAGGAGTTATATATTTTAAATTTTATTCGAATTATATTTATTTTAAGTGGTCTTATTTTTGTTAATACATGTTAGTAGGGGCCCAATTTTTTAATATTTGTTAATAGAAATTTAATTTTTTTCTAATATTTATTATTATGGGACTACTCTTAAAATTTAACTTTTTCTAATACTTGTTATTAGGGGCCCGATTTTTTTTTAATATTTTTTATTTTAGGTATACTCTTAAAATCCAATTTATTCAATCTTTGTTATTAAGGGCCCAATTTTTTAATATGGATATACTTTTAAAATTAATTTTTTTCGTTACTTTCTATTAGAGACAAAGATTTAAATAACGGTATGCAACTGCAACAACAATCGTTACATGACGATAGCGGTAGTGGTGGAGGCGTGGAGCCATGATTTTCTTATAGTGGGGTCATGAGATAAGCATTAGGTATTGATGATTTCTATACCACTAGAATAAGTATTGTTATTCCCGAATCCCAACAAATTAAGTGGGGTCAAATCTAATATTTCTTATGAAAAAAATCTATATTAGCTCCTTTAAAACCTCGTACTCCAACAAATCAAGTGGTGTCAATTGCACCTCCAATTTATATGCTACATTCGCCCATAGGTAGCGGCACAATATGGAACCGCGATACCCACAACTGTTATGTCCACTTTAACGTATGTTATTAAGAGATTTCACAACCACGATACTTGCAGAGACCGAAATAGCAATTATAATGCCCGCACCCACAATAAAATCTAACATGATTGTAAATACGATCGCAACCGTAATTTAAAATTTTAATTTGGGGCCCATTTTTTGTATTCGCCCTGGGCCACCAAAAGTTCAGGACCTGTCCTGCGTTTACCCTACTATTATATATACAATTTTGAAAAAAAGTATGATATGCCATAAATTTAGCAGGTATCAGAATAATGAATTTGGAAAAAAAATATAGATTAAAGCATTTATTAATGTAACATAAAATTAATTTTTCATAATTTAATACTGAAATTTTGAAAAGGAATTAAATAAAATATTATGACAGGTGGTGCTTTTTATTAGATGATTCTTTTACCGACTCACAATTTTAACTAACGATACTATTCTTTTAAGGAACTAACGATACTAACTAATGAGACGAGGACATTGTAGTTCTGAGTATTTAAAATGTAAAATTTTATTTTCTAAGTACCGAATGAAAATAAATAATATATATATATATTTAGGTATAATGTGAAAAATGATTGAGTAGTCATTTTAGTTTTTATTTTTTTATGTCAACTTTCACCCCTAACGTTTTATTTTGAGTCAAAATAGCCCCATGATGAAAACCATTAGTTGACTAATAGTCAACGCGAGACGCTGATGTGGCATGCTGATTTGGCTTGGGACGTTGACATGACAAAGTGCCATGTCAGTATTTTTAAAAATAATAAATAATAATAATGTATTTAATTTATTAAAATTTTCAAAAAGTTAATTTTTTTTAAAAATAAATCAGATGAATTATTATTTATTATTTAAAAAAATATTATTAATTATTTTAAGAAAAAATATATTTTTTAAAAATATTACTTATGTGGCAAAATGTCACGTTAGCGTCTTAAGCTAAGTTAGCATGCTACATCAGTATTTCGTGTTGAACGTTAGTAAACTAACGAAAAAGTAGATATAAGGAAATGACTCGACCCCAGAAAATCGTTTGGAGAGTGAATATATAAGTAGAGGACTCGACCCTGAAAAATCATTAGGAGAGTGAATATGAGCAAATGACTCGACTCTGAAAAATCATCGGAGGAGTAGTATATAAACAAATGGCTCAACTTCGAAAACTATCGGAAGAGTAGATATATAAAAATGACTCGACTCTGAGAAATTATTGGATGAGTAAATAAACAAATAACTCGACATCGAAAAATCATTAGAGATTAGATATATAAACAAAAAACTCAGCTCCGGAAAATCATTGGATGATTAGACATAAAAAAATGATGCAACTCTGGGAAACCATCAAAGGAATGAATATATAAACAAATTACTCAACTCCGAGAAATCATCGGATAACTGAATAAACAAATGACTCAACTCCGAAAAGTCATCAGGTGAGTTAAAAAACAAATGACTCAACTAAAAAAAATCATCAAATGAGTGAATATATCTATAAGTATCTCCAACTTTTCAAGCAGCAACATCGAAGGCTATTGCGCAAGTGGAGGGGTCATCTATGTTCATGTAGAGCTCATGTTGTCGGTAAACACAAAAGAACACATGCATCTCCGCGCCGTTAGGAGAAAAAACACAACGCCGAAGGCGTTGAATGGGCGGAGGCAAACCTCTACTAAAAGAGGCATCCAAACTCTTGCAGATCAGGCGTCGCACAGGACATATGAATGTGGGCATCTCGACACCTTCGGAGAAAAACAAAATGCTAAAGGCATTTAATGGGCAGAGGCCTCTAACAATGTTCTTTAAAGAATGAAGATCTGAGAATGCACTAGAAATTGAGAGAGGCCCAAGTATTTGCAAATCTCATACAACCATTCATTCGTGAAGTATTACACAACAATCTATATAAGTAAAGCAAAAGGCATTAAATAATATTGAGAGAGGCACAAGCATTTGCAAATCTCATACAATCATTCATCCGTGGAGTATACACAATAATCTATATAAGTAAAGAAGAAATTATTAAAGAATATTTTATGTCTCGACGTCTATTGAGGCAAAGGAAAATCCATGAGCTAACCTATTTATACACCTCTAAGGGTGAAGTATGATCTTTAAGCTACTCCGCCTTAATGTTTATTCAAAGTAGAAGAGCTCGCAGAAGTATTCTTAAATGTTCTAGCTAAAGAGCATGATCATTTCTAAGCTTAGAAGTATGGCGGAGGGTCTTAACGCCTTTGGTCATAGTGGCAGTTCAAGTAACTTAGCATTAAGGATTTCGTTTCTATGCTACCTAGCAACTATCCGGACTTATAGTGTTTTATGGAGGATGTGTGCATATTTTGAGGAAGACAAGTGCTCCAGAGGTGTGGAGGCCGTAATATTCCTTCCTGAAACACTCAAATAGATGTGTCAAATACCTCTAACATTCATACAAACTTACAACATTTTGCGGAGGATGGTATCGTTACCAGAGATTTCAGAGTAAATGGCGCATGATAATTCTCCCTGAAGCACTCAAGAAAAAGCGACTGATGATTGAAATGCTTCAAGGACCCTTAGAGTGTGACCTTGACGCACACTGAAGACGTCGACGGTAGGTTCCGATTGTATCTCCTTCTCACGCCTAAGGAAGCCTCAAATCTACTCATGGAGTTTCTAGGCTTTTTCTCATCGTGACCAGTAGGAAAAACCAGGTACGCCAGATGGATTTGGAGATGAGTTGTGTAACACCCTAATTTTAGGGCTAGATGTTGCGGATGTGGATTTTAATATTCGATGAGCTAGTTGACATTTTGGGGTTAGACCAGGGAAAACCCTCTCCGGGTATTCCTAAAAAGTTGGGAATAATTTCTAAAATTACTATTTATTATGTATAAGAGTTTTGTGAAAACAATTTTAGAAAATCAATTCTAGAAGGTTGAGATTTTGGTCTAGTGACCAAATTGCAAGTTTCCAAAAGTTGGTTGCCATTTTGTAAAATCAGCCAAAAATATGGTTCTGGTTTATAATTAAACCTAAACCTATTTTAATAGGGTTTTAAAATAAAAAGAAAGACTTTTGAATCAGCCCCACTTTCATTTTCACGTTAGTTTCCTAAAGCCAAGCCACCATTGTAGCCTTTTTCAATCCAAGGGATTACCCATCAAGGTTTTGGAGGTAAGACTTGATTTCACCTTGCCTTCCTTTAATTAAAATTCTTTTTGTTATTCTTCTATCAAAATCAAATGGTTTACCTCTTTTGTTTTAAAAGTTCAAGGTTTGAAATAAAATGGTTTTTGGAAGATTTTCGTTCAAATGATTTAGGCTGGGTTTTAGAATGTTTTTAAATGGTGTTGTGGTGTTTAAATGATGCTTAAATGAAGGTAGGATCATAAGGAAACTGAAACTTGAAGTTTGAGTGGAGTTTGGTATGAAAAATCTTGAGGTTAAGCTTGATTTCGGGTTTTTAATGGAAGCAGTGAATTTAGCATGTTTAAGTTGCTGATTTTGATGTTAATAGATGAGTTTTTGATGGTTTAAATGATGGGTAATGGCTGGGTTTGTGTTTTGGACGTTTTGGAAGTGATTTTGATGATTTTCGGTATTGGATTGTTGGGTATTTGAGAGTATTTGTTAGATTTCAGTGTTGCTGCAAGTTTGAAAGCTTATTTGGGTATTAATACTATGTTTCAACTTGTTTAGAAACAGGGGATCATAATTTGGGAGCAAATCCGGGTGACCGTTAGCTAATTGTGGGTTTCGGCTTTTTGGAACGAGTTTATCGGTGAGTAGGAATGTTTTAAAGTATTTGGAAATGTTCAAAGATGATTTTTTTTTTGGGGGGGGGGAGGGTAGGTTGGGCTTGATAAGCCTACCTAAACTCAAGAGTAAGTGGTTTTACACTTCACCATGTTTTTGATATTGTATGATGTGTTATAAAATTGTGGTAAGACTTGTGATTGATTTGTCTACTGTTTTTCCTACCCTTATTGCCTATGATATGTTGTGAGCATGCTTAGGTTGTTGTTGTAAGATTGTAATATATATATGTGTTGGTGAAGGCATGCTTGGTATGAAAATGTTGGTAAGAGTGAGATGTGGTAAGATGGGCTTGATAGCCATGTAAGTTTGGTAAGTTTGACCATTGTTAGAATATTGGCATAAGTTAGAATCTTTATCGGATATAGTTGATCGATCAATTAGGATTAATGTGCACATGTAAGACTTGTAAGACAAAATTCGAATGTGTGTAAGACAAATTCGTACGTGTAAGAAAATTCGGTCGTGTCAAAAAAATTCGTACGTGTAAGATTAGCTTGGGCACGGTGATTGAGTTTACTCTTATCGACGTCCTGTAAGACTTGTAAGATTGTAAGAAATATGTATATTCGGGTATGTTGTTAATTATGCCAATATGCTACTCTTCTCCTTTGTAAGACTTTGTTATATTATGGTAAGATGGAGAAAGGTTTGGTAAGGCCTTGTAAGAGTAAGTTGTGCTTTTGTAAGAATGGTTGAATGGTAAGATGATCTTGTTGGTTATTACGTTGTTGTGAGATGTTGTATGCACATTTTGGTTTGGTAAAGGTTTTGGTTTTCTAAACTCTAAATGGTTTTAAAACTGCATTGTTGTTGTTTGGTTTTGAGCTCCGCTCACTAAGCTTAAATGCTTACGCTCTCTTTTCCAATAATGCAGACCGTTAGAGTTCCAGGCAGCAAGCAAGCAAGGGGAGCGAGGCCAATTTCCACTTTGGCTCAAGTATGATTTTCTAAGTTTGTAATAATACTACTAGCAATGGGGATGCTATGTTTATGTTTGGAGACTTATTGTTTTGTGGATGTATGGTTTGAGGCAAATTTTTTTATGATCTTATGAAGTTGTGTGAAGTACGGTTTCGTTGTTTTAATGCTTATCTTGTGGTTTGACCTCTTAAGCAAACGTGGATCGTCGTATGTTTCGTTCTTATTTATTCAAAGTGTTGAAATGGTCTTGTTTGATGTTGTTAAGTTCTTTTGCCTTGGAAATGCATGTTTTGTTGATCCTTTGATGTTGGTATGTGGTTGGAATGGTTTCAGTGAGCTTTGGATGTGCCCAAGACCCTTTTTGAACCAAGTTGTGCACAGGGGTTCCGAAATGGGCTCGACCGTATCGAAACGGGCATGGATTTTGCCTAGATGTTTTGAAGCGCCACTTGGTGTTTCGAAACGGTTTGCCTCTTGAAAATCTAGTTTGAAACCCCGTTTCGAAACGGGCAGTAGCGTTTCGAAACGCCTGGCAGTTAATCTAGTTAAAGGCATCTCCTAAGTTCTTTTTTCTTGCATTTTGGTCCCCGTTCGATGTTTTATCAAATGTATGAGTATGGATGAGCGTTTCATGCTGCATTTTGGCATATGTGTATGAAAACTGACTAATTGTATGATGGTAACCTTAATTTCATATTAGGTCCCTATCTTATGCTAGAATTGCATTTTGGTCCCGGTATGCTTGTTTGTCTGTTCGAAGTTTGTTTCTTCGCATTTTTATCTGATGCGTGTATTCATCACCTAAGTTTTAATAACTGCATCTAGAAAAGATAATTTTAAAAACTTGTTTCTCTTTTAGGGTTGCTAATCGAAGAAAAATCTTCGGGTCTTTCTTCGGTTAGTCCCGTGTGACCACCTTAGGTCGGTCTGGTGGCTAGGCTGGGCTGAGGGGGTTACAAGTTGGGTCATTCTAGGATGGTTGTCTTTGAGGATGCATCTCGACTGATTTTGTCAGGTTGAAAATGTCTCCACGCTCACCGCACCAATTGTTGATGCCGAAATGAGTATGCATCGAACAAGGGAGGTGGAGACGAAGGACCAAGGTAGTTTTGGTAGATTTAGACAGTTCACCCTCTACAGATTTGGGACGGAGAGCTGCGGTCAATATAGTGGTTGAAGTAAGAAAGATAAGAAGAGGAAGAGAGGGGTATATCCTTGTTAATTCAGCCTTGTCCAGACACATTGTTGTTGTTTTCTAACTTGCCTTTCTCATCGGGGGAGTGAGTATTTATAACCCCTGACTACTGTTGGTGATTAGATAATGCCAAACCCTATGACAGTCTAAGGATGGGTCGACATATATAGGTCCAGTTTTTATGTGTTAGGCTTTACATGTTGGTCACGTGGATGTTGTGTACTGGCGCCTGACAATATATGTTCCCAAGGCAGCCTGAGGTAGGGGCATATGTATATGGCTCTCATAGGAACATTTGCATCTCTATTTTTTGAAAAAAAAATTAAAATATAGTTTAATTTGTAAAGAAAATTTTATTTTTCATACATATTTAAAAAAACAAAAGTGTATTAAAATTTTGGACCCTCATTTCTGAGAGTCTAGATTCGCCACTAGCCTAAGGGCTCCGATAATATTTACCTCAGGAAGAGGGTCGAAGAAACTGCTTTTACGGGCTACCTACGAAGTTTTGAATATGGAGGTGCCGAAGGGTATATCCAAATTTATTCGGAAGAAGAGAAGTTACGTGTAACAATGTGAGATATTATTTGATATACTGGTGATATAGTTTTTAACTCAACAACCAAATCAATGATTTTTTTGAATAGTTTAAAGGTGATTGCAAGGTAGTATCTGTTTATAGATATTTTTAACTATTTGACAATACACACATCTTACAGACAAAACGATTGAACCTGAGTCTCTTAGTATGAACATCTTCCACTTTTCTACTAGGAGTATAGGACAACTTATTGGGTTCCCAAACTAAAGAATTTTCATGTGGTTTTGATTGAAATTTGAAATAAATAAATAAATAATGTATATGGCGGCTTCTTAACTCCGCTTTGCGAATGAAAAACTCCATCGCATATTATATAATAATTCTATATATAAAGTAATCATTTGATACATAAATGATATAATGAAAAAATATCAGAATTGAACTTAGATTGCTATCATGTTTCCTTATAAAAATACAAAAATAAAATTTAAAAATATATCCGCTTGTAATTTTTATTTTATTTCGCTGTATTAGCATCCTTTTCTAATTTTTTTTATTTCATTGTCATGGTTAAATTTTTTGGGTATTATTGTTAGAAAAATATTTTATAATTTATTCTATTCCTATTTTTATTTCATGATTTATTGAATTTGCTAATTGCTGTAATAAAAGTAAAAGTTAGTCAGACTATATTTCACGTAAATAAATGAGAAGTCCGCCATATTATATACCGACTTTTGACTTCACTTCAGCAAAAAGTATTATTTGTGTCAGTGATGTGATGAAAATCATCATAGATCATAAAATAAAAATAAAAATAAAACCACACCAAACCTTGAAATAAAAAATTCAACAACAATATCCTAACAATTAAACTTCATTGTCACTATATCAAATAATATATATATATATATATTAATATATAAGGTTATATTTTGATACATAAGGCACAAGCTGTGTAAAAAAATTACACAACCCTTCATATTTAAGCTATAAAATCTAAAATCTAAATACTTAACACTAACACCTTAAAACCTAAACCTTAAATTCTACACCCTACAACCTAAACCCCTAAACCCTAAGTCACACCTTAAATCTATAAACCTTAAAATTAAAAGACTTGTGTAAACTTTACACACACTAAAGTGTATATATATATATCTCATAATAAGCTGGGAGCTAATGGTAGGTATGGTTCATACTTGATACAGGTTGGTGTTTGGTTGTCCAAATGTTATTCGAATACTAACTTTCCATTTATTAGCATTTAAAACTTATTTAATACTATATTAAGTATTAAGTGTTTATATCAATTGATACGGATTATTTTAGTTTAATCAAAGATTAAATTTAAATCACCAATAATTAGTTAATTTAATTGAATGAGACATTAAAATCCTTAAATAAAGTTAAGGATTTAAACCTTAGCGTTAGGGGTAGAGCACAATGGTAATTTGTGGGGACATAATCTCCAAAATTTTGAAAAATTAAATTTTAATCATTTAAATTTAAACAAAAAATAATTTTTAAAAATTTATTAAACCTTGCGTTAGGGACAGAACACATTGGTGATTTGTGGGGACTTCGCCTCCAAAATTTTGGAAAACTAAATTTTAATACTTTAAAATTAAAAAAAAAAATAATTTGGCTCCACAAATTTTTTTAGGAATTCATACTTACTTTCCATTTATTAGCATTTAAACTTATTTAATACTGCTATTAAGTGTTTATATCAATTGGTACGAGTTATTTTAGTTTAATCAAATATTAAATTTGAGTTATCAATAACCAGTTAGTCTAGTGGGATGAGACACTAAATTCTTTAAGCAAGGTCAATGGTTTAAACATTGAAGTTAGGGGCAAAAAACAGTAAGGGTGTTTAAAATTACCCGACCCGATTACCTGACGACCCAGTACAAAATAGGCGGGTATTTTTAAGATTTTTTTATTGGACCGGGTACTCGACCCGATAATTTTCCTGGGTACACGGACCGGGCTTGGGCCGAAAATTGTCCCTTACTGGGTACCCGACCTCAGGGGTGGACCATAGGGGGGTTTAAGGGGGTTTGGTCCCCCCCCAATTTTTTTTCATTAGGAATAGGATAGAATTTTTTTAGAAAAAAGGTAAAATTACCTCTGTAATCCTTTTAAAATTTGTAAAATTTTAGTTTGCCCCCCCTCAAAAAATTTAATTCATTTTGGTCCCCTTTATAAATTTTTAGTTTTTTTAAAATTTCATTTTGGTTCCCCCTTTATAAATTTCTAGTTCCGCCCCTGCCCGACCTGACACTTTTAATATATATTTTTTATGTTTTAAATTATATGTTTATTTTAGTTTTTTTTAATATTTTTACTCCAAAACTAAATTCATATACCTAAATTCTTTCTATGCTTGTATTATATACTTTTAAGTTTAATTTTTTTTAAAATATTTGTATTCATTTTTCAGTATGATATTTGAGGGGAAAAATCACGATCAAAATTAATCTTTTTAATATATTCTTTTGATGATAAGCTTTAATATGGATCTAAATATTTTACTATTCAAAGTTAAAACTAACTTCAAATCAATATTTTTTTTGTTTGGATTATGTATTATAAACTTTTTAAAATTTACGTGTTTAACATGTGATTTTTAAAAAAAAATTAAAATAAAAAATTATGAACCGGGTACCTGAATTTCACGGGTACCCAAATATAACGGGTCGAGACATGGACCGAAAAAGGAGGTACCCAAATAAACCGGGTACCCGACAATAAACTCCCCTAGAACACACTAGTGATTTGGGGGGAGGGACATAGCCTCCAAAATTTTGGAAAACTCCTAAAATTTTGAAGAAAAAAAATTGGCCTCCATAAAAATTTTAGAAATTTATACTAAGTTTCATTTTTTTAATTTTTTAATTAAATTCTTCCTATAATTTTTAAAAGTTCTCACTATGCCTCTTAAAATTTAAAAAATTTAGTAACATCCCTTAAAACCCTTCAATTTTTTAAAAAAATCAATTTAAATCTCTATTTAAAAAAATTAGGGTATATTTGGTTCTAGAGAATAAAGCCCGTTTTTATTTTCTTGGAAAATAGAAAACGGTGAAGAAAACATGTTTAGTTGTAAAATTAGAAAATAATTTTTAGAAAATAAAAACAAAAATAAGTGAAAACATGCTTGGTTAATAGGGATAGAAACTTGTTTTTAGAAAAGAAAATAATGAAAATGAGTTTGGTATCTAATTTTTCAAAATGAAAATAAAAAAATAATTAAGATAAAATATAGTTAGAAAAAAATTATACTAATAATTAAAATATAACTAAATAAAGCAGAGTTTTAATAAATGACATTAGAAAGATTCAAATCCGAGTTAAAATGAAGTTAAAATTTAAAAACTTTTTTTTTCATATTTTTCAATTTCCTAAAATATTTTCAACGAAAATATCTTATTATGTTTTTAAATTTTCACTTATTTTTGTTTTCATCATCTAAAAATCATTTTCTAATTTTACAACTAAACACGTTTTCTTCACAGTTTTTCATTTTTCAAGAAAATGAAAATATACTTCATTCTTTAAAACCAAATGAACCCTAAAAAAGATGTTTTCATTGAAAATGTTTGGGGAAAGTGGAGAATATGAAAACAAGAGTTTTTTTTTTAATTTTTAACTTCATTTTAACCCGAGTTCGAATTCTTTTAATGTCAACTTTATAAACTTTGATTTATTTACTTATATTTTATTTATTATTATTATAATAATATTTTCTAACTATATTTTATTTTAATTATTTAATAATTATTTTTTCATTTCTATTTTGAAAAGTTAGATACCAAACAAATTTTCATTGTTTTTACTTTTAGAAACAAGTTTCCATCTCTATTAACCAAACATGTTTTCTAATTTTTAGAAAATTGAAAATAAAATTATTTTCTGAAAATGAAAATAGGAAACATTTTCTAAAACCAAACGGTAAGTTTCCCCGCAAACTCTTTTGTCAAGTTCTGCCACTGTCTGACTTTGTGAGTGGAACAAATTAAGTTGAGAAGGTCACCCCATAATGGACCTCTACAGTACTTGGTTCAGATTAGTCAGCTAATAAATTAGATATTAATGGTTGAACAAAAAAATGAGTCATTGGATTAAATCAACGTTAAATAGTTGACGGAAGTGTTTTGTCATTTTTAAGGTTTCACTCGACTTAACATGATTAATCATTGTTTAGACCATTAAATGGATAGACAAAGAACACATATGATTTATATAAAAATATTTATTTTATACTATCTATTGAAACTCAATCTTAATTAATTTGATAAATAATATTCCGAGGTTTTATTTCAGTTTACCAAAAGTTAAAGATTCTAATTTTTAAAAGAAAAATTGAATTTCATAAAAACAATTTGAATATTTGGGGTTTGCTTAATAATCAAAGCTTTTCCGATGCTTTTCAAGCCTTACAAGTTGGATCATGAAGACCGACCAAGCATGCGGCTCACATGAGGCGTAGTACCTTTCCTGAAAATCAAAACAATTTGAGTACACTTGAATAGTGCAACTTTATTCTTTTTAAGTGCATAATTAATTATAATTCAAATTCTAGATTTAAATTATTTACTTTATACAATTGATTGAGAGGACTAGTATCAACTATGAATCCTTTCAGAGGGGAGAATTGCAGGGAAGGCTCTCAAGCAAATAGGGTGTTTATGGCTTTCGTCAACGGAGTGAGTAAGTGAATCCATAAAAGAGCGTTATGGGAAGCTTTCAGTGTGTATGGAGACGTCTCTGATGTTTATGTGACTTATTGGAATAGGAAAAGAAGGTCCGTGAAGCACACCTTCGCGTTTGTTAGATTCAGGTCGAAGGATGGTTTGCTGAGAGCTATTGAACGAGGAAACAATCAGAAGATAGATGGCTTCTTCATCAAAGTGTCAGCGGCAAGATTTCAAAGAAGGGTTTCGTCCGAAAAGGGTGTCTCTAACGTAGAAAAAGTGAAAGCTCTAGTACGCGTGTCTTCTATGAAGACCTTTAAGGGTTTGAGAGGGGCCTCGTCCTATAAAGATATTCTGATGGGGAAGAATAGGGGTGAAGTTGAAAGTGGTCCCTCTAAGGAGAAGCCATCAAATGGTGAAACTCCGGTTAGGCCATTTTTTCAACCAAACCTACTCAAATGCTCTCATAATGACAATTTTTGTAGGAAGGTGGAAGTGCCTAGTGAAGACATGTTATGGATTAAAAGGTGCTTGGCTGGGAAAATAAAAACAATGTATAATCCTAAAATGGTTCATCAAGCCCTCATATCCGACGGCCTAGGATGCAAGGTTAGTCTGTGGCATGGATCTCTTGTCATAGTTTGCTTTGAATCTGATCTATTGGTCAACAATGCCTGGAATGATAAGGCGAAGTTTTTGGATCTCTAGTTCGATTTCATTGAACCTTTAGCATTGTCAGAGAAGAATAAAAGAGTTAAATTGTGGTTGTGTCTGGAAGAGGTGCCAATTTGCATTTGGCACGAATCATTTTTCTCAAAAATTAGTAACATGTGGGGATCCCTCATCAAGATTGATGAGGAAACTATGCTGAGGGATCGGTTCGACAAGGCCAAAATTTTTATTTTCACGAAAAGAAAACAGATATCCCAACATCCTTTGATGTAACAGTCAATGGGAAAAACTTTAAGATTGCTTTCAGCTTGGAAGAGTTCGAAGAGGAAACGATTTGGATCGATGGGAGGAAGGCGAACAGTCTAAGCTACGAGAGTTCTTGGGAAAATGAAGGCAGACTTTCTTCTAATTCGCTTGGATGCATGTTAGACGAGGGGGTCTCAGAGTCTGTGCCTTCTACACTGGGAGCTGCGCACGAAGCCAGTATTATTGATGGTTGTGTAGTTGTGATTGGCGGCTCGTTAAATAATGGTCCAGACAATAATGCCCCTATGTATTATAAGCCTATGGATTTAGTTTGTGACGTACAGGTGGAGTCCACCCCGTTGGAGGCTATCTCAAGGGAGAATTCTGTGGGTTTGATTAACACATTAGCAGAGTCAAATTCATCTAATGACGGGCTCTTTGATGCCCCAATTGTTGACCTGGGCCCCTATGCTAGTGAAGAATCTAGTTTAGAAGTGAGAAATGAGCAGGGCCTCGTCATCTCTGGTGTTGGGCTCCCCGATCTTGGCCCAGATCACGATAGGGTAACCAGAAAGCCTAAGCAGGCTAAGAACGTTGCGTTCTCTGGTCTTAGGCCCTTTAACCATTGGAGCTGGCCTTCGGCTTACTCCTTCCTAGGCTCCAGAGGGGTTTGGCAAGGAAAAGTTTGAGAAAAAAACAATCTTCTCACTCCTCTAAGGATCTTTCCCCTAATGCTTCGACTAATTTCCATAAGGATTCCATTAATGAGAGGGTGGGTGTTGAGATGAGCAACAAAGATCGCCAAGAAGCTCTAATGACTTTGGAAGTGGGAGAAGTTGTAGGGTTTCGCTTCAATGAGAAGAGATAGATTGTTATCCGAAGCTTAGAAAGCTTGGAATATGCTGATTGAAGCTCTGGTGACCTTAGTCTTGGTGTCGACATCTTCTATCCATGAATTCTTTGAATCTTGTTTCGTGAAATATGAGGGGTCTCGGTAAAGTGGAGAAACGTCGTGCCGTCAAGAATTTGGTGAAGAAATTTAGGGTTAATTTTCTCTTTATTCAAGAAACAAAATTGGAAATCTTTGAGGCAAAGACTGTGAAATTCATTGGGGGCTCTTGTATTGAACAGTTCAAGTTTTCTCCTGTGGTGGGTTCTGCCGGTGGCCTTTCTTGTTTTTGGGATAACAATGTTTTTCGTTTTGAAAGGTAAGTTCTCCACAAAACTTTGTTATTCTGGTTGGTTTTGTGCACTGCTTGAATAGGAGTTGTGGTTTCATTAACATATATGCACCAAATGATGCTTCAGATAGAAAGTCTTTGTTTGTGGAATTGAGCAACATTATTAAGTCTGAAAAGTTTATCTGGATCTTAGGGGGAGATTTCAAATCTATAGATGCCAAGAGGAAAAAATCGGGTTTCCTTTAATGCTTCCAGTTTTGAAGCTTTGAATGAGTTTATCAATGAAAGCGGTTTATTCGATCTCCCTCTCGTTGGTAGCAGGTTCACTTGGAGCAACTTCAGAGATCGTGCCTCTTTTTGTAGACTGCACAGAGTATTGGTGTCCCCCGAATTGTTGCATATGCTGCCTAGAATTTCTTTACAGGCTTTGCCTAAAGCCATATCAGATCATAATCCGATTTTGGTCTTTGTGAGATCCTTTAAAGTTGGTCCAAGGCCGTTTAAATTTTTTAATCACTGGATGGATGACCAAAACTTCAATACATTGCTTGGTTCATCTATTCAAGCTTTTTGTGGGTCAGGAATTGGCAATATTTTGAATTGTTCGAAAAGGGTGATCAAGGTGTGGGCTAAGAAGGAAAGAAAGATTAGTATCCAAGCCTCGATCGAGGAAGCTGAGAAGAAGATTGCGGCTTTGGAATCTCTACTACATCTCGGGAGGGTCAATAGTTCAATATGTGCAAAAATTAAAGACACTAAATCCAAACTTTGGGGCTACATCGGACGGAGGAAAGGGAGTGGCGGCAAAAATCTAGGGTCCAATGGATTTCGAAGGGGGACAAGAACATCATATTTTTCCACTCGATGGCCTCTTCTAGGAGAAATTATAATTGGATTCATAAGATTCGTGACAAGGATCCCATTGTGGAAGATTAGGCAGGTATTCGACATGTTGTTAAGAACCATTTTTTAAGTTTACAATAACTGCCCCACTATTAATTTTCTTTTCCTGGACTATAATTTTAAGAGAATTAGCCCGGACACTAGTGTGTTACTGGAACGTGCTTTCGTTAAAAAAGAGGTGTGGGAGATACTTAAGAATGCTTG
Organism: Hibiscus trionum; assembly: GCA_030270665.1. NCBI lineage: Eukaryota > Viridiplantae > Streptophyta > Magnoliopsida > Malvales > Malvaceae > Hibiscus > Hibiscus trionum. Next base: position 28,943,485 of record BSYR01000020.1, on the reverse strand, counting down.
TGACAACAAATCACCGGGTCTCGATGGCTTCAATTTGGGGTTCTACAAAAGATACTGGCATCTTCTCGAAGTTGATATCGTGCAATTCTTACATGATTTTTGGGATTAAAAGGATTGGGATCAGAATCTCAATCACTCGTTTATCTCTTTAATCCCAAAGGTTGAAGCCCCGGAAAGTGTTGAAGAGTTTCGACCTATTAGCTTGGTAAAAGGGGTGTATAAAATTCTAGCGAAACTTCTCGCTGATCCATTAGCTCATTGCCTTGATGAGATCTTAAGCGAAACCCAATTCGCGTTTACAAAAGGAAGGCAAATCTTGGACTTTGATCTGATTGCTAATGAAGTAGTCGACTCAGTTAAGAAAAATGGCCAACAAAGGGTGATCTTCAAGGCAGACTTTCGGAAGGCGTACGACACAGTTAATTGGGATTTTTTTTGGATATTATGATGGCTAAAATGGGTTTTGGAGAGAAATAGAGGAGATGGATCTATACATGTGTTTCAACGGCTTCGGTTTCTGTCTTCATTAACGATTCCTCTTTAGAGAAATTCTCGTTAAAAATGGGCCTAAGTCACGGGTGCCCTCTTTCGCCACTCCTTTTTAATCTTGTGGCCGAAGGCCTAAGATTGGCTAATATGAAGGCATCTAATCTTGGTTTTGTTGAAGGTGTGAATTGGGGTCTTCAATCGCTGGAAGTCACCCACTTGCAGTTCGCAGACGATCTGCTTATTTTCTATGGTCCTAGTTTAAAACAAATCTCGAATGTCAAATGGCTTCTACGGTGCTTCGAATGAGTGTCGAGCTTAAAATTAAATTTGAAGAAGACTGTCATTGCTGGAATTAAATTAGATGAAACAATGTTAGCTAATTGGGGGTCTATAAACCAATGTTTGATTTTGATATAGCAAATAATCTAAAGACCAAATTGCAAAGTAAATAAATTTTTAAGTACCCAAAAGACTCACATTTGACAAGTAAATTTTAGACTTCAAATGTTTTGAAGTCAAAACTTAAACCCCATAGAATTTTCTAAGTGTTTCAAAGCTAAAATACTCAAAATCGCCCAGGTGTTTTGAAACACCCCAAGGTGTTTCAATACTAGAAACTTTCGTTTCGATACGAAATCACTTATTTCGAGACTAGGATTTCGAAACGGGCCCGTTTCAATATAGCCTTCATCGGGTCTTTTATTTTTTAAGTGTAGTTTCGAAACGACTTATATCCGTTTTGATACAAGGGTTAAGTATTTTCAAAATTGAGCATTAAATGAACTACCTGTTACTTGTCAGAACATAATTTTTGAAAATTGGTTAACTATTTCGATACACCCCCTTGGTGTTTCGAAACGACATTTTACAGTTTCGAATCGTTTCGATACGATCTATAGCTGTTTCGATACAACCCCTTTTTTACACATAACAACTCTTTTTTAGAGGTTGTTTTGTAACCCCCTCGTCCCGGTCTAGCCACCAGACCGAACCGAACGAGTTACAGGGGGAAAACTGAAGCAAAATCCGTTAAGGCCTCACCCCGATTAGCAACCCTATTTTTTCATTTTATTAATCTTGTCTACATGCCATGTTTGAACCTATGTGAGACGGCAAATAGCGGAAGATCAGACACTGATACGAACCAAGCAGAGGGCATAACAGTAAATTAATCTTACCAAAGTAGTTTATTAGTCAAGTTCCATGCACATGAGGCAAAACCATCACAAGGATACATATAAACTCATTTAGGTAGCGTACACGCATTAGGGACTAAAGCGTGACATTTGGAGACCTTCAGAAATGCCCTTTTAACCACTTTAACTACCTACGTTTCGGAACAGGACTGCCCGTTCCGAAACGCGGGCTCTCCTTCAAAAAGCAACATTAGGTCATTCCGAAATGGTTCCTCATAGTTCCGAAACGGAAGTATCCAGAGGCAAAACGTATCGGAACGGCACCACCCTCGTTCCGATACGGGCGCCCCAAAAGCTTGGGCGTTTCGAAACAACACCAGACGTTCCGAAACATATGGGCACAGATTGGCCCGAAAATGCATCCAAATGTTCCCAAACTCATCCCGAAAAACCACAAACCACATGACAAAATATTAAACAAACAATCTAGAGGCACATCACCCTAAAGACAAGCTTCAAACATGCATACACGCAAATATGAATCTCAAACCCAAAAGCTCATAAGAACACTTTAGTTCAAAAACATCAACAAGTCAAAACACATAGCAATTAACCAAAAGCCATAGAAGCCCCAACATAACACGATACCAACATTCAAAACATGTTAGCAACAAAGACAACTACAAAGGAGTTTAGACACCAACTCCCAAACACAAAAGTCTAGCATCCCCATTGCCTAAGTATTATTACAACCATAAAGACCATACTTTGAGCTAGCAAAGAACTCCAAGACTCCTCCCTTGCCCCGCTTGCCTTCCGAAGCCACTAACGATCTGTATTGTTGGAAAAGAGAGCATAAGCTTAAAAGCTTAGTGAGCGGAGCTCAAAATCACAACAACAATGTAGTTCAAAACATATATTTAGTTTTAAAGACAAAACTATTTAGAAGGGGAAAATATAATAAACCGAAAGCATAAAGACAAAACCATGGTGTGCACATGCACAACCATTCCCAGTGGGACAACACATCACCGTTCACAACAACTAGCATGTTTCCGGTGGGACTACACATCACCGTACTCATCTACTAGTCACTTCCGGTGGGACTACACATCACCGTATTCAACAACAACTAACCATCACGTGAGGCTTGACAACAACTACGACCACACAACATTATTAAAAATGTGGTAAAACAATATGCATTTGACACAACAACACGAATAAACACGTGTACCAACAATCAATGGAACAGGGAAAAAAATAGACAAACTTACACTTGGTTTTAGGTTGGCCTCTAAGGCTCCACCCAAACTCCAAGAACTCTTCTTTGAACATTTTAAAGCTTCAAAACAATTTCCACTCACCAGCTCAAACCCAAAACAAGCCTACGGTCCTCCTTCAAGCTTCCGCAACTTCCGGAGTAGCGTCTGAAGAACCCAATTCGTTATCTGATGCTTCTACCCAAATCAAAACAAGGAATTAATACATCTTTCAACATTCAAACTCACTGAAATCAATTCCATCAATCTGACAACAACAAGCATCCGATTTCTATCCAAAACTATCCAAAACCATCCCTATTTCTACACTAACCTCAAGTCAGTCATATCCTCATCAATTTATCATCCAAACCATGTTCAAACACTCCAAAACATCAACCCAACAACACCAAAACATTAGGAACCCTTCTCCACCATTTATAAACCAAAAACCCAAATTTTCGTTACCCAAAATTACCCATTTTCCCAAAATCCGGAATTTCATGTTAAACCCAAAGTCTTAACACCATTTTACACTCAAAACATCCTTTAAAACTCACCCAAACCAATGTTTTCACTAAAAATCTTAAACCCTTCAAAAACCCCATTTTTACCCAAATGAAGAAACTTGAGAAATCTTCAAAACCTTGAAGAATAGGTGTTAAAAACAAGATTAGAAGGAATGGAAGAATAAAACTAAGTTGCTTACCTATTGAAACCTCCAAAAATGGTGAAGCTTAGTGAAAATGGAGAGTTGATAGGCTTAGGAGAACTTAACGTGAAAGGAGAATGGGAAAAAACGGGAGAAGAAAGGGGTTTTTGAAATATTTTTATTTTATTCTAATTTAAAAATCTATCTTTAAAATTCATTTTACCAAAAACCCCATATTTCTTCGAAAGCCTTAGAATTTGGTCATTTAAAATGTTTTCCCCAACTAGTTTAACCCGAACCGGCTTAACCAAACCCGAGTATCTCCCGGGCTTCAAACCCGAGCGTTACAACTCTCCCCCACTTAAGGAATTCCGTCCTCGAAATTACCTGACAGAAAGAGGTACGAAAACTGTTTCTTCATGTCTTCCTTCCTCTCCCAAGTGGCCTCTTCCACACCTCAGTGTCTCCACAAAACCTTGACTAACTCGATAGACCTCCCACGCAACACTTTACTATCTGTAGCAAGAATTTGAACCGGCTCTTCATCATACGACAAATCTGGGTTCAACTCGATCTCTTCCACCGGCATCACATGGGACTGATCTGATCTATACTTCTGAAGCATCGAAACATGGAACACGTCATGAATCTTTTCTAACTCGATCGGCAATCTCAATCTATAAGCAACGAGACCAATCCTTTCAACTACCTCGTAAGGACCAATGAACCTCGGACTTAACTTACCCTTCTTTCCAAACCTCATCACCTTCTTCCAAGGTGAGATTTTCAAAAACACTTTGTCGCCCACAACATACTCTATCTCTTTTCTCTTCAAATCAACATACGATTTCTGTCTATCTATAGCTGCCTTCAAGCGATCACAAATCAGTTTTACCTTCTCGGTGGTGCCTTTAAGCAAATCGGGCATAGGTATAAGTTTTTGTCCGGCCTCGGCCCAACAAACAGGTGTTCTACATTTCCTACCATATAGAGCTTCATACGGTGCCATCTGAATACTATCCTGATAACTGTTATTGTACGCAAACTCTACTAATGGTAGGTGTTTCTCCCAAGAACCCTGAAAGTCGATGATGCAACACCTCAACATGTCCTCTAAAACCTGAATCACTCTCTCTGACTGACCATCTGACTGTGGGTGATACGAAGTACTGAAGTTCAACTAAGTACCCCAAGGCACGATGCAAACACTCCCAAAATCTAGCTGTAAACCTCGGATCTCTGTCTGACACAATCGACTTCGGTACACTATGCAATCTCACTATCTCACTGATGTACAGATCAACCAATTTGTCTAAGGTGTAGGTAGTATGAACAGGTACGAAATGAGCACACTTAGTGAATCTGTCGACTATCACCCATACTGAGTTCTTCTTCGAAGGATTCAACGGTAAACCCGACACAAAGTCCATGGTAATATGTCCCCACTTCCATTCCGGAATCTTCAACGGCTATAACAAACCTGAAGGAAACTGATGCTCGACCTTAACTCACTGACAAACCATACACTTACTCACAAACTAGGTCACATCTTTCTTCAACCCAATCCAAAGTACTCATCTTTCAACCCACGATACATCTTTGTACTACTCGGATGTATAACAAAAGGACTGTTGTGAGCTTCATTCAGAATAACACGCCTCAACTCAGTAATTTCTGGAACAACTACCCTATCCTTGAAACATAGGGTTCCATTCTCACCAAAACAGAAGTCTTTGGGTTTACCCTCGGCTATATCTTGCACGTGAGGTGCCAAAGACTCGTCTCGCAACTGTTTCTCCCAAATCAACTGAACTAACGAAGGTTTAACCTGTAGCTTGGCTATCAAACCACCATCTCGCGACACACCCAGTCTAGCAAACATGGCTCGTAACTCAATTGCCACTTTTCTACTCAAAGCATCGGCCACTACGTTTGCCTTACCCGGATGGTACTCTATCGTAAGGTCATAGTCCATAAGAAGCTCTAACCACCTACGCTGTCTAAGGTTCAACTCTCTCTGAGTCATCAAGTATTTCAAACTCTTGTGTTTAGTGTAAACTGTGCACTTCTCACCATACATGTGGTGTCTCCAAATCTTCAAAGCAAACACTACATCAGCTAACTTTATGTCACGAGTGGGGTAATTCTTCTCGTGGACCTTCAAATATCTCGAAGTGTAAGCTATAACCTTACCCTCTTGCATAAGCACACAACCTAAACCTACATACGATGCATCAGTGTAGATCACAAAATCTTTCCCTGGTTCAGGCTGAATCAAAATAGGAGCTTCGGTCAATGCTTTCTTCAACCTTTCAAACGCTTGTTGCCTTGCATCCGTCCACTCATGCGGAACATTCTTCTGAAGCAATTTAGTCAAAGGTACCGCAATCTTCGAGAATCCCTCGACAAATCTTCGATAATACCCCACCAAGCCTAGGAAACTACGGATTACGGTCACTGACTTCGATTGTTTCCAATTCACTATGGCTTCTATCTTCTTGGGATCCACACAAATCCCATCGACTGAGATCACTTGACCGAAAAAGACTACCTCCCTAATCCAAAACTCGCACTTACTCAACTTGGCATACAACTGGTTCTCAAGCAAGGGCTGAAGCACTAATCGCAAGTGCTCATCATGTTCTTCCTCGGTTCTGGAGTACACTCAAATGTCATCGATGAACACTACTACAAACATGTCCAAAAACTCATGAAACACTCGGTTCATCATGTCCATAAATGCAGCTGGAGCATTAGTCAAACCGAAAGGCATCTCCAAGAACTCATAGTGTCCATAACGTGTACGTAAAGTAGTCTTCGGCATGTCCACATCTTTCACCTTCAACTAGTAATAACCGGATCTCAAATCAATCTTCGAAAACACTAAAGCACCTCTAAACTGATCAAGCAAATCATCTATCCGCGGTGAAGGATACGTGTTCTTCACGGTTACCTTGTTCAACTGCCTATAGTCTTTACACATCCTCATACTGCCGTCGTTTTTCTTAACAAACAAGACCGGAGCACCCCACAGGGAAATATTAGGCCTAATGAAACCTCTATTTGACAGTTCCTGAAGCTGCGTCTTCAACTCTTTCGGTGAAATTCTATATGGAGCAATAGACACGGGTACAGAATTTGAATACGTCTCAATAGCAAACTCAACTCTTTCGGTGAAATTCTATATGGAGCAATGCTTGTTTCGAAACCCAGGCCTGAAATTGGGCTTTTTGACATCTCTAAAGGTTCTCAAGGGTTGGGCTTAGGCCCTGTTTGTTGTTAGTCCTCTTGTGAGTCTTGTTTTTCGCTGTCGCTTTACACATAGGTTTAATTTAATCCAACTAGACAAGATAATAAATGAAAAGTTTTCTTGAGTTGTTAACCGAAGTGGAGTCTTAACGGGTTTCGCCTCGGTTATCCCCGTGTAGCCCGCTCAGACCGGTCTGCCGCCCGTACCGGGACGAGGGGGTTACACTTGTTGGTATCAGAGCCTGAGGTTTTCGAGACCTTGGGCAGGTAAGTGAGGTAAGTTAAATTCTTGTATTGCAATTGCACGGTGTTTGCTTGTCATGTAAGCATGTTTGCTTGTTTATCAGGTATGCTTGATGCTTGTTTGTTTGATCGTGTATGTATGTTGTTTGAAGCATGTTGAGTAGAGTCCCATTGCTTCTATTACATCGGAAAAAGGATTTTTAAGTGAGGGAAACATACTTGAGCCACTTGGACCCTTACCCTTGCTAACCCTGTCTTGTATGTTGTTGTTGTTGTAGTTGTTATTTGTGAGTGGTCATGTCGAGGCCTAGAGGTAGACCGAGGTTGGTTCGTCAGGAACCCCGTGTTGCGGCTCCTGCTGGTGAGCCGGTAGTTGGAGTAGAGGCTCCTGCTGAAGAGCCTGCTGTTGGAGTCGGAGCTCCTCCACCACCACCACCTCCTCCGCCCGGTGAGAGAGACGAGGCTGGAGTTGAGGGAGCGGGACCACAGGTTGGCCAAGGTCCTGCGGGGATAGACATGGCTCTGCTAGTTCAAGCTATAGCGGGAGCATTTCAGGCCGCAATTGTCGGAGCTCAGGCTGCAGCTCAGCTGAGAGGTGATGATGCTAGCTTACCCTTAGAGAGACTTCGTAGCCTCGGAGCGGATGAGTTCAGGGGATCTACGCCTGAGAGATCAGAGTTATGGCTAGAGAAGACGGTTCATATTTTGGCTAAGATGGGATGTGTTAGTGCTCGTAAGTTGGGCTGTGTAGTTTCGTTTCTTCAGGGTGATGCCTACACCTGGTGGGTCACCATTACTTCCGGCGTGCTTGAGGTCGAGATCATCTGGAATTTCTTTGAGACTGCTTTTAGAAAGAGGTATTTGGGCCCGAGATATTTAGATGAGAAGAAGCGAGAGTTCGTGGCTCTTGTTCAGGGAGACACCACAGTGATAGATTACGAGATCCACTTTGTTCGACTGAGTCAGTATGCTCCGGAGTTGGTTCCTACTGAGAGGGACCGTTGTGATCGGTTCAGATATGAACTTCATGAGGAAGTCAAGAGGTACACCTTAGCCACATATTATTCTGATTTTGATGTCTTGGTCGCTAGGGCCAAGGACATCGAGCATAGCTTGGGCCTGACCAAGCATTCGGGAGGATCCATTTCAGGGAAGAGGCACAACAACTTTGATCGCGGTGATGCCAAAAGACATCGAGGTGGTGGACAACAGTTTGATCATAGGCATGGCGGTGGCCACCATGGTAGAGGCCATCAGGGCCAGAGAGCTGGAGGGCGTTTGCCCGAGTGTGCTCGTTGTGGGAGACATCATTCAGGAGAGTGCTGGGGAAACTATCATGCTTGCTGGAACTGTGGATCGAGAGACCACTTCAGGAGAGAGTTTCCGCATCAGGTGGCACATGCACCGAATCTGGCACAGGCTCCTGCGAGAGCGATCGACTTTCAGAGAGGCCGTGGGCGCGGTCGTGGTTACTTCCAGCTGAGGGTTGATGCACCTAGGATAGAGGCACCGAGGAATCTTGCTCATGTAGTGGCAGTTCAGCCAGAGGCCGGTGGACCAACTAGAGTCTACGCACAGAGAGAGGCAGGGAATGACACATATGTGATAGCAGGTAATTTTGAGTTACAGTCAATGTCTTTGCTTTCCTTAGTTGATTCGGGTTCCACACATTCCTATATTTTGAGTGAGCATGCAAAGAAGTTAGACATACCTGTTAAGATCATAGATGTAGGGATGCATGTGACTAGTTCCTTTAGTGAGACAATTGTAGTTAGACAGATGTATAGGAGGTGACCGTTGAAGATTCAGGGTCGTGTGTTTCCTGTTGATATGATGGAACTGCCGTTCTACGGTTTTGATATCATCTTGGGTATGGATTGGTTGGTTGAGCACAGAGCTAGTGTAGATTTTAAGACGAAGAGAATTTCGTTGAAGCTTTTTGATGACTACGAGGTAGTGGTAGTAGGCAAGAACGTTAAGTTCTTTTCGAACGTTGTGTCAGCTGAAGGTATCCGAGTTGATCCGACGAAGATTGAAGCCATTGTTGAGTGGAAACAACCTAAGTCAGTGACCGAGATTAGGAGTTTCCTAGGATTAGCTGGTTACTATAGGAGGTTTGTTGATGGTTTCTCTAGAGTAGCTGCTCCGTTGACTAAATTGTTGCAAAAAGGAGTGAAGTTTGAGTGGTCAAATGCGAGATAGAAGGCTTTTGAGAAATTGAAAGAAGCTTTGACGAATGCTCCAGTGTTAGTGCAGCCAGTTTCAGGGAAGAAGTTCGTGATTTATAGTGATGCTTCTTACGTAGGTTTAGGTTGTGTTATGATGCAAGAAAGGAGAGTTGTTGCCTATGCTTCGAGACAGTTGAAGGTGCACGAGAAGAACTACCCTACGCACGATATTGAGTTAGCAGCAGTTGTGTTTGCGTTGAAGATTTGGCGTCACTACTTGTATGGTGAGAAGTGCACGGTTTACTCTAATCATAAGAGCTTGAAGTATCTGATGACTCAGAGAGAGCTGAACTTGAGACATAGAAGATGGCTTGAATTGTTGAAAGACTATGATTTGACTATTGAGTACCATCCGGGTAAGGCAAATGTAGTAGCCGATGTATTGAGCAGAAAAGTTGCAGTTGAGTTGCGAGCTATGTTTGCTAGACTGAGTGTATCAGGGGATGGTGGTTTGATTACAGAGTTGCAAGTGAAGCCTTCGTTGATTCAGTTGATCAGAGAGAAACAGTTGCAAGACGTATCTTTAGTTTCTCATGTTCAGGACATTGCAGAAGGTAGACCGACAGAGTACAGTTTCAGTGATGAGAATGTGTTGTGTTTTAGAGGCAGAGTTGTAGCACCTGAAGATGTTGAGTTGAGACGTATGATTCTGAGCGAAGCTCATTCGAGTCCTTTTTCTATGCATCCAAGCAGTACTAAGATGTACCGAGATCTAAAGAGTGATTATTTCTGGGTTGGTTTGAAGAAGGATGTAGTCGAGTATGTGAGCCGTTGCATGGTTTGTCAGAGGGTAAAGGCAGAACATCAGGTTCCTTCAGGTTTGTTACAGCCTTTGAAAATTCTGGAATGGAAATGGGAAAGAATCACTATGGACTTTGTATCAGGGTTGCCGTTGTCTCCTTTGAAGAAGAATTATGTTTGGGTTATAGTTGATAGATTCACTAAGTGTGCCCATTTCTTAGCAGTGAACACCACATGTTCTTTAGACAAGTTGGCAGATTTGTACATCTGCGAGATTGTGAGACTTTATGGAGTTCCGAAGTCTATTGTATCAGATAAAGATCCGAGATTCACAGCGAGGTTCTAGGGCTGTTTGTATAGTGCCCTAGGTAGCCGTTTGCATTTCAGTACTTCATATCATCCGCAGTCAGATGGTCAGTCAGAGTGAGTGATACAAGTGTTAGAGGATATGCTCCGTTGTTGTGTGATTGACTTCCAGGGTTCTTGGGAGAAGCATTTGCCCTTAGTCGAGTTTGCTTACAACAACAGTTATCAGGCTAGTATCCAGATGGCTCCTTATGAGGCATTGTATGGTAGGCGATGTAGGACTCTGATCTGTTGGGCTGAAACGGGACAAAAATTGTTACCTATGCCAAATTTTCTTAAGAGGACTACTGATAAAGTGATGTTGATTTGTGACCGTTTGAAGGTAGCTTTCGATCGTCAGAAATCTTACGCAGATTTGAAGAGAAAAGAGATTGAGTTTTCAGTGGGTGAGAAAGTGTTTCTGAAAGTATCTCCGTGGAAGAAGGTAATGCGATTTGGTCGGAAAGGCAAGTTGAGTCCGAGGTTTATTGGTCCGTATAATATAGTTGAGCGGATTGGGCCAGTAGCTTACCGTTTGAGATTGCCTTCAGAGTTAGAGAAGATCCATGATGCTTTTCATGTGTCGATGCTTAGGAGATATAGATCAGATCCGTCTCATGTTATGCCCGTTGAGGAGATAGAAATGAATCTGGATTTGTCTTACAATGAAGAACCAGTTGAGATACTTGCTTCAGATAGCAAGGTGTTGCGTGGCAAGACCATAGAGTTGGTCAAGGTGTTGTGGAGACATAGAGGTGTGGAAGAAGCCACGTGGGAGAGGAAAGCTGATATGCTTGAGCAGTTTCCGTATCAGTTTCCGTCAGGTAATTTCGGGGACGAAATTCCTTAAGTGGGGGAGAGTTGTAACACCCGAGTTTGGGGGTCGGGTGAAATTAAAATATTAAAATATTATGTTGGGCCTCGTATTTTCAAAACAAGTAATTTTGTGTTGGGCTTGTGTAGAAATAAACCCAATGGCCATGGATTTTACACTATTGTAATAATCCATGTTCATTAAGGGTAAATGGGTATTTTGGTTTTAAATTAAAACAAAACATTAAAAATTGCTTTTCACTCATCTTCTTCCCCTTTCTCTTCCCATTTCCACGACAACTTCTCCTCACCATTGGAGTTACTATTCCATCACCATACTCTCTCATCTTTGAAGGTTTTTGAAAGGTAAACACGTTTTTGACTTGTCATCATATTCCCCTTCATGTTTGTACCATTAGATTTCACTAAAACACATTGTTTTGAGTTTTGAGTTTTTCAAGTTCAAAGTTAAAAATCCAAACTTTAATGTCCATTGTTAAAGCTTTTGATTCCTTATCATTATTTATGTTATTGGTAGCCCAAAAGGTCCAACATATGTGATTTTTACTTGGTTTTATAATGATTCACGAATTTGGGTTTTGTTGGGGGTTTTAGAAGGGTTTAAGGTTGGTTTTGGGGCTGTTTGGGTGAGAACTTGTGGGCTGATATTAGTATGATGTTTAGGGGTTGTTTTGGAAGCTATTAGGTGTGTTAAAAGTGTTGGAATCGATGGGTTTTGGCTGTGCTATAGTGCTGCTCGAAAATGGTGTTTTGGGAGTGTCTTGGCTTGATTTTGTTGCTTGGTTTGTGTTTTGGGTTGCTACAGTGATTTGTGGACTGAAATGTGATTGTTTTGATTGTGTTGGATTGTTTAGAAGCAAGGAATTGTGTTGGTGAAGCCTCGGGAACGAATCCGGATAGCTTGGTGGATTGATCGGCTTGAGTTTTTGAGCTTGGAGTAGTCGGTGAGTGGTTAATGTTTTCAACTTGGTTTAATTGGTTTTCAAACGTTGGTTCAAGCATGTGGATCTAGGTCGGGCTTGGTAAACCCACCTAGGGTTGGGATTAGATTGGTAGTCTAATCCCAAGCTTTAGTTAGAGACTTTGGTTGAACTTTAAATGTTGTGTATGCCTCATGTTTTAATTGTGATTAATGTTGTTATGTATATTGTGATATACATGTGTGTTGAGGCATGATGATTTGTTGAAGCATTGTGATATGCATGTGGTTAAGTTAATGTGAGCACATGATTGTAAATCATGGTGGCTACGTGCTAGGCACGAGAAATGGTAAGAATTTGTGTTGTGGAAGATTGTGAAATGAGTTAGTATTGGCACTAGTATGCTTGGGTACAAATGATCGATCATTAGGATGTTTAGTGTGCACATGAGAGTCGAAACGCGCGCGTGGTCTTGGTGACGGTAGTCATCAAGATGGCGTACGGGTACGCCCAGAAATCTTGTTTTATATGTTAGTTGGTGATGAGTGGAATCCCATCGACGGGGCGTGAGGATGAGTGGAATCCCCTCCGCGTGAAACGGTGATAAGTGTAATCCTACCGTAAGGTAATGGATGTGTGTTGGATGTGAGTTCCAACGGTTGTTATCCGTGTATTCGGGTCATAGCTAGGTGCCAATACGTTTGATATATGTGTTCCATATGGTTATATTTATGGACTTGTTGAGCATGGCATGATAATTGAGATTATGTTCATGCATCATATATATTTTGACTCATGTGGCTTCGAAGGTAAGAAATTATGCATTCTTCCTTGGTTGTGTTAATCATGCTTGGACCCTGCATTGTCGAGGTTTGTTTTATGAGCTTACCCTCACTAAGCTTTATGCTTACGCTCTCTTTTGTTCGACAATGCAGATCCGTAGTTCGTGGGTTGCTTGTGCAAGGAGAGGGCCTCCAAGTGTGCTAGTTGAGCTTTTTCTATCCTCAAGTATGAATTTTTAAGTTATGGATGTAATAGATGAGCAATGGGATTTATGTTGTTGTTTCGTGTTAGGAGCTCGTTTAGACTCCTTGATATGTTGATGTTTTGGTATGGCTTGTTGATGCCTTGTTTTGGTTTGTAAACCATGCTTTTAATGTGTATCTTGAATGCTTACGTGAATGCTGGTTCTAAGGCAAGAAACCTTAAAATGCAATGTATGTCTTTTATGGTGGATGCTTGATCCCTTTTGAATGCATGCCCTTATCATGCACCCTTGTTTGTTTTGAACATGTATGTAATAGGGTGTATGCCTCTAGAGTTTATGTGAGCATATTGTGTTTGCTTCTTGAAGTCGTTGGGGGCGTTTGGGATCGTTTAGAGATGATTAAAGCTGGTTTTGGCCCTGTTTGTTGTTAGTCCTCTTGTGAGTCTCGTTTTCCGCCGTCGCTTTACACATAGGTTTAATTTAATCCATCTAGACAAGATAATAAATGAAAAGTTTTCTCGGGTTGTGAACCGAAGTGGAGTCTTAACAGGTTTCGCCTCGGTTATCCCCGTGTAGCCCGCTCAGACCGGTCTGTCGCCCGGACTGGGACGAGGGGGTTACACGCACACTGAGGTGGTGCTGCAACATGCATACCGGCTAAAGCTGTCTAAAAAGCCTCAGCTATAGTCTGAATCAAATGAGTCATGTCTGCACGAGCCTGACCCTGGCCAACTTGAGGTCCATTATCATCACCTCCAACATTTGCACCAGCCTGAGGTACACCATCTCCGACATCCGCCCCATTACCATCGGGATTAGGAGGAGGAGGCACAACCCCGGGTGCCTAGTCACCCGCTCTAGGCCTTCCCCTCGGTCTCACCATAACGAAGATGAAATCTAAAAAATAAACATAACACACAAGGAAACATCAGGTCAGCAAGGGCAAGGATCCAAGTGCTCAAGCTCTTTTTAACCAAAACCATTTTCCAATAACAATATCTAGCAATGAGGACGCTCGACTACACTTCAACCAACAACAAGAACGATAAAACATGCTTTCACACACCGTTCAATGGCAAACAAACCAATCAAACCAAATTACCTGACTTACCTTCCCCGGAGACCTCGTATTCGAGGCTCTGATACCACCAAATATAACCCCCTCGTCCTGGCCTAGCCACCAGACCCAACCGAACGGGTTACACGGGGAAAATCGAAGTGAAACCCGTTAAGGCCTCACCCTGATTAGCAACCCTATTTTTTTCATTTTATTAATCTTGTCTACATGCCATGTTTGAACCTACGTGAGACGGCAAACAATGGAAGAGCAGACACTGATACGAACCAAGTAGAGGGCATAACAGTAAATTAATCTTACAAAAATAGTTTATTAGTCAAGTTCCATGCACACGAGGCAAAACCATCACAAGGATACATATAAACTCATTTAGGTAGCGTACAAGCATTAGGGAATAAAGTGTGACATTTGGAGACCTTCAAAGATGCCCTTTTAACCACTTTAACTACCTACGTTACGGAACATGACTGTCCGTTCTGAAACGCGGGATCTCCTTCAAAAAGCAACATTAGGCCGTTCTGGAAAGGTTCCTCATAGTTCTGAAACAGAGGTCTCTAGAGGCAAAATGTACCGGAACGACACCACCCCCGTTCTGATACGGGCACCCCAAAAGCTTGGCCGTTTCGAAAAACACCAGACGTTCCGAAACACATGGGCACAGATTGGCCCGAAAATGCATCCAAACGTTCCCAAACTCATCCCGAAAGACCACAAACGATATGTCAACATATTAAACAAACAATCTAGAGGCACATCACCCTAAAGACAAGCTTCAAACATCCAAACACGCAAATATGAATCTCAAACCCCAAAGCTCATAAGAACACTTTAGTTCAAAAACACCAACAAGTCAAAACACATAGCAATTAACTAAAATCCATACAAGCCCCAACATAGCACGATACCAACATTCAAAACATGTTAGCAACAAAGAGAACTACAGAGAAGTTTGGACACCAACTCCCAAACACAAAAGTCTAGCATTCCTATTTCCTATGTATTATTACAACCATAAAGACCATACTTTGAGCTAGCAAAGAACTCCAAGACTCCTCCCTTGCCCCGCTTTCCTTCCGAAGTCACTAACGATCTGCATTGTTGGAAAAAAAGAGCATAAGCTTAAAATCTTAGTGAGCGGAGCTCAAAATCACAACAACAATGCAGTTCAAAACATATATTTAGTTTTAAAGACAAAACTATTTAGAAGGGGAAAATATACTAAACCGAAAGCACAAAGACAAAACCATGGTGTGCACATGCACAACCATTCCCGGTGGGACTACACATCACCGTACTCATCTACTAGTCACTTCCGGTGGGACTACACATCACCATATTCAACAAAAACTAACCATCACGTGAGGCTTGAAAAAAACTACGACCACACAACATCATTAAAAGGAGGTAAAACAATCTGCATTTCACACAACAACACGAATAAACACGTGTACCAACAATCAACGGAACAAGGCAAAAAATAGACAAACTTACACTTGGGTTTAGGTTGGCCCCAAGGCTCCACCCAAGCACCAAGAACTCTTCTTTGAACATTTTAAAGCTTCAAAACAATTTCCACTCACCAGCTTAAACCCAAAACAAGCCTACGATCCTCCTTCAAGCTTTCGCAACTTCTAGAGTAGCGTCCGAAGAACCCAATTTGTTATTCGTTGCTTCTACCCAAATCAAAACAAGGAATTAATACATCATTCAACATTCAAACTCACTGAAATCATGTAACACCCGTGTTTTGGGGTTAGGAGTTAGTCGTGTGAGTGGGTTCGAGTCGGTAAAATCAATTTTAATTAATTTGACCTTAGTCTTGATTAATTGGGATTTAAATAAAAATGAGTGACCATTTTGGCAATTTAGCCCAAAACAAATAAAAGGTAGACAACCTTTTTGAAGTTAAAAAGAACAAAAAAGGTATCAACTTTCCCCTTTTTTCTCCCTTCAACGTGAAACTCAAACTAAACCCTCCCAAACCCCAAATTTACTATTCCATCAAATTTCTCCATTGATTCAAAGATATTTTCAATGAAACAAGAGGAGACATCGGAGAAGTATCGGGACCGAATCCAGGAATTTAGGAGGCTTGCTTGCTTGCTTGCTTGGGTTGCTAAGGAAGGGTGGTGAGTAAAACTTTAATTTGTTCTAAAGTTGGTTCAAGTGTGTGTAGTGGAAGTGTTGGAATGAGCTTGGTAGGCCATTCCGAGGTGGACGTTGAATCGGTAGTTTAACTCCTTTATTGTTAATGTTGCTTATGTGTCAATGCCTATCTTGATCTTGTGAAATATGAATTGCTACGTATGTTTATACCTTGATATGTGTATGCGATGAATATGTGTTATAATTGGTGGATGTGTGATGTGGTTAAAGAAATTGGCACTAATTAACTTACCGGGTGTAAATGATCGATCATTAGGATTAGTGTGCACACAATTGAGTCAAAATGCGCGTGGCCTTGATGGCGTTGAGTTATCAAGGAGGAGTACGGTGATGTAATATTCCACCAGAAATTTATTTATATTCTACGTGATGATGAGTGGAATCCCATCCGTAGGGCATATGGTGATGAGTGGAATCCCGCCCATGCAAGGTCCGGTGATGAGTGTAATCCCACCGAGGTAATGTTGTTGTTGAGATTTAAGCCGCACATCCGGGTAAACTAATAGTGGCCAATGAACTTGATATTATAATTATGATGTTGTGATGTTGGTATACATTGTTGAGCTTAGTATGATGTGAGATGCCATATTATGACTCTTGAAACACTAGCTAAGTTGACTCCTCGATACCTATGTATGTTGCATGTGAGGTTAAGGATTTGCATGCTTGGACCCTGCATTGTTGTTGCTTTTGATTTTAGAGCATCCTCACTAAGCTTCTAGCTTACGCTCTCATTTTCAACAATGTAGATCATTAGCGTGGTGTTAGCAAGGAGCAAGGCGAAGGTGCTTTCCAAGTTTATAGTTGCTCAAGTATGAATTAGTAATTAATGTGGTAGTTTAGCAATGGGGCTATTATGTGTTTGGTATGAGCTTTGTATGACTCATGGAGGTTGTTGGTGTTGATGTTTTTGTTGAATTTGTAAATCACGTTAAACCTTGATGAATGCTTGATTGTGATGCTATGCTTTTGTAGGAGTACATGTGTTATTGTTGCATGTAACTCTATGTGTGTTGACTTGTGCCTTATGGCCTTTTGAACTCTTAAGTATGTCCTTTTTATGAAATATTTTCCTTTGTGTGAATGCCATGTATGGATGCCTCATCTTGTGCTTTGTGTGATTTGGGTATGTTTTGCCATAGGATCTATGCCTCTAGAATATGCTTGTAAGTGATGTATGTTTGGTTGGAGTTGTTTAGGGCCTTTGGGATCGATTAGAGGTGTTTAAAGATGGTTTTGGGAGATTGCAGACAGCTAGTATTTCGAAACGGGCTAAGCTGTTTTGGAACGGGTATGGCTCTAGGGACCCCGTATCGGAACTCGTTTTGATACGGTTTGGCCACTGTGAACCCCTGTTTCGAAACACTTTGGCCACTGTGAACCCCTGTTTCGAAACAAGTATCGAAACGCCTAGGAAGAATTAGGGCCCTGTTCCGAAACGGGGTGGATGCATCTCGGTACGGGTACCTGGCCTTTTTAACTAAGCCCGTGTTTCAAAACGGGTGACGACTGTTTCAAAACGGGTAGCTGGAAATGGGTTTTTGGACATCTCTAATGGGTCTCAAGGGTTGGGCTTAGGCCCGGTTTGTGGTAGGGTTTTTTTGGGCCTTGTTTTCCGCTATCGTGATCACTTAGGTAATTAAATGCCTCTAGATAAGACGTAAAATAAACAAAAAAAATTTAGGGTCACTAACCGAGGTGGAACCTTCGCGGGTTTCATGTCGGTTTTCCCCGTGTAGCCTACTCGAACCGGTCAGCCGACCAGACCAGGGCGAGGGGGTTACATTTGTTTGTATCAGAGCCAGGTTACCGAGACCTCGGGCAAGTAAGTGAGGTAAGCTTGATTTGTTGAGTAATTGTATTGCTTGGTGTATGCTTTGCCATGAAACCTTGTTGTTTGATTGTTCATATGATGAGTTGAAGCATGAATTGTTATGTTGGTGTAGTGTCGAGTGCCTATTGCTACTATTACTTAATTTAAAATGGTTTTGTAAAGGAAAGTACTTGAGCACTGTTGGACCCTTGCCTTTGCTGACGTAATCCTTATCTGTTTGTTATAGTTATTATCTTGCTAGATGTACCATGAGACCACGTGGGAGGCCTAGGATGGTTCAGCCGGAACCACGGGCACAAGGTCCGGGGATTGAGCAGATTGGTGGGGCACAGGCTCCTCAACCTCCTCCACCTCCTCCTCATCAAGAGGGAGGTGAGGCGGGAGCCGAGGGTGTGGGACCTCAAGTAGGCCAAGGACCGGCTGAAATTGATTTAGCTCCCTTAGTTCAGGCGATAGCTGGAGCTTTCCAGGCTGCAGTGGCTAGGGGTCAGGCAGCGGCACAACCTCAGGGAGGGGGTACTGGGTTGCCTTTAGAGAGACTCCGCAGTTTGGGAGGCGAAGAGTTCAGAGGATCGACACCCGAGAGGTCTGAGATGTGGTTAGAGAAGACCGTCCGTATCTTGTCACAGATGGGATGTACTGGAGGACGCAAGTTAGGGTGTGTTGAGTCCTTACTTTAGGGTGATGCCTACACTTGGTGGGTCACCATCACTACGGGTATGGAGGAAGCCGAGATTACTTGATAGTTCTTTGAGTCAGCATTCCGTAAGAAGTATTTGAGTTCTCGATATCTCGATGAGAAGAAGAGGGAGTTTATGGCTCTGCTTCAGGGGGTATGTCTGTGACCGACTATGAGATTCGATTTGTTAGACTGAGTCAGTATGCATCTGAGCTTGTTCCTACAGAGGTGGAACGTTGTAACCGTTTCCGTTATGGGTTGAATGAAGAAATCAAGAGGTACACTCTAGCTTCGGACTACATTGATTTTGATGTCTTGGTCGCGAGGGCCAAGGACTTGGAGCACAGTTTGGGCTTGACCAAACGGTCTGGTTGTTCTAGTTCTGGTAAGAGGTCTAGTGATTTTGATAGAGGTGATGCCAAGAGGCATCGAGACAACCGGCATCACTATGACCATAGGCGTGGTGGAGGTAACCACGGTAGGGGCCAACAGGGCCAAAGGGCTGGTGGGAAGTTGCCCACGTGTGCTACTTGCGGGAGGAACCACACCGGTGAGTGTTGGGGGAATTTGCACTCGTGTTGGGGTTGTGGGGCTAGGGACCACATTAGGCGTGACTGTCCACATCAGGTGGGGCAGGCACCAGCTCAGGCTCCTGCTAGAGCCAATGACTTCCAGAGAGGCCGCGGGCACGGTAGAGGTAACTTCCAGCCGAGGAATGATGGCCAGAGGAACATAGCACATGTAGTTGCAGTCCATCCAGAGGGCGGAGGTCAGGCAAGAGTCTACGCTCAGCGTGGGGATCAGCATGACACATATGTGATTGCAGGTAACTTCTCGATACAGTCTTTGGGTTTGCTTTCTTTGATTGACTCCGGGTCTACACATTCCTATATATTGAGTGAGCATGCACAGTCGTTGAATTTGCCTTGTGAAATGTTAGAGGTAGGAGTTAGTGTTACTAGTTCCTTTGGGGACACGGTAGTAGTTAGAAAGATATGCAGAAGGTGTCCGTTGATGGTTCAGGGACATGTGTTTCCAGTGGATATGATTGAGCTACCTTTCTACGGCTTCGATGTAATTCTGGGTATGGACTGGCTCACTGAGCATAGAGCTAGGATAGACTTTGAAACTAAGAGGATTTCTTTGAGACTCACAGATGATTATGAGATAGTAGTAGTGGGTGAGAACGTGAAGTTCTTATCCAATGTAGTTTCAGTTCTAGAGGCTAAGAGGTTAGTTGAGATTGGTTGCGAAGCATATCTGGCTTATGTGATGAATCCAAACATGAGTGAGGTTAGACCTCAAGACATCCGGACAATGTGTGACTTTCCTAGTGTGTTTCCGGAAGAGTTGCCAGGTTTACCACCGGATAGAGAGGTAGAGTTTACTATTGAGACTTATTCTGATTCAGCTCCTGTTTCGATTGCTCTGTATCGCATGGCACCGAAAGAACTGAAAGAGTTGAAGACTTAGTTGCAAGAGTTGACAGATAGAGGCTTTATTCGACCTAGTTCTTCACCTTGGGGTGCACCAGTTCTGTTTGTGAAGAAGAAAGATGAAAGCATGAGAATGTGTATAGACTACAGACAGTTGAATCAGTTAACAGTGAAGAACAAGTATTCGTTGCCTAGGATAGATGATTTGTTTGACCAGTTGAGAGAGGCGTTAGTCTTTTCGAAGGTTGACTTGAGATCCGGCTACTACCAGCTAAAGGTAAGAGAGGTTGATGTACCGAAGACGGCCTTTAGGACTAGATATGGTCACTATGAGTTTTTAGTCAGGCCTTTTGGGTTGACTAATGCACCGGCTGCCTTCATGGATATGATGAATCAGATTTTTCACCAGTACCTAGATCAGTTCGTAGTTGTTTTTATAGATGATATCTTGGTTTATTCGCGAACTGAAGAAGACCACGACCGACACTTGAGGTTAGTTCTAAAGACCTTGTTAGATAATCAGTTGTATGCGAAGTTGAGCAAGTGTGAATTCTGGATCTGAGAGGTAGTCTTCCTAGGGCATGTAGTGTCAGCCGATGGGATTAGAGTTGATCCGAAGAAAATAGAGGCCATTGTTGAATGGAAGCAACCGAAGTCTGTAACAGAGGTACGTAGCTTTCTAGGCTTAGCTGGATACTATAGAAGATTTGTAGAAGGTTTCTCGAAGTTAGCCGCTCCTTTGACACAGTTACTTCAGAAGAGTGTTCAGTTTGAGTGGTCAGATGCAAGACAGAAAGCCTTTGGAAATTGAAAGAAGATTTGACTCAAGCACCGATCTTGATTCAGCCAGAGTCTGGGAAAGACTATGTAGTTTACAGTGATGCTTTCTATGTAGGCCTAGGTTGTGTTCTCATGCAAGACAAGAGAGTGGTGGCTTATGCCTCAAGACAGTTGAAGACTCACGAGCGTAACTATCCGACCCATGACATAGAGTTAGCTGCAGTTGTGTTTGCTCTGAAGATTTGGAGACATTATTTGTACGGTGAGAGATGCACAGTGTACACGGATCACAAGAGTTTGAAGTACATCATGACTCAGCGAGATTTGAATCTCAGACAGCGTAGGTGGTTAGAGTTGCTAAAAGACTATGATCTTACCTTTGAGTACCATCCGGGTAAGGCCAATGTAGTGGCCGATGCATTGAGTAGAAAGATAGCCGTAGACTTGAGAGCCATGTTTGCTAGATTGAGCTTGTCCGGGGATGGTGGCTTGGTAGCCGAGCTTTAGGTTAGACCTACTCTAGGTCAGTTGATTAGAGAGAAGCAGCTCTTAGATAGATCTTTGGCACCTCACGTGCAAGATGTAGCCGAGGGTAGACCTTCAGACTACAGTTTCAGTACCGATGGAGTCTTGTGTTTCAAAGATAGGATAGTTGTGCCAGAAGACAGTGACTTGAGACGTACGATCTTGACTGAAGCACACAGTAGTCCGTTCGCTATGCATCCTGGAAGTACGAAGATGTACCGTGATTTGAAGAATGAGTACTTTTGGGTTGATTTGAAGAGAGATGTAGCCGACTTCTTGAGTAAGTGTTTGGTGTGTCAGAGAGTGAAGGCGGAACATCAGGTTCCCTTAGGTTTGATGCTGTTGAGATTTGAGGGGCTCGATTCGATCAACCGTTCTTGCTCGCCAAGTGTGGAGAAGTTGGATAATTGGGTGTTTTAGTGGGAGGTGAAAATTTGGCAATTTGACACAAGGATTTATAGTGGTTCAACCTTCTAACCAAGGTCTACATCCACTACCTTAGCTCCCCACTAAGGATTTTCAACAAATTCACTAAGAATTTCGTCCCCTTTTCTCGGATTAGGAGGAAACCATTACAACCCTCAAAGCTTTCTACCCAAAGCTTGAAGGAACACTCTCTTTACAAAGAAAGACTTAGCAAACTAGAAATCCCTCTAAAAGGTGTTTGTTTGCAATTCTAAGCACTCACCCAAAACCTAAACACTTGAGCAAATTTAACAATGTAAGCTCACAAGTGTTGTCTAAGCAAGAAATGTACAATTAAAGCTCTAGACAAATTTTGACATCATAATGTTGTAACAATTGAAGCATTAATCATTATAAGATGCTTGGAGGTCCCTTTTATACTCCCAATTGAGTTTGTAGCCGTTACTAGCCGTTGGGGATGATTTGGAGCCGTTGAGAACTTTATTTCCCTTCATAAATGATGTTCTGCAGCTATCCGTATCGATACGCGTGGAATCGTATCGGTACGGCCTTCATTAGAAACTAGCCGTTGGGCTCTTGCCAGCCTGGGCGTATCGATACGCTTGAGGGCGTATCGGTACGGGTTCACTTTTAAATGACCGTTGGGAAAGTAGCCGTTGGGGTGGTTGAAAGGGGATCAGTACGCTTACCAGGCGTATCGAAACGGCCAAGCCTGTTTCGATATGGGTTTTGGCAGTGACCAAACTGAGGCAAAAAGGTATCGATACGGGTACTTGGAAAGCACAAGTTTGGCTATTAAAAACATGAAAAATCTTGTCAAAAACCTCTTAAAATACCTCAAACATAATTCCAAGTTGTTTGGACTTAAAACCAAGTTTTAAATTCTTTTCAAATTAGTCCAAAACATTTTTCAATTATTATATCAAAACATTAGTTCTACAGTTGCAACCATTGAGAATTCCAGAATGGAAATGGGAGAACATTACCATGGATTTTGTTTCGGGTTTGCCTTTGACTCCTACGAAGAAGAACTCAGTTTGGGTTATAGTAGATCGTTTTACGAAGTGTGCTCACTTCTTGGCAGTCAATACCACTTACACTTTAGATAGATTGGCCGATCTGTACATTGGTGAGATTGTTAGACTGCATGGTGTGCCGAAGTCTATTGTATCCGATAGAGATCCGAGGTTTACAGCTCGATTTTGGGAGTGTCTGCATACAGCTTTGGGTACCCGTTTGAATTTCAACACGTCTTATCATCCTCAGTCAGATGGTCAGTCAGAGAGAGTTATACAAATCTTAGAGGATATGTTCCGTTGTTGCATCATTGATTATCAGGGTACTTGGGAGAAGCACTTTCCTCTAGTTGAGTTTGCTTACAATAATAGCTTCCAGTCGAGTATTTAGATGGCTCCGTATGAGGCCTTGTATGGTAGAAAGTGTAGAACTCCAGTTTGTTGGGCCGAAGTGGGACATAAGTTGTTACATATGTCGGATTTGCTCAAGGGGACCACTGACAAGGTGAAATTGATTTACGATCGATTGAAGGCTGCTTCGGATAGGCAGAAGTCCTATGCCGACTTGAAGAGGAAGGAAGTAGAGTTCTCAGTGGGTGAGAAGGTATTCTTGAAAGTGTCTCCGTGGAAGAAAGTAATGAGATTTGGCCGAAAGGGGAAGTTGAGTCCGAGGTACATAGGACCGTATGAGATTGTGAAGATGGTTGGTCCAGTTGCTTATCAGTTGCGTTTGCCATCCGAGCTAGAGAAGATACACGATGTATTTCATGTTTCGATGCTCCGTAAGTATAGGTCCGATCCATCACATGTTATGCATGTAGAGGAGATTGAATTGAATCCGGGTTTGACTTATAAGGAAGAACCAGTTGAGATCCTAGCTTCTGACAGTAAGGTGTTGCGGGGTAGATCGATTGAGTTAGTAAAAGTGCGGTGGCAACGTCGAGGTGTGGACGAGGCCACTTGGGAGAGGAAGGAGGATATGGAAAGGCAGTTTCCGTATCTCTTTCAGTCAGGTAATTTCGGGGACGAAATTCCTTAAGTGGGAGAGATTTGTAACACCCGTGTTTTGGAGTTAGGAGTTAGTCATGTGAGTGGGTTCGAGTCGGTAAAATCAATTTTAATTAATTTGACCTTAGTCTTGATTAATTGGGATTTAAATAAAAATGAGTGACCATTTTGGCAATTTAGCCCAAAACAAATAAAAGGTAGACAACCTTTTTGAATTTAAAAAGAATAAAAAAAAAGGTATCAACTTTCCCCCCTTTTCTCCCTTCAACGTGAAACTCAAACTAAACCCTCCCAAACCCCAAATTTACTATTCCATCAAATTTCTCCATTGATTCAAAGGTATTTTCAAAGAAACAAGAGGAGACATCGGAGAAGCATCGGGACCGAATCCGGGAATTTAGGAGGCTTGCTTGCTTGGGTTGCTAAGGAAGGGTGGTGAGTAAAACTTTAATTTGTTCTAAAGTTGGGTCAAGTGTGTGTAGTGGAAGTGTTGGAATGAACTTGGTAGTCCATTCCGAGGTGGACGTTGAATCGGTAGTTTAACTCCTTTATTGTTAATGTTGCTTATGTGTCAATGTCTATCTTGATCTTGTGAAATATGAATTGCTACGTATGTTTATACCTTGATATGTGTATGCGATGAATATGTGTTATAATTGGTGGATGTGTGATGTGGTTAAAGAAATTGACACTAATTAACTTACCAGGTGTAAATGATCGATCATTAGGATTAGTGTGCACACAATTGAGTCAAAACGCGCGTGGCCTTGATGGCGTTGAGTCATCAAGGAGGAGTACGGTGATGTAATATTCCACCAGAAATTTATTTATATTCTACGTGATGATGAGTGGAATCCCATCCGTAGGGCATGTGGTGATGAGTGGAATCCCGCCCATGCAAGGTCCGGTGATGAGTGTAATCCCACCGAGGTAATGTTGTTGTTGAGATTTAATCCGCACATCCGGGTAAACTAATAGTGGCCAATGAATTTGATATTATAATTATGATGTTGTGATGTTGGTATACATTGTTGAGCTTAGTATGATGTGAGATGCCATATTATGACTCTTGAAAGACTAGCTAAGTTGACTCGTCGATACCTATGCATGTTGCATGTGAGGTTAAGGATTTGCATGCTTGGACCCTTCATTGTTGTTGCTTTTGATTTTAGAGAATCCTCACTAAGCTTCTAGCTTACGCTCTCATTTTCAACAATGCAGATCATTAGCGTGGTGTTAGCAAGGAGCAAGGCGAAGGGGCTTTCCAAGTTTATAGTTGCTCAAGTATGAATTAGTAATTAATGTGGTAGTTTAGCAATGGGGCTATTATGTGTTTGGTATGAGCTTTGTATGACTCATGGAGGTTGTTGGTGTTGATGTTTTTGTTGAATTTGTAAACCACGTTAAGCCTTGATTAATGCTTGATTGTGATGTTATGCTTTTGTAGGAGTACATGTGTTATTGTTGCATGTAACTCTATGTGTGTTGACTTGTGCCTTATGGCCTTTTGAACTCTTAAGTATGTCCTTTTTATGAAATATTGCCCTTTGTGTGAATGCCATGTATGGATGCCTCATCTTGTGCTTTGTGTGATTTGGGTATGTTTTGCCATAGGATCCATGCCTCTAGAATATGCTTGTAAGTGATGTATGTTTGGTTGGAGTTGTTTAGGTCCTTTGGGATCGATTAGATATGTTTAAAGATGGTTTTGGGAGATTGCAGACATCTAGTGTTTCGAAACGGGCTAAGCTGTTTCGGAATGGGTATGGCTCCAGGGACCCCATTTCGGAACTCGTTTTGATACGGTTTGGCCACTGTGAACCCCCTTTTCAAAACAAGTTTCGAAACACTTTGGCCACTGTGAACCCATATTTCGAAACAAGTATCGAAACGCCTAGGCAGAATTAGGGCCCTGTTCCGAAACGGGGTGGATGCGTCTCGGTACGGGTACCTGGCCTTTTTAACTAAGCCCGTGTTTCGAAACGGGTAGCTAGAAATGGGTTTTTGGACATCTCT
Source organism: Hibiscus trionum (assembly GCA_030270665.1). Taxonomy (NCBI): domain Eukaryota; kingdom Viridiplantae; phylum Streptophyta; class Magnoliopsida; order Malvales; family Malvaceae; genus Hibiscus; species Hibiscus trionum. The sequence continues at coordinate 28,917,434 of BSYR01000020.1, read as the reverse complement.
AATGGGTCTCAAGGGTTGGGCTTAGGCCCGGTTTGTGGTAGGGTTTTGTGGGCCTTGTTTTCCGCTATCGTGATCACTTAGGTAATTAAATGCCTCTGGACAATACGTAAAATAAAAAAAAAAAATTAGGGTCGCTAACCGAGGTGGAACCTTCGCGGGTTTCATGTCGGTTTTCCCCGTGTAGCCTACTCGAACCGGTCAGCCGACCAGACCGGGGCGAGGGGGTTACAAATCAATTCCATCAAAATCCAACAACAACAAGCATCTGATTTCTATCTGAAACTAACCAAAATCATCCCCATTTCTACACTAACCTTGAGCCAGTCACATCCTCGTCAATTTATCATCCAAACCATGTTCAAACACTCCAAAACATCAACCCAACAACACCAAAACATTAGGAACCCTTCTCCACCATTTCTAAACCAAAAACCCAAATATTCATTACCCAAAATTACCCATTTCCCCAAAATCCGGGATTTCATGTTAAACCCAAAGTCTTAACACCATTTTACACTTAAAACATCCTTTAAAACTCACCCAAACCACTGTTTTCACTAAAAAGCTTAAACCCTTCAAAAACCCAATTTTTACCCAAATGAAGAAACTTGAGAAATCTTCAAACCTTGAAGAATAGGTGTTAAAAACAAGATTAGAAGGAAGGGAAGAATAAAACCAAGTTGCTTACCTCTTGAAACCTCCAAAAATGGTGAAGCTTAGTGAAAATGGAGAGTTGATAGGCTTAGGAGAATTTAACGTGAAAGGAGAATGGGAAAAAAAGGGAAAAGAAAGGGGTTTTTGAAATATTTTACCAAAAAAAGGGAAAATTCATTTTACCAAAAACCACATGTTTCTTCCAAAGCCTTAGAATTTGGTCATTTAAAATGTTTTTTCCCAACTAGTTTAACTCGAACCGGCTTAACCAAACCTGAGTATCTCCCGGGCTCCAAACCCGGGCGTTACATGTTTCGATACAAGGCCACGTATTCCGATACGGGTAGTTGCAGAGCTGCATTTATGGAGGTGTAGCGACTAAAAAATCTGAATATTGTGTATTTTCCCAGTTTTATAGAAAATTAATCTTAAGGGGAAATTTTTTTTCTTAAAATTAATTTTAGGGGGATTTAAAAAAAACTCGTATTTTGAATAAAATATTGGGAGTCGCCATCGATCATTCAAAAAAAGGTAGACCGGACACCAAAAATTAAAATCATAGATTTTTTTAAGAAACTTGGGTTCGGGAGTCGGTTACGGATGGGGAAGGTTTAGCACCCCACACCGCCCAAAATTGGTACCTAACGGTTCGTAATATATTTATTTAAAAAAATTAAAAACTCGGCCCAATTTAATTAATAATTTTTGAATGCATCAATGCATGGTCATATAATCCGAACATACCCTAACTCGCAACCCACGATACCAAAGGAGATGGCGCCCGAAGATTCAGGACGACACTCCCACTAAAATATCGGGACCTCGACTATTAAACTAAACTAATGCGATTAATTAAATATGACAATTAATTATGCATGATCCAAATATATGATCGCCAACGTAAACAAAGTACCATAACACAAATAAAAGACATCTATATATATATATATATAATATGAACTATACTTATATATTAAAAGATACTATGTAAAAAAACATATAATATGTTGTACTAATTTATTAAATAGTCTTGGTAAAAAAATAGGAACGGTAAATTAATTAATATAGTTAAGATGATAAACATAATTTAAATCATACCATAAATATATATGTACATATATATCTAACCAAATTAAAATAAGTATGTATTGATCAAGTACCATATATATATTAAATAAAATAATTGATATACATATAAGGAAATGAAATAGCATATATTAAGTAAGAATGGTATTGAAATAAGTGTCAAAGAAATATATATATAAACCATGCGTATAAACTATATGTATATATATTAAATAAAAAACAATTTACATATATAAATATATTAAATAAAAAACAATTTACATATATAAATATATTCTAAAAGGGAAATAGAGAAATTATAATAAGGTATATGTATACATGGTATGTTTAAGGAAAAAGAATATACATACATAGTACCATAATAACAAATTATATACATATATATTAAGGGTAATTGTTCTATACACAAGTGTTTGTGGAAATTTTTTTACACAAGCGTCTTAGTTTTAGGGGTTAGGGACTCTGTTTAGGGTTTAAAGTTTAGGGGTATAAATGTAGTAGTTTTGAATTTAGGGATTGTTGATAGAATTCTGGGTTTAGGGTTAAAATTTAGGGTTTATAGGTCAAAACCTAAATCCCCACCCATATTACCTTAAAACTAAACCCTAACCCTAAACCCTAAATTCTAACCCTAAATCCTAAATTCTAAACATGAACCCTAAATTCTAAACCTTTACACTAAAACCCCTAAACTCTAAATCCTAAACACTAACCCTAAACCCTATAATTGAGGCGCTTGTGGAAACAAAAAATTTCCACCGCCAGTGTATATGATATTAATCCATATATTAAACTATATACTTATAAAAAAATAATTAAGTACAAGGACTATAAAAAAGGAAAATAAGGTACAACATGAATTAAATATAAATTATATTGAAATTAAACTATACGTACATATATATTAAACTTATAATATATACATGGTAAGAATATACTTACAAATTATATACATATTATGTATACATATACAACATGAATTAAGGACTATAAAAAAGTAAAATAAAAAAAAAGGAAAAACGTATAGTCAAATGAAAATAACAAATAAAATAAAAGCAAAAAAATTAAAAACATATTGAAATTAAAGGAATTAAAGAAATAGGAACGTAATTACAAGGAGTTCAAAAATATTAGGGATCACGGAAAGAATATCAAAAGGGGGAAGGATCAACAACATGATTATCTTGGTGAGGAGGGGTTTATTAGGTAATTATGCCATTTTTAAAATTTTATGATAATATAAAAGCCATTCTAAAAAATTAGGCTCATTTGTTTCATCTTCTTCTAACCAAAACCCTAGCTCTCTCCTTATCATTTCATTTTCCGGCGCCGCATGCCTCGCCGACCGTCGCTAGTCGACGCTGGCGGGCCTAAACGACTCACCCACTATCTCTCCTTTTGAACCAGACCCCAAAAAACACCCTAGCCTTTCCATTTTTGAAAAACCCGAGCCCCTTTGTCGGCCCTTCTTCTTTAAACCAAAATCATTTTCACGGGTCCCTCGTGCACCGGCTCACCATGCATGGCCCGGAGGAGGACCAGGAGCTTATTGACGGCGAGGGAGCAGCGTTGGTTCGAAAAGGTAAGTTTTTTTGTTGTTGTTATTATTTTTTTTGCGAAAAAGAAGTAAAAGAGTAGAAAATTACCTTCAAAAGACTCTCTGTTTTTTTATTATTGCTCTAATAAAAAGTGCCTACATTTCGTTTTCACATTCTTTTTTATCTCTAAAAATTACAATGATTAACGATATGATATTCTTATCTCTTCTCCAACAACTTGCAATGGTGGTGGTGTCTCGGCCGTTGGATTCGCGGAAGGGGAACGCCTGGATTGGGCTCGGGAGTGGACGGCCGAGATCCATTGTGGGCGTCGCACGACTCACTCCAGATGCAGACACGTGGCGGGCGGATTCCAGAAGGTTCGGCGTGACGTGCACGCGCGCGTGGGGGAGACGAACGGCTGGTGCGTGTACTGCACGCGTGATCCGAGAGCTCATCTAGTTCACTTACGACCGTTGGATCAGATCTAGATCCAACGGTGGAGGGGCGGCTACACATAGGGGAAAAAGTTGGATTAGGATTTCTGTTTTTAATTAGATTGGGCCCAACTGGGCTCTTTCTTGTAATGGAATGGACTTTATTATTTTTAATGTATTGTATTTTTATTTTGTTTTATTGATTTTTCCAATAATAATAATAATAATAATAATAATAATAATAAACACTCAGATTAATATTAATAATATATATATATATGTATGTGGACAAAAATGAGTGATTACATGAGGGAAGAGAGAGAGCCTAATGGCTCTATTGATGATCTCAACCACCCAAACGGCTAGAAATCAATGAGAAGGTATAAAAGCAACCCTCAAAAGCACCAGCAACAAATATAGAACCAAAAAGTAACATCCAAGCAATCAAATCCAAACCCTTGAGCATAAGTGTCAAATTCTTGTACCCAACTCATTTGGAGTTTTCATTGCAAATATTTTTAGAGTTTGGGAAATGTTTATTTGTAATTGGGTAAACAATTAGCCTTTGAGAGTTATTTTTAAAGTTTTCCTATCTTTCTCTTGTAAAGAGTGTTCTTGGGTAAATCTTTGGGTAAAAAGATTGACCGGTTTGTAAGGTTTCCTTCTAAGCTGAGAAAAGGGGACGAATTCAAGTTAGTGAATTGTTGAAATCCTCAGTAGGGTGTTGAGGTAGTGGATGTAGAGCTTGTTCGAAGCTTGAACCACTTTAAATCACGTTGTCTTCATTTTTAAATTTCCTACTTGCACCCTTCAATTTTTATTCTACCAATTCACACCCTCTTGGTATTTAGCCATTTTTTTATCAACTTAACAATTGGTATCAGAGCTACATTCATTGGAAGGCCTAACATCCTCTTGAGTAGATCTTGGAAGAGTTTGATCAATCGCACTTTAATCAACAGCGTGCTATGGCATCCACCTCCGGCCAAAACCTCTACGAGTCACTATCTATCACCAAACCACTATTCTTTAATGGGGATAACTATCCCTATTGGATGAACCGGATGCGGCTCTTCATCAAATCAAACAACTACATGGTTTGGGATGTTGTAGAAGACGATTCCTCCTTTCTGATGAAGAGAGACAGTGAAGGAAGGCTTGTTCCGAAGACCAAAGCCGAAATGATCGATAAAAATAGAAGACGTTTGCAAGTCAACGACAAAGCCTTGCACATGATATTTTGTGCTCTCGGTCCCGACATATACTCAAATGTGTCTTCAATTGAAAGTGCCAAAGAAGTGTGAGACACTTTAGAGACTACATATGAAGGAACAAGTGACGCCAAAGAGACGAAGATCGAGTTGCTCAATTTAATTTATGAAGACTTCAAAATAGAAGCCTACAAAAGTGTCTCCAAGATGTTTGATCGGTTCTCAGTCATTGTCAACAGGCTAAAGGGCTTCGGTGAAGTTATTCCTAAAGAAAAGCTAGTCCAGAAACTACTATACTCTCTTCCGGAATCTTGGGATGGCAAGAGGACGGCCTTCATCGAAGCTCGAGATTTGAAGACTCTCAAGCTAGACACCCTTGTTAGATCTCTACTCACCCATGAGATCATGAAGCAAGGGAGAGAAAAAGAGAAGAAGAGAGAGAAGAAAGAGGTTGAAAAGGAGAAGCTAAGAATCACACTCAAGGATTCACACAACAAAAGCGATTCTAGTGAGGAGGAGGACGAAGAGATGACCATGTTGGCCAAACGATTCACTCAATTCATGAAGTCCAATAGAGGAAGAAAATTCAATAGAAGAGGGGACTTCAAGAATAGAGGAAAAGAGAAAGAAAAGGACCAACTCACTTGTTATGAGTGCAAGAAGCCCGACCATATCCAAACCGATTGTCCTCAATTGAGGAAGAAGAGCTTTGGGAAGAAGAACAAGCTCAAAGCTCAAATGGCAACTTAGAGTGACGAGGAGTCATCCGAGGAAGAGGGGGAAGTGGCCAATCTTTGCCTCATGGCATTTGAGGAGGATTATATGGTAAACTCTAACTCATCTATTACTTATGATGAATTATATGATGAATATGATGAGTTACAAAATGTTTATGATGAATTGGTTGAAAAATACAAGGAGTCCATTTTGAAAAATAAAAAAATCATTTCTGATTTAAAACTTCAAAATGAATCTTTTTCTAAAACCAATTTCGAATTGGAAAAGAGGGTTTTTTACTTGGTAAATATTTCCAATAAACTTAAAAAGAAAAACATAAACCAAGAAAAACTTCTTTTCAATTTCCAATATTATCACACAAAAGATGTGGATAATCTTAAAAATTCTCTTACTATTGGAAAACATGCTCTTGAAAAGGGAAATTCTTCAAAAACCCAATATGTTAAGAGAAAACCATTTTACCCCAAACAAAGAGGTTTTCAAAAGCAATCTAAAGTTAAAAGAATTAGGAGTGTATGAGTTCTTGAGGAACTCATTTTTTCTAATAATGTAAATGCAATTGCTTCTTGGATTCCTAAGGGGACCAAGCTTTTGGGAGCTAACTCTCATGAACCCAAATCATTTTAGGTACCAAAAATCAAAGCCTAATCTCTTTATCTGTAGGGGGGTCAATGCTTCAAGGTGAAAGCTTCAAGTAAAAACACGTGGTACCTTGATAGTGGTTGCTCTAGGCACATGACCAGAGACAAGAGTAGATTCTTGGAGCTTAAACCGAAAAGTGAAGGAATTGTGAAATTTGGTGACAACTTCAAAGGCCACATTGAAGGCATAGGCTCTATTGGTAATCTCTCATCTACATTTATTGAAAATGTTTTCTTTGTCAATGAATCTAAAATATAATTTATTGAGCATTAGTCAACTTTGCGACAAAGGTTTTGATGTTCATTTTGATAAAAATGGGTGTAAAATTGTGAACATTAAAACAAATAAAATAATGCTCATTGGTCATCTCATAGGAAACATTTGTATGATGCATTTAGATGACATACATACATCCCATACATGTTTAGTTGCACATGATAAGAATGATGCATGGTTGTGGCATAGTAAACTAGGGCATGCTAGCATAAGTGTTTTAGAAAAATTAGTTTCCCAAAATCTAGTTAGAGGTTTACCCAAACTAAAATTTTCATTAGATAAAACATGTGATGCTTGTGATAAGGGTAAAGAGAAGATAACCTCATTCCGAGGAAGGAATCTTGTGATGATGATAATGTAGGGATCATTGAAGCCATTGATGGAGGACAAACATCAAAGGTGAATGAGATTCCAACTAAAGAAGAGGAAACATAAGATCCATCTCTTGAAGCCTTAAAGGACTTGGATCTTGAGGAAAAGGAGGTGACATACCCAAGGGAGTTTAACTATGTCAAAAGAGGTGAAATCTTGGGTGATCCATCCAAGGGGTAACTTCTAGATCCTCTCTCAAAATTATGAATCATGTTGCATTCATCTCATCCATAGAGCCTAAAAATATCAAAGAAGCATTAAAAGATGATTTTTGGATATTGGATATGCAAGAGGAACATAATCAATTTGAATAAAATATTGGGAGTCGCCATCGATCATTCAAAAAAAGGTAGACCGGACACCAAAAATTAAAATCATAGATTTTTTTAAGAAACTTGGGTTCGGGAGTCGGTTACGGATGGGGAAGGTTTAGCACCCCACACCGCCCAAAATTGGTACCTAACGGTTCGTAATATATTTATTTAAAAAAATTAAAAATTCGGCCCAATTTAATTAATAATTTTTGAATGCATCAATGAATGGTCATATAATCCGAACATACCCTAACTCGCAACCCACGATACCAAAGGAGATGGCGCCCGAAGATTCAGAACGACACTCCCACTAAAATATCGGGACCTCGACTATTAAACTAAACTAATGCGATTAATTAAATATGACAATTAATTATGCATGATCCAAATATATGATCGCCAACGTAAACAAAGTACCATAACACAAATAAAAGACATCTATATATATATATATAATATGAACTATACTTATATATTAAAAGATACTATGTAAAAAAACATATAATATGTTGTACTAATTTATTAAATAGTCTTGGTAAAAAAATAGGAACGGTAAATTAATTAATATAGTTAAGATGATAAACATAATTTAAATCATACCATAAATATATATGTACATATATATCTAACCAAATTAAAATAAGTATGTATTGATCAAGTACCATATATATATTAAATAAAATAATTGATATACATATAAGGAAATGAAATAGCATATATTAAGTAAGAATGGTATTGAAATAAGTGTCAAAGAAATATATATATAAACCATGCGTATAAACTATATGTATATATATTAAATAAAAAACAATTTACATATATAAATATATTAAATAAAAAACAATTTACATATATAAATATATTCTAAAAGGGAAATAGAGAAATTATAATAAGGTATATGTATACATGGTATGTTTAAGGAAAAAGAATATACATACATAGTACCATAATAACAAATTATATACATATATATTAAGGGTAATTGTTCTATACACAAGTGTTTGTGGAAATTTTTTTACACAAGCGTCTTAGTTTTAGGGGTTAGGGACTCTGTTTAGGGTTTAAAGTTTAGGGGTATAAATGTAGTAGTTTTGAATTTAGGGATTGTTGATAGAATTCTGGGTTTAGGGTTAAAATTTAGGGTTTATAGGTCAAAACCTAAATCCCCACCCATATTACCTTAAAACTAAACCCTAACCCTAAACCCTAAATTCTAACCCTAAATCCTAAATTCTAAACATGAACCCTAAATTCTAAACCTTTACACTAAAACCCCTAAACTCTAAATCCTAAACACTAACCCTAAACCCTATAATTGAGGCGCTTGTGGAAACAAAAAATTTCCACCGCCAGTGTATATGATATTAATCCATATATTAAACTATATACTTATAAAAAAATAATTAAGTACAAGGACTATAAAAAAGGAAAATAAGGTACAACATGAATTAAATATAAATTATATTGAAATTAAACTATACGTACATATATATTAAACTTATAATATATACATGGTAAGAATATACTTACAAATTATATACATATTATGTATACATATACAACATGAATTAAGGACTATAAAAAAGTAAAATAAAAAAAAGGAAAAACGTATAGTCAAATGAAAATAACAAATAAAATAAAAGCAAAAAAATTAAAAACATATTGAAATTAAAGGAATTAAAGAAATAGGGACGTAATTACAAGGAGTTCAAAAATATTAGGGATCACGGAAAGAATATCAAAAGGGGGAAGGATCAACAACATGATTATCTTGGTGAGGAGGGGTTTATTAGGTAATTATGCCATTTTTTAAATTTTATGATAATATAAAAGCCATTCTAAAAAAATTAGGCTCATTTGTTTCATCTTCTTCTAACCAAAACCCTAGCTCTCTCCTTATCATTTCATTTTCCGGCGCCGCATGCCTCGCCGACCGTCGCTAGTCGACGTTGGCGGGCCTAAACGACTCACCCACTATCTCTCCTTTTGAACCAGACCCCAAAAAACACCCTAGCCTTTCCATTTTTGAAAAACCCGAGCCCCTTTGTCGGCCCTTCTTCTTTAAACCAAAATCATTTTCACGGGTCCCTCGTGCACCGGCTCACCATGCATGGCCCGGAGGAGGACCAGGAGCTTATTGACGGCGAGGGAGCAGCGTTGGTTCGAAAAGGTAAGTTTTTTTGTTGTTGTTATTATTTTTTTTGCGAAAAAGAAGTAAAAGAGTAGAAAATTACCTTCAAAAGACTCTCTGTTTTTTTATTATTGCTCTAATAAAAAGTGCCTACATTTCGTTTTCACATTCTTTTTTATCTCTAAAAATTACAATGATTAACGATATGATATTCTTATCTCTTCTCCAACAACTTGCAATGGTGGTGGTGTCTCGGCCGTTGGATTCGCGGAAGGGGAACGCCTAGATTGGGCTCGGGAGTGGACGGCCGAGATTCATTGTGGGCGTCGCACGACTCACTCCAGATGCAGACACGTGGCGGGCGAATTCCAGAAGGTTCGGCGTGACGTGCACGCGCGCGTGGGGGAGACGAACGGCTGGTGCGTGTACTGCACGCGTGATCCGAGAGCTCATCTAGTTCACTTACGACCGTTGGATCAGATCTAGATCCAACGGTGGAGGGGCGGCTACACATAGGGGAAAAAGTTGGATTAGGATTTCTGTTTTTAATTAGATTGGGCCCAACTGGGCTCTTTCTTGTAATGGAATGGACTTTATTATTTTTAATGTATTGTATTTTTATTTTGTTTTATTGATTTTTCCAATAATAATAATAATAATAATAATAATAATAATAATAAACACTCAGATTAATATTAATAATATATATATATATATATATGTATGTGGACAAAAATGAGTGATTACATGAGGGAAGAGAGAGAGCCTAATGGCTCTATTGATGATCTCAACCACCCAAACGGCTAGAAATCAATGAGAAGGTATAAAAGCAACCCTCAAAAGCACCAGCAACAAATATAGAACCAAAAAGTAACATCCAAGCAATCAAATCCAAACCCTTGAGCATAGGTGTCAAATTCTTGTACCCAACTCATTTGGAGTTTTCATTGCAAATATTTTTAGAGTTTGGGAAATGTTTATTTGTAATTGGGTAAACAATTAGCCTTTGAGAGTTATTTTTAAAGTTTTCCTATCTTTCTCTTGTAAAGAGTGTTCTTGGGTAAATCTTTGGGTAAAAAGATTGACCGGTTTGTAAGGTTTCCTTCTAAGCTGAGAAAAGGGGACGAATTCAAGTTAGTGAATTGTTGAAATCCTCAGTAGGGTGTTGAGGTAGTGGATGTAGAGCTTGTTCGAAGCTTGAACCACTTTAAATCACGTTGTCTTCATTTTTAAATTTCCTACTTGCACCCTTCAATTTTTATTCTACCAATTCACACCCTCTTGGTATTTAGCCATTTTTTGATCAACTTAACAATTGGTATCAGAGCTACATTCATTGGAAGGCCTAACATCCTCTTGAGTAGATCTTGGAAGAGTTTGATCAATCGCACTTTAATCAACAGCGTGCTATGGCATCCACCTCCGGCCAAAACCTCTACGAGTCACTATCTATCACCAAACCACTATTCTTTAATGGGGATAACTATCCCTATTGGATGAACCGGATGCGGCTCTTCATCAAATCAAACAACTACATGGTTTGGGATGTTGTAGAAGACGATTCCTCCTTTCCGATGAAGAGAGACAGTGAAGGAAGGCTTGTTCCGAAGACCAAAGCCGAAATGATCGATAAAAATAGAAGACGTTTGCAAGTCAACGACAAAGCCTTGCACATGATATTTTGTGCTCTCGGTCCCGACATATACTCAAATGTGTCTTCAATTGAAAGTGCCAAATAAGTGTGGGACACTTTAGAGACTACATATGAAGGAACAAGTGACGCCAAAGAGACGAAGATCGGGTTGCTCAATTTAATTTATGAAGACTTCAAAATAGAAGCCTACAAAAGTGTCTCCAAGATGTTTGATTGGTTCTCAGTCATCGTCAACAGGCTAAAGGGCTTCGGTGAAGTTATTCCTAAAGAAAAGCTTGTCCAGAAATTACTATACTCTCTTCCGGAATCTTGGGATGGCAAGAGGACGGCCTTCATCGAAGCTCGAGATTTGAAGACTCTCAAGCTAGACACCCTTGTTAGATCTCTACTCACCCATGAGATCATGAAGCAAGGGAGAGAAAAAGAGAAGAAGAGAGAGAAGAAAGAGGTTGAAAAGGAGAAGCTAAGAATCACACTCAAGGATTCACACAACAAAAGCGATTCTAGTGAGGAGGAGGACGAAGAGATGACCATGTTGGCCAAACGATTCACTCAATTCATGAAGTCCAATAGAGGAAGAAAATTCAATAGAAGAGGGGACTTCAAGAATAGAGGAAAAGAGAAAGAAAAGGACTAACTCACTTGTTATGAGTGCAAGAAGCCCGACCATATCCAAACCGATTGTCCTCAATTGAGGAAGAAGAGCTTTGGGAAGAAGAACAAGCTCAAAGCTCAAATGGCAACTTAGAGTGACGAGGAGTCATCCGAGGAAGAGGGGGAAGTGGCCAATCTTTGCCTCATGGCATTTGAGGAGGATTATATGGTAAACTCTAACTCATCTATTACTTATGATGAATTATATGATGAATATGATGAGTTACAAAATGTTTATGATGAATTGGTTGAAAAATACAAGGAGTCCATTTTGAAAAATAAAAAAAATCATTTCTGATTTAAAACTTCAAAATGAATCTTTTTCTAAAACCAATTTCGAATTGGAAAAGAGGGTTTTATACTTGGTAAATATTTCCAATAAACTTAAAAAGAAAAACATAAACCAAGAAAAACTTCTTTTCAATTTCCAATATTATCACACAAAAGATGTGGATAATCTTAAAAATTCTCTTACTATTGGGAAACATGCTCTTGAAAAGGGAAATTCTTCAAAAACCCAATATGTTAAGAGAAAACCATTTTACCCCAAACAAAGAGGTTTTCAAAAGCAATCTAAAGTTAAAAGAATTAGGAGTGTATAAGTTCTTGAGGAACTCATTTTTTCTAATAATGTAAATGCAATTGCTTCTTGGATTCCTAAGGGGACCAAGCTTTTGGGAGCTAACTCTCATGAACCCAAATCATTTTAGGTACCAAAAATCAAAGCCTAATCTCTTTATCTGTAGGGGGGTCAATGCTTCAAGGTGAAAGCTTCAAGTAAAAACACGTCGTACCTTGATAGTGGTTGCTCGAGGCACATGACCAGAGACAAGAGTAGATTCTTGGAGCTTAAACCGAAAAGTGAAGGAATTGTGAAAGTTGGTGACAACTTCAAAGGCCACATTGAAGGCATAGGCTCTATTGGTAATCTCTCATCTACATTTATTGAAAATGTTTTCTTTGTCAATGAATCTAAAATATAATTTATTGAGCATTAGTCAACTTTGCGACAAAGGTTTTGATGTTCATTTTGATAAAAATGGGTGTAAAATTGTGAACATTAAAACAAATAAAATAATGCTCATTGGTCATCTCATAGGAAACATTTGTATGATGCACTTAGATGACATACATACATCCCATACATGTTTAGTTGCACATGATAAGAATGATGCATGGTTGTGGCATAGTAAACTAGGGCATGCTAGCATAAGTGTTTTAGAAAAATTAGTTTCCCAAAATCTAGTTAGAGGTTTACCCAAACTAAAATTTTCATTAGATAAAACATGTGATGCTTGTGATAAGGGTAAAGAGAAGATAACCTCATTCCGAGGAAGGAATCTTGTGATGATGATAATGTAGGGATCATTGAAGCCATTGATGGAGGACAAACATCAAAGGTGAATGAGATTCCAACTAAAGAAGAGGAAACATAAGATCCATCTCTTGAAGCCTTAAAGGACTTGGATCTTGAGGAAAAGGAGGTGACATACCCAAGGGAGTTTAACTATGTCAAAAGAGGTGAAATCTTGGGTGATCCATCCAAGGGGTAACTTCTAGATCCTCTCTCAAAATTATGAATCATGTTGCATTCATCTCATCCATAGAGCCTAAAAATATCAAAGAAGCATTAAAAGATGATTTTTGGATATTGGATATGCAAGAGGAACATAATCAATTTGAGAGAAGTAGAGTATGGACATTAGTTGATAGGCATAGTAATTAATCTACTATAGGAACTAAGTGGATATCTAGAAACAAACTAGATGAGAGTGGTAACATAATGAGGAACAAGGCTAGGCTTGTTGCTCAAGGTTACACTTAAGAAGAGGGAATTGATTTTGATGAAACATATGCACATGTAGCTAGAATGGAAGCTACTATTATGCTTCTTGCATTTGCATGCTATCATGATTTCAAGCTTTTTCAAATGGACGTGAAAAGTGATTTTCTAAATAGTTTTATAAATGAAGAAGTGTATGTTGAACAACCACCTGGTTTTGAAGATCCATAATTTCCAAATCATGTTTTCAAGCTAACTAAAGCTCTTTATGGTTTAAAACAAGCTCCTAGAGCTTAGTATGAAAGGATTTTAAACTTTTTAATTCAAAAAGGTTTTGAAAAAGGCAAGGTGGATACTACTCTTTTCATTAAAAGATATGGCAGTGACATCTTAGTAGTTCAAATATATATTGATGATATTATTTTTTGTTCTACTAATGAATTTTATTGTCAAGAATTTTCTAAGCTAATGCAAGGTGAATTTGAGATGAGCATGATGGGAGAGCTATCATTCTTTTTGGGGCTCCAAATCAAGCAAAGGAAAGATGACACCTTCATCAATCAAGCAAAATACATAAAGGACATACTCAAGAAGTTTGGCTTGGAAAACGTAAAGCCTCAAGCCACTCCAATGAGCTCATCAATCAAGCTTGACAAAGATGAGGGAGGTAAGTGTATCGATTCTAAGCATTATAGATCTATGATTGTCTCTTTGCTTTACCTTAGCGCAAGTAGACCAGATATTATGTTTAGTGTTTTCTTGTGTGCTAGGTTTCAAGCTAGCCCTAGAGAATCACACCTAGTTGCCATTAAGAGAATTTTTAGATACCTTAGAGATACACCTAATTTAGGTCTTTGGTATCCTAGGGATTCCTCCTTTGACCTTCATGCTTTCTCCGATGCGGATTATGAGGGATGTAAGATAGATAGGAAACGTACCTCCGGAACATGTCAATTCTTAGTTAGTATGCTCGTATCTTGGTTCTCTAAGAAACAAAATAGCGTAGCCTTATCTACCACTGAATCGGAGTACATGTCCTTAGGGAGTTGTTGTGCTCAAGTTCTTTGGATGAAGCAACAACTCTTAGACTATGGTGTTCAAGTAGATACTATACCCCATTTGTCTCACTAAGAATCCCATCCAACACTCTAGAACCAAACATATAGAAATTGGACATCATTTCATTAGAGATATGTCTTGAAAAATGATGTAGTTCTAGAATATGTTGTTACCTTGAACCAATTAGCAGACATATTTACCAAACCTTTAAATAAAGAGCATTTTTGGACCCTTAGGAGAGAGTTAGGTTTAACCAGCCTTCTTTGACCCTTTTAGGACCCAAATGACCTAAAATGTGCTTGAAATTATTTGATGATCATGCTTTTGTTGATTTGCCTCTTTTGCATCTATGCTTGTTGTTAGGGGGATTATGCAACTGTTTTAGTCTATATAACATGCTCATATATCATTTACATGCATTTAGGCTCGATCTAAGTTTGCTTTTTGGACTTAAAACTACCCAAAATGCATTTTCTGGCAAAGGTGTATCGAAATAGGTGCATCTGTTTCAATACGGGCTCTCACTTCTTAAAATAAGTTGGTTACTGTAATTTGTTGTATCAAAACAGGCTCTTCGCGTTTTGATACGGGTTCGTGATGTTATTTTGAAATGGCTATTACCTGTATCAAAATAGGTCTTTTACCGAAACGACTCGGATGTGTTTCGATCCCTCCATTCCGATACGCCAAGTGGCATATCGATACGCGTTTGCACAGATTGTTTAAATAGCCTTAAATGAGTATCCAACTTTAATTAAAACTCAAACTCTCTTTTTCTTTCAAACCCTAGCCGAAAACCTCTATATAAGCTCCTCAAATCTCTTGATTTTTCACACCAAAACCTAAAATCTTTTCAGGGTTTTTAATCTACACATCAAGGCTAAGGCTTTGTAAGCAATTTGTTGCATTAATCATCCCTCATTCATCCAATTTCCTATATCAAGGTATAAACCCTTTTCTTTTTTAATTTTCGTTTGATTTTCTTCAGTGTTTTTACTCAATTTTTGTATAGAATATATACTTATAATATGAGTTTTGAAGTTTTTACAAAAATTCTTTAAAATTTGAAATTTTTTTGTTCGAATATAAAATTTATATCATATATTTTTCTTTACTATTTTTCAAAATTCTTTTTACCAAAAATTTGTTTTATATTTATATATGTTTTAAAACTATATTCTATAGATTTTTATCAACACTGTGACTATTGGATTGAATTTGGTTGATTTACGTATACGTGTGTTTTGTATCTTGATTTGTTTTCAGATTTCAAATATGGGTTCTAGGAAGAGAGTACAAACTAATGAGGTTGGGTGAAGTACAAACAATGATGACGAATCCTCTCGTCCCAAACTCACTCTACTCTATCAAAAGAGTCTTCGAAACAATGACGCCCATACCAACTTCAAACTCTTTCAAGATCATGCAATCCGACATGAGCGTGCTACTTCTATACCCGTTTTGGATTCTGAACGTTTTTTATTCCATTATCTCCCTTTATTGAGGCATTGGTGTTTCTTACCCGTTTTGAGCTTACCCGATACTTTGTACCGTAACATGGTTCTTCTTTTTTATGTTAATGCCCGATGTATTTCCAATGCCGATCGTTCTCAAGTGATTGCCATTGAATCATACCTCATGGGGAAGAAATTTCGGATTGATCCTCAAACATTGGTCAATGTTTTTGGGTTTGAAGATGAGGTTATTTCAGATGAAAACTCTTTGGGAAACACTCTTGGTGGCTCCGTTATGGTCCTTGATGCTCATGATCGCATCCTTCATCTCATGGTCTGTTAGTGGTTTCGTCCATCCAGAGGAAAGTTCTCCCACATCCACCAAGTCGACGATTTTTGGCTTTGTTGTTTTCGTGAGGAACGTCGACCAAATCTTTGCCGAATCATGTTTGCCAAGATGGTGCATCTTGTCCAAAATCGTAACTCAGATCTTGTCTCTTCCTTCACCTATAGAACCACTTTGAGTTATTTGTTCTCGAAATTGGGGATCGATTGCTCTCTTGATTTTCCGGAATCTCTCAAGGATCCCATCGATGAGTGCGCTCTTCTCCGTTGCAAGTTCCACTTCATTGATAGAGATTGGGTTTGTGTTAAGAATCCTCTTCAATTTACGGCCCCCGAACCTCAATCTCAAGTTGCTCCACCTAACAATGAATCTCTCATGACTTTTCTCACCGAGCAATTCAATGGCTTGCAAACCAACATGAACTCTGGTTTTTCCGCTATAGATACCCATTTCACATCCTTGGAGGAACGTGTTCAAAATGTTGAGAATTGACTTACTTCGGTTGAAACTCAACAAGCATCGATGGACATGTCTTTTACCAACTTTTATGGCGAGTGGAGGCAATTTAGAAGGAGCACCGCTAATGATGAAGATGAAGATAACGATGAGCCTGAGTTCTTTGCATCTCATTGCATATCATCTAGTTTAGGATTTCCCTTTTTATGCACCTATCTATGTTTTGTTTTAGGACCTATGCTTTGATCTCTTGTTTTTAGGTATTAAGTTTGGATCTTTTGGAACTTTTGCTTTGGTTTATTATGCCTAATCATATTATGTTGCTTTTAATTATGCTTTATCTTGTGCTATATTGTTTTATATCTTGGTTATATTCTTTATTCCTTCATTGATTTTGATCTAACAAAAAAGGGAGAAGGGTTAAGCTAAATTTTAAAAAAAAAATCTTTTTCAAAATCTAGCTTCAATTTAGGGGGAGTTTACTTAAAAATTTATTTTGGTTTTGTTATATCAAAAAGGGGGAGATTGTAAAACCAATGTTTGATTTTGATATAACAAATAATCTAAGGACCAAATTGCAAAGTAAATAAATTTTTAAGAACTCAAAAGACTCACATTTGACAAGTAAATTTTAAACTTAAAATGTTTTGAAGTCAAAACTTAAACCCTATAAAATTTTATAAGTGTTTCAAAGACAAAATACTCAAAATCACTCAGACGTTTCGAAACACCCCAAGGTGTTTCGATACGGTTCGATACTTGAAACGTTCGTTTCGATACGAAATCACCTGTTTCGAGACTAGGGCAAGCTCGTTTCGATACAGCCTTCATCTGCGATTTTGTTTTTAAGTTTCATTTCGAAACAACTTATATCCATTTCGATACAGGGGTTAAGTATTTTCAAAATTGAGCATTAAATGAACTAGCCATTATTTGTTAGAACAGAATTTTTGAAATTTGGTCAACTGTTTCGATACACCCCTTTGGTGTTTCGAAACAACATTTTACAGTTTCAAATCGTTTCGATACGGCCTATAATTGTTTCGATACGACCCCTTTTTACACATAACGACTCTTTCTTTTTTTAGAGGCTTTTTTATACAGTGCCACGTGTTCTGATACGGGTAGTTGCAGAACTGCATTTATGGAGGGAAGAGAGAGCCCCAACGACTCTATTGATAATCTCAACCACCCAAACGGCTAGAAATCAATGAGAAGGTATACAAGCAAAACTCAAAAGCACCAGCAACAAATATAGAACCAAAAAGCAACATCCAAGCAATCAAATCCAAACCCTTGAGCATAAGTGTCAAATTCTTGTACCCAACTCATTTGGAGTTTTTCATTGTAAATCTTTTTAGAGCTTGGGGAGTGTTTATTTGTAATTGGGTAAACAATTAGCCTTTGAGAGGTATTTTTAAAGTTTTCCTACCTTTCTCTTGTAAAGAGTGTTCTTGGGTCACTCTTTGGGTAGAAAGATTGACCGGTTTGTAAGGTTTCCTCCTCAGCCAAGAAAAGGGAACGAATTCAAGTTAGTGAATTGTTGAAATCCTCAGTAGGGTGCTGAGGTAGTGGATGTAGAGCTTGTTCGAAGCTTGAACTACACTAAATCGCGTTGTCTTCATTTTTAAATTTCCTACTTGCACCCTTCAATTTTTATTCTACCAATTCACCCCCTCTTGGTGTTTAGCTATTGTTTGATCAACTCAACAGGGTCCACTCTAAAACGTGTCGTGGGATCCCTCCCATCCTCTTATCTTGGCCTTCCATTGGGGTGTTCTAAAAATTCTCCGTCACTTTGGAGGTCAGTTGTAGAGAAGATTAAAAGAAAATTGGGGCCATGGAAAACGAAGCTATTGTCTTTTGGGGGAATGGTAACTCTTGTCAAAGCTGTTTTGGCAAATATTCCAGTTTACTTTCTCTCAATCTTTAGAATGTCAGTTGCAATCTCCAACGAACTCACAAGAATTGTTTTTAGATGTTGGGTCACGTCGGCACGCCTCGTGGCGTAGTGGAAAAATTAATCCGATGTAATCCAGCCAGGATCCATGTACATGAACGAATCCGGGGTGAAAAGATGAAGAGTTACCTTTTAAAACTCTGGAAACTGGAAAACCGACGGTATGTCGGAATAACCACGTCAAGTAAAACTAAAATCGTAACAGGTTCGCAACGACCTCTACGGAGTCCACCCGAACAAAACGAACAAAGTTTTCGCCTCCCTAACACTTAGGGATAAATTTCGACAGGTTTGAACACCTTTCAGGGAGAAGTCGAAATCCCTCCAGGGATTTTTGAGGGAGTCTGAAATCGACCAGGGGTTCTACCGGGACTTGGATTCGAACTAGGAAATCGCCAGGAATTTGCCAAGGGGCAAGAGGAACACCAGAAAAATATTGAACAGCTTCTCAGAAGAAATCTGAGACTTGTCGAAAATTCCATAGGGGAATTCCTATGGATATGTCGAAATTTGCAAGGAGGAATAGGGATGATTTGGTTGCTAGCCCTTGTCCCTTTAAATAGTATTCAGAGACTTAATTCTAGTTGAATATCTTAAATCCAAGTTCAACCAAAATTTATAGAATCTAATTCTACTTGAAATTGGTTTATATTAAATATACATTATATTAATAATATTAAATGAAATATATATATTTAATTATGTAGAATCTTATTCTACATAAAACATGGATTTAAATATACATTATATTTAATCCATATATATATTTATTTATTATATAGAATCTCATTCTATCTTTACTTGGATTTAAATATATTTAAATATATATTTTTTATTATATAGAATCTAATTCTACATAAACTTGGAATTAAATATACATTATATAAATTCCAAATATATATTTAAATTTCTAGAATCTTATTCTATAATATTTAAGTCTCTAAATATTTTCCATACTCTAAATAATATTTGATAAATACAATATTTATCCAATATTATTTCCATTTAAGGGAGTTGCCGATTTCCCCTATCCCATAGGAGATTTTCGACAACCTCCCAAAAATAGGGAGTATGGTTTCCAATTTTTGTTCGTTTCATTCGAAGGGTGTGACCCTTGTAGGTTCATGCAACATTAGCAGCAAAATTAGAATTGTTCTAATTTTAAAAAAACAATGAGTGGCATCTAGCAATACATCATTGTTACCTAAGTTACATGAAGTCATGGTTTGACTTTCCTAATTCCTGAATAAACTTCCTTTATGTATTTCATCCTTTTGTCTTTTATATCTTAGATGAACACAAGTCATGGGTTAGTCACACTTGTGTTGTCCATCTTGTGTTTCTTGATGTCTTGAGTAGATTATGATAAACGAATCTCTATGATATCTCATATCATAATATTCGAGCATGGCCATGCATTTTCTAATCTCACTCAATCAAGTGGCCGAAGATATTTCTCCCATTATGTAGGAGGGACAAATCCTTTCTTGATCAACCATATTTCACTACATAGGTCATCACGTATCCAGTCATCAGTCTTTATAATGTAGTCAATTACGACACACGTTTGACTATGTCAAAATACGTAAATCTTTATGTTGAAATCATGTTGATCTCAAGTCTAAGGATTATACATATGTTTATCATGAGCAATGTTGTAACTGTCACATAATTACCCAAGAAACATGCTCATAGCAGGTCAATCCAGTATGTTGTTCTCTAACAAATACTTATGTGTTGATTTTGACATCTCTATGTCAATGACAACGCTTGTCATCAACCACATATTAGTATTTATATATTATCAATGTCCATACCCGTAATAATATTCGACTAAGGATCCTATTTAACAATAATCGTATTATTGTATGGACATTATTATCCAATGGTTAGTTTGATGCACAGAAACATACCAAATGATAATAACGGCAATGCCATTACTTGATAAATCTAGTAAAATAGTATGTCTATTCAATCATCATATGATTGGTCTTTGGGCATACTCCAACAATCTCCCACTAGCACTAAGACCAATCATTCTCGTATCTAATACGATATGGCTTAGTGTAACTGACATGCTTATGTTGTGTCAAAAGCTTTGTCAGGGAGTTGACAAAGTTATCAACTTTGTGCGTATGTTGCATACTTTCACATCTCCAAGATGTAAGTACTTTAGAATATGTTTGGATTTATTGATGAGATCTGGGTTTTATTTGCTTGCTCAAAGGTTCCATCATAACAGAGTTATGTAGCATCTAATATGCTGGGAACAACCTTTAGTTCAGAAGTGAACCCTTTAGATCCAAACATCCTTCTTTATTACTATGTCGACTGTAATATATCCAGCCTATGTTGTAGAGTTAGATATTGTCTCATGTTGCTAACTCGCAGTATCTTTTATTAATGCAAAACGGATTGCGATCTTTAGTTCCTTTTGTTGAGTATGTCATCTACATACAATACTTAGGAAAGTAACAATGCTCCCACTAGCTTTTTTGAAAACAAGACTCTCATTTGTTTCTAGATAAACCAAACCTTTTGATTG
The DNA here is from genome assembly GCA_030270665.1 of Hibiscus trionum. Taxonomy (NCBI): domain Eukaryota; kingdom Viridiplantae; phylum Streptophyta; class Magnoliopsida; order Malvales; family Malvaceae; genus Hibiscus; species Hibiscus trionum. Next base: position 28,896,124 of record BSYR01000020.1, on the reverse strand, counting down.
TATCTTCTGAAACGAATATCCCAACTTTGAGAAGCTTGCCTTAGTCTATGGATAGACCTTTGTAGCTTACATACCTTCCAAGTGTTTGCTGGAGTGACAAAACCTTCTGGATGTGTCATGTACAGATTTGTTTCAAGTTTTCCCTTAGGAAAGTGGTTTTGACATTCCTTTATTTGATTCCATAATCATCGTATGTAACTACTTGCAAGTGAGATTAAGATGGATTAAACATAGCTACAAGGAAGATGCTTTATCATAGTCTATACTATGAAGTTTGTAGAAAACTTTTAGCGACGAATCATCCTTTGTATGTTTTATCATCCATGTCGGTTTTTCCTTTTTGAAAAACTCATCCATACCTCTTAGGTTTTACCCTTTTAGGTAACCAAAGTCTATACTTAGTTTTAGACATGGATTCCATCTCATATCTCATGGCTCTTAGCCATTTCTCGAATTATGGGCTCACCATTGCTTTCTGATAAGACCTAGTCTTTATCTTGATCCGAAAAGAAGAGTGTTTCCATGTACGGATAGTGAGAAATCCATATTTCTCAAGTATATGATATTCTCTTAAGGATCAACACAATGGTTGTGTTTTGTTCCAATGTTCCTTGATCATTTGTGGAACATTCTCAATCTTTGGTTCATAAATTTGTTGTCTAAAATTTCTTCACATTCCAAATTCCATTTTTTCCTTTTGTGAGAGGTAATCTCTTTCGAGAGAAACTCTCGTTTGAGCAACAAACATTTTGTTCTCGTTGAAAAATGAAATCCCTTAGTGATAAGTATTCTCTTTCGAGATAAACTATCGTTTGAGCAACAAATATTTTGTTCTCGTTAAAGTTGAAGAAATAATATCCCTTTGTGAGAATTAATCTCTTTCAAGATAAACTCTCGTTTGAGAAACAAACGCTTTGTTCTCGTTAGGATAAACAACAAATGGAGTTTTTAAGGTTTAAACTTTGTAAACATTTTAACATGTAAGTAACCTTAAAACTTCAAAGGTATTCTAGAACAATTCTTAGTCCATATCTTATATGACGTTTCGGGAAAAAACACGATTAAGTATAAGAGTTGTTTTCTAGTGTGTAAAGAAGTCGAAAATGACTTGTTCTGAATCAAAACATGTCTAACATATTTGATTCTCTTTCAAAGACTTTTCGTTCCATTTGTGGGATTTAATTATGGGACAATCCCATATTCTTTGAAAGTTCATCAAACTTTAAATATTCTTGAATTTGATCTCATCAAATTACCTTAATACTTTTATGAGTTTGAGATTAGTCATTTGTTTTATTTATCTTATAAATATTATTGATTTGATTAGTTTAAAGATCATTGATTCGTTGTGCCATAAGAGATTAAAAGAATAAAATTTATTTAAATAATCTCAAAATTAAAATATCTTGTCCTTACAAGATAACTAAAACTTAGGCACAAAATAATAATCTTAAAAACTAAAACAAATATATTTATGCAAAAACACATGTCCTAATGGATGATGTAGCAACTCTTGCTTTATTTCCATTCGCATGTCCATGTCTATTCTGATGCCTTCTCTTTAGAAGCCTCTGAGGTTGATGCCTCACTCGTTTTTGCTTTCTTGACTTCTTGTAGGTGTGTGGGGCAGTTTCTCTTCCAATGTCCGGTCTTGCCGCAATGGAAACATTTTACATCCTTCTTGATTCCCTTCTTAGGTTTCAATGCCTCCTTTCCATCGGTTTTGGTCTTACCATCACCTTTAGACTTTCCTGTCGATTTACCTTTCTTCTTGCCCTTGCGGACCATCAGAACAGGTTTAGGTCCTACCTTCTTCAGGTTGATTTCAGCAGTTCTCAACATGCCGAGCAACTGTGGCAGCGTCTTGTTAATTTCATTCATATTGAAATTAAGGACGAACTGATTGAAACTATCTGGCAACGATTGCAGGATGACATCAGTAGCTAATTCGTCTTTCAGCGGAAAGCCGAGCTTCTCCAACGTTTGGATGTAGCCCATCATTTTGATGACGTGAGCTCCTACGGGAGATCCCTCACTCATCTTGCATTGAAACAAAGCTTTAGAGGTCTCGTACGTCTCTTGACGAGCTTGCCCTTCATAAATCTCCTTGAGATTTTGAATCATATCATAAGCTACGATGTCCTCATGTTGCTTCTGAAGCTCATGGGTTATGGAGGCAAGCATAAGACAACTGACATCCAGCATGTCGTCCATGTGTTTCTTAAACTTGTCTTTGTCAGCTCTGGAAGCAGTGGCAACCGGTTCATCAGGAACATGTTCTTCAATGACATATTCCTTCTTTTCCTGTTTGAGAACAATTCTCAAATTGCGGAACCAGTCAAGGAAGTTTATGCCATTGAGCTTATCCTTCTCAAGGATAGATCGCAGAGATAGAGTATTATTTGCCATTAATTCTACAACAAAGAAAATATGCTACATAAGTTTTACTAAATTTTAAAATTTATAGATAGGTCTTTACTATAAATTTACTCCCACTTTTTTCTTCAAAATTAAAAACCCTCTAGTTTTAATTTTGGAAAAATGTTTTGATAGTTTTTCTAGTGAGTGAGGATCCGTATTTCACCATTCCTAAATCAGCTTTGGCCAGTCTTTTAGGAAATGGTTATTTAGGTAAGTAACACCTTACTAATTACATCTCATGTAATTCCTCATCTTTTGGCGAACAACTCTTGTTCTTTAAATCATCTTATGATTATCCAAAATTTTTAACCACTAGGTTTTCTAATCCTATTAGAACAACCCAGCTAAGTCAATACCAATATCTCAACCGGCGAATATCACTAGCTTATTCTTCGCGTTTAACTGAGATAGATAAATGTGACATTGCTTTGGCAAAGCTCGCATTATATTGATCGAAGCTTTAACGAGGGTAAATATTGGATGGTTAAAACAAACTTAGAATTATAGTGAGGGATTTACTTAATTATCTCATCATTTTAACATTGATCCTATCAATAGAACTATGTTTAATCATGCTTATAAAAGATCCATTGCATCACATACAAGGTAAATATAAGCGGTAAATAAATATGCAATGATTATAGCCCTTCTTAACCTAAGGCGACCTGTCCCAAGCCAATGGGAGGACCATTCTACTGAAGATAGAGGGGATGATTTGGTTGCTAGCCCTTGTCCCTTTAAATAGTATTCAGAGACTTAATTCTAGTTGAATATCTTAAATCCAAGTTTAACCAAAATTCATAGAATCTAATTCTACTTTAAATTGGTTTATATTAAATATACATTATATTTAATAATATTAAATGAAATATATATATTTAATTATGTAGAATCTTATTCTACATAAAACATGGATTTAAATATACATTATATTTAATCCAAATATATATATTTTTATTATATAGAATCTCATTCTATCTTTACTTGGATTTAAATATATTTAAATATATATTTTAATTATGTAGAATCTAATTCTACATAAACTTGGAATTAAAAATACATTATATAAATTCCAAATATATATTTAAATTTCTAGAATCTTATTCTATAATATTTAAGTCTCTAAATATTTTCCATACTCTAAATAATATTTGATAAATACAATATTTATCCAATATTATTTCCATTTAAGGGAGTTGCCGATTTCCCCTATCCCATAGGGGATTTTCGACAACCTCCCTAAAATAAGGAGTATGGTTTCCAATTTTTGTTCGTTTCATTCGAAGGGTGTGACCCTTGTAGGTTCATGCAACATTAGCAGCAAAATTAGAACTGTTCTAATTTTACAAACAATGAGTGGCATCTAGCAATACATCATTGCTACCTAAGTTGCCTGAAGTCATGGTTTGACTTTCCTAATTCCTGAATAAACTTCCTTTATGTATTTCATCCTTTTGTCCTTTATATCTTAGATGAACACAAGTCATGGGTTAGTCACACTTGTGTTGTCCATCTTGTATTTCTTGATGTCTTGAGTAGATTATGATAAACGAATCTCTATGATATCTCATATCATAATATTCGAGCATGGCCATGCATTTTCTAATCTCACTCAATCAAGTGGCCGAAGATATTTCTCCCATTATGTAGAAGGGACAAATCCTTTCTTGATCAACCATATTTCACTACATAGGTCATCACGTATCCAGTCATCAGTCTTTATAATGTAGTCAGTTACGACACACGTTTGACTATGTCAAAATACGTAAATCTTTATGTTGAAATCATGTTGATCTCAAGTCTGAGGATTATACATATGTTTATCATGAGCAATGTTGTGACTATCACATAATTACCCAAGAAACATGCTCATAGCGGGTTAATCCAGTATGTTGTTCTCTAACAAATACTTATGTGTTGATTTTGACATCTCGATGTCAATGACAACGCTTGTCATCAACCACATATTAGTCTTTATATATTATCACTGTCCATACCCGTAATAATATTCCACTAAGGATCCTATTTAACAATAATCGTATTATTGTATGGACATTATTATCCAATGGTTAGTTTGATGCACAGAAACATACCAAATGATAATAACGGCAATATCATTACTTGATAAATTTAGTAAAATAGTATGTCTATTCAATCATCATATGATTGGTCTTTGGGCATACTCCAACATTAGATTCATTTGGGGGCGTAGACGATAAGTGTATCCATTGCGTAAGTTGGGAAGTTACGTGTCTACCCAGAAATCAGGGGGTCTTGTTTTAATCAAGACAAAAAATGTTGCACTATTAAACAAGTGGAGATGGAGATATGGCGTTAAACGTGATCGTTTTTTGAGGAAGGTTGTCCAAGCAAAATATGAGAAAGGAGCAGATATCATTTTACCCTCAATGAACAAGAATAGATTCATATCTTGGTTGTAGCGAGACATTTCAAAACCTGATCGTAGGCCTTCGACTGAGACTGGCCTGTTTACTTCTAATATTTCGTACCAAGTAGAGAATAGTAGAACACTGGATTTCTAGAATGATAAATGGATGAATGGGAATTGTCTTAGAAAAATCTACCCTCGTATTTATGCGCTAGCTACTAGGAAAATAGGGGAAATAGCAGATTTTGGCAATTGGGTTGATAATGAGTGGAGATGGCAGATTTCCTTGAGAAGGCCCCTCTTTGATTGGGAGGTGGATGTTTGGAATTTCTTTTTGTGCTCTCTTAATGGCGTGAGAATTGGCATGTTTCTTGTTGATGGAATTAGATGGTCCTTATCTTCGACTGGTTGCTACTCGGCCAAGGAATTTTACTCTTTGGGTTGCGCAAGTAATCGACCAACGGGTAATATTTTGGCCAACATTTGGTTGAGAATGGATCATTTTAACGTTGAGTGCTTTGTATGGAAACTCATTCGAGGACGGCTTCCCACCAAAGTGGAATTGGCCAAAAGGGGAGTGATTTTCTTGGACTGTTACATATGTTGCTTTTGCTCTGTAGGAGAAGAATTGATCGAACACTTGTTCTTCTCTTGCAAATTCTCTTGGCAGCTTAGGATGAGATGGTGTAGCATTTGGGAAGTTTAAGTTGTATTCCCGCAAGTGGGTAGTAAGTTCTTCGAGAGTTGGTTTTGTTGTAGCCCTTCTTCTAAAATGGCACCATTGTGGTCTTTGGGCTTCTTCGCAATCTCTTGGTCCATTTGGCTCCAAAGAAATGAGGTAATTTTTAATAGAAAGTCATTCGATGCTAACTTTTTATTTGACTTGTCTATTCTTAGGGATGGTTGGTAGATTCGTACTAAGTTTCCGGATGAGGGTGAAACTATCAACGATCTTATCATGAACCATGCACTTTAGTCGGGCTCAATTATGTCTATTAATGTGAGATGCCGATACGTTTGGACTCCTCCCGTTTGGGGCTATGCTAAATTCAATACGAATGGGGTGGTTGTAGGATGTTTCGGTCCGACAGGAATTGAGTGAATCCTTAGAAATCATAAGGGCAATCTATTGATCGAATTTTCCAAATCTATCGGCTCTAGTGACGCGGCTTCCGCGGAGTTGATGGCAATCTTGGAAGCTTTATCAATAGTTATTAAATCAAAATGGGCTAAGGTTTTTTGTTTCGAATTGGAATCTGACTGTAACAATGTTGTTTTATGGCTACGTAATCCCTTTTGTTCTCCTTTGGCGTTTAGACCTATTGTTGATGCATGCTTACGATTTGGAGCTAGCTTGAATTGGCGAATCAATTCTATTGGAAGGGATTGTAATCAAGCTGCAGACTCCCTCGCTAAGTCTGGTATTAACCGCCATCTAGATTACGTGATCGTGGCAGATTGATATGTCTTAGGGGGAAGTTCTTTTTTGTTGTTTTCTATGGTTGGTTTTTCTTGGAAGTTGATGGACGGACTGTTGTTTTCTTATCTTGTTTTTTTTTTTTTTGCTATTGTTGATTTATTCTTCTGTTTTCGTATTAGGGGCTTTTAATATAGGATTGGTATTCGAATTGTATTGTGGGTGGTTGTGTTGTATCTTGGTGATGATATGGGGTACTCTTTTTCCTCCATTTAGGATTAGGGAGATTTTTAACGAGGCTCCTATCATTGTCTTAGTGATTTATTCAATAAAATATGCCTTTCAAAAAAATTACATTATACAATTAAAATTTAGATTTTTTGGCTAAGTGGTCAAGATAGTCATATTCTCTCATTTTGTATGAGTTTGACTCTCAACATTTCCATTGAAAATGTAATATCTCTATTTAATAAAAAAAATTGGTCATTGCTATACTACCCAATTTATTTTAATCCACCGATTTTTTTATAGTTTCATTTTTTTATTTCCATCTTTAAATATATAATTAAGGTTTAATGATAATCTTTGGCATAATGCCAAGAAATGTATGCCACTAACGTTTGGCTGAATAGTCACTTTGGGCCCTATTCTTTTTTTAAAGCAATTTAGCCCTCAACATTTTATTTTGGGTCAAAATAGCCCCTCTGTGAATGAAAATTGTTAGTCAACTGACGATAAACAACTTTAAATGACTTGTCAGAATGACATATCAGAAGAAAAAAATATTTTATATTTTATACAATTTAAAAAAAAAATTGATTGATGTGTCATTCTGTAAAGTCAACATATTTGCCTATATGACATTGCTATCGCGGTGTGCATTGCCATGTAGGTTTGCCACATCATTTCAAGTTATTTATCGTTGGTTGACTAACAGTTTTCATCTACAGATGAGCCATTTTGACCCAAAATGAAATGTTAAGGGCTAAATTGCTTCAAAAATAAGAATATAGGCCAAAATGATAATTCAGTTAAACGTTAGAGTTATTTTTTGGCATTATGTCAGAATCTTTTGCTTACGAACTTTAAAAAGTCATTTTAATCTTTTAATTTTTTATTTAGCTTTAAACTTCTAAATTTTTTTTATCAATTTGAACCAAATGATGAAAATGTAATAGTTTTTCTTATTAAATTTTATATATTTTACAATTTTTTTATTTTTTCGATATCCAATTTTTAGCAATATATATTAATTTTTTTAAAAATTAAATGTTTTTTTTTGTAAAAAGGGAAAAATAACTATCGGCGGACATTGAAAATATAAAATAGTTTATGCTAGTATAACGGGTCCATTATTTTTCCATTAGTTGATTTGATTCGACAAAACTATTAGTTCGAGGATCAAAAGATACAAAGAAAATATTTAAAGGATAAAAATGGCATTTTTTGTGAAATTTGAGGACATAAACATTAAATTTATTTTTATATAGAAATCTCTAGTTTTATTTAAAATAAAAAATATCTAAAATTACAATGAGTGTTTACAATCATAATCGTAAATTAAACACATGATTTAGACTTTTTTCTATAACCATTGATACAAGAAACCAGCCACTTGAGCTTATACAAGGATCATACAAGGAACCAAAAAAGGGATCAAACTATTGAAAGACTACCGACAACCGCAAATCAAAGCCAAGCATCGTGAAAAAACTATCTCCGAATGCAAACTGTGTATCCAAATCCAAATCCAATCCGAGAGTCCAAAGCATGAAAGATCAACAGGATAACAAATAAGCGTAATCATATCTAACACTGAAAAAAAAACAAAAAAACAACCAAATCACAAAAAACGTGTCATAAAGACATAATTATTTTTATTAAAAGATAAAGAATAAGATAAGGAAAAAACAAAGAGTTTAATATATATATATATATATAATTAAACCTAGAATTTAATATAGTTAAGATTAGGAGTGGGAACCGGGTGGGGAGGGGACGGCTTTACATTTCCCACTCCGTCCTCAACACTTGCGGTTTCGGTTTCGAGGAATCCCTATTAAATGCTTCGGGGATTTTTTTCGTCCCCATACCTCCCCCACGCGAATCCCCACGGTTTTCGGGGAATCCCCATGCCTAAAAATATTAAACAAAATTTCTATTTTACTAACCAAAATAAATGGCCAGTTCAGTTTAAAATATAAAGTTTGGATATTTCGACTGGAAGCAGTTATGAGATGATGAAGATTGAAAGGGTGTTGTGTTAGGGAAGATTTAGATGATGATTTTAGCTTATATCTAAAAACTAAAATAGAAACATGTTGAGAAACTTGAGTGTGACTAGGTTTGAGAGAAAGTTAAAGTGATAATAATATAGTTAGGATTTTTTTATTAAGATATATATTAGTGGTATATAAATAAATAAGTATATATTTTTTTAAAAATCTTGTAAAATATTGAGATTCTTGCGGATATTTTTTGGGATCCTACAGTTACTTATACGGTTACAGTTCGATAATTCCCACGGTTCAGATATAGTGATCCCCGTCTCCATCCTCATTTGAGCTTCAGTGATAAAACTTCATCATCCTCGTCTTCGTGGGTAAAAGTTTTGATTATTCTTCATACCCATCGATTTGAATCCCCACAAATTTTAAATATTCTCCACCAATTTCCACCCCTAGTTAAGATATACAATTACATATTTTGAAGTTATCATTTAGCAAGTCCATATATATATATATATATATATATATATATATATATATATATATATATATATATATATATATATATATTACACTAATGAATGCTCCAAATTTATTTATTGGAGTTGAAATACACATTTTTCCTCTAATACCTCAACATCCAAGTACAGAAGTAAAACCCTTAAGCCCACAACTATTAATTAAAGGGTTTATAATTCAGCTACCAAACACCCCCCTAATGGCCTAAACAACTTTAGCAATCTCCTGTGTGTGCGGTCACATATTAGGCAAAGGCTTTAATTACCCTTCACTTAAATCAAACCATTTGTCACTAATAATTGCACCCAAATTATTGCACAATATGGTTGCCATAATTATGGGATTGCTTCTCTTCATTCACCATTTAACCAACCCAATGGATGCATTTATTTGGTAATAACAAATCTTGAGAATCCTTTTCTTCTTTCTAGGGTTGAATATTCGATCTAATCGAGTAGAAAATTTTGAGCTAGTCAAGTTGACGAGTCATATTTTATAACTCAAACTTTATTAGAAGTATTTTCGAGTCGAATCTAGTTTATGAAATTTGAGTCGAGTCAAATCAAGTTGTTTTAATAGATGAGGTTATGTTGTAATTACATATATGATTATAAATCTAAAAACTGACAAAGGCGCAATCACTATAAAAATCAACTTGATACCAGTCTAATGACTTCATTCAACTTTATCCTTTTTTCAATTCTCAGTATTCCTATAGTGCTGGTGTGTTTCTTGTTTATGAATCAAACCAGGGATGGACCGAGGGGGTGTTGGTGGGGGCAACCGCCCCCCTAAAATATTGAAAATCATATATGATTTTCAATATTTTAGAATTTTTTTATATATTTTCTGTTAAAAATCTATTTTCGTCCCCCTAAACTTTTATAAGTTCGCCCCCCTTTAGAAATTTATAGGTTCGTCCCCCTAGCCTAAAGTTCTGGGTCCGTCCCTGAATCAAACACGAACTTGTCAATTCTAATATGAAACCTAAATGGGCTTAACCAAAATCAAACTTACACACTCAGTTGACCATAGTATTAATTTCTAACTACAGTTTATATAATTTTAATTCATAGAGTAGTATTGTTGGGGTGGTGGCGCAGTTGGTTAGCGAGTAGGTCTCATAGTGTAAGAGAAATCCCGAGGTCGAGATTTATTTTATTTTTTAATTCTTCTGGAAATAAATATAAAATTGGCCAACAAAAAAATTATATAAGATTTAAGAAAAAAAGCTATGGATTTTTTCTTTTCATTTTGCTAAAAATCAATCTAATCAGGATCGCTACCAAATTGAATTGAAAGCTATTATTTCATTGAAGTTAAATAAAAAAAATAAAAATTAAATTATACTTTATATTCCACGTAGAATTATATTTTCATTATGCTTTGGAATATTTAAATCTAAAAAGTAATATATTATTATTTTAAATTATTTTTTGAAAAATATTATTTTAAATTATTTTTTGACAAGCATTATTTTAAATTATTAAAATAAGAAAAAAAAGTTACTATTTTTAAACTACAAATTTAAATAAACAAAGTATAATAAATATTAAATTACACTGTTTCCTAATTGATATTTTACTTTTTAATATAAATTAGATAAAAAATTAATATATAAAAGTTCGATAAAATATAATTTATATAAAATCTTTAACTATAATTAAAAAATTAATTTTTTAATTATAACGTCTAATGTTTGAATTGGTTGGGCCTAGTATGGACCTGTAGAGTTTCTAAATTAAAAGCGCGCCACAATATATAACATTGCAATAAAGGATGGTTTTCGGCGAGGGAGAGATTTTGGGAGAGAGCCGTCGCTGAGTGGTGGACACTTTACGTAGAGAATCTGTCTGAACAGATACATTGGAAGAGTTTGTGGCAGGTTTTCGATCGACACGGACGAATGATGGATGTGTTTGTCCCGATTAAAAGAACAAAATGGGGGAGAGATTTAGGTTTGCGGGAATGGAGACGAAGGTGGATGCGGAGCAATCAATTGAGAGATTAAACATGCGGTGGATTTATGGGTTACGTATACAGGTTTTAATGGCAAGGCGAGTAAGGAGTGGGTTCAATAGAAATATACAGGAGGGAGATACTCGACGAAAGGAGGAGAATAGAGCAGATGATCGGGGAAATTTAATCAATGAGGATTCAACGCAACAAAATAAACAACGGAATAGAAGAGTTCAGGGGGTGGAGGATGAAGGAAAAAATGAGATTCTCCAAAGTTGTGCAGTGGCGCAGTGTCGTGTATCAATGGGAATAGCAATCTTTGGCTAAGGAATTGAATGAGGCAGAAGTGATAGTGTCGCGACCATTTCTAAAATCGTTTGTGGAAAAACAACTTGACGATTTGAATTTTGAAAATCATGGTTTTTTATTTTAATTTGATCTTTAAACTAGGGTCTTTTTCATTTTATTCGAATTTCTTTTATTATTTTTAAAATTATTTGGAGTCGCTACCGATCACTTTGGTAGACCGGACACCAAAAAATTGTACCGGAGATTCTTTTAGTAAAATTCGGGTTCGGGAGTCGGTTACGTGTAGGGAAGGGTTAGCACCCCTACAAACGCCCGTTATCGATACCTTATTAATTCCACGTGGCATTTTGACATTTCGAACATTAATTTGAATTTAATTAAATCTTTTAATTGTTAAACGGATTCTATTTCGAATGAGAATATTATTTTGTAAGAAAATACATTTTGGACGAATATAAGTTTTGTAATGTCCAAATGCATTAGGACACTTCAATTTATATTCAAAATGTATCTCAACACAAAAGGTTTAGTGCATGTCTAATTATTGTCTTGTCATTTTTAAGTAAATCCTAATTAAGACTCCATTAATTAATTAATTAATTAATATTCTATGAATATTATTAATTTTTGAGCTTTTACGGTAACACCCAAATAATTGGACACTACACATATTAGGCCCAGAAGTAATAATATTCCTAACTTTAGTATCACTAATTGCTTAATCCTATTTTCAATTTTATTTAAACTAACTATATATGATTTCTATTTTCTAAGTTGAAATGAAACATTGAATATTTTACTTAAATATTCCCTTAATTAACACCACATTACAATGTGATACTAATTAACTTGAAATATTTGAGTTTTATTCAACATCCATTTACTTGTCTACAATGTCCTTTCCTATTGAATTAATTAGATTTAATTAGAGAATTTAATCTTAAAAGGCTCTAATCTTATTTTACTAAATCAATTAAGTTCTCCTAATCTAGTATACTATATGATTATTTAAAAACATGCATACAACATACATAAAAGCAATTAAATTAATTAACAATTGAAAGAAAGGACAAAATAGAACTAAAACAGATCTTAATTTTCGAGTTTTATTGAATTAGTGGTCAGATTAAAATACAACCCAAAACATCAGGGGCCAAAATTGTAATTAGCTCAAGTTTCTTCAAATATCGTGGATCCCTGCCCGACCCGGCTTCAAATGCGCGAATCCACCCCCTCAAAACGACACTGTTTTCATGCATCTATATAAACCCCCTTCAGCTGAAATTTAATTCTTTTCCCCTCATTTTTTATTTTCCTTCTCTCTTTAGGCCGAATCCCTCTGCCTTCTCTCTAACTAACACCTAAATTTACATGCCAAGCCTCATTTCAGATCAAAACGCTCGTTCTTCACTAAATTCAAGTCGTGTTCTTCATTTTTTCTTTTTTAATCCACACAAATATAAAAACCTCTTTCATTTCATGTTCTTAAAGATCAAATTTATAGTTCCACATGAATTCAAACTCAGTTCTTCCCCATTTCCTATTTTGATTCGCGACCACTGCCCTAACCTTCTCCAACTTGTTTATCGGCCGCCACAGGTGATGCCGGTCACCGTCGGTTGTAAAGTGTCTAAAAATCTTGTTTTAATTACCCTTTTTACTCATATTATTGTTAGACTTAGGCACATTTTAGTTATATAATTAGGCATTAATGCATATTCTCATAATTTCCTTCACCATTAAGCTTGATTACATATTTTAGTGTATTTTGTGGAAAAGGTGCTGTTTGGGTATGTATTTTGGTGCATGCAGGAAAATTGTCCGCCGAAACCCGTCGTGGCAGCAAGGTGCCGCCGGAACCCACCACGGCTGCAGGGGAGAAGAATGATCAGGAGGAGGAGAAATCTGAAGAGCTGATGTAGAGGCAGCAGATCAAGGAGATGTACTGATGCAGTTCCAAACAGAGAGAAGTGCTGCCAAGAACCTTTTGCCGCCATACTTGCCGCCCAGGGCAGCAAGCCGAGGAATTGGAGAATTGGAGTGCTTTCTGTAGAACAGAAGATATTGATTCCAACGATGTCATCCACTCAATTTTCTGACGCCTGCAGCAGCGGACAAAGCCGCCGAAGGAGGAGATCAAGTTGACTTGCGGTGCAAGGCAACAAGAAGGAGTCCACATTCAACTCAAAGAAGTAAAATTAAAGGTTGGGTTTAATGCAAAAGCCACTTTGAAGACTTCTACTCCAAGGAGGACTTGGCCTAGCTAATGTCTATATATACTTGACATATTGTGTAATTGTAATCACCTTAGGTTTTCCTTTGGGCATAGCCTAGGTTTTCTTGCCGCCATTAAGTTCTAAATTTTCTCTTGGGTTTGGGTTATGTTGTAAACTAGTGTTAGAACGGTTGTTTAGGAATTAATTTTGTTTTTGTAATAAAACTTCAAGGTTTGCTTATTTCATGCTCTTCATAGTTTTCAATTAAGTTCGAAAGATTAGTTGTTAACTATCTATTTGTTCAGTATCGAGAGAGTCGAACTCACGAAAGGGATAAGTACGATCCTCATCCTAATCAGGTGTTGATCAATTCGGCCTAGACATAGGTGTGAGTTTAAGGCAGCTAAAAGAGGATGAACCAAGGTTGTTGTCTTTGCAAGATTCCCGCTGTGACGGGTATCATCTACAGTGGGCAACAATAGTATTCTGACTTAGACATGAGCGGGATCAATATCGAAGTGTTCTGTCGAACCTTGAAGATCTGTCGAGTTTACCACCGAGCCAAACGTCTGTTCCACTGCCGAGGCAGTGAAAGCGTCTAAGCAACCATCTGCCATCCTCCGTCGAGGCAGTAAAGTCTGGCAGCGCAAAGCAACTTAACCTATTCAACGCAGTTTTACACTACGGAGCAGTATAATCTGATCCATTCTATCACCCTGATCTTTTCTATCAATTACTTGTGTTTTATTTACTTTTTATTCTTTTATAAACAAAACTTACCTATGCATGTAATTCTTCTTGTGCAGGAATTACAATTCGAATAAGTTGTCCAATCCTTGTGGGAGACAATATCTTTTATACTATAACTTGACAAGAGTGTGCACTTGCGCTCATATTTAGAGAACACCCTAACGCTCTACATTGGTCCTTTCCGATCATCTTCTTCCTCTTGACGATCATCTTTGTAACTTCGGCCACCATCGACCAAACACTGGCCGCCGTCCTGTGAACTCCGGCCTCCGTGTAAGTCGGCGCGGCTGCCGCTCGCCGGAACCCCAACCATAAAATTTTCCCTAAATTCCATTTTCGAACCTAAAAATCCTAAATCTAACCCGAATTCGTCAGGATCCTCCCTTCTCCGACCTTCCTATGTCTAATCTACCCTGAACCGATACCTTAACCACTCATTTTCAACTCTGACCATTTCCGAAATCACTCTGGCCACAACAATCTAAGCTCTAACCGCCGCAAATGAACTTTCCGACCGCCTCTCTTATTTTTAGTTTCATTTGTCTTTTCATTTCGAACTAGCATTTACATTTTTTTTGAGGAATCAAAAAGATCGGAAATATTATACCTTGGTGACAGTGTCTACGGAATTTCCGGCATCTTTTCGATGTCAGTTAGAATCTTTGGTGCTTCGACTTTCCAAGGATGGTTCCGCTACGAGCAGTGTAACCCCCTCGTCCCGGTCTAGCCGACAGTCCGGTCCGAACGGGTTACACGAGGAAAATCATGGTGAAACCCATTAAGGCTTCACTCTGATTAGCAACCCTAAAATTTTTTCATTTAATTATCTTGTCTAGATGTCACGTTTAACCATATATGCAAAGGCGACAACAAAAAATGATGGCGAAACAACCCAAGCAGAACATATGACAACTTCAAATTTACCAAGTGACATGTTAGTATGATTTCATGCGTACGAGGCAAAACCATACATAAAAGATACATAAGAACTCAACAAGAAAAGCAACAAACATTAGGGACTAAAACACAACGTTCAAGAACCTTTGAAGATGCCCAAAAAGCCAATTTACATGTCTGCGTTTCGAAACAGGCTTGCCCATTCCGAAACGCGGGCTCCAGTTTAAAAGCCAGACCAAGCCGTTCCGATACGGTCCACTTTGTTCCGGAACGGGGGTCTACAGTGACAAAGAGTTTCAGAACTTGTTCTGAAATAGGGGTTCTTAGTGGCAAATTGTATCGAAACGCGTACTGAAACGAGAGCTCACAGTGTCAAATCGTATCGAAACGGCACAACCCTCATTCCGATACGAGTATCCCTGGAGCTACACCCGTTCCGAAACCACCTCGAGCGTTTCGAAACGCCTGCACACAGAGTGACCCGAAAACAGATTTCTACATCCTCAAACTTGCCCCAAACAACAAAGATCACAAGCAACCATTAAACAACCAAAACTAGAGGCAACACATCCTACTACGGAGCATAACTAAACAAACAAGCATGCATAACAAAACCATTTAACCCAAAAGAAACATGCATCAACATAAGCATCACATAAACAAGGTTTACATCCCATCTCACAAGAACATAAGCATTCAACAACATAAAGCCAACATAGGAGTCTAACAAACGCTTCTACAACACTTAGCATCCTCATTGATATCTATTACATTATTCAAAGAAAATCATACTTGAGCAGCAGCACACGCTCTTGGGTGCCCCTTCCTTGCTCCTAGCTAACTTCCACACTAATGATCTGCATTGTCAGAAATGAGAGCATAAGCTTCAAAGCTTAGTGAGGGAGCTCAAAAAAAATATCGACAATGCAGGGTCCAAAGCATGGTATCCACAAACATCAACAAGGCATACATAAACACCAACATAACAACATAGTCAACGCTACAAAATGCATGAACATGGCATCTTACCTCATGTTATGCTTAGCATGGATGTAACAAAACATCTTACCACGTCAACCACACATAAACAAGGTATATTGGCAAGTATATAGCTTACTCGGATATGCAGATAACTTTCGTTGGGATTTTTGCCCAACATACTCAACAACAACAATATTACCTTCTGGTGGGATTCCACACATCACTGTTTTCTTTTACGGATGGGATTCAACTCATCATCACACATATACACTTTCCGGTGGAATGTTACTTTACCGTACTCCTATTTGGTGACTACACATCACCAAGGCCACGCGCGAATTTGACTCTTACCGTGTGCACACTCATCCTAATGATCGATCATTTATATCCGGTAACATAACTAGTGCCAACATACTAAGCAAATTCTCACCATTTCGAATGAGAATATTCTTTTGTAAGAAAATACATTTTGGAAGAATATAAGTTTTGTAATGTCCAAATGCATTAGAACACTTCAATTTATATTCAAAATGTATCTCAACACAAAAGGTTTAGTGCATGTCTAATTATTGTCTTGTCATTTTAAGTAAATCCTAATTAAGACTCCATTAATTAATTAATTAATTAAGATTCTGTGAATATTATTAATTTTTGAGCTTTTACGGTAACACCCAAATAATTGGACACTACACATATTAGGCCAAAAAATAATAATATTCCTAACTTTAGTGTCACTAATTGCTTAATCCTATTTTCAATTTTATTTAAACTAACTATATATGATTTCTATTTTCTAAGTTGAAATGAAACATTGAATATTTTACTTAAATATTCCCTTAATTAACACCACATTACAATGTGATACTAATTAACTTAGAATATTTGAGTTTTATTCAACATCCATTTACTTGTCTACAATGTCCTTTCCTATTGAATTAATTAGATTTAATTAGAGAATTTAATCTTAAAAGGCTCTAATCTTATTTTACTAAATCAATTAACTTCTCCTAATCTAGTATACTATATATTATTTAAAAACATGCATACAACATACATAAAAGCAATTAAATTAATTAACAATTGAAAGAAAGGACTAAATTGAACTAAAACATATCTTAATTTTCGAGTTTTATTGAATTAGTGGTTAGATTGAAATACAACGCAAAACATCAGGGGCCAAAATTGTAATTAGCTCAAGTTTCTTCAAATATCGTGGAACCCTGCCCGACCTGGTCTCAAACGCGCGGATCCACCCCCTCAAAACGGCACCGTTTTCAGGCATCTATATAAACCCCCTTTAGCTGAAATTTAGTTCTTTTCCCCTCATTTTTCATTTCCCTTCTCTCTTTAAGCCGAATCCCTCTGCCTTCTCTCTTACTAACACCTAAATTTACATGTCAAGCCTCATTTCAGATCAAAACGCCCGTTATTCACTAAATTCAAGTCGTGTTCTTCATTTTTTCTTGTTTAATCCACACAAATACAAAACCTCTTTCATTTCATGTTCTTAAAGATCAAACCTATAATTCCACATGAATTCAAACTCAGTTCTTCCCCATTTCCTGTTTTGATCTGCGACCACTGCCCTAACCTTCTCTGACGTGTTTATCGGCCGCCGCAGGCGATGCCGGTAACCGTCGGTTGTAAAGTGTCTAAAAATATCATTTTATTTACCCTTTTTACTCATATTATTGTTAGACTTAGGCACATTTTAGTTACATAATTGGGCATTAATTCATATTCTCATAATTTCCTTCGCCATTAAGCTTGATTACATATTTTAGTGTATTTTGTGAAAAACGTGCTGTTTTGGTTTGTATTTTAGTGCATGCATGAAAATTGCCCGCCAGAACCCGTCGTGACAACAAGGTGCCACTGGAACCCTCCACGGCAGCAGGGGAGAAGAATGATCAGGAGGAGGAGAAATCTGAAGAGTTGATGCAGAGGCAGTAGATCAAGGACCTGCACTGATGCAGTTTCAAACAGAGAGAAGTGCTGCCAAGAACCTGCCGCCGCCATACTTGCCACCCAAGGCAGAAAGCCGAGGAATTGGAGAATAGGAGTGTGATCTGTAGAACAGAAGATCTTGATTCCAACGATGCCATCCACTCAATTTTCTGACGCCTAGAGTAGTGGATAGAGCTGCCGAAGGAGGAGATCAAGATGACTTGCGGTTCAAGGCAACAAGAAGGAGTCCACATTCAACTCAAAGAAGTAAAATTAAAGGTTGGGTTTAATGCAAAAGCCACTTTGAAGACTTCTACTCCAATGAGGACTTGGCCTAGCTAATGTCTATATATACATGACATATTGTGTAATTGTAATCACCTTAGGTTTTCCTTTGGGCATAGTCTAGGTTTTCTTGCCGCCATTATGTTCTAAATTTTCTCTTGGGTTTGGGCTATGTTTTAAACAAGTGTGAGAACGATTTTTTAGGAATTAAGTTTGTTTTTGCAACAAAACTTCAAGGTTTGCTTATTTCATGCTCTTCATAGTTTTCAATTAAGTTCGAAAGATTAGTTGTTAACTATCTATTTGTTTGGTATCGAGAGAGTTGAACTCACGAAAGGGATAAGTACGATCCTCATCCTAATCAGGTGTTGATCAATTCGGCCTAGACATAGGTGCGAGTTTAAGGTGGCTAAAAGAGGACGAACCAAGGTTGTTGTCTTTGCAAGATTCACGCCGTGACGGGGATCATCTAAAGTGGGCAACAATAGTATTCTGACTTAGACATAAGCGGTATCAATATCGAAGCGTTCTGTCGAACCTTGAACATCTGCCGAGTTTGTCGCCGAGCCAAACTTCCTTTCCACTTTCGAGGCAGTGAAAGCGTCGAAGCAGCCAATCGGCCATCCTCCGTTGAGGCAGCAAAGTCTGGCAGCTCAAAGTAACTTAACCTATTCAACGCAGTTTCACACTAGGGAGCAGCATAATCTGACCCATTCTATCACCCTGATCTTTTCTATCAATTACTTGTGTTTTATTTACTTTTTATTCTTTTATAAACTAAACTTACTTGTGCATTTAATTATCCTTGTGTATGAATTACAATTCGAATAAGCTGTCCAATCTCTGTGGGAGATGATATCTTTTATACTATAACTTGACAAGAGTGTGCACTTGCGCTCATATTTAGAGAACACCCTAACGCTCTACAAGTTTTTGGCGCCGTTGCCGGGGATTGGCAACAGTAAATTCATCTTTAAATTTCTGCACATTTATTTTATTTTATTTAATTTCAGTTTTTATTTTTCCTTTTTTTCGAAAAAAAAGAAAGAAGAATATTTAGGTGCACTACAAGTCAAGGGCATCAACATGTGGGAAAGTTCATGCGATTATTGTGAAGGTAATCATGCGTTCAAAAGTTGCCCTCATCTTTTTGCAGCAGACATGTCGAGAAAAACCACTTCAGAGTGGATGTCTGAATATGAACAGCATATGCCGCCGTAACAGCAACATGGACAGCTGATGCCGCTGCCACAGTTGCCACCGCAGTAGCAAGATTTTTCATGGTATGATCAAAAATCTCAAAAAAAAATTACCATAACAGTTTTGCTGCAGAAATCGACATGCCCTGGCAATGTAATCATCCTTAAGAGCAATCAAAATCCTTGGAAGACACGCTTCAAGCTTTCATTGCATTAACTGAAGAAGTGTCAGCTTCTATGGACACAAGCATCGCCAAGGTGGACGTACTTTTGAGCAATTTGATCCTCATTAATGCTATGGATGAAACTGGACATGATGCCTCGGCAACCATTGATCACCAACAAATACGTCCCATGGACACTGACATCTCAAGGCAAGAAGACGCGGAGCAATATGAAGAACACATTGATGAGCCTGAGCAACAAATTGCCTCGGCAAAAATTAGGAGCCTGAACAGAGCAATGCTGCAACAACACTTAGCGAGGTTGAGAAAAGTATTGAGAATTCCACGACAACCACTACCGAGGCGGCAACAACTGCTGAGGCAGCAACCTCTGCCGAGGCGACAACCACACTCTCAAAATTGCACGACCACATGCAAGAGAAACAAGATGACAATACTTTGCTAATGGAATATGAGGAGGTAATAACTGAACCTTTTGAATTCTTTGAAAACTCACATTTTCCATTGCAGGTATTTGAGGAACCAACACCGCTGAACTTGGAACCATCGAGATCTCTACTGATAGAGATACGTGAGAGGCCTCAACAAAACGACAAGTGGATTCGTGAAGCTTTCCGGAAAATTGGTTTTTCCCTTGACATGTACCACATTATGACAAAAGATTGCCATAACAACTTGTTGCCGCAACAGTTGCCTCGACAGCAAAGCCTACTTTCCACCATAACGAACTTCGACAAGAATAAGGTAAGTACATGGTTGGATATTGATATGATTTTTTTCTAATCACATATTCATGCCTCCAGGAAAAACAGCAAGGTGGAAGGTACACATAGACTACAAAGGAAGAAAGAAGAAAGTAACCTCTACCATGATAATGCAAAAGCGAGTAGTTGCAAACACAGTGGTCCACCCTTTTTTAGGCATAATAGTCACTCGATAGAGGGTGCGAGTGGATTACAAGAAGTATCGGAAATGGCCCTCTTAAGCTTAAACCAACAAGGGAGTAGTTACTTTAGGAGATGCATGCCAATGCACTCTTAGAGTAACATAATTTTTATTTTTATCTTCCACATTTTTTATGCTTTCATAGACTTAGAATTTTTAAATTTTCAGTTTTTATTTCTTTTTGTATTTTATTATTTTATTTTGTTTTTTTTTCTTTGTCTTGTAAATAAAATTCAACCGTCTCACAACCCATCAATGGCCACAACCAGCAAACAACCAACCTTCCAGAGAATTTCGACAGAGGCAGTCGAGCAACATCATCGACGAAAGTTTTTTGCCTGGCAGTACTGATGTTGCCGCCCAGCTCCCGCCGCCTGGCAGTACTGATGCTGCCGCCCAACTCCCTCCACTCGGCAGTACTGAAGCTGCCAAACAGAACCCAATACCAGCAGTACTCCTCCATCATCTCCAAAACCAGCTCAATAGGGTGGAAAGGCAACAGCTCCGATTTATGCAATACACCAGGGATGTTTCCTGACAGTGCAGTCCGGATCCCCATATTTCCTGCTGAAATACTTACCCGCCATCACCCGCCCTGGCAACCCAGATCGATGCCACGACAATTGCACCTACAACTGCCCAGGGTTGCCAAGGTAACGACTGCACGTGTTTCGACTAGCAGATACACACATTCGATAACCACACAAGCAAACATGGCTCGAAGGAAATTCATCATGCAATGTGACGACCTTACCGACTAACTCATTTATTTTTCTCATGCATTGAGGAAAATGCTTCTCTCGAGTTTGGGGGGGAAATTAGTCCTCTAATAATTTTTTCTTTTATTTCTTTTATTTTTCTAGTTTTTATGTCTTTATTTTTTTTTGTTTTGCATTTAGGTTCTAATGTAACATGCCTTTATTTAAAGTCTAAATTCTTAGTTTGAGGAAAATTCTTGAGTACCTTTTACCCGCCGCAGCAGATGACCCGCCTGGGCGGCAACCTTAGCATTACTTTAGATTGACTCAGAATTCTACTATGGTCTGAACTTAAAGAAAACACTTCTAGTGACTAGTTTGATTTTAAGGCTTCTAGGAAGCTTATGTATTTCACCTAATACAACTTAGATAGAACTCGAACTTAGGTATCAAGGTGCCGCCGGAACCTGCCGCGACAGCAGGGTGCTGCCGGAACCCGCCGCGGTAGCAGAAGAGAAGAATGATCAGGAGGAGGAGAAATTTGAGGAGCTAATGCAGAGGTAGCATACCAGGGAGCTGTAATAATACAGTTCCAAACAAAGAGAAGTGCTGCCAAGAACCTTCCGCCGCCATACTTGCCGCCCAGGGCAGCAAGCCGAGGAATTGGAGAATTTGAGTGCGATCTGTAGAACAGAAAATCGTGATTCCAACGATGCCATTCACTCAATTTTCTGATGATTGGAGCAGCGGGTAGAGCCACCGGAGCAAGAGATCAAGATGACTTGCGGTGCAAGGCAACAAGAAGGAGTCCACATTCAACTCAAAGAAGTTAGAATTAAAGGTTACATTTAATGCAAAAGCCACTTTGAAAATTTCTACTCCAAGGAGGACTTGGCTTAGCTAATGCCTATATATACTTGACATATTGTGTAATTGTAATCATCTTAGGTTTTCCTTTGGGCATAGTGTAGGTTTTCTTACCGCCACTATGTTCTAAATTTTCTCTTGGGTTTGGGTTATGTTGTAAACTAGTGTGAGAATGATTGTTTAGGAATTAAGTTTGTTTTTGCAATAAAACATCAAGGTTTGCTTATTCCATTCTCTTCATAGTTTTCAATTAAGTTCGAAAGATTAGTTCTTAACTATCTATTTGTTCAGTATCGAGAGAGCCGAACTCACGAAAGGGATAAGTACGATCCTCATCCTAATCAGGTATTGATCAATTCGGCCTAGGCATAGGTGTGAGTTTAAGGCGGCCTAGACATAGGTGTTGATCATCTACAGTGGGCAAAAATAGTATTCTGACTTAGACATGAGCGGGATCAATATCGAAGTGTTTTGTCGAACCTTGAAGGTCTGTCGAGTTTATCGCCGAGCCAAACGTTCGTTCCACTGCCGAGGTAGCAAAAGCGTCGAAGCAACCAATCTGCCATCCTCCGCTGAGGTAGCAAAGTCTGGCAGCGCAAAGCAACTTAACCTATTCAACGCAGTTTCACACTAGGGAGCAGCATAATTTGACCCATTCTATCACCATGATCTTTTCTATCAATTACTTGTGTTTTATTTACTTTTTATTCTTTTATAAACTAAACTTACGCATGTATTTAATTCTCCTTGTGCAGGAATTTCAATTCGAATAAGTTGTCCAATCCCTGTGGTAGACGATATCTTTTATACTATAACTTAACAAGAGTGTGCACTTGCGCTCATATTTAGAGAACACCCTAACGCTCTACATTGGTCCTTTCTGATCATCTTCTTTCTCTTGATGATCATCTCTGTAACTTCGGCCACCATCGACCAAACACTGGCCGCCGTCCTGCGAACTCCAGCCTTAGTGGAAGTCGACGCGGCCGCCGCTCGCCGAAACCCCAACCATAAAATTTTCCCCAAAATCTATTTTCGAACCTAAAAATCCTAAATCTAACCCGGATTCGTCAGAATCCTCCCATCTCTGACCGTCCTATGTCTAATCTACCCGGAACCGAGACCTTAACCACTCATTTTCAACTCTAACCATTTCTGAAATCACTCCAGCCACAACAATCTAAGCTCTAACCACCGCAAATGAACTTTCCGACCGCCTCTCTTATTTTTAGTTTCATTTGTCTTTTCATTTCGAACTAGCATTTACATTTTTTAAGGAATCAAAATATCGGAAATATTATACCTTGGTGACGGTGGCTATGACATTTCTGGCATCTTTTCGGTGTCCGTTAGAATATTCGGCGCTTCGACTTTCCAAGGATGGTTCCGCTACGAGCGGTGTAGCCCCCACGTCTCGGTCTAGCCGACAGGCTGGTCCGAACGGGTTACACAGGGAAAATCATGGCGAAACCCGTTAAGGCTTCACTCCGATTAGCAACCCTAAAAATTTTTCATTTAATTATCTTGTCTAGATGTCACGTTTAACCCTATGTGCAAAGGCGACAACGGAAAACGTTGGCGAAACAACCCAAGCAGAACATATGACAACTTTAAATTTACCAAGTGACATGTTAGTCTGATTTCATGCATACGAGGCAAAACCATACATAAAAGACACATAAGAACTCAACAAGAAAACAACAAACATTATGGACTAAAACACAACGTTCAAGAACCTTTGAAGATCCCCCAAAAAGCCAATTTACATGTCTGTGTTTCGAAACAGGCTTGCCCGTTCTGAAACGCGGGCTCCAGTTTAAAAGCTAGACCAAGCCGTTCTGATACGGTCCACTTTGTTCCAGAACGGGGGTCTACAGTGACAAAGCGTTTCGGAACTTGTTCTGAAACAGGTGTTCTCAGTGGCAAACCGTATCGAAACACGTACCGAAACAGGAGCTCACAGTGTCAAATCGTATCGAAATGGCATCACCCCCGTTCTGATACGAGTATCCCTGGAGCTACACCCATTCTGAAAGCATCTCGAGCGTTTCGAAACGTCTGCACACAGAGTGACCCGAAAACAGATTTCTTCATCCTCAAACATCCCCAAACTTGCCCCCAAACAACAAATATCACAAGCAACCATCATACAACCAAAACTAGAGGCAACATATCCTACTACGGAGCATAACTAAACAAACAAGCATGCATAACAAAACCATTTAACCCAAAAGAAACATGCATCAACATAAGCATCACATAAACAAGGTTTACATCCCATCTCACAAGAACATAAGCATTCAACAACATAAAGCCAACATAGGAGTCTAACAAACGCTCCTACAACACTTAGAATCCTCATTGCTATCTATTACATTATTCAAAGAAAACCATACTTGAGCAACAACACTCGCTCTTGGGTGCCCCTTCCTTGCTCCTTGCTAACTTCCACACTAATGATCTGCATTGTCGGAAACGAGAGCGTAAGCTTGAAAGCCTAGTGAGGGAGCTCAAAAAAATATCGACAGCGCAGGGTCCAAAGCATGGTATCCACAAACATCAACAAGGCATACATAAACACCAACATAGTCAGCGCTACAAAAATGCATGAACATGGCATCTTACCTCATGTTATGCTTAGCATGGATGTAACAAAACATCTTACCACATCAACCACACATAAATAAGGTATATTTGCAACTATATAGCGTACTCAGATATGCGGATAACTTCCGTTGGGATTTTTGTCCAACGTACTCAACAACAACAATATTACCTTCCGGTGGGATTTCACACATCACCGTTTTCCTTTACGGATGGGATTCCACTCATCATCACACATATACACTTTCTGGTGGAATGTTACTTCACCGTACTCCTTCTTGGTAACTACACATCACCAAGGCCACGCACGAATTTGACTCTTACCGTGTGCACACTCATCCTAATGATCGATCATTTATACCCGGTAACATAACTAGTGCCAACATACTAAGCAAGTTCTCACCATGATTTCACAAATCGTGTTATACGATGCACAAATCACCATCATGCAACATAAATACCTCACAACATGCATAATCGAACACATATCACATAAAACCACATTTATGCACATTTAACAAGAATACATGAGATCGAACAAGGGATAAAGCTACAAACTTAATCCCACATTAGATTGGCCTACCAAGCACAATCTAATACCTCAACAACACACTTTGAACCAATTTAAAACCATTGAAAACAGTCCACTCACCAAACACCCTCAAAACAAGCCAAGAATGTCGATCAAGCCTCCAAGTTTCCCTGTATCGAGCATGAAGCTTCTCCGACGTTTTCCCTCATTTCTAATCAACCAAAAACAGCGTATTACTCATCAAAACATCCACACAATCTCTGCCACAAATCAAATTACAATCTCAAGACCATTTCACTACATTTCCAAGCCAAGAACTAACCCAACTCTTCATTTTCGGACTTGAACCTAACCCAACAAATACCCATCAATTTCATCATCCAAATCATCCACGTTCAAAACAACCTTTAAGCATAACCATACCATCAGCCCAACTTTCCCTCACAAAACTACCTCAAAAACTCAAGATTTCTACCCTTAAACACACCCACAAATACCCATTTCGGGATTTCAACAAAACCTCACCATTTTCAGATATGTTACATTTAAAAGTAAGATTATAACATATTTAAACTTCACAAATCAAAAGCTCAATGAAAAACCCTTAAAGTTTCCACCTTTTACTTAAAATTTGAACATTTGAAGCTTCACAAAAATAGAGTTTATGAAAATCTAAAACCATAGAAACGTTAAGGGTGAAGAGGAGAAGTCAAAAACATAATTACCTTGGCGAAAACACTTGAAATCGATGAGGAAGATGATGGAACAATAACTTGGGGTTGAGGGAGATTTTGTCGTGGGTTTTTAGTTTGAAGGAAGAAGATGATAGCTTTTCTCAAAACATTATTTTACTTGTTTTATTTTTCATTTATTAGAAAATCTCCATTTTACCCTTAATGAAACCACATGCCTTTTAAAATCAAAACCAAGCCCATTTTATTTAAATCAAGTCCAAAGGCCCGAACCCAAATTAACTCTCCTAACACCCGACCCCTAAACCCAGTTGTTACAACTCTCCCCCCACTTAAGGAAATTTCGTCCTCGAAATTACCTAACTGGAAGAGATACGAAAACTGCCTCTTCATATCCTCCTTTCTCTCCCAAGTGGCCTCTTCCACACCTCGGCGTTGCCACTTCACTTTGACCAACTCAATCTGTCTACCATGCAACACTTTGCCATCTGATGCCAATATATCAACTAGTTCTTCATCGTACGTTAAGTCTGGGTTCAACTCAATCTCTTCCACAGGCATAACGTGCGGCGGATCCGATCTATACTTACGAAGCATCGAAACATGGAATACATTGTGAATCTTCTCTAACTCGGAAGGCAAACGTAACTGATAAGCAACCAGACCGATTCGCTTCACAATCTCATACGACCCAATGTATCTCGGACTCAATTTCCCTTTTCTGCCAAACCTCATAACTTTCTTCCACGGAGAGACTTTCAAGAACACTCTATCTCCCACAGCATACTCAACTTCTTTCCTCTTCAAATCGGCATAGGATTTCTGTCTATCCGAAGCTGCCTTCAAACGATCACAGATTAACTTCACCTTATCGGTAGTCCCCTTAAGCATATCTGGCATCGGTAACAACTTCTGACCTGCTTCGGCCTAACAAATCAGAGTTCTACATTTTCTACCATACGGAGCCATCTGAATGCTCGACTGATAACTGTTATTGTACGCGAATTCGACCAACGGCAAGTGTTTCTCCCAAGTACCCTGAAAGTCAATAATGCAACAACACAACATGTCCTCCAAAATCTGTATAACCCTCTCTAAATGACCATCTGACTGAAGATGATACGACGTACTGAAATTCAATCGGGTACCCAAAGCACTATGCAAACACTCCCAAAATCTGGTTGTAAATCTTGGATCTCTGTCAGACACAATCGACTTCGACACACCATGCAGTCTCACAATCTCACTGATGTATAAATCGGCCAACTTGTCTAAGGAGTAAGTCGTATGAACAACTATAAAGTGAGCACACTTTGTGAAGCGGTCAACTATAACCCAAACTGAGTTCTTCTTCGAAGGAGTCAAAGGCAAACCTGAAACGAAGTCCATGGTGATATTTTCCCACTTCCATTTCGGAATCCTCAACGGTTGCAACTAGGGGTGGGCAAAAATACCCGACCCGATTGACCCGACCCGAAAACCCGACGACCCGAACCTAAAATATCGGGTAATTCCCGAAAAAAATTACCCGATCGGGCCGGGTACCCGACTTGGTAAATTTCCTGGGACACGGGCCGGAAGTTTTCCCTTACCGGGTACCCGACCCGACCCGATAAAATTTAATATATATATTTTTTATATTTAAAATTATATTTTTATTTTATGTTTCTTAATATTTTCACTCTAAAATTAAATTTAAATCCCTACATTTTTTCTATGTTTGTATTATATTCTTTTAAGTTTTAAGTTAAATTTTTTTTAAATATTTTTGTGTTTAACATGTGATTTTTTTTAATTTTAGAATTAAAAAAATAAAAAAAAATAAGAACCCGGTACCCGATTACCCGGGTACCCGAATTTTACGGGTACCCGAATCCTGGGTACCCGGATATAATGGGCTGGGACACGGGCCGCTTAATGAGGTACCCGGATGAACCGAGTACCCGGTTTTCCGGGTACCCGACAATGCCCACCCTTAGTTGCAACAATCCTGATGGAACATGATGTTCTGCCTTAACTCTCTGGGATACCATACACTTACTCACGAAATCGGCTACGTCTTTCTTCAGACCAACCCAGTAGTATTCATTCTTCAGGTCACGATACATCTTTGTACTACCAGGATGCATAGCGAACGGGCTACTGTGTGCTTCGGTCAAGATAGTACATCTCAAATCACTGTCATTCGGCACAACTATTCTGTCTCTGAAACACAAGACCCCATCAACACTAAAACTGTAGTCTGATGGTCTACCCTTGGCTATATCTTGCACGTGAGGTGCCAAAGATCTATCTAACAGCTGTTTTTTTCTAATCAACTGGCCTAAGGTAGGTCTAACCTGAAGCTCGGCTACTAGACCACCATCATCGGACAAGCTCAAACTAGCAAATATGGCTCTCAACTCCACAGCTACCTTCCTACTCAAAGCATCTGCCACTACATTGGCTTTACCCGGATGGTACTCAATCGTGAGATCGTAGTCCTTAAGTAACTCTATCCACCTACGTTGTCTAAGGTTCAACTCTCTTTGTGTCATTATGTACTTCAGACTCTTATGATCCGTATACACTGTGCATTTCTCACCATACAAATAATGTCTCCAGATCTTCAAGGCAAACACAACTGCGGCTAGCTCTATGTCGTGTGTCGGATAATTACGCTCGTGATTCTTTAATTGTCTCGAGGAATAAGCTACAACTCTTCCGTTCTGCATGAGCACATAACCTAATCCTATATATGAAGCATCACTGTAAATCATATACTCTTTCCCCGACTCTGGCTGAATCAAAATCGGTGCATCTGTCAAAGCTTATTTCAGTTTTTCAAAGGCTTGTTATCTCGCATCTGACCACTCAAACTGAACATTCTTCTGAAGCAATTTTGTCAAAGGAGCGGCTATCTTTGAGAACCCATTCACAAACCTCCTATAGTAACCTGCTAAGCCTAGGAAACTACGAATCTCTGTCACAGACTTTGGTTGCTTCCACTCAACAATGGCTTCTATCTTCTTCGGATCAACTCTAATCCCCTCGGTTGATACCACATGTCCTAGAAAGACTACTTCTCTGATCCAGAACTCACACTTACTCAACTTAGCGTACAACTGGTTGTCTAGCAAATTCTACAAAACTAACCTCAAATGCCTTTCATGATCTTCTTCGGTACGCGAATACACCAAAATATCATCTATGAATACAACCACAAACTGATCTAAGTACTCATGGAAGATTCTGTTCATCATGTCCATGAAAGCAACCGGTGCGTTTGTCAACCCAAACAGCATAACTAAGAACTTATAGTGACCATACCTAGTCCTGAAAGTTGTCTTCGGTACATCAACCTCTTTTACCTTCAACTGGTAATACTCGGATCTCAAGTCAATCTTCGAAAAGACTGATGCCCCTCTCAAATGATCAAACAAATCATCGATACGCGGTAAGGGATACTTGTTTTTCACTGTCAGCTAATTCAACTATCTATAATCGATGTACGTCCTCATACTACCGTCTTTCTTCTTCACAAAAAATACAGGAGCGCCCCAAGGCGAAGAAATCAGACGGATAAAACCTCTATCTGATAACTCTTGTAACTGAGTCTTCAACTCTTTCAGTTCTCTCGGTGCTATACTGTATGGAGCAATCGAAACGGGAACACAATCTGAGTATGTCTCTATGGCAAACTCTACTTCTCTGTCAGGCGGCAAACCAGGCAATTCTTCCAGAAACACACTCGAAAAATCACACACTGTTCTGATATCCTGCGGTCTAACTTCATTCATGTTCGGATTCATCACTTAGGCCAAGTACGCCTCACAACCCAACTCGACTAATCTCTGAGCCTCTAAGGCTGAAACAACATTTGATAGGAATTTTACATTCTCCCCTACTACCACAATCTCGTAGTCATCCGCAAGCTTCAAGTAGACTTTCTTTGTTTCGAAATCTATCCTAGCCCTATGCTCTGTAAGCTAGTCCATACCCAAAATCACATCGAAGCCATAGAACGGTAAATCCATCATGTCCACTAGAAATACATCCCCCTGAACCATTAACGGACACCTTCTGTACATCTTCCTAACCACTATTGTATCCCCGAAGGAACTAGTAACACTAACACCTACCTCTAGTACCTCACAAGGTATATTTAACGTCTTTGCATGCTCACTCAATATGTATGAATGCGTAGACTCGGAGTCAATCAAGGAAAGCAAACTCAGAGACTGTATCGAGAAATTACCAGCAATCACATCCGTGTCGTTCTGTCCCTCTCGCTGAGCATAAACTTTAGCCTGACCTCCGCCCTCCGGCTAAACCGCAACCACATGAGCTATATTTCTTTGGCCATCGTTCCTCGGACGAAAGTTACCTCGACCACACCCACGGCCTCTCGGGTACTCAATAGCTCTAGCAGGAGCCTGAACCTGAACTGGTGCAAACCCAGCCTGATGTGGACAATCACGCCTAAGGTGATCCTTGGCTCCACAGTTCCAACACGCATGAAAGTTTCCCTAGCACTCTCCGGTATGATGCCTCCCGCACCTAGCACATTCTGGTAAACGCCCACCAGCTCTTTGACCCTGATGGCCTCTCCCGTGGTTACCACCCCCACGTCTGTGATCAAAATGATGCATATTCTCCATGTGCCTCTTGGCATCACCTCTATCAAAGTCAACAGACCGCTTCCCTGAACCAGACCCACCTGAACGTTTGGTTAGACCCAAAATGTTCTCTATATCCTTGGCCCTAGTGACCAAGACATCGAAGTCCTGTAGTCCGTAGCCAAAGTATACCTCTTCACTTCTTCACTCAACCCGTAACGAAAACGGTCACATCGTTCCCTCTCAGTAGGAACTAGCTCGGACGCGTACTGACTCAATCTGACAAACCGTACCTCATACTCGGTCACTCTCATGCCACCCTGAAGCAAATTCATGAACTCTCTATTCTTTTCATCAAGATAGCGGGGACCCAAATACTTCTTGCGAAAAGCAGACTCAAAGAACTCCCAAGTAATCTCGGCATCTGGCATGCCTGTAGTAATGGTGACCCACCAAGTGTAGGCATCACCCTGAAGCAAAGAAACAACACATCCCAATTTGTGTGCCCCAGTACAATCCATCTGAGACAAGATGCGAACAGTCTTATCAAACCAAGCCTCTGGTCTCTCAGGTGCCAACCCTTGGAATTCTTCTCCACCCAAACTGCGAAGCCTCTCAAGTGGCAAACTGGTGCCCTCACCCTGTGGTTGTGCCACAGCTTGTCCCCCTGGAAAGCCCCAGCTATAGCCTGAACCAACGAAGCTAGATCTATACCGGCCGGACCTTGGCCAACCTGAGGTCCTACGCCCTCAGCTCTCGCTTTGCCTCCCTCTTGAAGAGGAGGAGAAGGAGGAGGTGGAGGAGCCTCCGCCTCTACAACCGGCTCAACTTCAGGAGCTGCTGCTCGTGGTTCCGGATGAACCACCCTAGGCCTGCCTCTAGGTCTCATCTTATGGCTAACAAGATATCAACTACAAACAAAATAAACACAAAAGAATCGAGTTAGCAAAGACAAGGGTCCAAGGTGCTCAAGTATTCCTTTACTTAAAATCCTTTTCCAATAAAGTAATAGTAGCAATGGGAACTCGACAACTACGCCTCAACACAACAACCATACTAACATATGCTTCCAAACACCATGCAAGCAAGCTAACAACAAGCATACATAGCGAAAGCATTCACCACACAACATGCACCGAGATAGCAACATAACACTTCAACTTACCTTACTTACCTTCCCGAGGTCGCGGAAAACTCAGGCTCCGATACCAACAAATGTAACCCCCTCGTCCCAGTCTAGCCGACAGGCCGGTCTGAACGGGTTACACGGGGAAAATTGGGGCAAAACCCGTTAAGGCTTCACTCCGATTAGCAATCCTAAAAAATTTTCATTTAATTATCTTGTCTAGATGTCACGTTTAACCCTATGTGCAAAGGCGACAGCGGAAAACGATGGTGAAACAACCCAAGCAGAGCATATGACAACTTTAAATTTACCAAGTGACATGTTAGTCCGATTTCATGCGTACAAGGAAAAACCATACATAAAAGATACATAAGAACTCAACAAGAAAAGCAACAAACATTAGGGACTAAAACACAACGTTCAAGAACCTTTGAAGATGCCCAAAAAGCAAATTTACATGCATGCGTTTCGAAACAAGCTTGCCCATTCTGAAACACGGGCTCCAGTTTAAAAGCCAGACCAAGTCGTTCCGATACGGTCCACTTTGTTCCGGAACGGGGATCTACAGTGACAAAGCGTTTCGGAACTTGTTCCGAAACAGGAGTTTTCAGTGGCAAACCGTATCGAAACGCGTACTGAAACGGGAGCTCACAGTGTCAAATCATATCGAAAAGGCACCACCCCCGTTCTGATACGAGTATCCCTGGAGCTACACCCATTCCAAAACCATCTCGAGCGTTTCGAAACGCCTGCACAAAGAGTGACCCGAAAACAGATTTCTGCATCCTCAAACATCCCCAAACTTGCCCCAAACAACAAAGATCACAAGAACCCAGTATACAACCAAAACTAGAGGCAACACATCCTACTACGGAGCATAACTAAACAAACAAGCATGCATAACAAAACCATTTAACCCAAAAGAAACATGCATAGCATCACATAAACAAGGTTTACATCCGATCTCACAAGAACATAAGCATTCAACAACATAAAGCCAACATAGGAGTCTAACAAATGCTCCTACAACACTTAGCATCCCCATTGCTATCTATTACATTATTCAAAGAAAACCATACTTGAGCAGCAACACACACTCTTGGGTGCCCCTTCCTTGCTCCTTGCTAACTTCCACACTAATGATATGCATTGTCAGAAACGAGAGCGTAAGCTTGAAAGCTTAGTGAGGGAGCTCAAAAACAAATATCGACAATGCAGGGTCCAAAGCATGGTATCCACAAACATCAACAAGGCATACATAAACACCAACATAACAACATAGCTAACGCTACAAAAATACATGAACATGGCATCTTACCTCATGTTATGCTCAGCATGGATGTAACAAAACATCTTAACACATCAACCACACATAAACAAGGTATATTGGCAACTATATAGCTTACTCGGATATGCGGATAACTTCTGTTGGGATTTTCTCCCAACGTACTCAACAACAACAATATTGCCTTCTGGTGGGATTTCACACATCACCGTTTTCCTTTACGGATGGGATTCCACTCATCATCACACATATACACTTTCCGGTGGAATGTTACTTCACCGTACTCCTCCTTGGTGACTACACATCACCAAGGACACGCGCGAATTTGACTCTTACCGTGTGCACACTCATCCTAATGATCGATCATATATATCCGGTAACATAACTAGTGCCAACATACTAAGCAAGTTCTCACCATGATTTCAGAAATCATGCTATATGATGCACAAATCACCATCATGCAACATAAATACCTCACAACATGCATAATCGGACACATATCACATAAAACCACATTTATGCACATTTAACAAGAATACATAAGATCGAACAAGGGATTAAGTTACCAAATTAATCCCACATTATATTGGTCTACCAAGCACAATCTAATACCTCAACAACACACTTTGAACCAAGTTAAAACCATTGAAAACAGTCCACTCACCAAACACCCTCAAAACAAGCCAAGAATGTCGATCAAGCCTCCAAGTTTCCCGGTATCGAGCCCGAAGCTTCTCCGACATTTCCCTCGTTTCTAATCAACCAAAAATAGCGTATTACTCTTCAAAACATCCACACAATCTCTGCCACAAATCAGATTACAATCTCAAGACCATTTCACTATATTTCCAAGCCAAGAACTAACACAACTCTTCATTTTTGGACTTGAACCTAACCCAGCAAATACCCGTCAATTTCATCATCCAAATCATCATTAAACACATTCAAAATAACCTTTAAGCATAACCATACCATCAGCCCAACTTTCCCTCACAAAACTACCTCAAAAACTCAAGATTTCTACCCTTAAACACACCCACAAATACCCATTTCGGGATTTCAACAAAACCTCACCATTTTAAGATTTGTTACATTTAAAAGTAAGATTATAACATATTTAAACTTCACAAATCAAAAGCTCAATTAAAAAACCCTTAAAGTTTCCACCTTTTACTTAAAATTTGAACATTTGAAGCTTCACAAAAATGGAGTTTATGAAAATCTAAAACCATAGAAACGTTAAGGATGAAGAGGAGAAGTCAAAAACATAATTACCTTGGTGAAAACACTTGAAATCGATGAGGAAGATGATGGAACAGTAACTTGGGGTTGAGGGGAGGTTTTATCGTGGATTTTTAGTTTGAAGAAAGAAGATGAT
The DNA here is from genome assembly GCA_030270665.1 of Hibiscus trionum. Taxonomy (NCBI): domain Eukaryota; kingdom Viridiplantae; phylum Streptophyta; class Magnoliopsida; order Malvales; family Malvaceae; genus Hibiscus; species Hibiscus trionum. Next base: position 28,861,697 of record BSYR01000020.1, on the reverse strand, counting down.
AGCTTTTCTCAAAACATTATTTTACTTGTTTTATTTTTCATTTATTAGAAAATCTCCATTTTACCCTTAATGAAACCACGTGCCTTTTAAAATCAAAACCAAGCCCATTTTATTTAAGTCAAACCCAAAGGCCCGAACCCAAATTAACTCTCCTAACACCCGACCCCTAAAAACGGGTGTTACAAGTGGCGATTCACCTTCTCCGGCGACCTCTCCTCTTTCCGGCGGTGTTCGACCTCCTCTAGTGGCCGTTGGCCTTCAAGATAGTTTGGTTTCTCGAGGAAGGTGTTTCCTCTCTCCTCTTTTATTATTATTATTATTATTATTATTACTTAATTGTTTTTAATAATGGACCTTAATTAGTGATGATTAATGATAGTTAATGCCTCTGACACTCTCTTTCATGCTATCTATAGGTGTTGACTATGATGATGTCAGTGTGCAAACTGGATCCAGCTAATAGGGAGAGGAAAAGCAAAATATGTGGCTATTAATTTTGTCCAATGAATGGATGCCACGCGGCAGTTTTGGGCGGGATTTTGTATCTCAAATCAAATGTGTGTTTATTTAGGGTTACGTGGAGGGTAAAGTAGGCGGGAAATATGTGTAAATTGGGCCTTGTAATGGGCTTTGAGTATTCATATATAATTGGGACATTTAACTATTTGTAATGGACTGAATTTGGGATTTATTTATTTATTTACTATATATTTGTTTATTTTTGGTTTTATTTATAAAGATAATATAGTATATAGGTATACCCGGACAAAATATGGGTATTACAGCTGCCCTTCTTTGCTCATTGCTGTGGAACAGGAATAGGGCAAAGACTGAAAAGACGCGGATTTTGTCTGAATTGTCTGACCATCGAAGTTTGAAGTTGTTCTTCTTATTATGAAATTCTTCAATCTTCTACCAAACCGTAAAGCCCGAAGCTGTTCTTCTCATTATGAAATTCTTCATCTTCTAGGGTCTAGTACTACTCCTTGAAATTATTCATCTTATGAGGTTTGAAGTTGTTCTTCTTATTATGAAAAATTCCATTCCTCACTCTTTTGATGGTCCACATTTCTGTAAAGGCACCGAATAAGCAAGCTCTTCTCATTAGGAACTTCCTCATTTTCAAAAGGGATTTGCCTCTCTAGAAAGGCGTCGAATTAGCAAGCTCTTCTCATTGGAAACTTCCTCATTTTTCAAATAGTGAACTCTTTTCATTAGGAGTTCTATCTTTGCTGAGTGAACTCTTCTCATTTGGAATTCTGTCTTTGTCAGAGCAGACTCTTCTCATTAGGAATCATTCTTTCCTGGGGCGGACTCTTCTCATTAGAAATCCTTCTTTTCTAGGCGAACTCTTCACACTAGGAGCTCTGTCTTTGTTGTGCGAACTCTTCTCATTAAGAGCTATGGAGAACTCTTCTCATTAGGAGCTCTATATTTGTTGGACGAACTCTTCACATGAGGATCTCACCATTTCTGCAAAAAGAAATATCATCAATTAATAAGGATTCTTCTTGGTGTAATATGAGATATCTTCAATTTTCTGCTTGAAGCACATGAATCTTTAAAGTCATTGTTTTTCTGTTTATGGTGTCTTGATCTTTCAATCTGAAACTCGCATCAGATCTCTTATTGCTTTCTCTATTGGTCTATCTCTTTCTACTCTCAGAAATTGCACGACCTGAAAAAGTAAAATCTATCATTAATCTTCCAACATAATTGTAAAGCAAGTGTACAACTTGGGTATATCATTAAAAAACTTCAAATGTTTCAATGAGAAACGTTGAAGCTTTCATTTGAACTCAAAGTCGATCTATCTTGTTTTCCATTCTCTATTTTTAACTGGTAACCTAAAAGGTTAATATTTTGGCCGATACCATGCCCCAAATGTCTTACTGTGACACCATCCAAAAAGTTCTCACCATTTTTGGAAGTGTCAGTCTAAAAGGACTTAACATCATGCCCAAAGGGCTTACTGACGACCCGAAGGCTTTAAAATTGCATTGCACTATTTGTCTTGTGTAAACAATCGCATCACTCCCGTAGGTGATGGCTCGAATGACTTATTATCATGCCCGAAGGACTTATTGACGACCTAAAGGATTTAGATTTGTAATGCACTTCTTTTCCTGTGCAAACAACCACATCACTCCCGAAGGCGATGGCTCGAAGGACTTAACATCATACTCGAAGGACTTACTGATGACCCGAAGAATTTAACATCATGCCCGAAGGAATTATTGATGACCCGAAGGATTTAGGATTGTAATGCACTATCTGTCTTGTACATAAAATCAGAAAATCTTGCTGAAATTCGTCTCTGTAAAAGGAATATCTGAGATCCATCTCTGTAAACGAAGTATCCACCTATGTAAATGGATTATCTTGGGATCTGCCTCTATAAACGGGGTATTTAAAGAAATTTGTCTCTATAAACGTGGTATTTAAAGAAATTTGCCTTCATAAATGAAATATCTTGAGATTCGCCTCTGTAAACGGAGTGTCTTGAAATCCGCCTTTGTAAACAGAGTGTCTTGAAATCCACCTCTGTAGTTGAAATCTCTTGAGATTCGTCTCTATAAACGGAGTATCTTGAAACCCACCTCTATAAATGGAATGTCTCCAGATCCGCCTTTATAAACGGAATGTCTTGAGATCCACCTCTTCAAACGGAATGTCTTGAGATCTGCCTCTTCAAACGGAATGTCTTGAGATCCACCTCTGTAAACGAAATGTCTTGAGGTCCGCCTCTGTAAACGGAATGTCTTGAAATCTGATTCTGTAAATATAATTGTCTTGGAATCTGTCTCTATAAACGGGTTGAAATCTTTGCTGAAATCTGCCTCTTCAAACAGATTGAAATCTTTGTTGTAATCCGCCTCTTCAAACAGATTAAAATCTTTGCTTCACGAAAACGTGATTGGAATCTTTGCTAGTCTTTACTGGATCTATTTCTTCAATCTCGAAGTTGTAAATTGAAATCCTTATCTGTCCTTTGCAAATTATTATAAATTCCACTTGGATGGATTCTAATCTTCTTTGCTTCTCCGTTAGATTTTCTTCTTCTGTTATAATGATGCCTCATCTCTTAAGATTGTTCTTACCAGATCTGACTTTGCTTGATCTTTTTGAGTTTGGTTTGAAACTCTTGTTGTCTTCATGCCCCAGCAAAATTTTGCCCCAAAATCTTGTTGTTGAGCTCTTATTCTTTTAGAGAAAATATTGACATCTTCAGTGATCAAATTCTCTTTAGGCTCTGCATTCTTTCTTTCTTTTTTCTGATTTGCACTCTTTTGCACAATGATGCCCCACTAACCTCTTTGTTTCTAGCTCCGGCACGTAGAATTTGTCCATCTTTCATCCTTTTGGGCGGGCAAATGCCTCAGGTCCTTGAACTTTCTTCCAGTCCCTATACTTTCTCAAAGTCCTTGTACTTTCTTCATGTTCATTCTTTAGACTCGATCAAAAACTTAAGGTAGAAACTTACTTCAGCCCCCTAAACTTTCTGAAATATACATTCTTTCCTTGATATGTTAATGAAGACTGGCATATGTACGAGCTTTCTTCTTCTATAATGTCGATTCTGCAAAAAGGAATATCATCATTTAATCAGAATTGTTCCTGAAAGTAATGTGAGATATCTTCGTTTTTTCTGCTTGATGCTCCAAGATCTTTAGAATCACAGCTCATTCTGCCCAAAGTATCTCGATCTTTAGCCTGAAACTCATATAAGGTCTCTTGCTTCTCTCCCTTTGCTGCTCGATCCCTTCTACTCTTGGAACATATATTGTTGGGTCTACTCCTACAGTCTTGAAGCTGTAGGTTGAAATCTTTTCTTGTTTCTTCTCAATTCTGGTAAAGTCCTGTCAAAATATGCAAAAATGCTCTGAATGTATGAGTTAGCATGCTCCTATCTTATGGATTCCTAACTATATGATGCATGAATGTTTTTAATTGAGGACCACTTGGGTGAGCTTTCATTTTCAGGGAAGCTCAAAATTTCCTCGCTTTATTTTTGGAAAACTCTTTTGATGCCAAAGTAACACATCTCACATTTAATTTCAATCTTCATGATCTCTACATCTTTTTCTCTAAAGCGCCTTTTTAGGTTTTCACTTTAGATTGCTTTTCTCAAAGCGTCCTTTCGGGTTTTTACTTTGGTTTTTTTTATTCTTCCTTTTTTTCCTCAAGGCGCCCTTTCATGTTTTCACCTCGTTTTTTCTTTTTTTTCTTTTTTTTCTTCTTTTCTTTTTTTCTTTTTCTTCTTCTTTCTTTTTTGAAAGCACAAATTGGCTTCATCAATATCTCAACAGTTGACAATTCAAATTTTCTTTTTCAACGAAGGGACATGAGGTTGTAAATCTAAGAAATTGAAAATCAATATCGAAGGATCTGCTTCACACTTCATGAACTGTCCCAACTGAGATGCTACCAAGTAATCGCAACTAAAATGAATAATAGAAGAGATAACAATGATGCTCCTTTGATACACATAGAGAAGAGAATGGACAAGTTCTGATCATGATAATGTGTTGGTCTTAAGGTTCCAATCATCTTAGCATGAGCACAGAGATAAGAATTGTAACCCCCTCGTCCCGGTCTGGCCGGATGACCGGTCCGAGTGGGCCACACGGGGAAAACCGAAGCGAAACCCGTTAAGGTCCCCCTCGGTTAGCAACCCTATTTTTTTCTTCTTTCATTTTAAACTTGTCACATTCGAACCCCAAACCACATACAAACAGCCGAATTTTAATCTTGACTAAAGGCATCTTAATACCTATGTTTTTTTCTCTTTAAAAAGGCCAACAAGTCAAAACAGTGCATTTTTAAGTGAAGCTTTCGAAACCTCCCTAAATGGTTTCGAAACCTAGACTGGCAGTAAGGTCTGGAACCCAGATTTCTGCAAAGGTTTCGAAACCTTGCCCAAGGTTTCGAAACCCTCAACCATGGTTTCGAAACCTTCCTCAAAGGTTTCGAAACTTAGCTTGGCAGTGAGGTCTGGAATCCCAGATTTTGCAAAGGTTTCGAAACATTCCCTAAAGGTTTCGAAACTTAGGCTGGCAGTAAGGTCTGGAATCCCAGATCTCTGCAAAGGTTTCGAAACCTTACCCATGGTTTCGAAACCATTGTGCAGGGGATCACTTACTGCTCAACTCTAAAGACTTTCTAAGGAAAAAGACCACCGAGATCATACATAGACGTACATAAGAGTTTACAAGGGACCAAAGGCATGAATTAACACTCATAAGACTTGCACATGCTAACATTTAAGCAATCATACATGAGCCATAGGTAGCAATCAACATGAGTCAAGGCATCCGAACATGACATTCCAACAAATGAGCAAATTCAGCATTTAAGGTCATACATGAAAGCTCAAAGGGCCCAAATGGCACAATTCAACACAAGAGGTTTGCACTCATACACAGGGCAACCTAAGCATCTAAAGCATGCCATCACACACCAACATTCATCATAGTATTACATGCTTTACAATCCAAAACATCAATATATCAATGAGTCACATAAAGCTCATACAACAACCCTTGCCACATTGCTAGCTAATACAAAATTTGATAACCGTACTTGAGCCACAAACTTGGAAAGCCTTTCTCGCCTTGCCTCGAGCTAACACCACGCTAATGATCTGCATTGTTGAACATTGAGAGCGTAAGCTAATAGCTTAGTGAGGGTGCTCTAAAACGAAAAACATCAACAATGCAGGGTTCAAGCATGTTAATCCTAATCTTACATACATCAAGCATAGGCATATAATCAAGTAGACCTAGCTAGTCTTTCAAGTGGCATATATGGTTTCTCGATCCTACCAAGCTCAATTATCAATATCAACATCATATAGCAACACCATATATCACCAACATATATCAACATCACATATCACAATGTATGAACAAGTTAATTGGCCACTTTAATTACCCCGATTGTGCGGATTTAAACCTCAACAACACTTTACCTCGGTGGGATTACACTCATCACCGGACCTTGCATGCGGGATTCCACTCATCGCCACATGCCCTACGGATGGGATTCCACTCATCATCCCGTAGAAATGTATAAAAAGCTTCCGGTGGAATGTTACATCACCGTACTCCTCCTTGATGACTTAACGCCATCAAGGCCACGTACGTTTTGACTCAATTTGTGTGCACACTATCCTAATGATCGATCATTTACAACCGGTAATTATTTTAGTGCCAATTATCATAACCACATTATATATATCATCAACCACCATTCATGCTCAATCTCATAGATGCATATCAAGATAAACTTACACCAATCAACCACAATCACAATAGCATAGTTAAGCAAGCATAAAAGCATTTATGGATATCAATGGTTAAATCAACAACTTGAATTAACTATAAGCGGCCTACCAAGCACACTTCACACACTCCCACTACACATACTCGAACCAAACTTAAAACAAGTTGAAACCACTCACCGCCCTTCCTTAGCAAATCGAAACAACCCTCCTACGAGCCCGGATTCGGTCCCAAAGCCTCTTCAACGCTTCCTCTTGCTTCTAGCCAAACAAAACACACTTATTACACCACAATTCAATGCTAAACTCAACCATCAACTTATTTCACAAACATAAACCAAATTCCACAAATTCCCAAACCACATAATCTCCCAAAAACTCAATTTTCGTACTCCAACAACCCTTGGCTGAAACACCCATTTCCAAACACCCAAATGACCTCCAAATCACCCTCCTAACATACCCTAACCATCAGCCCCTAGTTTCAACCTAAAACCCACCAAAAATCCAAGTTTTAATACCCTAAAAATTGCCTCATGAACATACTACGAATTTTCATCCAAAATCAACCAAATTGATATATGTTACACCTTTTAACATGATTAACTAAAGCCCCAACTCAATTTATCAAAAAAAAATTGGAAAACCCCCTTAAAAACCCAAACCTTGATATAAACCCTAATTTTCAAAACCCCATGTTTTTGAAATCCAAGACCATAGATAGGTAGAGGGTAAAGAGGAGATTAAGAAAACGTAATTACCTTTGAAAATGGTGTTGAAATCAAGTAGCAAAATCAATGGAATAGTAGCTTGTTTTTGAGAAACTTTGAAAGAGGGGAGAGGGGGAGCTTCACGTGGGGTTGTGGGGGAAAAGGGGAGAAGATGACAATATGGAAAGTTGTCATCCTTTTTCAAATATTTTGGGTAAATTACAACATAAGTCCTCCTCTTTTTACTAAAGTTCAATTAGGTCACTATTTAGGTTGGATTGTTTTAATTAAATTTTATTTGACTCGAACTATAAACCTGGTTAACTCCTAGGCCCAAAACACGGGTGTTACAACTCTCTCCCACTTAAGGAATTTCGTCCCCGAAATTACCTGACTGAAAGAGATACGGGAACTGCTTTTCCATATCCTCCTTCCTCTCCCAAGTGGCCTCGTCCACACCTCTACGTTGCCACCGCACCTTCACTAACTCAATCGATCTACCCCTCAACACCTTACTGTCAGAAGCTAAGATCTCAACGGGCTCTTCTTCATAAGTCAAATCCGTATTCAATTCAATTTCTTCTACGGGCATAACATGTGACGGATCGGACCTATACTTACGAAGCATCGAAACATGGAACACATCATGTATCTTCTCAAGCTCGGACGGCAAACGCAACTGATAAGCAACGGGACCAACCCTCTTCACAATCTCATACGGTCCTATATACCTCGGACTCAATTTCCCCTTTCGGCCAAATCTCATCACTTTCTTCCACGGAGATACTTTCAAGAACACCTTTTCACCCACTGAAAACTCGACTTCCTTTCTCTTCAAATCGGCATAGGACTTCTGCCTATCCGAAGCAGCCTTCAAACGGTCACAAATCAATTTTACCTTGTCGGTTGTCCCCTTGAGCAAATCCGGCATAGGTAACAATTTTTGTCCCACTTCGGCCCAACAAACTGGAGTCCTACACTTCCGGCCATACAAGGCCTCATACGGAGCCATCTGAATGCTCGACTGAAAGCTGTTATTGTACGCAAACTCTACGAGAGGCAAATGCTTCTCCCAAGTACCCTGAAAATCAATGATACAACAACGCAACATATCCTCTAAGATCTGAATAACCCTCTTTGACTGACCATCTGACTGAGGATGATAAGAAGTGCTGAAGTTCAAACGGGTACCCAAAGTTGTATGCAGACACTCCCAAAATCTAGAAGTAAACCGCGGATCTCTATCTGACACGATGGACTTCGGCACACCATGCAGCCTAACAATCTCGCCAATATACAAATCGGCCAATCTATCTAAAGTGTATGTAGTGTTGACTGCCAAGAAGTGAGCACACTTCGTAAAACGATCTACTATCACCCAAACTGAGTTCTTCTTTGTAGGAGTCAAAGGCAAACCCGAAACGAAGTCCATGGTGATGTTTTCCCACTTCCACCCCGGAATTCTCAACGGCTGTAACAGACCTGAGGGAACCTGATGTTCCGCCTTCACTCTCTGACACACTAAGCACTTACTCACGAAGTCGGCTACATCTCTCTTCAAGCCAACCCAAAAGTACTCATTCTTCAAATCACGGTACATCTTCGTACTTCCAGGATGCATAGCAAACGGACTACTGTGGGCTTCAGTCAAGATCGTACGTCTCAAGTCACGGTCTTCTGGCACAACTATTCTATCCTTGAAACACAAAACCCCATCAGTGCTGAAACTGTAATCTGAAGATCTACCCTCGGCTATATCTTGCACGTGAGGTGCCAAAGATCTATCTAAGAGCTGTTTCTCTCAAATCAACTGACCTAGAGTAGGTCGAACCTGAAGCTCGGCTATCAAGCCACCATCTCCGGACAAACTCAATCTAGCAAACATAGCTCTCAAGTCCACGGCCATCTTCCTACTCAATGCATCGGCCACTACATTGGCCTTACCCGGATGGTACTCAATGGTAAGATCATAGTCTTTTAGCAGCTCTAACCACCTACGCTGTCTGAGATTCAAATCTCGTTGAGTCATAATGTATTTCAAACTCTTATGGTCGGTGTACACTGTGCATCTCTCACCGTACAAATAGTGCCTCCAAATCTTCAGAGCAAACACAACTGCAGCTAACTCTATGTCATGGGTCGGATAGTTGCGCTCATGGGTCTTCAACTGTCTTGAGGCATAAGCCACTACTCTCCGGTCTTGCATAAGAACACATCCTAGCCCTACATAAGAAGCATCACTGTAGACTACATAGTCATTCCCGGACTCAGGCTGAATCAAGATCGGTGCTTGGGTCAAAGCTTCTTTCAATTTCTCAAAGGCTCTCTGTCTTGCATCTGTCCACTCAAACTGAACACTCTTCTGAAGTAACTGTGTCAATGGAGCGGCTAACTTAGAGAATCCCTCTACAAACCTCCTATAGTATCCGGCTAAGCCTAGGAAGCTACGTACCTCTGTCACAGACTTCGGTTGCTTCCACTCAACAATGGCTTCAATCTTCTTCGGATCAACTCTAATCCCATCGGCTGACACTACATGTCCTAGGAAGACTACCTCACGGATCCAGAATTCACACTTGCTAAGCTTCGCATACAACTGATGATCTAGCAAAGTCTTCAAAACAAGTCTCAAGTGTCGGTCATGGTCTTCTTCAGTTCGCGAGTACACCAAGATGTCATCAATAAACACAACTACAAACTAATCTAGATACTAATGAAAAATCCTATTCATCATGTCCATGAAAGCTGTCGGTGCATTAGTCAACCCAAAAGGCATGACTAAGAACTCATAATGTCCATACCTAGTCCTAAAGGTCGTCTTCGGTACATCAACCTCTCTTACCTTTAGCTGGTAATAACCTGATCTCAGATCAATCTTCGAAAAGACCGATGCTCCTCTCAACTGATCAAACAAGTCATCAATTCTAGGAAACGGATATTTATTCTTCACTGTCAACTGATTCAACTGTCTGTAATCTATACACATTCTCATGCTTCCATCTTTCTTCTTCACAAACAAGACCGGTGCACCCCAAGGTGAAGAACTAGGTCGAATAAAACCTCTATCTGTCAATTCTTGCAACTGAGTCTTCAACTCTTTCAATTCTTTCGGTGCCATGCGATACGGAGCAATCAAAACAGGAGCTGAATCAGAATAAGTCTCAATGCTGAACTCTACCTCTCTGTCCGGTGGTAACCCTGGCAACTCCTCCGGAAACACACTAGGAAAGTCACATAATGTCCGGATGTCCTGAGGTCTAACCTCACTCATGTTAGGGTTCATCACATACGCTAGGTATGCTTCACACCCCAACTCAACTAATCTCTTAGCCTCTAACACTGAAACCACATTGGACAAGAACTTCACGTTCTCACCCACCACTACAATCTCATAGTCATCTGTGAGCCTCAAAGAAATCCGTTTAGTTTCAAAATCTATCCTAGCTCTATGCTCCGTGAGCCAATCCATACCCAGAATCACATCAAAACCATAGAAAGGAAGTTCCATCATATCCACTGGAAACACGTGCCCCTGAACCATCAACGGACACCTTCGGTACATCTTCCTAACTACTACCGTGTCCCCAAAGGAACTAGTAACACTAACTCCTACCTCTAACATTTCACAAGGCAAGTTCAAAGACTGTGCATGCTCACTCAATATGTAGAAATGTGTAGACCCAGAGTCAATCAAAGAAAGCAAACCCAAAGACTGTATCGAGAAGTTACCTGCGATCACATCGGTGTCATGCTGCTCTCCGCGCTGAGCGTAAACCCTGGCATGTCCTCCGCCCTCTGGCTGGACTGCAACTACATGTGCTAAATTCCTCTGGCCATCGTTCCTCGGCTGGAAGTTACCTCTACCGCTCCCGCGGCCTCTCTGAAAGTCATTGGCTCTAGCAGGAGCCTGAGCTGATGCCTGTCCCACCTGATGTGGACAGTCACGCCTAATGTGGTCTCTTGCACCACAACTCCAGCAAGAATGAAAATTTCCCCAACACTCACCGGAGTGGTTCCTCCCGCAAGTAGCACATGTGGGCAACTTCCCACCAGCTCTCTGACCCTGATGGCCCCTACCGTGGTTACCGCCACCACGCCTATGATCATAATGAGGTCTGTTGTCCCGATGCCTCTTGGCATCACCTCTATCAAAGTTGCTGGACCTCTTACCCGAACTAGATCCACCTGACCGCCTGGTCAAACTCAAACTGTGCTCCAAGTCCTTGGCCCTCGAGACCAAGACATCAAAATCAGTGTAATCCAAAGCTAGAGTATACGTCTTGATCTCTTCACTCAGCCCATAACGGAAGCGGTTACAACGCTCCACCTCAGTAGGTACAAGCTCAGGTGCATACTGACTCAGTCTGACAAATCGGATCTCATAATCGGTCACGGACATACTCCCCTGAAGCAAAGCCATAAACTCCCTCTTCCTCTCATCGAGGTATCGCGGACCCAAATACTTTTTCCGGAAAGCTGTCTCAAAGAACTCCCAAGTGATCTCGGTCTCATCCATCCCCGAAGTAACGGTGACCCACCAGGTGTAGGCATCACCCTGAAGTAGAGACTCAACACATCCCAACTTGCGCTCACCAGTACATCCCATCTGAGCAAGAATACGGACGGTCTTCTCAAACCACAACTCTGACCTCTCCGGAGTAGCACCTCTAAACTCTTCGGCCCCAAGGCCCCGAAGTCTCTCTAATGGCAATCCGGTGCCCTCACCCTGATGATGAGCTGCCTGACCCCCGGCTACTGCAGCCTGAAATGCCCTGGCTATTGCCTGAACCAACGGAGCTAAGTCAATCCCGGCCGGTCCTTGGCCTCCTTGTGGTCCCTCTCCTTCGACCCCGGCCTCACCTCCCGCTCCCGGTGGAGGTGGTGGTGGTGGTGGAGGTGGTGGAGGAGCTCCAACTCCAACCACAGGCTCTCCCACTTGAGCCTCAACTCTCACTACTGGCTCAGCTCTCGGAGCCTCTGCCCGTGGTTCCGGTCGAACCATCCTAGGCCTCCCACGTGGTCTCATGGTTCAGCTAGCAAGGAAATAACTACAACAACAAACAAGTAGGGATTACGTTAGTCAAAGCAAGGGTCCAATAGTTTTCAAGTACTCCCTTTTTATCAAAAATCTTTTCAATTAAGTAATAGTAGCAATGGGCACACACACTACACCAGACACAACAATTCATGCTTCAAAACATCATACGAACAGTCAAATATTCAGGAATTCATGGCAAGACATGCATCGAACAACAAAATCATTTAATACATTAAGCTTACCTCACTTACCTGCCCGAGGTCTGGGTAACCTCAGGCTCTGATACCAACAAATGTAACCCCCTCGTCCCGGTCTGGCCGGATGACCGGTCCGAGTAGGCCACACGGGGAAAACCGAAGCGAAACCCGTTAAGGTCCCCCCTCGGTTAGCAACCCTATTTTTTTCTTCTTTCATTTTAAACTTGTCACATTCGAACCCCAAACCACATACAAACAGCCCAATTTTAATCTTGACTAAAGGCATCTTAATACCTATGTGTTTTTCTCTTTAAAAAGGCCAACAAGTCAAAACAGTGCATTTTTAAGTGAAGCTTTCGAAACCTCCCTAAATGGTTTCGAAACCTAGACTGGCAGTAAGGTCTGGAACCCAGATTTCTGCAAAGGTTTCGAAACCTTGCCCAAGGTTTCAAAACCCTCAACCATGGTTTCGAAACCTTCCTCAAAGGTTTCGAAACTTAGCTTGGCAGTGAGGTCTGGAATCCCAGATTTTGCAAAGGTTTCGAAACCTTCCCTAAAGGTTTCGAAACTTAGGCTGGCAGTAAGGTCTGGAATCCCAGATCTCTGCAAAGGTTTCGAAACCTTACCCATGGTTTCGAAACCATTGTGCAGGGGATCACTTGCTGCTCAACTCTAAAGACTTTCTAAGGAAAAAGACCACCGAGATCATACATAGACGTACATAAGAGTTTACAAGGGACCAAAGGCATGAATTAACACTCATAAGACTTGCACATGCTAACATTTAAGCAATCATACATGAGCCATAGGTAGCAATCAACATGAGTCAAGGCATTCGAACATGACATTCCAACAAATGAGCAAATTCAACATTTAAGGTCATACATGAAAGCTCAAAGGGCCCAAATGGCACAATTCAACACAAGAGGTTTGCACTCATACACAGGGCAACCTAAGCATCTAAAGCATGCCATCACACACCAACATTCATCATAGTATTACATGCTTTACAATCCAAAACATCAATATATCAATGAGTCACATAAAGCTCATACAACAACCCTTGCCACATTGCTAGCTAATACAAAATTTGATAACCGTACTTGAGCCACAAACTTGGAAAGCCTTTCTCGCCTTGCCTCGAGCTAACACCACGCTAATGATATGCATTGTTGAACATTGAGAGCGTAATCTAATAGCTTAGTGAGGGTGCTCTAAAACGAAAAACATCAACAATGCAAGGTTCAAGCATGTTAATCCTAATCTTACATACATCAAGCATAGGCATATAATCAAGTAGACCTAGCTAGTCTTTCAAGTGGCATATATGGTTTCTCGATCCTACCAAGCTCAATTATCAATATCAACATCATATAGCAACACCATATATCACCAACATATATCAACATCACATATCACAATGTATGAACAAGTTAATTGGCCACTTTAATTACCCCGATTGTGCGGATTTAAACCTCAACAACACTTTACCTCGGTGGGATTACACTCATCACCGGACCTTGCATGCGGGATTCCACTCATCGCCACATGCCCTACGGATGGGATTCCACTCATCATCCCGTAGAAATGTATAAAAAGCTTCCGGTGGAATGTTACATCACCGTACTCCTCCTTGATGACTTAACGCCATCAAGGCCACGTACGTTTTGACTCAATTTGTGTACACACTATCCTAATGATCGATCATTTACAACCGGTAATTATTTTAGTGCCAATTATCATAACCACATTATATATATCATCAACCACCATTCATGCTCAATCTCATAGATGCATATCAAGATAAACTTACACCAATCAACCACAATCACAATAGCATAGTTAAGCAAGCATAAAAGCATTTATGGATATCAATGGTTAAATCAACAACTTGAATTAACTATAAGCGGCCTACCAAGCACACTTCACACACTCCCACTACACATACTCGAACCAAACTTAAAACAAGTTGAAACCACTCACCGCCCTTCCTTAGCAAATCGAAACAACCCTCATACGAGCCCGGATTCGGTCCCAAAGCCTCTTCAACGCTTCCTCTTGCTTCTAGCCAAACAAAACACACTTATTACACCACAATTCAATGCTAAACTCAACCATCAACTTACTTCACAAACACAAACCAAATTCCATAAATTCCCAAACCACATAATCTCCCAAAAACTCAATTTTCGTACTCCAACAACCCTTGGCTGAAACACCCATTTCCAAACACCCAAATGACCTCCAAAACATCCCAAATCACCCTCCTAACATACCCTAACCATCAGCCCCTAGTTTCAACCTAAAACCCACCAAAAATCCAAGTTTTAATACCCTAAAAATTGCCTCATGAACATACTACGAATTTTCATCCAAAATCAACCAAATTGATATATGTTACACCTTTTAACATGATTAACTAAAGCCCCAACTCAATTTATCAAAACAAATTGGAAAACCCCCTTAAAAACCCAAACCTTGATATAAACCCTAATTTTCAAAACCCCATGTTTTTGAAATCCAAGACCATAGATAGGTAGAGGGTAAAGAGGAGATTAAGAAAACGTAATTACCTTTGAAAATGGTGTTGAAATCAAGTAGCAAAATCAATGGAATAGTAGCTTGTTTTTGAGAAACTTTGAAAGAGGGGAGAGGGGGAGCTTCACGTGGGGTTGTGGGGGAAAAAGGGGAGAAGATGACAATATGGAAAGTTGTCATCCTTTTTCAAATATTTTGGGTAAATTACAACATAAGTCCTCCTCTTTTTACTAAAGTTCAATTAGGTCACTATTTAGGTTGAATTGTTTTAATTAAATTTTATTTGAATCGAACTATAAACTAGGTTAACTCCTAGGCCCAAAACACGAGTGTTACAAGAATTATTTTTCTTCGGGTGACAGACTTTGTTGTCAATGTTAGTTCCAGGTTGCGCATTGTATGGAGACATGTTTCTGTGTATTTGTTGGCATGGGATTCAACACTATCTTCACTTTACACTCTCTTTTTTAATATCCTTGAGTCATGGTTCCCAAAAGAGACTATCACCTTTGGAACAGAACACATTCTTTTTATAATTTTCTTTGTAGTGTTGCCCCGCTCTTGAATTCAACTGCCATCTTTGCTTTTGAATAATGTGAATCTTTAACGGATTAATCTTGTTGCAGTTTTTGCCCCAAAATAGTTCATGTTCTTCTTCTTATCTGCGTCTCTTTCTTATGGCTTCTATTTTAATGTTCCTGACACTCAGAGTTGTGTCCTTTCCTCGTCATACTTTTCATCAGGAACCAAGTATCGAGGCCACCTCTTGTTCATCCTGCACTTAAAGGATTAGTACATCATAATAATACCCATGAAATTCTTTGCTTTTCTTGTATCTAATTGATTTATCTGCAAGATGCTCGTTGAAGCAATAAGTGAAAGGCTCAAAAATATTATTTTAATAAATTTGAGAAAATGGAGTAGTTTGATAAGTCATGGCAAACATGAGAAAATAAAATCAAAATTAGGCCCTTAAATATCAAGTGCAATAGTACCTTTGAACCAAATTGACAAAGATCAACTCAAATGTGACCTCTTCCAATTTATTAGGCTTCCGAGAGAAACATTCACATATTTCTAATTCTACCACATTTAAGTGGCACTCTTTGCCTCACTAACTCACCGACTCAATACTTTCCTCTTTTCTAATCTCAATCAGGCATTAGAAGTCTAGAAATCCTTGAAGAAAGGTTAACCTTGATAAGCGGGATGTATTTTGAAGACAAACTCTTCTTACTCCAATACTTGTATATGATCAAAATGGTCTTTTGAGGCTTGTAATGGGGCTAGGGCTCACGGATATGAAAGAAAGAATATATAGGCTCAAACAAATATTCAAAGGGTGATGAAACCAAGGATCATTTCTTCCAAATGAAGTCTTATTTCTATGATCCTTGATCTTGAACATGCTTGGATGAAACTCTTTTTTCCTTTTTCTTTTCTCTTTTTTTTCTTTTTCATTTTCTCTTTTTTATGGATCACTCTAGACTGCCCATTTCTAGGTTTTCACCCTAGAGTTCATTTCCTTTTATTGAATTCAGAAGTGATCAATCCTCCACTTATCCTTTAGATAGAGATTTATTTTGAATAGAAGATCTCACATGTGTAGCTTGGTTTTTCTTGCAACTTTTCAACTTTTTGCTTTCTCTTTCAACTGCTTCAACTTTTAAGTCAACAACTTTCAACTTGATTCAGTTGATTCTTTGAACTTTCCACTATTTTCTTTTTCTTTTTTCATCTTTTTCTTTCTTCTTTTTCATTCTTCATTTTTTATTCTTCTTTCTATTTCTCCTTTTCCTTCCTTCTTTCTTTTCTTTTCTTTTTGACTTTCCTTTTTCTCTTTTTTGACTTGATTCTGAATATTTGTCTTCATTCAACTTGTCTTTCTTGCTCTTGTACTCAAAGCATCCACTTTTGTTTCTTGCCCATGTTTCTTAAGGCATCACTATCATAGCATGATCGAGACCAAATATCTTTCACTTACAGACAAACTTTCATCTTCTTTTACCCCCATTGTAGGGGTGATCCTTGGTTTGGGTTGAATTGAAAGAAAATCATCAGGCTCAAAGGGGACAACAAATGATATTTTTTTATTTTCTTTCTTTGTCAATGGAGATGAAGGAATGCCAAATTTCCTCTTATATACAGATATCTTTGAAGAAAAGCAGTCTTCGGGTGGTAGATGTTTTAGGTTATCACTTCATTCAAGGACCTTAGTCAACAATGCCCGAGAGGAAAATTCACTCATAGTTTATATTTGGAATTTTCCTGTGATTCCTGAACACTCATTAATGTCTTCTTGTCAGCCTAAGTAAATTAGAAGAAGGCCACATTTCAGAATTGATCTATGAATTTGATTCTTGGGCACTCCTACAATTAATATCCAAGGACCTGATAAAAATGATAGGGAAGATATATATATCTATCTATATATATATATATATATGTGTGTGTGTGTGTGTGTGTGTGTGTGTGTGTGTGTGAGAGAGAGAGAGAGAGAGAGAACAAGAACTAACCCATAACAAAGAATAAATGAATTATTAAAAGAATCAAAGAATGTAAAAATGTTTGCCACTTAAGAAAAATTATGTAGGAAACAAGCATCAAATGCAAATAAATTGATTAACCTCCCCTACAAAGGACCCCTAATGCTCGCGGGCAAAAGCGATTGGGGTGGTTCAAGGTATTATTCTACAACGGTCCTAAAAGTGCAGACATATCTCCTGCTGTTAAATTGTCAATCATTGGTCAAGGAAAGCATGAGTGAATTTCAGCCACTCCAATTCTATCAGCATTTCTTCATTTATTTCCTCTGCCAGCACAAAGGCATGCCCTTTAGCTCATGCTCTGATGTTATCATCGGATCTTGAAGTAAGACCATTTTGCTTATGAGTTTCTTTGTTTCTTCAATTAATTGCTTGCTCTTTTCCATTGAATATTCAATCATTGGCATTAACAATTTTTTCTAGCCGGTGTCTAGATGAACTATACTTGTCAAGATGTATGTTGGTGCTTTCAATGGGCATGTCTATTCAAGGTTTCTTCCTTGATGCAGTTGATTCTCAATCAACTTTACCTTGCTCTTTCTTCTTTTTCTTTTCTTGACACCTTTCAGCACTTGATTTTCAGGTAATCCAATTGCATTGGTTTCAACCAAGTAACTACCTCTTGTTTGCAAATCTTAATAGACTGACCTTCAGTGTTGGCTCCTGAAATCCCTTGGTTCAGAAAATTTGAACTTGTCGCTTGAAATTGTAATAGTCCTCAATTTCATGATCATGAACTCCATCATGATATTCACAATGATTCCTGATGTTGTATCAACTCGAGTGACGGGACTTTGAAGATTTCCAATGACATGGTAAAGCTTTGAATAATACAGCTCTCGATAGGAAGCATGAATGAGTTTCGGTTTAGTCTTTGATTTTCCACTGACAGGAGTATCTAGAGCATTTGACTTTGACATATTCATCAGTGAAGGAAACATCGAAGAAGTAGACGTCCAAACAATACTCTGATTCTTATTGACCCCGAATTGTAGCAGATCACCCTCAAATGCTTGTTGTGGACTACACCCTTCCTCATTTATCCCCAATTCTTTTAGCGGATAATGTTCTTTTTTAACATCGAAATTCTCCGTTCTCAGATCATAATTGTCTCGATGAAATTACTGACTCTGTTTCAAAACCATGCCCTAAAAAGACTTGTAAAACTTTGTGGCACTTGTTGGGTCACGTCGGCACGCCCCGTGGCGCAGCGGAAAAATTAATCCGACGTGATCCAGCCAGGATCCATGTACAGGAACGAATCCGGGGAGAAAAGATGAAGAGTTACCTTTTAAAACTCTAGAAACTGGAAAACCGACGGTATGTCGGAATAACCACGTCAAGTAAAACCGGAATCGTCACAGGTTCGCAACGACCTCTATGGAGTCCACCCGAACAAAACGAACAAAGTTTTTGCCTCCCTAACACTTAGGGATAAATTTCGACAGGTTTGAACACCTTCCAGGGAGATGTCGAAATCCCTCCTGGGATTCCTGAGGGAGTCTGAAATCGACCAGGAGTTCAACCGGGACTTGCAATCGAGCAAGGGAACCTTCAGGGATTTGCCAGGGGGCAAGTAGAACACCAGAAAAATATCGAACAGCTTCTCATAGAGCTTTCTGGGATATGTCGAATTCCAGTGGGGAATCCCTAGGGGTGTTGTCGAAATCTTCAAGAGGAGGAAGAGGGATGATTTGGTTGCTAGCCCTTGTCCCTTTAAATAGTATTCAGAGACTTAATATTAGTTGAATTCCTTAAATCCAAGTTCAACCAAAATTCATAGAATCTAATTCTACTCGAAATTGGTTTATATTAAATATACATTATATTTAATAATATTAAATAAAATATATATATTTAATTATGTAGAATCTTATTCTACATAAAACATGGATTTAAATATACATTATATTTAATCCAAATATATATATTTTTATTATATAGAATCTCATTCTATCTTTACTTGGATTTAAATATATGTTTTTAATTATGTGGAATCTAATTCTCCATAAACTTGGAATTAAATATACATTATATAAATTCCAAATATATATTTAAATTTCTAGAATCTTATTCTATAATATTTAAGTCTCTACATATTTTCCATACTCTAAATAATATTTGATAAATACAATATTTATCCAATATTATTCCCATTTAAGGGAGTTGCCGATTTCCCTTATCCCATAGGGGGTTTTCGGCAACCTCCCTAAAATAGGGAGTATGGTTTCCAATTTTTGTTCGTTTCATTCGAAGGGTGTGACCCTTGTAGGTTCATGCAACGTTAGCAGCAAAACTAGAACTGTTCTAATTTTACAAACAATGAGTGGCATCTAGCAATACATCATTGCTACCTAAGTTGTATGAAGTCATGGTTTGACTTTCCTAATTCCTGAATAAACTTCCTTTATGTATTTCATCCATTTGTTCTTTATATCTTAGATGAAAACAAGTCATGGGTTAGTCACACTTGCGTTGTCCATCTAGTGTTTCTTGATGTCTTGAGTAGATTATGATAAATGAATCTCTATGATATCTCATATCATAATATTCGAGCATGGCCATGCATTTTCTAATCTCACTCAATCAAGTGGCCGAAGATATTTCTCACATTATGTAGGAGGGACAAATCCTTTCATGATCAACCATATTTCACTACATAGGTCATCACGTATCCAATCATCAGTCTTTATAATGTAGTCAGTTACGACACACGTTTGACTACGTCAAAATACGTAAATCTTTATGTTGAAATCATGTTGATCTCAAGTCTGAGGATTATACATATGTTTATCATGAGCAATGTTGTGATTGTCACATAATTACCCAAGAAACATGCTCATAGCGGGTCAATCCAGTATGTTGTTCTCTAACAAATACTTATGTGTTGATTTTGACATCTCTATGTCAATGACAACACTTGTTATCAATCAACCACATATTAGTCTTTATATATTATCACTGTCCATACCCGTAATAATATTCGACTAAGGATCCTATTTAACAATAATCATATTATTTTATGGACATTATTATCCAATGGTTAGTTTGATGCACAGAAACATACCAAATGATAATAATGGCAATGACATTATTTGATAAATCTAGTAAAATAGTTTGTCTATTCAATCATCATATGATTGGTCTTTGGGCATACTCTAACAGCACTGTCATCAAATGTGGATTCTACACGAGGTTAGGCAACAAATCTAAATACGGCATTGGACTAGGAATAACTGTATCTTTTTTCCTGTTGAACCATTCGATCTCTGTCTTGAGTTTCTGTGCTCTTTGCTCCTCTTTGAGAAAAAATTTAATCTTCAACTGGATCCTTGACTTTCAATATTTCAGAAAAAAAAATGTTATGTGATCCCTCAAATTTGCTAAAATCCCCAAGTCCTTTAATTATCACTGAACCATTGATCAACAAGTTTTTTGGCAGAAACTTCAAAATTTGGCGTTACTCAGTCCTTTCTCATCTGTTAATTGGACTATCTTCATCTCAGTATTTTCAAAGTTTCCAGTGCATTCACTTCATTATTTCCTTCTAATATATTAGATTTCTCGCAGATACCTCGGTTATACTGATTTGAACTTGCTCCCATTTTCCTCTTTTTTTACCATTTTTGTCCCTTTTTGGTCTTTTGACTTTCCTCCTTTTTTTCTTCTTTTTTTCTTTCTTCTTTTTTTACAGGAAGAATCATTCAGGTTGGACCCTCATATGAGATGTGATACTCGCTTACTTATAAACATCAGCACTTCCATCTAAAACACTTTTTCCTGCTTCTCTGGTTTCAAGCAAAGCGGTTTCTCGGATTACAAATTGGTTTTAGGACTTGATCAATTCTTTGATCCACGCTACCCAAGCAATCCTCAAAGACCTTCTAAGATTGCTTCTCAAAATATTGGTTTTCAATTTTCACACTATTATCTAAAAAATTATACAATATCAAAATAAAATTATTATTATTATTATTTATTTTTTCCAAAAAAATGATGTTATTTGAGAAAAAAAATGCGATGAATGAAATATAATGCATGAATGCGCGAGGTATCGATTTCAAGGACTAGTTCTTTAGAGCAACATCCATTAGCCAAAAGGTCGAATACAAGAAAAATGAGAAATAGACAATCTCATTACAGAAATCAACTTGCCCTCGTCTCTAGGCTAACCACTTCATTCTGCTTCCGAGTCAGCGTATGTTCTATCTTGGTGTTGATGCCAAAGTTTGTTACAGGTTCATGGCTTCTGCACGAATCGGGGAACTCTCCGCATGGCTTCTGAACTTGATCATTTCATGATTCTACCTTTGGATAATCTGGATAGCCACTTCAAACTCCGCTTTTAGTACCTTATTCTTCATTTATAGCGCCCTTCTGAAACTTCCGAACTAATCTTTCGAATGTTGTACAACACTTTTCAATTATGTCATCCTCTTTTTCAGCTCTTTATCTTCTAGTTAAAGATTGACTTTTCCTCGTTATTGCACCTTTTTAATAATTTTCTCTAGCTTTGGAACTCGTGATGATAATTCTAAATTCAAAGCTTGCTCTCCTTTTAATTTTTGTTCGATCCGGTTGTTCAAATCCACTAATTCCTGAAAGGTGTTTTGTAAAGTGCATTATTGTGTTGTTTCCTTAGAGCATTTCTCACTAAGCACATGTGCTTACGCTCTCTTTCTTGAACCAATAATGCAGAGAATTGAAGTGCTTAAAGGGCAGCAACGAGGCTAAGAATCCAAGGAAAGACTAAGCTCATGTATGGTGACTATTTTTACAACATTATTAGTTTTTGGTATTTGGCAATGGGAACCTAGGTTGTGTTTTGGGAGATGTTTTGGACTCCCTGAGTTTGGTATGATGCCTATGATGTTTGGGATTGTATATGGTCATTATATTGCTTGTTTTGATGACTTGATGCTTGGATGGTTTTCAACATTAGGTTGCATGCCTTTAGACTTGCGAATTGTTTTAATTGATGCCATGAATATGATTTTTTGATGCAAATATGTTCCTTTTATGCATGATGACTTGTTGGCATGAGTAGGTGGTCATAGGGGTTTGTTGGATGGGTCGAATGTGTGTTAAACCAGATAATTTCTGCAATTCTGGGCAGCCCGTATCGGAACGGGTACTACCGTTTCGAAACAGGGGTCTGAAATGGCCTTGGTGTTTCGAAACGGGTAGAGTCGTTCCGAAACACTTTTGCTACTGCCAAGCCCTGTTTCGGAACAGGTTTCGAAACGGTCCCGCGTTTCGGAACGGTCAACCCCCGTTCCGAAACACTTGACCGTTGGGCACTGAATTATATGGTTTTATGTTTTGGAATCTTCACGTTTTAGTCCTGAACTTCGTTTATGCAATTGCTTGAGTTTGAGATGTCCGTTTGAGGTGAAATTTGGCAGAGAAGCATGAAACAAGACTAATTTCATAATGGTAACTTAAAAATTGGTGAAGTCCTCTTAATTTCCAGAATTTACAATTTGGTCCCTAAATTCGTATGTTGTGCAATTGAGTACCTTTTTGCTTTCCGATTGCTGTGATTTTTTAGTATGCTTATCTCAAGAGTACGCTTAGGATTAAAATGCATTTAGACAAGATCTAAAAGAAAAAAAAAGGTTGTTAATCAAGGTTGACTTTCGGGTTGACTTTAGTTTTCCCCGTGTAATCTTCGTAGTTCGGGTCAACCGTCTAGGCCGGGCTAAGGGGGTTACATTTTAATTGTTAAACATATTCCATTTCGAATGGGAATATCCTTTTGTAAGAAAATACATTTTGGACGAATATAAGTTTTAAAACGTCCAAATGCATTAGGACACTTCAATTTATATTCAAAATGTATCTTAACACAAAAGGTTTTGTGCATGTCCAATTATTGTCTTGTCATTTTTAAGTAAATCCTAATTAAGGCTCCATTAATTAATTAATTAATTAAGATTCTATGAATATTATTAATTTTTGGGCTTTTATGGTAACACCCAAATAATTGGACACTACACATATTAGGCCCAAAAGTAATAATATTCCTAACTTTAGTGCCACTAATTGCTTAATCCTATTTTCAATTTTATTTAAACTAACTATATATGATTTCCATTTTCTAAGTTTAAATGAAACATTTAATCTTTTACTTAAATATTCCCTTAATTAACACCACATTATAATGTGATACTAATTAACTTAGAATATTTGAGTTTTATTCAACATTCATTTACTTGTCTACAATGTCTTTTCCTATTGAATTAATTAGATTTAATTAGAGAATCTAATCTTAAAAGGCTCTAATCTTATTTTACTAAATGAATTAAGTTCTCCTAATCTAGTATACTATATGATTATTTAAAAACATGCATACAACATACATAAAAGTAATTAAATTAATTAACAATTGAAAGAAATGACTAAATTGAACTAAAATAGATCTTAATTTTTGAGTTGTATTGAAATTAGTGGTCAGATTGCAATACAACCCAAAACTTCAGGGACCAAAACTGTAATTAGCCCAAGTGTTGTCAAATCTCGTGGATCCTTGCCCGACCCAGCTTTTCCCCTCATTTTTCATTTCCCTTCTCTCATTAGGTCGAATCCCTCTGTCTTATCTCTACCTAACACCCAAATTCACATGACAATCCTCATTTTAGATCAAAATGCTCGTTCTTCACTAAAATCAAGTCGTGTTCTTCATTTTTCCTTGTATAATCCACACAAACACACAAAAAAACCCTTTCATTTCGTGTTCTTAAAGATCAAAGTTATAATTCCACATGATTTCAAACTCATTTCTTCCCCATTTCCCATTTTGATTCGCGACCACTGCCCTAACCTTTTTCGACGTGTTTACTGGGCGCCGCAAGCGGTGTTGGTCACTGTCGGTCCTTTTCGGTCATCTTCTTCCTCTTTTCGGTCATCTCTGTAACTTCAGCCACCATCGACCAAACTTCGGTCGTCGTCCTGCGAACTTCGACCTCTATGCGAGTCGGTGCCGGCCGTCGCTCGACGGAACCCTAACCCTAAAATTTTCCTCAAATTCCATTTTTGAACCTAAAAATCCTAAATCTAACCCGGATTCGTCAGAATCCTCCCATCTCCGACTGTCCTATGTCTAATCTACCTAGAACTGAGACCTTAACCACTCATTTTCAACTCCAGCCATTTCCGAAATCACTCCAGACACAACAATCTAAGCTCTAACCGCCGCAAATGAACTTTCCGACTGCCTCTCTTATTTTCAGTTTCATTTTTCTTTTCATTTTGAACTAACATTTACATTTTTTTTGCAGGAATCAAAAAGATCGAAAAGATTATACCTTGGTGACGGTGGCTATGGCATTTTCGGCAACTTTTAGATGTCCGTTCATTGCTTCGGTGTCCGTTGGAATCTCCGACGTTTCAATTTTCCAAGGACAGTTCAGATACGAGCGGCGATTCACCTTCTCCGACGACCGCTCCTCTTTCCGGCGGTGTTCAACCTCCTCTGATGACCGCTGGCCTTCAAGACGGTTCGGTTTCCCGAGGAAGGTGTTTCCTCTCTCCTCCTTTATTATTATTATTATTATTATTATTATTATTATTATTATTATTATTATTATTATTATTATTATTATTATTATTATTATTATTATTATTATTATTATTATTATTATTTAATGGACCTTAATTAGTGATGATTAATGATAGTTAATGCCTTTGACACGCTCTTTCATGCTATTTATAGGTGTTACTATGCTGATATCAGCGTGCCAACTGGATCCAGCTGATAGGGAGAGGAAAACCACAACCCGTGGCTATTAATTTTGTCCAATGAACGGACGCCACGTGGCAGTTTTGGGCGGAATTTTGTATCTCATATCAAATGTTTGTTTATTTAGGGTTATATGGAGGGTAAAGTAGGCGAGAAATATATGTAAATTGGGGCTTGTAATGGGCTTCGAGTATTCATATATAATTGGTACATTTAACTATTTGTTACGGACTAGATTTAGGATTTATTTATTTATTTATTTACTATTTATTTGTTTATTTTTTGTTTTATTTATAGAGAAAATATAGTATATAGGTATACCCGGACAAAATATGGGTATTACAGGTAGATTTTTTGATGATGTGAATGTTTGGATCGTGATTGTTATTGATTTTTAATAGTGTGGATACTAGACGACGAATACTATCCAGTGGCGTTCTTAAAAGATGATTCACGAATGTGCAAATTTGGGAATTGGGGATCGAGAGGGGGCAACGGAGGGCATGGATATCAATTAAAGGTATACCGTTGCATGCGTGGTCTCGAGGGACATTTAAAAATGTGGCAGCTTTATAGGGAACGATGGTGAGATGTGATGATGCGATTGTGGAGCCTAACTCCTTTGAAAGGGGACAAATATTGATTGAAACTGAGCAATTTGAGCACATTGAGGAGATAATATAAGTTCAAGTGCAAGCGATGACATATAGGGTACGTGTAACAGAATTTGAGCCATTGGTGGAATCACAATTGTGTGCTAGTTGTGAAAAAATCTATGGTTCAGAGGAGGACAGTGAGGATTCGAATTCGTAAGTGGAGTTGGATGATTTGGAGGTAGACATGGCAAGTCAGGGTAGAAGAAAGGATGTACATCCGACTGAGTTGGATGATGTGGACAATCAGAAAGCTGGTGAGGGTAATGATAACTCTATTAAGGAAACGGAGAGTGATCATAAGGTTCATCAAGATGAACGAACAAGCTGTAATGTTAGGTGGGAATGCATCTCTGGAGAATAGAGGTTTTGCAAGGAATGTGGGGATGGAAACAGTAATAGATGTGGTTGATGGGGAGCTGGATAGTCCAAGAGGGACAGCAGCGATGGTGTTAATAGAGTGTTCGGTGGTGTTTTCAACATCATATAAGGGGTTGGATGGAGATGAGGGAGTGGAGGTAAATATTCAAAATCGTTTCGAGACTGCGAAAGTGCAACGAGTTGTTGTCACAGATTATTATGACACAGTGGTGGATGTAGGAAATGAGGGAGCACGTGGACCAAGTAATGAGGCTTCAGGATTAGATTTTGTTGTGAATAAGGATTCTACTCAAATTGAAATTCCAAGTGATAAAGGGGAATATGTGTTGGTTGAGGATAAGGCATATGATTTAACCAAGAATAAAAATAGAGGAAGGGGAAGACCGAGCAAAAACAAAGGAATTAAGTGAGGTAAAGAGCCGCGTGTATTAGAAGGTTCAGAGATAGAACAGTATAGATTGGCTGTGTTGAGAGAAGCAGAAGAGACATTACAACTCGGACAATTTATAGGAGCAAGTACGATCGGTAACGAAGAAGCCATAAT
Source organism: Hibiscus trionum (assembly GCA_030270665.1). NCBI lineage: Eukaryota > Viridiplantae > Streptophyta > Magnoliopsida > Malvales > Malvaceae > Hibiscus > Hibiscus trionum. Next base: position 28,835,066 of record BSYR01000020.1, on the reverse strand, counting down.
TAAAAGTATTGCTGGAATTATTGAAGGGAGGAATCGCGAGTGTTAGTCGCGATGAAGGTGCTGTCTTGGAATATCTGAGGGCTAAGAGCATGGTCAAAAAAGAAGACATTACGAGGGTTAGTGAGACAGCACCGTTTTAAGATGTCCCTCATTTAGGAATCAAAATTGGAGTCTATATCCAAAGGCATGGTTCATAAGATGTGGCATTCGGATAAATTTAAATTTGTTTATGCTTCTTCGCGAGGGCAATCAGGGAGTCTTGTTGTGGTATCGGAGGAAGGGAGTTTTGATCTATTGGAGACAATTGTGAAATCGAATTATATTTTGTTACGTGGCCAATGGGTACATGATATATGGGATTGCAATATGGGGGCTATTTACGCGCCATGTGAGATCTCTGCACAAGCCATTTTATGGAGGGATTTATAGGAGGATATGCTACGATGGGATGGACCGTGGTGTCTAGGGGGTGACTTCAACTCGGTCTATAAAAAAGGGGAACGACAAGGTTGTGTAACTGATCCAAGGGGCATGGCGCCATTTAATAGTTTCATTGAGAATTTGGAGTTGGTTGATATGTCGTTGCAAGGTAAAGGCTTTACATGGTTTGGTTTGGTTTGGGAAATAAATGTAGCAGGTTGGATAGATTTTTACTATCTAGTGAGTGGATGATTCAGTTTTCAGGACTGGTACATACAAGTTTGGCGCGTGGTTTGTCAGATCATTCACCAATTAGCTTGTCTTTGGAGCATAAAGATTGGGGACCACGCCTTTTTCGTTTTTTTAATTGTTGGTTGGAATAAAAGGGACATGTCAAGCGTATGGAGAACGAATGGGCGCGGTTATCCAAGGGTGAGAATGAGTTGAGTTTCATGGATAATCTGCGGGTTTTTCATTGTTTTTTGCGTGGTTGGAACCATAAGGAGTTTGGCATTGTTGACGATCAGATTGAGGTGACAACAAAATTAATCGAGGGGTTGGATATGCGAGTGTCAAGAGGCGTTATCGTTGAAAATGGTGATGAGGAGAGGTAGTCCTTTATGGGGAAATTATGGAATATGTGTCAAACAAGGGATATGATTTGGCGACAGAATTCGCGCTCTTTATGGTTGCGGGTTGGGGATCAGAATACTAATTATTTCCATAGAGCTGCAATAATTAGAGGCATGTTGAATCAATTGTGGGGATTGTCCATTAATGGATCTTGGGTGGAGGATCTAGAACGTCTAAAAAATCATGTTTTTAAAGCATTTTGCTGCCATTTTGCAAAATCGCAACGGCGATGTGTGTTGGATGCTACGCTAAATTTCCAGTGTCTATTATCGGAGCAAGCTAATGGGCTGACGGTGGCTTTTTCGGAAGAGGAGGTAAAGGGGGCAATTTGGAGTTGTAACGGAGCTAAGGCTCCCAGTCCAGATGGGTACATTTATTTAATTTTATAAGAAGGGGTGGGATTTTTTAAAATATGATATCATGAGTGTGCTGTATGAATTTTACTCGACTAGTTCTTTGCATCGTGGCCTAAATTCATCATTCATTATGCTGGTCCCTAAGAAAGACAATCCAGCTGTAATTGGTGATTTTCGCCATATTTTCCTGATAAATTCGGTGTATAAAATCCTTACGGAAGTCCTAGCGAGGAGATTTCAGCGAGTTATTGGGCATTTGATTAGTGACATGCAGATGGCATTTATCAAAGGTCGACAAATTATAGATGGGGTGCTATTGGTGAATAAGGTAGTACATTCACTCAAACATGATCGATATAGTGAGGGAAGGGTGATTGTGAAGCTCGATTTTGCTAAGGCGTATGATTGTGTGGACTGGGATTGCTTAGAGTTTGTGTTGTTGCAGATGGGTTATGGTGAACGTTGGGTACAATGGATGGCAATATGCGTTCGCACGGCTAGGCTTGCAGTATTGGTGAATGGTAGCGCTACTCGTGAGTTTGGGATGGGGTGTGGCTTACGGCAAGGTGACCCATTGTCACCTCTTCTTTTTGTTGTCATAGCTGAGGTGTTCATCAATTCATGCGAAATCCTGAGGGGTTGGGCTTGGTTGAAGGTGTGAGTGTTGTTTTCGATTTTCGTATGTCGCATTTACAGTTTGCAGATGATACGATAATTTTTCTCCCTAGTAAAGTAGAAGTGGCGAGAAATTTGAAGATGTTGTTAACATACTTTTAGTTTGTGTCGGGACTTAAGGTTAATTTTGGTAAGACTTTATTATATGGAATTGGTGTTGCGAATTCAGTATTGTCAGAAATGGCTTCGGTGTTGGGTTGTTCACGTGATGAATTGCCATTTCAATATTTAGGCATGCTTGTTGGTGTGAATCCGAAAGCACATAGTATGTGGGAACCTTTATTGCATAGATTTCGCGTTTGCTTGGCAGGTTGGAAAATAAGTTCTTTGTCGTTTGCGGCACGATTGGTGCTAGTAAATTTCGTGTCGTCTGCATTGTCGACATATTACATGGTCGTTGTTTTCTCTATTCCTAAAGGCTTGGTGGCAAAAATAGATAGAATCCGTCGTCAATTTTTGTAGGGAGAAAAGGATGGGAAACGACATATGAGTCGTGTGGGTTGGGCGAAAGTGTGTCGTCTAAAATACTTGGGGGTTGGGCGTGGTTGATTTGCGCATGCGAAATGTTGCCTTGCTCTCTAAATGGGCGTGGCAATTCGCGACGGAGGATGGTTCCTTGTGGAAGTCTTTAATCATAGAAAAATACGGTAAAGCGATGCTCAAGTGGCGTTTTAATGTTAGGGGTAAGAAACGAATGTCAGTTGTTTGGAGGAAAATAGTTGAGGTGCAAGATGAAGAGGTTGTCCAATGATTCATGGGATTACATTGTTTTTCGTGGGAGGTGGGGGTTGGTGTTAACGTATTATTTTGGCATGATGTATGGTGTGCGGATGAGTCGCTTCGAGTGTTATTTTCGCGCTTATATCGAGTGGCATTGAGTAAAACTGCATTGGTAGCTGATTATGTGTAAGAGGGGCTGTTCTCTCATGAAGGTTGGTCACATTTTTTAGTAGGAGTTTGAGAGCTTATTAGCAGCAACAATTTCTGGAGTTAATTACAATTGTTGCGGGTTGTAGTTTGCAGCCAACGATACCGGATCGGCTCATTTGGAGGCCAAATGTGCAGAGCCAATTTTTAGTGAAAGATTTGGTACGGTTGATGAGTTCGTTCAGGGTTGCGGATGAAAGTTTTAGAGCTTTCTCGGTGTGGAGTGTGCAGGTTCCACCTAAAGTACAATGCTTTTTATGGTTTATTTCGTTAAATTGTGTGCTGACGATTGCTATGTTGTTAGAGCGTGGTGTCATATTGCCTAGTGTGGAAGATGTGTGTGTTTGGTGTCAAGGGGGAGGGATGACAGTGATCATATCTTGTATGCTTGTTCTTGGATTAGAAATTTATGGAATCTGTTTTTTGATTGGTGAGGGTGCAATGGATTTTTCCGCGTTCTTTGGACAATTTCTTGGTGCAAGCGGCGGATATGTTTTCCGAGATGATGAAGGATTGGTGGATTGCGGGATGTGTTGCGGGTTTATGGACAGCTTGGTTGGCTCGTAATGAATTGATGTTTCAAAAGAAGAGACATCGTGTTTTGGATTTGTTTTTTATGGTCAAATTGCGGACTTTATATTGGATGAAGGCGACGAATTTGGATGTGTCAATTGTTGAGTCGCAATGGTGGTTATGTCCATGGAAATGCTATAATCCCCAAGGGTGTAGGGGGTTGGTTCGATTCGGGTCGTGTGGCATCCTCCATCGCCAGGGATATTGAAATTTAATGTTGATGGTTCGGTTCGTAGTAAGCCGGGACAAGCTGGTTGTGGTGGGGTGTTGCGAGATACGGATAGTGTTGTGTTAGCTATGTTTTTCGAACCATTGGATGTAATGGATTCGAACGAGGCGAAATTACGGGCTGTGTTGGTGGCATTGGAGATGTTGTTGGAGACAAGATAGAAAGAAGATCATTCGTTTGTGATTGAATCCTATTCGAGAGTAGCTATATCATGGGTTACTCATCGAGAGACGCGACCATGGTGGTTTTGAAAATGTTTTCGCTTGATTGATTTGGCCGTGACAAGATTTTCGTGTGTATGTTTTGTCAATATTTTGAGGGAGGCGAATGGTGTAGCAGATATATTAGCGAAAGGAGGGATTGATCGTGGTGAATGGTTGTGTGTGTGGAAGTAAGGGCTCTCTTGGCTGTGTGCTCATGCTGTTGGCATTTTGCAGTGGTAATGCATGAGTGTTGGTGGGGTTCGGGGAGGGTCCTTGCTGCACATGGGAGGTTTATCTTGTTCACATGTTCTTTGTTTCGGCTTTTCATTCATTTAGATGTACTATTTTCCTTCATTATAGGTTAGGAAGGTTTTTAATGAAATATCTTTATGATCTAGCTTGTATGATTTTTTCTTAATCGAAATTATATTTCTTTGATAAAAAAAATTAAACTATAAAATATATATGTAATATTATTTCTTCCTTGAAGATAAAAAAATATTGTTATTATTATATTAAAATTAAATAAAATTGAGTGGAGAAAGTTTAATAAAATATTAATTTAGACTTTATATTACAACTAAAATTTAGAATATATCAACTTTGGTAAATATTTTATTATATTTTATATTCATCTTGAATTAATATTTTATTATAATTTGAACTATTCAAATTTATTAACGAGCAATAAAATTTCTAAATACTAACTACTTTACATTATTTAAATGAAAAAAAAATTAATATAAATAATAAACAAATTAAATATGTAATCACACGTGCAATGCACAATTTATAAATAAAAATTTAAGAAATTATAAAATATTTTAGAAATTAAAGATGAGTATGTCACATTTTTGTACTTTCTACTGTTTAATCTCCATTGCTTTCATATCTGCAAAATCAACGTAAACATTTGTAATACTTTGATGTTTGTATAATTATTATTTTTTTATAAGAAAAGGGATAATATTATATAGGTACTTAAAAAAAATTCCTAATCCTAATTAGAAGAAAAAGAGTACAAATAATAGTATTTACAGGAATTACGAGACAAGCTCAACCAAAAACAATAACCAAAAAACAAAAGCACAAACAGCTGGAAAATTAAAAAAACCTAAATATCCGAAGCATCATTATGTAGCAAAGACATAACTAGATCAAGGGGAGAAATAAATCGATGACAAATCAGATCATCAAAACGGAGTAATTTTGCCATAAAATCTGCTACTCAATTTCCTTCTCTGTTCACATGCACCACAGAGGTCGATTGTGGCCTTCGCAATAACCCCAGGATTAATGGAATGGGGGAATAAGATGAGTTCTCATCCGTAGAACCATTAATAAGCCGGATCACATCAAGACTATCAGTTTTCATAATCAAATTACGCCCCCCCCCCCCCCCCCCCATCGACCACGCAACTGTATAATTATTAATATTTTTGTTTGATTATTTTATATATATAATATATTTATTTAAGACTTGTTTATTTATTATTTGTTTGATTATTTTATATATAAATAAATAATATATTTCTTTAAGACTTGCTATTTTTTTTTTATTAAAATTAAGACTTGCTAATTTATTATTTGTTCATGAAGGCGAACATATTCATTTAATGTTCACGATTTATGAACATCAAACGAATGAGCACATATACACATAATTTTAAATAAACTAACATGAACACGGATTTAAAATTCTTAACAAACACTATACGTTTTGTCTTATAAAAGACACTATACATTTTGGTGTAAATTATATTTTAAAACTAAATTAACTTAACATTTTCCAAACCTTTCATAATAAGAATCCAACTGACAAATTTACCAAGATATATAATTGATAATAAATTTCAACTTTCTTTAGGGTGAGATTAGGGTTTACAGGTTGAATTTCATACTTATATATTAAAATTGTAAGTGCAACTAACCCTTTATTTTCTAGTGTGGAAACTTCAGTATTTGTAATTTTTTTAAGGTAGATTCCACAGATAAAATGAATGCATGGCAATATGTCGTTATAATTTCTGTTTACATATATCAGAAATTGACCATTGACTAGGACTTACAGTGGAAACGTCGATTATTGCAATATAAATTGCTCACTTGCGTTTCAGAATCCTCACTTTGCCCGAACTAATTTAACCGACGCACACCTGGCTTTGGTTGGTGAGTCTACCAGTAAAGATTTTCTGCATACATAAAATATCAAGCTTGAGATATGTTTAAGCGATGCCAAGCTGTTTTCTACTTGGACCAGTCCCGTTGCTACTAGACAATTTATTTTATATATCGTGTCTAATATATCAGAAAACTGATCCAATCGAAGACAAGCACAAGGGTCCAAAATGTTAGAACTGATAAATATTGTCAGTCAAAGATGTTCCAAGTCTACTGTGTTGGTCAGAATTTATTTAGTAAAAAAACATGGTATAAGTTTAATCTAGAAACCTGAAAGTTCACATTTCTCCTTCCAAGAACTTGCTCATATAATTCACAGTTACAGACAAACTTTGGTTAGATCAAATCTCTTTTAACAACCCCCAGCATATTATATGTTAATCTCAGACCAATGAAATGAAAGCTTACCCTTTTGTTGCTGAAATCCCAGTCATTAGAATAGCTGCTATAAATGAGAGTGAATCAATAACAATGAAACAGGTATAGTCGTATAGAATTGAAAGAAAACGAAACATGTCGACTGTTAAAAAGCTTACCATTTTTGTTTTCCATCTTCTGTTTCTTTTCTTACATCCTTTGATGATTACTTCTTCAGCAAGATCACAGGGGGAAGCCCTTATTCAATGGAAGAACAGTTTGCTTTACTCTCCGACAACTCTCCAATCTTGGTCCCTGCAAAACATTAACAACCTCTGCAACTGGTCTTCAGTTGCCTGTGACAGTTCCGGCTTGGTGTCTGAAATAAAACTGTTGAGTTCAAACATCAGTGGAACGCTCACCGGGTTCGATTTCACGCACTTTACCAATCTCACACGATTTGATGTCAAGAACAACAGTCTGAATGGACCGATACCGGTCGCCATCACTAGCCTGTCCAAACTTGTTCACCTGGATTTGAGCAACAATTCTTTCGATGGCAACATACCGTCAGTGCTTGGACAACTGCCGGAGCTTCGATATCTCAGCCTGTTAAACAACAATCTCAATGGTACAATCCCTTACCAAGTAAGCACTCTTCAAAAATTGTGGTACTTAGACCTTGGCTGGAACAAGTTGGACTCACCTGACTGGTCCAAATTCTTAGCCATGCCATTGTTAAGATACCTCAGTCTAGCAAACAATTCACTTCATTTGGGGTTTCCTGGTTTCATACCAGATTGTCGGAACTTGACTTTCCTCGACTTGTCGGTGAACAATCTGACAGGGCCAATACCAGAGCCAGTTTTCACCAATCTGGGTCAGCTTCAGTATCTCAATCTCTCAAATAATTTGTTCCAGGGACCACTTACACCAAACATTTCCAAGCTTTCCAAGCTCATAAACCTCCATCTAGCAACCAATAAGTTAAATTATTCAATCCCTGAGAGTATAGGGTTCCTTTCTGATCTTGAAACCTTGGAATTGTTTGAAAATTCATTTGAAGGTAAGATTCCATCTTCTTTAGGCCAACTCAGAAAGCTCAAGATACTTGATCTTCATGCCAATGGCTTAAATTCCACAATTCCTTTTGAGCTTGGTTCTTGCTCTAATCTTACTTTTCTGGCCTTGGCTGAGAATCGACTTACTGGGGAACTACCGTTGTCCTTGTCCAATCTCACCAAAATATCAGAGTTGGGATTGTCTGACAATTCCCTTTCCGGTGAGATTCTGCCATCTCTTATCTCTAACTGGACCAACTTGTTCTCGTTGCAACTCCAGTCCAACTCTTTCACTGGAAAGATTCCTCCAGAAATTGGCTTATTGACAAAGCTCAAGCTCCTCTTTCTGTACAACAACAAACTAACCGGATCGATTCCGTTCGAGATAGGCAACTTGAAGAGTCTCATATATTTAATCCTTGCAATAAACAAGCTTTCAGGTCCGATTCCTCTGACGATATGGGGTCTAAAAAACCTGCAAGTCTTGCATCTTTATGAAAATAATCTCCAAGGCACAATTCCAGAAGAGATTGGTAACATGACATCGATCTACTCTTTAGACTTTGCCTCGAACCGACTGTATGGTGAGTTGCCGGAGACCATTTCTCATCTCACTAATTTACAAGGCTTTTCATTGCTTAGCAATAATTTCTCGGGTAGAATTCCTCAGGATTTTGGGAGATACATTCCTCAGTTGGCTTATGTTAAATTTTCCAATAACAGCTTTTCTGGGGAATTGCCTCCTGAATTGTGCAGTGGCTTTGCTCTTTTAGAATTTACTGTTAATGGCAACAACCTCACGGGGTCATTGCCAGCTTGCTTGAGAAACTGCAGAGGATTAATCAGAGTTCGCCTCGATGGGAACCGATTTACCGGTAACATTGCAACTGCATTTGGAGTTCATCCAAACCTTGATTATATTAACTTTAGTGACAATCAATTCATTGGTGAAATCTCTCCAGAGTGGGGAGAATGCAAAATCCTTACCAATCTAGAGATGCAACGGAATCGAATCTCGGGTGAAATACCAGCAGAGCTCGGAAAGTTGATACAGCTGCAGGTGCTAAACTTGGGCTCAAACAAGTTGATTGGGACCATTCCTACTGAGCTTGGAAATCTGAAAAAGTTGTTTAACCTCAATTTGAGCCAGAACCATCTGTTGGGCCCGATACCTCGAAACATCGGTAGTCTGACAGAGCTTCAATATTTAGATTTGTCTGAAAACAGCTTGACCGGAACAACACCAGAAGAGCTTGGGAATTGTAACAAGTTACTGACCTTGAATTTGAACCACAACAATTTATCTGGTGACATTCCAGGTGAGTTAGGGAGCTTGGTTGTTCTTCAGTATTCATTGGGTCTCAGCAGCAATTCATTTTCAGGGAAAATCCCTCCAGAGTTGGGAAGACTTACTTCACTGGAGAATCTTAATCTTTCACACAACAATCTCTCTGGTGAAATCCCATCAATGTTGCTCCAAATGATCAGTCTTAGTTCGTTTGATTTCTCCTACAATGAGCTGACGGGCTTGATTCCGATTGGTGGTCCATTCCAGAATACTTCCCAAGAAGCCTTCACTGGAAACTCGGGATTGTGTGGAAACATCAAGGGACTTCCTCCTTGCAATTCAGTTTCAACTAGAAAGAACTCGAGAATGCGTACCTTGAAGGTTCTTGGCATAGTTCTTCTTGTCTTTGGCATATTAGCATCAATTTTGGCTGCAATTTTCGCATGCCATCACCGAAGAAATCGACATGAGGAGGAAGTAGAAGGTAGAAAGTTCAAACATTCTAAGTCAATATGGATCAAAAAAGATAGCTTGTGTAGATTTGGAGACCTTGTAAAAGCAACAGAGGATTTCAATGAAAAGTACTGCATTGGGAAAGGAGGATCAGGCAGTGTTTACAAAGCATTATTGCCTACGGGTCAAGTAGTTGCAGTTAAAAAACTCCACACATCGGACTCCACGGACATTCAAGTCATCAAACACCAAAGCTTTGAGAATGAAATCCTTATGCTAACAGAAGTTAGGCATCGAAACATCATCAAGCTACACGGGTTTTGTTCTCATAGGGGACTCATGTACTTGGTTTATGAGTACATAGAGAAAGGAAGTTTGAGAAGTGTGTTGTATGGAGAAGAAGGGGAAGTTGAGCTTGGCTGGGCTAAAAGGGTGCAGCTTGTGCAAGGATTGGCTCATGCGATTGCTTACTTGCATCATGATCGTTCTCCGCCGATCATACACCGAGACATATCTTTGAGTAACGTTTTGTTGGAAGCTGGATTTGAGCCAAAGCTTTCAGATTTCGGGACTGCAAGATTGTTGGATCCGAATTCATCCAACTGGACCGCTGTTATTGGATCCTATGGCTACATGGCACCAGGTTAGCAATATAATTTCAGCATTCCTATTTCACATAACTGTTTGATTCACACAACATGAAAGCTTAAAGTTTTGTTCTTTTGTTTGCCTGGAATGTTTAGAGTTGGCACTCACCATGCAGCTGACGGATAAATGTGATGTTTATAGCTTTGGAGTGGTGGCATTAGAGGTTATGATGGGAAGGCATCCAGGGGAACTCTTGAATCCCTTATCATCTTCATCAACATTTTCATCTGAAAATAAAGAAACGTTTTTGAAGGATGTGCTAGACCAACGACTCCCGTCTCCCACTGGCAAAATAGCAGAGGAAGTTGTATTTGTTGTCAGTATAGGCTTGGCGTGCACAAATATCGTGGCCGAGTCGAGACCCACCATGAGATTTGTGGCACAAGAACTATCAGCAAGAATACAAGCCTGCCTGAGTGAACCGTTGGGAGGTATAACAGTTAGCAAGTTAACTGGATATCAGAAGTAGAATTAAGTAAACCTAACGAGAAGGCTAAAAATTGCAGTGAGAAATTTAATGGCAAACTCCAAATCCCATTTCACATAGGGAGATGAACTTTGCTTCTAAACGTTTGTACATAATCAATAAGTTGAATTGTCAGGTTCCAGTTCCAGAAGAAATTAGCAGCAACAGTTCTACGGGGCCTTAAAGGTTTGGCACCAGTCATAACTGGTTTAACTGTTAAACCCTTTTTTGTTAGTAAATACCAACTTTATAATTGCAACCATGTTCGTCTTTTGGCTGATAATTGTTCCGCTTGTCCAGTCTATATATTATAGGAGTCCGGACGGATTCCTGCAGATGAAGGGGCTAAGTTGCTTCTACATAAGCAGAAAAAGATTGATGGAAGCATGACAAAACGGTATCAAATTGTTATATCATGAAAGATGTTTGAAAAATAGGGTTTGATTAAAACCTCTCAATACATGTTAAAAGGGAAATAAAAATTGAATCCTAATATCAAAACTACAATGGAAAACGAAACCGTGGAAATCTTTCAGAGTTCAGACAATAGCATTGGCAGCACTTGCAATTCTAGACCACAGATCAGCACACTCCTTTCTAATGGGACCAATGATAGCAGATCCTGGAATACAGCAAATCAAAGATCCCAAATAAGTTTCAAGACATCAAATCCAAGAACATATCACCTTCTACCACAAAACTGCAAATCAATATAAATGCGTTGATGGAACATATCACCTTTTCAAGTTATCTTTTGGGAAACAGTAACTGACATTGCTCAAGTTCTATGTGAACTTAAGGAGCAGAAATTAGATTCCTTATAGTGAATGATCACAGTCACATATGTTAACTTGATTTCACATCTGACATTGCAAGAGCAAGTAAACAAGAGTTTCATTTGAACATAGCTCCAAGCAACATGAACAACTAAACTTCAGCATTTAACCCCACAATTATTCTAATTGGATAAGACGAAATAGAATGAAGAAGATGAGTTAGTTAGTTTACCTTTCATTCCTCCCTTGGGATTGACAATGACACTAGCATTATCTGCAAACAGATGACGAATCAAAGATATAAACTTTAAAGAAAAAAGGAACTGTTTGGACCTTCGCCGTCCTTTCTACGCCAAGGTTTGCGCTGTCAACACCTTCTTCCTCAAATCAGGGCCATGACCATGTCGCCGATGGGAGCCTGTTGAGACGCCCTTTGATTCCTTTCACTGAAATGATGTAGAGGTTCTTGGCTAGCGACATCCTGAACTTGTTCCCCGCACTACCTCCCCTTCCTATTGCAAATTACAAGAAGGGGAAAATGGTGAGAAAACTGTGGTTTCTGTTTGGCGAGCTGGAAAATACGTTACCTCGCTTCGACATTTTGGATCTGCTCTGCTTTGCTCCTCCGTTTACCTACGAGGGTTGGGTCTATCGTTATGTATATGCGGGACTAAGGTTTTGACTTTTCTTGACTCAAAAGTAGAATGCAGTGTTCAAACACAACTTATCCACACACAAAAAGTAGAATGCAGTGTTTTATTCGAAAGTAATGCAAAAAAAAGGATACGAATTTACAATTTCACCCTTCATCTCCCTCTAAAATTGATGAAGATAGACATTAAACAGTTGAACGGAACATTAAAAAACGAACCCAGCAATGCAGTGCATTTCACTCCCCGGTTGTCACCTCCGGCTGCACGCGCCACCCAAAACTTCCTTCAAATCCGCATGCCACGTCAGCCCTAGGATGTCCCTTAACGACAACAGTAAAACCAGCAGCAGCAACAATGCTCTCAATCTAATCAACAACATTTCCAAGCTCCTCTGGGGTCCCTCCCTCCCTCCAGGGCTCCTAATCTCCACCGCCCGTACAGCGTGGACATCCACGTGGAAGCTCATGATGTCCCAATTGGCTCCCTCCGATCCCTCCGGCGGCTACACCAGGCCTCCCTCCAAGTTCCGACTCTCCCGCCAAATCCCAACATCCACCACCAAACTCCACCTCTACGTGGGCCTACCGTGCCCATGGGCCCACCGCACCCTAGTTGTCCGGGCACTCAAAGGCCTCGAAGAAGCCATCCCCGTCTCCATCGCAGCCCCCGGCCTCGACGGCTCTTGGGAATTCAAAGATATCCCCTACGGAGACAAAAGTAAAGACGGGGATACCCTTGTTCCAACCAGGGACAAGATTAACGGATGCCGGAACTTGAAGGAGGTTTATCGGCTGAGAAAAGGCGGGTACGAGGGGCGGGCCACGGTGCCAATGCTGTGGGATGTGGAACAGAAAGAGGTAATCTGCAACGAGAGTTACGATATCATTGAGTTGTTCAATTCGGGTCTAAACGGGCTGGCCCAGAACCCGGAATTGGATCTCTCACCCGTGGAGCTAAAAGGGGAGATGGAAGAGTGGAATGGGGTAATTTACCCCAATGTTAACAATGGTGTTTACAGGTAAAAACCAGAGTCTTGAATCATTTATCATTGAGTGGAGAATGGAGATGACATTAAAAGCATATTGCAGATGTGGATTTGCTCAAAGTCAGGAAGCATATGATGTTGCAGTGAATGGTTTGTTTAGTAGTTTGGATAAGATGGATGATCATTTGGGTGGATCGAGGTACCTGTGTGGAGACAGATTGACTCTTGCGGATGTTTGTCTGTTTACGACATTGATTAGGTTTGATGTTGTCTACAATGTTCTGTTCAAATGCACGAAGAAGAAGCTGCTCGAGTACCCAAATCTTCATGCCTACCTGCGCGATATTTATCAGGTACCAAGTCTATAACTTGTTTACATAATTGCTGCAAATCATCTGCATTAGACCATTCTGATGACTACACTAATCCGAATTGATTCGAACTTCCAAGTCGAAAGGATCTGAATAAATAACTCTCTAGTGAAGCAGTTGCCATCAGGCAATTAAGCTAAAACCCATAGTTGAGCTATGAAAAATAGAGCATCCTAAAATGTGCAGTGTAAAATCTTGTTTACCAGATTCCAAAGGTTGCTGCGACTTGCAATTTTCCGGCAATTATGGACGGTTATTACGGGATACTTTTTCCATTGAATCCTGGAAGCATTCGACCTGTTGTGCCCTCTGGCTGCGACCATGAATTCCTCTCCAGACCTCACAACAGGGAGTCAATGTCAGCGGTGCAGTACGTTTCGTAAATGGAGTCCTAAGACTGTAAATATATATATTCATCCAAGGAGAAATTATGTGAAACCTTCCATCACAAAGTTAAAGTTATTTGTTCTGTTTTGCCCACCCCTAATTCATATTCATATATAGCTTAACCATAACTGTAATGAAAGCAAAACCTGAATCATGCAAATTAAGTGAATGATGCTCAACTAATGTAGCTAGAGAGAATTCAACTGATCAACCTGCTTACAGAGTTACAGTTACACTATCTATGGCAACTTCTTGATGTAATCAAAGTGTATTACTAATGTCACAAAAACAGATTCACACGCAAATGAGCTGACGGAGGCGGAGGAGAGGACCAAGGTGATTGGTGGCGGTTCATTCCGTTGATTTGGTGAGAGGAGTGAGGAAGATGGAGTGGGTGTAAGAAGGGTGTTTTGGAGTTAGCTTGCTCCCTGTATTTAACTATTTATAACCCATGTACTGTTATTGAAGCCTAGTAACAGCTCCCAATCCATGGGTTCTTCATTATGGTCACGTAGGTGAGATGCTGTCCGTGTTTGTTCTCTAAACCTCCGGTCTCCTTATTACAAGAGACGTTGTGGAAGTCGCCAAATGTGAAGGTGTTTGAGAGCCATTTCTAAAATTTCAAAGCGACGAATGTTAGAGCCAAATCATAAATTAATATAAAATTTAACTTAGAATCTATCATGTTAAATCATAAGAACAATAAACCGGAAGCGGAAGCGTACCTGAATTAATCGATAGATTGAAAACCTTGAATTTTCATGTTGAAATCCAAATCTTTGGCATTGATCTTCCAAGAAGATATGTTTATCTCTTGAAGTAAAACTCTCTGACGGGGAAGGAGAGAAAAACAAGTTAACCTATTTCTTGGGGACCACTACTCTTTATATAGTTGATTATTAAATCAACTATTAAATATTTATAATTATGCCCCTCATTGAATTATAAATATATCTTATGGTATCTACACTTTTATTTTCATGACACTTTAATACCTATGACACGCCTAACATAATTGGTCACTTAATTTTATGTCATACTTTATAATAGCAACATACATTTTACATGTGTCCACAATTACGAATTTTAATCCAACAATCTCCCACTTTGGCAACATATGTTTCCTAATAAATGTATAACCTTATGAGCTCAAAATTTTGCTATTATATAATAGGTATTCTATAACAATCTCGTACATCAACTATATCCATATAGGATCAAAGCGGTCTTCGCTATATCAATCATGAATTGACCCATCAATGGTCACATATACAAATATAATCAAATGACATAGATCAATCATGGATGCGTAGCATGGAAAATTACATGAAATGTGAACCGAAAATGTCTATTTCCAACTGGTCCTCCTAAACCTTAGTGAGATCAACTTTACTGAATTCAGAGTGTGCATAAACCAAAAGAACTTTATTTCTGAAGAAAATAATCTTAAAATATCTTTAAACTAAAGTAACCGAAATTGTGTCTAAAACGAATGAGCATTTTTCAAAATTACAAACTCCCACAAAAACTAAATATCCTTAAATAACATTACACCCACATGAGTAGTGTGCTCATGAAAGACCTAGGGTGACAGTTTCTTAATATGCACGCAATTATGGAGTTTGTACCAACATGCTCTATAGACACACAGCCACTCTGAATTTTCTTTAACAACTAGTAACTTAATATTTATGTGCTTCAAATTTGAAGTGTTCCTATTGTTTATAGAATAAATGAGTGCATATTTATTATCCAAAAATAATTAAAGTGGTCTTTTTATTCAATCTACAATTAGCAGCTCAAGTGACAAAATTCTTTTGCAACAATATTCTATTATGTTGAGTTGTGTGGAGATCGATTCGTTCAACCGATGTTGCTCACCAAGTGGTGGAGAGGTGAATTTTTGGGTGGAAGGGTTGTGGAAGCTAAAAAGAAATGTGACACAATGATTTATAGTGGTTCAATCTTCTAACCAAGGTCTACATCCACTACCTTAGCTCCCCACTAAGGATTTCACAATCAATCCACTGTTGATTCGTCCCCTTTTCCAGGCTTAGGAGGTAACCCTTACAAACGATCAAGCTTCTACCCAAAGCCTTAATCAAAACCCTCTTTTACAAAGAGATAAACAAAGCAAACTTAAACCCTCTAATAGGTGTTTGTTTGCACAATTAAGCACTCACCCAAAACCTAAAACACTTGAGCAAATTTGACAATTTTGGCTCACTAGTGTTTGTCTATACAAGAAATGACAAATTAAGCACTAAGACAATTTCTTGATCATTTGATGTTTGACAATATGAGCATTAGCCTTCTCTTGATGCTTGGAGGTCCCTGTTATACTCCCAAATGAGTTTGTAGCCGTTACTAGCCGTTGGGATCAATTTGGAGCCGTTAAGGACTTTATTTCCCTTCATAAATGATGTTCTGCAGCTATGGGTATCGATACGCGTGGAACGGTATCGATACGGCCTTCATAAGAACTAGTCGTTGGGCTCTTGCCAGCCTGGGCGTATCGATACGCTTGAGGGCGTATCGGTACGGGTTCACATTTGAATGGCCGTTGGGAAATAGCCGTTGGGGTAGTTGAAATGGGATCGGTACGCTTACCTGGCGTATCGAAACGACCCCACTCCGTATCGATACGGTAAGGGCTTGTATCGATACGGGTTTTGACAGTGGCCAAACTGGGCCAAAAAGGTATCGATACGGGTAAGACCGTATCGGTACGGGTACTTTGAAATTACAAGTTTGGCTATTAAAAACATGAAAAATCTTTGCCAAAAACCTCTTAAAATACCTCAAACATAATTTCAAGTTGTTTGGACTTAAAAACAAGTTTTAAATTCTTTTCAAATTAGTCCAAAACATTTTTCAATTATTATATCAAAACATTAGTTCTACAATCTCCCCCTTTTTGATATAATAAAACTAACTTGAAAAATTGTTTGGGATTCTCCCCCTTTAACTTTAAAAATGTGAATAAGAGATTAAGGATATGAAATCAATTAAGGCTCCCCCTTATTCATTTGAAAATTCAATTTTTCAAACCATTTCTCCCCTTTTTGTTATATCAAAAAGAATTTAAAACATTAAGTTTAAAATAACAATAGAGGTAAAAACTTTGACACAAATAAGAATTTGGTTTAAAAGATGGCTCCCCCTTACTCAAAGCATCATCAAAAGTGTTAGTCCATCATATATGATCATTTAGTTGACATAAAAGAAAATAAAACAAATAAAATCAAAAGCAACTAGATTTTTACCAACACTTGAACCCAAGGGAGGATGTGAAGCCTTCCTTCTTCAAGTGTTCTTCCTTGTGTGCATGGAGCTCCCCCTCAATGTTTGACTTGTTGAACATCTTCATCACACCTAGCAAAAGACAATCAAGTGACTTTTGTAATCCAAATTGCTTTGGATCCATAAACGTTAGTAGCACAAATTTTAGTCCCCTTAGGAATCCATTTTTCAATGGCATCCTTTTTAATTGAAGTACTAAGTCCTTTTGAGACCCAAACACTTCTAAAACATTTACCTTTTATGAATCTAGGGGCACTAGATTGTCTAACATAGAAATTTGATTTTCCAAAATTGTTTTTCATTTCTAGCTCTTTGGAAATCAAATCATTTTCTTCTTGAACCTTTTGAAGCAATTTTTGTAAATCAAAACATTTTAATTCAAACTCTTCAAGTTTTGCTTCAAGTTCAAGTTTGGTTTTAGAAAGCAAATCATTTTAAATTTTTAACTTTGAAATCAATTTATTGTTTTTCAAAATGTGGCTTTTAAAGTCTAAAACCAAATCATCATAGGCATCTTGTAATTCATCAAAAGAGTAAGAACATGAAGTAGATGAATTAGAAGTTACCCTTGAATCTTCTTCGATGGCCATAAGGCAAAGGTTGGCTTGTTCATCATCGGTGGAGTCCTCATCACTCCAAGTAGCCACATGTGTCTTCTTCTTATGGCTTGAAGTGCTTGCCCTCTCCTTTCTCTTGGGTTCTCGTTCAAGCTCTCTCAAAGCTTTCTTCATGAACGGGGCACACTTCTTGAAGAGATGAACTATCTCTTCACCTTCATCCTCCTCTTCACTTGAGTAGACATGATGGCAAGTGGAGGACTTGAGAGCCATGGCACTAGCATTGATGCCAAGCCCTTTGATTTTCTTCTCTCTCATAGCTCTAATTTCTTCCCTCTTCTTCTCATCCTCTTTGTTCTTCTTCATGATTTGATGAGTAAGGAGTGACCCCATGAGTTCATCAAGCTTCAAGGTCTTCAAATTTTTGGATTCGATGATGGCGGTCCTCTTTGAGTCCCATGACTCGGGAAGTGAGTAGATGAGCTTTCGGACAAGCTTTTCTTCCGGGATGGCTTCTCCATAACCTTTAAGACCATTTGTGATGGTGGAGAACCTATCAAACATCTTCTCGATGTTCTCTTCCGGATCCATCTTGAAGTTCTCATACTCTAAGGTTAGGAGCCCAATCTTGGTCTCCTTGACTTCATCGGTCCCCTCGTATGTGACTTCAAGCTTGTCTCATACCTCCTTGGCACTCTCACAAGAAGACATCTTCTCATAGATGGATGGACAAAATGCACAAAATAGAATGTGCAAGGCTTTTCAATTTAGCTTCATCTTCTTGCGATCGTCGGCACTCCACTCCGCTTTACTTCTTTGAGGCACGAACGGACCATCTTCAACTACATCCCATAGCTTGTAATCTCTAGATTTGATGAAGAACTTCATCTTTGTCTTCCAATGGGCATAGTGGGTTCCGTCAAAGAAAGGCGGTTTGTCGATAGATTGTGCCATTTGAGCCGGTTGATGAAATAGTGATCGAGCTTGCCGGATCTTCTCAATAGGATGTGAATCCCCTTCGATTGAGCCAAGCTCTGATACCAATTGTTGAGTTGTGTGGAGCTCGATTCGTTCAACCGATGTTGCTCACCAAGTGGTGGGGAGGTGGATTTTTGGGTGGAAGGGTTGTGGAAGCTAAAAAGAAATGTGACACAATGATTTATAGTGGTTCAATCTTCTAACCAAGGTCTACATCCACTACCTTAGCTCCCCACTAAGGATTTCACAATCAATCCACTATTGATTCGTCCTATTTTCTAGGCTTAGGAGGTAACCCTTACAAACGATCAAGCTTCTACCCAAAGCCTTGATCAAAACCCTCTTTTACAAAGAGATAAACAAAGCAAACTTAAACCCTCTAATAGGTGTTTGTTTGCACAATTAAGCACTCACCCAAAACCTAAAACACTTGAGCAAATTTGACAATTTTGGCTCACTAGTGTTTGTCTATACAAGAAATGACAAATTAAGCACTAAGACAATTTCTTGATCATTTGATGTTTGACAATATGAGCATTAGCCTTCTCTTGATGCTTGGAGGTCCCTGTTATACTCCCAAATGAGTTTGTAGCCGTTACTAGCCGTTGGGATCAATTTGGAGCCGTTAAGGACTTTATTTCCCTTCATAAATGATGTTCTGCAGCTATGGGTATCGATACGCGTGGAACGGTATCGATACGGCCTTCATAAGAACTAGTCGTTGGGCTCTTGCCAGCCTGGGCGTATCGATACGCTTGAGGGCGTATCGGTACGGGTTCACATTTGAATGGCCGTTGGGAAATAGCCGTTGGGGTAGTTGAAATGGGATCGGTACGCTTACCTGGCGTATCGAAACGACCCCACTCCGTATCGATACGGTAAGGGCTTGTATCGATACGGGTTTTGACAGTGGCCAAACTGGGCCAAAAAGGTATCGATACGGGTAAGACCGTATCGGTACGGGTACTTTGAAATTACAAGTTTGGCTATTAAAAACATGAAAAATCTTTGCCAAAAACCTCTTAAAATACCTCAAACATAATTTCAAGTTGTTTGGACTTAAAAACAAGTTTTAAATTCTTTTCAAATTAGTCCAAAACATTTTTCAATTATTATATCAAAACATTAGTTCTACAATCTCCCCCTTTTTGATATAATAAAACTAACTTGAAAAATTGTTTGGGATTCTCCCCCTTTAACTTTAAAAATGTGAATAAGAGATTAAGGATATGAAATCAATTAAGGCTCCCCCTTATTCATTTGAAAATTCAATTTTTCAAACCATTTCTCCCCTTTTTGTTATATCAAAAAGAATTTAAAACATTAAGTTTAAAATAACAATAGAGGTAAAAACTTTGACACAAATAAGAATTTGGTTTAAAAGATGGCTCCCCCTTACTCAAAGCATCATCAAAAGTGTTAGTCCATCATATATGATCATTTAGTTGACATAAAAGAAAATAAAACAAATAAAATCAAAAGCAACTAGATTTTTACCAACACTTGAACCCAAGGGAGGATGTGAAGCCTTCCTTCTTCAAGTGTTCTTCCTTGTGTGCATGGAGCTCCCCCTCAATGTTTGACTTGTTGAACATCTTCATCACACCTAGCAAAAGACAATCAAGTGACTTTTGTAATCCAAATTGCTTTGGATCCATAAACGTTAGTAGCACAAATTTTAGTCCCCTTAGGAATCCATTTTTCAATGGCATCCTTTTTAATTGAAGTACTAAGTCCTTTTGAGACCCAAACACTTCTAAAACATTTACCTTTTATGAATCTAGGGGCACTAGATTGTCTAACATAGAAATTTGATTTTCCAAAATTGTTTTTCATTTCTAGCTCTTTGGAAATCAAATCATTTTCTTCTTGAACCTTTTGAAGCAATTTTTGTAAATCAAAACATTTTAATTCAAACTCTTCAAGTTTTGCTTCAAGTTCAAGTTTGGTTTTAGAAAGCAAATCATTTTAAATTTTTAACTTTGAAATCAATTTATTGTTTTTCAAAATGTGGCTTTTAAAGTCTAAAACCAAATCATCATAGGCATCTTGTAATTCATCAAAAGAGTAACAACATGAAGTAGATGAATTAGAAGTTACCCTTGAATCTTCTTCGATGGCCATAAGGCAAAGGTTGGCTTGTTCATCATCGGTGGAGTCCTCATCACTCCAAGTAGCCACATGTGTCTTCTTCTTATGGCTTGAAGTGCTTGCCCTCTCCTTTCTCTTGGGTTCTCGTTCAAGCTCTCTCAAAGCTTTCTTCATGAACGGGGCACACTTCTTGAAGAGATGAACTATCTCTTCACCTTCATCCTCCTCTTCACTTGAGTAGACATGATGGCAAGTGGAGGACTTGAGAGCCATGGCACTAGCATTGATGCCAAGCCCTTTGATTTTCTTCTCTCTCATAGCTCTAATTTCTTCCCTCTTCTTCTCATCCTCTTTGTTCTTCTTCATGATTTGATGAGTAAGGAGTGACCCCATGAGTTCATCAAGCTTCAAGGTCTTCAAATTTTTGGATTCGATGATGGCGGTCCTCTTTGAGTCCCATGACTCGGGAAGTGAGTAGATGAGCTTTCGGACAAGCTTTTCTTCCGGGATGGCTTCTCCATAACCTTTAAGACCATTTGTGATGGTGGAGAACCTATCAAACATCTTCTCGATGTTCTCTTCCGGATCCATCTTGAAGTTCTCATACTCTAAGGTTAGGAGCCCAATCTTGGTCTCCTTGACTTCATCGGTCCCCTCGTATGTGACTTCAAGCTTGTCTCATACCTCCTTGGCACTCTCACAAGAAGACATCTTCTCATAGATGGATGGACAAAATGCACAAAATAGAATGTGCAAGGCTTTTCAATTTAGCTTCATCTTCTTGCGATCGTCGGCACTCCACTCCGCTTTACTTCTTTGAGGCACGAACGGACCATCTTCAACTACATCCCATAGCTTGTAATCTCTAGATTTGATGAAGAACTTCATCTTTGTCTTCCAATGGGCATAGTGGGTTCCGTCAAAGAAAGGCGGTTTGTCGATAGATTGTGCCATTTGAGTCGGTTGATGAAATAGTGATCGAGCTTGCCGGATCTTCTCAATAGGATGTGAATCCCCTTCGATTGAGCCAAGCTCTGATACCAATTGTTGAGTTGTGTGGAGCTCGATTCGTTCAACCGATGTTGCTCACCAAGTGGTGGGGAGGTGGATTTTTGGGTGGAATGGTTGTGGAAGCTAAAAAGAAATGTGACACAATGATTTATAGTGGTTCAATCTTCTAACCAAGGTCTACATCCACTACCTTAGCTTCCCACTAAGGATTTCACAATCAATCCACTATTGATTCGTCCTCTTTTCTAGGCTTAGGAGGTAACCCTTACAAACGATCAAGCTTCTACCCAAAGCCTTGATCAAAACCCTCTTTTACAAAGAGATAAACAAAGCAAACTTAAACCCTCTAATAGGTGTTTGTTTGCACAATTAAGCACTCACCCAAAACCTAAAACACTTGAGCAAATTTGACAATTTTGGCTCACTAGTGTTTGTCTATACAAGAAATGAAAAATTAAGCACTAAGACAATTTCTTGATCATTTGATGTTTGACAATATGAGCATTAGCCTTCTCTTGATGCTTGGAGGTCCCTTTTATACTCCCAAATGAGTTTGTAGCCGTTACTAGCCGTTGGGATCAATTTGGAGCCGTTGAGGACTTTATTTCCCTTCATAAATGTTGTTCTGCAGCTATGGGTATCGATACGCGTGGAACGGTATCGATACGGCCTTTATAAGAACTAGACGTTGGGCTCTTGACAGCCTGGGTGTATCGATACGCTTGAGAGCGTATCGGTACGGGTTCACATTTGAATGGCCGTTGGGAAATAGCCGTTGGGGTAGTTGAAATGGGATCGGTACGCTTACCTGGCGTATCGAAACGACCCCACTCTGTATCGATACAGCAAGAGCCTGTATCGATACGGGTTTTGACAGTGGCCAAATTGGGCCAAAAAGGTATCGATACGGGTAAGACCGTATCGGTACGGGTACTTTGAAAACACAAGTTTGGCTATTAAAAATATGAAAAATCTTTGCCAAAAACCTCTTAAAATACCTCAAACATAATTTCAAGTTGTTTGGACTTAAAAACAAGTTTTAAATTCTTTTCAAATTAGTCCAAAACATTTTTCAATTATTATATCAAATCATTAGTTCTACATATTAGAATCGAAATCTATAAACCTAATGATCTCTAACTTACCAGAACTCCGGCATGTGAGCATGTAATTTTTGTTCTCTGAAGATTTCTCATAACTCTATTGGCTGCTATCCAATGGTCCATAATATGATTCCTCAAATATTTGTCTAACATTCCAACAATGTACACAATTTCTGAACGCATACATACTTAAGCATAAATTAGATTCCCAATAGCTTATGCATAGAAAATCTTTTGAATTTTTTAAATTTCAAGGTTACTTTTAGGGCATTGAGTAAGACTAAATATGTCTTCCTTAGCAATATGAGTATCACTTGATTTTACTCCCACTGAACTTGTAGTACATACAATTGTCAACCAAATTTATCTCAAAATTAAATGAAATAATCAACATGAAATTTATAATTTCATTAATGAGAGTCCTACTTAAGCTCATAGATAGATTTCTTTAATTTACATATCATTGATATTGTATCATAAGACACAACTTTATGATTGTACCATATAAATAGTTTCTTTAATATTGCCATTGAAAAAATAAACTTAACATCTATCTGATGTAGCTTAAGACTAAAACAAGCAACAAGTGTAATAATTATCTTAAAAGAGTCTTTCAATAAAACTTAAGAGAAAGTCTCTAAAACCCAATGTCTTCTTTTAGAGTATATCCTTTAGATACAAAACATGTTTATATTTATCCATATTACCATTTTCATCCCTATTAGTTTTAAATATCCATTTACAACCAATTGGTTTGCACCTTAAGGTATTGAGACAAGTTCCTAAACTTTATTGTCTTGCATAAAATTATACTCTTTTTGAATGACATCAATCCACTTTTGAGAGTTAGAACTTTTATGATTTGATAAAAATGATTGAGTCGTTTTCTATCATTCCATTGTTACCTTATTTTCTTAAAGAAATACAATATAATAATTCGAAATAGTATTTCATATTCCGCTCCTGGACCTCTTTAATGACACTTGTTTTTTTAAGGTTGTTGAGTTTGTTCTTCTGAAACAATTACCTTGTCTTGAATGAGAGTTGTTCAACATTGTTTTGCTAAGGTACTTGATTCACTTCTTGATTAAATGATAGGTGTGAAAACCTAAATATCATCAAAAGTGATAGTATGAATTAAATTCTAATTCAATTCCTCCTCAATAACAATGCATCTAACCTTATTTCTCCCTCTAA
Organism: Hibiscus trionum; assembly: GCA_030270665.1. Classification (NCBI taxonomy): domain Eukaryota; kingdom Viridiplantae; phylum Streptophyta; class Magnoliopsida; order Malvales; family Malvaceae; genus Hibiscus; species Hibiscus trionum. The sequence goes on along the minus strand of BSYR01000020.1, from coordinate 28,811,184 downwards.
ACTCAACATCCTAAAAAGTTATAAATCTCTCCTTAAAGTAATTTTTATTGTGGAATCATAAAATTTACAGTCCATGGATCACTCAAAATAACCGAAGTAGTTGCTCTCTTTTAAAGTTTAATTTCTTTACATGTGTCCTAACTTATACAAAATAATCAACACTTAAAAACTTATTGTCATTTTTTTAGTAAAACCCTTAGCAACTTTATTCTAATATTTTCTTTTATTGTCATTATTCTTAGAGACAATAACTAAATGAACACTAACAAAATGTGTACTTTTACACTTATAATGCTTCAACTTTTCTTCCTCTTGAACACAATGAAAATTGAACCTAATTAGAGTATATTTCTCCTTTTGGCAGTTGTAACTGGTTTTGAATTGGTTAAACTGTATAGGAAGCGGTACCACAATCATAAGAACAAACAATTGTTAGAGAGTTTGATCTTATGTGCCTTATATTTTGAAGCAATATTAAGAATTTTTATAATTTACTCCCTCACATTTCCTTGACCTTTATACTTCATAGACATCAAAAAAGGCATAAGTGATGTCATCTTAATCTTAATGTTTTGGGTAAAATATTTCTTAATTTCGTCAAGGAAACCCTTAATTTGAGTACTTTCTTTAAATTTGTGCTCCTAAAGACATCTAAAATGTTGTACTTTATGATCATTAGACTCACGCGATTCGAACGATCTCACCTCTCAAAATACCTTTTATAGGTGCTTACCGCAGTGAGAGGTACAAGTTGTTCTTTCCTTAGTGCAAAGTCTATGTTCATACAACCAAATACTATATGTAAGTGTCTTTTTTTATTCCTTGAAATTAGTTTCACTAAACATGAGTGTGGAATGTATTAACAAATATTATAAAAGCAAAGATAAATTACCTAAATATAGAACAAAAATAAAATAAAATAAAACAAACTCACATAAATATTCATAAGTAAACAAATAAATTCAGAATAATGGTTAGTTCCCCTCAAGATACCAAACACAACATTAATATCAAGTCTTTAGACAGTAATATTAACTGTAAGCGATACTCTTGTTGTAGCAATCAAACATTGATAATAAATTATGTCAAACAACAGGCTAATCCTTGGACTAACGTATTGCTTACATAAAATACCTTATAATTGTCACATATTTATCGCCACAGTTGTCGTTGTAATTCTGCCAAATATTAACTTTCCTTTGGGCCAATTAATAAACACATGAATTACAAAAAACACATAAATACCTTGATATTTTAAATAAACTAATCTATACAAAAGCGGTCACTTTGGTGACATTATGTTTCAATTAATCCATTAAAATACTAGACATCCGAAGTCAAAATATGAATTTAATTGTTTCAAAATATTTGTCTTAATTTTATCTTTCAATAAACTAAAAAGATAACCAAAATAATAGTAAATTTGAATAAAGGTAAACCTATATCAAGATATCAGACACTCCATTAATATTTTATCTTTGAACAAAACATTAACTTGCAAGTGATATCTTGGTATAATAATCAAACATTGATAATAAGAACATGTCAAACATAAATCTTCCTTTGGGTCGATTTATTGCTCACATATAAAACTGAATAATTATCACATGTTTATTATCATAGTTGCACATGTAATAATGTCAATTATTAACCTTCCTTTGGGCCGATTAATACTAACATAATCCGACTTACATGCACAAAATCTTTCTATATTTTAAAATAAAATAATTTTCACAATAGAGGTCACTTTGGTGACTTAATGCTTTAATTAATTTATCTCAAAATATATAACATAAATATATCGATATTCAAATTTAAAATTTTATAACAATCAAAACTGAAATTTCTGATAACACTTAAGTTTCTGAAATAACCCAAAATAAGATTGTCTAAATGGGGCTATCAGAACTCGAAAAAAAAACTAAATTTTTGACTGTTCCTTAAAAGAAATGTCTTAAACCTTAAACATACATTTACCAAAATCAAAGTCGAATTCAAGACAATGAATCTTTAACTAAAAACTAAAATCAGAAGTATTATACAAATGAGTAATTTATATAATGATCACATAAAACCTTAAAATATATCCATAATAACTTAACGATCAAAATTAAAATTTTAATTAAACCGAAACGAATATACATCAATACCAAATGTAAATATATATATTCCGTAAATAACATTAACGACATAATTAAGCGAAAGAGGTTTTATTGTAATGGAACAAATATAGATGGTTGTGAACTGAAGTTGTTGATTGTTCCATAAATAAAATAAACCATGTTTATATATATTTAATCAAACTTATCCATATGTAAAACTGTAATAACTAATCAATCGATTAATTCCTCAAAAAAAACCGATTAAGAAAAATTCAAATCCTTAAACACAAAACGGCACATAATACATAATGGCCAAAGGAAAGGATACAAACTAGTTGCGGAAATTGAACCCAAAACATATAATAGCTTAAGGAAATTTAAAATTCAAATAGTTTAACCAAAATTGCACAGATCCATAATTCCTTTAAAAAAAACTTAATTCATGACAAGACCAAAACATAAAACTTGAACCTTAATAATTAATCCAAACATCAAATACAAATAAAAAAGATAATTCAGAACCAAATAATCACAAAGAAACTAGAATTTCCGTACATCTATTGTTAATTATCACAACAACAATGGAAAATTCATTGTCGCATAGATCTCTATAATTACTTAAAAACCCTAAAATTGTACCCATAAAAAAGCCTAAAAATTTCAACATGAATTCATGATGCCTTGATAACGAATCAGTAAAAGAAAATTAATTCATTCTCAATGATTCAACATGACGAGTCTCTGATGTCACTTGTAAGAACCAAATCATAAATTAATATCAAACTTAACCCATGATCTATCATGTTAAATCATCAAGAACAATAAACCGGAAGCGGAAGAGTACCTGAGTTAATCGATAGATTGAAAACCTTGAATTTTGTGTTGAAATTCAAATCTTTGGTATTGATCTTCCAAGAAGATAGATTATCTCTTGAAGTAAAACTCTCTTACGGGAAAGGAAATTTTGTGTTGAAATTCAAATCTTTGGTATTGATCTTCCAAGAAGATAGGTTATCTCTTGAAGTAAAACTCTCTTACGGGAAAGGAGAGAAAAACAAGTTAACATATTTCTTGGGACCACTACTCTTTATATAGTTGATTATTAAATCAGCTATTAAATATTTATAACTCTACCCATCATTGAATTATAAATATATCTTATGGTATCTACAATTTTATTTTCATGACACTTTAATACCTATGACACGCCTAACATAATTAATCGCTTAATTTTGTGTCATTCTTTATAATAGCAACATACATTTATCATATGTGTCCACAATTGCGGATTTTAATCCAACAACAGAAGCACAAGAGATATAAGATAACAAAGGTAGGAAATTGAAAATGCTGCATTTTTTAAGTCTTGACTGGAAATGGAATACACAAACTAATGAAACCAACAATTAACTGGATGGAAATCGTTTATCTCTTAATTATATTTTCATTAGTGTCTCCACTTTAAAATAACGGGTTTAGGATTTAAAGTTTAGGGTTTAAGGTTAGGGCTTAGGGTGTAAAGAATTAGGGGTAAGGTGTATTTTGTTAGGGTTTAGGATATGAAAATTAAAGTTAAGACTTTTAAGTATTTTTTAATAGGAAACATATAAGGAGGCATGATTAGAGGTAAGAGATTTTTACTCAAATAACTTAGGTTAATCAGAAACAGACATTTTAACTAAATTAAGAGAATTAGTATGTATCTTTAATAATACGCTTACACGCACAACAACACTCATTTCTTATCAACAAAAACTCGACAAGACATTTTCTCTGTAGACATTAGGCAAATTAGCCTCACCTTGGCTTTATAACAGAAGCGCGTGACCAACACGGTATACGCCAAACACTCACCGTTATACTCCGTCTTCATCGCCCAAAAAAACACAACTTTCAAAACCCTTCACCAAGGACCCTCTACCGTTTCGTAATAAACCGATGGCGGCTCAACCCAAACGAGGCGGAGTTTCCCTACCGGAGAGGCCATCCGCCTCCAAGCCCGAATCCAGCATCCTTTCCCGGATCACGTCCACCCCCATCATTTCTCGTGGTAAACAAGTCGCGTCCGACGCCGCTTTCGTCTCCAAGAAGCTTATCCGTAGCACCGGCAAAGCCGCCTGGATTGCCGGAACAACCTTCTTGATCTTAGTTGTCCCTTTGATCATCGAGATGGACCGTGAGCAGCAGTTCAATGAGCTTGAGCTGCAGCAAGCTAATCTCCTCGGTGCGCCGCCTACTGTACCCGCCAGTAAGTAATCAGGTCGGATTAGGTCAGAGCTTGTTGGCTTTATCAATTTTTGGCCCTTTCAGGCCATTCCCGTTGAAAACCTTTTAGATGTAGTTTAGGAATTTAAAATTTTCCCTGTTTTTGGTGTTTTAAGTTTACATTTCCCGTGGAATGTTGTTATTGGATTTGGTTTTATCAAGTTTATGCTTGTGAGTTTCATGTTAAAGAAACTTTTGAATAAAAACCAAATGGTTGTGGAATTTTTTATATAAAAAAATCGCAAATATGATGTTTAGTCATTGGGATAGTTACATGGAGTGAATTAATGATAGTTCTAAGGACAATCTTTTCATGGTTGTATTTTGATTACATTGCAGCATTTGAGTGTATATGGTATACTTAGATGTTTGAATTGAAGAGTCCTTGCTTCTATATTGGAATTTGGAAATCTTATGTTTCAGTATTAGTCCTTGTGAGTTGTGAATTTCATTCTGGCGATAAATAGTTGGGAATTGAGAGTTGTAGGGTTAAAAAATATTGTAAAACTTTGTCATGGCTATTTGTGATAGCAAGAAAACTAGAATACTTGAGTTCTTTTTACTATCCATTTGAAGTTGCAGCTTCATGATATGTCATAAAGCAAACTGTGAGATATCGAGTTGTTGAGGGATTTTACCTGTTAGATTCATGGTTGAGCTAATTATTCCGGGAGACTTGGAGGCTGTTTGTTTTGGACGCCCACGCATATAGTTGGTATCTGCAGACTGCATATAGTTTTCAACTTACTTTTGGTGATTTCACTTAATGCTATTTGGGGGTGTAGAAATTTCAAAATGATTTAAAATACTTTGCTCTAGTTAGAAGAAGTTTTCTCTTGTAGCAAATACAATTATTTATTCATATCCAAGCTCACCAAAGTACACATCTTACACTTACCTCCTAGAGACCTAGTTGCAGCTGGATCATATCATATTCATTATCCTATAAAGAATATCAATTAGTTTTGGAAAGAATCTTAACTAGGCATCTGCTACTTGGTTATCTTGCTTGTAAGTTGTAACTCTAGATATAAGATGCAGGTGTAGCGTAGCAAAGCGGACTGAAATTAGGCAACATGCAGCAATAAAAAGAAGTGATGAAGTAGCATATACAGATAAGGATGGATAATATAAGAGATTAAGAAAACAAGCAAAGGAGTATTTTGACATGGATTGTAGGGACTATTGGCTTAAATATGAGTTAATCCGACCTCATAATGGCTCGCAACCTTATTTGCACGTCCTGGTTGGTAGAGAATTAGAGAGTTTGGGCCCTAGTCCTAAACAAGATTTAGTGAAGATTATTCGTTTGCTTTTAAGAGTGGTGGGGACTGGGGAGAAAGAACCTTAAAAGGCATTGATATTTGATAGCACCAGATAAAGGACAGAACCACTTTCACCCTGCTTCACTTGCTCTAACACAATTTTTAAAGATTGGTGAAATCGGGGTGGCCCTTTGAGACCAGAAAAGAACTGTTTACTTTTTTTCCTTATTGATGAATAATAAAGATACAGAAAAGATAGTTGGCAGTAGGCTCTAACTGTCGTATTGCTGTTTTAAGGACCTTTAATTTGTTTTAGAAATTGTGGTATGCTTTACAATGTCTTGTTTTTTTAGTTGTTTACATACAATCTGCCCGGCATGAAGAGCAGTTCTCAATTTTCCTTGTGAAATATTTCAGCTTTTGTAGGACTAAAGTTCATTCCTTTTGGAAGAAATGTTAATCTTGATGTCCTTGTGATGGAAAATGCAGAGATGCTTAGTTCATCTGGCATTTCCTTCAAAGAACCAGGAGTCAGCAGTTTTTTTTTTCGTGGGAGTTTCATTTTTGACTTAATCTATAGTGCCATACAGTCAGAGACGAAGCGAATCTATTTTTTAAAAATATATATATAAAAGAAAAAGTAAAAAAAAAAAAATCTTTCCAGGACCTAAGTAGGTGCCACAAAATAAATAACCATCATTAGGATTGAGCGTTACGAAACATGGTTAGATTGATAATCAAAATATATTTTAATCTTAATCATAATAAATATGATGGTTTTCAAACTATTGAGGGATTTAATCTTACCATTAAACCAAGGATTCAATGGCTTGTCTTCTGTCCTCTTAATTACATTTATTACTCCAACGCTGAGTTATGACTATGAGTGTAGAATACAAATGTGTGTACGCATGAATATGTTGTAATACAAACCAATTGGTTTGATTCAATTTTAAATATGATTAGATTGAATTATACTATTTTTATTTAAATTTATTTATAAAACATAAATTAATAATTTTAAGGTGTTATTTGTTCTTAGATATTTTTAACCTTTTGAGAATGTACACATACTTTGCACACACAAAAATTTGAACATAAATCTTTTAGGATGAATATCATTCGTTTTTCTACTAAGACAATTTGTTGGATTCAATAAGTAATGAAATTGATGACTGGCTTTAGACAAATTTCGGAAACGGCTTTACACTTACACTCAATGGACTTCCCTACTTCATACACATACAACAATAAAACGACTCATTCTAGAAACAAGTAAAAATTGGGGATTTGGAATGGTATAATCTCAATAAATAAATAAGCTCAAGATTTAATGACATTTTGCCCTCGATATTTTTTTTTCTCAAAATGAGATTATTATCACCTAAACAAAAAAAAAAATACACGTAATAATAAAGAAACAATCAAATAACACGAGACATGCCATTAAAGAAACAAAAAAAAAGCATACAAAGATATCCGACATCAAGCGACCGAAGCAAATCAAGTCACATCTTCGGGCATTAGGAGAGCACAATCGCGACAGACTCGACTATCACCCGACATGTATTAGTTGAAATGGAACCCAAGTCTAACTGAAATAACTCTGAAACATCATAAGGTGCTTTTGAGAAGCAAACCACATCGAGACACTCTATGTTCCTACTTTCGCCATAGCATCAGCGGCGCCTAATATGTTGAAATTGTAAGCTCCACGTACACTTCCTCCATTTTGTAATGTGCAGAAGGATTGAAGGCTACACCTGGGGATGTCAATTGGGTGGGGATAGTGCAAAGGGTACTCTTCCAACACTTATTCCTGTCAAGAATTTTCATCTCCATCCCCGTTCCCATGACACACTGCGAATATAAAATTTAAAATCATCCATGCCTTGCAACCCGTAATACTAAAATTATCCCCGCCCCATCATCAAAGTGGGTCTTGAGATCCACCTAATCTCCTCTTTACCTGCCCCAAGACTCATTCACATATATATTTATTAATATAATCAAATATGTTATGAAAGTATGAAATATTTGTCATTCGTACTCCCACCATATGTGTGACATTATTTCAACTGTCTTTATTTTTAAAAATAATAATAATATACGAAATTAAATTTTGCACAACACAAAAGTTTGAACAAAAAAGATACTAAAGTTTATTGTAAATGACAGAAAAACAGCACAAATAACATGTAAAATAATATTTCAATTGTTGTAACAAATAAATAATGTAGAAAGAACTAAAAAGAAAATAACAATGAAAAAAAAGTTTTAAAAAATAAAAACAAATACCAATAAAATCTAAATAAGAGACAATAGTAAGAAAATAAAATTAAAAAATAGAGTAGGGGTGTGCAAAAAAACCGAAAAACCGAAACCGATTCCGAAACCCGAAAAAACCGAACCGAAAAATTGGTTAACCGAACCGAAAAATTCGGTTTCGGTTCGGGTTTTTATTTTTTTTAAAGAAACCGGTTCGATTACGGTTTACGGTTTTGGGATAAACCGGGTAACCGAACCGACCGATTATATAATATATATTATTATATTATATGTTATTTTATTATTTTATATTAAAAAATTAAATTTTATTTTATTTTCTCATTCCCCAAAAGTAAAACCATAATTCTATTTTATCAAGTTTAAGTGTTTAACTTGCTAGTATTAGAAAAGATAATAATATCATGTGTCGATTTTAAAAAGTATGTACTTTTTTCTAACATATTATTAAAATTTATATTTTTAATAAACAAAATAAAAAACCGTTACCCGAACCGAACCGAACCGAATTTTTCGGTTAACCGACTAAACGGTTAACCGGTTGAATGGATACGGTTTAGGGTCGAGAATTTAGTGACCCGAACTTATCGGTTAACCGAAATAATTTGCTAATGGTTAACCGAACCTGGTTTTGCACACCCCTAAAATAGAGGATAACATACGTATGATGAGGACTGAGGAGAAGAAAACAAATTTTAAAAAGAAGGCTTAACAGTAGACAACAATAAAGAATAAACCTATAAATATAAATAGGCTAAAGTGGTATTTTTTTCCTGAGTTCGACTCAAAAAATCAATTTCACCCCTCGAGAAAAAACGCACTCAATGTGGCCCTCGGTCGGCGAAATTGATCAAATTGACCCTTTGACCAACATTGATCGTTATGGTGCTGACGTGGTAGTTAACTGTGATGACATTGCAGTCCACGATGCTGACGTGGTGGTTCACGATGCTGATGTGGCAGTACACGTGGGATGATGATGTGGTAGAAGGGGTTGAATTGATTATTTTAACTGAATTCAAAGGCATAATTGATTTTTTTACTGAATTCAGGGACATGGCTGATTTTAATTGAAAATTCGATAACTTACTTAATCGTTAAGCTAAAAAATATTAATATTTAAATATTTATAAAATATTAAAAAATAAAAACATCATAATGAATTAAAAAATAAGTAAAAACATTAAAGTTACAAATACAAAAAATTATCAATATTAAAAAATTAAATTTTAAAAAATATTTATAAACCATTAGAAAAGCCTTCAGTTGTTTCTCGTTATGCTAAGCGTATTAATGTTCCTTGAACATATTTTTAATTGAAACATTGTTATAATAGAGTAGTAATAAAATCAAAATTTTCTTTCATCTTTATACATCAAATATTAATGAGTATCAATTTGATGTAGAAAAGCAAAAGAAAATTTGAGTTTTATTGTTACTCTAATACAATGTTGATTCTACTGAATTTTTTTAATGAATTCTATTACTCAGACTGACGAAGTCGAAAAATTTTTCGATGAAAATGTTTAATTTTTTAATACTTTATAAATACATTTTTATTTATTAAATTTTATCATTTTATAATTTCTAATACATTTTAAATTTATATATAATTTTTATTTTTAGAATATTTTATTTATTTTTATTAACTTTATGAGTTTTTATTAAAAAAATAAGAATATTTTGATTTTTGTGATGGTCTTCACTTTGTTTTTTTTAATTATCTCCACTTAATAAAATTATTTATCCATTTTTAATATTTTTAAAATTTTAATAATTTCATAAATTCTTGTTTTTCAACTTAAATATTAAATAAGTTATCGAACTTTTAATTAAAATCAATTATGCCCCTGAACTCGGCAAAAAATCAATTATCCCCTCGAATTCAGTTAAAATAATCAATTTAGCCCTTTTGCCACATCATCATCCCACGTGTACTGCCACATCAGCACCGTGGACCACCACGTCAGTATCGTTGACCACCACGTCATCATCGTTAACTGCCACATCAGCACCATAACGGTCAACGTCGGTCAAAGGGTCAAATTGATCGATTTCGCGAACTAGGGGCCACATTAAGTGCGTTTTTCGGCGAGAGGCGAAATTAATTTTTTGGGTCGAACTCAGGGGCAAAAATATCCTTTTAGCCATATAAATATGATTTATATATATATATATATATTCTGAGATAAGTCAATTTAAATTATCTTAAATTTTAATCTGATTCAAACTGATATTTTAAAAAATATTTATATATTTATCTGATCAATCTCAAACTCAATTATATATATATATATATTAAAATTTCCATTAATATCTCAATACAAGTCAATATGAACTACCTTAAATTTGACTATGACCCAAACTGATATTATATTTTTAATAATATTTATAATAACATGTTATAATATCAGTTGGGGCGGGTAGAGATGATATAGGGAGGGTGGGGGTTGGGCGAGTACAAAGGCATATTCACCCCTTTCCCACCACCCACGGCGAATCTAATTTTTATCTTCATCCCCGTCCCACAACCCGCAAAATTTGTAACTATCCATGCCCATGACCAATTGAATGCGAAGTGGGGCGAATGCCCACAAAATCTGCCCCATTGACATCCCTATGTACACCTTGTCACCTTGTCAAATCATACGTATCACATCTAGACTGTCCGACTCCACAATGACTTGCATGAGGCCAGCTTCCCACGCACACTGTATGCCAATCAACACGCTTCATAGCTTTGCCTCACATGTCGAGAAAGTCCCCAACACTTTGTTGTATCCAAGCACCCATTGTCCAAATTAGTCTCAGATCACTCCCCCACAAGCAAACACTCTATTCAGATCACATCTAGTACCATTCGAATTTATTTTATACCATCAGCCGAAGGCGGAGACCATATTGTCGAACCAGCAGCAAAACCAGCCTTCACATTCTAGTTCACCTCAATTGATGGCGCCATACTACAAGAAATTTGGACAAGGTGAGTGCTACGCTCCAAGATGGAGTCATTATACTTCAACGAATTGTTAAAAGCAATGGCATTGCGATGGAGCCAAATATGCCATACAACTAAGCTAAACATAAGATCGCAATTACTCGCATCCTTTGCAAAGATTTTTGGATTTGACAAATTCTTCCCAGTCCATTCCTTCATATTCATCATTAGGAAATCCATAAGCTTCTAATGTTTTACCAAGTAACACCACGTCGAGTACGCTAGTGGAAAGGTACGTAAAACATGATGTACATCCTCATACTCTGTATCACACATTGAACAACACGTATTAGTTGTAAAATGTCGCCATGCCCTTTCACCATTTGTCATCACCTTCCCGAGCAAAACAGGCTAAAGAAAAGTTTTAATTTGTTGCACCCCCTGAACTTGTTTATCGTTCTTCATACAAGATCCTTTGTGCCAACTAAAGTCGTACCACGAATTGAGTAGGCTGATTTGACAGTAAATCAGAGGTCATTAGCACCCCTTCATCCCACAACGACGTCCCTCAACCACATGTCACGGGGTTAGACTGTTGCTAACAAACCGCGCGGCCTTAGTCAACGTTCCTTAGACAAATGACTAAGTAAGCCTAAATTCTCACTCCGAAAGATCAAAGTCTTCCAAAGCACTCGAGCGTAAGATCGTTCTAAGAGGAATCAAACAAAAGAGATAGGCAACAAGAACAGCGAAAGAACACTTAAGAACGCGAAGAACACTATAGAGAGTTTAGAGTAAATGCTTTGTGTATTGCTCAAAGTGATGGATGAATAAGATGATAAAATGATGTTAGAGTAAGCCTCTATTTATAGTTGAAGCCCCCTACATCCAACGGCTAAGTTTAAATTACATTGACGATCGAGATTGATTCTACCTACAAAATCTCTTAATTATCTCAAGCATTATCAAAATAAAATATTTCAAATAATAACTCAAATGGATAATGTTTTAATAAGTCATCTTCTAGAATCCTTCATGGGTCGAGCTAAGTCTGGTGGTCTTGCCTTTTGAACGGGCTTTCTTGCATTCTCCAAGTGATGGGTCAAGTCTGGTTGTCTTTGCAAGCTTGATACACCGCACACAACCTCTTTGGTTGATACTTGCGTTAATGTCTTGGACCCATATGTACGGGTCATAACATTCTCCCCACCGAACTTAGCGACACCTTTGTCGCTCTACTAGAACGATCATAGGTTAGGTCACCTTGGTTACCCCTTGATGCCTTAGCTTGTTGTAGTTCCCCCATATAAATTGTTTGCCTTGGCTCAAACCGCCATGTAACATCGCATGCTAAGACGCCTTTGGTTACATCTCCATCGTAAGAGCCTTCTGCCACAAACCTTGATTTACCTCGACTCAAACCCTCTTGGTCCTGCGGCAAACTCTTGGAAATCTTCACAACATTAAACACTAGTCGAACTCTAAGACTCGTCGGCAACTCTAGCTTGCCCTTCTGAACTCTGAAAGGTCCCTTCCAATCTTTGGTTCCCCAGCACTGAAGGTTAGGTCTTACTCGACCTACGCTCATCAAAGATGGCAAATCAAAAACACTAGAATTGTGTTGGAGATGTACCTTCCTCTCGGTCGCATTTACTCTAAAGTGTGTCAGCCCTTCTTTCTCTATGAAGTCTGACACCCCTTGCATCAATTCTTCTACATTAAAGTTCATTGCTCCACTTTGCATCGACCCTTCTTCCATGAAGTCTGGTGCACCTTTGTAGAACTAATGTTTTGATATAATAATTGAAAAATGTTTTGGACTAATTTGAAAAGAATTTAAAACTTGTTTTTAAGTCCAAACAACTTGAATTTATGTTTGAGATATTTTAAGAGGTTTTTAGCAAATATTTTTCATGTTTTTAATAGCCAAACTCGTATTTTCAACGTACCCGTACCGATACCTTTTTGCCCCAGCTTGGCCACTGTCAAAACCCGTATCGATACAGGCCTTTGCCATTTCAATACGGATCGGGGTTGTTTCAATACGCCATGTAAGCGTACCGATCCCCTTTCAACCAACCCCAACGGCTATTTCCCAACGGCCATTTAAATGTGAACCCGTACCGATACGCCCTCAAGCATATCGATACGCCTAGGCTGGCAAGAGCCCAACGGCTAGTTCCTCATGAAGGCCGTACCGATACGGATCCACGCGTATCGATACGAATAGCTACAGAACAACATTTATGAAGGGAAATAAAGTCCTTAACGGCTCCAAATCATCCCCAACGGCTAGTAACGGCTACAAACTCAATTGGGAGTATAAAAGGGACCTCCAAGCATCTTGTAATGGTTAATGCTTCAATTGTAACAACATTATGATGTCAAAATTTGTCTAGAGCTTAAATTGTTTATTTCTTGCTTAGACAACACTTGTGAGCTTACATTGTTAAATTTGCTCAAGTGTTTAGGTTTTGGGTGAGTGCTTAGAATTGCAAACAAACACCTTTTAGAGGGATTTCTAGTTTGCTAAGTCTTTCTTTGTAAAGAGAGTGTTCCTTCAAGCTTTGGGTAGAAAGCTTTGAGGGTTGTAACGGTTTCCTCCTAATCCGAGAAAAGGGGACGAAATTCTTAGTGAATTTGTTGGAAATCCTTAGTGGGGAACTAAGGTAGTTGATGTAGACCTTGGTTAGAAGGTTGAACCACTATAAATCCTTGTGTCAAATTGCCAATTTTTCACCTCCCACTAAAACACCCAATTATCCAACTTCTCCACACTTGGCGAGGAAGAACGGTTGATCGAATCGAGCCCCTCACATCTCAACAATTGGTATCAGAGCTTGGCTCAATCGAAGGGGATTCATATTCTATTGAGAAGATCCGGCAAGCTCGATCAAAATTTCACCAACCGACTCAAATGGCGTAATCCATCGACAAACCGCCCTTCTTCGACGGAAATCACTATGCCCATTGGAAGACAAAGATGAAATTCTTCTTGAAGTCAAGAGATTACAAGCTATGGGACATAGTTGAAGATGGTCCGTTCGTGCCTCAAGGAAGCAAAGCGGAATGGAGTGCCGACGATCGCAAGAAGATGGAGCTTAATTGCAAAGCCTTGCACATGCTCTTTTGTGCTTTTGGCCCAACCATCTATGAGAAGATGTCTTCTTGTGAGAGTGCCAAAGAAGTATGGGACAAGCTTGAAGTCACATACGAAGGAACCGATGAAGTCAAGGAGACCAAGATTGGGCTCCTCACCTTAGAGTATGAGAACTTCAAAATGGATCCGGAAGAAAACATCGAGAAGATGTTTGATAGGTTCTCCACTATCACAAATGGACTTAAAGGTTATGGAGAAGCCATCCCGGAAGAGAAGCTTGTCCGAAAGCTCATCTACTCCCTTCCCGAGTCATGGGACTCAAAGAGGATCGCCATCATCGAAGCCAAGAATCTCAAAACCTTGAAGCTTGATGAACTCATGGGGTCACTTCTCACTCATCAAATAATGAAGAAAAACAAAGAAGAGGAGAAGAAGAAGGAAGAGATTAGAGCAATGGGGAAGAAGAAGATCATGGAGCTAGGCATAAATGCTAGTGCCATAGCTCTCAAATCCTCCACATGTCACCATGTAGATTCAAGTGAGGAGGAAAGTGAAGATGAAGAGATGGCCTATCTCTTCAACAAATTTGCCTGGTTCATGAAGAGCAAAATGGAAAAATCCAAGCATGAATCGATAAAGAAGATGAAGGACTCCCACAAATCCAAAAAGAATGGTTCATCTTCAAAACAAGCATATGTGGCCACATGGAGTGATGAAGACTCCACCGATGATGAAGTAGCCCACCTATGCTTGATGGCCCTCAATGAGGGGGAGGTAACTTCTAACTCATCTATTTCAAATTCTTATACATTTGATGAGTTACAAGATGTCTATGATGATTTGCTTTTGGAATTCAAGGCATCATTTTCCAAGAACAAAAAGTTGATTTCAAAAATAAAAATTGAAAATGATTTGCTTTCCAAAACAAATCTTGAACTTGAAGCAAAGTTGAAAGATTTTGAACAAAAATGTTTTGATTTACAAAATTTTCTTCTAAAGGTTCAAAAAGAAAAAGATTTGATTTCCAATGAACTTGAAAAGAAAAATGGTTTTGGAAAATCAAACTTTTATGTAAGACAATCTAGTGCCCCTAGATTTGTGAATGAAAAATGTTTTAGAAGTGTTTGGGTCCCAAAAGGACTAACCACTTCAACTAAAAAGGATGAATTTGAAAAATGGATTCCTAAGGGGACTAAATTTTGTGCTACTAATGTCTATGGATCCAAAACAATTTGGATACCAAAAATTACTTGATTGTCTTTTGCTAGGTGTGATGGAGAGTGATCAACAAGTCAAACTTTGAGGGGGAGCTCCATGCACACATAGGAAGAACACTTGAAGAAGGAAGGCTTCACATCCTCCCTTGAGTTCAAGTGTGATAAAATCTAGTTGTTTTTGCTTCTATTTGATTATTTTTCATTTAAGTCAACTAGATAATCATATATGTTGAACAAACATTCTTATGATGCTTTGAGTAAGGGGGAGCCATTTTAAAACCAAAATTCTTGATTTTTGTTAAATTTGACCTCTATTGTTATTTTTGAACTTAATGTTTTAAATTCTTCTTGATATAACAAAAAGGGAAGAAATGGTTTGAAAAATTACGTTTTCAAATGAATAAGGGGGAGCTTTATTTGATTTCATATCTTTAATCTATTATTCACATTTTTAAAGTTAAAGGGGGAGAATCCCAAACAATTTTTCAAGTTAGTTTTATTATATCAAAAAGGGGGAGATTGTAGAACTAATGTTTTGATATAATAATTGAAAAATGTTTTGGACTAATTTGAAAAGAATTTAAAACTTGTTTTTAAGTCCAAACAACTTGAATTTATGTTTGAGGTATTTTAAGAGGTTTTTGGCAAAGATTTTTCATGTTTTTAATAGCCAAACTCGTATTTTCAACGTACCCGTATCGATACGGTTGTACCCGTACCGATACCTTTTTGCCCCAGCTTGGCCACTGTCAAAACCCGTATCGATACAGACCTTTACCGTTTCGATACGGATCGGGGTCGTTTCGATACGCCATGTAAGCGTACCGATCCCCTTTCAACCAACCCCAACGGCTATTTCCCAACGGCCATTTAAATGTGAACCCGTACCGATACGCCTAGGCTGGCAAGAGCCCAACGGCTAGTTCCTCATGAAGGCCGTACCGATACGGATCCACGCGTATCGATACGAATAGCTACAGAACAACATTTATGAAGGGAAATAAAGTCCTTAACGGCTCCAAATCATCCCCAACGGCTAGTAACGGCTACAAACTCAATTGGGAGTATAAAAGGGACCTCCAAGCATCTTGTAATGGTTAATGCTTCAATTGTAACAACATTATGATGTCAAAATTTGTCTAGAGCTTAAATTGTTTATTTCTTGCTTAGACAACACTTGTGAGCTTACATTGTTAAATTTGCTCAAGTGTTTAGGTTTTGGGTGAGTGCTTAGAATTGCAAACAAACACCTTTTAGAGGGATTTCTAGTTTGCTAAGTCTTTCTTTGTAAAGAGAGTGTTCCTTCAAGCTTTGGGTAGAAAGCTTTGAGGGTTGTAACGGTTTCCTCCTAATCCGAGAAAAGGGGACGAAATTCTTAGTGAATTTGTTGGAAATCCTTAGTGGGGAACTAAGGTAGTTGATGTAGACCTTGGTTAGAAGGTTGAACCACTATAAATCCTTGTGTCAAATTGCCAATTTTCACCTCCCACTAAAACACCCAATTATCCAACTTCTCCACACTTGGCGAGCAAGAACGGTTGATCGAATCGAGCCCCTCTCAACTCAACAACCTTGTTGCATATGCCCTTCTAAATCAAAGTTTGGGCTCTTTTATTGTATCGGTTCTTTCTCTTTGAAGTCTGGTGCCCTTTCTTGCGTTGGTACTTCTTACTTGAAGTATGTTGATTCTTTCCCACCTTGCCCATGGGTGGTGTCTCCACGTTTTCTATGTCCCTCAATGGCTCACCCCCTTCAACCTTTCTCGAATTGTGGTCTCTAAAGAAATGTTCTTCACACGAACATCCTCGGTAAGCTCTCCGTTCGACCCTTCTCTAGTTGTGGTCTCTGAACTAATGTTCTTCTCCACAAGAACATACCCAGAAAGCTTTCCCTTCGACATTTGTCCCATTGTATTCTCTGAAGTAATGTCCTTGATAGGAACATCCACAGCAAGCTCCTTGGTAACCTTATCAGACATGATAACACCTTTCTGCTCCCGAATTCTATTTGCCTTGGTAGAACTCAACATCTTCGAACCAAGCCTCATATACTCGTTATTCTTGGCCTCGTCCCTTATCTTGGACCCATTGGCTCAATCTGGGCATCTCTGCAACTTATGAGGCCCTTTACATAGGTGGCACTCCAATTGCTTCCTTTTCACCCTCGGCTTGACATCTTTCTCATTCGTTATCACAACATGTCCATCATTGGCTTGACTACTTTGGTACTCGTAGTCGCACTAGGGCTCTTCTTTGGCTTGGGGACATTGACAGTGACAAAATTGCCAAGTCTCGCTACTTCTCCCTCTGACTCGTATGTTGTCTTAACGATGGCAGAAAGGCAATTCTTCTTGAGACATCCCCTTATCACACGGGGACCATCACAAAAGTAGCACTACAACTTCTTGATCCCCTTCTTCTCTGGCACGAACTTAGCTTCACCATTCACATTGTCTCTTTGTTTGGGCCTAGTTGACTCAATGATGGCTTGCTTACTTTTTACAAGCTTGGTTAGAGGTTCGGCAATATCTACGGCCTCTAAAAGTCTCTGGGCATATCCTTACTCTACTGTGAGCTTCACCCCAGGTCTAAGTCCCTTTAAGAAGGTCTTGAGCACACCCCATTCACTCATTGTAATCTTGCAATTGAGCATCTCACTCTTGACTTCATCCACCTCTTTCCTCAAAGCCTCCACCTCGACTTCATGAGCATTACTCTCTCGGACCATCTCCAACTCGTTAAGGATACATTGCGTATTGTCCTTGAAATTGCCCTCCATGAAATCTAATTTTTCTAGACGTCACTCTTACCCATCTTGGGTCTCCTTGGCCTCCTCTTCGGATTTCTTAAGTCTATCAACCCTATCCTCCACCAATGTTATGAATTCAAATAGTTCTTCCACCTGAGATGTAAGCAAGTTACTCATCTCGCCAAATTCATTGAGAGCATTTCTTACCTCATCCATTGACAACGTCCTCATCTAGTTCCCATCACAGCACTCCTTGCCTTTTCGTGCGGAAATATTGTCTCTTTGCTGCGCCATCTCGATCACTTCTTTGCTATAAACTAGCTTGATCACTCTGACTAACTCAAACGCAAATCTTCACCACGATTGACTGCAACTGCAAGCTGGTTCGAACACACTCCCATTGACTCGCTCTGATACCACTTGTCACGGGGCTAGACTGCTGCTAGCAAATTGCACAGCCTTAGTGAATGATTCTTAGACAAACGACTAAGTAAGCCTGAATTCTCACTTTGGAAGATCAAACTCTTCTAAAGCACCCGAACGCAAGATTGTTCTAAACAAACGCAAACAAAAGAGATAGGCAACAAGAACAACAAAAGAACACTCAAGAACACGAAGAATATTATAAAGAGTTTAGAGTAAATGCTTTGTGTATTGCTTAAAATGGTGGATGAATAAGATGGTACAATGAGGTGAGGATAAGCCTCTATTTATAGTTGAAGCCCCCTACATCTAACGGCTAAGTTTAAATTACGTCAACGTTCGATATTGATTCTATTTACAAAATCTCTTAATTATCTCAAACATTATCTAAATAAAATATTTCAAATAATAACTCAAATGGATAATGTTTGACTAAGTCATCTTCTAGAGTCCTCCATGGATCAGGCTAAGTCTAGTGGTTTTACCTTTAGAACGGGCTTTCTAGCATTCTCCAAGTGATGGGCCAAGTCTGGTGGTCTTGGCAAGCCCGATACACCACACACAACCTCTTTGGTTGATACTTGCACCAATATCCCAGAACCAAATGTGCAGGTCGTGACACACGACGTAAAGTATTAAATTGCAACAATACGAAGTAGGACATGAACTGGCAACATCTCCTCCAACACTGCCCAGCACCTATCCCATGCGCTGGTCACCAAGCTCGCAACCGACTCATTCCCAATAGACACCAAATGAACCGGTGCAACATACTTAATCAAAACGCCAACATCCAGAATCCAAGTATCATCTTAGAATCGCACATCCTTACCATGGCCATTAATCCAAACAACATTATTCCCCCACATCATCCCAAATCACCCTTAATCCTTTCCATAACCGTGAGCAACTCGTGTTGCGCAATGAATGTAGTACTGTTTCGTGGCATTTATATTTAGCGCGTAGGAATTTAACCTAAAGCACCTCCTTCCGTGCAATAAGATTGAAACCAAGTTTCATAAGAAACACATCGTTTTGGTGTTGAAGACTTCGAACACCAAGCCTTCCACACGTCATCAGCTTATAAACCTCATCCCAACGGGCTAAATGGACTTCACTCTTATCTGATGCACTACCCTAAACAAATCTTCTAATCAATTTTTTCAATTCCAAACACGTCTTCTTAGGCAACACGACTGATTTCATAGTATAAGTCGGTAAAGCAAAGTGAACAGCCTTGGCCAAAGTTATATGCCCGAACAAAGATAGCATATTCACCTTCTAACCACTTAATTTGCGTTGAACCATCTCTACGAGATATTTATAGAACACATTAGTAACTCGCTTATGAAAGAGAGGTATACCAAGGTACTTACCCAAGTCATCAACCTCTAAGAAACCAAAGGACGAGCTTATATTCTCACTTAACTCCCCTAGCACGTTCCTTGAAAAGAAAATAATAGTTTTGGTCACACTATCCTTATCCCCAAAAATTTCACAAAAATGAGCAATCATCCTAGGAATAATCGTTAACTACTACATCAAAGCCTCCGTAAACAAAATCATATCGTCGACAAAGAAAAGATGAGATATACATGGGCTATGTTTCGAGGTGCGAAAAGGATGCCAACACTTTTCCTGAACCTCGAGTTGGATGGCATGGGCAAGTCTTTCCGCACATAGCACAAAGAGATATGGGGAAAACGGATCTCATTGTCTTATACCACGTGACGAATAAAATGGTTTTCTCGCTGATCTATTCCAAAGAACCCGCATAGACACCGACAACACACAGTGCATGATCACATACCTTAGAGACGCTGGAACCCCCACATCAACCAAGGTATCTTCAATAAATGACCATTCAAGGCGATCATATGCCTTCTCAAGGTCAATTTTAATGGCCACCCAACCCTTACCACACATAGAGTGTATAATATCCCAGGTGATGACAATGTTATCCACTATCGACCTCCAGGCACAAAACTTGTTTGGTTCTCCAAAACCCATGTAGGAAGGAATGGTTTCAGCCGGTTAACGATCACTTTTGAGAGAATCTTGTACACCACAGTGCACAAACTAATAGGCCGAAACTGGGTAATTGATTCCAGCAATGTCACATTCGATAAGAGCACTAAAAGCTTTGGATTCCATTTAGCTAGAAATGGACCTCCCTCGAACATTACCCGAAAAACATCATTATCCATAATACCTCTATTCTTATAAAAAACAAGGCATGTAGGCCATCGATAACTGGCGCCGTCAACGACCCTATGTCTTGCAATGCACGACTAATCTCATCATTCAAGATCGCATCCTCATAGCCTCGATAGCTTATGGTGGCGTTGGTGGAAACAATCCTCGAATCTCATATGAATCTCCATTCACCATTTTACTCATAAAAAGAGATTTGAAAAAAAATCAACTGTCACCCTCTGCAAACCCTCCTCATCCAAAAACCATGTGACATATGTGTTCCTCAATGCCGATATAGTGTTAGCTTTGCACCTTGCCATGATAGAAGCATGAAAATATTTATTGTTCCGATCACCACACTTCACCCAATTAGACCAGGCATTTTGTTTCCACAAGCTCTCTTCCTGATCCATTACCTGATCAAGCTCTTTCCGGAACTCGTCACTGAGATGGAAAAGAGACTTCGGATGGTAATTTTGTAAAGCTTTATCAAATCCACGTAAATTTTCTATAAGTCTTCATTTCCTCACTCCAATGTGCCCAAAAACCTCTTTATTCCAATCCTTCACCGCAGCATGGAAAGAAGTGATGTTAGTATTAATATCAACATCACCCTTCCATACCGAGCTAAGGAACTCTTGAAACTGTGATGCTCTTGTCAAGCTCCAAAAAACTGAAATGGCCTATCACTCTTTTTGTGGCATTTTTCATCGATCCTCAACAATAACGAGCGATGTCAGAGCCTAACTTATCCAGATATATCACACTCGCCTTCGAGAAAGATGATACCCATTTAGTATTGACCAAGCACCGATCCAAGTGTTGATATAAAGACCCTAAGACCAAGTAAACGGTGGACCCTGGAATCCCAAATCAACCAGCTCAGATTTAAAGAGAAACTCGGCAAAGAGCCAACTACCCCCGACATGCGTGTCCGAACCCCTTTTACGCTCACCATGGTGAAGGATCGCGTTGAAATCTCCTCCAAGTATCCAAGGAACATTCTCCCTGAGTTCACCTCTATGAGTTGATTCTAGTCCCATTTTCACACCGAGGCTTACGGGCTAGCATACACCGATGTGAAATAAATCCACTCATCATTGTCTCGACTCCGACATTTACTATGGATGAATTGGTTCGCAAATTGTAACAACTTCACCTCCACAGACTTCTCCCACAGTAACTGGAGACCACTACTAAAACCATGAGCTTCAACACTAAAAGACTATAAGAACCCCAACTTTGAGATCACTTTATCCGCACGCCACAAACTAAGCCTTGATTCAAACAAAGTAACCACATTCGATCGGTACTCTTTCAAAAAAGCCTTAAAATATATTTTAAATGCCAGGCTAGCAGCGCCATGACAATTCCAAAACATAAAATTCATCATTAAAATGAATACCAAAGATTTGAACCTTACTGAATATACTCGACTAGCGAGCCATCCTGGAGTACAAAATCCACCATATCAGTCGTTGCAGCCTCCATATCAATCGGACCATGTTGCACATCTGAACTATACCCTTTCAAATTCGTACCCACTGGTTGCTTTACCACATTTAACAACGTAACCACATGTTGAACCCATTCCGTTACAACTGGCCTTGCCATGACCCGGTGGTCACTTGGTTTAGCAATCTTCACAATACGATGGTTATTTTCCTTAAAACCCTAACTCGTCCCTCCTACAGTTTAGATCATTTCACTCCGTCTTGACTACGTTTACTGAATCCTTGTTCCACAATTTTCACAACCCTATGATTTCCTTGTCTGCATGATACAACATGGGGTAAAACTGAGCCACCTTAGGCTACAACGTAGGGGACAATCAAATCACCATGAGATGCACTCTCAAGAATCCCTCCACCTCCCTTGGAGCTCTTCTTTGGATTCTTGGTTTTCTTAGTTAGGTTAGACTCTATGAACGATCCATTGTGCTAAAAGGTATGTGCCATGTTACTCGGGACACCCTGAATGGCTTGCTCCACCCCTCGACTTAGAACTTCAGCATCCAACTAACCATCTATTGGTTGTTCATGCCTAGGGGTGTAAACGAGCCGAGTCGAGCTCGAGTAGTGCTAAGCTCAGCTCGGCTCGTTAAGATTTCGAGTCGAGTTCGAGCTTGAGTAATTTCTAACGAGCCTGAGAAATCTGAGCTCGACTCGGCTCGTTTAGAACTCGAGTCGAGTTCGAGCTTGATTCGAGCCCAATCGAGTCAAGTATTGACCGATCTTTGACTGCATTGGACTCGAGTAACTCTTCATTTGTCACGTCTCATTTAAAGTCCTATGAAGAAAAAACTTTGATACACAAGTTATGTAAAATCAAGCGTGTTAATTTTAGGGTTTAGGGTCTTGGTTTAGGGTTTAGGTTGTTGGGTTTAGAATTTAGGATTTAGATTTTAGGGTTTAATACTTATGTTTAGGGTTTATATTTAAGGTTTTAAGTTTAAGAATTTAGATTTTAAATTATATAAAAAAATTAGTATATTATATTTTCGAGTAGCTCGTGAGCTTTTCGAGTCGGGTATCAAGTAGCTCGGCTCGGCTCATCATGAACTCGAGCCGAGTTCGAGCTCGAGTCGAGTCCAATCGAGTCGAGCTTTGACCGAGCTTTGACCGAGTCGAGCTCGAGTAGCTCGCGATCTGTCTCGTCTCATTTACAGCCCTATTCATGCCCACTGTGATTTTCATCTTTATCCATATGTTGTTGATTTTCTAAGACAACAAATCGAGAACCACTGGCACCAGCCTACGAGTTCCCCTCATTTTGCGCCACCTTCATAGAGCTCGTGTTACATCGTCTCCTATTTTCAACCACCATCCATTCCCCAGAAAAATCTAGACTCCGAGCATCTATCACATGACTAAAATTTTGAGCCGACACCAGTGACAGAGCCACATATATCCTTGGGTGGGCCCGTGCCCACCCTAAACTTTTCAAAGTTCATACATTTGGCTTCAATTTTCTTAATTTTTTATGAATTAGTCCTTAAATCTTATAACGTGTGCCCACCCTAAAATTTTGAGGTTCTTATGACTTGTGCTCACCCTAAAAAATATTTTAACTTGTGCTCACCCTAAAAAAACTTCATGGATCCGCCACTAGCCGACACCATACTAGCGTCACCTTGCCCTTGCTTATTGCTCATCCCAAGCTCTCCACACGCTTCATGTGAATGCCCATATATACCACAAGAGAAGCATAGATGTTGCAACCCTTCATACTCTAATTTTTGGATGAAACCATCAATGCCCATGCATGGTATAAGAGGTTTATTCAAATCGACCATTATTGCTAATCTAGCAAACTTACTACGTTCTCCAACTTTAGTATTATAATCCACTCATATCACCTAGCCAATATTACCACGTTCTCCAAATTTAGTATTATAATCCACTCGTATCACCTGGTCAATAGCAAGCACAATCTCCCATAAGAGTTTCTTCGAATAGTAACGGTAAGGTAATCTATGGAAACGAACCCATACAATCACATGAGAAGAGTGTTTTCTGACATAGAGAATGACCTACTCTAAGGTAACTGTCATACATTGTTTATGGCCCGTCTGTCAAAATTGTCACGTAATTCCAAGGGTCCACAAACCGATCTAGAAAGTAGTTATTATCAAGGTCTATCAACTGGAGATCACCCAATGGCTTCCACATAGCATAGATTCTAGCAAGCAGCGTGCAGAAGCTAATAGTACGTCCAAGAAAACGAACGATAATTACATTCCTCATATTTCTATCAACCACGAAATCCTCTTTTAACAGCTCAACAGCATCCACATTTGGATGATCAACCGCGAAATCCTCTTGTAACAGCTCAACATCATCCTCATTTGGATCATCCTCCAAACCCGAGCCAAACCTGTGAGCTCTAGATTGGCCCATTTTGCTTGCGTATGAAGCTTTTCCCTTCTCACAACTCGCAGCATCAGCATCCCCGGCATCGCAGATTTGCCATCCTTACGATTAGTCTGGCCGGTAGTCTCAACCTCCATATCCATAACCTCCTCATGAGGCAGAACATCTAGGTTATCACCCCTCACTCCTACTCTTCTTTTGGCTGCGCAGATTCTTCACCGATATGGGGGGCTCGGCCTCTCTAACTTCGGTGAGGTTATCAGCTCGGGAATTGGTCCTTATGGCAGACCACGAGGATTATCATACAAGGTCAGGGTTGGGTTTTCGATAGGCTTTTTGCTAGGGTTTTCCATTAATAAAACGTTCGTCTTTTCTATCTTTTTTCTTAAAGAAAGCGACAAGAATAAAGATTTTAAACCCGACGTGAATTGAACCTGCAACCTTACTATTTTTTAGAAAGTAATTTTAATTTTTTTATCTTTACCTTCAAACTTTTATTTTGCCAAATTAAACTAATCGATTTAATAGTATTTATAATTTTCATATATTTTTACCAACTTTTTAGACAACTTAAATTTGTTTTATATAGTTTTAATATTTTAGTTTTAAAATATTTTTATTACTTTTAATTTTTAAAATTTTTAGTCGAAATAAATATCAATTTAATTTAATTTGATAAAAATTAATATTCAAACTAAAAAAATTTAAATGATAAAATATTTAAATCAAAATATTACTATACCTAAATTTAATTGTACAATAGACATGTCTAGTTATGGTGAAGATTAAATAGATGATAATCTTACACTTCCGCATGTAGTTGTGCCATAACTTGTTTTATTATTATTATTATTATTGAATTTGATCGTTAAAAATCTACATCTGTGTATTTTGTTTGGTGTGTGTTTCCCTTAAATCATCAACCATAAAATATTTTAATATCACCTTTGAAAACAAAAATGGTATCAATTTCAAAATTTTAGTAGTACGATTTTATTCCTATCTATCTCTAAAAATTACAGGTGTCGCAATTAGAGGATATATCTGTCACGTCAGCTTGCCAGTGGAATTGGCGTGGAAAGATATAATGATTTAGCTGATGCTAAAATTTCATATTTGTTTAAAAATTTAAAATATTAAATTTTTTGATAAAATTTTAGTTTATTTTTTTTCTGACAATTATCGATACTTATTTTGTAAGTATTAATACTTGTCTAAAAATTAAAAATATTATAAAAAAATTGAGTATCGATACTTACAAAATAAATATCAATACTTGTCCAAAACATTAAAAATTTAACTTAAAATATTATTAAAAGGTCTAATATTTTAAATTTTTAAATAAATATCAAAATTTAACGTTTTTTAATCACACTTTAAATTTGTAGCACTCTAAACTTACTTCAATTGGGTCCCACACTTTGAACCGGCAATTGCATAAATAATAATAATAATAGTAATAATAATAATAATAATAATAATAATAAGTGAAATAACATAGGGAAGCGTGGACTGTGTCTTGTCTCCTGGCCCCCAAGCCGAAGCCGTCAATATCAGACAAAATCGACGACACAATCTCCGAAATCAAAAGAAGGGGAAGCAAAAACATGTGTGTTTATGATTGTATTTGTCCCTATGATTTTTCCGTTTGTTTAATATTAGGGAAAGTATGATAGGTACCACTGAACAATAGGGTGTGACCTGTTTTTACCATCAACCTTTCAATTGGTCCAAACTTATCATCAAACTTTATTTTTTGACTCGTTTATACCACTCTGCCGTTAAATCGTTAACTCCGTGATGATATGGACGCTGCACCAAAACGACGTCGTTTTGGTGCCGCTATTTTGATAATAAATGACCCAAAACGATGTCGTTTTGCTAGCGAAAATAGGCAAAATTGTGCACTCAATGGGATTCGAACCTAAGACCTTAAGCATCAAAGACAACCTCTTAACCACCAAGTCAACCTAATATCTTTGAATTAGTTTTAGCACAAATAATATATATTTCCAACTGTAGTTTGTCATATAAATATATTATTTCTAATATAAAAATATTCAAATATTGTTATTAATAATATTAAATATATAAATAGATAAATATATTATTATAAAAACTAAAAGACTAATTTCAAAATAAAATTTGTTTAAAAAATCTAAAATTCGACAAAACTTAATCCCTAAACTTATAAACCCTAACCCTAAACTATAAACTTTAAACCCTAAAATTTTATTCATAAACAAATAATATTAAAATATATAAACAAATAATATATTATTATAAAAACTAAAAAACTGATTTAAAAATATAAAATTTTTAAAATTTACGAAAAGACCCAAAAATTCACCAAAATCTTAAACCCTAAACCCCAAATCTTTAAGATTTTGGTGAATTTTTGGGTCTTTTCGTAAATTTTGAAAATTTTATATTTTTTAAATCAGTTTTTTAATTTTTATAATAATATATTATTTGTTTATATATTTTAATATTATTTGTTTATGAATAAAATTTTAGGGTTTAAAGTTTATAGTTTAGGGTTAGGGTTTATGGGTTTAGGGATTAAGATTTTGTCGAATTTTAGATTTTTTAAACAAATTTTGTTTTGAAAATTAGTCTTTTAGTTTTTATAATAATATATTTATCTATTTATATATTTAATATTATTAATAATATAAAAATATTTATATATTTTCATTTAATTTATTATTTATGTATTAATATATGTATACCAATATTTAAATATTTTTATATTAGAAATAATATATTTATATGACAAACTACAGTTGGGAATATATATTATTTGTGCTAAAACTAATTCAAAGATATTAGTTTGGTTTGGTGGTTAAGAGGTTATCTTTAATGCTTAAGGTTTTAGGTTCGAATCTCATTGGGTGCACAATTTCATATATTTTCGCTAGCAAAACGACGTCGTTTTGGGTCATTTATTATCAAAATAGCGGCACCAAAACGACGTCGTTTTGGTGCAGCGTCCATGTCTTCACGAGTTAACGATTTAACGGCAGGGTGGTATAAACGAGTCGAAAAATAAAATTTGGTGGTAAGTTTGGACCAATTGAAAGGTTGATGGTAAAAACAGGTCACACTCTATTGTTCGGTGGTACCTGGCATACTTTACCCTTAATATTATTATTCGGACCTGAAAACATTATATTAATCGGAACTCAAATCTTGTTTATATAAAACTGGGGAAAGTGGATGAAACCAAGGCCTGGATTGATGTTGTCGCTGTGGGTCTAATTTTTAAAGCAATATTACACCAAAAACTTATTTTAATTAAATATCTAAGAAAAATGGCCCTCGCATACTATTATTTAGAAAAACGGCCCTCAAATCTGCCACATATGAAGAAGTCACGTTTCAGAGATCGCGAGACACGAATTCGCGCTACGCAGAAGCGAGGTTCGCTTACGTGACACTTTTCAGAATAACGAACTTTACGGAAACTCGTGTTCTGCGAAACGCGAGTTTCCCGAGAATTTGAAGAGGCGACTGAATTTATCGCGGGGTACTCGCTTTCTACAGAAAGCGAGTTCTTTGCAACTCATGCACCCAGTCCAAGCTTCGATAGGCTTGTTTGAGCATTATTTCGGGCTTATTAATCGTATTTGTTTTATAAACATTCAGTTTGGGTTCGTAGTATTGGAACGTGTCTTTCATTTGACTCCAATATGGCCCAATTCTGTCCGTTTTAAACCTAATAAAATTTGCGTCGGAAACGGTATCGTAGCTTGTTATGTGAATGTATGAAAGTATAAGATGGCCTCATAGGCTCTTTCTGCAAGAACGACAAGCCGGAAAAAAGAATTTTTAAAACGAATAAGACTAAATTTTAAAACGAATAAGACTTAGTTAATACGAGGGCCCGAGCGATTATTATACTTGTTCTTTGTGTGTCTAGGATTTTTACATATACTCTAATGTTTTTTTTTGTTCGGTTTTTTCTCTATGTTCGACCAGATCCTCGGCACAGTAAATTCATGTCGATCGTGGACATCCCTTTTCTCTTAGCAGTGTTGGATCTGGGCGTATGGTCGGTTCAGTGTCAACGGCATAAGGATCAATTTCATTTCCGATAGGAGGAAACTCTTTTTCGTAAACCTTGAATACCATTTCGAGTAAGTATACCGGATCAAGCAGTCTCATTTAGTTAATTCGTTGGTTTGAACAAGCAGCAATGGTGTGTGTTCTTTTCCTAAGATCTACCACGTACGCGTTGTGTTGTATGCCTTCCAACGGCCTGGAAAATTCTGAAACACGGAACAAATGTCCTTCTCGCGAGAAGAGAGTTGCAGTCATCTCATTTGAATGGCGCACTTCAATTTGCAATTTTTTGCGAAAGCCCGGGTGGAATTTGTGGCCACTTGCCATGTACTTAGTTGCTTGCCTTCCTAAGGTTGCAAATAGGGTAGCCAAACGATAGTAGGTCGCTTTGACAACGGAAGTGATAGGAAAATGCCGCACTCCCTTGAGTGCTGAGTTGACCGCCTCAGCCAAGTTCGTTGTCATGTGACCATATCGTTTACCCCCGTCATATGATCTAAGCCATTTTTCCCTCGGGATTTTGTCAAGGTAGTCTGCGCCATCTTTATTTATGGCTCTCAATTCTTGGAACAGGTTCTCTACCTCCTGTACGTAATGCAAGTTGCCTAGGGAATGACAGTTGAATAGTTAGGGGTGAACAACACATACAAAGATATCGTAAATGAAAATGACCTAAAAGACGTACCCAATCGAAGTACAAGAGCACGTTCATCATGGTTCTTGAACTGCTGCAAGTAGTTCGCCGCAATGTGTCGCAAGCAGTAACGGTGGTAAATGTAGGGAGGCTTCCAAGAATTGCCCAAACGTTCTATTGCCCACAAGATCGCTGTGCCTCTATCAGAAATAAGACATATCCCATCGTGCCTTGCCCGCATTACAGGAGAAAGAACATGTTTTCGTAGGTTCTTAAGGAAGAACACTCAAGACTCGAGATCATCCTTTTGGACAATTGTGAATGCTACAGGCACATTTTTTCGATTGTCGTCTTGTGCAATCGCCAGAAGTAGAACATGTGTATATTTCCTGATCGAGCATGTACCGTCGATTTTAACCATCGGTTTGCAGTACTTGAATGCATTAATGCACTGAGGGAATATCCAAAATAGCCAGTGGAATTGACAAGCACCTCGAACGAAATGATCATTTTCGTATGCCAGAATCGTATGAAGTTCGACAACCGTTCCGAGTATGTGTTTCTGCATCAGGTTTAGCCACGGGCGCAACTCTTTGTAAGATTCCTCCCATTGGCCAAACAATTTTTCTACGGCCTGGTTCTTTGCATACCATGCTTTATGGTATTCAGGATAGTACTTGTGGACCTGTTGAGCTGTAGCCTGACAGACGCGAACCGTGACCCAGGGATTTGCTTTTACCAGTGGCATGAAGGTGTTGCAGAGGACGTGCACATCAAGGTTCTTGTGATCCTGACTTAGTCTAGTAACGGTGCATGTATGGGGCCATTCCAGTTTTGTGATTCTCCACAGGCCGACCACCTTCTTTAATTGAGATATACGAATTCTCCACTTACATTCTTGATTCTTGTGGGCGCACACCGCCTTGTAGAAACCCACTTATGTTTTCTCCACATTCGTCGTAACAACCCGACGAGTGTTGTATTGCTTAATTGCGGCCACCGCCAGTTCTTTTGTAAGGAACGTCATCCCAATGGACAGTTCACCATCAACACGGTTGATTCTGTCGTCAATTGTTTGGTATTAGTATTGTGAAAATTCTGGAACGTCCAACGCATCCATATCAACCGTCGTGAAGTGGGATGGTGGCTGGTAATAAGAAATATGTATGGCCGATAGTGGAACGTTGCTTGTTGTTGGGTGTTCTTCGTTGCCTTCCAACGCATCCATATCAATTGTTGGAATGATCACGTCTTATGGTTCTTTATAGAAGGGCTCTTGCTCGTCGCCTTCAGGTCCGGGTTCCCTAAGCGATTCTTCGTCTGAATTATCCCCCTCGAACCGGTATAGTTCAACATCGTCGATCGCTACCCTTTTAGGCGAGCAAGTTGGTCGTCGATCGTGAGACCGCTCATGAACCGTATTTCCAAGATCAAATTCTAGAGCACCAACACAAGAATGTCTCCCCATAGATGGTTGAACGTACTCCATGCTAGGGACATACGCTGAGTATCGTCCATATGAGGAATCATCGAAGGGGTTGAATGCTTCATGGTCGGACCTCATGTGGGATGATGGCGTTGCCTCCCCCCATAGTATACTGACTGTACGGATTGTATGTTGCATGTCTTAGCGCATCGAATTCATTGTTCGGGGGCTGGTTCAAGTCGAACCTGAAACTAGCTACGCACGAATGTCTTGGCACAACAGACGATGATGCACTGAACTCGTTGCGTGGGCTGTATGTAGTTAGCAAGTTGAAATCATTTCGTAAACTGGCCGTTGGGCTATCAAAATTGGCATTCAGATCAAAGTCAAAATTCGCCCGTCTCCATGTTGGGATTTCGATAGCAAGATTAGAATCAGAAAATGATGCATACAGCTCTAAGGGACCGCCTAATGAATACTCCAAGTGGGTTGACAGCATCAGCTCCACATCATCGTTGTCTGCATGCAGCATAAGGGTACGTTAACAAATCTATAGAGATCGGCAGACAATACTTCAAGTCAGACAGATTTTGGTTTTGGCCATACGGGACATTGCTCTCCAGTTCCTTAATCAAGTTATTGTAGGATAATCTCCTAGGAATCATCAGTGTTACATTATTCGATGACTAAAAAATGACGTCGAGTGAGGCATCGACGATTATCTCGCCATCGTAGTATACTAGAGCAGCAACACCTCATCGTCTCGACATTTTTTCCGGCAATTGAAAGACTTGAAAAAAATAAAAGACTTGTTTTGTGAATGCTATACAATATCAGTATTGCATTCTGCTTCATATAAGGGAACAAATCAACTTTTGGTATCTTATTCATCTTGAAAATCTCGGAGAATCTCGTTTTTGTAGACGTGTCAAGGAACTCGCTTTCTGCAGAAAGCAAGATTCTATTAGATTCGTAGAACTCGCATTTTGCAGAACGTGAGTTCTTTTGGATCACGCGTTCTACAAAACGTGAGTTCATTATCGAGTCAGACACTGACAAAGCTAGACTGACACGTCTGAAAAGGTGAATATTTTGGTCCGGTGAATAATAATTGTACTCTACACAACGATATATCAAACCGAATTGAATACATGTTTGAATAAGTGAGGCAATGAGATATATATACCTGGAAGGTTGGAATTTAATTTGTAAGGATTTCGATCGATATAATATGTCGAGACGAGAAACTATTACAGCTTTGGTATACTACAATTGGCAGATAATCGATAATACATCTCTCGGCGTCGTTTTTTAGTCGTCAAGTAGTATATTGCTTCCGCTGCCATACAATTTATCGTATAAGAAGTTGATGAATGAAGTGAAGGAACATGTTCCACATAGTCCTGGGAAAAAGATGGAACCGTTGAAGTACAGAATGTCAACATCGTTAGAACCATTAACTTACTCATTATTCCACATTATGGACGACGCTGATGTGGAAAAATGATGGTGGAATCTCACCATCAGTTTTGTTCAGGGTGGGCCCTTGAGTTTGAGCTTTATGTAATGTTTTCTGATCATAGTGATGTTATCGGAGTCAGAAATACTATGTAAATCATGTCCTATAAAACACGACTTCTTTGAATAATGTCTAATATCGCGCGTCCTGTAAAACGTGACTTCTTTGAATAATGTCAAAAATCGCGTCTTGTAAAATGCGACTTCTTTGAATAATGTCGAAAATCGCGTCCTATAAAACGCGATTTCTATCTCCGCAGGAAAAATTGCGTCCTCTACAACGCGATTTTGACAAATTATTTCGACATTGTTCAACCCTATAAATGTTAGGCCTGAGTTACAAAATTTTTACACTACTCAAACAATTTCTTTGACAAATTATGGCGCGTTTTTCTGCTATTGTTTTCTTTCGTGGAACCTACTTCTACACTTCTTTCAATGAGAAAATCACAAGAGATGAATTGTTTGAGTTGATTTCAACAAGAGTTAAAGAGTCTACAAGCTCCAAAATTTCTGTGTTGTGTGCCAAAGTTCCAGTGAATGAGCCCGACCCAGAAGAACACTACATGCTAACACTATTCAATCAGAAAGCTATGCGTAAGATGTTTCGGGCATACAAATGTGCAGGGGGTACGAACATCGAGCTTAGTGTAAACTTTGATACATGCTCTAGTTCATCAACAGTTCTTAAGCTTGAAGACGATGACGCGGTATTTACACAAAATTATAGGAGGCAACAGGAGAAGGAACAAAAAATTAAGGAATTAAACTTAACTTCTGACATAAGTACCGACTACGAGGGCAGCGAAAATGATTTGTTCTCGTAGATTTATGTATGCTTAGTAATGTAATGCTTGTGTACTTATTTCAATTAACAATCTTGTACTACTTTTCGTTAATATAATTATCGCAAATATTATTTTCTACATCTGAACCGCTTCAATTTTCAAACAGTTAACAATCACAAAATATGTAATTAACAAACACATACGTATTACATGTCATTTTTTTGTTACAACTGGCATGTATGAGGTCCATCGTATCTTCTTATCTGTCAAACATTGTTTAGCGTCTTTGTTCGTGATACATGAATCATCCAGTTACAACCGTTGCCCTTTTTGACACATTCTGCAATATATTTGTTCGCATTCTTTTTCTTCACTGTCGAATGAACTGATCGGCGTATGTTGTAGTTTTTAATTGTATTATCTACCATTTTGTTCGCACTGAATATCATCCCAACTTCTAGTTCACCGTCACTATCGACATCAGCATCACATGAGTGACTCCTAAAAGATGGTAAATCATCTACGCTTGCAACCATTACAATGAAAGTAAATGAAAGAGTGAGTTCAAACTTGAGGGAGGGGGTCTATTTATAAGGTGTAAATGAACCAATGTAAATGAATCAGTGTTCTTTCAAATTATTGTTTTTATAGAAGACAAGCATTGAAACGCGTAAAATATTACATATGAATGTCTAATATGTAAAATAAATTTTTATTTTTCGTATGTTAAAACAATTGTCACCAACACGATACAAATGTCACCAACACCGGTGTTCTTCCACGATACGTATGTCACCAACACCGTTACATGCGGGGGTCTTAACATAGCTTCGAAAACACCAGAAATGGTAAAAGCTTTGACCCGCATTATCAAATGTAATCCACATGCGCAACCGGAGAAAACCCTAGAGAGGACGCCTCAAGTTGCACCCGGCATGATTTCGCACGTGCCATCGATCCACCATGAGCCACTGCATCATCTTCTTGATTCAGCAAATGTACACTTACATTGGCTCGCCATGTTATGTTACCCTGGATAGAAACATCAAAAGTTACCCGATATTGTGATTTGTCGATCATGTTACACAAACATAGACGATACATTGCAACACATCTTCTACCCAACAGATTTTCTAATCATTCAAATGCTCAAACTTTGCAAATCAATACTGTAACCCCCTCGTCCCGGTCTGGTCGGATGACCGGTCCAAGTGGGCCACACGGGGAAAACCGAGTGAAAACCCCTAAGGATTCCCCCTCGGTTAACGACCCTAAAATTTCTTTTAATTTTAATCTTGTCTAGATGCACATTTAATCCCTAAGTGGAGCATAACAGCGGAAGATACAAACAACGAAACATTCACCGACCAAACAAAGCATAAACAGTCCATTTTACTTCATTACAGCAGTCCGTTTCGAAACGCCCCTAGGGTGTTCCGAAACGCCTTGACTTGGTCAACGGCCCTGGGTCAGCCATAAGGTGACCGTTCCGAAACAGGGGTGACCCGTATCGGAACGACCTTGACGGTCAATATCTCGTGGTCTACGAGATTTGACCGTTTCGAAACACAAAAGGCCCGTTTCGGAACGGCTACATCTCGCCAATATCTCAAAATTCCAGTAGCAAAAACATTCCGAAACGCCCTTATCCGTTTCGAAACGGCAGGTCATTTACAAAGGGACCGTTCCGGAACAGGGGGACCCGTTCCGAAACGCCCCCTGTCTGCAGACTCGTCTGGGCTGTTTTGAGGCACAAGGGTGCCCCAAAACACCACCAAAACACCATACAACAGCTAAACAAAGCAACTTAGGGGATAACAACTATACTAGCATGCTTCAACATGATTTAGACATGTCCAACACTAAGGCAACATTCCACAACATGCATTCATTCAAACAACATTCAAACACATGTAAAAACTCTTAAGGCATAGGCTAAAATCCAAAGTAAGCAATTAGGCATGACTTACAAATCATCATGGCAACACAAACCATGCAAAAGAAAGATATAAGGGAGTCCATACATGCTCTCAAACAACCAACAACTACACATCAAAGCCACACATGTCCCATTGCTCAAACTATTACATGTCTAACATTTAAAAACCATACTTGATGAACTCAAGCCAAAAACCACACTTGGAGCCTTCCACTTGCGCGAGCAACCCACGAGCTTAAGGATCTGCAATGTTGAACAAAGAGAGCGTAAGCAATGATGCTTAGTGAGGGTAAGCTCTAAAAACAAACCTCAACATTGCAGGGTCCGAGCACGATCTAGCCAAGGCATTACACACACATACCAAGGATCCACAATAGTCACATCAAACATTCTCACAAGGATCATTAGTCTCAACACATGGATACATATATCAAACAACATTGGCACCTAGATATGACTCAAATACGCGGATAACCGTTGGAACTCACATCCAACAACACAACCATTACCTGACGGTGGGATTACACTCATCACCGGTCCTGCGGAGGGGATTCCACTCATCCTCACGCCCCGTCGATGGGATTCCACTCATCACCGACTATATTTAAATACCATTTCCGGGCGTACCCGTACTCCTCCTTGGTGACTCAACGCCACCAAGGCCACGCGCGACTTTTGACTCATGTGTACACACTAACATCCTAATGATCGATCATTTGTATTTAAGTATACTAGTGCCAATATTTTACTCGTTCCACATTACTCATTTCAATCATTCCCGTGCTTAGCACGTACTCACCATGAACACAATCATGAACCAACATCATGCATGCTTCAAGCAATACAAATCATGCCTCATCTCACATGTATAATACAATATACATAAGCATTCATATCACAACACATACGGGGCATATACATTCATACATTCAAGTTCATCCAAGGGCTCTAGATCAAGCTTAGGATTAGGCTACCACCCTAATCCTAACTCTAGGTGGGTCTACCAAGCCCAACCTAGTCCATATACTCGAACCAACCAATTTAAAACCATTTAAGACAATTAACCACTCACCTAAGCTTCCAAGCTCAAAGACCAAGCAAGCGACCGTTCTTCAAATTCCCGGATTCTCTTCCAAAGCTTCACCGACGCCCAAACTCGGTTCTAATCAATCTCAAACACAAACAAAACATTCATAATCAATATCTCATCAACGGAAACAACCCGGATCAACACTTCAAGCACTCAATACCCAAAACAAGTCCCAAAAACAGAATTTCCGAGCTGCCCTAAAAGCCCACCAATATCTTCCAATTCAAGCATCCAAATAACCATCAAACACACCCAAAGCAGCCCTCATATATAATACTAACATCAGCTCTCGAGAACCAACATTGAAACACCCGAAAAACCACTTTAAAACCTCCCAAAAACCCCTTAAAGCCAAATTCCGAAAATTGTTTGAAATTGTTTGAAATTCGCATATGAGACATCATTTGACTCCTACATACCATAACTAACCATAATAAATCAAATTATTAGGTTTAGCTACACAAAGGCACCACTTTTAATCAAATATTCAAAAACCTCTATTTCCTTAAAACTCCATGAAAACGAAAATAAAATGTACTTTTGAGAAGAGGGAGGTGAGGGGAGTTCAAAATTACCTTCACCTTTAAATTCAGAGTTGAAATGGAGGAGCTTTGGAAATGGAATAGTGAATATGGAAGGGAGTTTGGTTTCCCGTTGATAAGCTTTGGAGAAGAAGATGAATAGTAGAGAGAATGTGTGTTTTATTTGACATGTGACTTATTTAGGGCTCAAAAGACTTCTTTGCCCTTAATGAAATGGGGTATTCACAAGGGCATACCCTCTATGGCTATTTGGGGTTAAATTACAAAACATAATAACTCAAATTAATCTAATTTAATTTGGAAACGAAACCCGAAATTCCTAAAAACCATTTTAATTATAAAACCGAGCCCAAAATAATATTAAAATATTATTTTCACCTAACCCCTAAACCCGGGTGTTACAACTCTCCCCCACTTAAGGAATTTCGTCCCCGAAATTACCTGGTGGAAACAGATACGGAAACTGCTCAACCATATCCGCTTTCCTCTCCCACGTGGCCTCTTCCACACCTCTATGTCTCCACAACACCTTGACCAACTCTAACGTCTTGCCACGCAGCACCTTGCTATCAGAAGCAAGTATCTCAACGGGCTCTTCATTATAGGACAAATCCGGATTTAACTCTATTTCCTCAACAGGCATAACATGAGAAGGATCCGATCTATATCTCCTAAGCATAGACACATGGAAGACATCATGGATCTTTTCTAACTCAGAAGGTAATCTCAACCGATAAGCTACAGGCCCAATCCGCTCAACTATCTCATACGGACCAATGAACCTCGGACTCAATTTTCCCTTACGGCCAAATCTCATTACCTTCTTCCACGGAGACACCTTCAGAAATACTTTCTCACCCACTGAGTACTCAACCTCTTTCCTCTTCAAATCTGCATAAGACTTCTGACGATCGGAAGCTGCTCTCAAGCGGTCACATATCAACTTCACTTTTTCTGTGGTTCCCTTAAGCAAGTCTGGCATAGGTAACAATCTCTGACCTGTCTCAGCCCAACAAATCGGAGTCCTACACCGTCTACCATACAAGGCCTCATAAGGTGCCATCTGAATACTAGACTGATAACTGTTGTTGTAGGCAAACTCGACCAACGGTAAGTGCTTCTCCCAAGAACCCTGAAAGTCAATCACACAACAACGAAGCATATCTTCTAGAATCTGTATCACTCGCTCTGACTGCCCATCGGACTGAGGATGATACGATGTGCTGAAATGCAAACGGCTACCTAAAGCACTATGCAAGTAACCCCAAAACCTTAAAGTAAACCTAGGATCCCTATCTGAAACGATAGACTTCGGAACTCCATGAAGTCTCACAATCTCGCGGATATACAAGTTTGCCAACTTGTCTAAGTAATCCGTAGTGTTCACTGCTAAGAAGTGAGCACACTTAGTGAACCTATCAACAATCACCCAAATTGAATTCTTCTTCGAAGGAGACAAAGGCAACCCCGATACAAAATCCATGGTGATTCTCTCCCATTTCCATTCCGGAATCTTCAAAGGCTATAGCAGACCTCAAGGAACCTGATGTTCTGCCTTCACTCTCTGACAAACCATACAACGGCTCACATACTCGGCTACATCTCTTTTCAAACCAACCCAGAAATAATCATTCTTCAAATCTCGGTACATCTTGGTACTACCCGGATGCAGAGAAAAGGGACTCGAATGTGCTTCACTCAAAATCTGTCGTCTCAACTCAACATCTTCCGGTACAACAATTCTATCTCTGAAGCACAACAGACTCTCACCACTGAAACTGTACTCAGTCGGTCTTCCTTCGGCTATGTCCTGAACATGAGGAACTAGGCTAGCATCTTGCAACTGCTTCTCTCTAATCAACTGAATCAAAGAAGGCTTCACTTGCAACTCGGTGATCAGACCACCATCATCGGACACACTCAACCTAGCAAACATAGCTCTCAACTCAACGGCCACTTTTCTACTCAAGGCATCGGCTACTACATTTGCTTTACCCGGATGGTACTCAATGGTCAAATCATAATCTTTCAACAGCTCTAGCCATCTTCTCTGTCTCAAATTCAACTCTTTCTGTGTCATCAAGTACTTCAAGCTCTTGTGATCGGTGTAAACTATACACTTCTCACCATACAAATAGTGTCGCCAAATCTTCAATGCAAAAACAACTGCGGCTAGTTCTATATCATGAGTAGGATAGTTCTTCTCATGAATCTTCAACTGTCTAGAAGCATAAGCAACAACTCTTCTATCTTGCATCAACACACATCCTAAGCCTACGTAGGAAGCATCACTGTAGATCACAAACTCCTTACCTGAAACAGGTTGCACTAACACTGGAGCATTCGTCAAAGCTTCTTTCAATTTCTCAAAAGCTTTATGTCTTGCATCCGACCATTCAAACTTGACTCCTTTTTGCAACAACTTAGTCAAGGGAGCAGCTACTCTAGAGAATCCATCAACAAACCTCCTATAGTAACCGGCTAATCCTAGGAAACTCCTAATCTCGGTCACGGACTTAGGTTGTTTCCACTCAACAATAGCCTCAATCTTCGACGGATCAACACGGATACCTTCGGCTGAAACAACATGGCCAAGAAACACAACCTCTCGAATCCAGAACTCACACTTACTAAGCTTCGCATACAACTGATTGCTCAACAATCTCTGTAAAACAAATCTCAAGTGCTCATCATGTTCTTCTTCTGTCTTCGAGTACACAAGTATATCATCAATGAAGACAACCACAAACCGGTCTAGATAGTCTCTGAAAATTCTGTTCATCATGTCCATGAATGCTGCCGGTGCATTCGTGAGCCCAAATGGCATCACAAGAAACTCATAGTGACCATATCTAGTCCTAAAAGATGTCTTCGGAACATCACACTCTTTCACTTTCAACTGATAGTACCCGGATCTCAAATCTATCTTCGAGAATACTGAAGCACCTCTCAACTGATCAAACAAATCATCTATACGAGGCAACGGATACTTGTTCTTCACAGTCATCTGATTCAACTGTCTATAGTCAATGCACATGCGCATACTACCATCTTTCTTTTTCACAAACAACACGGGAGCACCCCACGGAGAACTACTAGGCCTAATGAAACCACGGTCTAATAACTCTTGCAACTGACTCTTCAATTCTTTCAACTCTTTCGGAGCCATGCGATACGGAGCTATCGAAACTGGGTTAGACCCTGAAACTGTCTCAATCACAAACTCAACATCTCTGTCAGGAGGCAAACCCGGCAACTCTTCAGGAAACACATCTGGAAAGTCACACACTGTCCTGATATCTTTCGGTCTAGCTTCACTCATGTCCGGATTCATAACATAAGCTAAATAGGCCCCACATCCAGAGTCCATCAACCTATGAGCCTCTAAAGCTGACACCACATTAGACAAGAACTTAATGTTCTCGCCTACTACCACTACCTCGTAGTCATCAGAAAGCTTCAAAGAAATTCTCTTTGTCTCAAAATCCACACTAGCCCGATGCTCGACCAACCAGTCCATACCCAGTATAATTTCAAAACCATAAAAGGGAAGTTCCATCATATCAACTGAGAACACATGACCCTGAATCTTCAGCGGACACCTCCTATACATACGTCTAACCACAACTGTCTCACCAAAGGAACTAGTAACATGCATACCTACATCTAAGATCTCTACAAGAATATCTAACTTCTGTGCATGCTCACTCAGAATGTAGGAATGCGTAGAACCCGAATCAACCAAAGAAAGCAAAGACATAGACTGTAACTCGAAATTACCTGCTATCACATCGGTGTCGTTCCCGGCCTCTCTCTGAGCATAAACTCTCGCTGGTCCTCCCGCCTCTGGCTGCACAGCCACAACATGAGCAAGGTTCCTCTGAGCATCCCCCCTAGGTGCATCAGCCCTAGGCTGGAAGTAGCCACGACCGCGCCCACGGCCTCTCTGAAAATCGTTACCTCTCGCAGGAGCCTGAGCAATGTTCGGTGCCTGAGCTGCCTGACGTGGATAGTCCCTCCTAAAGTGGTCCCTCGAACCACAGTTCCAACAAGCATGGAAGTTACCCCAACACTCACCAGTGTGCTGCCTCCCACACTGTGCACACTCGGGCAAACGCCCTCCTTCTCTATGGCCCTGATGGCCTCTACCATGGTGGCCACCGCCACGTCTCTGATCAAACTGATGTCCGCCACCTCTGTGCCTCTTAGCATCTCTACCATCAAAGTTGTTGTGCCTCTTACCAGAACTAGATCCCCCAGAACGCTTGGTCAGCCCCAAGCTATGCTCAATGTCCTTGGCTCTAGCAACCAAGACATCAAAGTCAGAATAATCAGAAGCCAAGGTATACCTCTTAACTTCCTCATGAAGTTCGTATCTGAAACGATCACATCGAGCCCTCTCAGTAGGCACTAACTCTGGAGCATACTGACTCAGACGAACGAAACGAATCTCATAATCAGTCACAGAAGCATCTCCCTGAGTGAGAGCCATGAACTCTCTCTTTTTCTCATCTAGGTACCTCGGTCCTAAGTACCTCTTCCGGAAAGCAAACTCAAAGAATTCCCAATCTATCTCGGCCTCTGGAACCCCGGCAGTAATGGTGACCCACCAGGTGTAGGCATCACCCTGAAGCAGTGAGATCACACAACCCAATCTACGTGCGCCCGCACAACCCATCTGAGCTAAGATACGAACCGTCTTCTCCAACCATAACTCCGATCTCTCCGGTGTAGATCCTCTAAACTCCTCGGCTCCCAAACTACGGAGCCTCTCTAACGGCAGACTAGCATCATCACACCTAGGCTGAGCTGCAGCCTGAGCTCCCGCAACTGCGGCCTAGAATGCTCCCGCTATCGCTTGCACTAACGGAGTCATATCAATTCCAGCTGGACCTTGGCCACCTTGGCCACCTTGAGGTCCATCTCCGCCGGCTCCATCTTCACCTCCAGCTCCAGGTGGTGAAGGTGGTGGTGGTGGAGGTGGTGGTGGAGCGCCAACTTCCGCAGCCACCGGCCCTTCCAGATGAGCCTCCACACCAACAGCCGGCTCAACAGGAGCCGCAACCCGTGGTTCCTGACGAACCACTCTCGGTCTACCTCTCGGTCTAGACATTGCTCTCACGAAAATTAACTACAACCACAACAACAAAACATACAAGTTGGGTTAGCAAGGCAAGGCCTCCAAGTGTTCAAGTACGTTCCCTCACTAAAACAAAACCATTTTCCAATGTAATAGTAGCAATGGGACTCACACACACACGCTTTGAATAAAACAAGCAACATACTCGTCAAACAGACAACCATTCTTACAAGCAAGCAAACACCGTGCATATCAAGCAAAAACTTGAACTTACCTCACTTACCTGCCCAAGGTCTCGGTAACCTTAGGCTCTAATACCAACAAGTGTAACCCCCTCGTCCCGGTCTGGTCGGATGACCGGTCCAAGTGGGCCACACGGGGAAAACCGAGTGAAAACCCCTAAGGATTCCCCCTCGGTTAACGACCCTAAAATTTCTTTTAATTTTAATCTTGTCTAGATGCACATTTAATCCCTAAGTGGAGCATAACAGCGGAAGATACAAACAACGAAACATTCACCGACCAAACAAAGCATAAACAGTCCATTTTACTTTATTACAGCAGTCCGTTTCGAAACGCCCCTAGGGTGTTCCGAAACGCCTTGACTTGGTCAACGGCCCTGGGTCAGCCATAAGGTGACCGTTCCGAAATAGGGGTGACCCGTATCGGAACGACCTTGACGGTCAATATCTCGTGATCAACGAGATTTGACCGTTTCGAAACACAAAAGGCCCGTTTCGGAACAGCTACATCTCGCCAATATCTCAAAATTCCAGTAGCAAAAACATTCCGAAACGCCCTTATCCGTTTCGAAACGGCAGGTCATTTACAAAGGGACCGTTCCGGAACAGGGGGACCCGTTCCGAAACGCCCCCTGTCTGCAGACTCGTCTGGGCTGTTTTGAGGCACAAGGGTGCCCCAAAACACCACCAAAACACCATACAACAGCTAAACAAAGCAACTTAGGGGATAACAACTATACTAGCATGCTTCAACATGATTTAGACATGTCCAACACTAAGGCAACATTCCACAACATGCATTCATTCAAACAACATTCAAACACATGTAAAAACTCTTAAGGCATAGGCTAAAATCCAAAGTAAGCAATTAGGCATGACTTACAAATCATCATGGCAACACAAACCATGCAAAAGAAAGATATAAGGGAGTCCATACATGCTCTCAAACAACCAACAACTACACATCAAAGCCACACATGTCCCATTGCTCAAACTATTACATGTCTAACATTTAAAAACCATACTTGATGAACTCAAGCCAAAAACCACACTTGGAGCCTTCCACTTGCGCGAGCAACCCACGAGCTTAAGGATCTGCAATGTTGAACAAAGAGAGCGTAAGCAATGATGCTTAGTGAGGGTAAGCTCTAAAAACAAACCTCAACATTGCAGGGTCCGAGCACGATCTAGCCAAGGCATTACACACACATACCAAGGATCCACAAGAGCCACATTATAAGGTGCATGAACAATATATACAAGTACATGTCATGAATCATTAAGCTCTACTTTCACAACATAAATAGCCACATCAAACATTCTCACAAGGATCATTAGTCTCAACACATGGATACATATATCAAACAACATTGACACCTAGATATGACTCAAATACGCGGATAACCGTTGGAACTCACATCCAACAACACAACCATTACCTGACGGTGGGATTACACTCATCACCGGTCCCGCGGAGGGGATTCCACTCATCCTCACGCCCCGTCGATGGGATTCCACTCATTACCGACTATATTTAAATACCATTTCCGGGCGTACCCGTACTCCTCCTTGGTGACTCAACGCCACCAAGGCCACGCGCGACTTTTGACTCATGTGTACACACTAACATCCTAATGATCGATCATTTGTATTTAAGTATACTAGTGCCAATATTTTACTCGTTCCACATTACTCATTTCAATCATTTCCGTGCTTAGCACGTACTCACCATGAACACAATCATGAACCAACATCATGCATGCTTCAAGCAATACAAATCATGCCTCGTCTCACATGTATAATACAATATACATAAGCATTCATATCACAACACATACGGGGCATATACATTCATACATTCAAGTTCATCCAAGGGCTCTAGATCAAGCTTAGGATTAGGCTACCACCCTAATCCTAACTCTAGGTGGGTCTACCAAGCCCAACCTAGTCCATATACTTGAACCAACCAATTTAAAATCATTTAAGACAATTAACCACTCACCTAAGCTTCCAAGCTCAAAGACCAAGCAAGCGACCGTTCTTCAAATTCCCGGATTCTCTTCCAAAGCTTCACCGACGCCCAAACTCGGTTCTAATCAATCTCAAACACAAACAAAACATTCATAATCAATATCTCATCAACGGAAACAACCCGGATCAACACTTCAAGCACTCAATACCCAAAACAAGTCCCAAAAACAGAATTTCCGAGCTGCCCTAAAAGCCCACCAATATCTTCCAATTCAAGCATCCAAATAACCATCAAACACACCCAAAGCAGCCCTCATATATAATACTAACATCAGCCCTCGAGAACCAACATTGAAACACCCGAAAAACCACTTTAAAACCTCCCAAAAACCCCCTTAAAGCCAAATTCCGAAAATTGTTTAAAATTGTTTGAAATTCGCATATGAGACATCATTTGACTCCTACATACCATAACTAACCATAATAAATCAAATTATTAGGTTTAGCTACACAAAGGCACCACTTTTAATCAAATATTCAAAAACCTCTATTTCCTTAAAACTCCATGAAAACGAAAATAAAATGTACTTTTGAGAAGAGGGAGGTGAGGGGAGTTCAAAATTACCTTCACCTTTAAATTCGGAGTTGAAATGGAGGAGCTTTGGAAATGGAATAGTGAATGTGGAAGGGAGTTTGGTTTCCCGTTGATAAGCTTTGGAGAAGAAGATGAATAGTAGAGAGAATGGGTGTTTTATTTGACATGTGACTTATTTAGGACTCAAAAGACTTCTTTGCCCTTAATGAAATGGGGTATTCACAAGGGCATAACCTCTATGGCTATTTGGGGTTAAATTACAAAACATAATAACTCAAATTAATCTAATTTAATTTGGAAACGAAACCCGAAATTCTTAAAAACAATTTTAATTATAAAACCGAGCCCAAAATAATATTAAAATATTATTTTCACCTAACCCCTAAACCCGGGTGTTACAAATACAAGTGCAAATATTCAGCAACGTTCGAGTATATATAGCCCAAAGTCAT
Organism: Hibiscus trionum; assembly: GCA_030270665.1. Taxonomy (NCBI): domain Eukaryota; kingdom Viridiplantae; phylum Streptophyta; class Magnoliopsida; order Malvales; family Malvaceae; genus Hibiscus; species Hibiscus trionum. The sequence goes on along the minus strand of BSYR01000020.1, from coordinate 28,766,430 downwards.
CGAATCTGAAGACAAATCATGTTCTGCAAAGAGCGTTTTTCTTTGACAGTACTCAAACTTTGGCAGAAATCAGATTCCTAACGTGTCAGTGACCTCGCGTTTTATGAACAGCGAGTTTCTAAAGACCTTGTGTTTCATAGAACGCGAGTTTGTCACGTTATCACCGTCTTCTGGTTCTATATAAATACCCAATTGATCGAGGAAGGGAAGCAACACTCAGTCGGAAAAAAAATTGCCTTCTCAGATTGAGTGCGTGGAGTTTTGAATTGTAACTACTACTGGAAACAAATCACGTATCGGGAAAATTTATTCCTAAACTAATTTCCCTGATATTGTGATTTGTCGTTATTTGTAGTTGCATATATATGTTGAGCAGATGTTAACTATTCTGTATTTTTGTTCACGAGGATCGACAACAACAAATCACAATATCGAGGAATTCGAGGTCTTTTTGAATGGCAGACAAGTAACAATATATCCAATAGACCTCCAAGATTCAAGACAGGCATCGAGTGCAAGGCAAGATTCACGCGGGTCGGTCATTAGCATCACCTTAATGATGATTATCATCATCAAAACAAGTTTCAGCTTCTTCAATAAATGTTTGTTGGTTGCAAATGCGATTTTATAATTATAATTATAAAGAAATACCCTAATCCTTTCAATTGTAAAAAATAAATATTTAAATTGATTTTAAATGAAAATATATCATTTGAAATTAATTATATTATTCAAATATATTAATAAATATTCAAATGTATTAATAAATAGTAATATACTAACAATATCAAATGTATTATACTATACTAATAAATAAATAAGATAATTAAAAAATTTATTATACGATACTAATCAAATGTATCAATAAATATAGTCATAATATAATGATTTTATTATTTATTAATATATATTATATTATATAGCCTTATTAATTAATTTGAATCGAGCATTCAAAAATCCCGTGACCTCGCGTCCTACGAAGAGCAAGTTCTTCGAAAACTCGCGCTCTGTAGAACGCGAGGTCCTCTCTACCCGTTCAGTGTACGTGCCTTTTGCAATGTCGCGTCTCTTCAATGGAACTCGCGTTCTGTGTAAAGCGAGTTCTTTAGGATATCGCGTTTCGTAGAACGCGAGGTCTCTTTAATATCGCTTCACAGGGGGCGCGATTTCTTCTATAAATAGCCGGTCCCTACCCCACACACAAATCACAAAGCGAGTACTATTTCATCTTCTAGTCTAATATTTTTCATACTCCATACAAATGGCAGGTTTATTGCGACTAGACCAGCAACACGTGTTCGACTATGGAGGACCACTAATGAGGTAATATTCTTTATATTTTTAATTTTATTTTCTTTTTACCTTATTTTATTTATTTATTTATTTCTATTTTTTATTTTTTATTTACTGTTTTATTTTTTTCAAGCACTACGAACGCGCATTGACGTTATACGTCAATCGTATCACCGTCGCGCCAGATCCAGAGATTATGTCATTCATTGAAGAAGCTGGTTTTGGTCACGTCGCGAAAATCGTGGGCTGTACGAATTTGAATCGTCCTCTGATTAACGCCTTAATTGAACGATGGATGCCAGAGAAACACACTTTTCATTTTCCGCGTGGCGAGGCGATAATTACACTAGAAGATGTCGCATACCATCTTGGCTTGCCTACGGACATCGATCTTATTACCGGTATAGCCGATGGTCACTGGCCAACCCTATGTGGAGACTTGTTGGGAGCGGTGTCGAACACGTTCGATGGTGGAAAAATCTACATAACTTTTTTGGACCAAGAGTTTTCAATCCTCCCCCGATGCGGATGACGAAACAAAATGGGTAAATATTTTTTTATTATATATTTCGTATTTTATTAATAATTGAAATATTTTTTATATAGTTCATGCCTTTTTTACTAAAATATTTTCATTATATATTTTTACAGTGATTTGCTCGTGCACACATACTACGCATTATTGGAGGGATTTTGATGCCTGATAAATCTCGCAACAAAGTGCATGTCATGTGGCTCTATCATCTAATTAATTTTGCGGAATCAAAAGCAAAATGTTGGGGAGCAGCGGTCTTTGGCTTTCTGTTCAAGGAGCTTTGCAGAACCGTCGACCCTGACAGACAAGCAATCGGAGGATGTCTTTTGCTTCTTCAGTCTTGGACTTGGTTTCGTATGCCATTTTAAGCCCGTAGCCAAGACAGACCATCCCCTACATATTTGCACTTCTTCGGAGGTACTATTAAAATTATTTAATTGAATATGTTTTTTGAATAATTTCTTTAACAGTTTTATTTACTTTTCATTAATGACAGGTGGGTCGGTGCACTCACCCACCAGGGACTCCAACTAATCAGCAAGACTACAGGTTTGTGATCGACAAGATGCGCCATGATATAGTAATCCGAAAATTTATTTGTAGTTCTTCATATTATTTCTCTAATCAAAATTCATATAACTAACGTTCAAATAAAATTTTTCAGTTCGTTTGGACTCCGTACGCTAGTCTTGCGATTCGCCATATTACTCCGCCAGACATTGCGAAGTCCTCTCACGTATGGTTGTTGTGAGTGCCACTCGTCAACTACGAAATGGTCGAGTGGCATCCTACTGACCGGGTTCTACGACAATTTGGGTACATCCAAGGGATTCCACATCTACCGCCTAATTTGGACGAATTACATCGGTTGACGCGGCAGGGGAAGACAGAAATTCATTAGAGCCATCATCACGCTGACTGGGTTCAGCAATGGATGGATCGATATGCCAGTCGACCGTCCATCCTTGCACCCATTGTGGATTAGGCTATGTCCGTCACTTTCGATTATTTTTAGTGGTACCTCCATAATGGGAAGCCACGTATACTTACTCCGGACGAGCGCGAGCGAGAAATTGAGGTCCTCTCCAAAACTGCCCACGCCCCCAACGTCGACTCAGCCAGAGCCAGTCGAGGCAGCACGATCAGAGACCACGAACTGACACTACAGAGGCATCATCTTCTGGAACATCGTTTCAGAATTTCACTGGTCCTTCCACGTTTTAGCAGATGATGCCTTCACCCGAGTTCGGCTTCTCAGATGCCTATCGTCCCTCCATGCCGATGAGTGGTTCTCCGGTGATCGATATTCCACCATTGGCATCACAGTTTGACTACAACATTGTCCAACATACGCCGCCGGCTAGCTTGTTCTCCACCCGCCCCGGTCCCAGCAGAAGTCTGTGTTTCGAGGACATCTTTAGAGCCGATGATGATGATGTTGATGATGCTGCTGCTGCTAATGATGATGATGAGAACGACCCTGGAGCACATGACACTCGGAGGAATCTGCCACGAGATCGTCGTGCACCCCGCTGCAGAACGAGTGGACATAGACATCATTAAGGCATTTTTTCAAATTTATATTCAATTATGTTTTAATTATATTTATGAAAGACATTATTTTTTTTATTTTGTAATTACGGAATTTTAATTTTCTTTAGTAATTTCGTTTATACTTTTTTAATTTATATATTATTTCTTTTTTAATTACTATTATTCGATTAATAAATCAAGTCTATTACGCCTTTTTAAAGGCAAATTCATTCAAAAAAACAAACTAGGATACCATTTTCTAAGTGAATTTAGGTCGGTTTAGAATGAAAGGAAATTGCCCATGTTGATGCCATATGAAAGAGAATTTCCAGTACTACGAACCCAAATTGAATATTTACTAAAAATATTCGATTAATAAGCCCGAAATTTTACTCGAACATGCCTATCGAAGCTTGTTCTTCCACCCAGATTTGCAAAGAACTCGCTTTCTGCAGAAAGCGAGTTCCTCGCGATAAATTCAGTCGCCTCTTCAAATTCTTGGGGAACTCGTGTTTCGCAAAACACGAGTTTTCGTAAAGTTTGTTATTTTGAAAAGTGTTGCCACGTATGCAGAACTCACTTTCTGCGTAGCGCGAGTTCGTGTCACGCGCTCCCCGAAAAACGAGTTCTTCATACGTGGCAGATTTGATGTCATTTTTCTAAATAATAGTATGTGGGGGCCATTTTTCTAAATATTTAAATAAAATAGGTTTTTAGTTTAAAATAACCAATGTTTAATGATATGTTGAGCTGTTAATGTTTTTCATGCTCTCACTTTACCAGTTTGATCATTTTAATCTTTAAATTTTTATTTTTCTCAAATTAATCAAAATTTTAAGTTATTTTATCTTTTACTAAAATTCTGACTTCAGATATTTTGTCAATTTCTCTGAAGTCATCAGGGAATTTAAAAGTATCGAAACTTATATTAAAAATAAATTTAGTATCTAATTAAGGAAAATTATCAGATTGATCCGATTCACCACGTAATTCGTGGTCCTAAGTCCTAACCAATAAAGCTCATATATCTTATTTCTTTCTAAGGTTAATCTTCACTTCTTTCATACATGTAGTGAGTAATTATTTAAAAATTACTTTAAAATGGATAAATTTTATTGGCTGAGACTACGAATGACAGGTGAGCCAAGTCCATTTAATAATTTTTCATGATTAAAAATATAATGATGTTGTGAATAAAATAAAGAAGAACAAGAATAAGAACAAGAAGAACAAAGAGATGAGAGAAAGAAGAAGATTTGTATTATTCTCAAAATATAGAATTGTATCCAATGCCTTCAATGAATCATCTATTTATAGGCATAATAAGTACATAATACATTAAAATCTAATTAATAGAGATAATATTCCTAATAATAAATAAATCAAACTCCTTAGATAAAGTTCTAATCATGATAGACATCCACATAGATAAATATTCATAACACTCCCCCTTGGATGTCTATGAAGATAATGTGCCTCGTTAAAACCTTACTAAGATAAAAACTCAGTGGGAAAAAAATTCATTAGTGAAGGAAAAAGAGTACACACATCTTTAATACGCATAACATGTTGTCTCATTAAAAACCTTACCAGGAAAACCCATTGGGACAAAACCTCGGTTAAGGGAAAAAGAGTGCAACGCGTATTTACTCCCCCTCATAAAAATATCACATAAGATCTTTGAATCTTCATAATTCAATCTTGAATATAATCTTCAAATGTTGAAATAGAGTATGCACTAGTGGATAAATCTTCCAAATTATTGCTTGAAATGATTCATCAAATATTATTCTTCTGAAGATCATGAGGGACGAAACTTTAAAGAGATATGTTTCGTTTTATCACATTTGATGTATCCACCTTGAGATATAAATTTTGCATTATCTCTACATAAAATAGCTTGCATCTTATCTTGTGAAAGTAATTCACATATCTTCTGGATATGTTTAGCCAAACACATATTTCGGCTTTGCCTCATGCATAGCAATTATTTAAAGGCAATGGTCTCGTAGCATTTAGATAGTATTTCTGGACCAGCTAAGATACGATGCTTCCAGATCAATTAATGTATATATGGTGCTTTTAGACCAAGAATATCATCACCTTTTTCTCGAGGGCGGAATAGATCTTTGTTTACATTAAGAGACCTAGCAACCAAATAGTGGTAAACAAATATGCATTATGCATGTAAAGTCTCTTTAAACATTTTTCTGTGTATGCCGATTGTTGCACAAGGATTCCATTGTTAAGGAAATCTCATCATGAGTCTCAATGAATCGCCAACATACAAAATAAAAACAAAGACAAATCCAGAGTTAAACCTCTTAATAAAATGCTCTGGAAATTAAATCATTCTTATTGCCTTCCGCTAATAAGTATTCAATGGGGCGATTATACCAAATGTGCCCAAAATGTTTTAATCCATAAAAGATATATTCAATATAGTTGAATAATGTTCTCGAGAACTTGAATTAACTGCTTCTGGCAGTCTAAATCCTTCCAGAAGCTTCATGTGAATGTTGTTATCAAGAGGCTTATACAAATAAGATGTAACAACATCCATTAGGCGGAAACTGAGTTATTTCATTTATTGTCAGACTATCTAAAAGTAACTGCATCCACCACCGAGGAATATATTTTCCTCATAATCAATTTCATGTCTTTGTGAGAATCTTTGCAACCAAACGAGCTTATATCTCGTGATTTCTCCTTTTGATTTCTCTTTCTCACAAAGGCTCATTAATATCCACGAGCTTTACACATTTCAATATACGGGCTATAGGCCCAAATACTTCTCTTTTCGAAAGAGATCTTAGTTTCGCCTCAATTACCTCTTTTCATATTGGTCAATCATTTCTTTGTTTACATTGTCCAATTGACAATGATTCATGATCCACATCATCAAATAAAATTTCTAGTGCTACATTGCATGCAAATGTATTATCAACGTCGATTTGATTTCAGTTCCACTTATTACCAGACATGACACAATCTATTAAGATCTCTTTATTATCAGGTACCTGAGTCATGTTAATGCCTCTATTGGAGACCTTTTAATCTCTTCTTGAGATTTTCAAAATTCATTGATTCCTCGATCAGACCATCATAACTATAGCTCCCTTCCTTTTTTTCGAGGATTTTTATCTTTGGAACCTATTTGTCTACCACGCTGCAGGCGTAAGTTAGACTCATTAGCAACTAGAGTTTGTCCTTTCGGGACATCAAATTTAAACGGAGCATTCGTAGCTGGTATATGTGACTTAGTCACTCTATTAGGGTCAGCAAAATCATCTGACAATTGATTTGCTAAATGAATTATCCTTTGAACTTATAGTTCACATTGTTGAGTACGTGGATCAAACTAAGATAATGATAATTCATTATAATTTATTTATTTTTCCAGCTATTTTATTTTCTCCCCCTAATGTTGGGAAAACTGGCTCATTAACATGATAGTAGTAAATCGAGCCGTAAATAAATTCCCTATCAGAAGCTCAAGATATTTAATTATCAAGGGAAATTTGAATCTACATATATTCCCAACCTCCTTTGAGAACTCATCTTTGTGCGTTGTGGTGGAGGAATCAGAACATATACTCACACAAGAAAAAAATATAAGATGAGAAATATTTGGTTTTGACCAAAAACCATTTGTAATGGGGAGAACTTATGATAATTTGTTGGCTTGATGCGAATTAGTGATACTACATGTAAAATGACATGTCACCAGCATTATAAAGACCGATTGTCTTTATAAGGTAATCTGGAAAATGTGCTCATAATTTTATCAATTGAGCAAGTAGCCTCGCAAACATCAAGTTACGAGTTGATAACAAGGATACATATGACCATCTATTCGATGCATCGATTAAAATCGTAAAATATGTAGATGGACTATAAGAAAGGTGTATGGGCCCACATATATCACCTTGTATCCGTTCCAGAAAATTAATAGATTCACAATCTATCTTAGCTGATGATGATTGAATAATCGATTTGCTTTAATAGCAAGTATCACATGAAAAACATTACCTTGAAGAAAATTTTAGTTCTTCAATAATGACCACATGAAAGTGTCAACAAATTTTTTTTGCATCATAATTGAACCGGGATGGCCTAACCGGTCATGCCAAATAATAAAATTATCAGTAAACTTCTGATTTACAATAGCATGAGCTTCAATTTGTACTAATTCTTGTGTAGTACAATATGGATGACAGTGCATATATTTTTTTCAAGATTTTATTATTGCCTTGAGTTATACTCGTAATATTAAGATAGTCGGCACCCCTCGACTAATATTCTCAATATATTTTTGTAAATATTTTTAAAATTCAATAAGTCTCTTTGCGTCTTTGACGAGTATAACGCACTATGAAAATGGAATAGAGTTCCATTTGGCAATAACATATTTGCTCAGTCGAAGCCTTCTGTGATATTGGTACTTCTGAATATAATACTCACATTATTCCCTTGCATTTTAAATGGGAAAATATGCATAGTTATGCACCTTTCACAATGTGCTTTGTTTCATTCACTTCGGGGAATGAAAAAATATTAAATATAGCACATCATATCGGTTATCTATCAGAGATAAACCCTCAAGAACTTATTGCTCTTACGAAGCATTGATATTTTAGTACTTTGGGAAATAGTACTCATATTTTTCCCTTGCATTTAAATGGAAAAATATTTCTTACGCTTAAGTATAGTATGAGTACTTGCACTGTCTGCTAGGCATAAATAGCCACAATTCATTGTATATTTTATTCCGAAAGTAATCATATTCTTCAAAGAATAAATTAACATAAAGCATAAATAAATAATATGTAAAACAAGTTAACATAAAATAAATTAACATAAATAAATAATAAAATTAATATAAAACAAAATAAATAAAAGATCAATTATTCCCTTTAGAGGTTATAAGGGAAATAAAATAAATGGCGAATTACTCTCTTCCAGGGTTATGAAGAAATTAACAATATCCAATTGAGTTGGACTAACAACGCCATAATTATTTTCGCCATAAACAAAACTTGTTTATATTTTCTTTCATTTATCATTCATGCTTATGGATAAAGTCCATAATACTTTGGCGTTTGACAAGTACGAGACCAATGGTTTGTACCATCGTATTGATAAATTAAAGATTTTGATATGATATCTATCATTCTTGTATCCTTATAATCCCACTTTCGGTGGATATAAACATTCTCAAAAGGATCATCTTATCCATGTCTATTTTTTATGGCCTCAATCGCAACCACAATTGTTAATGTGGCATTTATTTTTCCGCTATAAAAATATCACATTCACTTCAGGGAATGTAGTGGAGGCTAATAGGTCTTTAAAACCTCATCAGTGATCCTCTGGCACATAACTGAGTTTTATTCACTAAACATATAGTGAATTATCATGTTTGCATTCACATCAAGGAATGAAACAAATCCAATAATCGCATGGAATAAACATCATGCTTGCATTCACTTTAAGGAATGACATAAGTCCAATAATCGCATGGAATAAACATCATGCTTGCATTCACTTCAGAGAATGCCCAATCATTGATAATCGCATGGAATAAACATCATGCTTTGCATTCACTTCAGGGAATGCCTCCCATAAAACTTTTTTGGATCAAGACAAAATTTCAACACTTGATCTTGAGAGAAGTCTATAGTCGAGTTTTTCGACACATGAGAATTATTGCTTTCAAGCAAAATCACCTGATTTATCACACTTTAAAATTGTAGTTTAAAGAATAAAAATAAAAGTAGAGTTTACCGATAATAGTTTTCCTCTTGAGGACAATGAAGACATAACAAATAACCGAGACAGCTTCTCATAATCCCTTTATATCATGTTTCTTTCCAAATCATTTAGATACATGCTAAACTCAAAAACACAGTTAATAATATCAACTCTCGTCAATATAATAAAAGAAACAAATATTAACCTTTAAAAAATAAAACAAAAAAACCCAATAAGTTTGTCAAACAAAGTTCGTTTCTCGATTCTTTTATCATTACAAGACAACAAAAATCAAGTTAATAATTATGCCGATTTTTATTATCATGTTACGAAACATATATTTATCTCACCAAAGAAATTCTTAATCAAATCATGTTATTACTACTGCGCGAGGAATCAATTTAAAGTACTGTTTGTTTTATGTACTTTTTTTTTATGAATCACAAATTGAAGAAATTTACCTTATTATATATTTGTAGCCTATAAAAAAAATACATACCTATTTGAAAATATAATCAAGGATCGTGAAGGAGACTTTAAAGGATTGTAATTGACATGTCTTGAACTTTAGCTTCAACGCACATCTTTCTCAATATTTTTTTTGCGAGCAAATTCGTGCTGATAACGTGTTGTGAATAAAATAAAGAACAAGAATAAGAACAAGAAGAACAAAGAGATGAGAGAAAGAAGAAGATTTGTATTATTCTCAAAATATAGAATTGTATCCAATGCCTTCAATGAATCATCTATTTATAGGCATAAGAAATACATAATACATTAAACTCTAATTAATAGAGATAATATTCCTAATAATAAATAAATCAAACTCCTTAGATAAAGTTCTAATCATGATAGACATCCACATAGATAAATATTCATAACAAATGATTATTTTTTAGAATTTTTTATTATGACGTGGAAAACAAGATAATTTGAAGAAAAATAATAATGATATCAATATTGTTATGCCATATTTGGTTGGGTCAATTTCATAAAATAAATAAATAAACGTTTGAGGATCAAAATATATGTAATGGAAGTTTAAGGGTTAAAATGATTAAATTGGTAAGATTTGGGGCAATAAAGTCATTCTGCCATTTGCTCTTGAGAGTTGGGGTTTTGAAGTTTTTTGGGGCCGGTGGATCCGACATTGTCGTGATTGATAAGGTGGGTGGGGTTCCAGACTCCGACGTGTCGAGCATTGTGACGTTTGGGCCCACTCTTGTCGGATTGTCGTTGGGTGCTTGTACTAAATGGGTCCACTCATCAATATATTAATTCCATTTTTATAATTAAGTTGAATGGTTGAGACTTCATGGTTGAATCATCAAATTTGAGATTAGTGTTGATTAAATATTTTATATAAAGGAAAATTTTAATTGACTCGTCGAATATCACTGAACAATATTAATGTTAAACATCGCTAAATATCATTAAATTGATTAATAAAGATTAAAAAATTTAAGGGCTCAACATATAATTATAAATTTTATTTTAAATAAAATTTTAATTAAATTATTATTATATATATATACTATTTTTAATATTTTTTTAAAAAATTAGATCAAATATCAACCTTAGTCAATTTTAAAAAATAAAAACTAGAAACCAGAAACTCTAAACCTTAAACCCTAATCCTAAACTCAAAACTTGAAACTCTAAACCCAAAACCTGAAACCCGAAACATCAATGGCGGAGCCACATAGAATTTAGGAGGGTCAATTGACCCCACTTGATTGGTTTATGGTATATGATTTTCAAAGAGTTAAATGAGGTTTTTAAGGAGTTAGTATAAAAATTTTCATAAAAATATTATAATTGACCCCACTTGATTTGTTTGGGTATGACGTCAACAATATTTATATTGTAGTGGTATGAGAATTCTCGTATCCCAAAGTCTACTATGAACCCACTATATGAAAATCCTGACTCCGCCACTGCGAAACATGAAACCCAAAACCATACAACCTAAATTTGAACATTGTGCTTAGGGTTTAGATTTTAGGGTTTTTGGATTTAGGGTTTAGGATTTTTTATTTTTTAAATTGACTAAGGTTGGTATTTGATCTAATTATTTAAAAAATTAAAAAATACAATATATATATATGGAAAATAATTTAATTGGAATTTTATTTTAAATAATTTATAATTATATGTTGAATCATTGAGATTTTTAATATTTATTAAATAATTTAATGGTGTTCAACGATGTTCATCGTTAATAGTGTTCAACGGTATTCGTCGAACGTGATAGGCTCATCCTTATACAAATTATATGTTATCTCATTTGAGATTAGTTTTAAATATTTTTAGAAATTCAATTCACATTTTATTTAATAATCAATCTCATTAGAGTATATTAGGTTAGCAATATAAAGGTAATGATGTTGTTTGGTAATAGACAGACAATCGATAACGGTATAACGAATAACGAATTATATTAGTTGATAGTAAATTGTAGTAGTTGATTTGATTATTGAATTGTATTAGCTGATTGTATAAAAATGTTTGGTAAAATTAACTAATTACTAACAATTGATTGATTATTTGAACAAAAAAAATAATATATAAGGACATGATTATATTTAATATTAGTTTGAATAATTTATTGATTGTCAATATTTTTCATTTATTAATATTAATAAGATTATGAAAATCATCTTTAATATAACATTATTAAGCATATTTGAATGATATATATTAATTTTTATTTATAAAATTGTCTTTTTAATTTAATTATATTAACTATTAAATTAAGATGTATATATAAATTTCTTATTTATGAAATTATATTTTGAATATAATTTATTAATTATTCGATTCATATGTATATATTAATTTCTTATTTTTAAAATTATTCTTAAACTTTATTAGTTATTTAAATTTAAATTATTTAGAGGTTTTTTTGTAATTGTCAATGAAAAATGAGTTTTTACGACGCTTAATTCAATCTTCTAACACAAAAAGTTATTTTTAGGAGTTTTTTTAATTTGAGAGGTTTCACTCTAATCTACTTTTATTATCCTCTTTTTTTCAAACATCCAAATCAGTGGATTTGATTAATCAAACCTCTAATTTTGACTCAAAAAGTTGTTTACCCAACAATGTCATAGCCATGTTTGGCAATTAGCAGATTACCTTATGTGATAGGTGATAGGTGCTAATTGATAACATTAGCTGATTTGATTTGCGGATTGTATTTGTTGATTGTATAAAAGTGTTTACTAAAATTAACTGGTAAGTGCTGCTAACAAGAGTTTTGGGGCTGCTGAGATAGGAGGCGTTTTAAGGAACCACGCTAGTAAGTCCTTAATATTTTTTTTAAAGTCCGTTGCCATTTTAGATCTTGCGACAACTAAACTATTGGTGATTCTAAAGGCTAGTAGATTATTTAAATCCTCGTGTTGGTCTCTCTCTTTCAAATTGATCGTCGAATGCGATTGTAGTAATGTGGTGAGTTGGTTAAAAGATCCTCAGTAGGTTCCATTCTCTTTTAAAAATATTGTGCTTGAGCCTTGATTGTCTGCAGCTTTGTAGGGGTTGTGATCGGGAAGTTCTTTTAATTCCAAGAGATTTGAATCCTCTGGCGTATAACTTGAAGAAGAACGATATTGAGTAGCATTAGCAATACCTATGGAGTATTGGAGTGTTAAGTATAAAGTCAAGTTGTTAGTGGGCCTTCGGTTACAAAAGTTGTTATGGTTGTTGAGTCTGTTTTACAGATCTGTTATAAGTAGGCTATATATATTGGGTCTAGTCAATAAGCCCAATATAGAATATATCTCTTTGTTTTTTTTCTCTTTTGTGATCAGATTGTATTTTTCTCTTTAAAAAGTTTTTTGAATAAAAGTTCATCTTTTTCTTTTCTCTCACCCATTTCTCAAAATCTCTCGTCTATGTTGAGCTTCATTATCAGAGATTACCAGATCTTTATATGGTATTAGAGCCTATCTTTTCCGACTGCAGGTAGCTCCGTCGCCGTTGTTCTTCAGGTCATTGTCGTCTTGCGTTAGTTCGTCCGCCCTATTTCAGTTTCTGAAAATCTTTCAGTTTCTGGAGATTTTTCGTGATGTTCGTAAGATTTCTCTCTCGTTCTTTGTCTCTCTTTTGTTTCGATTCAATAATTTGAGTTCTCCTTGTCTCTGTTATTTTGCCTCTGTCTTTCTGTTCTATTGATTCTGTTATGCTCTGTTTTTCCCCTCTGTTATTGTTGAGTTTTAATTCTATTTTGTTCTGTAGAACTAATGTTTTGATATAATAATTGAAAAATGTTTTGGACTAATTTGAAAGAATTTAAAAACTTGGTTTTAAAGTCCAAACTACTTGAAATTATGTTTGAGGTATTTTAAGAGGTTTTTGACAAAGATTTTTCATGTTTTCAATAGCCAAACTTGACTTTTCACGTTACCAGTATCGATACGGTCATACCAGTATCGATACCATTTTGCCTCAGTTTGGCCACTGTCAAAACCCGTATCGATACAGCAAACCCTCGTATCGATACGGAGGGGGTCGTTTCGATACGCCACGTCAGCGTACCGATCCCAGTTTAACTACCCCAACGGCTATTTCCCAACGGCCATTTAAATGTCAAAGGGTACCGATACGCCCTCAAGCGTATCGATACGCCCAAGCTGGCAAGTGCCCAACGGCTAGTTCATATGAAGGCTGTATCGATACCGTTCCACGTGTATCGATACCGTTAGCTGCAGAACAGCATTTATGAAGGGAAATAAAGTCCTCAACGGCTCCAATTCATCTCCAACGGCTAGTAACGGCTACAAACTCATTTGGGAGTATAAAAGGGACCTCCAAGCATCAAGAGAAGGCTAATGCTCATATTGTCAAACACCAAATGATCAAATATTGTCTTAGCACTTAAATTGTCAATTCTTGTATAGACAAACACTAGTGAGCCAAAATTGTCAAATTTGCTCAAGTGTTTTAGGTTTGGGTGAGTGCTTAATTGTGCAAACAAACTCCTATTAGAGGATTACAAGTTTGCTTTGTTTATCTCTTGTAAAGAGGGTTTCAATCAAGGCTTTGGGTAGAAAGCTTGATTGGTTGTAAGGGTTTCCTCCTAAGCCTAGAAAAGGGGACGAATCAATTAGTGGATTGATTGTGAAATCCTTAGTGGGGAGCTAAGGTAGTGGATGTAGGTGCTTGTTAGAAGACCGAACCACTCTAAAATCATTGTGTCTTTATTCTTTCTAGCTTCCTAAACCCTTCCACCCAAATATCCACCTCTCCACCACTTGGTGAGCATAATCGGTTGAACGAATCGAGCACCACACAACTCAACAATTGGTATCAGAGCTTGGCTCAATCGAAGAGGATTCACATCCTATTGAGAAGATCCGGCAAGCTCGATCACTTTTTCATCAACCGGCTCAAATGGCGCAATCCATCGACAAACCGCCTTTCTTCAACGGAGATCACTATGCCCATTGGAAGACAAAGATGAAATTCTTCTTGAAGTCAAGAGATTACAAGCTATGGGACATAGTTGAAGATGGTCTGTTCATGCCTCAAGGAAGCAAAGCGGAATGGAGTGCCGACGATCGCAAGAAGATGGAGCTAAATTGCAAAGCCTTGCACATGCTCTTTTGTGCTTTTGGCCCAACCATCTATGAGAAGATGTCTTCTTGTGAGAGTGCCAAGGAGGTATGGGACAAGCTTGAAGTCACATACGAGGGGACCGATGAAGTCAAGGAGACCAAGATTGGGCTCCTAACCTTAGAGTATGAGAACTTCAAGATGGATCCGGAAGAGAACATCGAGAAGATGTTTGATAGGTTCTCCACCATCACCAACGGTCTTAAAGGTTTTGGAGAAGCCATCCCGGAGGAAAAACTTGTCCGAAAGCTCATCTACTCACTTCCCGAGTCTTGGGACTCAAAGAGGACCGCCATCATCGAAGCCAAAAATTTGAAGACTTTGAAGCTTGATGAACTTATGGGGTCTCTTCTCACTCATCAAATCATGAAGAAGAACAAGGAAGAGGAGAAGAAAAGGGAAGAAATTAGAGCTATGGGAGAGAAGAAAATCAAAGGGCTTGGCATCAATGCAAGTGCCATGGCTCTCAAGTCCTCCACTTGCCATCACGTAGATTCTAGTGAGAAGGATAGTGAAGATGAAGAGATGGCCTATCTCTTCAACAAGTTCGCCCGGTTCATAAAGAGCAAAATGGAAAAATCCAAGCTTGAATCGGTGAAGAAGATGAAGGACTCCCATAAATCCAAAAAGAAGGGATCATCTTCAAAACAAGCATATGTGGCCACATGGAGTGATGAAGACTCCACCGATGATGAAGTAGCCCACCTATGCTTGATGGCCCTCAATGAGGGGGAGGTAACTTCTAACTCATCTATTTCAAATTCTTATACATTTGATGAGTTACAAGATGCCTATGATGATTTGCTTTTGGAATTCAAGGCATCATTTTCTAAAAACAAAAAGTTGATTTCAAAAATAAAAATTGAAAATGATTTGCTTTCCAAAACAAATCTTGAACTTGAAGCAAGATTAAAAGATTTTGAACAAAAATGTTTTGATTTACAAAATTTGCTTCTAAAAGTTCAAAAAGAAAAAGATTTGATTTCCAATGAACTTGAAAAGAAAAATAGTTTTGGAAAATCAAACTTTTATGTAAGACAATCTAGTGCCCCTAGATTTATAAAAGGTAAATGTCTTAGAAGTGTTTGGGTCCCAAAAGGACTAACCACTTTAATTAAAAGGGATGACATTGAAAAATGGATTCCTAAGGGGACTAAAATTTGTGCTACTGACGTTTATGGATCCAAAGCAATTTGGATACCAAAAGTCACTTGATTGTCTTTTGCTAGGTGTGATGGAGATGTTCAACAAGTCAAACATTGAGGGGGAGCTCCATGCACACAAGGATGAACACTTGAAGAAGGAAGGCTTCACATCCTCCCTTGAGTTCAAGTGTGGTAAAAATCTAGTTGCTTTAGTGTCTATTTGTTTTATTTTTATTTCATTCAACTAGATGATCATATATGATGGACTAACACTTTTGATGATGCTTTGAGTAAGGGGGAGCCATTTTTAAACCAAATTCTTATTTGTGTCAAGGTTTTTACCTCAATTGTTATTTTGAAACTTAATGTTTTTTAAATTCTTTTTGATATAACAAAAAGGGGGAGATATGGTTTTGAAAAATTGAATTTTCAAAAGAATAAGGGGGAGCTTAATTTGATTTCACATCTTTAATCTCTTATTCACATTTTTAAAGTTAAAGGGGGAGAATCCCAAACAATTTTTCAAGTTAGTTTTATTATATCAAAAAGGGGGAGATTGTAGAACTAATGTTTTGATATAATAATTGAAAAATGTTTTGGACTAATTTGAAAGAATTTAAAAACTTGGTTTTAAAGTCCAAACTACTTGAAATTATGTTTGAGGTATTTTAAGAGGTTTTTGACAAAGATTTTTCATGTTTTCAATAGCCAAACTTGACTTTTCACGTTACCAGTATCGATACGGTCATACCAGTATCGATACCATTTTGCCTCAGTTTGGCCACTGTCAAAACCCGTATCGATACAGCAAACCCTCGTATCGATACGGAGGGGGTCATTTCGATACGCCACGTCAGCGTACCGATCCCAGTTTAACTACCCCAACGGCTATTTCCCAACGGCCATTTAAATGTCAAAGGGTACCGATACGCCCTCAAGCGTATCGATACGCCCAAGCTGGCAAGTGCCCAACGGCTAGTTCATATGAAGGCTGTATCGATACCGTTCCACGTGTATCGATACTGTTAGCTGCAGAACAGCATTTATGAAGGGAAATAAAGTCCTCAACGGCTCCAATTCATCCCCAACGGCTAGTAACGGCTACAAACTCATTTGGGAGTATAAAAGGGACCTCCAAGCATTAAGAGAAGGCTAATGCTCATATTGTCAAACACCAAATGATCAAATATTGTCTTAGCACTTAAATTGTCAATTCTTGTATAGACAAACACTAGTGAGCCAAAATTGTCAAATTTGCTCAAGTGTTTTAGGTTTGGGTGAGTGCTTAATTGTGCAAACAAACTCCTATTAGAGGATTACAAGTTTGCTTTGTTTATCTCTTGTAAAGAGGGTTTCAATTAAGGCTTTGGGTAGAAAGCTTGATTGGTTGTAAGGGTTTCCTCCTAAGCCTAGAAAAGGGGACGAATCAATTAGTGGATTGATTGTGAAATCCTTAGTGGGGAGCTAAGGTAGTGGATGTAGGTGCTTGTTAGAAGATCGAACCACTCTAAAATCATTGTGTCTTTATTCTTTCTAGCTTCCTAAACCCTTCCACCCAAATATCCACCTCTCCACCACTTGGTGAGCATAATCGGTTGAACGAATCGAGCACCACACAACTCAACATGTTCTTCAATTTTTCTCACTTTTTTATCTGCATCTTGCCTTTCCTCTGGAATATTGTTTTGTTGTCTTTCTTTGTCCATTTTTTTATTTACAATTGGTGAGAGTATTATGTCGTCTTGTTGTTTTGCTCTTAGTCCGGTCTCCTTGTTTCCCTTGTGTTGACAGCCATGGTTAATTATTCTGAAACGGTTCCTCATAGTAGTAATAACACTAGGCAACAACCTGAATCTGTTGGATCTAATCATCTTTTCTCCACTAAGAAAATTAATATCACTCTTGATGATCAAAACTATCTCCTGTGGCATCAAAAAATTCTTCTTACTATCAAAACACACCGTTTACAAAAGTATATAGATGATAAGGTTACCTGGCCTAAACAATATATAAGAAGAGACAACATAGTTAGTTTAAATCCTGAATTTGAAGCTTATGAAGAACAGGGCGGTGCCTTAGCTTCCTAGCTGTTGTCCACTTTAGTGAAGATGTGCTTCCTAATCTCATAGGTCACAATACCTCTACAGAAATATGGAATACTATGTATAGGCTATACAATGGTAAAACCACATCTAGATTGATGTCATATAGAAGAGCTCTTCACTCACAAAAGAAAGGAGAATTAAGTATGAAAGACTATCTTATGAAGATTAAGTCTTAGTGTGATAGTCTTGCTAGTTGTGGTGAGATAATCTCAGAACATGAACAAGTCACTACTATTCTAAATGGCATTCCTCCAGAATAAGATTTTGTTATAATTGTGATCACTGCTAGTTCAGCACCTTCTAGCCTTCGAAATGTTAAAACTATACTTCTTGATGCTGATGCTAAGCAGAATAATATTTTTAGCTCAGTTGTTGGTTGTGCTAATGTCTCTACACATCATCCAGATTCAGTAAATAATACATTTGATTTGTCTCCTGAATATCAGAATAGTTGAAATGATTTTATAGCCAATTCCTATAATGTCTCTTATGGTAATACTCCTTATAGAGGAAGGGGCAGAAGGCATTTTTTTCTTCTAGACCTCAATGTTAGATCTGTGGCAGATTAGGACATCTTGCTGATAGGTGTTATTTTTGATATGACAACAATTTCAAGAATGAATCCTCAAGACCAAATCAGTTCTCTGGAAGTAGAGGAGCAAGCTCAGCTCAGGCCAATAATTGTTCCTACACTCCTCAAAACAGTGAAGTTGCTTCTTTATACAATAATGTCTATTATAGTCCACCCATTATGACATTTCCACAATCTTTCTCTGGTGTACCACATGTCTTTTCTACAGTTCCCCAACCTTTCACTAGAGTTGTCCCTCAAATAAGAAGCAGAATTATAAACCATATGCAAGCTCAGCCAAATTTCTCTGTTCCTCTGGTGTCTAATCTTTCTCAGCCCTCTTATGTCCAGCCTGTTCCTCATTATACTGCAACTCCTAATGTTCCTCATGCTCATTAACCTCCAGTTCATTAACATGCTGTTACTCTACAAGCCCTTCTTGCAACACCTAAGATTGTGGATGATAATGCTTGGTACCCAAATTCTGATGCTACTCATCATCTCACAAATGAGTTGACCAATATTCAAACCGGTGCACATCCTTATTCAGGTAAAGTCAAAGTTGGTAATGATAATAACTTGTAAATAAAGTATGCTTGTTAGTTTGCTTTTCTTACTCATTCCAAGAATTTGCATTTAAATAATTTGTTATATGTTCCGAGAATTACCAAAAATTTAATGTCTGTTTCTAAGCTTACACAAGATAATCAAGTTTCTCTTGAGTTCTATCCCAAGTTTTGCAGTGTAAGGGATCTTCAAACCAAAGAGGTGTTGCTAACTGGTCATGAACATGATGGTTTATACAAGTTACATGGTTGTATCAATAAAGGGTCCATACCTACTAAGCCTAGTTCTGTTAATATAGGTTGTCATTATGCTAATGCTAATAAAGACTCTATTGTTCTCCAGCACAACAGACTTGGGCATCCTGCTCATGATCTATTGTTGCAGGTTTTACATAATTGTAATATTTCAGTTTCCTCAAATAAAACTACTGATCTTTTTCATGCTTGTCAGTTAGGAAAGTCCCATAAGTTACCCTTTACAACTTCACACACAATTTATTCACATCCCTTACAGTTAATTGTTGCTGATATTTGGAAACCTGCGCCCATTTTCTCTAATAGTTTTAGGTATTATGTTGCCTTTACTGATATGTTTTCCAGGTATACATGTGTTTACTTTCTGAAACAGAAGTCATCGATTAAAAAATCATTTTTACAGTTTCACAATGAGGCAGAGAGGCAGTTAGGAGTCAAACTTAAAGCCTTGCAAACAGACTGTGGTGAAGAATTTATTGCACTTCAGTCATATCTTAGAGAAAAAGGAATTACTCATAGAATGACTTGCCCACACACTTCAGAGCAGGATGGAGTTGTGGAGAGAAAGCACATGCAGATAGTGAAAGTTGGTCTCTTCATGATGGCTCAAGCGTCTCTACCATTGTACTTCTGGAATGATGCATGTGCAAGTGCTGTTTTTTTATCAACAGACTTCCTACCAAGGCTTTAGAAGGTATATCTCCTTATACTAAACTCTTTAATAAGTGCCCTAATTACATTTTTTAAGAGTTTTAGGTTGTGTGTGTTATTCTTTGTTAAGACCTTATAATCAACACAAACTGGATTTTAGATCATCTGCATGTGTTTTTCTTGGCTATTCACCTAGAAATAAAGGTTATAGGTGTGTTGATTCTAAAGGTAGAGTTTATATATCTAGACATGTTAGATTTCAGGAAAATGTCTTTCTATTTGCCTCAAAAATTGAATTTCTTGAGTTTTCATTAAGTAATGGTTTAATCAACTATAAAAGTGAAAAAAGGTCTCGTTTAGTTAAACCTGTTAAGTTTCCTTCTGAATTGGACCTTACTAAGTTTCATAAGTTTTATACTCCTGATTGTTTAGGTTTACAAAATTTTAGAACAGAGCATGATCCTTCGACTCAGTCTAGTCAGAGTCATAGTTTTCCTATTCCATCTCAAACAGTTGAAATTTCATCTTCTTTACCTTCTACTTCTTCATCATTAACAGTCCCACCTCCACTGTCATCATCTCTTCCATCTTCATTAAATCCACATCCACTATCTTCCCCATCATCTTCACCATTATCACATTCACAACCTACATCTCCATTGTTACCAGGTTCATCTCTATTATCACCATCTCTTCCATCTTCACCACCATTATTACATTCACAACCTACATCTTCATCATTACCAGGTTCATCTCCATTATCATCATCTCCTCCATCTTCACCACCATCAAATTCACATTCACCTTCTCCATCACTCTCAAATTTACATACAACACCTCCATTGTCATCATCACCTCCACCTCCATTGTCATCCTCTTCTCCATCTTCACCACTATCAAATTCACATCCATCTACTTCTTCTCCACAATCATCATCATCACTCTCATCTTCTCCATCCTCCATTGCTCCATCTGTTGTTCATAATCTTCATCCTATGATCACTAGAGGAAAAGTAGGAATTTTTAAGCCCAAGACTTTTCTTGCTGAAGGAGAACTAAGGGAACCTTCAGATGTTTATGAAGCTCTACAGAATGATGATTGAAAAATTATAGTGCAAGCTGAGTATGATGCCCTCCTTAAGAATGATACTTGGGAATTGAAGCCATTACCCCCTACACGGAAATCAGTAGGTTGTAAATGGTTGTTTCGCATTAAAAAAAACTTGATAGAACTGTTGACATGTTTAAGGCTAGACTTGTAGCCAAAAGGATATTCATATACTGTTGGGTGGGATTTTCATGAGACCTTCAGTCTTGTTGTCAGATCCGCAACCATTCAAACTATTTTGGCCATTGCTGCAATTGAAAAGTGGACAATCAAATAGATTGATATAAATAATGATTTTCTTAATGGAGGGTTAACTGAAGAAGTTTACATGTGTCAGACACCTGATTTTGAAAGAAGAGGTGAAAATGGTGAAGAATTGGTTTACCATCTTAAGAAAGCCCTGTATGGTCTAAGGCAGGCACCACGAGTCTAGTTTGATACATTAAGGGAATTTCTAGTCACAAATTTGAAGTTTGTTATATCGAAGGCAGACTCCTCATTATTCATTAAGAAAGGACCTGAAGAGTCTAGAATATTACTTATGGTTTATGTTGATGATATAGTCATCACTGGAAACTCTTCAGATGAAATAGATGAGGTCATCAACAAATTTAATATCAGGTTCTCTCTTAAAGACTTAGGGCAACTTAACTTCTTTCTTGGGATGGAGATTCATTACTCTGATAAAGGGCTGACACCCAATCAAAAGAAATACATATTTGATCTGCTCAATCGAGCTAACATAAGCAATTGCAATCCTTCTTCAACTCTTATGATTTTAGGTCCGAGGCTGAAAGCTAATGATGGACAAATGTTCGCTGATATTCATTTATACAGGAGTATAATTGGAGGACTCCAATATGTCTGCTTAACAAGGCCAAGTATAGTTTTTGATGTAAACAAAGTGAGTCAATACATGAATAGTCCATGTGACACTCACTGAAGAGCTGTAAAAAGGATTCTACGATATCTAAAAGGAACAATCAATCATGACATGTTCTTCACTACTTCCAAGAGTAAGAACTTCACACTGATTTGTTACATTGATGCAGACTGGGCTGCTTCAATTGATGATAGAATGTCAATTTCAAGATATTGCATCTATCTTGGACAAAATCATGTTGCATGGTGCTCCAAAAAGTAGAATGTTGTTGCTAGGTCCATCTCTGAAGCAGAGTATAGAAGCCTAACAAATTCAGTTTCAGAGTTGATATGGATTGAACAATTACTGACTGAAATTGGAGTGATCTTATCAAATAAACCAGTGGTATGGTGTGATAATACATCAACTGTGTCAATAGCTGTAAATTTTACTCATCATGCTCGTGTTAAATATGTGGAGATAGATCTCTACTTTGTGCGAGAGAAAGTTTTAGCAGGGCAATTGATTGTCAATTTTGTTCCATCTTCTGAGTAAATTGTTGATGTTCTTACAAAGCCTGTTTCTCCATCAGTGTTTGAGAAGATGAGAGTTAGACTTGGAGTAGTCTTACCAGCTGAGCAAGTTCATGTAAAAGAAGAAGAAGAAACCAGGAGAATATTGGAGTGTTAAGTATAAAGCCAAGCTATTAGTGAGCCTTCGGTTACAAAAGTTGTTATGGTTGTTGAGTCTATTTTACATATCCGTTATCAGTAGGTTATATATATTGGATCTAGTCAATAAGCCCAATATAGAATATATCTTTTTTTCTTTTTTTTTCTTTTGTGATCAGATTGTATTTTTTTCTCTAAAAAATTCTTTGAATAAAAGTTTAGCTTCTTCTTTTCTCTCGCCCATTTCTCAAAATCTCTCGTCTATGTTGAGCTTCATTATCAGAGATTATCAGATCTCTACATGGAATTTCTGTGTTACTTGGGCGTACCGTTTGAGTCCAGTTTGTGCCAAGTTTCAGTTTATCTTTTGTGGTTATGTCTGTTATGCTTGTTGGAATTGAGTGTTGTTGTCAGCGTATCTCATGAGGGTGTGAATTTTGTGATGTAATTAATCACATTGATACGTTACACTCTTTTTCTTTCAATTACGATTAGGGAAGTTTTTTAACGAGGTTCATATCAATGTATAATTTTTGTATGATTCATCTTATTTAATCATACATCGCCTTTCTTAAAATAATAGTTGTTTGATCATTTAAACAAACAAAATAACATATAAAGACATGATTATATTCAATACTTGTTTGAATAATTTATTAATTATTAGTATTTTGTATCTATTAATATTAGTTTGATTATAAAAATTAATTTTTTAATATCCTATGAAAGATTTATATATTAATTTCTTATTTATGAAATTATATTTTTAATATAATTTTAATGATTATTAAAATTAGGTGTATATATTAATTTTTTGTTTATAAAATTATATTTTGAGTATAATTTAATTAATTATTAAATTTAGTTGTATATATTAATTTATGTATTAATTTTTTATTTATGAAATTACCTTTTTAATTTTATTAGTTATTCAAATTTATGTTGTTTAAAGATTTTTTTTGTTAACTGTAAAGGATAAAGTAGTCTTTACAACTCACTTATCCAATCTTCTAACTCGAAAAAGCTCCTAATGAGTTTTTTTTTTCAAATTGAGAGGTTTCACGTGAATTCGTTGTTATAATCTTCTATTTACCAAATATCTAAATTTACATATTGATTGATCAAATATTTAAAAATGGTTCAAACCTCTAATTTTGGCTCAAAAATTGTTTACCAAACAAGGTTACAATTTTCTCTTTGTTTATATCACAGATTCTTTTATATTTTTTAAAATAATATCTAAAATATATATTTATTTATTTAAAATAAGTTTTTAACGGCAATTCCAAACACTTAAACTTAAATTAAATAATTAAAAAATACTTCTCAAAATTACATTCCGTCACATTTCTCAAAAGCAACATGAAAATAGTTCACTAACATAACATATGAGAGGTACCTTTAATATTTTTAGATCCTGGAAAGTACCTCAAATTTTCAACCACGTTTTGAAAAATAATCTTTACGCATCATCAATAGTGTATTTTAAATAAAATTTATTAAAAAGGTATATACTAGGAAGATTTTTTTTTTTGAAATAACTAGGAAGAAAATTATATTAAAGAAAGTGAAAGTGAGTAAATTTCATACAAAATAAGGTAGACAGAATTACAGATAGTCACTGAATTATGTAAATAGTTTGTTTTAATCATTCAATTTTTAGTTATTACAAAATGGTCACTAAGTTTTGATTATGTTTAAATGGTCACATAGTCGTTAACTGTCGCTATGGGGTGATATAACAGTTAAAATATTTATAATATTACATTTAACCCTTCATATTTACTCAATAATCAATTTAGTCCTGATTCAAAAAATTCAATATATCAATCCTCTTACACCATGTAAATCTCATTTAGTATTACATTTTCTTTGGACCGTTGTGTAGAACTAAGTGTTTTGATATAATATTTGAAAAATGTTTTGGACTAAATTGAAAAGAATTTAAAATGTGTTTTTAGTCAAAAACAACTTAAAAATATGTTTAAGGGTTTTACAAGGCTTTGGAATGATTTAAAGTACATTTAGAGTAGTCAAAACCAAGATCTTCAGGTGTCTGTACCGATACGGTCTTGGACCGTACCGATACGCCTTAGGGTTTCAACTACATGAACTTTTCAGTAGCCAAAACTCGTACCGATACGCTTAGCCGTATCGATACGGTGTGCTTTGAAATAGCCCAACGGCTAGTCGCGTACCGATACGGTTGTATCGCGTACCGATACACCTAACTACCCCAACGGTCTTTTAATTTGCAGGACCGTACCGATACGCTAGGTAAGCGTATCGATACACATCAGCTGAAGAGCACAACGGCTAATTCCTCTTCGAGACCGTATCGATACGGTTTGAAGGGTATCGATACGCCAAGCTGCAGAACTGCATTTATGGTGGGAAATAAAGGCTCCAACGACTCTAATCCAACCCTAACGGTCCTAAACGACTACAAACTCAATTGGGAGTATAAAAGGGACCTCCAAGCATCAAGAACAAGTTAATGCTTCATTTGTTACAACATTATGATCTCAAAATATGTCTAGAACTTAAATTATAAATTCCTTGCTTAGACAACATTTGTGAGCTTACATTGTTATATTTGCTCAAGTGTTTAGGTTTTGGGTGAGTGCTTAGAATTGCAAAAAAACACCTTTTAGAGGAATTTCTAGTTTGCTAAGTTTTTCTTGTAAAAGAGAGTGTTTCCTCAAGCTTTGGGTAGAAAGCCTTGAGGGTTGTAAAGGTTGCCTCCTTAGCCTAAAAAAAGGGACAAAATTCTTAGTGAATTTGTTTGGAAATCCTTAGTAGAAAGCTAAGGTAGTGGATGTAGACTTTGGGTTAGAAAGCCGAACCACTCTAAATCATTGTGTTTATCTCTTATTTTTTAGCTTCCACCAAATCACCCAAAAATCCAATCTTTTCCAAACTTGGCAACCACATCGGTTGAACGAAATTGAGCCCCTCTCAACTCAACACGTTGGATAAGGCTAAATGAGTGAGTCGGATTAACAGTAGGAAAAATGAAAATTTTATGATAAAAAGAAGAAGAAGATAATCTTAGTCATCTATTTATCCTCGTTCAGAAGCCTAAAAAGGGAGAAATTATATCAGGAGTCATCGTCATGTCATCTATGGTCCCGACCAATAAAAATTACACACTTCATTAATTTTTTCCATGTCATCTTTTTACCAAGCGAATCTTTCCTCGATAAAAACTGTTTTTAAATTTAATTTATAGTAGTAAATAAGTGAAGATTCATTTAGTAAAAAGATAACATATAAAGAATTAATAAAATGAGTAATTTTATTAATTATGACCATGAATGACGTAAAGAGAATTTATGATATAATTTTTCTTAAAAGATGTATAACTAAATGAATTTTATACGGTGTAAATAGATCTTAATATATATAATAAAGGAATAGGAAATATGAATAATTTTGAATGAGCTTGGTTTTGGCATTTTGTTATCTTTATCCAAACATTAATTTGTATAAAACATATGTTCTCATTTCCCAAGAAGTTTGTCAAGATAACACAATAAACACCAACAAACATTGAATCATTTATTGCCATTTTGTTTTGTGTTTGCATTTTTCCCTTCAAGTTTTCTACTTTGATAAAAGATGTATCCCTAAGTGTTTTTTTTTCTCTTCAAATTAGGACTTAAAGTTCACCTGTTGAATGATTTACCCTTTTAATTGAAAATTTAATAAAACCCTTTAATCACGTGCCTTATTTATATTCTTAGTTTAATATTTTAGTTTATTTTAATATATATATATATATACTTTAATCTTTAAAATTGTTATTAAAATTTAATGTTTAGATTTTAGAATAGTTGTGTTTTGATATGCACTGTATGGCATCACAAAAGTGTTTTGGGTGCACGTTGTGTTAATTCCAAATCACAAATAAGAAAAAAAAAACAGTACAAAAGGCCAAATTGAAAACTAACCAGTAAACCAAAATCTCCAGTTTTCCCAACACTTACTACCAAAATATAACTTAATTCCATCAGTTCCACTTAATAAATAACGTAAATTGGTGCCAAAATCACTTTAATAATCTCATACAATACTTTTAAAAACACAATTATTCTGTAATCTAAACAATAAATTTTAAGAATTTGAGTTAGAGCACATTTGTCTGCAACTTGTGTGTATATTGTTAAAAAGTTAATAAAAAATATAAACATATACTATAATGTAATCACACTAATATATTAAAAAAAATTAATTTACTAAATTCCTCGCAAAGTTAATATGATAGCTGATGAGTTGGTTAAACTCAACGTGCCATAAATATACAAGACGTTCATATTTGAAGATGCCTCGGCAGAGATTCTGTAGCTAGATAAGGCTTTTCGCCTTCTTTTCTTATCAAAAGAAAATTTTAATAATAAGATTTGGAAGTTAAGTACTCAAAATAAAAAAATTTAAGATAATTCAATGACTATTTTCAAACATTACCATATTTTATCATATATGAAATATAAATAATAATAATAATAAACCACCTAACGGAATCAAATTTAATAACAATAAGGTAATTAAACCATTGTATTAGCGGTGGAAACATTTTATTTCTACAAGCGCCTTAATTTTAGGGGTTAAGATTTAGTTTAGAGTTCATACTTTTACGGGTTTAGGTTTGTGTGCTTAGAATTTAAGAATTGTGATTTGAATTTAGAGTTTAGGGTTAGAATTTAGGGTTATAGGTAAAAACCTAAATCTATAACATATTATCTTAAACCCTAAATCCTAACATCTAACCTCTAAAACCTAATCCTAAACCCTAATTTCTACCGACAGTTCATCATATATTTTTCACTAATAATAATAATAAAAAATAAATAATAGAGTAAACTACATAAATGACCACCATACTATTGGTAAAGTCGCGATTTGACCACCTTACTTTTTTTTAAGCAATTAAACCACCAAATTATTTAATTGGTTGCAATGTGACCACCAACCGTTAAAAACTAACGGAAGGTGTGACGTGGCTGTTAATAAAATTGGTATAATTACACATTTGATCCCTGCTATTTGTACATTTTTATCAATTTAGTCCCAATTTTAATAAATAAAATAATTTTATTATTTAATTAAGTTACGACACGTGTCGTCGTATTATTGGAGGACTTTATTTATATATTTTTAATTTAATAATTTTTGTTTTTGCTCCTCCAATCAGGTGGTGACACGTGTCACCAGATTGGAGGAGCAAAATTTAAAGAAACATCCATTTACCTCCAGTAGGATTCGAACCCAGGGCAGCTGGGTTGAAGGCCAACGCTTAAACCACTAGGCCAAAGCTTTTGTTGTGAATTGTTCTACACAATATAATATATATCTTAGTTTATTACTCATGCCAGGAAAAAAAACAAGAAACATACCTTTGGCAGGATTCGAACCCAAGTTTTCTGGGTTAAAAGTGAGTGTGCCTACCACTAAACCAATGTTATTCTTATGATACAATGTACAAAACGTATTATATAACTTAGTTTGTTTCTCATGTTAGGAAAAAGAAAATAAATATAGATTAAAGAAACTCCAATATGATACTTTTGGGATGCATAAAATATTTAAACCACTGATATATATCTAACAAATAAATTATTAACTATTTTATTTTTTATTAAATTTGAATTAAATTATTATATTAAAAAATATATATATTAAAATTTTATTTAACGAATATAAAATGGTTAAAAATAAAAAATTATATTTTTTTTTATAAAATTAGTAATTTTAATTTTAATTAAATTATTAACCATTTTATTTTTTTTATTAAATTTTAATTAAATTATTATATTAAAAAAATAAAATTATATTAAAATTTTATTTAACGAGTCTAAACTCACAAACATAATTTATTAAATTTATATTCGTTAAATAAAATTTTAATATAATTTTTTATTTTTTAATATAATAATTTAATTAAAACTTAATAAAAAATAAAATGGTTAATAATTTAATTATTAGATATATTTTAGTGGTTTAAATATTTTATGCATCCCAAAAGTATTATATTCGAGTTTCTTTAATCTATATTTATTTTCTTTTTCCTGACATGAGAAACAAATTAAGTTATATAATAAATTTTGTACATTATATCATAAGAATAACTTTGGTTTAGTGGTAGGCATGCTCACTTTTAACCTAGAAAACTTGGGTTCGAATCCTGCCAGAGTTATGTTTGTTGTTTTTTTTTCCTGGCATGATTTATAAACTAAGATATATATTATATTGTGTAGAACAATTCACAACAAAAGCTTTGGCCTAGTGGTTTAAGTGTTGGCTTTCAACCCAGCTGCCCTGGGTTCGAATCCCATTAGAGGCAAATGCTTGTTTCTTTAAATTTTGCTCCTCCAATCTGGTGACACGTGTCACCACCTGATTGGAGGAGCAAAAACAAAAATTATTAAATTAAAAATATATAAATAAAGTCCTCCAATAATACGACGACACGTGTCGTAACCTAATTAAATAATAAAATTATTTTATTTATTAAAATTGGGACTAAATTGATAAAAATGTACAAATAGCAGGGATCAAATGTGTAATTATACCAATTTTATTAACAGCCACGTCACACCTTCCGTTAGTTTTTAACGGTTGGTGGTCACATTGCAACCAATTAAATAATTTAGTGGTTTAATTGCTTAAAAAAAAAGTAAGGTGGTCAAATCGCGACTTTACCAATAGTATGGTGGTCATTTATGTAGTTTACCCTAAATAATAAGCAGACAAGGTGGGGACCCAATTCAAACAGCAGCATGGTAACCCAAAAAACCTGCCCAAACTGTCCTTTCCTTTTTTATTTCTCTGTAGTTTCAATTATTTCTTTCCTTTCCAGTTTCCTCCATCCTCCATAACCACCAAACAATTTCAACCCATTTTATTTTCCCCCTCAACACTTGCCCCATTTCTCTCCGCCTGCAAAAAAAAAGCCACAATCACAAGTTTGAAACTTTGGTTGAACCCAGCCAGGACCAGGAGGCTTTAATTTTCAATGGGATCAGGCGTTGTTGACGGTGGTTCTGAAAGTCGCTCCATGTCTACCGTGTCAAGGGACGATAACACGGCCGTCTCCTCTGAAGATTCTTCCTGCCCAGATGAGTCTGAATTGGAATTGGGTCTTGGCTTAAGCCTTGGCGGCGGCGGCTCTAAGATGCATCAGGTTTCAAAGACTGGTCAATATGCTAGGATTTTGACTGCTCAAGATTTCCCTTCTTCATCTCCTTCTCCTCCATCATCGTCTTCCTCGTCGTCTTCGTTTTCTTTAAGCAGAGCTAATGTCACGGCCGGGACCAAGAGGACTGCTGATTCTGTGGCTGCTGTTGCTAATGGATCTAGGTATGCTTTAGTTTTAGCCTGATTTTATGATTCATACTTCCATCCTATATATATATACATACCGTAGCTGTGTTATGTAATTCAGTTGAGTTCATAAGGTATGGTCTCATCAATTACTAGATTGTGTTGCATTGAATACTGAGATCACAATAGGCAAAAAAAAATTAAGTGTATTGAAAATAGGCACAAAAAAAAAACGTAACAGAGTGGATCCTAATGTCTTTATAACAACTTTATAAGCTAGAAAATAGTTGATTGTCGGATTTCATAGTTCTTGAACCAAAATTTTAAGCAGAAAATTGAATCGTATAGGAACTTATACATGTGGTGCCTCGTTAGTAGCTCATAGCTTGTCTTTCTATTAACATACTGTTGAGTTCTGGTGCTTGAACTGTTTATTTTGTTTGAATTCAAAACAGTCAAGTCGTGGGGTGGCCTCCTATCAGAGCTTATAGAATGAATAGCATGGTTAACCAAGCAAAAGCATCGGTCACGGAAGGATTTAACTCGACAATGGATAATGGTAAAAAGGAGACCTTGATGGTTGAGAACAGCACCATTGGCAGCTACCATACCAGTGGTAATACTAAGCTCCGGAAATCTCTGTTTGTTAAGGTGAATATGGATGGAATTCCGATTGGAAGGAAGGTCGATCTGAATGCCCATGATTCGTATGAAAAGTTAGCAAAAACGTTGGAAGAAATGTTCCTTGAAACCACCCCAAGTGTCAATCCAGCAGGTGAGCTTTACTAATTAATTTTGTTTTCACACTCATCAATTAATTTTGTTTTCACACTGAGAAGATGAGTTAATAAGTGCGCCCATCTAAGTACTGACCACGCGGATGTCTGGAGCTGTATGATTTTCAAGCATTGTGTCAAAATAGGAAATATTAAGCATCTTTCTATTAGATGATCATCGGAATATGTACTATGAGTTTTTCTATTAGAGCATCACCGAAATATGTTTCTCTTACAAATGTTTGTCATGATTTTTGTGATTAGGATCAACGGCACTGCAACGTGATATGACGAACAAAATGGCAAGACCTTCGAAACTGCTAAATGGATCATCTGATTTTGTGCTTACTTACGAGGACAAGGAGGGTGACTGGATGCTTGTCGGAGATGTTCCATGGGAGTAAGTAGAATTTCAGTTATGCATCTCACTTTACGCATTTGTTTCTATGGTCTCAATCAAATGGCTCTAAAGTTCATTTCTTGTTGCCTGGACTGAAAACCAAAATGCGGATCCTAGAGAAGCTCCACCTATTTTATATGTATATGTTTCTTTATAAAAACAAAGTAAGCATTTATAAGATATATGTTGTGATAGTAATAAAGTTTTCTAACATAAACCGTTGATTAGTTCAGGGTTAAGGATAAAGCTGGGGAGGGTTATAGGAAAAGCTTAAAAGCTTCATACATGTGCCTTTCCTCTAGTGCCCTTGAACTTGCCTTGAGCATAGAAAGTATGTCATCTCCTTAACACTCATCTGAATGTTCTCTGATTTGATTCAGGATGTTCCGTAGTTCGGTGAAGAGGCTTAGAATAATGAGGAAATCTGAGGCCACCGGATTAGGTATGAATGCTTATTCAAATTCGTATTCTCTTCCGACCATGTTCACTATGCTTTTTCCATTCAAATAGCTAACATTAACTCATGATTTACAGCTCCAAGATCACAAGAAAGGAACCAGAGGCAAAGAAGAAAGCCCATATAGAAGAATATGGTTCTCCCAAATCCCACTCTATATAATAAGATGAATATGGCGGGCATCCCTTGCAAAGCAAAAGAGAAGAAATACAGACAAGTTTGAGCCCCTCTGTGTCTCTCAGTTTGTTCCCATCATAACATGTTTTTGTTTCAATCTTGTACTTGTGTCTGTAAATAAAAGAGAGAGAGAGAGAGAGAGAGGCATTTTACTGTTATTTTATGTTATTTTTGGGACCTTGGGAATGAGAGTGCATTTTGCTGTATCAATGGCAAGTTTATTAGTATTTTGTTTTTAATAATTGTGAGTTTTGAACTTTTGTTTTTAATTTTCTTTTAGAATAGTAAGGAGGCATAGGCCTTTACATCATGGGAATACGACCCCTCAAAGGAGGACTGTGAACATCTCTATGTAGGATATCAACTAAAGGAGGGGGGGCATCATGGAGCACAGAAAGCGATCCATCAGTGGAAGCATGAGATTTGGCAAGGTAATCGGCAGCATAATTGGCTTCTCATTATAGTTGAGCAGCTAAGCAAATTAACTACCAAATTTATCATTCATGAAGAAACTAATAAATAACACTTGCAATTCAGATTAAACAAAACCAAGAGGTGATTCTCATTCTTTTTAGTTTAGTGGAATACCTTGGGATTTGTTGCAGCTGAATCTGATTGCTGACTAGTGTGTGGCTCTTAATTCGTGTTGAGCTTCACGACCATACGACACTAACATGTATTACATTACATCTTCCGAATCTCGTTTACATAATGAATATAGATCGATATTTGTCATGTGACGATCAACCCTCTCCACGTTAACACTCGGATTCTCGACAGTTCTGTCACCTCCCCATTCCATATAACCTGTGAAGATAGAAACAGAACACACACATCTCATGATCATAAGTACAATTGGAGCTCCAATGTCCAATGTAAAACTCCATTCTAAACTATGGATCTTGAGATAGCATATTATCTTTTTGTACAAAAAGGTGATGAATGAAAAACAAAATCCCTTGGCCAGGCGAGCGCCATTTAGTACTGAAACCGTGGTATCGTGTAGGGCTACAAAAATATTTACAAGAAAAAAAGCAAGCAAAATTTGGCCGGGGCCCAAAAACACAGGAAAATCCACCAAACTACTAAATCACTTGAATCAAAGACAAGATCTGGCTACTCTATAGACAAAAGCTTCAAATTGTATTCTTTTCTCAAGTGAGTCTCTGCCGATTCAATCTTCTTATTGCTTTGGCTTGGTCCCCATATACGGATTGTATGATCATCACTAGCCGATGCCAACATCCGAGGCCTCTTAGGGTTCCAGCTGACACTGTTCACTGTCATTGAATGCCCGGATAATACCTCCACCGGTGTAGAGCTTCGTCGATTCCAGATATATACCTGTCAACATTTGTATAATGTAAAGAATTAATGCACTTCACTAGAAATGTATAAGCCAAGGTTCATGTGCATATATGCATGCGATAGAAACAACAAATGACACGTTTAGAGACCCCCCTCAGTATTTGGGAAAACTGGTATGTATACGAGGATTGAAGAATGAGATTTGGAGTCCGGAGACTAACTGTGGCCCAAGTATGTACAGAAAGCAGGTTTGCCAAGTGCTAACTGGTGGTCAATGCCACAATGCAGCATATCCCAATATCAGCAGCTTAGTGTAAGGTGAAGTAAAGGGGAAATGCTATTGGACTTAACCGGTTACCATATGGCTGCCCGGAATGCCAAACATGATTAATAAATACAAGTGATTCGAGAAAAGGCGCAACAAAAATAAATTTATGACTGGCTAAACAAGAACTACAATGTTTATATAAGGCATAATCATACCTGTGTGTTCTCACTACCACTGGCAATAAACATGCTATCGATCCCACCAAAGCAGGACCGTATGACATACTTGTTTTGCTTGTGTCCTGTGTACTTTAAAGGCTTTGCCCATTTTCCGGCAACATCCCGCAAATGTATCTCTTGGCTATTCAGGTTGACAATAAAGACCTTACTGTCCATGGAAACTGAAAGAGATGTGATTGAATGCTCCTCTAAGATAACTTGTTCAGCATTTGTCCTCAAATTTAATATCCGGATTTCTTTGTCAGAGAATATGCTGATAAGGTTTTCACCATCTGATGTAACAGCAAGATCCAAAACTTTGGGCATACGCATGCCCCTCCATGCTTTCATCTCAGTCCCATCACAGTCCCACATGCAGATGCCTTTTTCAGGATCAGAACTGCCACAAACAATTCGCTTTGAGTCGGGAAACCAAGCACATGAGCTCACAGTGAAGCCATGGTCCCCAAATGTATGCTTGCAAGTGCCTGTTTCTACATCCCAAAGCTTGAGAACTTCCAAGTTTCCACATGTGAGCAACTTTGTGTCGTCCGGGCTCCAAGCCACAAAGGATACAGGGTTCTGATGGCTTCGGAGTGTGTGTTTCATTGTCAGCTTATCATTATCCATAACCTAAGCAATTTATGGAGACAAAAAAATCAAGTCAAACACTTCGAAAACGAAATTCAGAGATCAAGACCAGAAATTAGGTACCTGTAAAATTTAATATATCATGTACATTCAGGACCACGGTCAGCATTTATAGCGACTTAAGAGTCACATTTCTTAATAGATGGATGTCCCCTTTAAGGGGAAATATCAAACAAACCAAATTGACTCATTTTTAAAGAACTAAAAGCAAAACAGAACATGGTATGGTAAAGAGAACAAACATCAACAATATCAAACGGATAGATTTCATTTCATTTAATTCAAGTTTGGTAAAGAGACATTCAGGAATGGACTCCATACACCCCCTACATGAAATTGCTCATTTTCTTGTTTGTTTCAGTTTTTCGAATAACAACAAACCATACCTTATTTGAAAATTGAAATCCCCTCACAACCAAAGAAAACTTGGAAAAGGGAGGCGTTACAGGTTAGATGCACCCCTAGACACTATATGTAACTCCTATCATGCTATTCTAATTTATCATATCTCACTGCAACACAACAAAAACAATATTCCAAATCTTCTAGATAAAACAACAGAGTTACATGCATGCAAATATTCATTAAAAGAAAGTGTGCATCTGTCCAAATACATAAGCAAAAAGAGTGTTGTACCTTCCATATAATAGCTGTACAGTCACTTGATGAAGAGGCTAAGTACTCTCCATTATTTGAAAATTGTATAAACCAAACTTCATTGCTATGTGCAGTCAAAATCTGCAGACATAAGAAATAAAAGGGGCCACAATACAGCTCAAACATTCACAATAAAAAGCCACAATTAGGCAGTTGAAACTTGAAAGAGGAAACTCAAAAATTGCATGATTCACATGTATAAATCAGCACAAAGGGAAAGGAAGAACTCGTTAAATGTTCTCATCTTAAAGTGGGAGAAATCATCTTGAAGAAAGATCGTATGTATTCCCAAATAAAAAAATGGTCAATAGGCTATTTATCAGGTGTTAAACTGAGAACTTGGAAGATATTTTAGTGAAAGGCACCACACTGAAGTCATTTTTTTTCCAAAAAAAAAAAAAACTGCAGAATATTATTTCTTATAAGCTTTTAACTAAAGAGTGATTTGACTTTCTAATTTCATGAAGTTGAATGGCTCATAGGTTTTCTCGCTCTGTCACCAGCAACCATAATTTGAAATTCTAGAACCATAGAAACATAATGCTTTGACTCCCTTCAGGTCAGCCAAAGTATAATAACATGAATTAACAGGAACTTGTACCCATAATCTACTTAAAAGATAAGATTAAACATGAATTGACAGGTTAGAAATGTAAAGGAGTGTCTGATCCTTTAAGGTGTAAGCAAGTTTCAAAACATAATGAGGGCAATTATTTTGGTTGCTCCGGTATTACAATAAGAACAATAATAGCGATAAGCCACCGACACGACAATCCATCCATTTCTACCATACAGGTCGGCTATATAATTCATATTGCAAAATTATGCTCTATTTGGCTTCAACATGATAAAAGACAGTCCTGTTTCCACCACACCAAGCCATCGGCTTCATAGAAGACAAGAAAATATGGTCTTGATATGTGGATTCAAATTAACAAAGAAAGATAAACAAGTTATGGATATGTGTAAATTCATCAGCACCTCATGGGTTAATACCAAGATGAGCGAATGAAGAATACATCATATTCCAAAGCTAACCCCTAATCCCTAAATCATCCAATCATCAAATAGATTCAAAAGTTAAAGTAGCATTAGATGGATTCAACAGGCTGAAACATCATTCGAAGAAGCTTCATGTTAGCATTTAGGATATTGGACTCTAGTATTTGTTCCACCAAATCAGAATTTTATTATTGCACCATTATCAAATATGTAGATAGTAAAGATGAACAGAAAACACCATATTGCAAATTCAAACTGAAACATTGTGTTCATAACTTTGCATCCCCTTTTTTCTTCATTTCTTGGAACAATAAATAGAACCTATGAGTTATAGTACGAATAACAGTATTGACTGCAACAAGAAGCACACCTGAACTGTTTCTGTAGGTATCTGATCTCTGCAACAGCAATGATCCTCATAAAGCGAAACTGCACCCCGGGAATTATGATATATACATGAATCAATTTGGGCTGTTACGCTAGTTTCAACCAGATGTTCTAACCGTCTCTCAGGCAATACAACTGGTGGAGGAAGCTGTTTCCCTAGCTCCATCACTAACCTTTTTCGCAGTTCACTAATAACATCTTCGTCTAGCTTACCCATCTCTTTGAATGACAATATATTATAAGCTAATTTGTGAACTGTTTCCTTGCTCATGTGTAAGGTGGGAACCCGTTTTTGCAAAACTGACAAAGCCAAAGAATCATCGCCACGATTCAAATACTCCAGAAAACACTGCTTGAACACAAGAAACAAAACCGAAGATCGTGTATCATCCTTCACATCCTTCATTTTATTCAGCGTATCAATACAATCATCCCAATCTCCACTGAGGATTTGTGATTCCAACAAATCAAATTCTACAGATTTATACCTAATACCAGACTCTGTTTCCAGACAAGAAGCAGACTTATTGTATCCAAAAGAGTATAAGCATTGAATTATAACTCTTAAAAATTCATGCTTATTTATTAAACCTTTAGAGCCCAATGTGGTAGGTGAATTCTCCATTGAGTTTTGTTTAGGGAAATTTAAACTGTATGGATGAACCTTCTTGCCTTCTAAAATCAAAGATTCCCATTTCTTCTACTTGCCATCAGTCCCTATATCATATATAATCCAATTAGTAAAAAAAAATCATTCACAAAAACCTCAAATCCCTACAAAAGAAAAAAAGTTAATAAAAAAAGAGCGCCCACACACGCAATCATTGTAACAAGCATAAGGAATTATAAACCAAATAGAGTAAACTATATAACAGTAATTCAAATGCTAAACTAAGAAATCTAGTGCTAAACATACCTCAAATTTGCCAGGCAAAAACCATTGTACTTTTTTTTTCTTTTAAGGAAGAAGAAACTAAACTAAGAAGCATATACTTTCCAAAGCTACAAGTGGAACTTTCAAAAAAGAAAACGCTTCCATGAACAAAAGACAAAGAAAGAACGCAGATATTTACTTCTTCATATATTACCAATAAAGTTAATCACACAAAATAAAACAATCAAATTTAAAATATATACTTAAATGGCAAATTAATTCAATTAGATAGAAAACCTTGAAAACTGCAAATTTGACCAACAACCCAAAACCCCAAAATTTTACAACATGTCAAGATTAATAAAATATGGGGAAAACATTAAAGAGTAATTCATTCAATTGAGATTAATAAAATGCTAAGTTTAGAACTGAAATAGTAAAAGGAAAACAAATAAGAGAAGGGATAAAGTTGTACGTACAGAGAGAATGAAGAGTCGCCGGCGGTGACGGAAACAATAAACGGCGAGGAGAGGAGAGAAAACGGGAAAAAGGAGGAGGTGAAGGGTAAATTTGGGGAAGAAGAGGGTTCTATTTGGGGGAAAATGAGGAGGTTTTAGCAGCAGTTATTCCTCACGGGATTGATGACGTACGGATGAGATTTGTTGATAAAAAAGCAAAAGGTTAAACTAACTAGATAGTCAGCCGACTATTAGCAAGTGTTTTAGTTAAGCCACTCAAGTTTAAAATATTATATGATGGTCACTTAAATTATTGAAAGTTATAGAATGGTCATTAAATATTATATTTTAGGGAAGTGAGTTTTATTTTGGATCTTAAAAAGATCACTTAATTTCTGTTTTATCCTATACCCTATAATAATAATAATAATAATACAATTCACAAATAATCACTAAACTAAGGTAAAATGTTCATTTTGGTCATCTAATTTCCAAAAGTTACAAAATGGCCATTAAATTTTAATATTTGTTATAAAATGTTCATTGAGTGATTAATCTAAGTGATGACCCGAGTCACCTGATAATTAAAAAAATTATATAATAACAAATTTAATCTTTTATATTTTATACATTTAATTAATTTAATCCTCAATTAAAAAGTATTCTCGTTATTTACTCATTATATCAATTTCGTCATATTATTTACATACTCACTTTTGTGTCGCACTCCGTTAACAGCTTCTAGATTGTTATTCAAGTGATAAAAATGGTGTTGATGCTGAAGTTAATTTGCAAACTTTCTTGGCAGATCTGTTTACGCGGGTAATAAGCAGTATGTTCAAACGGTCGATTAAATCAAATTAATCAACGGAATTAAAATTTACTTTGATTAATCAGTCAATTGATTAAGTGTTCGATCGATTAAAGATTTTTTTTAAAGTTCGATTATCAGTTAATTTTGTTCGAAAATTAGTTAATTAACTGAAATTTTAATATATATTTAATTTTAGGCATAATGCCAAAAAAATACCTCTAATGTTTGACTGAATAGTCATTTTGACCCTTATTTTTTAACCAATTTAACCCCTAACGTTTCATTTTGGGTCAAAAATGGCTCATTCACGGATAAAAACTGTTAGTCAACTAACGATAAATAACTTAAAATAACGTGACAAACCTACATGATAGTGCACGCCGCGATAGCAGTGTGATATAGACAAATATGTTGGCTTTACATAATGACATATTAGTCAAAAAATATTTTTATAAAATTGTACAAAATATAAAATATTTTTTCTTCTGACGTGACATTATGTAAAGTCATTTGAAGTTGTTATCGTCAGCTGACTAACAATTTTAATCTGCAGAGGGGTCATTTTGACCCAAAATAAAACGTTGGAGGTTAAATTAGTTAAAAAAACAGGGGCCAAAATAACTATTCGGTCAAACATTATGGGCATTTTTTTTTTAACTTTATGCCTTAATTTTAAGCCTATATCTCAATAATGACTCGTAATATTTAAAATCAAATAATTATATTTTAATCTAAATTAAGTCCAACCTATAATGGAGAAAAATGAAGTCTAAAAAACAACAACAAAAATCTAATAAAAAATATATTTTTCTTCAATTTATTGCTACTTAAATTACTATTTTGAATCAAAACTAAAAAAATTATAAAAGAAATCGGTTAATTTGAAAACAAAGTGAATTAATCGAACTTAGTTCAGTTCGGTTAATGATTTTAGAAAAAAATTCAATTCGGTTTATGATTTTTTTGACTAATTTAATTTTGAATAGTTCGATTATTAATCGAAACCTAACTGACCGTTTCAACATCTCTAATAACAAAAGTACTAAAAGTGTAGTGTTGTTGAGTTGTATGCCTTCATATTGGATACAAAATCACTAGTTCTACTTCTTCTGCTTAATTGGTACAGTTCACGCTTCACACTAAATATCAGAACCATTATTTCTTTTACCCAAAACAAGGTGCATAAGAGTGATCTGCTTAGGGTTTTTTTTTGCCTAAATGTAAGCTTTATTGGGAAGATGGTATTTTTTTTGTTTTTAATAAATGTTCTTTTAGAATTAATATTAAATTGATTGAATGTGTAAATGCGATGGATTAAATGTGTTACTCCCTCTGTCCCACTAAAACTGTCACATGTTGACAATTTTTGGGTCAAACTTTTTCAACTTTGACCTCTTATAATTTAAAATTTATTATTGATAAAAATATTAAAAAATATATTTTAAAAACTTTGAATCAAGTAGTTTTTAAATATATATTTTTATAAATTTTAATTAATTAAAATTTTTAAATAAACTATAGTCAAAGTTGAAAAAATTTAACAAGAAAAAAGTCAACATGTAACAGTTTTAGTGGGACGGAGAGAGTATTATATAATTTTTTAATTGCAATATCACTTCTTAATGGTAGTTAACAGTTCAATAATCATTTTTTGCAAAAATCAAAATTTAATAATTATTTTATAACTGTTGAAAGCTTGATGACCAAAATAAAAATTTTTACTATAATTTAGTGATCATTTGTGAATTTTACCTTAATAACAATATATCATATGTAATGGGAGGACTCTTATAGCAGCCCGGGTTAAAGATTTTCAGTTTATGGGGTGTTAAGATATGTATTTTTGTAATTAGTTGGTAATTAGCTGTAAACGGTTAGTTAGGTAGTTAAGTAGTTTTGTTTCTTTAGTATTTCTTTTATTCTTTCTTTATTACTATATAATTAGTATTTTCAGATATTGTAAAAGTAACTTTGGCAATTACAGCTTTGAATAAAAACGTTTCAGTTCTCTTTTCTCTTTTCTCTCGTCTTCCTAAATTCTCAATTCTGAAACCCTAAATCAAGAAACTAAACATTCAACATGGTATCGGTTGATGATTCTTCTGATTCTGATTCTCGTTCTGCTGACTACACTCGAAATTCCTTCAAAATTGATGATCCTTGTATTCCTTATTACATACACTCCAGTGAGAATCCGACGCTCGTGTTAACTTCGTCTTTGCCCGATGGGAAGAATTATCATCAATGGGCTAGATCGATTCAAATGACGCTCATTTCCAAGAATAAGTTCTCCTTTGTTGATCGCTCCATCAAAGAACTGAAGCATGATGATCCTAGATTTGCGGCCTGGAAAAAGTGCAATAACCTAGTTCTGTCGTAGCTGCAAAGGGCTTTGATTCCAGAGATTGCATAGAGTGTAATCTGGATCGATAATGCGTCGGAGTTGTGGGTCAATCTATTTGATCGCTTCAGTCAAGGGGATTTACTCAGGATTTCTGATCTACTTCAGGAGTTCTTTAGTTTGACTCAAGGTAATCTTTATGTTTCTGCGTTTTATACCCAATTGAAGATAATATGGGATGCTGTTGCGTGCAAAAGTGATGCGCAAATTGCATGAAAGTATACACGGTTTCAAGTTATAATATTTAAGATATCGTCTCTACAAGGACTGTGACAACCTTTAGAATTCACCTTTATGCACAAAATAAAAGTAAAAACACAAATATTGAGAGTTGTTTTGAATTTAATTAAAACTAAAACTAAAGCAAATAAAATAAATTGAGAAATCAGAGTGAGAGAATGGACCGATATTGGAATGCTTCGTTGGATGCACTGTCTCGGCACAGTTTTGCAGATCAACTTAACAACTTTCGGTAGCCGCCCACGAGTATTCCTGGCAGATGCCCGCCTCGGCAGAGACCAATGTGACTGACTGGAAAATTAAGCGATGATTCAAGGTTCGGTAAGGCTCCCTTCAATGACTTCCTCTTATCCCTAAGCTTGAAGTACTATTGGCGAACACGTCTTGGATAATACCTCACGAAGTGAATCTAAGGATGAACACCAACCGATTATGAAGCCTCTCTTAGCCGCTGAACTTCTAACTTATCCCTAAGCCGAAGTAGCTTTACCCTATAGTTGGATAAAACCTTGTTTACTCGTTTTGTGAGTCCAACTCTCCCGATATTGAACAAATAGATTGATGTTCCATTCTCTCCCGATAAAGATTGCACCAATGAAGAACCAAGAGTAAAAAAACCTTGAATTTTATTGCAAAAACTGAAAATCTAAACAAATACAAGCAAAACTCTCACAACTACTCCACAACCAACCCTTAGCCCTAGGGAAGGTTTAGAACATAATGGAGGATGGCGGCATAAGGGTTTTCGACAAGAAAGAGTTTTCTCTCTAATCTCAATTGTGTTTTTCCTCCTTCAAGTCGATTACATTTATAGGGGAGGAGGCCGAGTCTAAGTCGGTTTAGGGCAGGAATCCTAGTTAGAATATAATTACAACTCATTAAAAGAACAAATTTAACATTAAATCTTCCTAGATTCCCATTTGACTTTTTCCACCTTGACTTTGACCATGGCTTTTTATGTCCGCTGGGCTCTAATGCACGTGCAAGTGGTCTCCAAAAATCGGGCTTGATGAGCTCTTTCAATCGCATACCACTTTGCATTTTTCGGCCTTCCTCGAAGTTGCTGCCTCGGCGGCACGCTGTTGAGTGCCTCGACAGAGGTCTGGGTTGTTGTGCAGGGGTTGGCACAACTCTTTATTCTGGGCCTCTCTTCCTTGATCAGCTCTCCAAATGGTCCAACAATTTCCTCCATCAATTTCCAGCTTCTTCTTTTCTGCCCTCTCTGCTGCCTCGGCAGCCTTTGCTTGGGCGGGTACCTGCGCACAGTTAGAAAACACACATGAGTAATATTTTTTATATAGAATCAATTAAGTTCATCAAATAAGGCAGAATATCTAATCAATGGAGTTTTTCTATGTTTTCCTAATAAATGTAACTAAACTATACTTAAGAACAACAA
The DNA here is from genome assembly GCA_030270665.1 of Hibiscus trionum. Lineage (NCBI taxonomy): Eukaryota > Viridiplantae > Streptophyta > Magnoliopsida > Malvales > Malvaceae > Hibiscus > Hibiscus trionum. The sequence continues at coordinate 28,723,955 of BSYR01000020.1, read as the reverse complement.
TAATTGAGCTAAACTAGGGCATAAATATAGGACTTTTGCATACTTAACAGATGCGATATGCAATTTGCATCCATTGACTCCTTGTGAATGTCATGCGTCCACTTATCGAAAACAAGATTTTGATTTTCGTTTTCTTCGTGGACTTAATGCGTCTTTTTCTGTTCCTAAAACCCAAATCTTGATGATTAAACCCTTACCCAAAATTACTGAAGTTTTTTCGATCATTATTCAACATGAACGTTCTCTTGCTTCTACTGTCACTGTTCTTGAGTCACATATTAATGGATGGTCAATTTCATTCTCATAATGTCTCTGATTCGAATTTTGATTCCAATAGAACAGATAATAGAAATCTTGCTTCTAAAAAGTTTGCATATGGGTCCAAACGTCCTCTATGTGTTCATTGTGGTCTCTATGGTCACACAATAGAAAAATGCTATAGGAAACACGAGTTTCCCCCTGGGTACAAGAATCGATATCAAAATAGTAGAACAAATATGATTGACACTTGTAATAATGATGTATCCTTACCCAAAGAGGATGTTCCCTTGACTTTTACCAAAGTCCAATATGATAGTTTGCTAAGTCTGTTGCATGGAAAAGAGAATATTGTTTCTACTAGTTCGACTTCTCATAATGCTTCCAAGGTCAACATGCTTTCTTCTACATTTGACATTGCTCCAAATGATTCTACATGTACAATTCTTAATTGTTCCTTTTCTAATAATTCTAATAATCTTTGGATTCTTGACTCTGGAGCTACTGATCACATATGTAGTTCTTTAGTTTTTTTTACATATTATTCTCCTATTTTTAATAAATATATTAAATTGCCTAATAATGACCCTGTTAGGTTAATCATATAGGCACTGTTCATATTTCTAAATCCTATTTTCTCTTCTGGTATTTACTGTATACATGAAGTAGCACAGTGGAAGATGATTGGTACATCTAGTATGGATAATGGTCTATACAAGCTGGACATTGCTTCCTCTATATCACAGTTTGCTTCCCATGCCTCTTGTAATTCTGTTTCTAGTACTTTCAATATTTGACATACTAGGCTAGGTCATCCTTCTCAAGGAAGGATGAAATTCTTTTCTCAATTGTGTAATAAAATTCCTAGTAGTTCTCATTCTGCTTTTGATTGTGATATATATCATCTTGCAAAGCAAAAAAGATTATCTTTTCATGTTAGCTCCCATGTTTCTTTTTTTATCTTTGATTTAGTACACATGGATGTTTGGGGTCCTTTTCCCGTTAAAAGCCTTTATGGCCGTAGTTATTTTTAACCATTGTTGATGATAAAACAGATTTGTTTGGATTTTCCCAATGCAACAGAAATCTGAAGTTAGGAAAATCATTGTTGAGTTTTATGAACTTGTTACTCAGTTCTCTTTAAAAATAAAATGTATTAGAACATATAATGCAAGAGAATTTGACATGTCTGATTTCTATAAGTCTAAAGGCATCATTCATCAAAATACTTGCACCCACACACCTCAACAAAATAGTATTGTTTAACGTAAGCATCAACATCTTCTTGTTGTTGCAAGGAGTTTGAGAATTCAGGCTAATTTGCCTTTAAATTTTTGGCTAGACTGTGTCTTACATTCTGCCTATCTCATTAATATCACTCATACACTTGTTCTTAATGATAAGACCCCTTTTGAAATTCTTTTTCAAACTAAACCACTTTTGGATAATATTAAAGTTTTTGGTTGTTTAGGTTTTGCTTCCATTCTTCCTAAGCCACAAACTAAGTTACATCCACGTGCAAATAAGTGCATTTTTCTTGGTTTCCCAAAGAATGTCAAAGGTTACAAACTATATGGCATTGAGAATAAAATTGTTTTTGTATTAAGAGATGTAACTTTTTCAGAAACACAATTTCCTTTTCACAAAGGTAAGTCTGCTTCCTTTGGTGATATTGTTTTTCCTATTAATGATACTAATGTTTCTTTTGAAGATAATGTGCATACAGTTGATTCCATAGAAGAATTAAACACACATGAAGAATTTAGATCCACTGTTCAGTCACCAGAACAATCACCTATTGTAGACTCGTCTGCATCTACTAATCCTTTACCTAATCCTTCCTTCACTGTTCCTAGCCGTCCTACAAGACCTTCAAGAACCGTCAGACTTCCTTCAAAATTTGATAACATCCAAGTCTCCTTACCAGGAAATAAAACCATTTCGCACACTACTCTTCACAGTATTGCCCAGGTTCTATCCTACAATCATATTTCTTTTACGCATCAAAATTTTATTAATCATATTGATTCTTTAAAAGAACCAAGAACCTATAAACAAGCTGTTAAATTTGATTGTTGGAAAAAAGCTATGGATGAAGAAATATTAGCCTTAGAAAGAAATAATGCTTGGGATTTGGTCCCTTTGCCTAGTGGTAAACAAACAATAGGTCGTAAATGGGTTTATAGGACAAAACTTAAGTCTGATGGTACTTTAGAAATGTATAAAGCTAGGTTAGTTGCTAAAGGTTATACTCAACAACATGGTTGGATTATCTTAATACATTTCGTCCTGTTGCTCGTATTACAACTATCAGAACTCTCATTTCTGTTGCTGCAGCAAAAAACTGGTATTTGCATCAGTTGGATATAAATAATGCTTTCTTACATGGTTTTTTGAATGAAGAAGTCTTTATGGATCTTCCACTTGAATTTGTACCTCCTCAACCTAGTTTAGTTTGTAAGCTAAGGAAAAGTTTGTATGGTTTAAAGTAAGCCAGTCAGCAATGGAATGAAATATTAACACTTGCTTTAAAATCTCAAGGTTTTTCTCAAGCCTCTTTTGATACTTCCTTGTTTTTAAAAGAAAAAAAGAACTGATTTCATTGCTCTTGTTGTCTATGTAGATGCCATTGTTCTTATAAGCCTAAATATGACTGAAATTACTCTTATTAAACAATATTTACATAATACTTTTCAAATAAAAGACTTGGGAGGTCCAAAGTATTTTTTAGGTTTTGAGGTTGCTAGATCAAAACAGGGAATAAACCTTTGTTAACGTAAGTATACCCTTGAACTTCTAGAAGAAACTAGTTTTCTTAGTTCTAAACCTGCTTCTACTCCTTTTAATATTAAACTGAAGATTTCTAAACTAGACGGTATACCTTTGAAAGACATTACTTCTTATCGAAAGTTAATAGGGAAGCTTCTTTATTTAACCAATAAAGGGCCTGATATTACCTTTGCTGTCCACCAATTATCCCAGTTTCTTGCTGCTCATACAGACATCCATTTAACTTCTGCTCATCGAATTCTTAGATATTTGAAAGGCAGTCTTGGTCAAGGTTTATTCTTTCCTGTTAATAATGACCTTAATCCCAATGCTTTCTCTAATTCTAATTGGGCATCATGCCCAGATTCCAAAAAATCAACTACTGAATTTTGTATCTTTCTTGGTTCAACTTTAATTTCATGGAAATCCAAAAAGTAACTTACTATTTCAAGATCATCTAGTGAGGCTGAATATAAAGCTTTAGTTGCTGTAACCTCTGAAATTCAGTGGCTCACTTATTTGCTTTCTGATTTACAAATTTCTTTTCATCCTGCTAATCTTTATTGTGACAATTTATCTGCCATTAAAATTATAGAAAATCCGGTTCAACATGAGAGAACCAAGCACATAGAGATTGACTGTCACTTGATAAGGGAAAAACTTCAACAAGGTCTTATGCACTTATTGCCCGTCACTTCATTCAATCAATTAGCTGACTGTTTTACGAAAGCTCTTTCCCCTGCTATTTTCTAAGGGTCAATTTTCAAGTTGGGCATACAAAATTTGTATGCTCCAACTTAAGGAGGGCTGTTAAGATATGTATTTTGTAATTAGTTGGTAATTAGCTGTAAACGATTAGTTAGGTAGTTAAGTAGTTTTGTTTCTTTAGTATTTCTTTTATTCTTTCTTTATTACTATATAATTAATATTTTCAGAAATTGTAAAAGTAACTTTGACAATTACTTCTTTGAATAAAAACGTTTCAGTTATCTCTTCTCTTTTCTCTCATCTTCCCAAATTCCCAATTCTGAAACCCTAAATCAAAAAACTAAACATTCAACATGGGTAGTAATGGGATTTGTAGTAGGCAAGAAAATCACCCCTTTGATTGAATATACTACCAATATTTTTTTACCTTTTATTTTAGTGTGTGCTTCTGGAAAAGCACACATGCAAAAAGAAAGTTTTGAGCTCGATGCAAATAGCTAAAATATCTTCTGTCTTATATGTTTATCAATTAAATAATAAATTATTTTATGTATCAATTATTACATCTCCTATATAAAGACCTAATACAACCTTGCATAAAAAAACTCTTGACCAAACATATAGAGGATGCATCGACACAGTTCTCCGAGTAAAGCTCATGTGTAAATTTAACTGAAGTTCAGAATTAAATGGATGACTTTAAGACAAATGATGATCTCGATTTTTCTAGAAAAATATCGTTGATAAATTCTTATGTCACCCCTACATCATCATAGTCAGCTAACATATATCATCGTCAGAATACATGCAATTAAGATATAAATTATAAGAATTCGTGGAGTGGTTCCAGTGGTAAAGGATGATGTATTTCATTCAGGTGACTCGTGTTCGAGCACCATGTGTGTACCTTTAAAAAGTTAAAAAAAATGAACAAATACTACATTGTAATCACACTAGCATATTAAAAAATATATAAATTATAAAAGTGAAAACAAAGAAGAGAGAATCCCCTTTCGACCTTAAGAAATCTAAAACATATAATCATTAAAGATCTTTGTCCTATCTAATCAGGGTGAACCACCTTTAGCTATTTTTCGATAAAAGGAGAATACTATCGTGTGCCTCGTTAAAAACCTCCCTAAACCTAAGTGGAGGAAAAGAGCACACACGACAATATTAACATAAACATCCGAGATAACACTCGATAGAACAAAACAGAAAAGTCTAAGTTACTTCCAACATGGCATCCTGTTGGAGCAACGATACAACCGCACTACGAGGATCAGTAAAATAATGAATAGCAAAAGAATCCGAAGAACATAGTTTAACTAAATCATCTGCAACCTGATTACCATCCCGACCGATATGTTGGATACGCACGGTCCAAGCACGATGCCGCAGGCTAGCAAGGTGAACGACCAACGAAGAGTTAACACATCAATCCGAATCAGAATGAAGACATCGAAGTGCATCCATACAATCAATCTCAAGCACAACACGACGATGCCCAAGCTCCCAAGCATAGAGCAATCCAAGATACACACCCCATAATTCCGCATCGAGCACTAAGCAAGCACCAATGAACTTGGCGAACCCACCCAATCAAGCGCCATAACCATCACGCAGAACCCCGCCACATGAGTTAAAACCCCCCGACCACATGCCTTGGCCCATCCGTGTTCAATTTAACCCATCTCACATCCGAAGTCGACCAATGCCCAGCCCTGCGCGGCACCGGTGTCGCATTAGGCACTCGATGGGGCCTCGAAACAATGGTCTGCAACACCATACTGAGTTGCTACCGGCTCTACTCCAAGACCGACCGACCATCATCAGACGACCCAACAAAGACAAACGCATTGCGCTGCTTCCACAGATTCCACGCCACAAGACCAAATAATAAACCATAAGACTCAACTGCGCCAAGATCAAATTCATTGGAGGTGATATTCACCTTAACTCATTCCTTAACCTCCAAGGATAAGAACTCAGTGAGCCGATCCGAATTAACCAAAAGTGACCAAACTGAAACAGCACATGGGCAGCAACAAAGAACATGATCAATGTCCTCAGGCTCAAGGAAACAAATCGGGAAGAGAAAATCTTGCGTGAAGTGACGCCGAGTTCGCTCGACATTAGTCATCAACCTACCCAAGCAAACTAGCCAAAAGAAAATGTGAATCCTCTGCGACCCTCTATACTTATGTATAAGCTTCCAAATCCCCTTGGTGGACAACACGACAGTCCCCATCCAAAGCACATATGCCGACTTCACCGTGAAATGTTGCATTGGCCCACGACTCTAACCTACGACAACATCACCAAAAGCTTCATATGGTTCTTCAATAGTAGCGATATGAAGTAACACAAACGCAGAAGAAGATGTTAAAATATAGGCCATGCCCACTCGCCTGACCTCGACACCATACTAGCCACAAACACGTGCAGTACTGTAGACGCAGTGCTTTCTGATACAAAATTCACGAGTGGCCCAATGTCCCCAACCCACGAATCATACCAAAAATCAACATACCTACCACAAACGAATGACCAAGAGATATTGGATCTGACATCATCCCAAAGCGCACTCAACCCCCACCACATCCGGGAACAAGACTGATTCTGCAAGATCATCGACACTATATCAAGGCATTTATATTTTGACCGGAGAAAACGCACCCACAGAGCATCCTTATTCGCACGTAAGAAGGTTAAAAGCCACCTTCATCAAAAAAGCTTCATTACATATACTAGTACTACGAAAGCCGAACCGACCCTAATCTAACGGACGACAAATGGTCTCCTAATTAACCAAATGAACCCCACCACGATCCGTATCAATACCCCAGATGAAATGATGAATTAGCCGCTCAATTTTAATACAAAGACTCTTAGGTAATACCACGGTTTGTATGGTATACGTGGGTATTGCCGCGAGCACCATTTTGGCCAATGTAATACGAACCGCCAGCGATAGTGACTTCATCTTCCACCCACTTAACTTCCTCCCCACAACCTGAAAAAGATAATCATATGTTGCGGTGGTTACCCGCTGATGGAGCAACGACACACCCAAATACTTCCCAAGGTTCTCGACCTCCAGAAAGCCAAGAGAGCCATTAATGGATTGGCAAACCGAAACATATACATTCTTTGAAAAGTACATAGTATTCTTAGCCTGAATTACCCGATGACCAAAGGCAGCACAGAAGCTATCCAACATTGACCGAACAACCTCCATCTGAACAGTTGAAGCTTCCGCAAACAGGATTAAGTCATCTGCAAAGAAAAGATGAGAAAGTGCAGGCCCAGTATATGAAGTACGAAACGACACCCATGTACCATGCTGAACTTCCAACTGAATCGACTAAGCAAGTCGTTCCATACACATGACAAACAGATAAAGTGATAACGAGTCACCTTGTCGGATACCCCGAGAAGGTTGAAATCCTTTTTCATAGAACCATTCCACAGAACCCGTGTAGAGATAGTTGAAACACACTGCATAATCATATTTTGTAACCCTTCCGACAAACCAATATTAGAAAGAGTATCATCAATAAAAGACCATTTGAGCCTGCCATACGCCTTTTTCAGGTCAAATTCAATGGCCATCCACCCTTTCAACCCCATTTTGCGCTTCATCGAATGGATCACATCATGAACGATGATGATATTATTAGTAATAGAGTGGTCGAGAACAAAACTAGTCCGAGTCTCTGAAATCCAACGCTGTAAAAACGGTTTAAGGCGATTAACGATTATTTTTGTAATAGCCTTGTACACCACCGAACACATGCTGATTGGCCTAAATTGACTGATGCTCTCAAGAATAGCAACCTTGGCCAATAACACTAGAATTGTTCTATTGATCTCTGTAGGTATTATCCTAGAATCAAAAATAGACCGAATAAAAGCACACACCAAGTTACCAACCACCTCCCAATTCCGTTGATAGAAGGCTGCATTTAATCCATCCACCCTTGGTGATTTAAAATGACCCATATGGAAAATAGAATTGTGAATCTCAACATCAGACACCGAGCCTCCAAGGCCATTAGCTTCTACCGACGACAACACCCGGAACAAGCCGCACATTGGGTAAGCCACTAGAGGCAAGTTCGAACAAATGAATAATGACCGATAGAAAGTCACGAACATTCGAGCCAATTTCTCTTGATCCGAAACTCATGTTCCATCCTCACGTATAAGCGGTGAGATCGAATTCGCACGTTTCCTAGCAATGAAAGATGCGTGATAAAATTTAGTATTTCGATCACCTTCGAGAAACCATTGTGAACAAGTCTTCTACCACCAAAAGCTCTCCTCTTGCTTAAGCACGATATCCAATTCAATTCGCAATTTAGCGCCTAATTCCATCAACGATGCAGAATGTCTAACAATATGCGCCTTTTCAATTCCCTGCAACCGAGCAATGATGCGTTTCTTCCTCCTACCGATGTTCCCAAAAGTCTTAGAATTCCAAACCCATACCACATCTTGGTAATTTAAAACATTTTGAACAAGGGAAACATCACCAAACTAGACTTACTGAAGATACTCACTAAATTGTGAATGATCTTGCCACGCAACAATATACCAGAATGGACGACCCCTATGTCTACTCGGAACCTGTGATAGCCGTAACAGAAGAGGACGTTGATCCAATCCAAGCCTATCCAAGTGCAATACATGACTATCGGCAAAACAAGCAAGCCACTGTGAGTTAACTAAGCATCGATCTAGACGTTGATGAAGATTACCCCGGTTTTATGTAAAAGGCGAACCTTGATAGCCTAAATCCACAAGCCCTGAATCAAATAAGAAATTCAAAAAGAGCAAAATCCCACACAGATTACTCAACGAACCCCTGGATCGCTCATCACAAGATAAGATAACATTAAAGTCGCCCCTTATCACCCAAGGAACATCATTCCCCGGATTAAGAGCTAGAAGTTGCGGCCACAAATGTTTTCGAGTAGCAGAGTAGGGCTCACATAGACAGCCGTAAAATACACCCAAGTGTCCAAAGAACTAACCAGGCAACGCCCATTCACAAACTGATTCGAAAAGTGCAAAAAATCCATAACCACTGTATCATCCCATAATAACCAAACACCTCCACGAAAGCCATGACACTCCACGTGAGATGAATTAGGGAACCTAAGTCTAGAAACAACACGATCAGCTATCCGACCACTAATTCGTGGCTCAAAAAATGCCACAACACGCGGTCGATGCTTATAATAAAAGCTTAAAAAACCGAAAAAAGCAGACCTGGCCACACCTTGACAGTTCCAAAACATAAAATTCATCATCATAAAAGGATAAAATAAAGCGTTACCTTACGGCTACAAAGAGCCCCTAGCTTCATGCTTTCTCATTCCTTCCATAATATCAGCATAGTGGTTATCAATCGTATCATTGCCCTCCGACGAGTGGTTCATAGAGTTCGACTCAAGCTCCACCAAACCATCATCTGGATCCGAAATTTCCCTTATACCTGCATCATACAATTGATGATCGACATTTAGATCCCAAAAGGCCAAGACTGATCGAACCGCCGGCTGAAAATCACTCGATTTACGAACCTTAAATCCAAACCAGACATTTTCCTTCACCCCCTTACCATGAGCAGCCCTGCCCTTACCTAAATTTCCCCCACTCGCACCACCAGAAAACGAATCCTTCTCCACAATGTGGATCACAGAGTGATTTCCACGAGCAATACCTGTGTTGTGAGAATCCACACGGACATTCTGACCTTCAACAGTTGGCACCACATCCACTGGCGCAACCATCTTCACCCCAACATTCTTTTTCTTCTTCAGATTAGATGCAAAGTAAGCTGCATTCTTCGGAATCACACGCGCTGGACTAGCCTCTTTTGCAACCAACACCACCGGTTTGTTATTCCCGCGCACCACCCCTGTCTGTGCCACCGCAAATGGGTCCGACACTCTAGTCTCAACATTCTCGGTATCCAACGTATCAAGAGTAGCAAAATGAGACCCCATTACCGCAACCTTGTTTTCTAATGTTCCTCTCAAATGACGACCTGTCGTTTTTTGCTTACGTGAATCCATCACCATCCATGGGCCAAATAATTCATTTTCCGGATCCACCATGTTCAACTCCTGACCACTAGGGGATCTATCATTCGAAGCCTCATTCGTCACATCACTCGACCCTAAACTAGAGCCGCAATTTTCCTTAGCATTACCATACACCCCACAGACAAAACAAATTTGTTGTAGCCCTCCATACTCTAACTTTTGCACAAAACCATCAATCCGAATACTCGACAATAATGGCTTATTCAGATCAACAATGATAGCGAGGCCGACAAACTTACCACGCCCACCACTCTGTGTGTTATAATCGATGCGCATCACATTCTCAATAACTGAAGAAATGTACCGAAACAACGCCTTGGTATAGTACCTATAAGGCAATCCAGTGAGTCGAACCCAAACAATAACCTTTGATGGATACTTCTCACTAGTGTTAAAAGACCTACTCCACGACTGAACTGCGAGATAACATCTATAAATGGTTCAAGACCCCTCAGTAAGCACCTTCGTGTAGTCACGAGCACTCAAAAACCTGACAAGAAAATAATTGTTGTCAAGATCCACCAATTGAATTTCCTCAACAGGCGACCACAAGGCATGCATTCTGTCCGATAATGTCTTAGAACCAATAGTACGACCAAGCAGACGAACAATGAGCGTATTGCGCATTTTCTGATCAATCTGATCATGCACACTATCCGAGAACCAAATAAAAGGGATCGAATTAGTTTTATCAATCAACACATCTTCCTCCAATACCACTACCTCACGTTCAACATGAATCTCCATTGGAACCTTACCAGGTGACTCACGCGCAGCCTTGCTAGCATACGTATCATTCTGCCCAGCATCCACAGTCAGCGTCTGCTCCACACCCGTATCCTATATCACCTGATTGACGGAAACACCCAGACTAGCCCCACCACCAGCAGGCACGGTAATACCATCAACATCCATATCAACAATATCCTCGCTATCATCAATCCCCGATTCACCACGACCTTTCTTGACCACTCTCGTGTCGTCCAAGGGAGTAAGAGACGTTGACCGCTCCAGCGAAGTAGGGATCACGCCGTCACCCTCGGACTCCGACGGTCTGCCCCTCGAAACACCGTGGTGGGGGGGGGGGGACGCAGGAGACGTATTAGGGTTTTCTATAGGAAGCATTAGAAAATTCAAAAATTTCATAATTAGAGATTTTTGACTCACCCAAAGAAGTAGCTATTTTCTTCATCAAAGCAAACCTAGAGCTTCTGCAAGTGAGTCGAAGGCCCTCTAAAATATCCACAACTCGAACTGCCTTTAACTATTATAAAATATTAAAGTTATCTCTTTTTTTTAACAAAATATTAAAGTTATCAATACCAATAATCATTTTTCATCGTATATTTTGAAAGTCTAAACTTGTAATAATTTATGATTCACCAATCAACCAACTAAATACCTCAATAATAAAAAGAATTTATTATTCAAACTTACATGATTTAATTATCTCCGATAATAATGTATCATAAATAAAACTAATATTTTTGAGGTGAGAATTTATATTTTAAATTAATAAAATATAAAATAATATTTTTATTATTTAATTTTGGAGCATTTTAATTTCAGTATTTTTTTTAAAAAATATGAATATAAATGTAAAATTACTATTATAATATTTATTATTTTTTTATTAAATAGAGATTATTATATTATCATATTAGAACTCTAACCCAAGATCCCTAGTAATATAAGCAATATAAACAATATTATTATCTTTATTAATTTTGACATGAGTGAATATAATTAACTCGTGCGTGACACGGAAAGAAAACTACTTTTCAAAGTATAAACAAAATGATTTAAGTTAGAGAGATAATAAATTGCGCATGTGTGGTAAAAAAAAAAAAGTTAAAATTAGAGGTTTGACTGGTCAAATCTGCTAATTTGAATGTTTGATAAAGAGCGGACTGAAATAAAGAATTTGAGTGAAATTTCTAATTTTGAAAAAGCTACTACTAGGAGTTTTTGATATTAGAGGTTTGACATAAGAGTTATAAAGATCATTTTATCCCTAATAATTATAAAAAATCTCCAAATAACATGAATTTAACTATTTCTATTTTAATTCTTCAATCTCACATATTTACACTGTGACATTTGTAAACTAATATTTTTTCTCTTTTTATTCTCACACATTATAATTGTATTTAAATTTAATAATTAATTAAATTGTATTAAGAATATTTATATAAATAATAAGTTAATACATTGATCCTTCAAATATGCTTAGTAATGTTATATTAAAAATTATTTTACATAATCTAATTAATATTAATAGATACAGAATATCGATAACTAATAAACTATTCAAATAAGTAATAAATATAATCATATCTTTATATGTCATTTTGTTTGTTTAAATAATCAAACAACTATCAGCTATCAGTTATTTTACCAAATACTTTTATACAATCAGCTAACACAATCCGCTAGTTAAATCAGCTAATACAATCAGCTATCGGCTATTGGATATCATCTAATATAAATCGTCATCAGCTATCAGTTATCCGTTAATTGTCAAAAAGAGCCATTAAATCATGGCAACAAACAACTCCAGGTTTGTCGTTTTCGTCGGAGCGTTACAACCACGCGCTTAATAAAAGAGCGTAGTAGACATCCACCATCAAATCTCCGAAGCAATGTTTATTTATTATTTACTGGATTTTCCTAAGCGTACACATTTTTTAATTAAATAACGAATAAGCTAATCTTATAATCAACTAACTACACTGTTACCATCTTTTTTTCTTTTTTAAAATACAAAAAAAAAAAGAGTTTGTTTCTCACAATACAATTCAAACAAAGATTAATTCTTAAAATAATTGTGGAATTAAATTATTTACCGAAAATTTTGAAATATCTTGATTATGAACTCGATTATAGTTAGCGAATTGTTCGAATCTTATTATAATCAAATTTTTAATAAAAATACTCCAAATTATTTTTTGGTTTCACAACTGTTTTTAGAAATGTTTTTTTTGCTGCACTTATAATCGAAAAAAACATAAAAAGTAGTACTGGAAAAATACATATTTTATCTTTTGAACTTAGATTTAGGTACCTAATTGGTTATTGAAATTTATTACTCATTTTGTCCTGAAGTTGGCTATAAATATATAATAGATACTTGAACTTGATCGTAGATATTTAATTGATCCATGAATTTTCTTTTAACTCATTTGACCCTTGCACTTGTTTTAGGTGTCTAGTTGGTACTTAAACTTGAAATAGTCATGTACATTAGATAAAAAAATTAATTTCATTAAATTTGATAAATATATCATCTCCCACCAATCAAGTGATTTCACGCGCCTTTTAAAAATTGGCATGTGCATCTATTGATTGGTTGGAGATAACATGTCAACAAAATTTTAATGGGATTAAAATTTAATATTAATGTAAGTTCAGGTATTAAATATGTCATAAAAATTCAAGTACTAAAAAAGTTTAAATTAGGGGTGTGCAAAACCGGGTTCGGTTAACCATTAGCAAATTATTTCGGTTAACCGATAAGTTCGGGTCACTAAATTCTCGACCCTAAACCGTATCCATTCAACCGGTTAACCGTTTAGTCGGTTAACCGAAAAATTCGGTTCGGTTCGGTTCGGTTCGGGTAACGATTTTTTATTTTGTTTATTAAAAATATAAATTTTAATAATATGTTAGAAAAAAGTACATACTTTTTAAAATCGACACATGATATTATTATCTTTTCTAATACTAGCAAGTTAAACACTTAAACTTGATAAAATAGAATTATGGTTTTACTTTTGGGGAATGAGAAAATAAAATAAAATTTAATTTTTTAATATAAAATAATAAAATAACATATAATATAATAATATATATTATATAATCGGTCGGTTCGGTTACCCGGTTTATCCCAAAACCGTAAACCGTAATCGAACCGGTTTCTTTAAAAAAAATAAAAACCCGAACCGAAACCGAATTTTTCGGTTCGGTTAACCAATTTTTCGGTTTGGTTTTTTCGGGTTTCGGAATCGGTTTCGGTTTTTCGGTTTTTTTGCACACCCCTAGTTTAAATACCAACACGCGACTTTGTTCATTTGATTAACTAATTTTTTAGCAATTTTCTTTTCTATCATTCATACTAAGTAAGTTTTTAAAGTCAGGGTTAAAGTTTTATTTGCAAATAAATGTAGATTGGCTAGAGGTGTAACACACAAGTAAAAATTGAATGGATTTAAATTTTCAGATTAATGTAGATAGTTTATAAATTTAAATACCATAAAGACCAAGCTAGGGGTCGAATGTGTTAAAAAAATTGGCCAACTAAGTGTTTAGAGTTAAGTTCATAGGCTAAAAGAGTAAAAAAAAGATTAATAGTTCTAAAGGTCCACGATATTTTTGAAAAAAAAATCAATTCAGATCCTGATAATTTTACGCTCAATTAAGCTCTTAAACTAAAAAATTACATTAATTAACCATTTAAATCATTTGACCAATTTTGAGCGTTAAATCTTAATGATTTAAGATTATTCAAAAAAACATCAAATTATTATTTTTTAAATTCCAATAAATTTATTTGAAAATTATAAAAATATATAAATATTATTAAAATATATAAAAATATTATTTTATAGGGTTTTGCTATACACAACCCTAAACTATTAGAATGTAATTAAGAATATCATTAATTTATGATGTTTAATAGAATTAAACTACTCTAAACCTAAACTTAAACACTAAACCCTAACTCTAACCATAAACCTAAACCTAAACACTAAACCATGAACTCTATCCATAAACCTAAACCTTAAACCTTAAACACTAAACCATAAACCATAACCCCAACCCTAACCTTAAACCTTAAACATTACCACTAAATCATAAACCCTAGAAACCCTAAACATATAACAATACAACAACACTACAATCCTAAAACAATAAACCACAAACCCTAAAATTATAATTCATAAACACTGAAACCATTTTACATTATTATTATTATTAATTACATTAAACACCTTGAATCAATGTTTAATATTTTAGGAATGTAATTAATTACATTCTATTAGATTCCATTAAAAATTAGAATAACAATTAATGATAGGAATCTAATGGTTCTTATACACGGATAAAAATCCCATGCCCCTTTTTGGTGCCCCTATATATGCCCCAACACTAAAAAATACTAAAAAATTATATTCCAAGCCCTAACCCTAAATTCTAAATCCTAAACACTACACCCATACCCTAAAAAAATACACCATACACTAAATTCCCTAAACACTAACCCTAAACCCTAAACCTAATTTTGAGTGTGGGAGCATAAGTATGGGCACCGAAAAGGGGAAGAGGATTTTCATCCCTTATACACAGCCCAAAACCCTTTTTATATGGATGAAAATCGTCTACCCCTTAATTATGCCCCCATTGGTGCCTCCACTTTAAAATAATATGTTTAGGGTTTAGGATTTAGGATTTAAGGTTGGGCCTTAGGGTTAGGGTGTAGGGAATTAGGGGTAGGGTGTATTTTTTAGGGATTAGGGTTTAGGATATGAAAATTAGGGTTAGGGCTTAGAATTTAATTTTTAGGTATTTTTTAGTAGGGGGCATATACGGAGGCATGGTTAGGGGGCAAGAGATTTTTACTCTTTCTATATACTACAAAATTATTTAAAAAATCTAAAAAATATTGAATTAAAGATGTAAAAATATATTATTTTGACAATGACACCTGAATTTTTATTAAAAACCATAGAAGATACCACAAATATAACGCACACGGAAGATATCACAAATTTTTATTAGGCGGATTGCGTCGCTACCCATGTCTGATTACATCGGCAAACAACCATCAACTGATTGGGGATCTATCTTTCTATGACCACCGACATAATCATAATCATAAATTAGCGTCGCGAAGATCTCTGTACGAGCACCAAACTGCCGCTAAGGTATGCTGAAATCATGTCAAAATGAAATATGAAACGAACCATAATAAAAAAAAAAGTGTGCTACAAGGATAGAAGGAACACGTGCCACAAGGGCAGAGAAAAGATTAGGGTAAAACCGTATGAATGAAATAATATTTTAAAAAATTTAAAATACTACAATTCGTTTTTATAAAAATATAGCAAAATTTTGATGAGACAATTTAGATGGAGTGTGAGTTGCCTATGACTAGATTGGTTATATATATTTTTTCAATGAATTTATGTGAATACGATTTTTGTTGTGTGGATCAATCAATGAATAAATGGTCAAGATGGGGTGAATTGGCTTTTAAAAGTTTGAGGGATGCAATTGGTAAATTAAAAATGAAGGCACAAGAGATTTATAGTAGTTCAAGCTTAGAAAAAGCTCTACATCCACTACCTTAGCTCACACTAAGGATTTTCAACCAATTTCACTAGAAATTCTTCCCCTTTTCTAGGATTAGGAGGAAACCTTACAAACCGATTAAGCTTTCTACCCAAAGCTTAATCAAAGATCACTCTTAACGAGATAAGTTGTTGGCAAATGAAAGTACACATCACAAAGGTAAAATAATTTGCCCAAATTACAAGAACACTTTTCCCAATCTTGAAATAAAGAATACAAGTGGATTACACAAGATGAGTACAAGGGTTTAACTCTATTTTGCTCAAATTAAATTGGATTTTTACTTGAATGTGCTTGACTTGATGAATAGGTGTTGCTGTAGCTTTAATGGCTTGCTTTTATACATTTTCATTGAATTCTAACTGTTTGGGTAGTTGGCATCATCAATAGAGTAGTTGAGTTCTCTTTTCCCACCATAAATGCAGTTCTGCAACCTACCGTACCGATACTCGCATCACCGTATCGGTACCTGTCAAAAGAAAAAAAAGAGTTGTTGTATATAAATAGCGCATCGATACGCGAAGAGGCGTATCAATACGGAAACCATATTTTAAAAAAGGGATCAGTACGACATAGTGCGTACCAGTACCGATTTTGCTCACCAGAATCTGGAGAATTGGTTAACCAAAAAGTGTATCGGTACGATAGTTAGGCGTATCGGTACTGTTAACCAATTTTCAAAACGTTTGGTTCCAATAAACTGACAAGGCAACAGTCAAAAATTAAATGCCAAGATTTTTTAAATCTTACCAACTCGTATCGGTACAAAAATGAGTGTATCAATACTGTAAGTAGTTTTTAGTTTCCATGTCTAAAACAAGTCTGAAAACCGTATCGATACGACAAGGAGCGTATCGGTACACTTTTCTTAACTCATTTCTAGTAGCCAAAACCCGTATCGATACGGGTGTAATCGTATCGGTACGCCTGGACAAAACTTCAAAGTTTTAGTTCAAAAATACTTAGAAAATATTTTGGATACTTGGTGATCAGTGCCCAAAAGTCCTATATTTTCACCATTTTTACATGGCAATTATTGCTCAATGTCACACCCTAAAAACACCTTAGAAGAAATCATAAGAAATAAAAAAACGAAAAGTGAAAATGTAACCTATAATATGACATACAACATAAGAAAGTGGGTTATTAGTAAGATAACCTATACTATGACATACAACATAAGAAAGTGGGTTATTAGTTGGATAACCTATAATATGACATACAACATAAGAAAGTAGGTTATTAGTAGGATAATATATAATATGACATACATCATAAGAAAATGGGTTATTAGTAGGATAACCTATAATATGCCATATAGCATAAGAAAATGGGTTATTAGTAGGATAACCTATAATATGCCATACAACATAAGAAAGTGAGTCATTAGTAGGATAACCTATAATATGACATACAACATAAGAAAGTAGGTTATTAGTAGGATAACCTATAATATGCCATATAGCATAAGAAAGTGGGTTATTAGTAGGATAACCTATAATATGCCACATATCATAAGAAAGTGGGTTATTAGTAGGATAACCTATAATATGACATATAACATAATAAAGTGGGTTATTAGTGGGATAAATACTTGATTTACAATGAAGCCACGTGTCAATAAAGATGACACACAGTTAGCAAGTGGGTAAAATCAACACATGTTCTCATATTTCTTTTATTTTCCTTACACAACCGAGAATAACAGAGAGAGAGAGAGAGGATTTGAGAGCTTGAAAATATGGAAAAAATAGAAGCAAAACAAGAAGGAAAATTTAAAGTTTGAAGGCTGGAAATTATACTTAGATTGCATGCATGTTCGTACAATTCAAGTAAGTGTCTAATATGTTACCCGATTTTGTCCATAAATTTATATGGTTATCATGATGAATTCTGGGTTTGATCTTGCTGGAAATTTGTTGTTAAATGCTTGATTTTGTTTAAATAATGCTGGGGTTGTGAGATTAGTGAAAATAAACTTGAAAATTTGATTGAAACAAGTTAGAACATAAATCTGCCCAGCATTGCCTTATTCTGGACATTGATCTTCAAAAATTCACAAAAAATAAAAAACATGAAATTTAGACCTGAAATTTTGGTAAAAAATACTTGGGGATGTCTAATTTAACTAGAAACAAACAACACTAAAAACGATCTCTATAGAAAAATCTGGAACCGTTGTGAAGGTGTTACGAACTGTCCAGACCTGCAAAATGACCAATGTTTAAATAATAAACTGTATTGATTGAGAAATGAGAAAAATATGAATCTTAAATGGTTGAAAAGTGTGTAATAAGATTTCTAGAATGGTAAAGTAATCGAAATTTGGATATGTGTGTAAAAAGATATGCCCAAATTAGTAACTAGTACTCAATCTGCCAATAAGAAAAACGGTTTTGAATGTTAATGTTTGCATTTGTGTAAATGAGCTTATATGTTTGAATTGACTTCTAATATGTTTCATATATGTTTGTATATTGATGTTAAGACCAAGAATTTGAGGAAACCTTGGAGGAGTCAAGAGCTGGTCGAACTTGTAAGAAGAATAAGGGAATAATCATCAAGGATCGAGACTAGCTAAGCTCGGAGTATTGTGAGCGTAGTTAATCCTTAGGGTTAGGACTAGTGTCCTAACCAATGTTTTTTATTTTAATATATGATGACTCAAAAGCATGAAATGAACCTAATTAATATTTGGTAAATGTTTTAAGGGAAGAAGATTAAATGGAAAGATAAATTGCTTATGTTTGCTACTAGTTAGTGTTATTGTGTGATACCTGGTATATGCACTTGATTGATGGATTATATGGGTTCTATATGATAGATATGCTACTACCCTTGAATGTTACATGTTGTATGAATGAGTATATGTGACTTATACATGTTAGAAACATTGAGACTTTGACCAAAGATCTTATATGCTTGCAACATGCTACGTGCTATATGAATGATATGTTGGCTTGTTAATGAATTGCCTTGTGATTGTTTGAATTAAAAGACACTATAAGCCCTTGGTTGACTAGTTGGTCTTAGGTAGAACGACATGCCTTAGAGTCTAGAGCTCATCTGAAATTAGTACCTTGTGTACTCTCTATTGGTGTTGTTAACACCTTGTGTATTTGATGCTTTGAGCATCCTCTGTTGATTATATGGTTACCTTGTGATGGTTTGGAAGACACCTTGGTGCATTGTGCACCCTCTGATTTTGATGCTTTGTGCATCCTCCGATTCGATACTTTGGACCTATTGTGACTCGATTACCTAGTCCCACTAATCTACTAAGGCAAAACATTATAAGAATTTGAATAAAACATGTGACAAGAGATATATGTGACTTGATATGTTATATGATTGTGGTTATATGAAACAAGAGTTCAAGACATTAAAGGTGTAAATATCAATCTGATTTTGCTTGAAACATACATGATCTACATGTTAAGATGCCTATTCGTATGATGATTATATGATATGTTTATGTATTATATGATCGATTACATGTTTGTTCCATGTACATGATATGTTATGAGATCATTGATTTTATTGTTAAAAGATGGTATGTTTACATTGTTCTTTGATGCAATTATGCCTACATGCCTACTTGTTTTTTCAGTGCTCCTAAAACTAGCTAAGTGACTTTCGATCATGTTTAAACTAGCTAGGTGATGCTTATGTATGATGAATCCTAGCCAGGTAACCTTGG
Source organism: Hibiscus trionum (assembly GCA_030270665.1). Taxonomy (NCBI): domain Eukaryota; kingdom Viridiplantae; phylum Streptophyta; class Magnoliopsida; order Malvales; family Malvaceae; genus Hibiscus; species Hibiscus trionum. Next base: position 28,704,053 of record BSYR01000020.1, on the reverse strand, counting down.
CTAATTGAAATAAGACACCTAAAAGACTAAACTAATAGAATTAAGTACTACCTCACTAAGTACATCTTTTGTACTTATCACTCTTTGTTTCCTCCTTCCCAAACCAACAGGTTGTGTTGATTGAAAGCTGCCCAATCCGTTTCTAGTGCATCAAGTTACAAGCAAGAATCATGTATGATGAGATCTTTTTGTTTAGACTTCTAGAGGGTGGCATAGTCTTGTGTATTAGAGTGATGTCACATTCATTTTGGTTGTTATATATGTTAAATGTGAACACATGACTTATTATGTATATAAAGTTTAAGCTAATGGCTTGTAATGACTAAGTTATGTTGTATTAAGTCTCGTATGATACTTTTGCTAAGTTGGTATAGATAAATATGATGTTTGGATAAACTATGACTTAAGATATGATTATATGTGCATATGAAGTTCGAGATATTCCTATATATATGTGTATGTTGGTTCGAATGTTGCATGATAGGATAATCTAGATTGTTTGGTTTCAGAGTTCTTGAATGTATCGATATGTTTGTTTGACTTGCAAATGATTACATGTTTAGCCACAATAAGATTGTATCAAGTTCATGACTTGTTAAAAGTTTTAATTAGCCCTAAATGACTAGTTACATGTATGACTAACCTATGTTAAGTATAGGTAAGTGTGTATTGGCTATGTCACTTAAATTGGATTGCTTGAATATTACATGTTAAGTATGCTTGGGTATATGTTATAAGTTATATGTTTATTAGTCCGCTGCGCGTCGTAATGCTCCTCGCTCCTAACCCGAGCGAGGGGTGTTACACTCAACCTACACCTAATTAAGCTGCATTATGGCCCTTTATGCATTAATTGCATTGTTTCTATCCTTGATCCTTACATTTGATTTATTTAATGAAAAAGGTACTGTTTTGATGCATTTTGGTGCTTGTGCATATTTACTCACTGCCCTGGCAGGTGATGCCCGAGCAGGTGATGCCGTGCCGGTAGGCGATGCCGCGGTAGTTCATTGCTGAGCCACTGCCCGAGCAGGTGATGCCGTAGTGTGAAACCGATATTTTAATTTTGATATAACTAAAGAACCTAAGGACTAAATTGAAAATGTCAAAACGAATTTTTAAGTCCTCAAACATCCCCATATGATTTAAAGAATATGCCTAAGTTAAAAAACTAAGCTTTCCAAATATTTTCTAAGTGTTCTTAAAGTCGAAACAGTGTTTTTCGAGTCCCTGTTTCGAAACGGCCTAAGGCGTTTCGAAACGGTTTTTGAAACTGTCAACCCATGTTTCAAAACGAGTATCGAAACGTTTTCAACACTACAAACCCATGTTTCGAAACAAGTATCGAAACGGCTTTAGAACATAGAGAACCCATATCGAAACGACATCAAGTGTTTCGAAACGGTTCTTCATTTGATTTGAAAAATATGACCGTTGCAAGTTTTTATCTGATTTTAAAGAAACTTTAAGGCGTTTCGGAACGAGTTCAAGCCGTTTCGAAACGACCCTTGATAGTGGCAAAAATGTTTCGAAACAGGTAAGACCATTTCGATACGGGCTCTTAAATGCACCCCAATGGCTCTTTCTATTTTGGTCTATTTCGAAACAGGGTCGGGCGTTTCGAAACGGGTGGTTGCAGACTGCATTTATGGAGGTGAGATAACACTCCCAACGGCTCTATTGATGAATGCAACAACCACAACAGCTAGAAATCAATGAGAAGGTATAAAAAGGGACCTCTAAAAGCTCCAACAACAACTATTGATCCAAAAAGCAAACATCCAAACATCAAATCCAAGCATTTGTACCTAAATCCCAATATTGTCTAGAAACCCCAATTGTATTTTTCATTCTTATCATTTCAATTGGGTTGAGTGCTTGTAATTGGGCTACAATTTGTATTGAGAGATACTTTCTTAGCCAACAAAATCTTTGTTCTATTTGTGTGAGGTTTGGGTTAAATTTTGGGTAGAAAATTTAACCGAAAATTGTAAGGGTTACCTCCTTAGCCTAGAAAAGGGGAAGAGCAATTAGTGGAATTGATGCAAATCCTTAGTGAAGCTAAGGTAGTGGATGTAGAGTTCATTTAGAACTTGAACCACTCTAAAATTCCTTGTCTATCTTTTTAATTTGCAATTTCCACCACCTAAACCTTTAAAAATCCAATTCACCCCCTCTTGGTTCATTTCGATCATTCGATCCACTCAACTATTGGTATCAGAGCCTACCTCTTTGAGGATTAACAACCACAAGAGGAGTTCCTAGGAAGAGTGTGATCATCCAAAATCAAGAGATGGCTTCAACCTCCGGTTCGAGCATGTATGAGTCTCAATCCACTACAAAGCCACCCTTCTTCAATGGTGACAACTATCCGTTTTGGAAGAATAGAATGAGGCTCTTCATCAAGTCCCAATGACTACTTGGTTTGGGATGTGATTGAAGATGACCCCTACATTCCATTGAAGCAAGATAGTGAAGGCAAGATGGTCTTGAAGAAAAAGGTGGAGATGAGTGAAGAAGAAAGGAGAAAGATCCAAATAAATGACAAAGTTCTCCACATGCTCTTTTGTTCATTCGGTCCGGACATCTATTCCAAAGTGTCATCCATTGAGAGTGCCAAAGAAGTGTGGGACACTCTTGAGACTACCTATGAGGGAACAAATGATGTCAAAGAAACTAAGATTGGAATTCTCAATCTTAGTTATGAAAATTTCAAGATGGAGCTTGATGAGACGATGTCCAAGATGTTTGATCGATTCTCCACAATAGTCAATGGGCTCAAAGGATTTGGAGAGACAATACCGGAAGACAAGCTTGTCCAGAAACTACTCTATTCACTTCCCGAATCTTGGGATGGGAAGAGAACCGCCATCATAGAAGCTAAAAATTTGAAGACTTTAAAGCTTGATGAGCTAGTGGGTTCTCTCCTTACACATGAGATTATGAAGCAAGGAAGGGAAGAAGAGAAGAAGAAAGAAGAGAAGAGAGTAGAAAAGCTAGAGGTTGAAAAGAAGAAGAAGATGGGAATAGCTCTCAAAGCTTCACTACTTGAGGAGAGCTCTTCTAGTGAGGAGGATGAGCTAGAAGAATTGGCTATGATAGCCAAACGTTTCTCACGCTTTATGAGGTCCAACCGGGGAAGAAAAATCCAAAGAAAGATGGACTTCAAAAGTAATAAAAAAGAAGAAGCAAGGGATCAAATAATTTGCTTCGAGTGCAATAAACCCGGCCACATACGTTCGGAGTGCCCTCAACTCAAGAAGAAGGGATTTGAGAAGAATAAGAAGCTCAAAGCCAATCTTGCTACTTGGAGTGATGAGGAGTCATTGGAGGATGACGAACAAGAAGTGGCCAACCTTTGCCTCATGGCACTTGAGGAAGATTCCTCTATGGTAACCTCTAACTCATCATCTTTTGATTTTACATATGATGAATTAAATGATGCATATGATGAGTTACAAGAGGTCTATGATGAATTAGTTGAGAAATACAAGGATTCGGTCATTAGGAATAAGAAAATCATTTTGGAACTCAATAAGAAAAATGACTTACTCTCTCAAGCTAATTCAAAATTTGAGAAAAAGATATTAGGGTTGAAAGATGAACTAAAATTTTTTCAAGATGAAAATGTTGATCTTAATAATCTTTTATCTCAATGTAATAGTGAACACCAAAAGGTGTTGGATGAGCTAAATAAGCTAAAAGAGTCTTTTAAAAATGTTGGTAGTGTCAAGCATGAAATAGGTGAATCCTCAAGAACAAACCAACCTAAGAAAAAGACTAACTACTACAAACAAGGTAGCTTTCCTAGACATAGTAGAACTAAAAGAATTAGAAGTGTATGGGTTCCTAAGGAACTTGTAAAATCTAATAACATTATTGCTATGTCATCTTGGATTCCTAAGGGAACCAAGGTTTTGGAAGCTAACACTCATGGACCCAAAATGATTTGGGTACCAAAAACAAAAGCTTAATATATTTGTTTGTAGGGGGAGCATTGCTACAAGGCCAAAGCACAAAGTCAAAACTCATGGTACCTTGATAGTGGATGCTCAAGGCATATGACCGGAGACAAGAGTAGATTCATGGATCTAAAGCCAAAGAGTGGAGGAGTGGTGACATTTGGTGACAACTCCAAAGGCCACATTAAAGGTATTGGCTCCATAGGTAATCACTCTACTATTCTCATTGAAAATGTCTTGTATGTCGATGGTCTTAAACATAACTTATTAAGCATAAGTCAATTGTGTGATAAAGGATTTAATGTTTTATTTGATAAAAATGGATGCAAAATTGTTGACATTAAATCTAATAATATTATGCTCATAGGTCATCGCATAGGGAACATATACATGGTGCATCTAGATGACATACATACATCCCATGCATGCTTAGTAGCACAAAATGAAAATGATGCATGGTTGTGGCATAGGAAACTAGGACATGCTAGCATTAGTGTTTTAGAAAAACTAGTTTCCCTTGATCTAGTTAGATGTTTACCCAAGATTAAATTCTCAAACGATAAAATTTGTGATGCATACTCTAAGGGTAAACAACATAAGTCTTCCTTTAAATCCATTAATGATGTTTCTACAAGTAGATGTTTACATCTAATCCATATGGATTTATTTGGGCCAATTAGGACTATGAGCTTGGGTGGTAAATCTTATGCATTTGTACTTGTTGATGATTTTTCTAGATTTACTTGGGTTTTATTTTTAAGTACTAAAGATGAGGCTTTGGAAAAATTCATCACATTTTCAAAACTAACCCAAAATGATCTTGAACTTAGAATTTCACATATTAGAAGTGATCATGGAACCGAGTTTCAAAATTTAGGGTTTTAAGAATTCTTGAATGAAAATGGTATTAGCCACAATTTTTCGGCTCCTCGAACTCCTCAAAAAAATGGGGTAGTTGAGAGGAAAAATAGAAATTTACAAGAAATGGCTAGAACCATGCTTTGTGAAAATAATTTACCTAAATATTTTTGGGCGGAAGCCACAAACACCACTTGCTATATTGTTAACCGAGTAATGATTAGGCCAATTTTAAAGAAAACACCTTATGAGATTTTAAAATCTAAAAAGCCTAACATTAGCTATTTTCACCCTTTTGGTTGCAAGTGTTTTGTTTTAAATAATGGTAAAGACAACTTAGGTAAATTTGATGCAAAAAGTGATGAAGCTATTTTCATAAGATACTCTTTAACATCTAAAGCCTATCGAGTATTTAACAAAAGAACCTTAGTAGTAGAAGAATCTATACATGTGTATTCGATGATAACCTCCTTCCAAGGAAGGATTCTTGTGATGATGATGATGTAGGAATCATAAATGCCTTTGATGGAGGACAAACTTCAAAGGAGGATGAGATTCCAACAACAAAAGAAGAGGACACACAAGATCCACCTCTTGAAGCCTTGAAGGACTTGGCTCTTGAGGAAAAGCAAGTGAGCTACCCAAGGGAGTTCAACTATGTCAAAGATGGTGAAATCTTGGGTGATCCATCCAAGGGGGTAACCACTCGATCTTCTCTTAGATTAATGAATCATGTTGCATTTATCTCATGCATAGAGCCTAAGAATATAAAAGAAGCATTGAAAGATGATTTTTGGATTATGGCTATGCAAGAAGAGTTAAATCAATTTGAGAGAAGTAACGTTTGGACATTAGTTGATAGGCCTAGTAATCAATCTACCATAGGAACTAAATGGGTCTTTAGGAACAAGCTAGATGAGAGTGGTAACATTGTGAGAAATAAAGCTAGACTAGTAGCACAAGGTTACACTCAAGAAAAGGGAATAGATTTTGATGAAACCTATGCACCCGTAGCTAGAATGGAAGCCATTAGGATGTTGCTTGCATATGCATGTTATCATAATTTCAAGCTTTTTCAAATGGATGTTAAAAGCGCGTTTTTAAATGGTTTTATAAATGAAGAAGTGTATGTGGAACAACCACCGGGTTTTGAAGACTCAAAATTTCCAAATCATGTTTTCAAACTAACTAAAGCTCTTTATGGTTTAAAACAAGCTCCTAGAGCTTGGTATGAAAGACTTTCAAACTTTTTAATTGAAAAAGGTTTTGAAAAAGGTAAGGTGGACACTACACTCTTTATAAAAATGTATAAAAATGACATATTAGTAGTTCAAATTTATGTTGATGACATTATTTTTGGTTCCACTAACGAATGTCATTGCCAAGAGTTTGCTAAGCTAATGCAAGGTGAATTCGAGATGAGCATGATGGGGGAGCTCTCATTCTTTTTGGGACTCCAAATCAAGCAAAAGAAGGATGGCACCTTCATCAATCAAGCAAAGTACATAAAGGATATACTCATCTGCAAAGCTTTAGAAAAATTCAATTTTTTGCACTTTTAGAGCCTCATCTGCACTTCCAGGCCCATGTGTATCGAAACGGGTCAACCTGTTTCGATACGGATGCTTTAATTTCATATCTGAGAGAAGGGCGTTTCGAAACGCCTTAACAGGGTTTCGAAACGTTTTGGCTACTGCTAGGGGGTGTATCGAAACAAGTTTCGATACGAGTCAACAAAGATTCGATACGGTCAAACCTATATCGAAACGGTCAGCTGGAGTTCTAAAAATGGTCAAACTCTCGTGCCCGCGTTTCAAAACGGTCAAGACCGTTCTGAAACGGTTTTGCGGACTGCTTTAAGAAGGGCGTTTAATGATAAAGTTCAACTTTAATTAAAACTCTCCAAAACCCTAAAAACCCTAGCCCGAATTTTTCCTATAAAACCCTCTAAACCTCTTTGTTTTTCACCAAATCTTGAGGGGTTTTTCTCTAAAACACAAGTCTAAGCAAGATTCAACAATATTGTGCAAGGATTTTCATCCATTCATCCAAAATCCCAAACTAAGGTATTTTTCCTCTTTTTCTTTTTCCTTCAATTTATATTCGAATCTTAGGTTAGAAAATTTTATTTTTTGTATAGTTATATGTTTTTATGCTTGGTTTTTTCATATCTTGTAAAATTTTTTCAAAATATTCAATTTTCTGATTCGAATATAAAAATTTTCACTCGTATTTTTTTACTGTTTTTCTCTTAAAATTTTTGTGTTTTTATTTTGTTTTGTTTATTTGTTTTAAAAACTTGTTTTTAAACCTAAGTGGGATTTATCATTAGATTGAATTACGAAATCTATGCATACACTTAAATTTTTTTATCGCTTGCTTGCTTATATTTTTAGGATGACGGAGAATGTTAATAAAAAGCGTAAGTCCGTTCAATCCGGTGAATCGAGTATGCGTCCAAATCTCGCCCATCTCTTTCAAAAATCTCTTCGAACTACAGAGTTGAGAGAACGTTTCAAATATGTCAAGGAGTACGAAGTTCGTCGTGAGCGTGTGATTGATCTCAACTTCCTTAACTCCGAGCGATTTCTTTTCCGTTACCTCGAGCGTTTGAAAGAATGGGATTTTCTTGGCTTGTTGAGCATCCCGGACATTTGCTACAAACACATGGTACTTCTCTTTTACTCCAATGCTCACCTTATCAATGATGAAGAAAATTCCGAAGTTGTTGGGATTGAATCTTATATTTTGGGGAAAAAGTTTGTTGTTAATGTCCCTCTATTGGAGTCTACATTTTCTCTTAAGGATGTAGGAATTGAGAATGAGAGTCACTTTGGTTCTCACACCGATCAAGTGCTTACTTTGGATGCGCACAATCGTTTCCTCCATTTGATGGTCTCATGGTTCCTTCGCCCCTCCGGAGGTAAATATTCTCACATCCGTCAAGTTGACTATTTTTGGCTTGAGTGTTTCCGTCGTGGTGAGCGCCCTAATCTTGCTAAGATCATATTTGCCGAGATGGTTAACAATATTAAGCTTCGTGACACCGATGCCTTGAAATCTTTTACTTATGGAACGGTCTTAAGTCACATCTTTAGCAAGCTTGGTCTCGATTGCTCCAACGACTCTCCAGAACCCCGCAAGTCAAAAATTGGTGAGTCCTCTCTCCGTAAGTCCGGTTTTCGCTATGTGAACAATGCTTGGGAACGTGTTGATAGGGAAGCACCTCCTCCTCCTCCTCCCGTTGAACCTCAACCACAAGCTCAAGTTGCAAACAATGAAGCTCTCACAGATTTCCTTACCGAGCGGTTCAATGCCATGGACACTAACATGGCTTCGGGCTTTGGTGCTATCAATACCCGTTTGCAAAATGTAGAGGATCGACTCCAATCCCTTGAAAATTCACACTCAGCCATGGACATGTCCTTCTCTACCTTTTATGGCCAATGGATGAAGTTTCGTCAATCTCAAGTGAAGAGTGATGATGAGACTTCAGATGATGATGGTGACGACGAGGCCTAGGATATTCATGACATATCATATTATCTATGCATTTTAGGATTAAGTTTGCATCTTTATTTCCATTATGTTTTATGAACCTATGCTTTTGATTTTATTTGGGATTATTCTTTGAACTTATTGTTGATTTATGTTTTGGATATTTTAATTTTATGAATTAATATTATTGTTGCCTATTGCTTAATGCTTATTGGTACTAACCATATCTCTTCTCTATGAGCCTTGTTTATTGTTTTTGATCTAACAAAAAGGGGGAGAAGAAATTTAAGAGCCAAAAATTCGTTTTAAATGTTTAAAGTGTTATTTAAGTTTTAAAACTTGAATTTCAAAGTTAAAACCTTTTTAAAACTTTAAAAACCTATCTTAAATTAAGGGGGAGTTAGAATGTGTTCAAAATTTTCAAAACTCTTAAAAATTCTAACTTTGGTTTTGTTATATCAAAAAGGGGGAGATTGTGAAACCGATATTTTAATTTTGATATAACTAAAGAACCTAAGGACTAAATTGAAAATGTCAAAACGAATTTTTAAGTCCTCAAACATCCCCATATGATTTAAAGAATATGCCTAAGTTAAAAACTAAGCTTTCCAAATATTTTCTAAGTGTTCTTAAAGCCGAAACAGTGTTTTTCGAGTCCCTGTTTCGAAACGGCCTAAGGCGTTTCGAAACAGTTTTTGAAACTGTCAACCCATGTTTCGAAACAGGTATCGAAACGTTTTCAACACTGCCAACCCATGTTTGGAAACAAGTATCGAAACGGCTTTAGAACATAGAGAACCCGTATCGAAACGACATCAAGTGTTTCGAAACGGTTCTTTATTTGATTTGAAAAATATGACCATTGCAAGTTTTTAACTGATTTTAAAGAAACCGTTAAGGCGTTTCGGAACGAGTTCAAGCCGTTTCGAAACGACCCTTGACAGTGGCAAAAATGTTTCGAAACGGGTAAGACCGTTTCGATACGGGCTCTTAAATGCACCCCAACGGCTCTTTCTATTTTGGTCCGTTTCGAAACAGGGTCGGGCATTTCGAAACGGGTGGTTGCAGACTGCATTTATGGAGGTGATATAACACTCCCAATGGCTCTATTGATGAATGCAACAACCACAACGGCTAGAAATCAATGAGAAGGTATAAAAGGGACCTCTAAAAGCTAAAACAACAACTATTGATCCAAAAAGCAAACATCCAAACATCAAATCCAAGCCTTTGTGCCTAAATCCCAATATTGTCTAGAAACCCCAATTGTATTTTTCATTCTTATCATTTCAATTGGGTTGAGTGCTTGTAATTGGGCTACAATTTGTATTGAGAGATACTTTCTTAGCCAACAAAATCTTTGTTCTATTTGTGTGAGGTTTGGGTTAAATTTTAGGTAGAAAATTTAACCGAAAATTGTAAGGGTTACCTCCTTAGCCTAGAAAAGGGGAAGAGCAATTAGTGGAATTGTTGCAAATCCTTAGTGAAGCTAAGGTAGTGGATGTAGAGTTCATTTGGAACTTGAACCACTCTAAAATTCCTTGTCTATCTTTTTAATTTGCAATTTCCACCACCTAAACCTTTAAAAATCCAATTCACCCCCTTTTGGTTCATTTCGATCATTCGATCCACTCAACACGTAGGGAAATGAAGGAAAGGGAGGATGGTGCAGAACGAGCTCTCAAAAGGTCCATGTGAAGCCAGACAAAGATGGCAGTTTCTACTGAAGGAAACCGAACCATAGGACAGAGCCCTGCTGAGCGGAAAAGATAGACATACCTCTGCTGAGGAAGCAGCCTCTACCGAGGCAGTAGCTACTACCGGGGGTAATGCACAGACGAAGTTGCCGGTGGGCAAAATATGCAAAGTGATAGTCGATTTGAAGAGCATAAAATACTAAATTTTTCTACACACTTTACATGACAATCAGAGTTCAGGAAGACGACAAAAGCATGAATGGAAGGTTAAAGATGAAGAGATTCACCTCTTTAATGAAGTGTAATGCCCCGGTTTTGGGCCTAGATGTTTTAGGCCTCAGTTTGGGTTAGTCGAACCTAGAGTTGGAGATTAGAATTTTTAAGAAAGGTTAAAGGAAATCATGGTTCGATATAAGGTAAAAATATGGGTAAAATTTCCAAAACCATCTAAAATTATATATATGAGAATGGTTAAATCAATTTTGCAAAATGGGTTTCGTAAAGTGTACATTTTGGGCAGTGACCAAAATGCAAAGTTTTAAAACTGTGGAAAAAGTGTGATTTTTAAGGAAAAGTCAAATTCTTAGAATCTTTAGGGAGATTTATGGCAATTAATTCTTTTCTCTATTTTTTCATGTGTTTTTAATGTTTAATTAAAGATTAAAGAGAGTGGATTTATTAATTAAAAGTGAGGTGGTTAATTTGTTAAACGAAAATTTGACGTAACTCTTTCATTTCTCATTTTCTCTTCAGCCAATCTCTCTCTCTTTTCTCTCAATTTCCAGATTTCTTCCTCTTTCTTTTTCTCACTTGATTTCCAACTCTTTCCTTAAGATTTCTCTTGATTTTCCTCAAGTTTCTTAAAGTGAAAACTTGCCAAATTAGAAGAAAAAGCAAGGATTGGAGGTAATTTTGTGCTACTCCTCTAATTAAGGTTCTTTAATGAAATTCCAAAGTATTTGACTCTTGATTTATGTTTTTAATTAAGGTTTTAATGATTGATTTGGTAAAAATGCTTAAATCTTGCTAAAAGATGAGATTAAATGTGATTTTCGTTTGCGCAGTGTTTTGATTGATTTAAGAATAATTTTAAGGTTGATTTGGATGTTAATAATGAGCTTTGATCATAAGAATCTTGAAATCAATGAGATCTCTAATTGTCTAAGTTGTTAGTTTTGGGTTTTTGTCTTGGAAATGCGAAATCTTAGTTGCTGGAGGTATAAGGATGATATTAGGTTGTTTTTGGATGTTGATTTATGGTTAAAATGGGTTGGAAGTGTTTGTTGATGGCTGGGTTAAGTTTGGTGATCAATCTAATGTGATTTCGGTTGTGTCAGATGGGTATTTTGGTGCCTTTGGGCAGAGCTGCCGGATTTTAGTGTTTGCTGGTGGTTTTAATGCATAGAGATGCATTAATCCTATGTTCTTATATGGTATAAACATGGAATGATTCTTCAGAAGCTTTCCATGATGTTTTAGGGACATCAGACGCTTGAATTTCGCGTCGGCAAATGAGGTTTCACAAGTCGGTGAGTGGAAATGGGATTTCCATCTTTGAAACGTCTTAAAAGAGGTTTTGGGAACTTATTGTAAGCTTGAAACTCTTTACTAAGTTCGAAAGTAAGTAAAGTGTTTTTCTCCCTCTGATTGTGCTATTATGAGCTTATAGATGCAGTTGTTTTTAAATGTGTTTACCTACTGTTTTAAAGCATGATTTGAGTACATGATATGTTGTTGATGATGCCATATGGTTTAAGGATGCACTAGGTAAGTGATCCTTGTATGCATGTGTTTATACATAGTTTTCGAAGCATGGTTTAATGCTTGGAATATGGCTTATTGTGAGTGCTTTGGGAAACAATGAGGTTTGCATTAAAAGTGAATTATATTGGCAAGTGATGTTGTGTAAAGTGTTTTGCAAATGAAATCGGATATAGTTAGCAGGCTATAGGATTGAGTGCACTATAAACAAGTCGCCATGGATGTTAATGGGTTGTGATTGTACCGAAAACTCCATCCAAGTACCCTAACGATCGAGGAATGTTTAAGGTGTCCCATCTCTAGTTAGTGGGTTATACATCTACCGATGAGTGGTGTTGAGGGGTTGTGATTGTACCGAATAATCCACCACGGGTGTCACAACGGTGGAGGGTAGCTCCCGTGTGTGAACCTTGAGGTGCCGATAGAGTGTATGAAGTGTTTGAGACAGCACTTGGTAATCCGTGTATCCGATATGCTTTTTGAGAAATGAGAATGTTGTTGATCACTTGTAAGCCAATATAATTGATTAAATTGTTATGGAAATGTTTATGATGCATATTATGGAAAATGCATGTTTTATCTTAAAGCTTTGCATATTGGTGGATATGCATGGAAGGCTTGATTTAAATGTAGCAATGGTTATGTTGCTGGGAAGTATTTGATACTTGTTGCATGGTATTTAACATGCTGATTTTAGTGACGAGGTGCATGGTTTTCAAAGAGGGCATGATGGTTTTCAAAAATGTGAAAATGGTTTTAAGCATTGATAGTGTTTTTGGTTTTTGAGCATTCCTCACTAAGCTTGTAAGCTTACACTCTCTTTTGTCCATCAATGCAGATAACTAAGTGTTTGGAGGCAGCAACTCGAAAAAGGAATTCCAAGAGACTTCACTTGAATGTATGTTTGGTTATGGACTAGAGTAATAAAGGAAATGAGAGTGTCCAATGTCTTGGAGTTGGTTGTTTTGGTATTTTCTGTTTTGGTATAAGTTTGGTATGCTTATATTGGTTTGTAAATGGCCTTTAATTGTTGGATTAATCTTCTTTTTGAGATTTGACTTTTGGATGCTTGATTCTCATAGGAAGCATGCCTATAGAATACATTGTCGGTTATTGCCATGTTATGATGTTGTTGCCTTGCATATTTGATGGTTGAAGTGTATTTGAGTTGTATGTATGTTTAAATGCATGTTAGACTGCTTTAGGATGGCATAAAGTGTGTAAAACCAACATTTTAGGTAAAAGCAGTCTGCAAAGTATCGATACACTTGGTAGTGTATCGATACGGCTTTCGTAAATTGGAAGGGTGTTCCGATACACGGGGGCGTATCAATACACATTTTGGCTACTGGTTTGTGGAGTATCGATACATGCATTGAGTGTATCGATACGGGCCTTGTATTGCTGAGTCTGGGAGTCTTTTCGTCGAGGGCGTATCGATACCCACTCGAAGGGTATCGATACAGTGGTAGTTAATATGGTTAAATGGCATCTTTAAATGTTCTGAATCTTTACTTTTTAGTCCCTGAATGTCGAGGATGCAATTAAATGAGTTTGAATGATAACTTTGAGCTGAGATTTGAAAGTTATGCATGCAATGAGACTAATTAAAGGTTGGTAACACGAATTTGACTTAATCCTCTATGAATCAGGAAAATTACAAATTGGTCCCTAAAAACTAAAATTGGATAAAATGGAGGATCGTTTGAGTTGTGTTTGATCCCCTGCTTTTTAAAACACATAGGGAGTTATATTTGGTGGTATTAGAGCCAGGTTTCGAAAGAATGGGATAATGGTAAGTTAATGGTAAGTCAATGTGATGTAATTGTATGTATTTGGTGATGTTTGCTTTGCACGATGAATGTCATGAGCATGTTAATGTTGATCAAATGATGGTGATGCTATGCACGATGACTGTGATATGAGTATGAGCTATTATATACGATGATGTTGGGGGCTGAACTTTATTGGTTGTAATGCACGATGATTGTGAGATATGTACGTCATATGCTTTATGCTATGTTTGGGGGTAATTGGGATGCCCATTGCCTTATTACTATAGTGAGATGTTTTAAATTGAATTCGTAGTCTTGGATCCTTGCTAGAAGCTGGCCTGATTTCTTGTTTTGTTTTATATACATGCCTTAATGATAATAGCACAATGGAACCGAGGAGAGAGCTACGTTCAGGATCAGTTGCTCCGGCTGATGAGCAAAGGGATCAGGAGAACGAGGTTCTGCCTGGTGCGGATTTACCTCCTCCTCCACCACCACTTAGGGGTGAGGAACAAGTGCAACACGGATAGGCTGGTCCGGTGTTGGGTGATTTGACGCCTTTAGTACAAGCCATGACTGGAGCATTCCAGGCTGCTATTGCTGGAGTGCAAGCAGAAGTACAAGAACCTGCGGGTGGGCAATTGGGTTTGCCTTTCGAACACTTACGAAGTCTAGGAGGCGTTGAGTATCGTGGATTGTCTTCTGAAGCATCCAAGGCTTGGATGGCTAGTACGATCTGGATTTTGGATCAGATGGGATGTAATGATGCACGCAATTCAGAATGTGCTGTCTCGTTATTGCATGGTGATGCATATAGTTGGTGGACCACTATGACCGCGACCATGGAACCCAATGAGGTGGATTGGGAGTTCTTTTAGACTGCCTTAAAAAGAAGTATTTGGGAGTTAGATACTTGGATGATAAGAAGTGTGAGTTCATGTCCTTGGTGCAAGGAAGCATGACGGTAGCTGAGTACGAGGTCTAGTTCGTACGTTTGAGTTAGTATGCTCCGGAATTGGTGCTGAGTGATAGGCATCGATGTGATCGTTTCCATTATGGCTTGGTACAAGAAGTGAAGACTTTTATGCTCGCATCTGATTACACCGATTTTGATGTACTGGTGACACGAGCCAAGGATATAGAGTAGAGTTTGGGTTTGACCTCTCGCGTAGGTGGTTCTAGCTCGAGTAAGAGAGCTGCGGATTCTGGTCCTAGTGGTGGACAGAACAAGAGAAACCATGATGCAGATATCGGCATGAGGTAAGGTAATTTTGGGCGAGGTGCGCCAACTCAGGGTAATCGAGTGAGGTTTGAGCAGAATACTTACTGGTCTTATGGATCGCGAGAGCACTTGAGGCGAGATTGTCCTCGCGTGGCTCGAGAGGCGCAAGCTCCTATGGTTGGGGCTAATTCTTGTTGGAACTGTGGATCCGCTGATCCTTTGAGATGTGAGTGTCATTTGCTAGCTAGGTGTGGTCAAGGGAGAGCACCTGTTGTTACACCACAGAGAGGCCATGGGCGCGGCCGTGGTAATTTCTAACGGAGGGAGGTTGGGCAGAGAGGTATAGCTCATGTTGTTGCTGTTTAACCTGAGGGTGGTGGTCCTGCGAGGGTGTATGCACATCGCGAGGGACGTAATGACACCGACGTGATTGCAGGTACATTCGCCTTGCAATCCTTGTCTTTGTTAGCTTTGATTGATTTTGGATCTACGCATTCATACATCTTGAGTGAGCATGCACATTTGCTTAATATCCCTATTGAGATTCTAGATGTAGCAATGCAAGTAACAAGCTCTTTTGGTGAAACTGTTGTTACAAGAAAATGTATAAGAGATGTCCTTTATCTGTTCAAGGCCATGTGTTCTCAGTTGATTTGGTGGAGTTGCCTTTCTATGATTTTGATGTGATTTTTGGAATGAATTGGTTGTCTGAGCATAGAGCTGTAGTTGATTTTGATGTAAAGTGAGTTACCTTGAAACTTGCTGATGACTACGAAGTAGTAATCGTAGGCGAGAATGTGAAATTCTTGTCCAATGCAATTTCGGCTCTTAAAGCGAGTCGGATGATGGAGTTGGGTTGCGAAGCTTTCCTAGCTTATATGATGAACCCTGGTACAAAGGAAGTGCGAGTACAAGACATACGAACAGTATGTGAATTTCCAGGTGTTTTTCCGAAAGAGTTTCCTGGTTTTCCACCAAACAGAGAAGTTGAGTTTGGCATTGAGTTGTGTGAAAATACGACTCCAGTGTCTATTGCTCCTTATTAGATGGCACCTAAGGAGTTGAAAACAAAACTTCAAGAGTTGCTTGATCGAGGGTTCATAAGGCCAAGTGTTCCACCTTGGGGTGCACCGATCTTGTTTGTAAAGTAGAAGGATGGTACAATGCATATGTGTATAGATTATCGGCAACTGAACAAGTTGACTATTAAGAACAAGTACCCTTTGCCAAGGATTGATGATTTTTTTGATTAGTTTCGAGGTGCTTCAGTGTTTTCGAAGATTGATTTGAGATCTGGGTATTATCAACTGAAGGTTAAGGATGTGGATGTACCCAAGACAACTTTTCGGACAAGGTATGGCCATTATGAGTTCTTAGTGATGCCATTTGGGTTGACAAATGCATCGACTGCATTCATGGATATGATGAATCATCTGTTCCATGAGTTCCTAGATCAGTTTGTGGTAGTGTTTATCGATGATATTCTTGTGTACTCGCGTACTGAGGAGGATCATGATAAACATTTGAGAATTGTGTTGCAAGTGTTGTTGGAAAATCATCTTTATGCTAAGTTGAGCAAGTGTGAGTTTTGGCTCAGAAAAGTGGTCTTTCTTGGACATGTAGTGTCGGCAGAGGGTATTCGGGTTGATCCACACAAGATTGAGGTGGTGATGAATTGGAAAACGCCTAAGTCAGTGACAGAAGTGAGTAGTTTCCTTGGTTTGGCTGGATATTATGAAGGTTTGTTGAAGGTTTTTCTAAGATTGTTGCTCCTTTGACTAAGTTGATGCAAAAGAATGTTTGCTTTGAATGGACGAATGTTAGGCAACAAGCTTTCGAGAAGTTGAAGGAAGCTTTGACGCAAGATCCTGTCTTGATTCAATCAGAATCAGGTAAGGAGTTTGTGGTTTATAGCGATGCGTCATATGTTGGTCTAGGTTGTGTGTTGATGCAAGGTAGGAAGGTTGTGGCATATGCATCTAGACAGTTGAAGGTGCATGAGCACAACTATCCTACTTATGATCTAGAGCTTGCTGCAGTTGTGTTTGCTTTCATGATTTGGAGACATTACCTTTAGAGTGAAAAGTGTGTGGTTTACACCGATCATAAAAGTTTGAAGTATCTTATGTCTCAAAGGGAGTTGAATCTTAGGCAACGAAGATGGTTGGAGTTGCTTAAGGATTATGATCTGACGATTGAGTATCATCTTGGAAAGGCCGATGTTGTGGCTGATGCTTTGAGTAGGAAGGTAGTTGTTGAGTTGAGAGCGATGTTTTCTCGGTTGAGTATATCGTATGATGGTGGGTTGATAGCCGAGTTGAAGGTGAAACCTTCCTTGATTTAGTTAATTAAGGATAAACAGTTGCTTGATTATTCGTTGGTGCCTCATGTTCAGGATATAGCTGATGGTAATGCGACATATTTTTGTTTCCATGATGATGATGTTTTATGCTTTAGAAGTCGGATAGTTGTGCCGGAGGATGTTGAGTTGAGGCGCACTATTTTGATTGAGGCCCATAGCAGTCCTTTTTCTATGCACCATGGTAGTACCAAGATGTATCATGGTTTGAAAGATGAGTACTATTGGGTGGGGTTGAAAAAGAATTATGCTGATTTCGTAAGCAAGTGTATGGTTTGTCAACGTGTGAAAGCTGAGCATCGGTTTCCTTCTGGTTTGTTACAATCTTTGAGGATACCGAAATGGAAGTGGGAAAGGATTACAATGGATTTTGTGTCAAGTTTTCCTTTGACACCATCAAAGAAGAACTCCATTTGGGTGATTGTAGATCGTCTTACGAAGTATGTGCATTTCTTGGCTGTGCATACTATGTATACGTTGTATAAGTTAGCGGAGTTGTATATTGCTGAGATTGTGCGTTTGCATGGTGTGCCTAAGTCGATAGTGTCGGATAGAGATCCACGGTTTACAACAAGATTTTGGGAGTATTTACACCAAGCGTTGGGAACGCACTTGAATTCTAGCACTTCATATCACCCTCAAACGGGTGGACAATCAGAGCGAGTTATCCAGGTGCTGGAGGATATGTTGAGATGTTGTATGATAGATTACCAAGGTTCTTGGGAAAAGCAGTTGCCCTTGGTGGAATTTGCCTATAATAATAGTTTCCAAGCAAGTATACAAATGGCTCCGTATGAAGCTTTGTATGGAAGAAAGTGTAGAACGCCTCTTTGTTGGGCAGAGGCGGGACAAAAGTTGGTTTCCTTGCTGGATATGCTTAAGGGAACAACTGAGAAAGTGAAACTCATATGTGAGCGGTTGAAGGCTGCTTCAGATTGTCAAAAGTCTTACGCAGATTTAAAGCGTGAGGAGATTGAGTTTACTGGTTGGAGATCGCGTATTCTTGAAAGTATCACCTTGGAAGAAGGTGATGAGATTCGGATGTAAGAGTAAGCTTAGTCCAAGGTTTATTAGACCTTACAAATAGTCCAAGGTTTATTGGACCTTACAAAGTTGTGGAACGAGTTGGTCCTTTTACGTATCGATTGAGGTTGCCTCTCGAGTTGGAGAAGATCCATGATGTGTTTCATGTTTCGATGTTGTGAAAGTACAAATCGAATCCATCTCATGTGATGCATGTTGAGGAGATTGAGTTGAATCTAGATTTATCCTATGATGAGGAACCAGTGGGGATCCTTGATTCTAGTAGCAAAGTTCTTCGTGGTAAGACGATTGAACTTGTGAAGGTGTTGTGGCGACATCGAGGATTTGAGGAGGCCACGTGGGAGAGCAAGTCAGACATGTTGAAGCAGTTTCTGAACCTTTTTCCTTCAGGTAAAATTTTGAGGACGAAATTTCCTAAGTGGGGGAAAGTTTTAACGCCCTGGTTTTGGGCCTAGATGTTTTAGGCATCAGTTTGGGTTAGTCGAACCTAGAGTTAGAGATTCGAGTTTTTAAGGATGGTTCAGGGAAATCATGGTTCAGGATAAGGTAAAAATATGGGTAAATTTTCTAAAATCATCTAAAATCATATAGATGAGAATGGTTAAATCAATTTTGCAAAATGGGTTTCGTAAAGTGTACATTTTGGGTAGTGACCAAAATGAAAAGTTTTAAAACTGTGGAAAAAGTGTGATTTTTAAGGAAAAGTCAAATTCTTAGAATCTTTAGGAAGCATTATGGCAATTAAGACTTTTCTCTAATTTGGCACGTGTTTTAAATGTTTAATTAAAGATTAAAGAGAGTGGGTTTATTAATTAAAAGAGAGGTGGTTAATTTGTAAACAATAATTTGACGTAACTCTTTCATTTCTCATTTTCTCTTCAGCCAATCACTCTCTCTTTTCTCTCAATTTCCATATTTCTTCCTCTTTCTTTTTCTCACTTGATTTTCAACTCTTTCCTTAAGATTTCTCTTGATTTTTATCAAGTTTCTTGAAGTGAAAACTTGCCAAATTATAAGAAAAGCAAGGATTAGAGGTAACTTCATGCTACTCTGTGAAATCGATAAACTGATTTTGATATAACTAAAGAATTTAAGGACTAATTTGAAAAAGAGAAAACAAATTTTTAAGTCCTCAAACCTCTCTATATATTTAAAGGAAAATGGTTAAGTTAAAAAGTCAACTTGTCAAAACTTTTCTAAGTGTTTTTGAAGCCAAAACAGTGATTTTCGAGTCACCGTTTCGGAACGACCATTGGGCGTTCCAGAAAACTTTTGAAACTGTTAACCTCTGTTTCGAAACGGGTTTCGAAAAGGATGAAGGACATCAGAACAGTTTGACCCGTTTCGATACGGTAGTATCGAAACGACCTAAAACGTTTTGAAACGACATTCAAACCTAGTTTTAAAAATATGACTGTTGAAGTTTTTTAACTGATTTTATACTTGTTGTTAAGGCGTATCAAAACGCTTTCAAGCCGTTTCGATACAAACTTTGACAGTGGCAAAGTGTTTCGAAACGAGTTTCAAAACGGGCTCTTAGCGTATCGAAATGATCGTGCCCGTTTCGGTACGGTCTATTTAATACACCCCAACAACTCTTTCTTTTTTGGTCTGTTTCGAAACAGGATCAAGCGTTTCGAAACGGGTGGTTGCAGACTGCATTTATGGAGGGAAGATAACATCCCAACGACTCTATTGATGAATGCAACAACCCCAACGGCTAGAATTCAATGAGAAGGTATAAAAGGGACCTCTAAAAGCTTCAGCAACAACTATTGATCTCAAAAGAAACATCCAAACATCAAAGCCAAGCATTTGTGCCAAAATCCCATTATTTCTTGTAAACCCCAATTGTGAAATTGAAATTTCCATTCTTATCTATTCAATTGGGTTGAGTGCTTGTAATTGGGCTACATTTTGTATTGAGAGATACTTATTTTAGCCTTCATCTTCTTTGTATTGTTGTGTGAGGATTGAGTCAAATTTTGGGTAGAAAATTTGACCGGTTTTGTAAAGGTTACTTCCTTAGCCTAGAAAAGGGGAAGAATAATTAGTGGATTGTTGGAAAATCCTTAGTGAAGCTAAGGTAGTGGATGTAGAGTTCGATTGGAACTTGAACCACTCTAAATCCTCTTGTCCATCAATTTTAATTTTCCACTCCACTACCAAAAGTTCAAAATATCCAATTCACCCCCTCTTGGCTTATATCATATCATTGATCCACTCAACAATTGGTACCAGAGCCTACCTCTTTGAAGGATTAACAACCACAAGAGGAGTTTCTAGGAAGAGTGTGATCATCCAAAAATCAAGCCATGGCATCTACCTCCGGGTCAAGCATGTACGAGTTTCAATCAACCACAAAACCGCCTTTCTTCAACGGTGATAACTATCCATTTTGGAAGAACTGGATGCGCCTCTTCATCAAATCCAACGATTATCTAGTTTGAGATGCCATTGAAGATGGTCCCTATGTTCCAATGAAGAGAGACGAAGAAGGAAGATTTATGCTAAAGAAGAAAATTGAGATGAGTGAAGAAGAGAGAAAGAAGATTCAAATCAATGATAATGCTCTTCACATGTTGTTTTGCTCTTTCGGTCCTGACATCTACTCCAAAGTATCCTCCATTGAAAGTGCTAAGGAAGTGTGAGATACGCTAGAGACCACTTATGAAGGAACAAGTGATGTGAAGGAGACCAAGATTGGAATTCTCAATCTTAGCTATGAGAATTTCAAAATGGAGCCCGACGAAACCGTGTCCAAGATGTTCGATCGCTTCTCAACAATCATCAACGGGCTTAAGGGTTTTGGAGAGATAATCCCGGAAGACAAACTTGTCCGTAAGCTACTCTACTCACTTCCCGAGTCTTGGGAAGGGAAGAGAACCGCCATCATTGAGGCCAAAAACTTGAAGACACTCAACCTTGATGAGCTAGTGGGTTCTCTCCTTACTCATGAGATAATGAAACAAGGAAGTGAAGATGAAAAGAAAAAGGAAGAGAGAAGAGTGGAGAAGCTAGAAGTAGAAAAGAAGAAGAAGATAGGAGTGACTCTCAAAGCTTCACTACCTGAGGAGAGCACTTCTAGTGAGGAGGAAGACCTAGAAGAATTGGTTATGATAGCCAAAAGGTTCTCACGGTTTATGAGGTCCAACTGAGGAAGGAAGATGCAAAGAAAAATGGACTTCAAAACCAAAAACAAAGAAGAAGAGAGGGATCAAATCATTTGCTTCGAGTGAAAAAACCCGGTCACATTCGTTCGGAATGCCCTCAACTCAAGAAGAAGGGCTTTGAGAAGAAAAAGAAGCTCAAATCCAAGCTTGCTACTTGGAGTGACGAGAAGTCATCCGAGGATGATAAACACGAAGTGGCCAACCTTTGCCTCATGGCACTTGATAAGGATTCCTCCATGGTAACCTCTAACTCATCATCTTTTGATTTTACATTTGATGAATTGCATGATGCTTATGATGAGTTACAAGAGGTATATGATGAGTTAGTTGAGAAATACAAATAGTCGGTCATTAGAAATAAAAAGATTATTTCCGAATTAAATGCTAAAAATGACTCACTTTCTCAAGCTAACTTAAAATTTGAGAAAAAGATCTTAGGTTTACAAGATGAGCTTAAATTCTTTCAAGATGAAAACGTAGACCTAAATAATCTTATTTCTCAATGCAATAGTGAACACCAAAAGGTGTTAGATGAGCTTAACAAGCTCAATGAGTCTTTCAAAAATGTTGGTAATGTGAAACATGAAAAAGGTGAATCATCTAAAACAAACCAACCTAGGAGAAAGACATATAACTACAAACAAAGTGGTTTCCATGGAGATAATAAAACTAAGAGGATTAGGAGTGTATGGGTTCCTAAGGAACTCGTCAAGTCTAATAATGTTGTCGCCATGTCACCTTGGATTCCTAAGGGAACCAAGCTTTTGGAAGCTAACACTCGTGGACCCAAAATGATTTGGGTACCAAAAACAAAAGTTTAATATCTTTGTTTGTAAGGGGAGCATTGCTACAAGGCCAAAGCTCAAAGTCAAAATTCATGGTACCTTGATAGTGGATGCTCGAGGCATATGACCGGAGACAAGATTTGATTCATGGACTTAAAGCCAAAAAGTGGAGGAGTGGTGAAATTTGGTGACAACTCCAAAGGCCACATTAAAAGTATTGGATCCATAGGTAATCACTCTACTATTCTCATTGAAAATGTTTTATATGTCGATGGTCTAAAACAAAACTTATTGAGCATTAGTCAATTATGTGACAAAGGGTTTAATGTCTTATTTGATAAAAATTGGTGCAAAATTGTTGACATTAAATCAAATAATATAATGTTCATTGGTCACCGTATATGTAATATATACATGGTGCATTTAGATGACATTCATACATCCCATGCATGCTTTGTTGCTCAAAATGAAAATGATGCATGGCTATGGCATAGGAAACTAGGACATGCTAGCATTAGTGTTTTAGAAAAATTAGTTTCCCTAGATCTAGTTAGAGGTTTACCCAAAATTAAGTTCTCAAATGACAAAATTTTTGATGCATGCTCTAAGGGTAAACAACATAAGTCATCTTTTAAATCCATTAATGATGTTTCTACAAGTAGGTGTTTACAACTAATTTACATAGATTTATTTGGGCCTATTAGAACTATGAGCTTGGGTGGTAAATCGTATGCATTTGTACTTGTTGATGACTATTCTAGATTTACTTGGGTTCTATTTTTAAGTACTAAAGATGAGGCTTTAGAAAATTCATCACATTTTCAAAATTAACTCAAAATGATCTTGAACTTAAAATTTCTCATATTAGAAGTGATCATGGAACCGAATTTCAAAATCTAGGTTTTGAAGAATTTTTAAATGAAAATGGTATTAGCCACAATTTTTCGGCTCCTCGAACTCCTCAACAAAATGGGGTAGTTGAGAGGAAAAATAGAACATTACAAGAAATGGCTAGAACCATGCTTTGTGAAAACAATTTACCTAAATATTTTTGGGCGGAAGCCACAAACACCGCTTGCTACGTTGTAAACCGAGTAATGATTAGGCCACATTTAAAGAAAACACCATATGAGATTTTAAAATCTAAAAAGCCTAACATTAGTTATTTTCATCCATTTGGTTGCAAGTGTTTTGTTTTAAACAATGAAAAAGATAACTTAGGTAAATTTGATGCAAAAAGTGATGAAGCTATTTTCTTAGGTTATTCCTTTAACTCTAAAGCCTATCGTGTATTTAATAAGAGAACTTTAGTAGTAGAAGAGTCTATTCATGTTGTATTCGATGATAACGTCCTTCCGAGGAAGGATTCTTGTGATGATGTAGGAATCCTTGATGCCTTTGATGGAGGACAAACTTCAAAGGAGGATGAGATTCCAACAAAAGAAGAGGATACACAAGATCCACCTCTTGAAGCCTTGAAGGACTTGGCTCTTGAGGAAAAGGAAGTGAGCTACCCAAGGGTGTACAACTATGTCAAAGGTGGTGAAATCTTGGGTGATTCATCCAAGGGGGTAACTACTAGATCTTCTCTTAAACTCATGAATCATGTTGCTTTTATCTCATGCATAGAGCCTAAGAACATTAAAGAAGCATTAAAAGATGAGTTTTGAATTATGGCTATGCAAGAAGAGTTAAATCAATTTGAGAGAAGTAATGTTTGGACATTAGTTGAAAGGCCTAGTAATCAATCTACTATAGGAACTAAATGGGTATTTAGGAACAAACTAGATGAGAGTGGTAACATTGTGAGAAATAAAGCTAGATTAGTTGCTCAAGGTTACACTCAAGAAGAGAGAATAGATTTTGATGAAACCTATGCATCCGTAGCTAGAATGGAGGCTATTAGGATGTTGCTTGCATATGCATGTAATCATGATTTCAAGATTTTTCAAATGGATGTTAAAAACACATTTTTAAACGGTTTTATAAATGAGGAAGTGTATGTAGAACAACCACCGAGTTTTGAAGATTCAAAATTTCCAAATCATGTTTTCAAACTAACTAAAGCACTTTATGGTTTAAAACAAGCTCCTAGAGCTTGGTATGAAAGACTTTCAAACTTTCTGATTGAAAAAGGTTTTGAAAAAGTTAAGGTGGACACTACACTTTTCATAAAAAAGGTATAAAAATGACATCTTAATAGTACAAATATATGTTGATGATATTATTTTTGGATCTACTAATAAGTGTCATTGCAAAGAGTTTGCTAAGTTAATGCAAGGTGAATTCGAGATGAGCATGATGGGGGAGCTCTCATTCTTTTTGGGACTCTAAATCAAGCAAAGGAAGGATGTCACCTTCATCAATCAAGAAAAGTACATCAAGGATATGCTCAAGAAGTTTGGCTTGGAGAATGCAAAGCCTCAAGCCACACCAATGAGCTAATCTACAAAGCTTGACAAAGATGAAGGAGGTAAGTGTGTTGACTCTAAGCTTTATCGCTCTATGATTGGATCCTTTCTTTACCTTACCGCAAGTAGACCATATATTTTGTTTAGTGTTTTCTTGTGTGCTAGGTTTCAAGCTAGTCCTAGAGAGTCTCACCTTATAGCCGTTAAGAGAATCTTTAGGTACCTTAGAGATACCCCTTGTTTAGGTCTTTGGTACCCTAGAGACTCAACCTTCAACCTTCACGCTTATTCAGATGCGGATTATGGGGTGTAAAATCGATAGGAAGAGTACTTCGGGAACATGTCAATTCTTAGGCAGTATGCTCATATCTTGGTTCTCTAAGAAACAAAATAGTGTAACTCTATCTACCACCGAAGTCGAGTACATATCCTTAGGGAGTTGTTGTGCTCAAGTCCTTTGGATGAAGCAACAACTCTTAGATTATGGTATTAAAGTTGAAACCATACCCCTTAAGTGTGATAACACTAGTGCCATATGCTTAACTAAAAATCCCATCCAACACTCTAGAACCAAACATATAGAGATAAGGTATCATTTCATTAAAGATCATGTCCTTAAGGAAGATGTTGTTATAGAGTACGTTGACACCTTAAACCAACTAGCGAACATTTTTACAAAGCCTTTGAATAAAGGCCGTTTTTGGTCCCTTAGTAGAGAGTTAGATCTAACTAGCCTTTCTTGACCTTTTAGGACCCTTTTTGTGCTTAAATTGCTTGATTTCTTTAAAATGTCATGTTTATGTGTTTTTACTCCTAATTTCATCCATGCTAATAGTTAGGGGGAGTATGTTTTTGTTTATACATGTCTTTCGTGCTCATTCATGACATTTATGTTCATGAAATCTATTTTTCTGCAATATTAGAGCCTCATCTGCACTTCCAGGCCCAGGTGTATCGAAACGGGTCCAACTGTTTCGATACGGGTGCTTAAAAGGGTGATCTGTGAGAAGGGTGTTTCGAAACGCCTTAAAAAGGTTTCGAAACGATTTTGCCACTGTTAAGGAGTGTATCGAAACAAGTTTCGATACGGGTCAACACATGGGATTCGATACGGTCAATGCTGTATTAGAACGGTCAATCAGACTCGAAACGTCAGTCAACGTTTCGATACCCACGTTTCGGAACGATCGTGCCTATTTCGAAACGAGTATGCGGACAACTTTAAAGAGGGCTTTTAATGATAAAATTCACTTTAATTTAAACCTCTTCAAAAACCCTAAAAACCCTAACCCGATTTTCCCTATAAAAACCCTCTAAACCTCATTGTTTTTCATCAAATCTTGAGGGCTTTTACACACAAACTAAAGTCTAAGCAAGCCTCATCAATCTTGTGCAAGATTTTCCATTCATTCATCCAAAATCCCCATCTAAGGTATATTTTCTACTTTTTTTCCTTTGATTTAATTCGATTCTTAGGTTAGAAAATCTCAATTTTGTATAGTTTATATGTTTTACCTCTTGGGTTTTTCAAAATTTGTAAAAAAATTTCAAAATCTTAAATTTTTTTGGTTCCAATATATTATTTTTCACTCGTATAATTTTTCAGTTTTTCAAAAGATGTTTTTCTCTTAAATTTTTTAACCTAAATGGGATTTGTTATTGGATTGAATTGAGGATATTCATGCATACACTTTAATTTTCGGAACGTCAGTCAACGTTTCGATACCCACGTTTCGGAACGATCGTGCCTGTTCTGAAACAGGTATGCGGACAGCTTTAAAGAGGGCTTTTAATGATAAAATTCACTTTAATTTAAACCTCTTCAAAAACCCTAAAAACCCTAACCCGATTTTCCCTATAAAAACCCTCTAAACCTCATTGTTTTTCATCAAATCTTGAGGACTTTTACACACAAACTCAAGTCTAAGCAAACCTCATCAATCTTATGCAAGATTTTCCATTCATTCATCCAAAATGCCCATCTAAGGTATATTTTCTACTTTTTCCCTTTGATTTAATTCGATTCATAGGTTAGAAAATCTCAATTTTGTATAGTTTATATGTTTTACCTCTTGGGTTTTTCAAAATTTGTAAAAAATTTCAAAATCTTAATTTTTTTGGTTCGAATATATTATTTTTCACTCGTATAATTTTTCAGTTTTTCAAAAGTTGTTTTTCTCTTAAATTTTTTTAACCTAAATGGGATTTGTTATTGGATTGAATTGAGGATATTCATGCATACACTTTAATTTTAAAAATTGCTTGCTTTATGTTTTTAGGATTTTTTCAATGGAAAACGCTAACAAGAAACGTAAGACGAGTCAAGCGAGTGAAGCTGCTAGTCAATCCTCTATCTGTCCAAATCTCACCCAGCTTTTTCTCAAAAGTCTTCGGACTCTAGAGATGAAGGAGCGTTTCACTTATGTCAAGGATATTGTCGTTCGTCGCGAGCGTGTTGTTGATGTCCCATTCCTTGATTCTGAATGTTTTGCTTTCCACTATCTAGAGCGTCTACAAGAATGGAACTTCACGGCTTTCTTGAACATACCGGATATTGTCTACAAGCACATGGTTCTCATCTTCTACTCAAATGCCCAACTTGTTGATAATTAAGATCACTCCTAAGTTATTGGCATTGAGTCATTTCTCTTGGGGAAGAGGTTCGTCATCAACATACCCTTTTTAGAGACTACTCTTGGCCTTAAGAACGAAGGCATCGAGAATGAGACCCATTTTGGTGCTCACATCGCTTCTGTGCTTTCCTTGGATGCTCATGATCGGTTCCTACACTTGATGATTTCATGGTTTATTCGCCCCTCCGGAGGTAAATTCTCTCATATTCGTCAAGTTTATGTTCGCCGAAATGGTCAATAATGTGAAGCTTCGTGAAACCGATGCTCTCAAATCCTTCATTTATGGGACTGTTTTGAGCTATATCTTTGGCATGCTCAACTTTGATTGCTCATATGACTCTCCGGAACCCCGTAAGCAAAAGATTGATGAATCTTCTCTCCACAAGTCCGGGTTCCATTACAACAATCTTTGCCAATGGGGACGAGTTGATAGGCATGCTCCTCCACCACATGTTGAACCTCAACCTCAAGCTTCGGGTCCTAACAATGAAGCGCTTATGGCTTTTCTCACCGTGCGGTTCAACACAATGGAGTCGGGTCTTGGTGCTATTAATAATCGTTTGCAATCCGTGGAGAATCGTCTCACCTCTCTTGAGAATCAACATCAATCAATGGACTTGTCATTCTCTACCTTCTATGGTCAATGGATGACCTTTCGTCGCTCTCAAGCTAGGAACGATGATGATTCCTCGGATGTTGATGGTGACGATTACGAGGCTTAGGGTCTTTTTTATTGCATCGCATATTAGATTATCATATTAGGAATAAGTTTGCACCTCTATTTTATTTATGTTTCATAAGCCCATGCTTTGATTACTTTGTTTGGGATTAAGCTTTGAATCTTATTGTTTAAGTTTTATGTTTGGATATTTGAATTATATGAATCTATATTATGTTGCCTATTGCTTTTAACCTTGTTTCTTCTCATTGAGCCTTGTTTATTATTCTTTTTGATCTAACAAAAAGGGGAGAAAATATAAGAGCCAAAATTTGTTTTAAGTCGTTTTTGAGTTTTAAAACTTGAACTTTAAATCTTTCAAAAACTTAAAAACCCATCTTAAATTGAGGGGGAGTTAGAGCGTCTTCAAAAATTCAAAACTCTTAAAAATTCTAACTCGGTTTTGTTATATCAAAAAGGGGGAGATTGTGAAACCGATAAATTGATTTTGATATAACTAAAGAATTTAAGGACTAATTTGAAAAAGAGAAAACAAAATTTTAAGTCATCAAACCTCTCTATATATTTAAAGGAAAATGGTTAAGTTAAAAACTCAACTTGTCAAAACTTTTCTAAGTGTTTTTGAAGCCAAAACAGTGATTTTCGAGTCACTATTTCGAAACGCTTTCAAGCCGTTTCGATACAGACTTTGACAGTGGCAAAGTGTTTCGAAACGAGTTTCGAAACATGCTCTTAGCGTATCGAAACGATCGTGCCCGTTTCGGTACGGTCTATTTAATGCACCCCAACGACTCTTTCTTTTTTGGTCTGTTTCGAAACATGATCGAACGTTTCAAAACGGGTGGTTGCAGACTGCATTTATGGAGGGAAGATAACATCCCAACGGCTCTATTGATGAATGCAACAACCCCAACAGCTAGAATTCAATGAGAAGGTATAAAAGGGACCTCTAAAAGCTTCAGCAACAATTATTGATCTCAAAAGAAACATCCAAACATCAAAGCCAAGCATTTGTGCCAAAATCCCATTATTTCTTGTAAACCCCAATTGTGAAATTGTAATCTTCATTCTTATCTATTCAATTGGGTTGAGTGCTTGTAATTGGGCTACATTTTGTATTGAGAGATACTTGTTTTAGCCTTCATCTTCTTTAAATTGTTGTGTGAGGATTGGGTCAAATTTTGGGTAGAAAATTTGGCCGGTTTTGTAAAGGTTACTTCCTTAGCCTAGTAAAGGGGAAAAACAATTAGTGGATTGTTGGAAAATCCTTAGTGAAGCTAAGGTAGTGGATGTAGAGTTCGATTGGAACTTGAACCACTCTAAATCCTCTTGTCCATCAATTTTAATTTTCCACTCTACCACCAAAAGTTCAAAAAATTCAATTCACCCCCTCTTAGCTTATATCATATCATTGATCCACTCAACATACTCCTCTAATCAAAGTTCTTTAATGAAATTCCAAAGTATTTGACTCTTGATTTATGTTTTTAATTAAGGTTTTAATGATTGATTTGGTAAAAATGCTTAAATCTTGCTAAACGACGAGATTAAATGCGATTTTCGTTTGGACACTGTTTTGATTGATTTAAGAATGATTTTAAGGTTGATTTGGATGTTAAATGATGTTAATAATGAGCTTTGATCATAAGAATCTCAAAATCATTGAGATCTTTAATTGTCTAAGTTGTTAGTTTTGGGTTTTTGGCTTGGAAATGTGAAATTTAAGTTGCTGGAGGTATAAGGATGAGATTAGGATGTTGATTTATGGTTAAAATGGGTTAGAAGTGTTTGTTGATGGTTGTGTAAGTTTGGGGATCAATCGAATGTGATTTCGGTTGTGTCAGATGGGTATTTTTGTGCCTTTGGGCAGTGCTGCGAGATTTTAGTGTTTGTTGGTGGTTTTAATGCATAGAGGTGCATTAATCCTCTTTTCTTATATGATATAAACAGGGTATGATTCTTTAGAAGCTTTCGGTGAAGTTCCGGAGACATCAGACGCTTGAATTTCGCGTCGGCAATTGAGGTTTCACAAGTCAGTGAGTGGAAATGGGATTTCTAGCTTTGAAACGTCTTAAAAGAGGTTTTGGGAACTTAGTGTAAGCTTGAAACGCTTTACTAAGTTCGGAAGTAAGTAAAGTGTTTTTCTCCCTCGGATTGTGCTATTATGAGCTTATAAATGCACTTGTTTTTAAATGTGTTTACCTACTGTTTTAAAGCATGATTTGAGTACATGATATGTTGTTGATGATGTCATATGGTTTAAGGATGCACTAGGTAAGTGATCCTTTTATGCATGTGTTTATACATGGTTTTGAAGCATGGTTTAATGCTTGGAGGGTATTGATATGGGCCTTGAGTGTATCGATACATGCTTTGTATTGCTGAGTCTGAGAGTCTTTTTGTCGAGGGCGTATCGATACCCACTCGAAGGGTATCGATACGGTGGTAGTTAATATGGTTAAATGGCATCTTTAAATGTTATGAATCTTTACATTTTAGTCCCTGGATGTTGAGGATGCAATTAAATGAGTTCGAATGATAATTTTGAGCTGAATTTGACAATTATGCAAGTAATGAGACTTATTCAAGGTTGGTAACACGAATTTGACTTAATCCTCTGTGAATCAGGAAAAATTAGAAATTTGTCCCTAAAAACCGAAATTGGATAAATTGGAGGAGCGTTTGAGTTGTGTTTGATCCGATGCTTTGTAAAATACATAGGAACTTAATTTGTATCTAGACAAGAAAAAAAAGAAAAAAAGGTCGTTTATTGAGGTAAACCTTTCCGGTTTACTTCAATATTCCCCGTGTGACCCGTTCGATTCGGTCAACCGGCTGGGCCGAGTCGAGGGGGTTACATGAAGAGAAGTCCAACTCCAACTTAAATTCCTATCCAAGAAAGACTTTGCCCCAAGCCTCCTCCTATTTAAAAAGGCCAATGCACCAAATTGAAATTGTCGAGTATTGAGAGTTTGCGAGGCTTAGCATGTTCTAGTTCTTTTCTTAGGCTAGGGTTATTTTGTTTAGTAGTTGTGGTAAAACAATTGTACTCTGTTCAAGTTCTTAATGCAATTTAGTTCAAGATTTACTTATTCTTGGCATTGAATTTATTCTTGCAATCTCATCGAGAGAGAGTATTGTGAGGTTATCTATTTGTCTGACATTAAGAGAGTTAGACTCACGAAATGAATAAGCATGGTTTTCATCCCGAACGGTGGAAGCTAAATCGGCTTAGAGATAAGTTAAGGTTTCAACGGCTAAAAGAAGCGTGAGATTGGTTGGTGTTTATCTTTGGTTTACGACGAGAGGTATTATCAAGGCCCATTCATCAGCACGGTTTTGACCTTAGAGATAAGGGGGAGCTAACGAAGGACACTTTGCCAAATCTTGACATCAATTGCCAGCCAGCAAGAGATTGCTGAGGCATCTCATCTTATTGCCACGGCGGAGACGACGATCACTACCAAGGCAGCTTGGTGATCATTGCATTCAAAGACCGAGACAAGTCAATTGCCTTCCACACTACGACGCAAGTTAATCCGGCCTACTCTTCTCTCTTATTCGACCTATCTATCTTTTATTTTTATTGTTCTTTAGTTTATTAGTTAGATAAAACTCTTCCTATCACTTATTTGTGTTTTTATTCTCTATAGCGCAGTAACTTAAGCAAGTGGCCAAAAGCCCAATCCCTGTGGAGACGATACTCTATACTTATCACTTTATTACTTGCGACGTGTATATTTGCACAGTTGCATAGCACTTATCACACGCAACAAGTTTTTTGCTCCGTTGCCGGGGATTGTCAATTGGTGTTAGTTGTTTTTGTTATTGCATTTTACTTATTAGTTTTACTAACTTTTCTTTTTGTTTGTTTATTTCAGAAAAAATTTAGGTGCGCTACAAGTAAGGGAGATCAACATGTCAAGAAAAACTTTTCGAGAATTGATGTGGGAACATAGGAATTACTCCAATGAAGACTTTGTTTACCTATGCCCACCGAGAAAAGCCTAAACCGTGGAAATTTCTTGCGTTAATTGTGGAGAACATCATGTGTTTGAAAATTGCCCTCACCTTTTCGGTGCATATGACTACATAGAGAACCATAAATGGAACCAACATCAAAATCCTTCATGGTATGATCAAAAAGCTCAATTTTTTTTTACCATAACAATTTTGCCGCAACAACAGATGCCGCAGCAGCATACATGCCTAGGCAATGTAGTGCCTCGGCAGCAGACATGCTTTGGCAATGTAGTCCTTATCAACAATAGAGTGTCACGACAACAAATATGTCATGGCAATGTAGTCCTCGTCCAGAGCTATAAAATTCCATGGATGAGTGTATAGCCATGATGGATGTACTCGTGAGAGAAGCGGAAGATCGATTGAAGAGATCCACATTGTAATACCCCAAATTCTAGCCTAGTAGAATTGTTAAAAAAGAAATGTGTCATGGTTATATGATATGGCAAATATGTTTAAGGTTCATATGCTATAGCAATTATTGTTCCATTATTATATGTTGTGGCAAATATGTCTAAGGGTTGTAGGTATATATATATGGGTTTTATTTTGATGCACAAGCTGTGTAATTTTTTTTTACACAACCCTTTTATAAAATTTAAAATTTAAATCACAAACCCTAGCAACCTAAAACCTAAACCTTAAGCCCTAAACCCTAAACTCTAAATTCTAACCATAAACCTTAAATTATATACCCTACATACTAAACCCCTAAACCCTAACCTAAAATCTTAAACCCTAAACCCTAAAATTAAAGGGCTTGTGTAAACTAAAGTTTACACAAGCTTGTGCATCAAAGTATTTTCCTATATATATATATATATATATATATATAAACTTATGGTTATAATAGAAAAGAAGTGTATAAACAATTTTTAAACTAGAATTAAAATGTGAGAATTAAAGCTAGGAAATTATGACTAGATATTATAAACACTAGTTACATTATATTAACTAAGTATTATAATAATTAAGAGGTAAATACTTGGTTGTAATAATAACCACGTGTCATCACCATCACCACCCAAAAGGGGATAGTGGGACACATGGCAAAACCCACAAACAAGACACCAAATGGTGTCATCTTCTTTCCCCTTCACACCACTGAAACCATGCAAAGAAAACAAAAGAAAAATAAGAGAGAAATGAGAGAGAGAGAGAGAACTGAAGAAAACACAAGATTGGGCTGGAAATCTATTCTAGAATTTGCATGCATGTTCGATTAAAATTAATGTAAGTGTTTATGTTATTACCGATCTTGTTCTTGAAAGCTTGTTTGTTTTGTTGGAGTATGGTTTGTTTATTACTGGAAAATTATGATTAGATGCTTGATTGTTCATATTAATTGCTGGGTTAGTGATTTTATTGAATTTAAACTGAAATTTCAAAGTAGAAACATGTTCGAACACCAAAACTGCCCAAATTCGTACAAGTAGAACAACATGTAGAAATCTACGTTTTTGAACATGTTAGAGGCAAAACTGGAAATATTTTCATAGGACAAAGTTGTAGGAAATTGAATTTTCTATAGGATAGAAGTCTTGGAAGCATGAAAATGTTCATAGGATTGCTGGAAAATGAGTTAGAACAAAACTGGTCACGTTTAGAACTTAATTGGTGATTAGGGGCTGTTTTAGATTAATAATAAAATCTTAGTTCTAAAATGAACAAAATGAAGGCTGGAAATGGCACCTAAATAACAGGGAAAACAATGGTAAAAAGGGGTAAAATAAACTAGCAAGGGTCCTAGGTCGAAAAGATCACTAAAGTGGGTTAAAGCACAAGATCGACAGATTTGATCATTGAAAATCTCCTAACTTCGAACATTAAACTGTATTGATGTAGAAATGATAAAAATATGTTCTATACATGGTTAGAAATCTGGTTGAATAAGCTTTATAGGGATGTAAAGAAATTAAAAATCCAATATGTGTACTGAAAGTTATGAGCAAAATACTGAAGGGTGTCCAAACTAGCCAAAACAGGGCAGTTAAGTGTATAATGTGAAAATGTTTGCTTGTATGTGATGTATAGATGAATTCTAATGATGTATTTTTGTTATTAATACATGAAATGATAGACCAAGAGATAGAAGAGGCTTGTGAGGGTGTAACACCCGTGTTTTGGGGTCGGGAGTTGAGTGTGTGAGTTGGGTTCGAGTTGTCAGGTTCGGTTTAAATTTAATTAGACATTGGTTTTAATTTAATTAAGAATAAAATCCTAGTAATGGAGTTTTTGTAAATATTTCAAAACAAGGAAAAAGAGATGAGCCCTTTAAAACAAAAAAAGTCTTCTTCTTCATTTCTCCATCTCACAACATAAAACCCCAAACCCTCCCAAATCACTATTCCATCCAAGTGCTTCACCGTTTCAAGTGATTTTCGCAAGGTAACTTCGTTTTTGAATTCTCCTTTCCATCCCAATCATTTCCATGGTTTTAGATTTAAAAAAGACATCATCTTTTAGTTTTTGAGTTTTCAAGGTTTGAAGAAAGCATGAAACTTTAATGGGTTTTTGACTTGTTTTCGGTTTGTCTAGTTAAGTTTTGAGTTAACCTTACCTTGATACACCTTATATCTTGAAATGGAGGAATTTTGTCAAAAATCCCGAAATGGGTCTTGGGGGTATTTTTGAAAGTGTCAAAACTTGAAATTTTGATGTGGTTTTGTGTTGGGTTGAAGGGCTGATGATGTAGGGTTGTTAGGAAAGTGTTTTGGAAGTCTTTAAAGGTAATTTGGGTGTTGGAAATGGTAGATTTCAGCTAGGTATAAATGGAGTACGAAAATGTGTTTTTGGTGGTTAGCTTGAGTTTGAAATTATGAAGTTTTGGCTTATGATTGTGGGTTGGGATTGTGGCTGAGTTTGGCAATGATTTGGTTGAGTAATACCTTGTCTTTTGATTGGTTAGAAGCAAGGGGAAACACCGGAGAAGGTTCAGGATCGATTCCGGAAATTGTGGAGGCTTGAGTGGCTTTGCTTGGTTTGCTTAGGGAAGGGTGGTGAGTGAAACTTTCAAACTTATTTAAATTGGTTCAAGTGAGTAGTTGAGGTTTGGAATGTGCTTGGTAGGCCATTCCAAGGTAGAAGTTAAGTTGGTAGCTTAACTTCTTGTATGTTTATAAGCTTTAAATGTTTATGTCTATTATGATCTTGTGGAGCATGAATTGTTTGTGTATGAATATACATTGATGTGTGTAGAGATGGCTATGTGATATGCATGATGGTTGGACATGATGTGGTTTTAATAGTATGATTGGCACTAGTTAACTTACCGGGTATAAATGATCGATCATTAGGATTAGTGTGCACATGGTTGAGTCAAATTTGCGCGTGGCCTTGGTGGCGTTAAGTCATCAAGGAGGAGTACGGTGATGTAATATTCCACTAGAAATGTTCATATTATACGTGATGATGAGTGGAATCCCATCCGTAGGGCATGTGATGATAAGTGTAATCCCGTCCATGCGAGGTCTGGTGATGAGTGTAATCCCACCGAGGTAATAGTGTTGTTGAGTTAATCCGTATATCCGAGTAAACTAATAGTGGCCAATGTACTTGTTTATGTGGTTATGATGTTTAGATAATTGCTTTATCTTGATGAGCTTAGCATGAAGTAAGATGCCATGTTATTGCATTATTGGGTTGCTAGCTAGATTGCTATAGTGATGCTTATATATGCTTGTGTGTGATGTTAAGGATGATATGCTTGAACCCTGCATTGTCGTTGTTTTTGGTTTTAGAGCATCCTCACTAAGCTTCTAGCTTACGCTCTCGTTTTCGACAATGCAAATCATTAGCGTGGAGTTAGCAAGGAGCAAGGAAGGGGCGTTCCAAGCTTTTGTAGTTGCTCAAGTACGGTCTAGTCAATAAAGTAGTAGTTTAGCAATGGGTCTGCTATGCGATTGTATGAGCGTTGTATGACTCATAAATGTTGAATGTTGTTTATGCTATGCTTTGGATTTGCAACCATGTTTTGTTTTGGTCGAATGCTTGTGATGTAAGGTTATGCCTTTGGATGCTATATGTTGTTTTGGTGAGCATGTAAACCTTGTGAGTGAAAGCATGTGCCTTTTGGCTTTTAAACTTTTTAAGTATGCCTTGAAATGCAAAATCCTTCTTTGTATGAATGCCATGTCGTAAATGCTTTGTTGTTCACCTAAATTGTGCTATCTGTTAGTTCTTATTTGTTGGGTGTTGTATAAATGGTTTTTTGAGGCTAGGAGAGTCAAGAATTGCATTTAGAGTTGAGTCTCGTATCGTTTTACTGTAAATCAGAGTCTTGCAGTGCAGGGCGTATCGATACGCCTAAGGGCCGTATCGGTACGGTCCTACACCTTGGGACTCAGTTCTGGCTTAGCGTACTGATACACGGGGGTGTATCGGTACGCCCAAAACTCACTGGAAATCTGATATTTTAGTGAGACTTTGGCGTATCAGTACGAGCTTAAGGCTTATCGGTACGGTTTCGTATTGTTGACCGCGAGATATTGACCGAGGAGGGTGTATCGATACACCCAAGGGCTGTATCGATACGGTCTCCCTGCGTTGACTGAAGGCAGTTGACTTGGTCTAGGCGTATCGATACCCTTGCATGGTGTATCGATACGGCCTGCTGTGTAAGTTAAAAATGGGTTGTTTAAAGTGTTGTTTTAGATTGGTTGCTTTTATTTTCGTGGTGTTTCCGCTGTCGTGATCACATAGGAAATAAATATGCCTTTAGACAAGATATAACTAAAAGAAAATTCTTAGGGTTGCTAACCGAGGTGGGACCTTAACGGGTTTCACATCGGTTTTCCCCGTGTAGCCTACTCGGACCGGTCAGTCGACCAGACCGGGATGAGGGGGTTACAGAGGGCATCAAGGCTGGGCAAACAAAGGAAAGAAACAAGGGGTGTTGCGTGTAAAAGAGTCTATCGCAATTGAGTGCAAGTGTACACGTCGCAAGTAATAAAGTGATACTAGAGTATCAGATATCGTCTCCACAGAGACTGGGCTAACCCTTTCCTTCGCTATCTGCACCAGGGGAAAAGAATAGATTAAAATATTGTCACAAAAATAATAAAGAATACTTGAAAATAAGATTAAAGAAATCAAGATAGAGAGAATGGGTTGGTATTGAATTGCTCAGTAGTGCAGGTATTGCTAAGTCTAGGAAATCCAGTTCTATCGTCGTCCCCGTCGCGGCAGCACCTGTCGCAGAAGTAGTCCGTTGCTTGTCGCGGCAGCGAACAATCAACTCTGTACTTCAAGTTTGGCAAGAATCCCTGTTGTGCCTTGGCCTATCCCTAGGTCCAAGTCTGTCGATGAACACGTCTTTGATGATACCTCCCGGCGTGAATCGAAGGATGAACACCGATGTTGTTGAATTCTTCTTTAGCCACTTAACCTCGTCCTATCCCTAGGTCCGAGATAGTTCAACTATAAACTAGAGAACTCGCACTTATTCTTTTCGTATACTTAACTCTCCCGATATTAAGTAAATAGATAACCTCACAATGCTCTCCCGATGCTCTTGCAAGATGTTAAAACCAGAATAAGAGAACTTGAAGTTTATTTTATTGAACTGAAAATTCCTAAAACAAAAGCAACCCTTGCAACTACTTTACAAAACAACCCGTGGCCTTAGGGGGAATTTAGAACATGATTAGAGGATAAAAACGGCTAGGGTTTTGGGAAGAAGGCTAGAGAATAGGTTATATCCTCCCTAGGTCAAAATACATGCCCTTATATAGGCTTTGGGTCCAAGTTTTCTAAAATAGCAAGAATACAACTTTAAATTAAAGTACAATTCTAATAAAGACTAAATCTTTAGAGAATCTATCTTTAAGTCGTCCTCCTTCTTGCTTGAGATTTTCTCTCCTTGAACTTTGGGCTTGGTATTTCTTCTGATCTAGGGCTTGGAAAAATATAGTGGTTTTACACGACAGACGGGCTGAATTTTCTCTATCCGTCGAGGTCCACTTTGCTTCTTCTCCACAAAACTGCTGTCATCCTTTGCTGTCACGGCAGTGACCATGGCAGCATCGTCCTCCTTGACTACTAGTTCCAACTTTTCTGCATCGCTCCCCAGCGCTTGCCACGACTGCTGCCCTGGATGCTGTCACGGCTACTGCCCTGGGTGCTGTCACGACTGCTGTCCTGGGTGCTGTCACGACTGCTACCCTGGGTGCTGCCACAGCAGATACCTGCAAAAGTAACCAAATTTAGCAGTATCTGCGCAGTTTTATCTAAATGTGATGTTGATGCAAAACTTAACCTAAAATACAGTTAAACATGCTTGAGTGCAGCAAAAATAAGGATAAATGATGGGTAAAATATAGAACTTTTATGCACTGATCAAACCCCCAAACTCGAATCTTTGCTTGTCCTCAAGCAATTCAAACCTAAAATAAAAATATATTTTTTGTTTTGGCTTAAAACAGTGAACTTTCCCTTACCCTTCATTCATTCTCTATTGACAGCAGCACCTTTCGGTTAATTTAGGATTCGTCCGGAATCTTGCTATAGTCCTCGTGCAGTGTGTGCATGTTTGTGAACAATTATATGCCAAGACTCCCTTAGTTTCACTAGAATATTCCAGCTCCTAACTTGAATTTTTATGCCAAAGTTTATCTTTTTGAAGGCACTTCTTATGCTCCTTTGATTTTTTTTGACTTGATTTTATTATTATTATTATTATTTTTTAAGCTAAAGTTTCACTAGAGCCGGTTTCGGGCACCTCTAGCTAACTTTGTAACACCCGGGTTTAGGGGTTAGGTGAAAATAATATTTTAATATTATTTTGGGCTCGGTTTTATACTCTAAATAATATGTCGAGTTGTTTTCAAAATTAATTAATTTGGGATTAATCACGTTTTAAGATTAAACCACTTTTAACCATGGATTTACCTCCCTTGTAGATATTCCATTTCATTAGGGGTAAACTAGACTTTTAAGCCTCAAAATATACCACATGTCAAATAAAACACCCATCTTTCTACTATTCATCTTCCCCTTCAAAACTCACCAACGGGAAACCAAGGCTCAACACCCAAATCACTGTTCCATCCTATTTCTCACTCATTTCGGCCCCAAATCGAAAGGTAATGACATTTTTGACTTCCCCTCATCTTTCCCTCTTTAAAAGTACCATTTATTTTCATTTTCATGGAATATTTGGAAATGGAGTTTTCTAAGAATTTGATTAAAAATGGTGCCTTTGTGTAGCTAAACCTAATATTATGATTTATTATGGTTAGTTATGGAATGTAGGAGCCAAATGATGCTACATATGTAAATTTCAAATGATTTTAATCAATTTTCGGATTTGGGTCTCCAAGGGGTTTTTGGAGGGTTTTAAGGTGGGTTTGGGGGCTGTTAAAGGTTGGAATTTGGGGGCTGTGGGTAGTATGATATATGAGGATCATTTTGGGTGAAATTGATGCTTTTTTGGGTGCTTGAAATGAGAGTTTTCAGTGGGTCAAGTGGGCTGCTCGAAAATCCTGTTTTTGGTCTTGTTTTGAGTGTTGAATGCTTGGTAATGATAATCCGGGTTAGTTTCGATGAAAAGATTTTGATTGTGGATGTTTTGTTTGTGTTTGGGATTGATTAGAATCAAGTTTAGGCATCAGTGAAGCATCGGGAGTGAATCCGGGAAATTGAAGACAATTGCTTGCTTAGTCTTGAGCTCGGGAGCTTAGGTGAGTGGTTAATTGTTTTACTTGGCTTTAAAATGGTTGGTTCGAGTAGATGGACTAGGTTGGGCTTGGTAGACCCACCTAGAGTTAGGATTAGGGTGGTAACCTAATCCTAAACTTGATCTAGAGCCTTTGGATGAACTTGAATGCATGAATGTATATGCCTCGTATGTGTTGTGATATGAATGCTTATGTATATTGTATTATACATGTGAGATGAGGCATGATTTGTATTGCTTAAAGCATGCATGGTGTTGGTTCATGATTGTGTTCATGGTGAGTACGTGCTAAGCACGGAAATGATTGAAATGAGTATTGTGGAATGAGTAAAATATTGGCACTAGTATACTTAAATACAAATGATCGATCATTAGGATGTTAGTGTGTACACATGAGTCAAAAGTCGCGCGTGGCCTTGGTGGCGTTGAGTCACCAAGGAGGAGTACGGGTACGCCCGGAAATTGTATTAAATATAGTCGGTGATGAGTGGAATCCCATCGACGGGGCGTGAGGATGAGTGGAATCCCCTCCGCGAGACCGGTGATGAGTGTAATCCCACCGTTAGGTAATGGTTGTGTTGTTGGATGTGAGTTCCAACGGTTATCCGCGTATTTGAGTCATATCTAGGTGCCAATGTTGATTGATATGTGTATCAATGTGTTGAGATATATGAGCTGCTTGGATGTTTAAATGTGATTACATGTATGGTAGTGTTGAGCTCATGATTATGGCATATATGTGATATATTGCTCATGCATCTATATCTTGTGGACTCTTGGTAAATGTGAATTGTCTTGGCTAGATCGTGCTCGGACCCTGCAATGTTGAGGTTTGTTTTTAGAGCTTACCCTCACTAAGCATCATTGCTTACGCTCTCCTTGTTCAACATTGCAGATCCTTAGTTCGTGGGTTGCTCGGGCAAGTGGAGGGCCTCCAAGTGTGGTTTTGGACTTGAGTTCATCAAGTATGGTTTTAATGCTAAGACATGTAATAGTTTAAGCAATGGGATGTGTAAGGTTTTGTTGTTTGTTGTTGGTTGCTAGGAGCATGTTTAGACTCCATGTTATGTCGCTTTTGTGTGGCTTGTGATGCCATGTCTAAGTTGTAATCCATGCCTAATTGCTTGCTTTGAATGTTAGCCTATGCCTTAAGAGTTTTTACATGTGTTTGAATGTTGTTTGAATGAATGCTTATTGTGGATGGTTGCCCTAGTATTAGACATGTCTAAATATTGTTGAAGCATGCTAGTATGGTTGTTATACCTTAAATTGTCTTGTCTTGAAGTTGCTTGGTGTTTTGGAGGTGTTTTGGGGCATCCTTGTGCCTCAAAACAGCCCAGAAAAGTCTGCGGACAAGGGGTGTTTCGGAACGAGTCCCCCTGTTCCGGAACGGCCCCTGTGTATATGGCTTGCCATTTCGAAACGGATGAGGGGCGTTTCGGAACATTTTAGCTACTGGAATTTTGAGATTTTGCCGAGATGAAGCCGTTCCGAAACGGGCCTTTGAAGTTCCGAAACGGTCAAATCTCGTTGACCACGAGATATTGACCGTCAAGGTCGTTCCGATACGGGTCTCCCCTATTTTGGAACGGTCACCTTATGGTTGACCCTGGCCTGTTGACTTAGTCAAGGCGTTTCGGAACACCCTTTAGGCGTTTCGAAACGGCCTGCTGCAGAATGTTAAAATGAGCTAATTAAACGTTGGGTTGGT
The DNA here is from genome assembly GCA_030270665.1 of Hibiscus trionum. Lineage (NCBI taxonomy): Eukaryota > Viridiplantae > Streptophyta > Magnoliopsida > Malvales > Malvaceae > Hibiscus > Hibiscus trionum. The sequence continues at coordinate 28,662,787 of BSYR01000020.1, read as the reverse complement.
CGATGTTTGATGTTATGATTGTATCTTCCGCTGCTGTGCCACACTTAGGTCTTAATTAAGCATGTAGTCAAGATAAAATAAAAAGAAATTTTCTGGGTCGTTAACCGAGGGGAAGCCTTAACGGGTTTCAATTTGGTTTTCCCCGTGTGGCCCACTCGGACCGGTCATTCGGCCAGACCGGGACGAGGGGGTTACACTTGTTGGTATCAGAGCCTAAGGTTACCGAGACCTTGGGCAGGTAAGTGAGGTAAGTTTAAGTTTTTAAGTTGAATTGCACGGTGTTTGCTTATTCTGCAAGAATGGTTGCTTATGTGACAAGTATGTTGATTGTTTTATTTTAAAGCACGTGTGTGTGGGTCCCATTGCTACTATTACATTGAAAAAAAAATGATTTTTAGGTGAGGAAACATACTTGGACACTTGGAAGCCTCGCCTTGCTAACCCAACTTGTATGTTTGTTTGTTGTGGTTGTAGTTAATATCTGTCAGATCAATGTCTAGACCGAGAGGTAGACCGAGGTTGGTTCGTCAGGAACCACGAGTGGCGGCTCCTGTTGAGCCGGTAGTTGGTGCGGGAGCTCACATAGAGGGACCGGGGGCAGCGGGAGTTGGCGCTCCTCCACCACCTCCACCACCACCACCTCCTCCACCTGGAGCTGGGGGCAAGGATGGAGCTGGAGGAGAGGGACCTCAGGGTGGCCAAGGTGGCCAAGGTCCAGCTGGAATTGATATGACTCCGCTAGTGCAAGCGATAGCGGGAGCTTTCCAGGCCGCAGTTGCGGGAGCTCAGGCTGCAGCTCAGCCTAGATGTGATGATGCTAGTTTACCCTTAGAGAGGCTCCGTAGCTTAGGGGCCGAGGAGTTTAGAGGATCCACTCCGGAGAGGTCGGAGTTATGGTTGGAGAAGACAGTTCGTATCTTGGCTCAGATGGGTTGTGCGGGCGCACGTAGATTGGGTTGTGTGATCTCACTGCTTCAGGGTGATGCCTACACCTGGTGGGTCACCATTACTACCGGGGTTCCAGAGACAGAGATTGACTGGGAGTTCTTTGAGTCTGCCTTCAGGAAGAGGTACTTGGGACCGAGGTATCTAGATGAGAAGAAGAGGGAGTTCATGGCTCTCACTCAGGGAGATGCTTCAGTGACAGATTATGAGATTCGCTTCGTTCGTCTGAGTCAGTATGCTCCAGAGTTAGTGCCCACTGAGAGGGCTCGATGTGATCGTTTCAGATATGGACTTCATGAGGAAGTTAAGAGGTATACCTTGGCTTCTGATTATTCTGACTTTGATGTCTTGGTTGCTAGAACCAAGGACATCGAGCATAGCTTGGGGCTGGCCAAGCGTTCTGGGGGATCTAGTTCCGGCAAGAGGCACAACAACTTTGATGGTAGAGATGCTAAGAGGCACAGAGGGGGCGAACATCAGTTTGATCAGAGACGTGGCGGTGGCCACCAGGGCAGGGGCCATCAGGGCCATAGAGGAGGAGGGCGCTTGCCCGAGTGTGCACAGTGTGGGAGACAGCACACCGGAGAGTGCTGGGGTAACTTCCATGCTTGTTGGAACTGTGGTTCAAGGGACCACTTTAGAAGGGACTGTCCGCGTCAGGCAGCTCAGGCACTGAACATTGCTCAGGCTCCTGCGAGAGGTAATGATTTTCAGAGAGGCCGTGGGCGCGGTCGTGGCTACTTCCAGCCGAGGGCTGATGCACCTAGGGTGGATGCTCAGAGGAACCTTGCTCATGTTGTGGCTGTGCAGCCAGAGGCGGGAGGACCAGCGAGGGTCTATGCTCAGAGAGGGGCCGGGAACGACACCGATGTGATAGCAGGTAATTTTGAGTTACAGTCTATGTCTTTGCTTTCTTTGGTTGATTCGGGTTCTACGCATTCCTACATTCTGAGTGAGCATGCACAGAAGTTAGATATTCCTGTTGAGATCTTAGATGTAGGTATGCATGTTACTAGCTCTTTTGGCGAGACAGTTGTGGTTAGACGTATGTATAGGAGGTGTCCACTGAAGATTCAGGGTCATGTGTTCTCAGTTGATATGATGGAACTTCCTTTCTACGGTTTTGATATTATTTTGGGAATGGACTGGTTGGTTGAGCATCGGGCTAGTGTGGATTTTGAGACAAAGAGAATTTCCCTAAAACTTTCCGATGACTACGAGGTAGTGGTAGTGGGCGAGAACATTAAGTTCTTGTCTAATATGGTGTCAGCTTTAGAGGCTCATAGATTGATGGACTCTGGATGTGGGGCCTATTTAGCTTATGTTATGAATCCGGATATGAGTGAAGCTAGACCGAAAGATATCAGGACAGTGTGTGATTTTCCAGATGTGTTTCCTGAAGAGTTGCCTGGTTTGCCTCCTGACAGAGATGTTGAGTTTGTGATTGAGACAGTTTCAGGGTCTAACCCAGTTTCGATAGCTCCGTATCGTATGGCTCCGAAAGAGTTGAAAGAATTGAAGAGTCAGTTGCAAGAATTATTAGACCGTGGTTTCATTAGGCCTAGTAGTTCTCCGTGGGGTGCTCCAATGTTGTTTGTGAAAAAGAAAGATGGTAGCATGCGCATGTGTATTGACTATAGACAGTTGAATCAGTTGACTGTGAAGAACAAATATCCGTTGCCTCGTATAGATGATTTGTTTGATCAGTTGAAAGGTGCTTCAGTATTTTCGAAGATAGATTTGAGATCCGGGTACTACCAGTTGAAAGTGAAGGAGTGTGATGTTCCGAAGACAGCTTTTAGGACTAGATATGGTCACTATGAGTTTCTTGTGATGCCATTTGGGCTCACGAATGCACCAGCAGCATTCATGGACATGATGAACAGAATTTTTAGGGACTATCTAGATCGTTTTGTAGTTGTCTTCATTGATGATATACTTGTGTACTCGAAGACAGAAGAAGAGCATGATGAGCACTTGAGGTTTGTTTTACAGAGATTGTTGAGCAATCAGTTGTATGCGAAGCTTAGTAAGTGTGAGTTCTGGATTCGAGAGGTTGTATTTCTTGGCCATGTTGTTTCGGCCGAGGGCATTCGAGTGGATCCATCGAAGATCGAGGCTATTGTTGAGTGGAAACAACCTAAGCCTGTGACCGAGATTAGGAGTTTCCTAGGACTAGCTGGTTACTATAGGAGGTTTGTTGATGACTTCTCTAGAGTAGCTGCTCCCTTGACTAAGTTGTTGCAAAAGGGAGTCAAGTTTGAATGGTCAGATGCAAGACAAAAGGCCTTTGAGAAATTGAAAGAAGCTTTGACGAATGCTCCAGTGTTAGTACAACCTGTTTCAGGTAAGGAGTTTGTGATTTACAGTGATGCTTCCTATGTAGGTTTAGGATGTGTTTTGATGCAAGATAGGAGAGTTGTTGCTTATGCTTCTAGATAGTTGAAGATTCATGAGAAGAACTATCCTACTCATGACATAGAGCTAGCCGCAGTTGTATTTGCATTGAAGATTTGGCGTCACTACTTGTATGGTGAGAAGTGTGTTGTTTACACCGATCACAAGAGCTTGAAGTACTTGATGACACATAAAGAGTTAAACTTGAGACAAAGAAGATGGCTAGAGTTGCTAAAGGACTATGATTTGACCATTGAGTACCATCCGGGTAAAGCAAACGTAGTAGCCGATGCCTTGAGTAGAAAAGTGGCCGTTGAGCTGAGAGCTATGTTTGCTAGATTGAGTGTGTCCGATGATGGTGGTTTAATCACCGAGTTGCAAGTAAAGCCTTCCTTGATTCAGTTGATTAGAGAGAAGCAGTTGCAAGATGCGAGCTTAGTTCCTCATGTTCAAGACATAGCCGAAGGAAGACCGACTGAGTATAGTTTCAGTGGTGAGAGTTTGTTGTGCTTTAGAGATAGAATCGTTGTACCGGAAGATGTTGAGTTGAGACGTCAGATTCTGAGTGAAGCACATTCGAGTCCCTTTTCTATGCATCCGGGTAGTACCAAGATGTACCAAGATTTGAAGACTGATTACTTCTGGGTTGGTTTGAAGAGAGATGTAGCCGAGTATGTGAGCCGTTGCATGGTTTGTCAGAGAGTGAAGGCGGAACATCAGGTTCCTTCAGGTTTGCTACAGCCTTTGAAGATTCCGGAATGGAAATGGGAGAGGATCACCATGGATTTTGTATCGGGGTTGCCTTTGTCTCCTTCGAGGAAGAATTCAGTTTGGGTGATTGTGGATAGGTTCACTAAGTGTGCTCACTTCTTAGCAGTGAACACTACAGATTCCTTAGACAAGTTGGCAAACTTGTACATTCGTGAGATTGTGAGACTTCATGGAGTTCCAAAGTCTATAGTTTCAGATAGGGATCCTAGATTTACTTCGAGGTTCTGGAGTTGTTTACATAGTGCTTTGGGTAGTCGTCTGCATTTCAGCACATCTTATCATCCGCAGTCCGATGGGCAGTCAGAGCGAGTGATACAGATTCTAGAGGATATGCTTCGTTGTTGTGTGATTGACTTTCAGGGTTCTTGGGAGAAGCACCTACCGTTGGTTGAGTTTGCTTACAACAACAGTTATCAGTCTAGTATTCAGATGGCACCCTATGAGGCTCTGTATGGTAGACGGTGTAGAACTCCGATTTGTTGGGCTGAGGCAGGTCAGAGGTTGTTATCTATGCCAGACTTGCTTAAAGGAACCATAGAGAAAGTGAAGTTGATTTGCGACCGTTTGAAAACAACTTCCGATCGTTAGAAGTCTTATGCAGATTTGAAGAGGAAAGAGGTTGAGTATTCAGTGGGTGAGAAAGTGTTTCTGAAAATATCCCCGTGGAAGAAGGTAATGAGATTTGGCCGGAAGGGCAAGTTGAGTCCGAGGTTCATTGGTCCGTATGAGATAGTTGAGCGGGTCGGGCCGGTAGCTTATCGTTTGAGGTTACCTTCTGAGTTAGAAAAGATCCATGATGTCTTTCATGTGTATATGCTTAGGAGATATAGATCCGATCCTTCGCATGTGATGCCCGTTGAAGAGATAGAGTTAAATCCGGATTTGTCTTATAATGAAGAGCCCGTTGAGATACTTGCTTCTGATAGCAAGGTGTTGCGTGGCAAGACCATAGAGTTGGTCAAGGTGTTGTGGAGACATAGAGGTGTGGAAGAGGCCACGTGGGAGAGAAAAGCAGACATGGTTGAGCAGTTTCCGTATCTGTTTCCACCAGGTAATTTCGGGGACGAAATTTCCTTAAGTGGGGGAGAGTTGTAACACCCGGGTTTAGGGGTTAGGTGAAAATAATATTTTAATATTATTTTGGGCTCGGTTTTATACTCTAAATAATATGTCGAGTTGTTTTCAAAATTAATTAATTTGGGATTAATCACGTTTTAAGATTAAACCACTTTTAACCATGGATTTACCTCCCTTGTAGATATTCCATTTCATTAGGGGTAAACTAGACTTTTAAGCCTCAAAATATACCACATGTCAAATAAAATACCCATATTTCTACTATTCATCTTCCCCTTCAAAACTCACCAACGGGAAACCAAGGCTCAACACCCAAATCACTGTTCCATCCTATTTCTCACTCATTTCGGCCCCAAATCGAAAGGTAAGGACATTTTTGACTTCCCCTCATCTTTCCCTCTTTAAAAGTACCATTTATTTTCATTTTCATGGAATATTTGGAAATGGAGTTTTGTAAGAATTTGATTAAAAATGGTGCCTTTGTGTAGCTAAACCTAATATTATGATTTATTATGGTTAGTTATGGAATGTAGGAGCCAAATGATGCTACATATGTAAATTTCAAATGATTTTAATCAATTTTCGGATTTGGGTCTCCAAGGGGTTTTTGGAGGGTTTTAAGGTGGGTTTGGGGGCTGTTAAAGGTTGGAATTTGGGGGCTGTGGGTAGTATGATATATGAGGATCATTTTGGGTGAAATTGATGCTTGTTTGGGTGCTTGAAATGAGAGTTTTCAGTGGGTCAAGTGGGCTGCTCGAAAATCCTGTTTTTGGTCTTGTTTTGAGTGTTGAATGCTTGGTAATGATAATCCGGGTTAGTTTCGATGACAAGATTTTGATTGTGGATGTTTTGTTTGTGTTTGGGATTGATTAGAATCAAGTTTGGGCATCGGTGAAGCATCGGGAGTGAATCCGGGGAATTGAAGACAATTGCTTGCTTAGTCTTGAGCTCGGGAGCTTAGGTGAGTGGTTAATTGTTTTACTTGGCTTTAAAATGGTTGGTTCGAGTAGATGGACTAGGTTGGGCTTGGTAGACCCACCTAGAGTTAGGATTAGGGTGGTAACCTAATCCTAAACTTGATCTAGAGCCTTTGGATGAACTTGAATGCATGAATGTATATGCCTCGTATGTGTTGTGATATGAATGCTTATGTATATTGTATTATACATGTGAGATGAGGCATGATTTGTATTGCTTAAAGCATGCATGGTGTTGGTTCATGATTGTGTTCATGGTGAGTACGTGCTAAGCACGGAAATGATTGAAATGAGTATTGTGGAATGAGTAAAATATTGGCACTAGTATACTTAAATACAAATGATCGATCATTAGGATGTTAGTGTGTACACATGAGTCAAAAGTCGCGCGTGGCCTTGGTGGCGTTGAGTCACCAAGGAGGAGTACGGGTACGCCCGGAAATTGTATTAAATATAGTCGGTGATGAGTGGAATCCCATCGACGGGGCGTGAGGATGAGTGGAATCCCCTCCGCGAGACCGGTGATGAGTGTAATCCCACCGTTAGGTAATGGTTGTGTTGTTGGATGTGAGTTCCAACGGTTATCCGCGTATTTGAGTCATATCTAGGTGCCAATGTTGATTGATATGTGTATCAATGTGTTGAGATATATGAGCTGCTTGGATGTTTAAATGTGATTACATGTATGGTAGTGTTGAGCTCATGATTATGGCATATATGTGATATATTGCTCATGCATCTATATCTTGTGGACTCTTGGTAAATGTGAATTGTCTTGGCTAGATCGTGCTCGGACCCTGCAATGTTGAGGTTTGTTTTTAGAGCTTACCCTCACTAAGCATCATTGCTTACGCTCTCCTTGTTCAACATTGCAGATCCTTAGTTCGTGGGTTGCTCGGGCAAGTGGAGGGCCTCCAAGTGTGGTTTTGGACTTGAGTTCATCAAGTATGGTTTTAATGCTAAGACATGTAATAGTTTAAGCAATGGGATGTGTAAGGTTTTGTTGTTTGTTGTTGGTTGCTAGGAGCATGTTTAGACTCCATGTTATGTCGCTTTTGTGTGGCTTGTGATGCCATGTCTAAGTTGTAATCCATGCCTAATTGCTTGCTTTGAATGTTAGCCTATGCCTTAAGAGTTTTTACATGTGTTTGAATGTTGTTTGAATGAATGCTTATTGTGGATGGTTGCCCTAGTATTAGACATGTCTAAATATTGTTGAAGCATGCTAGTATGGTTGTTATACCTTAAATTGTCTTGTCTTGAAGTTGCTTGGTGTTTTGGAGGTGTTTTGGGGCATCCTTGTGCCTCAAAACAACCCAGAAAAGTCTGCGAACAAGGGGTGTTTCGGAACGAGTCCCCCTGTTCCGGAACGGCCCCTGTGTATATGGCTTGCCGTTTCGAAACGGATGAGGGGCGTTTCGGAACATTTTAGCTACTGGAATTTTGAGATTTTGCCGAGATGAAGCCGTTCCGAAACGGGCCTTTGAAGTTCCGAAACGGTCAAATCTCGTTGACCACGAGATATTGACCGTCAAGGTCGTTCCGATACGGGTCTCCCCTATTTTGGAACGGTCACCTTATGGTTGACCCTGGCCTGTTGACTTAGTCAAGGCGTTTCGGAACACCCTTTAGGCGTTTCGAAACGGCCTGCTGCAGAATGTTAAAATGAGCTAATTAAACGTTGGGTTGGTCGATGTTTGATGTTATGATTGTATCTTCCGCTGCTGTGCCACACTTAGGTCTTAATTAAGCATGTAGTCAAGATAAAATAAAAAGAAATTTTCTGGGTCGTTAACCGAGGGGAAGCCTTAACGGGTTTCGCTTCGGTTTTTCCCGTGTGGCCCACTCGGACCGGTCATTCGGCCAGACCGGGACGAGGGGGTTACAAACTTCCTAGAGTCGGTTTCGGGCACCTCTAGGGCTATTGAGTCTATTTTGCTAAACTTCTTTCCTAGAGCCAGTGTAAGGCACCTCTAGGGGCTATTCAAGTGCTAAGCTTCTTATTCTAGTTAGCTAATAGAGTTCTAGGCAGTATAACAGTCACAAATGGTGTTTTAAGTTTCAGAACTATAGAAAGACTCTAAACTGCTCCTAAGACTATCCTAAAGGCGCTGCCACGACAGAGCTGTCACGGCAGGTAAGTTCAGTTCAAAGACTTAAGCCAAAATTTTTAAAATTTTTTGCATAAAATAAATGCGACACAATTAAAACTAAATGCAATATTATATTAATAATTAGGAGGACTGCCTACCCCCAAACTCAAGGGTTGCATTGTCCTCAATGCATGACACAAGACATAAAAATGAAAAACAGAAAATAAAAAATGACAGACAAGTGAAACATCACAAAAAGATAATATATACAGCAGGCGACAGAGAAAAGGAAAAAGAAAACTTAAGTTGTGCGGCTGTCGTCGCTGCTGCTGGAGCTTTAGATGAGGAGCTGTCGGCGGGCAGTCTCCTTGAACTTTGTCGGAGGAGCTGTGGGTGCTGCCCTGAGAGTATGAGTGCTGCCACGGCAGGGGTGGAGGCAGAGCTTCCTCGGGTTGCTTGTATCGTCATTGCAAGGGTTTTTCCCTGTTTACCTAATAACAAAAACAAACTAAAAACTAATATCAAATTTCTAATTCCTAAACCAATAAAGATAAAATAAAAATAAAATAAGTTAAATTAGGAGTGCCTTGAGGGGCATCTCCTAAAGTAACTACTCTCTGTTCTATTGATGCTTGAGGGGTCGTTTCCGGTACTTCTTGAAGTCCATTCGTACCCTCCATCTGGTGATTATTCTCATGATGGGGGCTCCTTTCTTTCTCTTCCCTTTGTAGTCCATGAAGTCCTCCCTTCTTGGTAATGTTTCTGAGGTCATGAATATATGATTAGAAAAAATCAAATTGACATTCGGCCACAAACTTACCTTGTTTTCGTTGAATGTTGTTGTGGTTGAATGTAGCCCTTGCTGTCGTGTCTGCTGCTGCGGCAGCCATTTATTTTGACAGTCCGTTGTCAGGTTACTTTGCAGGTCAATGGGACATTGGTAAGTGCCATCACTTTCTATACCAAGTTCTGTTGACCACTCGTAGATCTCCATCAGTAGAGACTTTGATGATTCTATGTCCACCGGTGTTGGTTCCTCTAATACATGCAATGGAATTGGTGAGTTTTTAAAGAATTCAACATGTTCGTTTATTACCTGCTCATATTCCATCGGCGAGACATTGTCATTGGTTAGCTCTTTTAGGTGGTCGTGCGAGTGCCATGACATGGATGGATGTGTGCAATCTTGGTCGGGCATAACCAAGGTAGTGGGTTGAGAGTTTTCCTCGGATGTGGTTGCTGCCGTGACATTCTCTTGAATTTCACTCAGCGTTGTCTCAGTGTTGCTCCATTCCGGCTCCTCGATCATTGCCATGACAAGTTGTTGCTCAGACTCATCATATGTTGGGTATTCCTTCACATGAGCATCCTCGTCACCTTGCCTCAGGATTTCAGGTTCATCTGTGGCATGAATGAGGGCTGGTCTGCTCAAGATTTCATCCATCTTGGCGATACTTGCGTCCATAGAAGCTGACAATTCTTGAGTGAGTGCCATGAAGGCTTGCAGTGTGTCTTCTAAGGATTTTGACTGCTCTTGAGGACGATGACATTGCCAGGGCAGGTCGGGTTCTGCAGCAAAACTGTTATGGTATAAAATTTTTTGCAGGTTTTGATCATAGCATAAATTTTTTGCTGCTGCAGCATTGGTATTTGCTGTCCCTGTTGCTGTTGTGGCAGCATATCTTGTTCTTGTTGGTTCCATCGTTGGTTGTCCATATATTCACCGAAAAAATAGGGACGACTTTCGAATGCATGATTACCTTTATGGTAATTGCAAGAACTTTCCCACATCAGCTCTCGAATGGTTTTTCCTGGCATGTTGATGCTCCTTAAACCTGTATTTCACCTGAGTTTTTGTTGTTGATAAAAATAGAAAAAGAAAAAAATAAAAAATAAAAAGAAAAAGAAAAAGAAAAGAAAAGTGCAGAAGCTAGGGTAAGAGTGTGTTGCCAGTCTCCGACAACGGCGCCAAAAACTTGTTGCGTGTAAAAGAGTCTATCGCAATTGAGTGCAAGTGTACACGTCGCAAGTAATAAAGTGATACTAGAGTATCGGATATCGTCTCCACAGGGACTGGGCTAACCCTTTCCTTCGCTATCTGCACCAGGGGAAAAGAATAGATTAAGATATTGTCACGAAAATAATAAAGAATACTTGAAAATAAGATTAAAGAAATCAAGATAGAGAGAATGGGCTGGTATTGAATTGCTCAGTAGTGCAGGTATTGCTAAGTCTAGGAAATCCAGTTCTGTCGTCGTCCCCGTCGCGGCAGCACCTGTCGCGGCAGCATTCTGTTGCTTGTCGCGGCAGCGAACAATCAACTCTGTACTTCAAGTTTGGCAAGAATCCCTGTTGTGCCTTGGCCTATCCCTAGGTCCAAGTCTGTCGATGAACACGTCTTTGATGATACCTCCCGGCGTGAATCGAAGGATGAACACCGATGTTGTTGAATTCTTCTTTAGCCACTTAACCTCGTCCTATCCCTAGGTCCGAGATAGTTCAACTATAAACTAGAGAACTCGCACTTATTCTTTTGGTATACTTAACTCTCCCGATATTAAGTAAATAGATAACCTCACAATGCTCTCCCGATGCTCTTGCAAGATGTTAAAACCAGAATAAGAGAACTTGAAGTTTATTTTAGGCTTAATACAACTTTTTCCCTCTAAAGTATACCCGATTTCCCAACTTGCCCCCTAAACTTCATTTTGCCCACTTTTTCCCCTTAAACAATTCGCCGTTAACCATTTTCCCCCATTCCGTTAAAAAAAATTCGGCCAATAACATCCTGCCACGCCATCAACGGATTGACTAAGTCAATCCGTCTGGTTTTATTTAAAGGGTAAATTACATGTCATGTCTGTCAGGTTTATTTTTTTGTTCAATTTAGTCACTGAAAAGTCTATTTTACCTTAAATTGACCCCTATTTGTTTCCAATTTTTATAATTTAGTCCATTATTTGTTATTATTAATAATATTAATTTATTAAAATGTTAATATTTAATAAAAATAAATAAAAACAAATATTTTAATACTAAATTAGTAATTTTTTAGATTCGAATTCCAATTAAATTCTAATTATTAATTCTAATTTCACTATATTTGAATTATAGTTTTTGAGTAAAATTTAAATTATATTCCAATCATGTTCATATTATATTCGAATCATATTCAAATTATATTCGAATTATTAATTTGAATTTTGCTATATTCGAAATATATTTTTTGAGCAAAATTCAAATTATATTAGAATTATATTTGAACCATGTCTATATTATATTTGAATCATATTCAAATTATTTTCGAAATATAATTTGAATATAATATTGCGAATGTAATTCGATTATGATTCGAATATAATATGAACATGATTCGAATATAATTCTAATATAATTACATGTTTTTTCAACTATTATATTCGAATCATGTTTAACATGTAATTATATTCGAATCATGTTTAACATGTAATTATATTCGTATTATGTTCATATTATATTCGAATCATGTTAAAATTATTTTTGAAAAATAATTTTAACATGATTCGAATATAATATGAACATGATTCGAATATAATTCTAATATAATTACATGTTTTTTGAACTATTATATTCGAATCATGTTTAACAGGTAATTATATTCGAATCATGTTTGACAGGTAATTATATTCGAATCATGTTTAACAGGTAATTATATTCGTATCATGTTTAACAGATAATTATATTCGTATCATGTTCATATTATATTCGAATCATATTCAAATAATATTCCAAATATGATTCGAATATAATACGAGCATGATTTGAATATAATACAAACATGATACGAATATAATTACCTCTTAAACATGATTCGAATATAATTGGAATATGATTCGAATATAATAGTTGAAAAAACATGTAATTATATTAGAATTATATTCGAATCATGTTCATATTATATTCGAATCATATTCAAATTACATTCGAAATATCATATTCAAATTATATTTCAAAAATAATTTCAGTATGATTCAAATATAATATAGACATGGTTCAAATATAATTCTAATATAATTTGAATTTTGCTCAAAAAATGTATTTCGAATTTAGCAAAATTCGAATTAATAATTCGAATATAATTAGAAGATGATTCAAATATAATTTGAATATGATTCGAATATAATACGAACATGATTCGAATATAATTTGAATTTTACTCAAAAACTATAATTCAAATATAGTGAAATTAGAATTTGATTGGAATTCGAATCTAAAAAATTACTAATTTAGTATTAAATTATTTTTTTATTTATTTTTATTAAATATTAAAATTTTAATAAAATAATATTATTAATAAAAACAAATAATGGACTAAATTATAAAAATTAGAAACAAATAGGGGTCAATTTAAGGTAAAAATAGACTTTTCAATGACTAAATTGAACAAAAAAACAAACCTGACAGACTTGACATGTCATTTACCCTTTAAATAAAACCAGACGGATTGACTTAGTCAGCCCGTTGATGACATGGCAGGATGTGATTGGCCGAATTTTTTTTAACGGAAAAGGGTAATGGAATGGGGAAAAATGGGTAATGGCGAATTGTTTAAGGGGAAAAAGTGGGCAAAATGAAGTTTAGGGGGCAAGTTGGGAAATCGGGTATACTTTAAGGGGAAAAAATTGTATTAAGCCTTTATTTTATTGAACTGAAAATTCCTAAAACAAAAGCAACCCTTGCAACTACTTTACAAAACAACCCGTGGCCCTAGGGGGAATTTAGAACATGATGAGAGGATGAAAACGGCTAGGGTTTTGGGAAGAAGGCTAGAGAATAGGTTATATCCTCCCTAGGTCGAAATACATGCCCTTATATAGGCTTTGGGTCCAAGTTTTCTAATATGGAAGGAATACAACTTTAAATTAAAGTACAATTCTAATAAAGACTAAATCTTTAGAGAATCTATCTTTAAGTCGTCCTCCTTCTTGCTTGGGATTTTCTCTCCTTGAACTTTGGGCTTGGTATTTCTTCTGATCTAGGGCTTGTAAAAATATAGTGGTTTTACACGACAGACGGGCTGAATTTTCTCTATTTGTCGAGGTCCACTTTGCTTCTTCTCCACAAAACTGTTGTCGTCCTTTGCTGTCACGGCGACGACCATGGCAGCATCGTTCTCCTTAACTACTAGTTACAGCTTTTCTACATTGCTGCCCAGCGCCTGCCATGACTGCTGCCCTGGATGCTGTCACGACTACTGCCCTGGGTGCTGTCACGACTGCTGTCCTGGGTGCTGTCACGACTACTGCCCTGGGTGCTGCCACAGCAGATACCTGCAAAAGTAACCAAATTTAGCAGTATCTACGCAGTTTTATCTAAATGTGATGTTGATGCAGAACTTAACCTAAAATGCAGTTAAACATGCTTGAGTGCAGCAAAAATAAGGATAAATGATGGGTAAAATATAGAACTTTTATGCACTGATCAAGGGGATTAGCATTCAAGACTAGCTTGGAGTTCTTGTGAGTGTAGCTATCAATTGGGTTGGGACTTAGGTCCTAACCAAGCTTGATCATGATTATGCTTTATTTAGATGTTGCTATGAAAATGGACTTAAATTATATTCGGTAATTAACTAAGGGAAGAATGGTATACACTAAGCTTGATAAATGCATAATGCGTATTAGACCTTTTATGATTGCATGATGCTGTGACATGTTTGATGCCCTGAATGCCATGACATGTTTAATACCTTGAATGCCTAGATTGGCTACTTTATGAATCATGCTTAAGGAATGATATATTGTGGTAATGAACTAAGGTTCACTAGCCTAAGGGCTCCCTGATCTTGTTGAATGTCTAATGACATCTTGGATAAGCTTGAATTGTGCCTTGAACATGCCTTGATTCTTGCCTTGTTATCACTTGTATCTTGATAAATGAACACCAAAATAATTGATGCCTTGGTAGCTAGTGAGTCATAGGTAGGATAGCATGCCATAGAGTCTTGAGCTCATTTGTGTGTTGGGTGGTCTACGGACCGGGCTAAGGCCCTTAACTGGCGACAGTAGGAGGGATGTGTGTTATGGTCTTCGGCGACAGTAGGAGGGATATGACCACACTACGGTGCATCTTGATTTGGTGACAGTTTGGTTGGTGACTAGATTACCTAGACTTGACTACATACCAAGGCCCAAACTTGAATTGATTACCTAATATTGCTACAGCAAAGCTTGGATATCCTATGAATTTGAAATGAAACTTGACTTGAGCTTATACTTGAATTGCATGGTATAATCTTGATAATACAAAGCTGCTATCACATGTACATGAAATGAATATTGATTCCATTGATTTTAACTTGTGATATGCCATGACATTTGAGATGTTGCTATGAGTCCATGATCTTGATGATAATATGTAATGTTGGCTTGGAATTGACTAGTGATATGTATGCACATGAATATGAAAAACCATGGCTATGGATTGAGTAAATGTATGAAATGATATAATGCACTACATGATCTAGACTATTCGAATGTCTTGCATTCTTGTATAGGTTTGATCTTCATGTACCTAGCTAGGTCTCCTTTGGATAAGATACACTTGAAAACTTGAATAAACTCGCCTAGCTTAGGTTGCTACCTCACTAAGTACTTAACCGTACTTATCACTCTCGTTTTCATTCTTCCCAAAATATAGGTTAATAGATTGCAAGCTACGTGAGTTGGAGGCAAGGCAAGACAAGCTAAAGCACAAGTATGGTTATGACTTTTCGTATACTCCTAGTTGGTGGCCATAGTCTTGTATCTAGATTTCATATTCATGCATTTTGAGCCTGTGAAAGGCTATATATTTATATTGGCTATGATATGGCATGAATAACTTGCTAATGTGAGTTGTTTGGTAGCCTAGTTAATCTAGGTTTTATGCTATGGTATATGAGTATGAATGGCTTTATGCTGCGATATATGATGTCTTGGAAGCTTTGATGATTGATAGATGTATTGATTTGTGCTTTGATTGTTTATCATGATTTAAGAATGATGAATGCTCATTTGCTACAACATAGTATTGTTATGCTCTGATGATATTGTAAATGCTATAGCATGTTTTGATGATTTTGTTTAAATTGATTAGTTGAGTTAAGAATGCAAGGGTTTAATATCTGGTTTGCTTGGCATTTAAAATGGTTAGTTTAGTCATGTACGTGTTGTTCAAGTGTTATGGTTTGATTGTAATATGATTCATGATGATTGTTTGATTAGAAGTCTAACTTACCTATTAGAGGAAAGTTAGGCAAAAGTTTTTGTTGGTTCGTGTTTTTCCTTGCGTGAGTAACGCTCCTTGTCCGATTTACGACTAAACTGAGTGAGGGGTGTTACATTTGTTGGTATCAGAGCTTCGGTTTAGTCGATCCTCGGACTAAACTGGGTCTATTGCATCATATAGGAATTAATGTGCCACCTAGGAGTTGTATATGTTCGATTAAGCTTGTCACTTGCCTAACCAACTCTTCCTTAATTATCAATATAGAATCATGTCTGAAACAAGATTAGCAAGGGACGATGAAAGTTCCGTAGAGTCCTCCAACAAGGGCGAGAGTGTTCGGATGGCTCAAGGACCATCGAACGCTCGTAAGGGTAAAGAACGGGAGCAAGAGGCTGCAAGGAATAACGAACCGGAAACGGTAGCCCCTGCTATCAATCCGGTGCAACAAGTATATCTTGAAAGCATTAAAGAAGTGTTTGATCAGCTTGTTATGTCCTTAAAACGAGACTCCCCTGCTCCAACACCTGCTCATGTACCATCTAGGGCTCCTATTGACAATCTCGCTCAACACCGGGCCTACACTTTCACCGGTACTGACGAGACGAATCCCGAAGTTTCTGAATATTGGCTAGATATCACTACTCGGATCCTCACTAAACAACTCTCTTGTTCAGATGAACACAAACTCGAATGTGCCATCACGCAACTTGCGGACGAAGCCCTAAGTTGGTGGGAAACCACTACTCTAACTGTACCTCCAGAAAAAGTCACTTGGAAATTCTTTCTCGATGATTTCAAAAAGAAATACATTAGTGATCAATATCTTGCTGAACGTCGGAAGAGGTTCTTACATTTGAAACAAGCTGGGAGACCTATCGAACAATACGCGAGTGACTTTTGCAAGTACTGCAAGTACGGGTCTGAGTATATCAAAACCGAGGCGGATAAGTGCAAGATGTTTATCGACGGCCTTAACGATGAACTCAGCCCTATTTTCACAGCCCTTGAGATATTGGAATTTCAAAGTCTTGTCAACCGAGCTACTGCCACTGAAGCAAAGATGAGAGCTTCAGAAAAATACAAGCACAATAAATCCCAGAAAGACAAGAGGTCGAGGCAAGATGATCGACCACAATGGCAGTCCAAAAAGCCTAAGTACTCGGGTGGAAACACTTCGAGTCATACTCACTTCCAAAAGAGTAATTATATACCAAAACCCTAGTCGGTAATCTAGTTTTCAGCACCAACAATGTTTGTTGATAGTATGGGTAATACGGGCAAAGCTTCACAAGTTCCTACTTGCAAATTCTGTCAAAAACATCACTCGGGTCAATGTAGGACCAAATCCAATATGTGTTATCTTTGCGAAGGATCTAATCACTACATCAAGGAGTGTCCGCATAATCCGAACAAGCTTCCTACTCGATCTCCAGTGGTTGTTAGTTCAGCACCAAATGTTCGAAATAAAGCACCCCAACCTGTTCACTCAGGAAATCAGGGTAAAGGTAGAAGGCCATCCTCGGCCACCACACATCAGGAATCACGAGCTCCTTCTCGTATTTACCACATCCGAGGAAGAGAGGAGGAAGAAGCTCCTGATGTAATCGCAGGTACAATAGAGTTAAACTCAATTCCTGCTTATGCTTTGATTGATTCGGGATCTACTCACTCTTTCGTATGCTCTGCCATGTTGTTAAAAGAAAACTTGAAACCTGAAACTTTAGATTCTAGCTTGATAGTATCGAACCCAATAGGAGGCCTAATGAATGTAAACTTTGTTTGTAAAGACACCCTTGTGACTATTCAAAATGTACCCTTTCCTATTAACCTTTATGTGCTACCAAACTGTAAGTTCGATCTAGTATTGGGACTAGATTGGTTAGGAAAACACGAAGCATGGTTAGATTGCCAAAATAAGATATTATATTTAAGGGGTTTAGGAAAAGAATCGATCCTGTTAATAGACAAGAAACCGACATCTATCTTCGCCGATATGGCTTTACAAGATGAAATTGATTTCGGCTTACCTAGTATGCCTGTTGTTTCTGAATATATCGATGTTTTTCCCGAGGAACTCTCTGGTCTTCCTCCAATTCGATAAGTGGAATTCGGAATTGAAGTTCAATCTGGAACGAATCCGGTGTCCATTACCCCTTATCGTATGGCACATGTTGAGCTAAAAGAACTCAAGAAGCAAATTCAAGAATTAGAGGACAAGGGATTCATTCGACCTAGCACATCTCCATGGGGTGCTGGTTTCCTGTTCGTGAAAAAGAAAGACGGTACGATGCGGCATTGCATTGATTATCGGCAACTGAATAAAGTGACGATAAAAAACAAGTATCCTTTGCCTAGGATCGAAGACTTGTTCGATCAGCTCAAGAATGCTGTCGTGTTCTCCAAGATCGATCTTCGATCAAGTTATTATCAAATGAGAGTTAAAGATGATGATGCGCCTAAAACATCCTTCCGAACTCGTTACGGCCATTATGAGTTTCTTGTGATGCCATTCGGGTTAACGAATGCCCCAGCTGCGTTCATGGATCTAATGAATCGAGTTTTCAAGCCTTATGTCGACAAATTTGTGGTTGTATTCATAGATGATATTCTTGTCTACTCTCGGAACATGCTGCACATCTCCGAATTGTGCTCCAAACGCTCTGAGAACGTCAATTGTTCTCCAAGTTCACTAAATGTGAAGTTTGGCTATCAGAAGTTTCATTCCTTGGACATGTTATCCCGGCCGAAGGAATCAAAGTTGACTCCAGGAAAGTTCAAACTATCCTAGACTGGAGACCTCCGAGAAATATGAGCGAGGTTCGAAGTTTCCTCGGTTTAGCTGGGTATTACCAAAGATTCGTGAAAGGGTTCTCGGTGATTGTTGCACCGTTAACCAAACTTCTTAGAAAAGATGAAGCGTTCGAGTGGTCGGAAAGGCAACAATGAAGTTTCGATCAACTCAAACAAGCCTTGACTCATGCTCCGGTTCTTATCCAACCAGAATCGGGAAAAGAATTCACCGTATTCAGTGATGCATCACACTCGGGTCTCGGGTGCGTCTTGATGCAAGAAGGCAAAGTGATCGCGTATGCATCTCGACAATTGAAACCTCACGAGCTAAACTATCCCTCTCATGATCTCGAATTAGCAGCCGTTGTGTTCGTACTAAAAATCTGGAGACACTACTTGTACGGTGAGAAGTGTAAACTATTTACCGATCACAAGAGTCTCAAATACATCCTGACTCAGAAGGATTTGAATTTGAGACAAAGAAGATGGCTTGAACTACTCAAAGATTATGATCTGATTATTAACTACCATCCGATTAAAGCAAACGTGGTTTCCGATGCCCTTAGTCGAAAATCGTACTCGGGTAACTTCTTAAAATCAAATCCTAGTGAATTTCATTTGAAATAAATCTTTCTTGTTATACGTGTAACCATTCAATTTTCCCCTAAATAGCTTTGTTCGAATTCTTGTAGCTTCCATGGCTATCAATGCACATTTTCGTTTATTCAAGAAACGAGGATTCTTGTCTGAGCTACAAGTACAATCTAGCTTAATTTCGAGAATTAAAGAATTACAGCAAATCGATCCCGATCTTCAGAAGATCATTTTAAAGCTTGATTCCGAGCCTAATCCTGATTTCTCCCTAAAGCCAAATGGACTCCTCTATTTCCGAGCTAGAGTGTGTATTCCTGATAACAATGATCTGAAATGAGAGATGCTACAAGAAGCTCACCAAAGTCCGTTCTCGATAGACCCGGGATCGGTCAAAATGTATAAAGACTTGAAATCCTTGTATTGGTGGCCAGGCATGAAGTCGGCTATCACTGAATTTGTGTCCAAGTGCCTAACGTGCCAACGAGTTAAAGCAGAGCACAAAGTCCCTACGGGATTACTTCAACCGATCGAGTTACCGCAATGGAAGTGGGATCGAATTACTATGGATTTTGTAAGTGGTCTTCCTTGCACTCCAAGGAAGAATGATGCCGTCTGGGTGATCGTTGATAGATTCACAAAATCGGCTCATTTTCTCCCTGTTCTAATGCGCCTGAGCTTGGATAATTTAGCGGAGATGTACATCCGAGAAGTGATTTGGTTACATGGTGTTCCAACCTCGATAATTTCCGATAGAGATCTTAGATTTTCATCCCGGTTTTGGAGATCTTTAGAACGAGGTCTTCGAAGCAAATTGAATATGAGCACTGCATTTCATCCACAAACTGATGGACAATCGGAATGGGTAATACAAGTACTTGAAGATATGTTACGTGCATGTGTTATCGACCTCGGTAAGAACTGTGAGAAATCCCTACCACTCGTAGAGTTTGCCTACAACAACAGTTATCAAACGTCGATCCAAATGACCCCGTATGAAGCCTTGTATGGGAGAAGATGTAGAACACCCTTGTGTTGGTCGGAATTGGGTGAAAACAAAGTCTTGGGACCTCAACTGTTACGAGAGACGAAAGAACAAGTTCGGTTAATTCATAATCGACTGAAAGAAGCCTTCGATAGACAAAAGGCATATGCTGACTTGAAAAGGAGGGACATCCAACACAATGTTGGAGATAAAGTCTTTCTCAAAGTGTCTTCTTGGAAGAAAGTCTTTAGATTCGGGAAAAAAGGAAAGCTTAGCCCTCGCTTCATCGGACCTTTCGAAGTTATTGAGTGAATAGGTCTAGTGGCTTATCGTCTAGCACTCCCTAGTGAATTAAAAAAGATTCACAATGTCTTCCATGTTTCTATGTCGCGGAAATATCGATCCTATTCAACTCACGTTCTTGAACCTGAAGAAGTTGAATTGAATCCTAATCTATCATATGAGGAAGAACCAATCCGAATTCTTGACCACGAAGTCAGAAAGCTTAGAAATAAAACTGTTTCCCTCGTGAAAGTCCTTTAGAAGAATCACAAAGTTGAAGAAGCGACGTGGGAACCAGAGACAACGATGAGGAAACAACACCCTCATCTGTTCACATCAGGTAAATTCGAGGATGAATTTATTTTTAAGGGGGGAGGAATTGTAATACCCCAAATTCTAGCCTAGTAGAATTGTTAAAAAAAGAAATGTGTCATGGTTATATGCTATGGCAAATATGTTTAAGGTTCGTATGCTATAGAAATTATTGTTCCATGATTATATGTTGTGGCAAATGTGTCTAAGGGTTGTAGGTATATATATAAGCTTATGGTTATAATAGAAAAGAAGTGTATAAACAATTTTTAAACTAGAATTAAAATGTGAGAATTAAAGCTAGGAAATTATGACTAGATATTATAAACACTAGTTACATTATATTAACCAAGTATTATAATAATTAAGTGGTAAATACTTGGTTGTAATAACAACCATGTGTCATCACCATCACCACCCAAAAGGGGATAGTGGGACACATGGCAAAACCCACAAACAAGAAACCAAATGGTGTCATCTTCTTTCCCCCTTCACACCACCGAAACCATACAAGGAAAACAAAAGAAAAATAAGAGAGAAATTAGAGAGAGAGATAACTGAAGAAAACACAAGATTGGGCTGGAAATCTATTCTAGAATTTGCATGCATGTTCGATTAAAATTAATGTAAGTGTTTATGTTATTATTGATCTTGTTCTTGAAAGCTTGTTTGTTTTGTTGAAGTATGGTTTGTTTAATACTGGAAAATTATGATTAGATGCTTGATTGTTCATATGAATTTCTGGGTTAGTGATTTTATTGAATTTAAACTGAAATTTCAAAGTAGAAACATGTTCGAACACCAAAACTGCCCATATTCGTACAAGTAGAACAACCTGTAGAAATCTGCATTTTTGAACATGTTAGAGGCAAAACTGGAAATATTTTCATAGGACAAAGTTGTAGGAAATTGAATTTTCTATGGGATAGAAGTCTTGGAAGCATGAAAATGTTCATAGGATTGCTGGAAAATGAGTTAGAAAAAAACTGGCCACGTTTAGGACTTAATTGGTGATTAGGGACTGTTTGAGATTAAAAATAAAATATCAGTTCTTAAATGAACAAAATGAAGGTTGGAAATGACACCTTAATAACAGGGGAAACAATGGTAAAAAGGGGTAAAATAAACTAGCAAGGGTCCTAGGTCGAAAAGATCACTAAAGCGGGTTAAAGCACAAGATCGACAGATTTGATCATTGAAATTTTCCTAACTTCAAAAATTAAATTGTATTGATGTAGAAATGATAGAAATATGTTCTATACATGGTTAGAAAGCTGGTTGAATAAGAGTTCTAGGGATGTAAAGAAATTGAAAATCCAATATGTGTACTGAAAGTTATGGGCAAAATACTGAAGGGTGTCCAAACTGCCCAAAACAGGGTAGTTAAGTGTATAATGTGAAAATGTTTGCTTGTATGTGATGTATAGATGAATTCTAATGATGTATTTGTGTTATTAATACATGCAATGATAGACCAAGAGATAGAAGAGGCTTGTGAGGGCATCAAGGCTGTGAAAACAAAGGAAAGAAACAAGGGGATTAGCATTCAAGACTAGCTTGGAGTCTTGTGAGTGTAGTTATCAATAAGGTTGGGACTTAGGTCCTAACCAAGCTTGATCATGATTATGCTTTATTTAGATGTTGCTTTGAAAATGGACTTAAATTATATTTGGTAATTAACTAAGGGAAGAATGATATACACTAAGCTTGATAAATGCATAATGCGTATTAGACCTTGTATGATTGCATGATGATGTGACATGTTTAATGCCCTGAATGCCATGACATGTTTAATACCTTGAATGCCTAGATTGGCTACTTTATGAATCATGCTTAAGGAATGATATATTGTGGTAATGAACTAAGGTTCACTAGTCTAAGGGCTCCCTAATCTTGTTGAATGTCTAATGAAATCTTGGATAAGCTTGAATTGTGCCTTGAACATGCCTTGATTCTTGCCTTGTTATCACATGTATCTTGATAAATGAACACCAAAATAATTGATGCCTTGGTAGCTAGTGAGTCATAGGTAGGATGGCATGCCATAGAGTCTTGAGCTCATTTGTGTGTTGGGTGGTCTATAGTACGGGCTAATGCCCTTAATTGGCGACAATAGGAGGGATGTGTATTATGGTCTTCGGCAACAGTAGGAGGGATATGACCAGCACTACGTTGCATCTTGATTTGGTGACAGTTTGGTTGGTGACTCGATTACCTAGACTTGACTACATACCAAGGCCTAAACTTGAATTGACTACCTAATATTGCTACAGCAAAGATTGGATATCATATGAATTTGAAATGAAACTTGACTTGAGCTTACACTTGAATTGCATGGTATAATCCTGATAATACAAAGCTGCTATCACATGTACATGAAATGAATATTGATTTTAACTTGTGATATGCCATGACATTTGAGATGTTGCTATGAATCCATGATCTTGATGATAATATGTAATGTTGGCTTGGAATTGACTAGTGATATGTATGCACATGAATATGAAAAGCCATGGCTATGGATTGAGTAAATGTATGAAATGATATAATGCACTACATGATCTAGACTATTCGAATGTCTTGCATTCTTGTATAGGTTTGATCTTCATGAACCTAGCTAAGTCTCCTTTGGATAAGATACACTTGAAAACTTGAATAAACACGCCTAGCTTAGGTTGCTACCTCACTAAGTACTTAACCGTACTTATCACTCTCATTTTCATTCTTCCCAAAATACATGTTAATAGATTGCAAGCTACGTGAGTTGGAGGCAAGGCAAGACAAGCTAAAGCACAAGTATGGTTATGACTTTTCGTATACTCCTAGTTGGTGGCCATAGTCTTGTATCTAGATTTCACATTCATGCATTTTGAGCCTGTGAAAGGTTATATATATATATTTGCTATGATATGGCATGAATAACTTGCTAATGTGACTTGTTTGGTAGCCTAGTTAATCTAGGTATCATGCTATGGTATATGAGTATGGATAGCTTTATGCTGCGATATATGATGTATTGGAAGCTTTGATGATTGATAGATGTATTGATTTGTGCTTTGATTGCTTATCATGATTTAAGAATGATGAATGCTCATTTGCTACAGCATAGTATTGTTATGCTCTGATGATATTGTAAATACTATAGCATGTTTTGATGATTTTGTTTAAATTGATTAGTTGAGTTAATAATGCAAGGGTTTAATATCTGGTTTGCTTGGCATTTAAAATGGTTAGTTTAGTCATGTACGTGTTGTTCAAGTGTTATGGTTTGATTGTAATATGATTCATGATGATTGTTTGATTAGAAGTCTAACTTACCTATTAGAGGAAAATTAGGAAAAAGTTTTTGTTGGTTCGTGTTTTTCCTTGCGTGAGTAACGCTCCTTATCCGATTTACGACTAAACCGGGTGAGGGGTGTTACACACATATGCCACGGGTAATATGCACCATCAATTCATACCTAGGGATACTGAAGTCCCAAGGCAAGAGGAGAAGGAGCAAGGCAAAGAGAGCTCCCTGATGTGTGGGGAACAACTAGAACCTCCAAGAAGAGAGGATACCAATGAGAAAGACTACCCAACAAATGATGAGCCTGAGCAACGAATTGCCTCGACAATGGTTGAGGAGCCTGAACAGAGCAATGCCGCAACAACACTTAGTGAGGTTGAGAAAAGTATTGAGAATGCCGCGGCAACCACTACCGAGGCGAAAACCACTGCCGAGGCGGCAACCACTGCCTCGACAAGACCTGAATCCACTGCCTCGGCAACGCCCGACAAAGATTGCTTACATCCATATTCGCCATGGCACTCGTAGGAGCAACAAGATGAAAATACTTCGCTATTGGAATATGAGCAGGTAATGGTTGAACCTTTTGAATTCTTTAAAAACTCACCTCTTTCATTGCAGGTATTCTTTGAGGAACCAACGTTGGTAGAATTAAAGCCATTAAAATCTCTATTGATGGAGATGTTCGAGGGGCCTAAAGAAAAACAGGTTTGGATCCATAAAACTTTTCAGAAAATTGGGTTTTCCCTTGACTTGCACCAAATTAGGGCAGAAGATTGCCACAACAATTGGTCGTCGAAGCAATTACCACGACAACGAAGGCTACATCCAACCATAACAAATTTCGACGAGAATGAGGTAAGTAAATGGTTGGATATTGATATAATTTTTCCTAATAATATATTCATGCTTTCAGGAACAATCACAAGGTGGAGACTATACATGGACTGCAAGGGAACACGAAAGAAAGACACCTCTGCCATGGTAACGCAAACGGGAGTAGCTGCGAGCATATTGGCCCAACGCTTTTGGGCAATATTGTTACTCGATGGAGGGTGCGGATGGACTATAAGAAGTATCGGAAACGACCCTCCTCAAGATTTCTTGGATATACAGTAACGTTAGAAGATGCCAAAAAATGCTCTTTCTAAGAATTTTTAATTTTTGAACCTTTATTTTATTGTCAGTTATTTTAGGAGATATTTTATTTGTTTTTAGTATAATTAGTTTTCAGGTTTTCATTATTTTTCCACATCAAGAATCAAAACCACCATGGCCAAGAACCTCAAAACCATGGCAAGACCAAGCTCACCCAAATGAGCAAACATCTGTCCAAAACCACTGCCAAAACGGACGAGACAGCGCATGCCTCGGCAATACCCGATGCCTCAGCAACCACTATAGCGCATGCCTCGGCAGGACCTACCACCCCGGCAATGCCTACTACTCATGCACAAGCAACAACGCATACCAACATATAGGATGCATATGTTACAAGCCAACTCCCCCAACGTACACACAACCGTCAAGAGCCACCAAAACGAGTCAAGCATGTGGCGACAAGAAGACTGATAATCCCAAGCGATGACTCATCTGAGTCTCAACCACTCTAGCTTTCTTCTCTCTCTTGCCCTTATTTTAATGCCCTTAGTTGTTGTGCTTAATTTTTTTTATTTGCATATGTTGTTAAAGCATTAAGGGTAATGCTTCTCTCGAGTTTGGGGTGTAGGTTATGCTGCCGAGAGGCATTATACTGTCGTGACATATTAATATAATTGCTAGGCAGTTATGTTTCTTACTTGTCCAAAATTTTTTCTACTGCACAATTACCTTAGCCGAATGAAGCTTATGCCTCGGCAATTCTCTTTATCAATTGACTTAGTTTAATTTAATTGAATTTTCTATCTAGGCCATAGATATCTCTCTTCTAACCATAACTTTGAACTGTTTAGAGCCTTTAATTTTAGGATGCTTAAGGAAGATAACTTAGGATCAATACTAATGTTTCCATGTATTTGATTACTTTTTCCTTGATGCTGTTATAGATTCAGAAATGCACTTCCATTCAGCGGAGTTGTTAATTGAGTGTGCTTTGCATCTAGTTGAAGATGGGGGACAAGGTATGATATGCTTTTAGGCACCTTATAACCTTTTATGGGTTCATGGGAGATTGGCGTGACAGATAACTTATAATTGTTGTCCTGGAAATGCTTGAGTGTTTTAGGATATATACCTTCTTTCATGATTTCTTGATCTAGCTTTTTCTTTAGCTAGAAGTTCTGGAACTGGGTAATGTATGTATGAATTTCTTCATCTGAAAAAGTGAACGACAAAGATGAGAGGGGCTTACGTTATCTATGTTTTTTTGCAAATTTAGAAAATGTATAAGGTACTTTGTCTTCACCTGCATATATCAGTTGTGTAGTTGATTTTCTGTTGCCTTTACACCATCTCCTAGTTCTATCTTAATCCATTTAAGTGGTTCTTGTTTGTTGCGAGACTGTGTTCATGTTAGTGGTGAATTCAGAACATTTAAGATAAATGAATATTTCTTCCATATTGATCCAAGAACAAATGAAATGATATCAAGATGTTTAGATACCTTTTATTTTATGGCAAACTACAGAAACCTTCTGATATGTTATTTTTGTATATTTTCTATATTTAATCCTGGTTGGTCAGATGTTAGATTTTACTTTGTTTAGGTAATTTTATGTTTAGAATGTTACTCGAACACGGGTTTGAGTGGAGCATGCGAGTATATGTCCAACATGGGGTATGATTAGAGTTTTCTAAGTCTTTCCATATATTTAGAGGATCCTTGGAGGTTATATCTTCACACCAATGTTTTGGACAAGAGTTCCAGAGTTACTTAGAGCAAAATGAAGAGTCAGAGAAACATGGTCGGTTGAAGTTCAACCAAGTGATGGTCTTATGAACTTCCATATCTAGATGATTGTAACTATCATCTTTGTACATCAATTAGAAACTCTTGCAGCTTTTATTTCTCATTGTGATTCTGCCTATTAGGTCAAACAAATAGTGTTAGAGCTCTTGGAAATTTTGCAAGATTTGTTGGGTCATTATGTGCGGATAAAAAGCCAGTGGCAAACATAAGATTTCCTTCTTACGACTATGTTACTATGTTTCCAGCAAGAAGTGAGCCTAATGCTTTTGATGGAGGTGGTATAACTTCATCTTGCCCCACGTCATTGAAGGATTTGCATTGGCTAGAGAGAATGGTGCAAGCATTTATTTCTTGTGTTACAATTGCAAATGTCAATGTATTATCTTACATTGTTTAGCTATGCTCTGTTTCTTATTGTGACTTCTCATTGACTAGGTTCAATGGAATGTCTGTCATGCGCTGAGCAACATGTTTTTGAATAAGACAATACAATTGCAGGATATCGATTGGTATGATGCTAATTTCTTCGAATACAACATCAATAGGTTCAATTTATACAGTTTGATGTATATTGTTGTTAACAATAATTAGAAACCAGTCGAAGGTTGGATTGATTATTGAATGAGTGATTTTCCCTCTCGTTTCTTGTGCATGTAGACACCTTTCTGGCCTCAGTCTTCATTATCTCTGGTCTAGCCGGTCTTAGTTTTATGAAACTTGCACATTCAATTTCGATAATAGGGGAAGGCACAAAATTCGTCTTTGTTTCCAGCTAATAATTTTTTGTTAGGAATGATGATTGATGCCCAAGGATAAAAACTAGCTTAGCCTAATTGAGATTAATTACTACATTTCCAATATCACATGTTTTTTCATATGAGCACCTTATTTTCCATTTAGGTAGTGATGCATAATTGAGACTAATTGTATGTGTTAATTGAGGAAGATTTGAAGGTTGGTAGAAAAAGAGCTAAGAGCTAAGAGAAAGAGAAAGAGAAAGAGAAAGAGAAAAGAGGGAGAGGGAGAGGGAGAGGGAGAGGAGAGGAGAGGAGAGTGGAGTGGAGAATGGAGAAAGAAATATGTTTATTAACTTTTCAGCTTGTCTATTATATAAGCTTGCATCTAATTTTATATTCTTGTTATATCCTTATACTATATATTCCAGAGCTCACTCCTCTGAAATAAAGGCCTTCTTACATCCTAGAATATATTCTCTTCCTCCAAGCTTTCTCGCCTCCGAGCTTTGTAACCCCCTCGTCCCGGTCTGGTCGGATGACCGGTCCGAATGGGCCACACGGGGAAAACCGAGTGAAAACCCCTAAGGATTCCCCCTCGGTTAACGACCCTAAAATTTCTTTTTACTTTAATCTTGTCTAGATGCACATTTAATTCCTAAGTGGAGCATAACAGGGGAAGATACAATCAACGGAACATTCACCGACCAAACTAAGCATAAACAGTCCATTTTACTTCATTACAGCAGGCCATTTCGAAAAGCCCCTAGGGTGTTCCGAAACGCCTTGACTTGGTCAACGGCCCTGGGTCAACCATAAGGTGACCGTTCCGAAACAGGGGTGACCCGTATCAGAACGACCTTGACGGTCAATATCTCGTGGTCAACGAGATTTGACCGTTTCGAAACACCAAAGGCCCGTTTCGGAAGGGCTACATCTCGCCAATATCTCAAAATTTCAGTAGCAAAAACGTTCTGAAACGCCCTCATCCGTTTCGAAACGGCAGGCCATTTACAAGGGACTGTTCCGGAACAGGGGGGACCCGTTCCGAAACGCCCCCTGTCTGCAGACTCGTCTGGCCTGTTTTGAGGCACAAGGGTGCCCAAAACACCACCAAGACACCATACAATAGCTAAACAAAGCAACTCAGGGGATAACAACTATACTAGCATGCTTCAACATGATTTAGACATGTCCAACACTAAAGCAACAATCCACAACATGCATTCATTCAACAACATTCAAACATATGTAATAACTCTTAAGGCATAGGCTAATATCCAAAGTAAGCAATTAGGCATGACTTACAATCCATCATGGCAACACAAACCAAGCAAAAGAAAGGTATAAGGGAGTCCATACATGCTCTCAAACAACCAACAACTACTCATCAAAGCCATACATGTCTCATTGCTCAAACTATTACATGTCTAACATTTAAAAACCATACTTGATGAACTCAAGCCAAAAACCACACTTGGAGCCTTCCACTTGCGCGAGCAACCCACGAGCTAAGGATCTGCAATGTTGAACAAAGAGAGCGTAAGCAATGATGCTTAGTGAGGGTAGCTCTAAAAACAAACCTCAACATTGCAGGGTCCGAGCACGATCTAGCCAAGGTAACCACAATCATACCAAGGGTCCACAAGATAAATTGCATGAACAACATATCACATATATGCCATAACCATGAGCTCAACACTACCATACATGTAATCACATTTAAACATCCAATCAGCTCATATATCTCAACACATTGATACACATATCAATCAACATTGGCACCTAGTTAAGACTCAAATACACGGATAACCGTTGGACTCACATCCAACAACACAACCATTACCTGACGGTGGGATTTCACTCATCACCGGTCTCGCGGAGGGGATTCCACTCATCCTCACGCCCCGTCGATGGGATTCCACTCATCACCGACAATATTTAAATACCATTTCCGGGCGTACCCGTACTCCTCCTTGGTGACTTAACGCCACCAAGGCCACGCGCGACTTTTGACTCATGTGTACACACTAACATCCTAATGATCGATCATTTGTATTTAAGTTTACTAGTGCCAATATTTTACTCGTTCCACATTACTCATTTCAATCATTTCCGTGCTTAGCACGTACTCACCATGAATACAATCATGAACCAACACCATGCATGCATTAAGCAATACAAATCATGCCTCATCTCACATGCATAATACAATGTATATAAGCATTCATATCACAACACATACGAGGCACATACATTCATACATTTAAGTTCATCCAAGGGCTCTAGATCAAGCTTAGGATTAGGCTACCACCCTAATCCTAACTCTAGGTGGGTCTACCAAGCCCAACCTAGTCCATATACTCGAACCAACCAATTTAAAACCATTTAAGACAATTAACCACTCACCTAAACTTCCAAGCACAAGACCAAGCAAGCGACCGTTCTTCAAATTCCCGGATTCTCTTTCAAAGCTTCACCGACGCCCAAACTCGGTTCTAATCAACCTCAAGCACAAACAAAACATTCATAATCAATATCTCATCAACGGAAACAACCCGGATCAACACTTCAAGCACTCAATACCCAAAACAAGTCCCAAAAACAGAATTTCCGAGCTGCCCTTAAAGCTCACCAATACCTTCCAATTCAAGCATCCAAATAACCATCAAACACACCCAAAACAGCCCTCATATATAACACTAACATCAGCCCTCTAAAACCAACATTGAAACACCCGAGAAACCATTTTAAAACCCTCCCAAAACCCCCTTGGTACCCAACTCCGAAAATTGATTAAAATTACTTGGAATTCACGTATATCATACCATTTGACCTCTACATAACTTATCTAAACATATTAAATCAACACATTTACTTTAACAACATAAAGCTTTCATTTTTAATCCCAACTCCCAAAAATTCCATTTTCTAAAACTCCCACGAAAATGAAAATAGAGAGTACTTTTAAAGAGGGGAGGATGAGGGGAAGTCAAAAACATTCTTACCTTTCGATTTGGAGCTGAAATGAAGAAGAGAGGTGATGGAATAGTAGATTGGGGAGGGGGAGCTTTACTCACGTTGGGAAGTCTGGAAGAGGAAGACAATGAATAGCAAATGGGTTGGGGTTTTTGTTTTGTTTTAAATTTAAAAGTCCAATGACCCATTTGCCCTTAATGAAATGGAGCATTTACAAGGGAGGTAAATTCATGGTTGAATGTGGTTTAAATCTTAAAACGTGTTTAACCCGAATTGATTAATTTTGAAAACAACTCGAAATATTATTTAGAGTATAAAACCGAGCCCAAAACAATATTAAAATATTATTTTCACCTAACCCCTAAACCCGGGTGTTACAAGCTTTCCAAAGTTAAGGTCTTCCGTGACCTTCCTCAAGAAGCCACAAAAATCAACCATAGCCTACCTATTCACACCCTTCGAATGGCTCTTACCCTGATAGGATCAAGGTCAAATGTGCTTGCCTTACCAATCAAGTCCATGGCCTAACATATAAATTTGCTCGTCGGGCTAACCAGTCAATAGATGTCAGTCTGTCAAGCTAACCAGTAGTCAATAGGTTTCGGTCTGTTAGGCTAACCAATCAATAGGTGTCAGTCAGTTAGGCTAACCAGTCAATATGTGGTAGTTTGTCATGCTAACCGGTCAATACGAGTCAATCTGTCTAGCTAA
Source organism: Hibiscus trionum (assembly GCA_030270665.1). Lineage (NCBI taxonomy): Eukaryota > Viridiplantae > Streptophyta > Magnoliopsida > Malvales > Malvaceae > Hibiscus > Hibiscus trionum. Next base: position 28,631,698 of record BSYR01000020.1, on the reverse strand, counting down.
CCGATCAATAGGAGTCAATCTGTCTAGCTAACCGATCAATAAGAGTCAGTCTGTCAAGCTTATCGGTCAATAGGAGTCAGTTCGTCACGCCTAAACTTGACACTTGCATTTTAAGGCTCTCAGCCTCCCTCACATACCCCAAGAAGGGACCGACATGGGAGATACAACAAGAACTCTCCCAAAATACTTCACTACCAAGGCCATATATCTTCAACCTTTGCACAACTCATTTCCCCCACACTGACCACCGTCTATAACGGCTCTCCGCCCACATTAGAGAGGTGAACCACCAGAAAACGTCACAACAACATCCATTCTCATTCTTGTTTGGCGTCAACCAAATTTTGACATCAAGAATTAGTATGGACAAACTTCTAGCCAAAACAATCAGTCAAGATGGGTCCTCTTCACGGTGATCAACTGCCCCATGGACAGACGAACAGGCGGACGAACCTAAACCTTAACCACAAACTTTAAACCCTAAAAAGTAAACCATAACCCTAAACCTGACAAACTGATGGATTGCCCAGACGAACCAGATCGAACAGACAGACATACGGACGGACTAATAGACATGCTAGACAGATTGACTAACAGACAGACGAAGAAGATGAACGGATGAATGGACTAGATGGATGAACTGACCGGACGGGCAGACTGACAGATCGGACCAGATAAATGGACGGACGGTCAGACCAGATGGACGGAAGGACAGTCGGACGCCAAACGAACCGCACAGATCAGACAGACAGACGAACTAGACGGAAAGACGTATGTACAAATGAACCCTAAACCATAAAAAGTAAACAATAACCTTAAACCCTAAGTCTTTAAACCTAATGGACCAAGGGACGGACTGACTGAACATATCGAACGAACGAATCAGATAGACCATGCAGACGGGCCGGACAGACATACGGACGGACCTGACGAATGTACGGGCGGATTGGTCCGACGGATGGATAGACGAATGTACAAACCTTAAATCCTAAAAAGTAATTTATGAATCATAAAATCTAAACCCTAACCCCTAAAAAGTAAAGCATAGATCAAATATTCCCTCTAATATAGATCTAGAAAAGAAAGCAAGAGTTAATTTATTTTTTCCAACGACTCAATAAAAAAGGCAAGGAATTAAAGAAAGGCTTAAATAAAAATAAATAAATAAACAATGAAAATAAATAGGATATCACAACACCCCTTCTAAGATCCTGTCTTAGACAAACATGCATCTGAGTTTGGTAACGCCTAACCCTCTAAGGATCTTGCTCTTAGCAAAATAGACGATGGAGAAGAACACCAAATACTCGCTGCCGCGCAATTAGACACCCGCACTCCGAAGCAAGAACAAGATAAAAATCTTGAACAAAAAAAGCAACTCAGAAAAGAACTTTGAAAAAAATAATTGAATTGATCTCTGAATGAAGTAATGAGCCTATTTATAGGCTACTAAAACCCTAATTACAAAGGAAAATGAGTTTAACCTAAGAGACTGACTAGATCATAATAATAATAATAATAATAATAATAATAATAATAATAATAATAATAATAATAATATCTCAGTTAAAAGAGATAAGACTATTATCTCAATTAAAATAGATAATAATATTATCCTAATTAAAAGATAAAATAAAATTTAAATAATTGTAAAAATTATCTTAATTAAAAATGCTTGGATCCCATATGAAAAGTCGTCGCAAGCTAATTGATGTTCTAGCCTTCAAAAATAACTTTAATTTCTTGTCAATAATGATTATTTTTACCCCTCCTATTATTGTATCAAAACTATAAAAAAACACAAACCCTAAATCATACACCCAAAATAAACGGTCGGGCGGACTGGATGGATGTACGAATGGACTAAACAAATGGAAGAACAGACGAACCCTAAACCATAAAACCTAAACAAACAGACCAAAGGGTAGGACAAACCAGACAAACAAACTGATCGTATGGACGGACTAGACAGATGTAGGGACGGTTTGAACCGATGAATAAACCTCAAACCCTAAGAGGTAAACCATAAATCCTAAAAAGTAAACCATAAACCCTTAACACTAATGGAAAAAGGGACAGACGAACAGACAAACAAACCTTAAACCTTAAAAGGTAAATTGTAAACCTTAAACCCTAAAAGTAAACCATAAAATCTAAACCCTAAACTCTAAACACTAACCAAACAAACAAACCAAATGGATGGATTAACAAACAGACCGGATAGACTGGTGGACGGACAGATGGAGCAGACGGACTGGACCAGATGTACGAACGAAAGGACAAACAAACAGATCAGGCAAACGGACAGACCGACTAGACAAACGGACAGGGGACCAACAGAATCACGGGGGAACCACTAGAATGACAGATGGACTAATGGACGGACGAACGGAGCAGACAGACAGACCAAACTAATGGACCGGATTGGTTGAATGGACTGGACAGACCAAACGAACGGATGGACAAACAGACAAACGGAAGGACGAGTCCTAAACCTTAAACCCTAAACTATAAAAAGTAAACAACAACCTTAAACCCTAAACTATAAACCCTAAAACCTAATGGACAAATAGACAAACTGGACGAACGGACTAGACGGAAAAACAGACGGACAAACGGTTGGACGAACCAAACGGATGAACAGACAAACTCACGGATGAACTAGATTGGCAGACAGGACAAGACAGACTGGCCAGATGGATTTACGGACATGATCAGACAGATGAATGTACCATAAACTTTAAACTATAAAAGTAAATTATAACCTTAAACTATAAATCCTAAAACCTAATGGACAGAGGGACAGATTGATTGACGAATCGGACGGACGAACTAGAAGAACTAACAGATAAATAGATGGAGAAGACGGATGGACGAATGAATTGGACGAACTAACAGACAAATTTATGTTCGTTTAATTTTATTCACATATATCTAGGGGTGAGCATTAGATCGAGTCGAGTAAAAAATTTGAGTTACTCGAGTTGACAAATCCTATTTTATGACTCATCAAAACTTCCTTCTTATCGGCTAGGAGTGTTCATTGTTCGGTTAAACCGAACTAACAGACCAAACCAAAACAAAATTGGTTAATCTTTTAGATAATTTTAAGTTTTGACTAATGATTAAGAGTTTTTTCAAATTTCAATTATCGATTAATTCGGTTTAAAATTGGTTAATTAACTGAATTAATCAAACTAACCCAAAATATTAAATATTTAACATATTATATATGTTCGTTTATATTCGTTTGTGTTCATTTATATTCGTTTATGTTCATTTGTGTTCGTTTATCATTTTAACGAACGAACATGAACGAACACAAACAAGCTACATTCTTTAACGAATGAACATGAACAAGAACAAGAAATTTTGTGTTCGTTCATTTGTTCGGTTAAAGTTAAATGAACGAACCATGACACACCCCCGTTCATGTTAATTTGGTTCGTTTATAGGCCTATGAAAATTCCTCCAAGAATGAAACAAGAAACGGATGGGAAAACTATTTGCAAGCTGGAAAAGTCATTATACGGACTAAAGAAATCCCCTAGAGCTTGGTTCAAAAGGTTTACTAAAGTCATTGTAAAAAATGGCTATAAACAATGTCGTGCAGATCACACATTGTTTGTAAAAATGACATTGGGTAAAAAAATCAATTTTGATTGTATATGTTGACAATATCATTATTACAGATGATGATATTTGTGAGATTAATAGCTTGAAAAAGCTACTTTCAATTTAGTTCGAAACAAAGGAGCTATGCAGCCTTAGGTACTTCTTAGGGATGGAAGTAGAAAGGTCTAAAGCTGGTATTGTTATAAAAAAAAAGAAAATATGTTCTTGATTTACTTTCAGAAATAGGAATGCTAGGGTTCAAACCAGCTGAAACACCAATGGAGGCTAATCTAAAACTACGAAGAGAAGAAATGGGCAATCCTGTCAACAAAGAGCAGTATCAAAGACTTGTGGGAAAGCTGATTTATTTGTCACTCACTCGACCAGACATAGCTTTCTTTGTAAGTATTGTTAGTTAACACATGAGTGATCCAAGGGAGAAGAACCTCGAAGATGTGTATAAAATCTTAAGGTATTTGAAGATGACCCCATGCCACAGTTTAATCTTCAAGAAGAATGAAGACAAAGTAGTAAAAATATTTACAGATTCAAGTTGGGCAGGTGAGCTAACCGACATGAAATCTACTAGTGGTTATTGTTCTTTTGTATGGGGAAACTTAGTCACATGGCTCCGCGACTACGAAGCAACTACCTCACATTCCAATGGCGCTCCTCCGGCCTTTGCCCCCGCCTTCTTCGATCCTCGTTGGCGCCCCCTCCCCCAGCATGCACGATCAAGATCAACGTGGATGGTGCTTTCCAATCGTCAATTGGAGGTGTTGTCGTTGGTGTCACTACCTGCGACGATAGGGGTAATGTCCTTGGTGGTATGGCTCTTCACTCGGTCGATTGCTAGAATGTTGCCCTGGCCGAACTCCATGCGATCATTGCTGGTGCTCAGCTTGGACATGATCGAGGTTGGACTGCCATTATCTTAGAATCGAACTCTATTGTGGCGGTTAACAAGCTCCACCGCCAGACTCCAAACGTTTTGATGTTGGGTCCTCACATTGAGTAGACGCGTTCTTTTCTTGCATCTTTGCCTAATTTATAGCTTAGGTTTGTACCTAGGTTAACAAATTCGACTGCTCATAAACTGGCCACTTGGGCTCTGCTTCTTGGTTCTGATGTTTTCTTTGATTCAGGGATACCCAACTTTATTTCCTCAACTAAAATGGATGATCTTCATCCACCATTATTTATTTAATGCCATCTAGGGTACTCTTTTCTCCTTAGGTGGTCATCACCAGCTCCGACTGTTGCTGACTTTAGAGAGGTTTTTAATGAGGCCCACATTTTCTTCAAAAAAATTAGTCATATGGAGGAGCAAGAAGCAACCACTGGTGGCTACGAGCAGTGTCGAAGCTGAGTATATGGTTATGGCTTTGGGAATCTATGAAGGAATGTGGCTACAAAGATTGTTGGCAGAATTAGGATTCAAGCACTTTGAAGAGTTCGAATTGCAAAGTGATAGCCAATTAGCTATCAGCATTGCCAAAAATCTGGTTCATCATGATAGAACTAAACATGTTGAAATTGATCAACATTTTATTGCTAAAAAGGTCAATGGAGGAACAATTAAACTACACTTTATTCCTACAAAGAACCATGCAGGTAATTTCTTACCAAAGCACTACCAATAGACATGTTTGATAAGTTTACATCCAAGCTGGGACTTAACAATGTATACTCCCCAGCTTGAGGGGGAGTGTAAATTGGTGAAGATTGCTTAAAATTAGGGAATTATATTCCGAAATATCTAGCTGCTAATATTTAAGAATTATTTCCCTAATCTTTTCGTTAATATTAGTTGTACTTACGAACTAGATTTATTTTGTAATTATTATTTTCCTAGTTTAGAATTTTTCTATAAACTATAAATAGGTTCAACCTTTATCAATAAAAGATGTAGAAAAATAGAGAAGTGAACTTACCTATATACACCAAATACCCATTATCTACACCGCCCGTATGGTAAACTTGCTAAGTCAGCAACATAGACAAATGATCCGCGGTGTTACCCTTTGAAAATATCAATATTCGCCTAAGAAATTCAAAACCAAGAGTATCAATCCTCAACTAATATCATCAAATAGAAAATCAAGGGGAAAAAGTAGGGCAAGTGCTATTAACAAGGAAACAAACAAGGTACCATTTATAACCGCAAATGACAAACACTTTTGAATAATGCTTCTTAGTGTTTAACCTAGAGAAGTTATCAATCTTCCAAGTCACGACTCATAAAAAAATCTAACCCAAAGTCCATTTTATTGGCTCTCTGCTCAATTTCAAGTACGGTTGCAACATCCTGACCTGTAAGCCTTTCTTCTTAAAGATGTGCTACTTCATCGAAAGCATGATCAACCTGTTCAACGACTAAATTTGTGAGATCGCTGCCACTTAGTCACTACAACCACGTAAAGATGCAAAGGGATACACATACCAACTTTCAGGAGATTTCTGGACCCCAAGAAAAGTTTATACTCATATCTCCACGAACATCACCAATTCTAAAAGGTTTATTGTCTCCAAGGAACACAAAAACACGTGTAGAGTAGATCTGGTACTTGAAGAGAGATTATAAAACATAAGTCAAACAATAATTAAACAGATAAATGAAAATTTTAGGAGAAATGCATACCTGATCATACTTGAAACGAAGAACCTGCAATATTTTTGTTTCAATAAGTTTGCTCATGAAACCAGCACGTTATATGCATTGCACACGATTGTTCGAAACACAGGAAAAAACTAATATGTTTCAGATAAATGGATTCTAAGATGCATTGTGCTCATCTTAGGAGCATATCCTAAGTAATGATTGGTACATATGATTACTGCCTAATAAGTTTTTAAATGAGCAAGCACGATAAAAATTACTATTTGTTTATTTCCAATTAAATCGACATGAATAGAAATTATAAAAATATCATATATGATGGTATTATGTGATACAATAAGTAGTCATTAATCGGATTTTAGTATTTTATACAATAAAAAGTGAAACATAACACTAACTATTGTGGGTTAATTAAGACCAAAGTTTATATACACCATAAGAGCTATAACAATGGCCTAGACAGTAGGCAACCTTATATAGATGGTTAAAACTGGAAACATAAATAATGAACCATGGTAAAAAGCAAAAGAGAAACACACGAGCACACTAATTGAAACCAAGTTATAGTTGCATATTTTACTCATCATCTGTGATTATAAACATATTCCAAAAATGAAGGAACATCTGGATATCAATATTGATCAATACTTTCAACATGGAGAGACTTTTGAAAGAAAATTATGTTGCCATCCTCAAGTTGCCGCGAAAATGATTAGATGAATAAAACACTTTAAAATAACCAAAACAAATAACAAATCCAAATTGAAATTCAATGTATACATGGCTAGTTCGAAATATGATTTTCTTTCACATGGTTCACACATAACATTGGGCTCAAACATAATTTCCTGGAAATTAAGGCAGAACCGAAGTATTATGCCTCATAAAATGTCAAAAGTCGAGCAAAAGGTTAGGACAAGTTAATCGGATGGAAAATAATGGTTCAAGGGTAAACAATTTAGAAAAAAACTCAATTATTTCTAGCTAAATCCAATAAAGGGAAAAATATCACATCTATACCTATATATTAGCTTCAACAATCAAAATAACTAGTAAAAATGTCAAAAAGAGCAAAAATGGAAAGAGAGTTAAATCCTCTGAGTAGAAGACCCTCCTCGTCAAATGCAATCATAAGACAGAAGAAAGACAGGAAAGAGTTTACTGAGAACTGAAATTGCTCTACTGTGAAAATATATTTCTAGAAGCTAACCTCATTAAGATTGATCTCTTCATCAGGAGCACACCCAACCATTCTGTTTAAATTGGACAAAAATTCCATTGGTTTGCCTGCACTTTTCACGGACAACCTTTCGACATAGGTAATAGAACAGAAAGATAACTCATATAAGATTTCACGTAATTATCCAAAAGACAACGGTAAATAGACAACATGAGACAACCTACTGAAGCTCTCTTTTCTCGGGATCATAGTGATTGAAGAATAACACTACGAACAGAACTCGTGATACCATATTCTTCACCCTCAGCAGAAAATCAAAAAGTAGTGGATGCATACATATGAATTGCATGCAATTAAGAGTACCAGTAACATGGAACCAATATTACTCGTGATACCAGTAACTTGGCATACAAACATTGTTACCTAAAAAGAAAAAAAAAGTTAATCATCTTCTACATCCAATAATCACCAAAAAGATAAAAGCATGATGAAGTTGTAATCGAGTTAAGAATAGATATAAACTCATGTGTGAAGATAAAAGGTTAAAAGTTAAATACCATAAAAATGTAAAGGAAAACAAACTAAAATGTGAATTTTGTAATGGAGTTAATAATAGATATAAACACATATGTGATGATAAAATGTTAAAATTTAAATACCATAAAATGGAAAAGATAACAACTAAAACAATGAAAACTTGCATTACACTTTTATGTAATACATCAATAATATCATCCAAGTTAAAAGAAATAAGTAGATGAGAATATATAGTACTAAGAAACTAACATTAGCAACTTAGTTGATTCCGGTGGTCTTATGTTCAAGTTGAGTCCCTCAACTTATAGCCAATCAATTTCAGGCTGACTGCTTAACAAGACATAATTAAAGGCAAAAAATTAAGACATTACATGCATGTATTAATTTAGCCAAACACCTCTTCTAACAATAAGAATGTAGGAGAATAAGTTCAATTTTGTATATGAGAACCAATTGCAAAAAGGTGTATACACATGCATGTATATATGTATGCATGGATGCATGTAACCATTAACTGAGGGTCAAAAATTAACAATTTAAATATTCTTGGCAACCCAAATGAGTCGATTGATTAGTATTGTGTTTATAAACTCTATTGTAGCTCATCCTGCAGATTACCTGTTCTAAAGCCCCATCCATAAAATAATGAGCTCTAAAGGAAGAATTGTCTATTCTTCGGGCATTATGCAATCTCTAATGGCCATATAGGCATCGTTTTTCCACCTCCGCTGCAAAAGGAAACAATTTAAAATATTGACATAATGGCATTTCAAATAGATGAATGGTCCACAAAAAATAACAAAGTAATCATTGAACCTTAAGCAACAAGGTCGCATGTGTACGAAAACATTCAAGTCGTGGGCCCAATATCACTACCATGTCTATCCAGGACTAAAAATAAAACATGCATGCTCTAGCAGCAGTGCTGCTTCTACTCCAGAGACCATTTTGAAAGACACTTGAAAGAGGTGGTTGGTGCTATAGTTTATTTAGTACGGGGTGAAGGCCAAAGTGTGTCCAGGAGGATTAACTAATGATCTATTTGCCCCACCACGTAAGTCAGTTTGCAAAAAAAAAACGAGAGAAAGATTTAAATGCTTTACAATCATATAGAGATATGAGTAAATACAAATCAACTTAGAACATGAATGTCTTATATTCATTAAACTGGCTAATCATGGCAACTCTACAATGTCAAATTTGAGATATAAATTAAAGAAAAAAAATGGCAAACAAAATAGAAAATTTTCAAGCTACAATGACAACCATGTGTCTTTCAGATGATAATCCATTAACACAAGAATCAAGGGACATCCTTTTCAAGCTACAATGACATGGCCAACTTATCCCATATAGAAGGTAAAGTGTTGGTTCACCAGCACTGGTCTTGTAAAACAATTCAAGGCTTTTATACTTGTGGAGATTAGCAATTCGGACAGAATCGATTTCCAGGGAAAGGACAGATGCCACATGTTGCATTATAGCTTCGACAATAATAAATGATGTTTGTACTTCCCCAGGGGCCATCATTGTCGATCTACTTGGATGCCTTTATATCAAAAGCTAGGGCACCCCAATCACATGTTTTAAATAAACCAATAAAGTTATTTGGCATAATTGGACTTGCGTCAGCTGACATCCTTATAACGACTAATATATCAAGTTTTAGGGCAGTAACCTTCCCACCATCTTTGAATCGTACACTATAAGTTATTTTCATCGGATGCCTTCCTCCTGCCATTATCATATCAGTCTTGCGATTCAACATAAATGTTAGTCATAAAGAGGAATCACTTCAATATGCATCAACACATACAAAGTTCATAAACCTCCAACTGTGATGTTTCCTTCAATTTATGTAATTATATACTACTACACTACAAGTATGAGATACTGATGGAAACACAACCAACCACATGTGTTATATTCATTTGACTATACAAAACTAGTAGTGTGAAATTAGTATAGTAGCCCTAATTCATTATTGTTGTCCTTATATTTTAAAGTAAGCACTTAAGGAAGAATGCTACTTACAGGAATTGCTTTTATGGCCTTTCAACCAAATCCTATAGTAGCCCTAATTCATTATTGTTGTCCTTATATTTTAAAGTCAGCACTTAAGGAAGAATGCTACTTACAGGAATTGCTTTTATGGCCTTTCAACCAAATCCTCCTCCAACCCTTCTTGTAACCACACCAACATTATGTTCGGGAACACCCAAGCATTTAGCTACTGTATCATGAGCAAAATCAAGGCATTTCGAAAAACTAACAGAAAATCACCCACCTAATAGGCGATCAAAATAATATAACCCATTTATTCTAATGCTAGGTAAAAGAAAGGATATTGAAAAGAACCATGCTGAAGAAAATCTAAAAACGATGAAAGGGATAAAGAAAAGAAAAGTCAATGAAATTCTGCAATGAGTATGAATTATGAAAAGAGAACGCCAAAAGATGACCCATCTTTATAAATTTCACCGTCTTGAAATTTTAGCCATTGAAAATTTTAATTCTTGGTGTGTTCATACTTTTTTATAAAATCTTCTTTTTACTGTACGGTAAATGTCATACTTTTTTTCTTAACCCTTTAACAAGATAAACACACACCCTTTTCAGAATATTCATTTGAATTTAAAAGAATCATTCTTTTTTTTTCTATTGGAAACACTTGAGTCCAAAAGAATCATCCTCTATAAATTTTACTGTTTTAAAATTCTAGTCGTTAAAAAATTAATTCAGGTGTGTATGCGTTTTATCGTGTAGTATATATTTATACTTTTTATAAAAAAATAATATAATATATGTTCATATTATTTTCTTTCTTAACCTTTTAAAAAGAATACACATCTTGCACACATCATTGCTCAAACATGGTCTCTAAACATCATCTTTTCAATTAGAAACAGTACACTTGTTGAGTTCAAAAGAATCATCCTCTATTTCACTGGAAACACTCGTTGAGTTCAAAAGAATCATCCTCTTTTCTACTAAAAACACTCGTTGAGTTCAAATGGTCGAACAACCATGCCTTTCTTTTTAACTTTTTTGAAGATAAAGATTAAAATTAAGTGATCAAAAGATAATAAATCGATAAATTAAATAATTGAAGTATATATATTTTAAATTTGACTATCAAACAACATAATCAAACTTATAAGGATAAATTACAAATTTCATCACTCAATTATCTTTATGTTTTTATTTTGTCCACTATAGTTTAAAAATATTCAATTTAATCACTAAACTTTCAAACTGCTCCTATTTTGGCCACTCCACCGTTAGATAATTAACAATGTTATGACATTGCAACCTACACCAAAACGACGTCGTTTTAGATCTCTAGATAAAATCAAATTTAGTCCAAAAGGACGTTGTTTTGATTCCTACAAAACCTATTTTTTCTTCATTTCCCCTAATTTCTTTTTTCTTCTTCTTCCTCCTCACCTTTTCATTCTCTCAGGCCGAATCAATTCAAATGCTGACACCTCGTCGACCGCTTTCAATCACCATCGTCAAAAGTCGACGGGTCTCAAAATATTCTACCAAACTTGTTTTACCCTTTTGAACATATATTTTTGTTTAACCATAAAACAATCTCAACTCCATGAATCTATTGTTGATACCGTCATTGTACGTTGTGTTTCTCCGATTTTGAAATCAAATTCCAACTTTTGGGCAGTTGAAATTCTACATCAATTTCACTTGATTTGAAATTATACATCAGGACTAAAGGGTGATGATAAATTCTCCAACATCAAATTAGTTCTTATTTTCTTTTGAGAGAGTGCACATGGGAAATCTAGTTTCATTTTCCTGTTCCTAGTATGACATATACGGTCTCCAAAAGATTTCTATAAAAAAATTATTACATTCATTCCATTCGTATTAGAAACCACAAGAGACCCAAATTTCTGTAAGTAATGTTATGCAAATTCAAGTCAACCTTCTTACAGTCGCACCCTTCTATCACTCTTTGTAAATTCCACATGCAATTAAATAATATGATCTACTTGGGACCTCAATCTTAACAACGAGGTTGTGGGAATGAGATGGTGAGGGTGCGGTCAGTAAGGTTGAGTTGGGGAGAGTTTGGGGTTTGGGACAGTGATGGAGCTAGAAAATTTAGTTTTTGTGTCAATTTTTTTGGTGTTAACTCACATTTTATTAAAAACGGATGGAATCAAATGGTGAGTATCAAATATCTTGTATATATTTATATAAAATGCATATTAACTTTATTTCTTCAAAGTATTTGGGGTGTCACTTGCTGGTTCCGTCAGTGTCAGTGGTTTGAGCTATAGGGTTTAATCATTCATGTTTTTTTAAGATTTCAAAGATTTCTCCTTTCTTTTTCTACCTATCTTTAACCATGTATTTTTTTATGAGAAAATTTAACCATGCATGTTTCTTGTATTTTGTGGATCTCTTTTGCTCTATTTGTATGAAGAATTTTATGTTGGATATGAAAAGATTTTGTACAATGATTTATCTTGTCTTTGTGTAGAAGAAAGTGAAGAAGATATGCTGGCTGGACACTACTCAATGCAAATCTTCCTTTGTTTGTCTTTCTCTTTACCTTAACGTGGTTTAATGTTTCTATTTGATATATTGAGAGTGACCATCACCATCACGCGTACTTAATCTATATTCTTCATGAATAAACACCACAAATAAATCATATTATTAGTTGGTTAAAATCATTGGGTGAAATAATACAAATAATAGAATTACATATTTATATTCAAATCTTGGCGGGTGTAAGAACCTGTGAACTTTTGAAAAAATCAATTAAAACCATAAAGTTTTTTTTGCTCTCAATTAAACTATTGAACCAAGAAGTTGAATCAATTAAGCTCGTAAAAGTTTTTATCTCTCAATATATAATAGAATTATATATTTATATTCAAATTTGCTCCCAAATTTATCCGGGCTACTACATATCCAAATTGAAATGATTGTTCTATTCGTATTAGAAACCACAAAATACTCAAATTTCTATAAATAATGTTCTGCAAATTAACGTCAACCTTCTTGCAGTCGCACCCTTCTATCACTCTTTGTAAATTCCACATGCAATTAAATAATATGCTCTATTTGGGACCACAATCTTAACAATGAGGTTGTGGGAATGACATGGTGAAGGAGCGGTCAGTAAGGTTGAGGGTTGAGTTATTGGTGAGAGTTTGGGGTTTGGGACAGTGGCGGAGCTAAAAAATTTAAATTGTTGTGTCAAATTTTTAGGTGTTAATTCACATTTTATTAAAAACGGGTGGAGTCAAATGGTGAGTATCAATTTCCTTTAAAAGATCTCAAATATATTTAAAGTCGGAGTCAATTTCTTTTTAAAATGGTCTTAATTTTTTATATATATTTATATAAAATACATATTAACTGTTTTTCAAAGTATTTGGGGGTGTTACTTGCTGGTTTCGCCAGTGGTTTGGGCTATAGGGTTTAATCATGCATGTTTTTTTAATATTTCAAAGATTCCTCCTTTCTTTTTCTATCTATCTTTAACGATGCAGATTTTTTTTGAGAAAATTTAACCATGCATGTTTCTTGTATTTTGTGAATCTCTTTTGTTATATTTGTATGAAGGTTTTTTTTATGTTGGATATGAAAAGATTTTGTATAATGATTTTATCTTGTCTTTGTGTAGAAGAAAGTGAAGAAGATATGCTGGCTGGACATTGCTCACTACACATCTTCATTTGTTTGTCTTTTTCTCTATCTTAACGTGGTTTTATGGAATGGGACTTCATTCTGTGGCAGGTCACCTTGTCCCATCCTTGTCTTTCTTTTTTGAATTTGTTGGTTCTATCGAATAAGACTTCATTCTCCATACAGAGGCCGGTAATGAGTGACGGGAAATAGAGCGACCCCTTCTCCTTCACCGCGCATTTGCAGATTTCCTGCACAATTAAATTACCCACATTAATTTTACGATTTTGCATAATGGAGTGGATAAGAGCAAGCCTGGGCCGATCAACAGTCGTGTTGTGGGATGTCGGCAGAAGGCGGTGGCGGATGAACTTGTTCCACAGTTTGGCTTCCAGCCTGAGATGTTTCCGCTGCACCGATCCTTGTGTGATCCGGCCTCCCATGGCGTGCCGACGAAGCAAAGCTCCTCATTTATGCGCATGAAAATCATCTTCATCTAGGGCCTCCAAAACCTCGACATGCTCATCTCTTTCAATGTGCAGGCCGTAGAACCTATTAGCATAGAACTCTCGTACGATCGTTAGATTGGCCTGGGCCGGCTGTAGGCAGAAGACTTGCCACTTCTGGTGTATGATCTTGTTGAAAAGGAAGTGCTCGATGCCGTGATTTGTTTCACTTGAGTGACACGCATCGTAACGTGTCAAGAATAATTTCCTTCTTCCAATAAATAAATAAATAAAGGAATTAAACTAAATATAGATAGGGAAGTAGGAGTCGAACCCACAGGGACTTAGAACTTTCCTTGTCGCGCTTTTGTAGTTTCTGAACCAAGAGTTGTTGATGGAGCTATATTGATGTGATTTAGGTGGGGGTTTGTTGTAATGAAATGTAATTGTTTAAGAAAGTAAAAGAAAGCTTTTGAAATAGTTTAAAGCAAATATGAGATTATCAGCCTTGGGTTTTCGCGTTGACTTGTTATACTTGGTTCCTTGGTAAAGGTTTTTTATTTCGAAAAACTTGTTGGCAAAAATTACTTCAAGGTCAATCCTTGAGTTTTTGTTTGCAAACTGAATTTCCAAAATCAATTTTTGGTTTCAGTTTTGATAATTTGTCTAAACCAACTCAATGTTTGAGAAAACAAATTACTTAAGCTTGTAACCAACTCGAAAAGTCATTTCCATAAAAACGATTCGATCTCAATTTCCCTTAGTAATCTATTTACTAAGTGTGTTCCCTGGAAGTCGGATTTGTTTCAATAACCGATCCTCCCTCCCACCCACTTGATAGATCAAAATAATTGTTTTTCTCCAAAGTCAATCTTTGGGTTTAAAAATCATTTTGATTTGGAAAATAAAGAATGAAGAAATCGAGAGAAGTTTCCGAAATATTTGAAGCATAATTTCAAACCTCGCCTTGAGAACGCGTCATTGCAAAATCCTTCGGCTTAAAAAGATCTAGCCGAGCATGGTTATTAAATTAATCATGCTCGACATTTAAGAAATAATTAAAAGAAGAAATAGAAGAAAAGAACTTTAAGAAAAACTAAAAAGAGAAGAATTTCCAAGAGAAGAAGAAATGATGTTTAATTGCTAATTGGATGATGACAATACTTACCCCAAAGAGGGGTATTTATAGTGTTTCAAAATAACCTAGGTAAAACCTAAAATGATAATTAAAATTAAACAAAATAATTATCCAAAGTTTAAAATTTAAAATTTAAAAAAATCCGGTGATAAACTATCTGATAAGTGGCTTGATAAGCTATCTGCGTTGCTGACGTCAGCTTCTAGAAGGTGCTGACGTGGTGCCCAGTCAGCATTCATGCCCTGGTTCATGCCCATGAATCTGCCCACGACTCCAGTATTTTCTACAGCATTTCAGCTTATTTCCAGCATTACGTAACCTGCATGAAAACAATATAAAAACAGCCCACTTAAGTCCTTCAAACTTATATTCGATCAAAATAAGGAATAAAAACATAACCAAAATAAATACTTATCAAATTCCCCCTCACTTATCCGATGCTTGTCCTCAAGTATCTCAAAATTAAACAAACCTAAGTTAAAGTTTCTATCCTTAATTTCACGAAGTCTCAAAGGTTTCAAATATGATTAAGAGTCTAAATATGAAAGAAAACTAAGGAGCAAAAATAGATAAATGGCAAGATTAAGAATTTAAAGCAAAAAACGACATTCTAAAACCCTACTAACATCAATGATGCAAACCAAGTACCCTCACAAGGAATCGCTCGTGTCACTAAAAGTGTTTAAGGGTAGAGAAAAATCACTCGAGCCAAAACTAATTAGAGCATAACCATAGGCTTGTGTTTAAATCTAATCTCCACTACTAACATGAATATGATGCAAAAATCAAGAGGTCTTAAGAAGGGTTGTAATGGGGCTAAGGTAAGGGTAGGATAAAGGCTGAAAATAAGGGTTAAAATTTAAGACAAAAAATCATCCCAAAAAAAAATATATTCGAAACTTTTTTTTTTCATTCAAACTAAAACTGTTTTGCAGTGTATTTTTTTCGAACTGCACTATTTTTTTCTGTTTTTATTTTTTTCTGCAGACTCGAACGATTTCCTGCACTTCTTTTTTTTCTGCACTGCATACTCGAACAGTTCTGCACAGTATATTCGAACAATTCTGCACAGTATATTTTCTGCTGCTGCACTGCACTTATTCGAATCTGTTTTTTTTAAAGACGATTTTTGTCTTGAAAAAGGGGACAAAAGTAATGGAATTAAGAGAAAAAATGGATTAAGCTTAAAATGTGGTGATTTTCAAGAAAAAGGCCAAGGCTCAAAAATTGTTTCACTAGGGGAAATTAATTAAAGGGTAGGGAATTTATTTGGGAAGAGAAATGGTTAAAACCTAGTGCCTCTATCATATTTAAGCATCATAATCAATCAACGTAATCTCAAAAAGAATTTAAAAACAAGTTCTAGAATGCAACTAATTTAGCTAGGCACACTCAAAGAAACAAAGAGCAAATATAATGCATGCTCATTAGGCTCAAAAACTCACAAATATGTCTTGTGTACTTAGGTAAGCATCATGTGAATTAATAGAGAAAGAAAATGTCATGTAAAGGATTTTTATCAAAAATTAATCATGCCAAAATCTACCATGCAACTAGAATTTTCTAACAAGATAGATACAAAACCATATGAAAACAGTGAGACAAGGAAAAACTATGGATTTAACGAAGAACTTAAATTAATAAAATCAAGAAATCAAGAGAACAACCAAAACGGATAAGCAAGATAAAAATTTGATAAGCATATCTCCCTCCCCCTCACTTGATGCATTTTGTCCCAAAATGAACATAAAATAAAATAAAAGAGAGAGAGTGAAAATACTCCCTGATCGCAGAATAGCATGTTTCGGTAATGGGCTCCGAGTTTGGTGTAGGGATGGAGGCGAGCTTGCTCCCGAGTTTGGACCATGGTGGTGGTAACGGTAGACGATCGAGTGATGAAGGTTGAAGATGAAGTGAGAATGGTGGCTGGTGATATTTGTGTAGTTTTAAAATAAAATAAAATAAAATAAAGAAGAATGGTTTGTTGGAAAGGGACAGCTGGTGATATTGAAAAAGAATAAAATAAGAAAAAAATGGTTTATTGGAAAGAGATTGTTGAAGAGTTGGACGTGGGTTTAAAAGCAAGTGGGGTCTACGGGAAGATAAAATATGGGTTTAATTTTTGATTTAGTTTAAAATATGGGAGAAGTGATTGGGTGGGGAAAAAAAGGGATAAAGGGAAAATCCGAATTTTTATTTAAATTCTAAAAATTGGGCACACCAAATCTTATTGAAAAAGATTGCTTCTCATCCTTTTATTCGATCTAAATTATCTGCAAATAAAATAAATAGGAGATCAGGTAAGATAAAATAAAATCAAAATAAATTCGAAAATAAAATAATTAAAATGAGATAAGATTAAAAATAAATTTGAAAAGAGATAAGAATAAATTCGAAATAAATTCGATTTTTTTTCTTTTCTTTTTCCTTTTTTTCTTTTTTTTTATTTTAACTAAAGATAAAATTCAAATGACATCAAATTAAAATGGAATAAAAATAAAATAATAAAATAAAGAAAGTAAAAATAAAATAAAATAATAAAAATAATTAAAGTAAAAAGAAGAAAAGAAATGGGTTGCCTCCCATTTAGCGCTTGTTTATCGTCGCTAGCTTGATGACCTTATTCATGCGTTTGGTTCCTCGAAATGAATTTCTTCAACTAAACCGATTGGAACATTTTCGTAAAATTGTTTTAACCGTTGTCCATTGACTTTAAAGCTATGTCCTTCAGTATCTTGAATTTCTACCGCTCCATGTGGAAAAGTTTGAACAACAGTGAATGGTCCGAGCCATTTGGAACGCAACTTTCCTGCAAAAAGTTTGAATTTAGAATTGAATAATAGAACTTTTTGACCAACAAAAAAAGATTTAAATGAAATGTTTTTATCATGGAAATCCTTTGTTTTGTCTTTAAAAATGTGTGCACTATCGTAGGCATGTTTCCGGATTTCCTCGAGCTCTTGAATGTGCAACTTGCGTTCCCTTCCAACCGCATCCGTTTCCATGTTGCATTGTTGAATTGCCCAAAATGCGCGATGTTCCAGCTCGACCGGTAGGTGACAGGGTTTACCGTAGATGAGACGATAAGGCGACATCCCAATGGGGCCTTTGTACGCAGTACGGTATGCCCATAACGCATCGGATAGCTTGACGCTCCAATCTTTGCGATCTGGCTTCATGATTTTTCGAGTATGGTCTTTATCTCTCGATTTGACACCTCCGCTTGACCATTCGTTTGCAGATGGTAAGATGTCGAAATCCGGTGGGTGACACCGAACTTCTTCATGAGAGCGTCAATTACTCGGTTAATGAAATGCTTCCCTCGGTTGCTTATTATCGCTCGCGGTGTGCCAAACCTGCAAAAGATAGATTCCTTTAGAAACTTAACTGTGGTTTTAGCATCATTATTTCAGGTTGCTCTAGCTTCAACCTATTTAGAAACATAATCTACCGCAAGAATTATATAAAAATTGCCGAATGAAGAGACAAAGGGACCCATATAATCTAATCCCCAAACATCAAATATTTCGCATACAGTAATGGGATTAAGTGGCATTTTGTTTTGTCGACTCAAATTACCAACCTTTTGACATTTTTCACAAGATTTACAAAATAAGTAGGCATCACGAAAAATGTTGGGCCAGTAAAAACCACACTCAAGAATCTTATGTGCAGTACGTTTAGGCCCGAAGTGTCCACCACAAGAATAAGAATGACAGAAGTTTAGGATAGAGTTTACCTCGCTTTCTGCTACACATCGTCTAATTACCTCATCTGAACAATGCTTCCAGAGATAAGGATCATCCCAAATGAAGAATCAGGATTCCCTTTTTAATCGTTTGACCTCCGCTCTCAGTAAATCTTGTGGCATCTTACCTGTGGCTAAGTAATTTACCATGTCTGTGAACCATGGAACGCTTATTTGAGCTACCATTAATCTTTCGTCAGGGAACTCCTCTCTAACTGGTGGGTCGGACATAGATAATGGGATGCGACTTAAATGGTCCGCAACAAGTTTTTCGCATCCCTTCTTATCTTTAATTTCAAGGTTGAATTCCTGGAGTAGTAATATCCACCGGATCAGTCTCGGTTTTGCCTCCTTTTTGCTCATCAAAAAGCGTAAAGCTGCATGATCAGAAAAGACGATGATTTTAGTACCGAGTAAATAATATCTAAATTTTTCTAAGGCAAAAACAATAGCAAAGATTTCTTTTTCCGTTGTTGAATAGTTTTTCTGCGCATGATCCAAGGTTCTCGATGCATAGGCGATGACATGAGGCTCTCGTCCTTTCCTTTGTCCGAGTACCGCTCCAACACTAAAATCTGAGGCGTCGCACATAATTTCGAACGGCAAGTTCCAATCGGGTGGTTGTACTATTGGTGCGGATACAAGTTTCTCCTTAATTGTATCAAACGATTTCCTACATTCGGATGTAAAGTCGAACTCTACATCTTTCTGCAGTAACCGACATAGTGGTTGTGCTAACTTTGAGAAGTCTTTTATAAATCGCCTATAGAAACCTGCATGTCAAAGAAAAGAGCGAATATCCCTCACGGTTGTGGGGTATGGGAGTGAGCGTATAATATCCGTTTTAGCTTTATCAACAGAAATCCCTTTAGAAGAAATTATATGTCCTAATACTAAGCCTTTATTAACCATAAAGTGACATTTCTCATAATTAAGCACAAGGTTAGATTCAATGCATCATTTTAAGACATTAGTTAAATTCAATAAACACTCACCAAACGAATTACCATATACAGTGAAGTCGTCCATAAATACTTGGATCCCTTTCTCAACATAATCCGAAAATATACTTACCATACATCGCTGGAACGTAGCCGGAGCGTTACATAGTCCAAACGGCATTCGTCGATAGGCGAAGGTTCCGAATGGGCACGTAAACGTGGTCTTCTCTTGGTCTTCAGGGGCTACGAAAATTTGAAAGAAACCTGAAAAACCATCGAGACAACAATAGTGAGATTTACCAGCTAATTTTTCAATCATTTGATCAATATATGGTAAGGGAAAGTGATCTTTTCGGGTTAGAGAATTCAACTTCCTATAATCTATGCAAACTCACCATCCATTCTAAACTGGAGTTGGAACTAACTCACCTTTGTCATTTCTGATTACCGTGACGCCGGTCTTTTTAGGAACAACATGAATAGGACTTACCCACTCGCTATCCGAGATCGAATATATGATATCGGTGTCTAAGAGTTTTTGAATTTCGTCTTGTACTACCTTCATCATGGGATCATTCAAGCGTCGCTGACCTTGTCGTGACGGCTTTGCCCCTTCCTCAACTTTGATCTTGTGCATACAAGTTGAGGGGCTAAGTCCTTTGATGTCCGCTACCGTCCACCCGATTGCTTCCTTATACTTCCGCAGGACTGTGACAAGATCGACTTCTTCCTCTCCGGTTAATTCGTTCGAAATGATAACCGGTAAGGTATCATTATCTCCCAAGAAGGCGTACATAAGGTGGGATAGGAGTTCCTTTAATTCTAACTTTGGAGCCTGCAAAATAGATGGCAAAGGTTTAGTCTTTGATGGAGTTAAAGCTAAATCAGAATTAATAAAGGAAACAGATTCGTCCTCATTTTCTGCCTCATCGTCGCAAAGCTCATAGTCCATATCAAAGTTATTAAAAACATTAGTATCTGCATACTCTTCTATATATGGATCAACAATATCAATTGAGTTAACAGATTCAACCTGATCAGGATACCTCATTGCCTTATAAACATCGAATTGTACTACCTCACCGTCGAATTCCATGGATAAAAGGCCGCTCCTTACTTCTATTTTCGTATTTTTTGTGCTAAGGAATGGTCGTCCCAACAACACTTCGGAGCAAGTGTTTGTTCTATCGCGAGCCATATCGATCACATAGAAGTCCGCATGGAAAAATAAGACATCTACCTTTACCAAAACATTTTCCAACACTCCTTCTGAATAGATGACTGATCGATCCGCCAACTGTATCGTAATCCTGGTTTCCTTCAAAGGATCATTAGTTGTCATTTTATAAACAGAAAGCCGCATTACATTTATTGAAGCCCCAAGATCGCACATAGCACGCTTAATAGATATGTTACCAATTTGGCAGGGTATAGAAAACATACCTTGGTCTTTCATTTTGGGGGTAACTTACGTTGGAAAATTGCAGAAACGTGCTCTCCCAAATTTACCTTTTCGTGCCCGGTGAGTTTTCGCTTGGTTGTACAGAGCTCTTTAAGAAAACGAGCGTACCTTGGCACTTGGCGAATGACTTCCAAGAGGGGAATGTTCACTTGGACCTTTTTAAATACTTCAATAATTTCTCTCTCTTCAGCCTTTTTGTCACGTTTTACTAATCGTGATGGGAAAGGAGGTGCCACTTCAAGAGGTGGAGAAGAAGGAGGAGATAATGGTAGAGGGTTATTTTGTTTTTCGTTACCTTCTTCCATGGCAGGAGTGGGATTGTTGTTTTTTGATGGTTCTTTTGGAGCTATAACTGTCCCACTACGGAGTGTGATGGCGCATATATTTTCCCTAGGGTTTGTCTCGGTTTGTGAAGGAAGTTTACCTTTGGAATCAAGACGGCTTGCTAGCTGGATTATTTGTTTGTCTATCTCTTGTAAGTGGGCCTCGGTACGAATTTGGAATTTCTCTTGGGACATCGCTAAACGCTCAACTAAGGTTTCTAGAGATGTCTTTTGTTGTGGGTAGGGTTGATTTTGTCTTTGGGTTTTTGCGTATCCAAAGTTTGACTGGTTTCTCCACCTTGGATTGTATGCATTTCCCATGGCATTGGCTTGGGCGACATCATCTTCTTGAATCATCGGACAACAGTCTGTCGGATGTTCTGGGCTAGTACAGATCCCACAAAGTCTAGCTATTCCTTTTTTCCTGCAGGAAGAGTTTGCACTATTTCAGCTAATTTATCAACCTTATTTTCTAAAGAAACTGTGCTTACCTCGCGAACACTTCGAGATGGTTCGCTAGATTGATTAAACCTTTGTGAGTTGGCAGCCATTGTTGATATCAGTGTTTTAGCTGCTGTTGGGGTCATATTGACTAGAGCTCCGCCACTTGTCGCATCCACTACTTTCATATCTATAGGCGTCAATCCTTCATAAAAATACTGAAGGAGGGTTTGTTCCGACAACCCATGTTATGGACAATTTGCACACAACTTTTTAAACCTCTCCCAGTATTCATATAAAGATTCAGCTTCTTTTTGTTGAATGCTCAGGATGCTGCGCCTAATCTCGCTTGCTTTAGCTGCAGGGAAGAACCTATCAAGAAAAAGTTTAGCCATGTCAGTCCAGGTTGTAACAGAATTAGGGGGTAAATCAAATAACCAATCTTTTGCTATATCTGCTAAAGAAAATGGAAAAGCTCTAAGTTTGATTTGGTCATCGGATACTCCCTGTGGCTTTGTGCTTAGACAAACCATGTGAAATTCTTTCAAATGTTTGTGTGGGTTTTCGTTGGGAAAACCGTGGAAGGTTGGTAGTAGATGAATCAAGCCCGTTTTAGTTGGAACGACGTTTCACCATTCGGAAAGGTTATGCACAAGGGCTGATTGTCCTCTGTTGCCCTGATCAGCTGCTGGATCGTCTGTTCGTTGTTTCCCATTTGGCTTTGATTTTTGGGATGTATTTAATCTGTTCTTCCGGATTTCTCCTGGTCATAAACAATAAAAAACAAACAGTAAAAGTTGCCGAAGTCCCCGGCAACGACACCAATTTTGACACGCGTCGTAACGTGTCAAGACTAATTTCCTTCTTCCAATAAATAAATAAATAAAGGAATTAAACTAAATATAGATAGGGAAGTAGGAGTCGAACCCACAGGGACTTAGAACTTTCCTTGTCGCGCTTTTGTAGTTTCTGAACCAAGAGTTGTTGATGGAGCTATATTGATGTGATTTAGGTGGGGGTTTGTTGTAATGAAATGTAATTGTTTAAGAAAGTAAAAGAAAGCTTTTGAAATAGTTTAAAGCAAACATGAGATTATCAGCCTCGGGCTTTCGCGTTGACTTGTTATACTTGGTTCCTTGGTAAAGGTTTTTTATTTCGAAAAACTTGTTGGCAAAAATTACTTCAAGGTCAATCCTTGAGTTTTTGTTTGTAAACTGAATTTCTAAAATCATTTTTTGGTTTCAGTTTTGATAATTTGTCTAAACCAACTCAATGTTTGAGAAAACAAATTACTTAAGCTCGTAACCAACTCGAAAAGTCATTTCTATAAAAACGATTCGATCTCAATTTCCCTTAGTAATCTATTTACTAAGTGTGTTCCCTGGAAGTCGGATTTGTTTCAATAACCGATCCTCCCTCCCACCCACTTGATAGATCAAAATAATTGTTTTTCTCCAAAGTCAATCTTTGGGTTTAAAAATCATTTTGATTTGGAAAATAAAGAATGAAGAAATCGAGAGAAGTTTCCGAAATATTTGAAGCATAATTTCAAACCTCGCCTTGAGAACACGTCATTGCAAAAGCCTTCGGCTTAAAAAGATCTAGCCGAGCATGGTTATTAAATTAATCATGCTCGACATTTAAGAAATAATTAAAAGAAGAAATAGAAGAAAAGAACTTTAAGAAAAAATAAAAAGAGAAGAATTTCCAAGAGAAGAAGAAATGATGTTTAATTGCTAATTGGATGATGACAATACTTACCCCAAAGAGGGGTATTTATAGTGTTTCAAAATAACCTAGGTAAAACCTAAAATGATAATTAAAATTAAACAAAATAATTATCCAAAGTTTAAAATTTAAAATTTTAAAAAATCCGGTGATAAACTATATGATAAGTGGCTTGATAAGCTATATGCGTTGCTGACGTCAGCTTCTAGAAGGTGCTGACGTGGTGCCCAGTCAGCATTTATGCCCTGGTTCATGCCCATGAATCTGCCCACGACTCCAGTATTTTCTACAGCATTTCAGCTTATTTCCAGCATTACGTAACCTGCATGAAAACAACATAAAAACAGCCCACTTCTGGTGTATGATCTTGTTGAAAAGGAAGTGCTCGATGCCGTGATTTGTTTCACTTGAGGTATGGAATCCTTGCTCTACCCACACCTACCGTGAGATGTAGTATGTTTTGAACCTTTCTTCCACTGATGCCGGTGCGAAGCGAGTATAGGCTGGTGTCGCGGTAGTGCTGGAAGATGCTCCTCTAGTTGCCATCTGAATTTTATAAGAGCGGTGAGAGAAATTGGAAGAGAGTATTGTAAAATGCTCATAAGTCTTATATTTTGTATACATTCCATCTCATATTATTGATGTTCTTAAGTACATTTTAGGCAAGATTAGGTGCATGCATTATTTACAGTATTCTTTGCTTTATCATATTTCTATTGAAGATCTTTTGATTTGGTGAGAAAATATATTGTTTAAGTTTAGTTTTAGTTTCATATGCTAGAAGCTGTCAGGAGGAGGAGAAAGCTGAGGAGCTGATGCTGAGGCAGCAAGCCAAGGAGTTGTACTAAAGCAACTAAACATAGACAAAGATTCTGCTGAGTAGCTGTCGCCGCCATATCTGCCGCCTAGGGCAGCAATTGGAGGATTTGGTGAATTGGAGTGCGATTGGAAGAGCACAATTTTTTTAGTCTAGTGAGCCCATCCACGCAATTTACTGATGCCGGAAACAGCAGACAGAGCCACCAAAGGAGAAATCGTCTAAGGCGGCCTAAGCTTACTTGTGGCACAAGAAGTCCAATTTCAAGTCAAAGCAATCAGAATTTAAGGGATGCATTCAATGCAAAAGCTACTTTATCATGAGGAAGACTTATTCTCCAAGGAGGACTTAACCTAGGCCAATGCCCTATATATACCCCATCATACCTTGTATTTTAAACAACTCATAGTCGGCATATCTTAGGTTTCTCTTGTGTTTTCTTGCTGCCACTATGTTCTAAATTCTCTAGGGTTTGGGTTATGTTGTAAAGTAGTTGTGAGAACGGTTGTTTAGGTTCAAGTTTGTTTTTGCAATAAATTCAAGGTTTGCTTATTTCATGTTCTTCATTGTTTTCAATTGAGTTCGAAAGATCGATTGTGAGCAATATGTTTGTTTGGCATCGAGAGAGTCAAACTCACGAAAGAAGTAAGCACGATCTCAACAATACCAGATGTTGATTAATCTAGCCTAGACATAAGTTAGGGTTTAAGGCGGCTAAAAGAGGACGAACTTGTAATCACTAATTTTGTTCGGGATGTTAACCCGTTTTTATATTTTGCAATAATGGGCTTTGTTTACCTACTTTAACTATCTATAGTGATTAAAACTAAAACAAGCAAATATTATTCGTACATATTAGTGATGGGTAGTTATGATTATTATCATCCATTTGAAAAAACCCTAAATACTATTAGTGTATTATATCAGTTCCTTCATGTCATCATCTTATTATTATTATTATTATTATTATTATTATTATTATTATTATTATTATTATTATTATTATTATTATTATTATTATTATTATTATTGTTGTTGTTGTTGTTGTTGTTGTTGTTGTTGTTGTTGTTGTTTTTGTTGTTAATTAAGCTGAAAAAGAAAGAAAGAAAATATATGCCCAATTGAATTAAAGCCCAATTTATTAATAAAACATTCCATTACATTAAAAAGCCCAAGCCAAAAAATTACATATTATATTACATGGCCCATTTCCGGCCCAACTATTAAACCCTACCCTAATCTGATTCTACAAGACCTAATTATCCCCCTCTTCTGTGCAGCTTAATCCTCACCGTCAGATATGGAACGCTCTGACAGTTCAGATTGAATGAAGGAGGCCTTTCAACTCCCACACGAACTCACGCGCGCCTGTCCGCCATCCTCACGCGCGAGTGCAAACCATGCCCAGACGCTTCGGCTTCTTCATCGAAGTCACACGCCGCGCGCGTGTAGCTCGTGCACGACGCTCCAGATCCCTTGATTAGTGGCTGAGATTGCTCCACGACGTCCGACCGGTCCAACTCCTCAACCCCCAAGCCGCGCCGATTCTTCAGCCGCCAAGCCGCGTCGTCTTCACTGGTCCCCCTCCTCACGGCCAATACATGCACACAAAAACAAGAATAACAGAAATGTACAAAATCAGAGGGCATGAATTCGGCCAAAATAGACATGATCAACCAATAGCATTTTTTCATTTCCGATTTTATGTAAAAAATTGTAATTTTCGGTGCTATAAAACCCGAAACCAAGAAATGTAACGCCAAGGATCAATGGGGAAATTTCAGAGAAAATTAGAAGCAAAAACGCCTCGGTTTTAGAGGTATTATCATCTTCTTCTTTCATTACGTTTCGAAGCATATAAAATAAAACAAAGCTTTAGGGTTTCATTTTTTTACTTCTGCCGTTTTATCTTCTCGAACCTCAGTTGTCCCTTTCACCGTCGATAAGCTCTCCGGCCTCTCAAGGCTGTGCATGGTGATTCGGTAAGGGTTGTAACAAAAAAAAGGATCGTTTTCGGTTTTCAAAATAAAAAAGAGGGATTTTTCGATTCTGTTTTCGCGAAGTAAAAAGGATTTTCGATTTTGGGTCTTGAAAGATTTCGGAAAAATGAGGTTTTTTTAGTTTTAGGGTTTCTGAGTTCGTCGGCCGTCGAATAGCGACGATCGGCGCAGTGGCGTTCGATAGACGAGAGAATAGGGGAGTCTCTGAGAGTTAGGGTTAGCAAAAAAAGGGGTCTCAATGGTTTTAAGTATGCTTTTATAGAGTTTCAGCGTTTTAAAATTAGTTTAATCCCCTAATAAATCCCTCTGCGTCATTGTTATTACGCGCGCAAGGGCCTCCGCTTTCTAAAACCACGCCCGTGGTCCCTCAAGTTTTTAAATGTTTTTAATGTCGTCCTTAATTTGATTTTAACCGAATTTCGAGTGGTCTAATCGTCGTTTGGGTGCTGGGATTTTTATCCCTTTTCCAATGTTTTCCCTTTAATCATGCATTTTCCTTTTTGCCTTGCATCTTTAATTTCTTACATTTCAGTCCTTTTTATGATTTTTCCATGTTGATAGATATGTTTAATGTGGACATGTGATTTGTGGTTTGATATGCCTATATTATGCTGTAATATGTGATCTTCATGCGTTTATGGTATAATGCATAGATATGTATGTATAATATAGTTTTAATAAATATATTATAGTTTTTTTACATAGTGTAATTTGCTTTTGATGCCCTAATGTGATGTTTATATGTGACATGCACCCCTAATTGTCATTCACGTGACTTTTAATATTCTAATTTGCATAATAATTAATTTTAATCATAAAAATGAGGTACTTATTAATTCGCGTATTTGGGTTGTAATATCCTAGCTTATTGGATATTCCCTGAATATTCGAATTAATTGGAATCGTCTAAAGGTAAATTCGTTAGTAATTAAAACGAACAAGACCATGACATCATACTTTTTCTCCTTGCATCATGCATAAAGGTGAACTACAGGATCCGAACCCTAAACTAACACAACAGTCAAACTTATATGATGTCGGTTTAGTCTTTGGTCTGGTGTATCGTCATCATTTTTAATTAAATGTATAATTAATTTGAAACCACCAATTTGATAAAGCTCGTACAATTAAGGTTAATTTTCAATTAAGAAACCCTAATTAAATTCATTTTAAATTTCAATAATTTCCATCGAATTAAAAGCAACAAGTGTTTTGGTACCAATTTCCGGGCGTGATGGGGGTGCTAACCCTTCCCCATACGTTACCAACTCCCGAACCCTTTCAAATGAATCTCTTGTTTTTTATGGTGTCCGGCCAACCTTAGTGGCCGGTGGCGACTCCTAATTTTTACTATTTTCCAAAACTCGAATTTTTTAGAACAAAAATCCCCATTTAATCAATTTTCTGAAAAAATGTGGGATACTTTTAAAGTTATTAGTTTTCTTCAAAAAAAATGTCGTTACAGCTTGGCGACTCCGCTGGGGACCAAAATTTGTTTTTCAAAACAAAAAGAGAGTTAAGCCAAGAAAATAATTCTTGCTTTTAATGATGGAAATTTTTTAAATTTAATTTGACTTTAATGAGGTTAATTCTTTCTTGAAATTGTGACTCAGATTGTACGAGCATTGATAATTGGTGGTCTTTGAATTAATTTTTCATTTAATTTCTAAGGAATCCCCGACATGTGATGAATCATGATCACTAAGCTCTATACACGAGCTTCGTCCCTTAAGTGGGAGTGAAACGCCCATACCCACGTGAGTATCCCTCCACGGGTCAGTAAATCACTTTCAGAATCCACGCCTTTGACATGTGAGCAGCCCTCCACGTCACTAGGTCGTGCTTTCCCTCGAACCGAAACCAATTCGCAAGCTTGTAATGGGCCAGAATTGGGGTTCTTGTTGCCTTAGTAGGTAATAAGATAGGTTTGGGTACCCTTTCTTAGAACCGAGCCCACATGTGTGAGAATTTAAAAACCCCACCCCTTTAGAACCATGTGGATAACCGTAGCAAGCTAGAATGCAGGTTGTTAGGTCTTTATGTTGTTATTTATTCGTTTTTTATTCAGCATTCATTATTTTTGTTACTAATCCATTTTCCTTTTTTGTCTTGTTTTGTTTGATTATTTTTGCACGTTCATGGCATTTTCATACGAAGTGTTGATTCGAGAACAGTCTAAAATTGAAGACTGTCATAACGGGAGAAAGAGTCCATAGCAACGGAGTTTCCAAAATGTGCTAATTTAGAGGGAGGAGATGAGCAAAACTTATTGAAAGTCGTACCCTATGTACCTAATTTCTTATCTCGTTGTAATAAAACTTGATCTTCGTTATGAAAAGTTGTTTAATGAGGATGTTCATCGAATCAACACTTCTTTGCATTCGATTGTGTTTTTTAATTTATTTCCTTTAATCATATGTTTCTGTTATGCATACGACACATTGCATACATTAAATCATAAAACATAAAATTAATTGTTGGGGTCATGTCAGTATTCTTGACTATCAAAGATTCTGCATCCACACTTTACTCACCATCAAAAGAAGTAAATGGAGGAGTGTTTTGCTAAGTTGGAAGCCGATTTAAGGGGTCAATTGGAGCGAGCTCAGCGAGAAGTGAGGGACACCATCATCAAGTCCCAACAAGATATGATGAAAGAGATATCTCAGTTGCTACAAGCCAATCTAAGAGGGAAGAGTGCTGTTGAAAACCCTAGTCAAGAGATGGGAGACCCCTCATATTCCTTTGGTTTTGTCACTGACACCCCTAAGCCTTCGTAAGGAGCAGCTACTCAAGGAGATGGGACAATATCGCATCAGGTGGGCGCCTCTACCCGTGCTCTATCGGGTTTGATTTTTAATCATGTGGAAAATGTTGGGGATAGTGTCCCGGATTTGGATGAGATTGAGAAATTGAACAAGGTTAAGGCAGAATTCTCGAAGCAACTAGAAGAGACACAAAAAGACCTCGAGGAGAAATTCTGAACAAAGGAGGAAGAAGAAGGGTCATATGGGATGAATGCTAGAGACCTCAGTTTGGTTCCAGACTTGGTAATTCCACCCAAGATCAATACGCTAGAGTTTGAAAAGTTTGACGGGACAACTTGCCCTACTAGCTACATAACCATGTTCAATAGAAAGATGACGGGTTTCATCGACAATGAGAGGCTGCTAATTCACTGTTTTTAAGATAGCTTAGCGGGGTCCGCGATGAGGTGGTACAATCAGTTAACCCATGCTCAGATTAGGTCATGGAAGGATTTGGCCAAGGCTTTCACAGATCAGTATAGGCACATAACCGATATGGTCCCAAACTGACTCATGCTACAAGGTTTGGAGCAAAGGCACAATGAGAGCCTCCGTGAGTACGCCCAACATTGGCGAGACGTGGCGGCGCAAGTCCAACCTCCACTCCGCGAAAATGAGATCCCTCATATGTTTGTTGATACTTTGAAGGGAACCCTCTATGACCGCATGATAAGCAACCCTATCGGTAATTTCTCGGATATGGTTATGACTAGTGAACATATTGAGGCAGCTATCAAGAGTGGTAGAATTGATGGAGGAGAAAATGCTCGAATGCAGTTCAAGAAGAGAGATCATGAGGTGAACAACACCAGTACCTACGAGCTCCTAAGCACCTCATAATCTCACCGCCTCAAGCCATAATCGGGAATCCGCAAAGCTCAAAAAGAAGAGAAAATAGGGCTCCCAAGAGGGAAAAGGAGAAGATGTCTTTCACCCATCAATCCATTCCATACAAGGATGTGTACAAACACCTATACGAGGCCGATTTGGTCCGTCCGTATCATGTTACTCCCTTCCAGCCGCCTTACCCTCCATGGTATGACGAGAAAACACATTATGAGTACCACGACGGAGTACCGGGGCACACGATAGAAAATTTCACAGCGTTCGAGAAACTCGTGCAAAACATGATCAACAATGGGGTCATCGAATTAGAGGGGCCCAATGTGGCGGTCAACCCACTTCCAAACCATAGGGGTCGAGGCGTGAATGCCCTTGAAGAGGTAGATACGAAGAAAGTGAGGATGGAGGTGTCGGAAATCAAGTCCCCTCTGAGTTGGGTGTTCGAACACTTGTGCGCAGCGGGCTTGATTGAGAATGGTAAGAAGGGAGTGTATAATGACCATGAATCATTTTGTGAGTACCATCAGACTGCGGGGCATGAGATTCATTGTTGTCCAAAATTCAAGCAGTTGGTTCAAGAACTAATGCACAACAAGGAGATTGAGTTCTTTGAGGGAGCTTAAGGGTTGTGATGAATGGCCAGTCTAACGGTGGTCAAGAGTTTTAATGCATCCAAGTTTGCTTTCTGTTTAGTTTGACTTGTTTTCATTTCATTGCATTTTAACCTTTTTCCTTGAAGTAATGTGTGGAATCAACTTTGCTACCCTTTGCCCGAAGGTAGTAAAGATCTTTTTGTAAGGGCCTAAGACTGCATTTTTAAATTTCAATGAAAGGATGCATTGTATTTTGTGTTTGAATTATCTCTTCATTTTGTGTATATATTTTTCTATTGAGTCCCCGTATATCAATTGCACGAGGGACATTGACCTTGACCCAAAGGTTGATTTCGAGCAACCTTTGTCTAGTGGAAATCGAAAGCTGCGAAGATGATGAATATGTGACTTACACTCCAATTTAATTTGGTCATTTATTGAGTACACATGGCATTAAGGTATTCAGGAGAACAACAAGAAATCTTCCGCACTAAAAAAAGGAAAGAAAAAAAGGAAAGAAAAATCAAGAATAATAAAAGCATAACAAAAGCACTCCAATCTTCGAAGCCTAGTAATAGGCATTTTCGGATAAGAGTGTGGAAATTTTTGGGGCACTCCGCTGTAGCAAAAGGACCAATAAGGTTGTTATGCACCATTCGAATAAAAAACTTTAGCTTCACGAGTTATGGTAATATTTTCAAATCATGACAATGCCGAGCAGCTCGGGGTTTTGTTGTTTGCTCCATCATTTATTCCGAGCAAAAGAAATGTGATGAGTTGACTTCCCCAAAACCAGAAAGAAATGAGATAAAGCAATAGTGATAAAGGCAAAGCCTACAGAAGGTAAGACTAATTGATTAAAAAACTAAAATGACTCGGAGGGTATTTCACATCTTCAGACATCAGCTCAGCTTTCGAGGTCTCCTAGACACATGATTCTTGAGGAAATCCTTGGTAAGCCATCTTAGTATCGCTCGTGCACTTGATATTTGGGGTATTTAATCTAGCATGATATATTCATAATTTGAAAAGAAAGTCTGGTTTTTTTGAAAATGCATCTTATATTGAAATTAGAAGATGTAATCTAAAATTTTTAGCAGACAAAAAAATATTTCTTTCCATTGCTTCAAGGATAAAGTTTGGAATTCAAGGGCATGAATACAAATGATAGCGCGTCAGTGGCCATGGTGAGGATAGTAGTAAGATTTTACATGCTACTATTCGGGGACTTGAAGCGAGTTTCTGTTGAAACGCTTTAATTAGTTCAGAAAGTGAAAATGGACCTTAGTGAACTTAAGAGGAAAGTTCAAGGACTTGGGGGCATGTGCATTTCCCCCTAATGTTGAGAAAAGAGAAAATTCATCTTTCAAGATGAGACAAAGGATGAGGATTTTCTCATTTGATAGTTGCCCGACCTTAAGTCGATCTTGGAAAACACAGAGGCATCTTTTAGTTGATCGAACAGGTCGTCTATTCTAGGCAATGTATATTTATTCTTGATGGTTACTTTATTCAACTGTTTGTAGTCGATGCACAATCACATAGAGCCATCCTTCTTCTTAACAAAAAGAACCGGAGCTCCCCAGGGTGAAGATCTCGGTTGAATGAAACCTTTGTTCAATAGGTCTTGAATCTGAGCCTTTAATTCTTTCAGCTCCATAGCTGTCATGTGATATGGTGGAATGGAAACGGGAGCAGTCCTAGGTTGCACCTCGATGCCAAACTATACTTCACGGGTTGGGGGCAATCCTAGAAGTTCATCAGGGAAGACATCAAAAAATTCACACATGGTGTCAATGTCTCGTAATTGTGGCTCACCTTTGATTTCCAATGTCAGGGCATACAATGATGGATTCATCGCATTCATCAATACAACACTTACTTTACCTAACCCTCGAAGATACAATTTTCTTTTACAACAATCTACGCAGGCTTGATGCTCACTAAGCCAATCTAAGACTAGGATGACGTCGAATTCGTGGATCGGTAAAGCCAATAAATTGGCCCTAAAAAGAATCCCTTTGATCATTTAAGGACAGTTCTTTCACACTACCCTTACGGTGACACAATATCCTAGGGGATTGGTTCCAGAAATTCTCGATGCTATTGGTTCAGAAGACATATTTTACTTCTTAACTACAATGGTTCTTATAAAAGAATGAGTAGAACCAGGGTTAATCAATGCATATAAAGAATGTGAATATAGCTCGATGGTACCTGCAATGACATCAGGTTCATCCTCTTCTTCTCTGCTCTTCTCATGATACATTTGGGTAGGAGCTTTTGAATCTTGCTTGTTAAAGGGTTTCCCTGGACAACTCGATCGCTCAAAAGGCCTAGATGATCCCTGCTTCGATCCTTTACCTTGAAAGGATTGAGCAGGAGAAGCATCAGTAGTCGGTGTAACAACAGATTTAGTTGCATTCAAAGGACAATCACGAATAAAGTGATCGTGCTCGCCACAGTAGTAACAGGCTCCAGTCTGCTTACGACATTGACCTCTTGGATGCTTGTTTTGACAATAATTGCATAGTGGATATTAGTTGCCTCGGTTTGAACCTCCAGTGCTATCAACGGACGTTGCTTTAGCAAAAGACTGCGTCATAGACTGAGGTCTCTCAATGTTCCCAGAACGGGAGGGCTGTGGATAGATATTTTGTTTGGGAACTTGATATCTCTCCTTCTTATTCCATCTCGAAGGCCGAGAATCATCCCTGAACCTCTTCTCTGACTTTCCAGTCCCACCAGCTCGTTGAGCTCTCTGGGCAACTTCAGTGGCTTTGACTCGGTTCATCAAATCCTGAAAGTTGGTGATACCAAGGGCTGTAAACATGGGTCATAGCTCATCGCTAAGGCCAGCTATGAACATTCTGCACTTGTCTTCCTCTTTCTTTATAAATTCTGTTCCGTATCGGCAATA
The DNA here is from genome assembly GCA_030270665.1 of Hibiscus trionum. Taxonomy (NCBI): domain Eukaryota; kingdom Viridiplantae; phylum Streptophyta; class Magnoliopsida; order Malvales; family Malvaceae; genus Hibiscus; species Hibiscus trionum. The sequence goes on along the minus strand of BSYR01000020.1, from coordinate 28,597,875 downwards.
TTTGCAAAAATCATGGATATATTGCTCGATAGGTCACCCACCCTGCCTCAGATGGAGAAAGGTGTCCCACCTTTCTGCAAGGTAATATTCACTAATATACTTATTCCGGAATTCTCGGAGAAAGAAATACCAAGTAACCGATTCTTAAGGAGCTGTGAGAATAGTGGTTTCCCACCACATGAGAGCTTCATCGGTCAATAATGCAATAGCACACTCCAACTTGTGTTCATCCAAACACTGCAACTGCTTGTTCAGGATACACAGCGTGTTATCCAACCAGTATTCGAAAACTTTAAGATTATCATCATCTTTTCCGGTAAAGGAATAGGCTCGGAGTGAAGCCAACTTGTCCACAGGGGCACAGACATACTGGACAACATGAGGGGTAGGCCGAACGGATGGTGTCGCTTGCATCGTAGCCATAAACTGTTCGAACATATTAGCCATGTTCTGGTAACATTCAACCTGAGCAGTAGGTGCTGCAGGCTCAGTACCCTGAACAGGAGGGTCCTGTGGTTGCGGTGGGTTCTGAGGATTTCCTCCTCTAATCTCCTAGCCATGTGTCGAGGAGCCAGTAGCGAGCTCATCTATATGAGCTTCGTTCATCTCAGACATATCTATATGAAAGATCAGATTAGTCGACAAGTAACACAATAATAATTTGATACCACAAATGTGCTCAAGTACTCCTAGAATGCAACAAGCATTCTATATTAATGTAACACCCCCTTCTCTGTCTCGTCAAGAACCGGGTCAGAAGGTGAAACCGATGATCAATACAGAAATCGGTGCAACAAAATTTTATTTTATTATTAAAATTTTCATCCATATCATACAACAAATCATTACAACCGAACATCTCAGTCCAATTTTCCCATATGCGCAATGATTAATCATTCAAGGGCTAAATCACAACTATTACAAGTTTTAAGGGCCAATTTATAATTTCGACAAACTAGGGGTCCTTCAATGTAAATGATTTTACCATACTGAAATTCACTATATTAATATTATCCATGCAAAATTTCATACAATTTGGAGATCATTAACTTATTCAATTTAACCTTACAATGTTCAGTGACTAGACTGTGAAACTAGCAACCTGTTCAATGAGCCTTTAACTAACTTACCTAACCCCGTATCGAAACACCCTAGGGCTGTTTCGAGACGGGTGAACAGTGGTCAACTTATGTTGTCTTTCCCCTTTAGACCGTATCGATACGGGCATGCCCTGTATCGAAACGGGTTGACCTCCCTTGACTTTGACTTTGACCCATTTCGATACGCTATAAACCCGTATCGAAACGAGGGGTTCCAATGACAAAATTTTTCGAAACAGCCATGAACCGTTCCGATACACCTTATTCCTCGGGCTAAATTATGCTTACTCGTATCAGAACGCCATCACCTGTTTCGATACGGCCTGACCTGTAATGACAGATTTTTGCTGGTATTTATTCAATTTGACCTATCAAACAATGTCCAAATGCAACGAAACTTTACACACAATATTTCAATGGTATAAACTACTAGAATGCAAAGTTTCATGATCATATGAATATGTTTACTACCTTTTTGAGCTAAGCATGCACTTTTAAGCCAACCAAAAGGGCCATATAGGGCCATTAACCATGTTACAACATATGCACACCACAAACATAACAAAATGGGCATATTTGACTAGTTCAACTACTTTGTCACCTTCCTTGGAGTTCTTAGGATCAAAATACACTACTTTAAGGCTTGTAGTGACTTGTCTTGCTTTGACAATTCGATCCTCCGACACTTGATCTTTTAACCTAAAAATGCATGAGATGAGACACGTTGGGCATACATTGCCTAGTGAGGTAGTCATAAACAATATGATTAACAATATATATACAAAATATCTATATATATGACCTCATGCTCATCAAGTCAATGCTATGCATCAATATACAATGTTCAACATGTTCATTTCATCGTTAGTCCTTGGATTGAATCAAGATCATGGATATGAGAATTCTTATGCCTCGACAAATCAATGAATGGTCTAGTCGCTCCGCCTCGCCATTACGACCAATATCAATACACATCCCTCCACCTCGCCAAATCAATATAGGCTGTAGTCCACTCGTACACTGAGCTCATGAATTCTATGGCATGCCAATTGTATCCAATGTCCATTCCAATCCAAGGTTTCAATGTTAATATCCATTTCAATAATCAATGAGTATTCTGATGGCCAATGATTTCAATATTATCGATAGCCAATGTGTCTTATAATCAATGTTTCATGATTCGATGCTAATGACAATAATCAATGATTTCCTAGCAATGTTCCAAAAACAATATCTATACAATAACAATGCTCAATGACGATACGAATAACTATGACTGATGTTCAATGACGAACTTACCGACACTTACCAAGGTTTCCGATTAACCATCCAATGCAATTTCTTCAATAACAATGTTAGCGATGTAATATAAATTATCAAATAATGATCTGGGAAGGCATTTCACCTAAACCTAAGACTTTGACTACACTCACCTTGAAACTTTGAAGTTTTCAAGGCTCTCAGATGACAATCCCCTTGTTCCTAGCTTTAGATGGAGACGATGCATATTCTTTTTCAACTTTTTGAGCTAGGAAACCAATAAGGAGATTGTTAGGATCGATATTTCGATATCAAAATCAATATAACAATATCAAAATCGATAACCAATCTTAATAGAGATAAAAATGATAAGATATCCATGGATAGTCAAAACCCTAGCTTGAGTTTAACAATGTTTTATCCCTGGAATTCAATAATCAATTGAGGATTATAGCTTACCCGATTGATAGGAACAATTTGATATCAATAAAACGAAGAGAAAGTGAAGCTCAATACTTCCTCCAATGGAAGTGCTTGCTTCAAGGAAGGAGATGAGGAAGATGAAAAGATGGAGAGGTGTATGCTTCAAAGATTTTCAGGTAAGTTTTCTTAGTCCTTTTCCCTTTTGTTTTATATCACATATTTTTTATTTAGCTTTCCTTCTGTTGAGTTGTGACGTGCTCGATTCATTCAACCAATGTGGCTCACCAAGTGGTGGAGAGGTGGATTTTTGGGTGGAAGGGTTGTTGAAGCTAAAAAGAAATGTGACACAAGGATTTATAATGGTTCAACCTTCTAACCAAGGTCTACATCCACTACCTCAGCTCCCCACTATGGATTTCCAAACAATTCCACTAATTGCTCTTCCCCTTTTCTAGGCTTAGGAGGTAACCCTTATACACAATCAAGCTTTCTACCCAAAGCCTTGATTGAAACCCTCTCTTACAAAGAGAAATAAGGAGCAAACTTAAAACCCTCTAATAGGTGTTTGTTTGCACAATTAAGCACTCACCCAAAACCTAAAACACTTGAGCAAATTTGACAATTTTTGGCTCACTAGTGTTTGTCTATACAAGAATTGACAATTTAAGTACAAAGACACTTTTTGATCATTTGTTGATTGACAATTGAAGCATTAGCCTTTACTTGATGCTTGGAGGTCCCTTTTATTCTCCTTGATGAGTTTATAGCCGTTACTAGCCGTTGGGGATGATTTAGAGTCGTTGAGGACTTTATTTCCCTTCATAAATGTTGTTCTGCAGCCTTCTGTATCAATACACTTGGATCCGTATCGGTACGGCCTTCATCAGAAACTAGTCATTGGGCTCTTGCCAGCCTAGGCGTATCGATACGCTTGAGGGCGTATCGGTACGGTTTCACTTTTAAATGACCGTTGGGAAATAGCCGTTGGGGTGGTGGAAAGGGGATCGGTACGCTTACCAGGCGTATCGAAACGATCTCGATCCGTATCGAAACGGCCAAGCCTGTTTCGATACGGGTTTTGGCAGTGATCAAACTGGGGCAAAAAGGTATCGGTACGGGTACAACCTATCGATATGGGTAGCTTGAAAACTTAAGTTTAGCTATATAAAAGCATGAAAAGTCTTGCCAAAAACCTCTTAAAATCCCTCAAACATAAATTCAAGTTGTTTGGACTTAAAACCAAGTTTTAAATTCTTTTCAAATTAGCCCAAAACATTTTTCAATTATTATATCAAAACACTAGTTCTACAATCTCCCCCTTTTTGATATAATAAAACAACTTGAAAAATTGTTTGGGATTCTCCCCCTTTAACTTTAAAAATGTGAATAAGAGACTAAAGATATGAAATCAAATAAAGCTCCCCCTTATTCATTTTGAAAATTCAATTTTTCAAACCATTTCTCCCCCTTTTTGTTATATCAAAAAAGAATTTAAAACATTAAGTACAAAATAACAATGGAGGTAAAAATTGACAAAAAAATAAGAATTTGGTTTTAAAATGGCTCCCCCTTACTCAAGGCATCATCAAAATGTTAGTCCAACATATATGATCATCTAGTTGACATAAATAAAAATAAAACAAATAAACACTAAAGCAACAAGATTTTACTACACTTGAACTCAAGGGAAGATGTGAAGCCTTCCTTCTTCAAGTGTTCTTCCTTGTGTGCATGGAGCTCCCCCTCAATGTTTGACTTTGTTGAACATCTCCATCACACCTAGAAAAAGACAATCAAGTAATTTTTTGTATCCAAATTGCTTTGGATCCATGAACGTTAGTAGCATAAATTTTTGTCCCCTTAGGAATCCATTTTCCAATGTCATCCTTTTTAATTGAAGTGGTTAGTCCTTTTGGGACCCAAACACTTCTAAAACATTTTCCTTTTACAAATCTAGGGGCACTAGATTGTCTAACATAAAAATTTCATTTTCCAAAATTGTTTTTCTCTTCAAGCTCTTTGGAAATCAAATCTTTTTCCTCTTGAAATTTTTGAAGCAATTTTTGCAAATCAAAACATTTTAGTTCAAACTCCTTGAGTTTTGCTTCAAGTTCAAGTTTGGTTTTAGAAATCAAGTCATTTTGAATTTTCAACTTTGAAATCACTTTATTGTTTTTCAAAATGTGATTTTTAAAGTCTAAAACCAAATCATCATAGGCATCTTGTAATTCATCAAAAGAGTAAGAACATGAAGTAGATGAATTACAAGTTACCCTTGAATCTTCTTCGATGGCTATAAGGAAAAGGTTGGCTTGTTCATCGTCGGTGGAGTCCTCATCACTCCAAGTAGCCACATGTGCCTTCTTCTTATGGCTTGAAGTGCTTGCCCTCTCCTTTCTCTTGGGTTCTCGTTCAAGCTCTCTCAAAGCTTTCTTCATGAACGGGGCACACTTCTTGAAGAGATGAACTATCTCTTCATCTTCATCCTCCTCTTCACTTGAGTAGACATGATGGCAAGTGGAGGACTTGAGAGCCATGGCACTAGCATTGATGCCGAGCCCTTTGATTTTCTTCTCTCCCATAGCTCTAATTTCTTCCCTCTTCTTCTCATCTTCTTTGTTCTTCTTCATGATTTGATGAGTAAGGAGTGACCCCGTGAGTTCATCAAGCTTCAAAGTCTTCAAATTCTTGGCTTCGATGATGGCGGTCCTCTTTGAGTCCCATGACTCGGGAAGTGAGTAGATGAGCTTTCAGACAAGCTTTTCTTCCGGGATAGCTTCTCCATAACCTTTAAGACCATTGGTGATGGTGGAGAATCTATCAAACATCTTCTCGATGTTCTCTTCCGGATCCATCTTGAAGTTCTCATACTCTAAGGTTAGGAGCCCAATTTTGGTCTCCTTGACTTCATCGGTTCCCTCGTATGTGACTTCAAGCTTGTCCCATACCTCTTTGGCACTCTCACAAGAAGACATCTTCTCATAGATGGTTGGGCCAAAAGCAAAAAACAAGATGTGCAAGGCTTTGCAATTAAGCTCCATCTTCTTGCGATCGTCGGCACTCCATTCCGCTTTGCTTCTTTGAGGCACGAACGGACCATCTTCAACTATATCCCATAGCTTGTAATCTCTAGATTTGATGAAGAACTTGTCTTAGTCTTCCAATGGGCATAGTGGGTTCCGTCAAAGAAAGGCGATTTGTCGATTGATTGTGTCATTTGAGCCGGTTGATGAAATAGTGATCGAGCTTGCCAGATCTTCTCAATAGGATGTGAATCCCCTTCGATTGAGCCAAGCTCTGATACCAATTGTTGAGTTGTGAGGTGCTCATTCGTTCAACCAATGTGGCTCACCAAGTGGTGGAGAGCTGGATTTTTGGGTGGAAGGGTTGTGGAAGCTAAAAAGAAATGTGACACAAGGATTTATAGTGGTTCAACCTTCTAACCAAGGTCTACATCCACTACCTTAGCTCCCCACTAAGGATTTCCAAACAATTCCACTAATTTCTCTTCCCCTTTTCTAGGCTTAGGAGGTAACCCTTATACACAATCAAGCTTTCTACCCAAAGCCTTGATTGAAAACCTCTCTTACAAAGAGAAATAATGAGTAAACTTAAAACCCTCTAATAAGTGTTTGTTTGTACAATTAAGCACTCACCCAAAACCTAAAACACTTGAGCAAATTTGACAATTTTTGGCTCACTAGTGTTTGTCTATACAAGAATTGACAATTTAAGTACAAAGACACTTTTTGATCATTTGTTGATTGACAATTGAAGCATTAGCCTTTACTTGATGCTTGGAGGTCCCTTTTATACTCCTTGATGAGTTTATAGCCGTTACTAGCCGTTGGGGGTGATTTGGAGCCGTTGAGGACTTTATTTCCCTTCACAAATGTTGTTCTGCAGCCTTCCGTACCGATACGCTTGGATTCGTATCGGTACGGCCTTCATCAGAAACTAGCCGTTGGGCTCTTGCCAGCCTAGGCGTATCGATACGCTTGAGGGCGTATCGGTACGGTTTCACTTTTAAATGACCGTTGGGAAATAGCTGTTGGGGTGGGTGAAAGGGGATCGGTACGCTTACCAGGCGTATCGAAACGATCTCGATCCGTATCGAAACGGCCAAAACTGTTTCGATACGGGTTTTGGCAGTGATCAAACTTGGGCAAAAAGGTATCGGTACGGGTACAACCTATCGATATGGGTAGCTTGAAAACTTAAGTTTAGCTATATAAAAGCATGAAAAGTCTTGCCAAAAACCTCTTAAAATCCCTCAAACATAAATTCAAGTTGTTTGGACTTAAAACCAAGTTTTAAATTCTTTTCAAATTAGACCAAAACATTTTTCAATTATTATATCAAAACACTAGTTCTACAATCTTCCCCTTTTTGATATAATAAAACAACTTGAAAAATTGTTTGGGATTCTCCCCCTTTAACTTTAAAAATGTGAATAAGAGACTAAAGATATGAAATCAAATAAAGCTCCTCCTTATTCATTTTGAAAATTCAATTTTTCAAACCATTTCTCCCCCTTTTTGTTATATCAAAAAAGAATTTAAAACATTAAGTACAAAATAACAATGGAGGTAAAAATTGACAAAAAAATAAGAATTTGGTTTTAAAATGGCTCCCTCTTACTCAAGGCATCATCAAAAATGTTAGTCCAACATATATGATCATCTAGTTGACATAAATAAAAATAAAACAAATAAACACTAAAGCAACAAGATTTTACTACACTTGAACTCAAGGGAGGATGTGAAGCCTTCCTTCTTCAAGTGTTCTTCCTTGTGTGCATAGAGCTCCCCCTCAATGTTTGACTTTGTTGAACATCTCCATCACACCTAGCAAAAGACAATCAAGTAATTTTTGGTATCCAAATTGCTTTGGATCCATGAACGTTAGTAGCATAAATTTTTGTCCCCTTAGGAATCCATTTTCCAATGTCATCCTTTTTAATTGAAGTGGTTAGTCCTTTTGGGACCCAAACACTTCTAAAACATTTTCCTTTTACAAATCTAGGGGCACTAGATTGTCTAACATAAAAATTTCATTTTCCAAAATTGTTTTTCTCTTCAAGCTCTTTGGAAATCAAATCTTTTTCCTCTTGAACTTTTTGAAGCAATTTTTGCAAATCAAAACATTTTAGTTCAAACTCCTTGAGTTTTGCTTCAAGTTCAAGTTTGGTTTTAGAAATCAAGTCATTTTGAATTTTCAACTTTGAAATCACTTTATTGTTTTTCAAAATGTGATTTTTAAAGTCTAAAACCAAATCATCATAGGCATCTTGTAATTCATCAAAAGAGTAAGAACATGAAGTAGATGAATTACAAGTTACCCTTGAATCTTCTTCGATGGCCATAAGGAAAAGGTTGGCTTGTTCATCGTCGGTGGAGTCCTCATCACTCCAAGTAGCCACATGTGCCTTCTTCTTATGGCTTGAAGTGCTTGCCCTCTCCTTTCTCTTGGGTTCTCGTTCAAGCTCTCTCAAAGCTTTCTTCATGAACGGGGCACACTTCTTGAAGAGATGAACTATCTCTTCATCTTCATCCTCCTCTTCACTTGAGTAGACATGATGGCAAGTGGAGGACTTGAGAGCCATGGCACTAGCATTGATGCCAAGCCCTTTGATTTTCTTCTCTCCCATAGCTCTAATTTCTTCCCTCTTCTTCTCATCTTATTTGTTCTTCTTCATGATTTGATGAGTAAGGAGGGACCCCGTGAGTTCATCAAGCTTCAAAGTCTTCAAATTCTTGGCTTCGATGATGGCGGTCCTCTTTGAGTCCCATGACTCGGGAAGTGAGTAGATGAGCTTTCGGACAAGCTTTTCTTCCGGGATGGCTTCTCCATAACCTTTAAGACCATTGGTGATGGTGGAGAACCTATCAAACATCTTCTCGATGTTCTCTTCCGGATCCATCTTGAAGTTCTCATACTCTAAGGTTAGGAGCCCAATTTTGGTCTCCTTGACTTCATCGGTTCCCTCGTATGTGACTTCAAGCTTGTCCCATACCTCCTTGGCACTCTCACAAGAAGACATCTTCTCATAGATGGTTGGGCCAAAAGCACAAAACAAGATGTGCAAGGCTTTGCAATTAAGCTCCATCTTCTTGCGATCGTCGGCACTCCATTCCGCTTTGCTTCTTTGAGGCACGAACGGACCATCTTCAACTATATCCCATAGCTTGTAATCTCTAGATTTGATGAAGAACTTCATCTTAGTCTTCCAATGGGCATAGTGGGTTCCGTCAAAGAAAGGCGATTTGTCGATTGACTGTGTCATTTGAGCCGGTTGATGAAATAGTGATCGAGCTTGCCAGATCTTCTCAATAGGATGTGAATCCCCTTCGATTGAGCCAAGCTCTGATACCAATTATTGAGTTGTGAGGTGCTCGATTCGTTCAATCAATGTGGCTCACCAAGTGGTGGAGAGGTGATTTTTTAGGTGGAAGGGTTGTGGAAGCTAAAAAGAAATGTGACACAAGGATTTATAGTGGTTCAACCTTCTAACCAAGGTCTACATCCACTACCTTAGCTCCCCACTAAGGATTTCCAAACAATTCCACTAATTGCTCTTCCCCTTTTCTAGGCTTAGGAGGTAACCCTTATACACAATCAAGCTTTCTACCCAAAGCCTTGATTGAAACCCTCTCTTACAAAGAGAAATAATGAGTAAACTTAAAACCCTCTAATAGGTGTTTGTTTGCACAATTAAGCACTCACCCAAAACCTAAAACACTTGAGCAAATTTGACAATTTTTGGCTCACTAGTGTTTGTCTATACAAGAATTGACAATTTAAGTACAAAGACACTTTTTGATCATTTGTTGATTGACAATTGAAGCATTAGCCTTTACTTGATGCTTAGAGGTCCCTTTTATACTCCTTGATGAGTTTATAGCCGTTACTAGCCGTTGGGGATGATTTGGAGCCGTTGAGGACTTTATTTCCCTTCATAAATGTTGTTCTGCAGCCTTCCGTATCGATACGCTTGGATTCGTATCGGTACGGCCTTCATCAGAAACTAGCCGTTGGGCTCTTGCCAGCCTAGGCGTATCGATACGCTTGAGGGCGTATCGGTACAGTTTCACTTTTAAATAACCGTTGGGAAATAGCCGTTGGGTTGGTTGAAAGGGGATCGGTACGCTTACCAGGAGTATCGAAACGATCTCGATCCGTATCGAAACGGCCAAGCCTGTTTCAGTACGGGTTTTGACAGTGACCAAACTGGGGCAAAAAGGTATCGGTACGGGTACAACCGTATCGATACGGGTAGCTTGAAAACTTAAGTTTGGCTATATAAAAGCATGAAAAGTCTTGCCAAAAACCTCTTAAAATCCCTCAAACATAAATTCAAGTTGTTTGGACTTAAAACCAGGTTTTAAATTCTTTTCAAATTAGCCCAAAACATTTTTCAATTATTATATCAAAACACTAGTTCTACACCTTCAATGGAAGGAAAGCTCCCATACCATCCCACGTGAGCTAAAATTAATTAAGGAGGGGCTAATCGCAAGATTAGTCCTTCAATTCTCATCATACTTCGATTTTGCTCCCCAACTTGCATTTTCTCCAATTTAGTCACTATATAGGTTCAATATTATTCAATAGAGTCCGATAACAATAATTTTATCTCAATTAGGGTTCGGTATCAATAATTAACTAGTCGATGCAATATTTAGACTTCATCAATGTAGAATTTCTGATCACCGGAGCTAAATTCTGACTAGATCGGATTTTGGGGTGTTACATAGGTTGTATGTGTTGGTGTTGGGTTTGTTGTTCCTCGCATAAGTCCCCATAAAATTTGCAGACTTGTTGCATTCAGAGGAATCATGGTTGCCCCTACACTCATCACAAAAGGGCCCCCAGCCTTGGCCTCATATGTTTTCCCTGTGGACTTGGTCATATTCATTACCAACTGTGTCAATTTATCCAGGTGAGCATTGATAGATTCAATGGCTTCTACTTCATTCACAACAGCTGGCCGCCTTATGCCGCCACGGCAGGTTGTAAGAAGCTTGTAGTCATTTCTTGCAATTCTATTCAGAATCTGTAGTGCCTCCTCTGGTGGTCTGTCTAGGATGATTCCATTGGCTGAAGCGTCGAGCATCATTTGTGTTGGTTGATTTACTCCATTATAGAACATCGACACTTGAGTCCAGGATGGGAAACCATGAATTGGGCAGTTGTTTAGCATCCGTTGGTATCTCTCCCAAGCATCATACATCGGTTCGTCATCTCCTTGAAGTCTGTGATCTCGTTTCTTAGTCTGTCGGTCACGTTTGAAGGGCTTAAATGATCTAGGAAGTCCATGCACAACTCCGTCCAAGTGTTGAATGATCGTGTCGGTTGGTTGTTTAGCAACTGTTTTGCTCTATCCCTAAGTGAATAGGGAAATAGTCTTAACTTGAGCACATCATGATGGACTCCATGTATCTTAAAAGCTCTGCAAATGTCTAGGAATCCCCTCAAGTGCTGCCGAGCATCTTCCGTGGCACTTCCTCCAAATTGCCCTAATGTATTTATCATGTTGAACATCATTGGTTTCAGCTCGAAGTGATTTGCTTCAATTTTAGGCTCTGAACAGTTGGGTCAAATCCTCTGAAGTCGTGCTCCAAATAATCCCTAGTGGTGCGCACATACTGTTGCTACCTGGGCGGAACTAGGGGCTACTGTCTAGGTGGAATTGGTGGCTGTTGTCTAGGTGGCGGATCTTGCTGCCCATCCCTGCCATTTCGGGCATTATTGGCAAGGTTTTCGTCTTGGCCGTTAACCATGGTTGCCTTTGTTTTTCATTTTTCTCTAGCTTCTTCGAGGGCTTCTCTTGCTTCTTTCTTTAGTTTTCTTGCTCGTTGTTTGATCTCGTCTATGAAAACGATTCTGACCGATGGGCTGGCTCTGGTCATGCACTAGATAAGAAAACTGTAAAAAAAATTCGAATAAAAAGGAATAATAAAAACTAAAAATAAATGCAATCAAATAAAGGTGCAGAAAAATAAAAACGAATTTACTGTTGCCAGTCCCCGGCAACGGCGCCAAAAACTTGTAGAGCATTGGAATGTTCACTAAATATGAGCGCAAGTGTACACTCTTGTCAAGTTATAGTATAAAGATATCGTCTCCCACGAGGATTGGACATCTAACTCGAATGTAAATTCCTGCACACAAAATATTAAATGCATAAGTAAATTTTAGTTTGTAATAAGAAAAAGGTAAATAAACAAAAGTAAATAATAGAAGAGATCAGAGTGATAAAATGGGTCAGGTTATGCTGCTTTGTAGTGTGAAACTGCATTGAATAGGTTAAGATGTATTGCACTGCCAGACTTTGCTGCCTCGGCGAAAGATGGCAGATTGGTGCTTCGACAACTTTTGCTGACTCGGAAGTGGAACGGACGATTGGCTCGGCGGCAAACTCGACAGACCTTCAAGGCTCGGTAGAATGCATCGATAATGATCCCGCTTATGTCTAAGTCAGAATATTGTTGTTGTTCGTTGTAGCTAATACATGACGGCATGAATCTTGCAATGAAAAGCAACCTTTAGTTTTGTAACGATGTTTTTTGAAGAAAACTAATAACTTTAAAAGTATCCCACATTTTTTTAGAAAATCGATTAAATGGGGATTTTTGTTCTAAAAAATTTGAGCATAGGAAAATAGTAAAAATTTGGAGTCGCCACCGGCCACTAAGGTAGGTCGAACACCATCAAAAACCAAAGATTCATTTGAAAGGGTTCGAGAGTTGGTTATGAGTGGGGAAAGGTTAGCACCCCCATCACGCCCGGAAATCGGTACCAAAACACTTGTTGCTTTTAATTAGATGGAAATTGTTGAAATTTAAAATGAATTTAATTAGGGTTTCTTAATTGAAAATTAACCTTAATTGTATGAGCTTTATCAAATTGGTGGTTTCAAATTAATTAGACATTTAATTAAAAAGGATGACGATACACCGGACCAAAGACTAAACTGACATCATATAAGTCTGACTGTCGTGTTAGTTTAGGGTTCGGATCCCGTACGTCACCTTTATGCATGATTCAAGAAGATAAAGTATGATGTCATGGTCTTGTTCGTTTTAATTACTTACGAATTTACCTTTAGACGATGCAAATTAATTCGAATATTCGAGTAATATCCAATAAGCTAGAATATTACAACCCAAATACGCGAATTAATAAGTACCTCCTTTTTATGATTAAAATTAATTATTATGCAAATTAGAATATTAAAAGTCACGTGAATGGCAATTAGGGGTGCATGTCACATATAAACATCACATTAGGACATCAAAAGAAAATTACACTATGTAAAAAAATTATAATATATATTTATTAAAACTATATTATACATACATATCTATGCATTATACCATAAACGCATGAAGATCACATATTACCGCATAATATAGCCATATCAAACCACAAATCACATGTCCACATTAAACATATCTATCAACATGAAAAAATCATAAAAAAGACTAAAATGTAAGAATTTTAAAGATGCAAGGCAAAAAAGATAATGCATGATTAAAGGGAAAAACACTGGAAAAGGGACCAAAATGAACAAAAACCAGAATCACAGGACCCAAACGACGATTAGATCACTCGAAATTCGGTCAAAATCAAATTAAGAACGAAATTAAAAACATTTAAAAAACTTGAGGGACCACGGGCATTGTTTTAGAAAGCGGAGGCCCTTGCGAGCATAATAACAACGACGCGGAGGGATTTATTAGGGGATTAGACCGATTTTAAAACGCTGAAGCTCTATAAAAGCATACTTAAAACCATTGAGACCCTTTTTTTGTTAACCCTAACTCTTAGAGACTCCCCTCTTTTCTCGTCTATCGAACGACACTGCGTCGGTCGTCGCTATTCGACGGCCGGCGAACTCAGAAACCCTAAAACTAAAAAACCTCTTTTCCCAAAACTTTTCAAAACCCAAAATCAAAAACCCTTTTTACTTCGCGAAAATAGAACCGAAAAATCCCCTTTTTTATTTTGAAAACGGAAAACGACCCCTTTTTTGTTACAACCCTTACCGACTCACCATGCACAGCCTTGAGAGGCCGGAGGGCTTATCAAGGGAGAAAGGGGCAATCGAGGTTCGAGAAGATAAAACGGCAGAGGTAAAAAAAGAAACTCTAAAGCTTTGTTTTTTTATATGCTTCAAAACGTAATGAAAGAAGAAGATGATAATACCTCTAAAACCGAGGCGTTTTTGCTTCTATTGTTCTCTGAAATTTCCCCATTGATCCTTGGTGTTACATCTCTTGTTTTCAGGTTTTATAACACCAAAAATTACAATTTTTTTACATAAAATCAGAAATGAAAAAAATGCTATTGGTTGATCATGTCTATTTTGGCTGGATTCATGCCCTCTGATTTTGTACATTTCTGTTATTCTTGTTTTTGTTTGCATGTACTGATTGTGAGAAGGGGGACCAGTGAAGACGGCACGGCTTGGGGGTTGAGGAGTTGGACCGGCTGGACGTCGTGGAGCAATCTCAGCCACTAATGAAGGGATCTGAAGCGTCGTGTGCAAGCCCACGCGCGCGGCGTGTGACTTCGATGCAGAAGCCGAAGCGTCCGAGCGTGGTTTGCACTCGCGCGTGAGGATGGCGGACAGGCGCGCGTGAGTTCGTGTGGGAGATGAAAGGCCTTCTTCATTCGATCTGGACCGTCAGATCGTTTCAGTTCTGCGGTGATGATTAAGTTGCGCAGAAGAGGGGGATAATTAGGTCTTCTATAATCTGATTAGGGTAGGGTTTAATAGTTGGGCCGAAAATGGGCCATGTAATATAATATGTAATTTTTTGGCTTGTGCTTTTTAATGTAATGGACTGTTTTATTAATAAACCGGGCTTTAATTCAATTGGGCATGTATTTTCTTTCTTTCTTTTTCGGCTTAATTAACAATAATGATGATGATGATGATGATGATAAGATGACATGAAGGAAGTTATATAATACACTCATAGTATTTAGGGGTTTTTCAAATGGATGATAATAATCATAACTACCCATCACTAATATGTACAAATAATATTAATAATATTTGCTTGTTTTAGTTTTAATCACTATATATAGTTAAAGTAGGTAAACAAAGCCCATTATTGCAAAATATAAAAACGGGTTAACACCCCAGACAAAATTAGTGATTACAGCTGCCCCTCTTTGCTTATACTTGTGGAACAAGAATAAAGCAAAGACCATAAGCAGTAATTTTGTCCAACTTCCCTGTTAAAATTCTGAATCAACGTGTACTTGAACTACTGGCTGTCCGGAAGTCGGTACGGGGAAATGTAACGTCACGGAGGCTTGAAGTTGTTCTTCTCATTTCGACGCTCTTCAACCCTTCGAGGTCCGAACGATAGACCATTGGTGAAAAATAAAAGCTCCATTCTCTTTGGGCCCGAACGGATAGGTGGGTTCCATTCTCCTCATGCCTGAACGGATAGGCAGGTTTACATTCTCAAAGTGCCCGAACGGATAGGCGGGTTCCATTCTCCTCATGCTTGAATGGATAGGCGGGTTCCATTCTCCTCATACCTGAACGGATAGGCATGTTCCATTCTCCTCATGCCTGAACGAATAGACAGGTTCCATTCTCTTCATGCCTGAACGGATAGGCGGGTTCCATTCTCCTCATGCCTAAACGGATAGGCGGGTTCCATTCTCAAAGTGCCCGAACGGATAGGCGGGTTCTGAAAGATAAAAGTTCCATTCTCCTTATGCCTGAACGGATAGGCGCGTTCCATTCTCCTTATGCCTGAACGGATAGGCGTGTTCCATTCTCCTCATGCCCGAACGGATAGGCGGGTTCCATTTACTGGAAAAGCTTTAATATACCTGTTAAAATAGGCAAAATAATCTGATGATGTGAGTTGGCATGCCCCTAACCTAGGGATGCCTAACTACAAATGATGTATGAATTATGACATCCAAAATTGCTCGGACACTTTCATCTTTCGGATTGGTCAATCTTGACCTTTTTCTTGTTTTTTCTTCTTCTCAATCTCTTCTGGCTTTCTCATCTTTGCCAAAGACTGCCTTCCGTACAAGATATGGACACTATGAATTCTTGGTGATGCCCTTTGTGCTAACCAATGCACTGCCAGCTTTCATGGATTTGATAAATTGGGTCTTTCGGCCCTATCTTAAAAAGTTCGTAATGGTGTTTATAGACGATATATGATCTATTCCAAGAATGAAGCGGAGCATCGAGACCATCTTCTTATTGTGCTTCAGAGTCTAAGAGAGAAACAGTTGTATGCGAAGTTCTCTAAGTGTGAGCTTTGACTCACCGAAGTTGCCTTTCTGGGGCATATCGTGTCGGCTTCGGGTATTCAAGTGGATCCGAAGAAAATCCAAGCTATTGTAGATTGGCATCCACCAAAGAACATTGTCGAAGTCAGAAGCTTTTTTGGGCTTGATGGCTATTGTCACAGATTTGTAAAAGGATTTTCTATGATAGTCGTTCATTTAACCAAATTATTGAGGAAAGAAGCTCCTTTTGTTTGGACTGAGGTTCAACAACGAAGTTTTGATCAGTTGAAACAAGTGTTGACTCATGTACCAGTCCTGACCCAACTTGAGTCCGGAAAGGACTACATAGTTTACAGTGATGCATCGCATCTCGGGTTAGGATGTTTATTGATGCAGGGAGGCAAGGTTATCGCTTATGCTTCGAGACAACTTAAGCCACACAAAATGAATTATCCTACTCACGACCTTGGATTGGCTGCATTTGTCTTCGCTTTGAAAATCTGGAGACATTATCTCTATGGAGAAAATGTTACCTTTTCACTGATCATAAGAGCCTTAAGTACCTATTGACTCAAAAGGAGTTGAATCTTCGGCAACGGAGATGGATGGAACTCCTTAAAGATTACGATCTTGTCATTGATTACCATCCGGGCAAGGCTAACGTTGTAGTTGATGCACTCAGTCGCAAACCTTTTCTTGGTAAGCATTGACAATGAATTTGGAGTTATATGTATTATGTAGTACATTAACTCATTGTAACATTGTTATATTGTAGCCCCTCGAGCAATTAACTCTCACTTCCGACTTCGAAAACATTGTTGCTTTGTAGCAAAATTTCAGGTCCAGTCTACCATAGTTTCACGAATCAAGGATTTGCAAGAACAAGATCCTGAGCTTCAAACCATTGTCTATAACCTATCGAACAACCCCGACTTCAGAATTAATTCTGAAGGGCTCTTTTGTTTTCACGACCGAGTTTGTGTACCTAGTGATAAATCTCTTTGCACTGATATTCTCTCTGAAGCTCATTCAAGTTCTTTTTCTATTCACCCGGGGTCTATGAAGATGTATAAAGACCTGCGCGAACTCTATTGGTGGTCGTGCATGAAGCAAGCCATAGTTGATTTCATTTCCAAATGTGTCACGTGCCAACATGTTAAGGCAGAACATTGTGCTCCCACTAGATTATTGCAGCCTATCGATCCACCAAAATGGAAATGGGAAAAGATCGCTATAGATTTTGTTAGTGGTCTGTCATTAACTCCCGCGAAGCATGCTGCCATATGGGTCATTGTAGATCATTTCACGAAGTCAGCTCATTTCATACCAGTTAGGATGGACTACAATCTTCCCAAACTAGCTGACTTGTATATCAAGGAAGTAATCCAACTCCACATAGTACCTAAGTCTATTATCTCCAATCGAGACCCTCGATATGCATCTCGATTTTAGAGAACCTTACAAGGAGCTCTGGGCACCAGAGTTAATCTTAGCACAACCTTTCACCCTCAATCTGATGGTCAGTCGGAAAGTGTAATCCTGGTAAATCATCGAAAAATATGTCCATTGAAATCCTAGAAACTTGCATTGTCACTGAACCTCTCTATACAGATTTTGGAAGACATGCTTCGAGCATGCATCATTGACTTTGGTGGAACTTGGGAAAAGTCTCTACCCCTCGTCGAATTTGCCTACAACAATAGTTACCAAGAATCAATACAAATGGCTCCGTATGAAGCATTGTATGGTAGGCGATGAAGAAATCCATTGTGTTGGTCGGAGCTTGGCGAGGGCAAGATGTTAGGCCCTGACTTGCTTCGAGAGACTAAAGAGCGGGTCGCTATAATTCATGATCGTTTAAGGACTGCCTTTGATCGACAAAAGGCTTATGCTGACCTCAAAAGAAGAGACATTGAGTACGAAGTTGGTTAGAAAACCTTCCTCAAAGTATCACCGTGGAAGAAAGTCTTAATATTTGGCAAAAAGGGAAAATTGAGTCCCTGATTCATTGGACCCTTTGAATTTATTGAAAGAGTTGGTCCCGTGGCATATCGACTATTGTTACCCTCAGAGATGAGTAAAATCCATGATGTCTTTCATGTATCGATGCTTCGGAAGTATCGTTATGATCCTTCGCACATTGTGGAACCTGAATCTGTGGAACTTCGACCAAATCTGTCCTACGAGGAGGAACCAGTTCAAATTCTTGCAAGGAAAGTCAAGAGACTTTGCAACAAAATTGTATCATTGGTTAAAGTGCTTTGGAGGAGCCACACCATTGTGGAAGCCACTTGGGAACCACAAGAGACCATGAGACAACAATATCCACATCTCTTCAGTTCAGGTAAAAATTTGAGGACAAATTTTTCTTAAGGGGGAGAGTTGTAACACCCCAAAATTCGATCTAGTCGAAATTTAGCTTCGGTGATCGAAAATTCTACATTGATGAAGTCTAAATATTGCATCGACTAGTTAATTATTGAAATCGAACCCTAATTGAGCTAAAAATATCGTTATCGGACTCTATTGAATAATATTGAACCTATATAGTGACTAAATTGGAGAAAATGAAAGTTGGGGAGCAAAATCGAAGTATGGTGAGGATTGAGGGACTAATCTTGCGATTAGCCCCTCCTTAATTAATTTTAGCTCACGTGGGATGGTCTGAGAGCTTTCCTTCAACGGAAGGAAAGCTAAATAACAAATATGTGATATAAAAAAAAAGGGAAAGGGAATTGAAAACTTACCCGAAAATCTTTAAAGCATACACCTCTCAATCTTTTTATCTTCCTCATCTCATTCCTTGAAGCAAGCACCTCCATTGGAGGAAGTTTTGAGCTTCACTTTCTCTTCGTTATATTGATATCAAATTGTTCCTATCGATTGAGTAAGCTATAATCCTCAATTGATTATTGAATTACAGGGATAAAACATGGTTAAACTCAAGCTAGGGCTTTGACTATCCATGGATATCTTATCATTTTCATCTCTATTGAGATCGATTATCGATTTTGATATTGTTATATTGATTTTGATATTGGAATGTCGATCCTAACAATCTCTCTATTGGTTTCCTAGCTCAAAAAGTTGAAAAAGAACATCCATCGTCTCCATCTAAAAGCTAGGAACAAGGGGATTTTCATCCGAGAGCCTTGAAAACTTCGGAGTGTCAAGGTGAGTGTAGTCGGAGTCTCGGGTTTAGGCGAAAGGCCTTCCCGGATCATTATTTGATAATTTAGATTACATCGCTAACATTGTTATTGAAGAAATTGCATTGGATGGTTAACCGGACACCTTGGTAAGTGTCAGTAAGTTCGACATTAAACATCGGTCATAGTTATTGGTATCGTCATTGAGCATTGTTATTGTATAGATATTGATGTTGGAACATTGCTAGGAAATCATTGATTATTGTCATTGGCATCAAACCATGAAACATTGATTATAAGACACATTGGCTATCAATAATATTGGAATCTTTGGCCATCGAAATACTCATTGATTATTGAAATGGATATGAACATTGAAACCTTGGATTGGAATGGACATTGGTTACAATTGGCATGCCATAGAATTCATGAGCTCAATGTACGGGTGGACTATGGTCCTAAGGCTACGTCCTATATTGATTTGGCGAGGCAGAGGGACTAGACCGTTCATTTATTTGGCGAGGCATAGGAATTCATGTATCCATTATCTTGATTCAATCCAAGGACTAATGATGAAATGAACATGTTCGACATTGTATACTGATGCATAACATTGACTTGATTAGCATGAGATCATATATATAGATATTTTGTATATATATTGTTAATCATATTGTTTATGACTACCTCACTAGGCAATGTATGCCCAACGTGTCTCATCTCATGCATTTTCATTTTAAAAGATCAAGTGTCAAAGGATCAGATTTGCAAAGCAAGACAAGTCACTACAAGCCTTAAAGTAATGTATTTTGATCCTAAGAACTCCTAAGAATGTGGAAAAGTAGTTGAACCTGTCAAATATGCCCATTTTGTTATGTTTGTGGTGTGCATATGTTGTAACATGGTTAATGGCCCTATATGGCCCTTTTGGTTGGCTTAAAATGGCTTAAAAGTGCATGGTTAGCTCAAAAAGGTAAAAATGTAGTAAACATATTCGTATGATTATGAAACTTGGCATGCTAGTAGTTTATACCATTGAAATATTGTGTATAAAGTTTCGTTGCATTTGGACATTGTTCGGTAGGTCAAATTGAATAAATACCAGCAAAAATCTGTCATTACAAGTCAGGCCGTATCGAAACGGGTGATGGCGTTTCGATACGGGTGAGCATAATTTAGCTTGAAGAATAAGGTGTATCGGAACGGTTCATGGCCGTTTCAAAACATTTTGTCACTGGAACCCCTCGTTTCGATACATGTTTATAGCGTATCGAACCGGGTCAAAGTCAAGGGAGGTCAACCTGTTTCGATACATGACATGCCCGTATCGATACTGTCTAAAGAGGAAAGTCAACAGAAGTTGACCATTGTTCACCCATCTCGAACCAACCCTATGGTGTTTCGATACGGGGTTAGGTAAGTTAGTTAAAGGCTCATTGAACAAGTTGCTAGTTTCACAGTCTAGTCACTGAACATTGCAAGGTTAAATTGAATAAGTTAATGATCTCCAAATTGTATGAAATTTTGCAGGGATGATATTAATATAGTGAATTTCAAAATTGGCCCTTAAAACTTGTAATAGTTGCGATTTAGCCCTTGAATGATTAATCATTGCTCATATGGGAAAATTGGACTGAGATGTTCAATTGTAATGATTTGTTGCATGATATGGATGAAAATGTTAATAATAAAATAAAATTTTGTTGCACTGATTTCTGTATTGATCATCGGTTTCACCTTCTGACCCGATTCTCGACCAGATCGTGAAGGGGGTGTTACAACCCAGGCTGGAAAAAGCATCTGAATTTCTCTTGGAGTAACCCCAACACGGCTGCAAATCAAACCCAGCAACCAGGAGGATATCAGCAAAACATTTCCCGATAGCCGCCTCAACAACAACAGAATATGAACAATAATTCATTAGAATCTACTTTACATACTTTTATATCTCACACTAGTGATTTTATTGTTCGTACTAATAAATTTATTGACAAGGCTGAATCTTTCATGGACAAGACTGAGATGCGGATGAACAACCAGGAGGCAACGATAAAGAACCTGGAGACCCAGTTCGGGCAGTTCACTGAGATCATAAGCAACAGGTCAATGGGCGCATCACCCAGCAACACAGAGGCCAAAGCAAAACCCACTTATGAGCAGTGTAAAGCAATAACTACAAGAAGTGGGAAACAACTGGATGATCCCAGAGTTGAACAGCCAAAGGAAAAGATGCCAGAGCTGCCCGCCACAACAACACATGAACAACCTATTGGGGCAGCAAAACAAACTGATGCCCAGGCAGATGACGACAACACTGAGACAGGTGATCCTTAACCCCCACAGATCAAATGTCTCTGCAAGGAACGCATCCAGGACATCTGCATGCCGCCGCCCTTCCCGCAAAGGCTTAAACAGCAAAAGCAAGAACACCAGTTCAAGAAATTTCTGGATATCCTAAAGTAGGTGCACATCAACATCCCACTCGTGGAAGTAATATAAACATGCCAAATTATGCGAACTATCTGAAAGATATGGTTTCCAAGAGAAGGAGAATTGGGGAATTCGAGACAGTATCTGTCACTGAAAATGCATGGTAATGATGCATAACAAGGTGCCGCCCAAGAGGACAGATCTAGGCAACTCTATCATTCCATTCAAGATAGGCATCAACCATGATATGAGAGCTCTATATGACCTAGGAGCAAGCATTAATCTGATGCCCAAGGCTGTCTTCAACAAATTAGGAATTGGAAAAGCAAAATCAACTTACATCATGCTCCAATTAGCTGACCATTCCTTTGTGCAACCGAAGAGAAAAGTTGAAGATATCCTTGTACGAGTGGGCAACTTCATTTTCCCAGCTCACTTCCTCATCCTGGACTGTGAGGCAGACGAGAACGCCCCCATCATTCTTGGGCGACCATTCTTAGCCACGGGCAGAACATTAATAGATGTGGAGAATGGGGAACTCATAATGAGGGCTGACAATCAGAACATAAAGATACATGTTTTACAACCCACGAAGCCAGCCAAGGAAAAAGAAGTATGCCAAGATACACATGCCTCCAAGGTCAACATAGAAACAGAGCAAGGCAGCAGCCGCCAGGGTAGATATCAGAGTAGCAACAAAGACCTCAAAGAGCAAGATGACCCACCTGGACAAAAAGCAAAACACAATCAGCTTGGGAAGTGGTTATGTTTGGGAGGTGCACCTCAATGCACTCCTAACATAACTTAATTTATTTTTAATATCTTTCTTTTTCTTTTTATGTTTTAGGATTAGATTTTAATTTATTGCAATTTATTTTCCACATTTTTATTTTTCAGATTTAATTATTTTTATTTCACTTTTCTTCATTTAGTTAATTATTTTTATTTCAGGATTATGAATAAATAAGCAGGACCAAGAAGAAGGCCCAACAAGGAGCCCGCCCACCATGCCGTCGAAACAATTGAAGGCAGCCCAACGGAAAAACGCGTAACGGCTAGTTGCCAACGGCTACAGCGTAACGGGCATTTAATCTCGTAACACGCACCGTAAAAATTTGCCCGTTGGAATTTAATGCCTCCACGACAACTCTCGGCAACCCCTATATATACCTCACTATTTCATTCATTTTCTTCACTTTATCTCCTTGTTTAACATCTTCTGCGTCCACTTGCTTTCTCAAATATTTTCTATTTTCAGTTACTTTCATATTACAACCGTCTCACTACAATGGCAGCATCACAATCGAAACCCACATTCCAGAGATTTTTCTCCGAGCTAGACAAGAAAGGCACATAACGCAATTTGCCAACAGGGCAGTTTGGGAGGAGCAAGAATTTCACTACTCCCAGCAGACAGGAGACTTAGGTCTCGAGCCCGCCCTCTTCGAGAAGATCCATAGCCAAGGGTGGAAAATCTTTGCTAAACAGCCCGAAGTAGCCAATGTCACCTTCGTCCGAGAGTTTTACGCCCACCAACCCCGACCATAAGTTCCATTCGTCTTTATCAGAGGGGAGGCAGTAAAACTCAACGCCACCACCATCAACAGGTTCTATGGGCTGGAGATGGACGACAACCCCCATGATGAATCGCGGCAAACACTAACAGCAGCCGACTATGATAGAATGAAGGATAGGCTGTGTGAACCAAACACCCCATGGATGGTGGGGAAACACAGCGGGTTTGTTCAGCGCCGCCGTCTGCTACCGGAGGCAATGTTGTGGAATACATTCATCAAGCGACGCCTGCTGCCCACCTCCCACAACATGACAGATGACCGGCCCCGTCTAGCCCTGATCCACTCCATCATAAACAACCGACTGATAAACGTGGGCGACATAATCTGCAAGGAAATCCACAGCTGCTACCGGAAGTCCAAGGGCAGACTCTACTTCCCCTCCCTCATCACCAGCCTGTGCGCGAACTTCAACCTCCCCTCCGACTCCAAAGACGTGCTGACACCACCAAGGGAGGGCTGGACAAGGAAGGTCAGGCTCCAAATGATGAAGGCGCCATAGACAAAGCCAATCACACCATCTCAGCCATCGGCAGACAACACAGATGCCCTAGTAGCAAGAGGCAGTACTGAGGCTGCCTCAAACCCTAAAAATATACAGCTGCTCAACACACTGATCGCCAGCAACAAGAGAATCGAGCAGTAGCAGCTTACCTTCAAGAAATATGTTGGGGAAGTACAAGAGGCCTTTGTGGCCTATTTTCTGCAGAAGTTCCCTAACGACGGCCCCTCCCTGCCTAGATTCCCACAAGAATTGGTCGTCATAGCTGAACAAAGAGAGGTTACACCACCCGAAGTTGTTGTCCACCACGCCGCCTTCCGCCGCCAGATGCCCTCTCCAACGCGATACCCGACATACTCCGCCACCTCCTCCTCTCACACGGTGGCCGACACTCCAGAGAGGCATTAGCAACAACTTTCTCCAACCATCACAGTGGCAGACACATCCCCTTTCAAAGAATCTGGGCAGTACACGGCAGCAACATCGGAACCAATTGACACTGTAGAGCCATCGGCAACACCTATGGCGGAGCCAAGCAGGAAAAAGAAGCGACATATAATCTCGGTCGAGCCGGAGGATGAGGAATCAGAATTTGAACCGGACCACAGTGAAGCTCCTCGCCCTACGCCCAAGAGAGTCCAGCCGCCGCGCACAGCAAAGACATCACCTGCCAAGCCTGCTGCCAGGACCTCTACCAGCCGACACCTGGTCATACAGTCTTCATCTTCCTCCTCTACCTCAGGAACTCCAGCATCTTCTCAACCACCCACCAACTTCTAGCGTTGTTTCTTTTCTTTCTTTTTCTTATTTTTCTGTTTTAATTATTTTTCTTGTCTTTTATTTTTCTGTTTATTTATTTATTTTGTGCATTGAGGGCAATACCCGTCTCGAGTTTGGTGGGGTTACACTCATCATTGTTTAGGCATATATAGAGCATATAGGTTGCATAATGTACTTGCCTATTAAATTAATCAAAAGAAAAATTTTGTTAGAACTTGTGCCTATGATAGGATAGCCGATCTTAAATTTTTCGCACCATTAAAAAATAACTTAATTTTGGGGAAAGCATGAAGTAAACTTAGAATTTTTCTATAAATGCCAAAAATTAAAAACACTACTGTTACTTGCTGAATTTGATTGAATTTCTGATAAACATTGCTTGCTTAAATTATTTGTAAATTCTAACATGGTTGCAGGAAGCCACTGCGGCATGCAACAAATAGAAAAAGGAAAGCACTTCCACGAAAGGAAAGAAAAAAATTATGTTGTTTTTCCCTAAAGGTGCCCGAAACATGCTCTAGGAAGAATCATGTGCAAGGACACTCCGCTGCTATCAAAGCCCATGAATCTGAAAATTTTTGAAGTGACAGACAAATTAGCATGAGTGAATGAAAATCTTCACGGGATGACTCTACTCAATGGGTTCGGCATTTTGTAGTTTGCTCTTATCTTAATTTCAGACCTAAAGAGTAGTTATGATGAGCTGAAGCCCTTATTGCCATGATTATAAAATGTGCTTAATTGTGCTACCTCAGCAGCAACCTTATATTACCTTGACACCATCTTTGTTTCCTTAGAATATTCTTCAGATTCAGCCTGTACACAGTTTCTGCACACACTGCACTGGCATTATATTTTAATTCTGAGGTAATTCATGCTATTCTCCTTTCACTAATTTAATGATAGGTGCCACGACCTTGAGGTGCTAAATCAAGTTTAAAACAGGTTCTTCTTTTTTATTAGTGCAAAGGCAAGTATGTCTAGGATTGCATTGCTTGAGGAAAAGAAATAGTTCGAGTTTGAGGGTGTGTAAAGTGCTCATAAGTCCTATATTTTGTATACATTCCATCTCATATTATTGTTGTTCTTAAGTACATTTTAGACATGATTAGGTGCATGCATGCATTATTTACAGTATTTTTTGCTTTACTATATTTCTATTGAATATCTTTTGATTTGGTGAGAAAAGATATTGTTTTAGTTTAGTTTTAGTTTCAGATGCTTGAAGCTGTCATGAGGAGGAGAAAGCTGAGGAGATGATGCTGAGGCAACAAGCCAAGGAGCTGTACTGAAGCAGCTCAGCACAGAGAGAGATGCTGACGGGTAGCTGTCGTCACCATATTTGCCGCCCAGGGCAGCAACTGGAGGATTTGGTGAATTGGAGTGTAATTGGAAGATTATAATTTTCTGAGTCCAATGAGCCTATCCACGCAATTTACTGATACCGGAAACAGCGAACAGAGCCGCCAAAGGAGAAATTGTCTAAGGCGGCCTAAGCGTAGTTGTGGCACAAGGAGTCCAATTTCAAGTCAAAGAAGTCAGAATTTAAGGGATGCATTCAATGCAAAAGCTACTTTATCATGAGGAAGACTTCTACTCCAAGGAGGACTTAACCTAAGCCAATGCCCTATTTATACCCCATCATACCTTGTATGTTAAACAACTCATAGTCGACATAGCTTAGGTTTCTCTTGTGTTTTCTTGTCGCCACTATGTTCTAAATTCTCTAGGGTTTGGGTTACGTTGTAAAGTAGTTGTGAGAACGGTTGTTTAGGTTCAAGTTTGTTTTTGCAATAAATTCAAGGTTTGCTTATTTCATGCTCTTCATTGTTTCCAATTGAGTTCGAAAGATCGATTGAGAGCAATCCATTTGTTTGGCATCGAGAGAGTCAAACTCACGAAAAAAGTAAGCATGATCTCATCAATACTAGGTGTTGATCAATCCAACCTAGACATAGGTTAGGGTTTAAGGCGGCTAAAAGAGGACGAACTAAAGGTTGCTGTTCATTGCAAGATTCACGCCCGACTGGTATTATCTGTAGTGGAAAACAACAGTATTCTAACTTAGATATAAGTGAGATCATTATCGAAGCATTCTGCCGAGCCTTGAAGGTCTACCGAGTTTTCCGTCGAGCCAATCGTCCGTTCCACTGCCGAGGAAGCGAAAGTTGTCGAAGCACCAATCTGCCATCTTCTGCCGAGGCAGCAAAGTATGGCAGTGCAATACAGCTTAACCTATTCAACGCAGTTTCACACTACGAAGCAGCATAACCTGACCCATTCTATCACTCTGATCTCTTCTGTTATTTACTTGTGTTTATTTACTTTTTTCTTATTATAAACTAAAATTTACTTGTGCATTTAATATTTTGTGTGCAGGAATTTACATTTGAGTTAGCTTTCCGATCCTCGTGGGAGACGATATCTTTAATACTATAGCTTGACAAGAGTGTGCACTTACGCTCATATTTAGATAACACCCCAACGCTCTAGAAGTATAAAAAATAATTGAGAGCAGAATAGACCGTGAATAACTGTGAGATTCAAGAAAGTAAAAGAAAGTAGGAAGCAAAAAACAAAGAAGAATAGTGGCCCCTTTTATTAAGTCTTGGCACATTGTGTCGTTGGAGCGCAATTCGCGGCCCCTTTTATTGAGTAAAAGAAAGTAGGAAGCAAAAAACAAAGAAGAATAGTGGCCCCTTTTATTGAGTCTTGGCACATTGTGTCATTGGAGCGTAATCCGCGGCCGCGGCCGTTACTAGCCGTTGTGATTCTGCCCGTTGGAAACTAGCCGTTGCAGCTCTCGTAGCGCATTGGGCGTCAGATGTCGCGACAGCTAACGGTCAATTCTCCCAACTGTTTGTTCCTCCCTTCTTTCTTTCTTGATCTCCCTCCTAAAAACAAATAACAAGAAAAAAAATTATTCTGAATAATAATGCGAGAAATAAATATAGATACTAAAAATAAAAATTTATTCTGAAAAATAAAAAAACTGAACCTAGAAAAATAAAATTAAGTAAAAAGAGAAAAGGTTAGTGCACTAAAGGAGTGCACTTGGATGCATCCCCTAAAGTGTATACTTCCTTATCCCTTAAAACATGTGCTCATGTATGTGGTAGCAACCTTTGTCCATGTTTTCCCCCTTGTATGATGTGGCATGTGTCCTGGCATGGTCCAATATGTTTGCCGCGACAATTTACCGCTTCAGTGCTAGGGCCATTTGGTTCCTTACTCCTACCTTGTTGCTGAATGGCTTGGAGTGCCTAACAGGTTGTTGTATCGTCGGCGTGCTTTCTACTGTTAAAGACATGAATTGTAACATGCTCCTCATTAATCCTCATTGTCAGTTCTCCTTTCTCCATGTCGATTACTGTCCTCCCAGTTGCGAGGAAAGGCTGTCTAAGGATCAACATAGCTCTTTCATCTGCATCGCAATCTAAGATGAGGAAATCAATAGGGAAAATAAACTTATTCACTTTTACCAGGATGTCTTCAATTTTCCCTTCCAGTTGCACATGTGATCCGTCAGCAAGCTGTAGCATCACTGTGGTCGGTTGTGCCGTCCCAATCCCTAATTTTTGAAAGACGGACTTGGGCATGATATTGATGCTTGCACCTAAATCACATAGCGCTCTCCCCTCATATGTGTTCCCGATCGCGCATGGTATGAGAAAGCTTCCGGAATCATTGAGCTTTCGTGGTGCTCGATTGCGTAATGCGGCCTTGCATTCTTCCTTTACAGCCATCGTTTCCAATTCCTCAATTCTTTTTCTTTTTGACACCATGTCCTTGAGAAACTTGGCATAGTTTGGAATCTTCATAATAGCCTCCACCAAAGGTATATTAATATGTACCTGTTTAAGCATATCCAGGAACTTTTTAAACTGGTACTCTTACTTGGCTTGTTTCAGCCTCTGTAGGAATGGTGGAGCTGGTGGATTGTCTCTGGGCCTTGTGGGTGATGTCACATACTCTGCGGCGACAAGGTTTGTCTTGACTGGTGCTGCGGCATCCTTGTCCTTAGACTGTGTAGGGACAATGGGCTCCTGTGGTTTCTCCTTTGATGGTTGTTTGGCCTATGGCTCTTGTAGTTGAATACCACTCATGGTGGTTACAGCCTTGCACTGCTCGTACGATGTTCCCTTGGCGACTTTAGTGTCGCTAGAGAATCCTCCGACTGGCCTGGTGTTCAGAATTTAAGCGATCTGCCCCTCTTGCGTTTCTAAGGATTTCAACGTTGCCTCGTTGTTCTGCAACCTCATCTCTTTCCTATCCATAAAAGTTTCTGTCTTTTTTATGAACTTGTCAGTGTTAGCCATATATGCACTAGTTTGATTCATAAAAGTATACAGAGTGTTTTCTAAGGAACTAAACTGCATCGGTTGTTGCGCCGACATGTGCTGCTGCGGCGGCATGGTTTGTTGGAATCCTAGGGCTGGAGCATTCTGATGCTGTGGATTGAGGGCATTGTTAGGGTTGCTCCAGGAGAAGTTGGGGTGCTTTTTCCAGGTTGGATTATAGTTGTTGGACATCTGGTTGTTACGATTGAAGTTTCCAACATAGCAGCCTGACTCTGGGTTCTAAGGGCATTCAGAAAAAGCATGGTTACCCCACAGTTTTCTCAAAATAAATCTATTACCTTGACTTTCTGTTGATTGCTTTGCGACTTTAAGTTCAGAACTAGCTTTGTCAAGGTGGCAATCTATGATGAAATTGAGTCCGCGAACTCTATTTCATTGACTGTGGGTTGACGGCGGACTCCTCCCCTTCTGGCCATGTGGAACTGATAATCATTCTTAGTCGTCCTGTTTAAGATCTCCATGGCTTCTTCTGGTTCTTTGTCTAAGAGTATGTCGTTTGTCGAGGCATCAAGCATCATCCTAGTTGTCGTGTTAACCGCATTGTAGAACATGGTCACCTGCGTCCATACTGGGAATCCGTGCAAAGGGGCATTTGTGTAATAGATCTCGATTTTTCTCCCAAGCCTCATGCATGGACTCGTCATCAGCCTGTCGAAAAGAAGTGAACTTGTTACGTAATCTGACAGTTAAATTTGTAAGATTAAAACAAGCTAAGAAATCATGACAAAGACCACTCTAGGATCCAATTGATCCTGCCGGGATACTGTTGAGCTAGGGTTTTGCCCTATCCCTCAGTGAATAGGGGAACAACTTCAATCTCAGAATATCCTCATGTACTCCTTGAATTTTAAATGAGTTACAAATCTGGAGGAAGGACTTGAGGTGTTGTCTGGCATCTTCAGTTGCGGAGCCGCCAAATTGCCCCATCGTGTTGATCATATTAAACATCACGGGCTTCAGCTCGAAGTTGGCGGCCTTGATCTCTAGGTAACAACTCCAAGGTTTACTCCATTTAGGTCCTCTTCAAGGTAATCTCGGACTGTTAGGTGTCGAACTAGTACGAATGGAGCTTGAGAATTTGCTCCATCTCCTGTCGGGATATGTTGCTCTTCAATAAGTGGCTGCCCATCGGCGGGGTGTTGCCCAATGACAATGTGTGCTAGCGGCACTTGGTTGATGCCGTGACCACGACCTCAGGGTGGGTCCCCAGGTTGCTGCATTGCGGCTTTGTTCTCTCGTCTAAGCCTTCGGTAAGTGTATTCGATTTCTGGATCTGGATCTCGCAATGGGATTCCTGGGTTAGCTCCGGTCATGCACCAAGACAAAACCAAATTTTATTAGTAATAAAATAAAAATAAAATAAATAAACTAAATAAAATATAAAGTGCAAGAAAATAAAACAAAAGTTGTCAATCCCCGGCAACGGCGCCAAAAACTTGTTGCGTGTAAATAGTTCTCTGTAATTGTGTAAGTATACACGATGCAAGTAATATAGGGATAAGTATAAGAGTATCGTCTCCACGTGGATCGGTACTCAACCTTCGGTTCTACTCCCTCGCACTACAAAATAAATAAAGTAAAAACACAAATTAATTGGGTGATTTGAGGTAATCTAAAAATAACTAAACTAAGAAAATCCAGTAAATAAAATAAAGAAGTAATCAAGATGAGAAGATGGGCCGGATTAGAGTGTGTCGTAGTGTGGAATCCTCATGACATCGTTTCTGTTCTTGAATGTAGCAATGCATTACTGCCATGGTAGTGACCTAAATCCCCGTCGCGGCTATAGTGGTTGAATCTCTACCGCGGCAATCCCTTGCTCGTGGGCAGATGCAGTTAAGGCTCGGCAAAGCGTCCTTGGGTGGTTCTGCCTTATCTCTAAGCACGGAACGTTGGTTGATGACTGAACTCTGATGATACCTCCCAGCGTGAATCAAAGGGCAAACACCAACTGTTCATACACTTTTTTTAGCCGCTGAAACTCTAACCTATCCCTAGGCCGAGTTAGTTAACACCACGTGGGGTGAAAACCGTACTTATTCCTTTCGTGAGCTCAACTCTCCCGATATTGAACAAATGGATGATCACACAAATCCTCTCCTGAGTAGAATGCGAAAATAATTAAAACCAGAATAAGCAAACCTTAACTTTTATTGCATTAAGAACAAAAACTAAGTACAATGAGTTTTTGCACAACTACTAAACAAACTAATCCTAACCCTAATAAATTTACAACATGCTAAGCCTCTCAAACTCTCGATATTCGACATCTCTCCTCTTGAACGAATGGTGTTTTATATAGGAGGAGGTGTAGGGCAAAGTCCTTGGATAGGAAGTTAAGTTGGAGTTGGACTTGTCTTCATTAAAGAGGTGAATCTCTTTAATCTCATGCATTTAATCCTCTTTGGTCGAATTCCATCTTTAACCTTCCTTCCATGCTTTCGTCATCTTCCCATGCTCCGATCGCCATGCAAAGTGTGTAGAAAAATTCAGCATTTTATGCTCTTCAAATCGACTACCACTTTGCATGTTTTCCCCACCGACAAGTTGGGTTGTACAATGCCGCAACATTGGCTCGGCAATGAATTGCCGCGGCATAGAATTATTCTACCTCGGCATGGGTCTGAAACTGGATCTGCTCCGCAAGGCTTTATTTTCATAAATCAACTTTTTTCAGTAGAAGCTGTCATCTTTGGCTCGGCATGGCTTGGCAATCAAATGCCCTGGCATCACCTGCCGGCACGACATCAAATGCCCTGGCAGTGAGTAAATCTACACAAGCACCAAAATGCATCAAAACAATACATTTTTCATTAAATAAATCAAATGTAAGGATCAAGGATAGAAATAATATAATTAATGCATAAAGGGTCATAATACAGCTCAATTGGATGTAGGTTGAGCAATAATTGCCATGTAAAAAGGGTGAAAATATAGAACTTTTAGGCACTTATCAATATACATTACTTTAGCCTTGTGGTGACTTGCCAAAACTTCTCTTTGCTCTGATCCCGAATCAACAACTCGATTAACCTAAAATGCATTAGGCATACTTTGCCTAGTGAGGTAGTCAAAACCAATATTAACAATGATAGAATATGCAACAACTCATGCTTTAACAATGTCAATGATATGTTCCATATTAAATATCAATTAAATTATATTTCAATTTTAATCCTTGGATTGAATCAAGATAGTTGATACGTGAACTCCTACACCTCGCCAAATCAATTAATGGTCTAGTCCCTCCATCTCGCCACAATGAAGGCTGTAGCCAAGGACCGTAGTCCACCTCTACCAATGAGCTCATGAATTATATGGCATGCCACTTGTATTCAATGTCCTTTCGAATCCAAGGTTCGATATTCATATCAATGTCCAATATTCCTATGACAATGTCAATGATCAATAATTCAATATCAATAACAATATATGATATCAATGAGAAATATTTCAATGTCTATGTCAACACCAATGATCAGTAACTATAACAATAACAATATCTATAACAATAACTATTTCAATGGCAATACCAATGTTCAATGATCGATGTTCAATGTTTCAATGGTTCGATGACAACTATAACAATACCTCAATGAATAATGGTTCGGTGCAATGACTTACCAATGCTTACCAATTCAATATCCAATGATATTCGATGCAATTTCCCTTAGATACAATGTTAGTTATACAAAATTCGATATCAATGGATTCAAAAATAGGCACCTAGCCTAATTCTGAGACTTCGACTACACTCACCTGAATTTTGAAGCTCCTAAGGCTCTCGGATTGCAACTCCTTTATTCCTAGCTTTTGACGGAGATGATGGATGATTTTTCTCCAATTCTTGAGCTAGGTAAAACAATAAGGATTGTTAGAATCGATACAACGATATCAAAATCGATATTCAAATTTGAAATAGCTATCACTATAGAATTTTCCATGGATTAAGATTCTAAAATCTTGAATTTTAGCCTAAAGGCTCTATAACTTCAATTCAAAATTAAACTCAATATATCCATGGTTTCGATCAATTGTTTGGGGGATTCATCTTACCCGATCGATAGCTACACAAAATGACTAAGAAATGGAAGGAAACTTGAGCTTAGATTCCAACTCCAATGGTGGTGTTTGCTTAGAGGAAGAAGAAGATGGAGAGGTGGTTGCTTCTTACTAAATCGGGTAAGTTCCTTTTACTTGTTTTTACTCCCCAAAAGTTATGATAGCCGAAAGGTTTTCCTTCCTTTGAAGGAAAGTGTCCTGATCACTCCACGCATAGGTGATTAGGCTTGAAGAGGGGATAATCACAGGGTTAGTCCCTCAATTCTCAATATTTCATACTTTTACCTTCAAGTTTTCAATATTTACAATATAGTCACTAAAAGGTTTTGGATAAATTCAATAAGGTCCTCAATTGATAATTTGACTCAAATAGAGTCCAATGTCAATACAATTGACTAGACGCTCAAAGTCAATACTGTTGCGTGTAAAAGAGTCATATCGCAAATAGTGCAAGTGTACACGACGCAAGTAGTAAAGTGATACTTGGAGTATCAGATATCGTCTCCACGGGGACTGGAAATAACTTTATCCTAGAATTGCTGCACAAGAGAGAGAAAGAGTTTAATTGGATTGTAAAGTAATCTTGATAAAAAAATTAAAATAAAAGAGTAAAGAATCAGGTTTAAGAAATAGGTCGGTATTGAATTGCTCAGTAGTGCAGGTGTTGCACTGTAAGAGAAACTTATGTTCTGTCGTCGTCCCTGTCGCGGCAGCACCTGTCGCGGCAGAAGTTTGTTGATGTCGCGGCAGCGATCACACAACTCTGTACTTCAAGCTCGGCAAGAATCCTTGCGATGACTTGTCCTATCGCTAGGCCCAAGTTCTGTTGATGGACACTTCTTAGATGATACCTCCCGGCGTGAATCGAAGGGTGAACACCAATGTTGTTGAATTATTCCTTAGCCACTTAACCTCGTACTTTTCCCTAAGCCGAGATGGTTTAACCAAAAACTGGAAAACGCGTATTTATTTCGTTCGTATGCTTGAGTCTCTCGATATCAAACAAATGGATAACCTCACAATGTTCTCCTGATACTCTAGCGAGATATGAAAACTAGAATAAATAAACTTGAAGTTTTTATTGCTTGAACAGAAAATTCCTAAACAATACAATCCTTGCAACTACTTTACAGAATCAACCCTTAGCCCTAGGGGGAGTTTAGAACATGATGAAGAGGGGAAAATGACGAGGGTTTTTGGGAAGACGGCTAGGAATGAGATATCCTTCCCTAGGTCGAATTACATGCCTTTATATAGGCCTTGGGTCCAAGTTTTCTACTATAGCAAGAATACAAGT
This sequence comes from Hibiscus trionum, assembly GCA_030270665.1. Lineage (NCBI taxonomy): Eukaryota > Viridiplantae > Streptophyta > Magnoliopsida > Malvales > Malvaceae > Hibiscus > Hibiscus trionum. The sequence goes on along the minus strand of BSYR01000020.1, from coordinate 28,563,659 downwards.
TTAAACTAAAGTACAACTCTATTAAAGATTAAATCTTCTAAGTAGATGCCTTTAATTCGTCTTTTTTTCTTGCTTTGGGTTTCTTCCTTGGACTTTGGGCTTGGCCTTCATTCTGCCCCATGCCTCAGAAAAATATAGGAGTGGTTCACAACAGACTGGCTTGAAATCCTCTATCTGTCGAGCTCCACCTCACCAATGTTGTCGTCATAGCTGCCACGACAGTGGCCACGACAGCATTTGCTCCTCGACTCAAGTCCTGTGTTCCAGCTCTGCTCCTTTGCTGCCCTGAGTCTGCCACAACAGATACCTGCAAAAGTGACCAAAATCAGTAGAAACTGTGTCATTTCATCTAATTGTGATGTATATGCAGAAATTTATCCTAGATGCAATGAAATATGCTTGAATGCAACATAAATATGGGTAAATGAGGGGTAAAATATAGAACTTTTACACACTCAACACACCCCCAAACTCAAGTTCTTGTTTGCCCTCATTTACCCCTCATTTACCCACCCCCAAACTCGAGAGTTGCATTGCCCTCAATGCATGACAAAATGAAATAAAAAGAAACAGAAAAGAAAATACATCACAAAATAGATAAAACAACAAAGACATCAAAATATAAGAAAAGAAACTTAATTTGAGGAGATGTCGTCGCTGCTGCTGCTGACTTGGAGCTGCCGGCGGGCAGTGACTTTCATGGCAGGGGCTAGCAGGTTGCTGAGGAGGCAGAGGCCATCTTCTTCTTTGCCTCTCGAGGTGGCTGGACACGTGTCGGTGAGATGTGTCGAGGCTGGTCTAGGACCTCGATATCATCATCGGAGCTGCTGCTGCTGGCAGATCTGCCTTGGTTGGGTCCTTCGACATTCTCATTCAACTTCTTCCTTTTCATCGGAGGGAAGTCCTTGGAGATGTCTCGGGCAACTGATGACTCAGAGTCAGAATCCTACCAAACGGAAGAGGAGGAGAACCCTTCAAAGTATTTGGGGTCGATCTCTGGTAGGGGGTCCTTTCTCTTCTCACCCCTGGCAGTGGCAGATTGTCTGCCGCCTTCTCCTGTCATGGCAGGGTAGGTATGGAGGCAGCAGAGGGTGTTCTGGGGCTCGCAGCAGGAGTGGGGGCAGCAAAGAAGTTTTCTGGGAAGGAGGGGAATTGCACATGGGTAAAATGTAAATCATTTTGAATGAAATTTACCGTTGTGGTTGTGAAGTCCCTCATGAATCCCATCATGCTGAGCTGCCAATCCTCCATTCTTTTTAGCATTATCAGAATCTGGCCGGAGGTGTCTGCCGGTGGTGCTGCTATCGACTGATGTGGGTATGCTGTGACAGGCTCTGGGGAGCTGGGACCTGTCGTCAGTTCTGTCGTGGCTGATGGGTTGATGCACGATAGAGGGGTGGCAGCTTTCAACTGCATCAAACTGTAAATATTCCGATGCATCCACCCTTTTCCTTGGACCTTGACGTCCTCCTCAATTTCTGGTACATTGTTGCCCCGGCAAATGGTGGTGATGAGGTAGGGGAAGACGAGGGGGCCTGATGGTCGGAGGGCACATTTGAGGATTCCGTCCCGGATGTAGCGGCCGACATTAATTTACCTCTCTTTTAAAATAGAATGAACAAGGGCTAACCTCGGTCTGTCGACAGTGCTGTTGTAGAAGGATGGCATGATGCGCTTCTTAATAAAATGGTTCCACAATTTGGCTTGTGGAGTCATCTAGGTCCTTTTCACGGTCCATCGGTGTTTAGGATCGTCGTTCCACTCCGTTCCTTCTTTTGTAACCTCTGTCATGACAGCGTCATAATCTGCCAGCGACAGACTATTAATGAACCTTATGTGGGAGTCCTCCTTCTTGCCCACGTACAACTCGTATAGTGTGTTGATGTACGCAGGCTCGAGAGAGATTTGCTTGCCTCGAACGGTTACTGTCTTGGCATCCTTACTGTCGACAGCAACGTAGAATTCTCGGACGAGGGTTATATTAATTTCCTCGGGTTGGGCAGCAAATTTCTGCCACTTGAGGGCTTGAATCTTCTTGGCTATGAACCCTTCTAGCCCTAAATCTCTCGTGGGTTGTGTGTAGATGAACCCTCGTTCCTCCCACGCTTCCCTCTTTTGGAAGGAACTGTAGTACCTCTTGGCAGATTCAGTGGAAGCGAACCGGTCGGAAATGGCATTGTGACTTGGGGTGGAAACTGCCGTGGTAGCAGTGGAGGCAGCGCTGCGGTGGGTGTGTCTGCTAGCCATTGCAAGGACTGTAGCAAAAATGAAAAGAAACTTTTGAGATCTAAAATATAGGAAGCAGGTTGAGAGAATGAGAATGAGATGAAAAATGAATAGGGAGTGGGGGTTTATATAGAATGGGGATTTTCTGCCCGTTGGGTTTGTAACGGCAGGTGCAAATAACGGGGCCAGCTGTTACGCGGTTTATGACGCGTTTGTCACGCGTTTCCGTGTCTGCTACGCGTCTGTTACACGTTTGCGTGTCTGTCGCGACAGCTCCGTGACAGGTTGTCTTCTCCGCGTCTGTCGCGACAGCTGGTGACAGGCTATGATGATAGGCTCGTCCGTTGGGCTTTTTGGGTTGTTGTGAATGCGGTGGGCTGGTTCATTACTCTTCCTTGCCTTGCTTCCTTTATTTCCTAAAAATAAATAAGCTAAATTAAAATCTTGGTTCCTAACATAAATAAATAAATAAATCTTAATTCCTAATAAATAAATTCAAATAAAATAAAATAAAACTAAGTTAAATTAGGGATGCCTTGAGGGGCGTCTCCTAAAGTAACTACTTCCTACATCCTTGGGGCTTCAGTCCCCTGATAATGCTTGAGTCTCTGTCCATTGACCTTGAACTGGTGCTCGTCCTTTAGGGATTTTATTGTAATGGCACCATGAGGGAAAACTTGGACAACCTGGGAAGGACCAGACCACCTAGATTTAAGCTTTCCTAGGAAAAGCTTCAACCTAGAGTTGAACAACAACACCTGCTGCCCTGGGCAGAACTGTCGTGGCAGCAGCTTCCTGTCGTGCCACTTCTTGGTTTTGTCCTTGTAGATCTTGGCATTGTCGTAGTCCATTGCTCAAATTTCTTCAATTTCATTCAAGTCTAGTAGCCTTTTCTGTCCTGCCTTATCCCAGTCCATATTTACTGCCTTGATAGCCTAGTAAGCTCTGTGTTCTATCTCAACAGGTAAATGACAGGTTTTCCCATAGATGAGTCTATAGGGTGACATCCCCAATGGTGTTTTGAACGATGTTCTATAGGCCCAGAGTGCATCATTGAGATGTAGAGACCAATCCTTTCGAGTGGGTTTAACCATCTTCTCTAGTATGTTCTTTACTTCTCTATTTGATATCTCGGTCTGCCCATTGGTTTGAGGGTGGTATGTTGTTGCAACCCGGTGCTTTACTCCGTATTTTCTCAAGGCAGCAGCAATTACCCTGTTATCGAAGTGTCTCCCCTCATCACTAATTATCGCCCTTGGGATGCCAAATCTGGAGAAAATGTTCTTGTGAAGAAATCTTTGAATAGTCTTGGCATCATTCTTTTGAGTGGCGATCGCTTCTACCCACTTGGACACATAATCCACTGCCAGTAGGATGTACAGGTTCCCACAAGATGCTGGGAATGGTCCCATGAAGTCGATCCCCCATACATCGAAGATTTATACCTCTAATATGTTCTGTAGTGGCATCTCATGCCTTCTCGATATGTTCCCAGTCCTTTGGCACTTGTCACAGCCTTTCTAGAAGGCTTGTGCACCCTTGAACAGTGTGGGCTAATAGAGACCAGATTGCAGAACCTTGGCAGCGGTTTTGTTTCCACCTAGGTGTCCTCCATATGAGGAAGCATGGCAGTGGTGAAGCACAGCTTCATGTTCGTCCTGTGGCACGCATCTCCTGATAATCTGATCTGCACAATGTTTGAAAAGAAGAGGTGCGTCCCAATAATAATGTTTTGCATCATTTTGGAACCTCTTCCTTGCTTGGTAATTAAGCTCAGGAGGTAGTACCCCACTAACAATGTAATTAACAAAATCAGCGTACCAAGGGGTTTCAGAAAGCTTACCTACCGCCATTGCTGTCGCGGTAGTGCTAGCGGCAGCAAACAACTGCTCATCTGGGAAGGTCTCCAATATGTTGGTCCTGTCTGTGGATTAACTCCTTCTCGTCTCTAGCCTCGACAAGTGGTCTGCTACTTGGTTCTCTGTTCCCTTTTTATCCTTGATGTCAATGTCAAATTCTTGCAGCAGCAGAATCCAACGTATCAATCTAGGTTTTGCATCCTTTTTCTTGAACAGATATTTCAGTGCTGTATGGTCTGTATGGACCACCACCTTTGTTCCAAGTATATACGGACGGAACTTGTCAATTGAGAACACCACTGCTAACAGCTCCTTCTCTATCGTGGTGTAGTTGACTTGGGCATCATTTAGTGTTTTGCTGGCATAGTAAATCACATGGAAGAGCTTATCCTTCCTCTACCCTAGTGCTGCCCCGACAACGTAGTCACTGGCATCACACATTATCTCAAATGGCAAACTCCAATCTTGTGGTTGTACGATCGGGGCTGTTACCATCTTCTCCTTCATAATTCTGAATGCCTCAGTACATTCAATATTAAAATCAAAGGGACAGTTCTGCTCCAATAGGTGGTATAAGGGCTTGGTAATCTTCGAGAAATTTGCTATAAATCGTCGATAAAACCCGGTATGCCCTAAGAAACTTTGGATCCCCTTGACTGTGGTGGGTGGCGACAGCTTTTCGATGACCTCTATTTTGGCTCTGTCTACCTCTATGTCGCGGCAGCTCACCTTGTGGCCCAATACTATTCCTTCATCCACCATGAAGTGGCACTTTTCCCAGTTCAAAACCAAGTTCTCCTCTTCGCATCTTTCAAGAACCTTCTGTAAGGTTCCTAAACAACCTTCAAAACTGTCTCCAAAGACGGAAAAGTCGTCCATGAAAATCTTTAGGAAATCCTCCACCATGTCGGAGAATATTGCCATCATACACCTTTGGAAGGTTGTTGGTGCATTGCAGAGCCCAAATGGCATTCTCCGAAAGGCATACGTGTCGTACAGGCATGTGAAGGTAGTTTTCTCTTGGTCCTCCGGTGCAATTGCTATCTGATTATAACCTGAGTAACCATCAAGAAAACAATAGTATGGTTTCCCCGCTAATCTATCAAGCATTTGATCAATAAAGGGTAAGGGGAAATGATCTTTCCGGGTAGCTTTGTTAAGCTTCCGGTAATCCATACAAACCCTTCAACCGGTCACAGTCCTGGTTGGGATAAGTTCATTTTCTTTGTTGGTTACCACGGTTATGCCTCCCTTTTTGGGCACACACTGCACCGGGCTCACCCACTTGCTATCTGAGATGGCGTATATGATTCCGGCGTCGAGCCATTTGATAATCTCTTTCCTCACCACTTCTCGCATAGCTTCGTTCAAACGTCTCTGGGCATCAATAGTCGGCTTATGATCATCCTCTAAGAGAATCTTGTGCATGCATAATGCCGGACTGATGCCTTAGATATCAGTTATGGTCCATCCAATGGCCTTCTTATGCTGCTGTAGCATTCTGATTAGTTGTTGCTCCAGTTTCTGCATTAACTTGGAAGAGATGATTACGGGTAACGTATCATTTAAACCAAGAAAGACATATTTAAGCTGCCCTGGCAGGGGCTTAAGATCTAGAACATGTGGCTTTTCAACCGAAGGCTTCTGGATTATATGTTCATTCGAGGTATAATTAAGAGGCTCGAAGAACTTACCTGGACGAGTGCCTATCCAATTTACCTCCTCATGACCTTCAGTGTCAGATGTTTCTGAGTAAGCGGAGTCATTGTCGTCGTTGCTGCCGTGACAGTCTTCCAGGTGACTGTTGTAGCAGTGACCAATCTTTCTGTCGTGGCAGCTTGACCTGATGCAAGGTTGGTCAAGGATCACTTCAGGGATTGCCTTGCACTCTTCTTCTGCATCAGCATGTTTAATTGCTTGGAGAACATTGAGTTTGATTTCTTGATCATTCACTCTCATGGTCAGTTATCCTTTCTCAACATCGATCACGGTTCTGCCTGTGGCTAGGAAGGGTCGCCCCAGGATGATCGGTGCGTTTTCATCTGCTTCACAGTCTAAAACAAGAAAGTCAGCAGGAAAAATAAATTAATCCACTCTTACCAGAATATCTTTGATCTTCCCTTCTGGTTGTACGTAAGAGCAGTCTGCCAGCTGCAGCATGACTGTCGTAGCATGACTGTCGTGGGCCTTGCTCGTCCAATAACTAATTTCTGAATTACAGATTTGGGCATTAGATTTATGCTAGTACCAAGATCACAAAGTGCCTTACCCACGAACTTATCACCGATTATGCATGGTATGATGAAGCTCCCATGATCCTTCTTCTTCTAGGGTGGATGCCTGTGTAAGATAGTCATGCATCCTTCTGTCATCTTCACCGTCTCGAATTCCCCAAGTCTGGACCTTTTTGACATGGCATCCTTGAGAAATTTCGCATAACCGGGCATTTTCTTGATGGCCTCTAACAGTGGTATGTTAATGTGCACCTACTTAAAAATATCATAGATCTTTTTGAGCTGTTACTCTTGTTTTTGTTTTTGTAGCCGCTGTGGAAAAGGAGGTGGAGGACGGTAATCTTTAAGGCGTCCTTCACATGGTATTTCAGATATGAGGAGGTTTAGGTTCTTCAGCATCCTCTATTTGCCCCTTTGTCCCTTCTGCTGTCGCGGCAGGTGTGTCGACAGCAGGTTGTTCTTCCTCTGCCGGGGCAGTGTTCACGGTAGGTGTATCTAGGGTCGGTTCCTTACTTGGTATATTCTTCATCTTCGACCCTTGTAACTGTTTCCCACTCCTAGTTGTAATTGCTTTACACTGCTCATGTGTGGGTTTTCTAGTGACCTCGGTATCACTAGGGAATCCTCCGTTTTGCCTTGGCTTGATATGCTGGGAAACTTGACCAATCTGTGTCTCCAGCGATTTCAGGGTAGCCTCATGGTTTTTCATCCTCATCTCTGTCTTGTCCATGAATGATTCAGTTTTCTTGACAAAGTGATCCATGTTCGCCATATAAGCTCCTGTCTGTAACATAAATGTTGCCAATGTCTGGTCTAATATACTAGGTGCGGCTGCCGGCTGCTGTCGTGACAGAATTCTGGGTGTCCCTTGGTTTTGGTTGTTCTGCATTGGCGGATTCAGTGCATTGTTCGGATTGCTCCATGAAAACTTAGGATCTTTCCTCCAGTTGGGTTATAATTGTTGGAATCATAGTTTCTTTGCTTGTTATAATTCCCAACGTACATCCCTTCTTCCAACTGTAAAGGGCAGTCTTCTGAACTCTGATTCCCACTACAGGTTTCACATACCTCTTCTGCAGAATATACGTGTAACACCTCAAAAATTACGCTCAAATTGTAAACCCTATATTCACAAAATCCCTAAATTCAAAACTCTTTTTATTTGAGAATTTTAATTCAAAAACCCTAATTTTAAATTCTTATGGCCAAATTGAAAATTTTAAGATTTAAATGATCTTTAATAATAATTTTACGACTTTATAAAACAAATCAAAAGTTTGAGGACCTGTTGGGTGATTAACCCATTTTGTTTTTAAATACAGATCAAATTCGGTATTTTCAGTTTTGTCCCTTTTATAACTACAATTCTTTTATATTATTATTTTATTCTAAAAATCCCTCCACGTTTGTTTTATCACCGAAACTATGTCTTTTACCCATTTAGTAATTCAAAACAATGTTTTCCCTCAATGCCGTGTGGTTTTAATTTTATGATGTTTTCCTCCTTTATTTTTATTATTATTATTATTATTATTACTATTATTATTATTATTATTATTATTATTATTATTATTATTATTATTATTATATGTATTTTATTCCTGATTGAAAACCTAAACCTAAACGTGTGTATATATATATATATATATAGATTGGTTCTTAGGTTTAAATGCATAGACCAGGCGTCCAAATTTTTTTCCCTATGTCACCGTCAACATTAAAACCCTTTGTCGAATTATAAAATTCCTATGCTATTATTCGGCTGCTCCAACCTAATATTGAGTATCTTTCTGATCTCTTTTATTTCACATGTATACTTTCATGATTTGGTTGTTAGCTATGATCTATATCTGTGTTACTCATGTTTCGATCCAACAAAACCCAATATTAAATTTGAGTGCGAGGGACACTGTTTCCGATGTTAGAGCTATTGCTGCTTAAGGTGTGTTTTCTTCCGGTGCTATAATTAAATTATATACTATTTTTCTATGTGTTGGTGTTTTACCTCTTTGTGATTATTTATATGTATTATGGTTTGTATGGTTGACATCATATGCATACGATTTTAGAATGTGTTTTAATTATGATTTATGGAATATTTGATTTATGAAACATCAGATTTTCGGAACTATGATTTATGAATTTATGGACTATGTGATATGTTGTGATCTGAACTATGTGATATGTTGTATGTCATTCTGTTAAACATCATACATCGGAATCTGAATAGTTAATTATCGGACTAAATGCTCATGCATTTTCGGACTAAGGATGTTGCATTCGGATTGAAATCGGAACATTCATGTCATATCATTCGGGTGGGATATGTACGGTGGAAGTTCAGTGGTTTCATCCTTCGGGCTGAATTCCACTTCGGATCAGTGGTTCCACCCTTCGGGCTGGGTTCCACTTCGGATGGTGACGATGTAGAGAGTGGTTCAGGGGAACCTTTCTCTTCGGACGTGATGTACACGGGTACATGACATAGAGTTAGGTGCATCATGCCATGCATATCTGCGTATTTGATTGTCTGCTGATTTGTTTTGTGATTGTATGATACATGAGATACTCTGATTTTCGCACTTTAGAGACACACTAAGCTCTTTAGCTTACTCCCCCATAGTTTCCTCTTACAGATATCTTTGGGCTTTAGGCGACGTGGTACTTAGAGGATCTCAAATTTTATTTGGTTATTTTATCATTCAGTACGAAACTATTTTAGTTTAATCATGTCTCTATTTATTATTTTGGGATATGGGTGTAATTTTAGACTATTTATGTTTTGGAATTATTTTTAGCATTCATCTACTGTTATTTTAATTCAGAGATTTTATATAATCATTCAAATATTTATTATCATATTTTTATTTTTATTTATTATAAGATACTTATTAAATTTATTTTATTTTATTTTATTTTAAAGTGTAGTTTTTTCTTAAATTAGTTTTCTTGAGGGTAAAGTTTTCAAATGTGACTTCCTAAATTCGGCTATTTCTTCTAGGCCGGGTTTAGAGGGTTACATTTAGTGGTATTAGAGCTAAGTTCAACCCTCGGACTGTGAGGCTCACTTAAAATTTTAAGTCGAAAATAATATTTGCATGCATATTAAATGTTTTGGGGGAAAATGAGATTTTCTGATAAATTTATTATTTTAAGGAATTAAAGATATGTTTTGAATAGAGACTCCAAGTACCAACTCTAATTCTAGGATTGTCCCTTTTGTACATAGATTACTATGTCACCTCGTAGGATCTCTAGATTAGCAATTGATCGTGCTCATACTCGTTCTTAGGAAATTGAGATCAAAGTCTATTTGAAAGCCCTCTGTTGTCATTTGTGACCTGATCTAAAATGTCTTTTTAAAATTGGTATCAAAACTTTTTTTTTAAAGTATGTCGTTAGTCTGAAATTTTGAGGACAAAATTTCTTTAAGGGTGGGAGAGTTGTAACACCTCAAACATTACGCTCAAATTGTAAACCTTATATTCACAAAATCCCTAAATTCAAAACTCTTTTTATTTGAGAATTTTAATTCAAAAACCCTAATTTTAAATTCTTATGGCCAAATTGAAAATTTTAAGAGTTAAATGATCTTTAATAATAATTTTACGACTTTATAAAACAAATCAAAAGTTTGAGGACCTGTTGGGTGATTAACCCATTTTGTTTTTAAATACAGATCAAATTCGGTATTTTCAGTTTTGTCCCTTTTATAACTACAATTCTTTTATATTATTATTTTATTCTAAAAATCCCTCCCCGTTTGTTTTATCACCGAAACTATGTCTTTTACCCATTTAGTAATTCAAAACAATGTTTTCCCTCAATGCCGTGTGGTTTTAATTTTATGATGTTTTCCTCCTTTATTATTATTATTATTATTATTATTATTATTATTATTATTATTATTATTATTATTATTATTATTATTATATGTATTCTATTCCTGATTGAAAACCTAAACCTAAACGTGTGTATATATATATATATATATATATATATATATATTGGTTCTTAGGTTTAAATGCCATAGACCAGGCGTCCAATTTTTTTCCCTATGTCACCGTCAACATTAAAACCCTTTGTCGAATTATAAAATTCCTATGCTATTATTCGGCTGCTCCAACCTAATATTGAGTATCTTTCCGGTCTCTTTTATTTCACATGTATACTTTCATGATTTGGTTGTTAGCTACGATCTATATCTGTGTTACTCATGTTTCGGTCCAACAAAACCCAATATTAAATTTGAGTGTGAGGGACACTGTTTCCGATGTTAGAGCTATTGCTGCTTAAGTTGTGTTTTCTTCCGGTGCTATAATTAAATTATATACTATTTTTCTATGTGTTGGTGTTTTACCTCTTTGTGATTATTTATATGTATTATGGTTTGTATGGTTGACATCATATGCATACGATTTCAGAATGTGTTTTAATTATGATTTATGGAATATTTGATTTATGAAACATCAGATTTTCGGAACTATGATTTATGAATTTATGGACTATGTGATATGTTGTGATCTGAACTATGTGATATGTTGTATGTCATTCTGTTAAACATCATACATCGGAATCTGAATAGTTAATTATCGGACTAAATGCTCATGCATTTTCGGACTAAGGATGTTGCATTCGGATTGAAATCGGAACATTCATGTCATATCATTCGGGTGAGATATGTACCGCGGAAGTTCAGTGGTTTCATCCTTCGGGCTGAATTCCACTTCGGATCAGTGGTTCCACCCTTCGGGCAGGGTTCCACTTCGGATGGTGACGATGTAGAGAGTGGTTCAGGGGAACCTTACTCTTCGGACGGTGATGTAGACGGGTACATGACATAGAGTTAGGTGCATCATGCCATGCATATCTGCGTATTTGATTGTCTGCTGATTTGTTTTGTGATTGTATGATACATGAGATACTCTGATTTTCGCACTTTAGAGACACGCTAAGCTCTTTAGCTTACTCCCCCATAGTTTCCTCTTACAGATATCTTTGGGCTTTAGGCGACGTGGTACTTAGAGGATCTCAAATTTTATTTGGTTATTTTATCATTCAGTACGAAACTATTTTAGTTTAATCATGTCTCTATTTATTATTTTGGGATATGGGTGTAATTTTAGACTATTTATGTTTTGGAATTATTTTTAGCATTCATCTACTGTTATTTTAATTCAGAGATTTTATATAATCATTCAAATATTTATTATCATATTTTTATTTTTATTTATTATAGGATACTTATTAAATTTATTTTATTTTATTTTATTTTAAAGTGTAGTTTTTTTTAAAATTAGTTTTTTTTAGGGTAAAGTTTTCAAATGTGACTTCCTAAATTCGGCTATTTCTTCTAGGCCGGGTTTAGAGGGTTACATTTAGTGGTATCATAGCTAAGTTCAACCCTCGGACTGTGAGGCTCACTTAAAATTTTAAGTCGAAAATAATTTTTGCATGCATATTAAATATTTTGGGGGAAAATGAGATTTTCTGATAAATTTATTATTTTAAGGAATTAAAGATATGTTTTGAATAGAGACTCCAAGTACCAACTCTAATTCTAGGATTGTCCCTTTTGTACATAGATTACTATGTCACCTCGTAGGATCTCTAGATTAGCAATTGATCGTGCTCATACTCCTTCTTACGAAATTGAGATCAAAGTCTATTTGAAAGCCCTCTGTTGTCATTTGTGACCTGATCTAAAATGTCTTTTTAAAATTGGTATCAAAACTTTTTTTTTAAAGTATGTCGTTAGTCTGAAATTTTGAGGACAAAATTTCTTTAAGGGTGGGAGAGTTGTAACACCTCAAAAATTACGCTCAAATTGTAAACCCTATATTCACAAAATCCCTAAATTCAAAACTCTTTTTATTTGAGAATTTTAATTCAAAAACCCTAATTTTAAATTCTTATGGCCAAATTGAAAATTTTAAGAGTTAAATGATCTTTAATAATAATTTTACGACTTTATAAAACAAATCAAAAGTTTGAGGACCTGTTGGGTGATTAACCCATTTTGTTTTTAAATACAGATCAAATTCGGTATTTTCAGTTTTGTCCCTTTTATAACTACAATTCTTTTATATTATTATTTTATTCTAAAAATCCCTCCCCGTTTGTTTTATCACCGAAACTATGTCTTTTACCCATTTAGTAATTCAAAACAATATTTTCCCTCAATGCCGTGTGGTTTTAATTTTATGATGTTTTCCTCCTTTATTATTATTATTATTATTATTATTATTATATGTATTCTATTCCTGATTGAAAACCTAAACCTAAACGTGTGTATATATATATATATATATATATTGGTTCTTAGGTTTAAATGCCATAGACCAGGCGTCCAATTTTTTTTCCCTATCACCGTCAACATTAAAACCCTTTGTCGAATTATAAAATTCCTATGCTATTATTCGGCTGCTCCAACCTAATATTGAGTATCTTTCCGATCTCTTTTATTTCACATGTATACTTTCATGATTTGGTTGTTAGCTACGATCTATATCTGTGTTACTCATGTTTCGGTCCAACAAAACCCAATATTAAATTTGAGTGCGAGGGACACTGTTTCCGATGTTAGAGCTATTGCTGCTTAAGTTGTGTTTTCTTCCGGTGCTATAATTAAATTATATACTATTTTTCTATGTGTTGGTGTTTTACCTCTTTGTGATTATTTATATGTATTATGGTTTGTATGGTTGACATCATATGCATACGATTTCAGAATGTGTTTTAATTATGATTTATGGAATATTTGATTTATGAAACATCAAATTTTCGGAACTATGATTTATGAATTTATGGACTATGTGATATGTTGTGATCTGAACTATGTGATATGTTGTATGTCATTCTGTTAAACATCATACATCGGAATCTGAATAGTTAATTATCGGACTAAATGCTCATGCATTTTCGGACTAAGGATGTTGCATTCGGATTGAAATCGGAACATTCATGTCATATCATTCGGGTGGGATATGTACCGCGGAAGTTTAGTGGTTTCATCCTTCGGGCTGAATTCCACTTCGGATCAGTGGTTCCACCCTTCGGGCTGGGTTCCACTTCGGATGGTGACGATGTAGAGAGTGGTTCAGGGGAACCTTACTCTTCGAACGGTGATGTAGACGGGTACATGACATAGAGTTAGGTGCATCATGCCATGCATATCTGCGTATTTGATTGTCTGCTGATTTGTTTTGTGATTGTATGATACATGAGATACTCTGATTTTCGCACTTTAGAGACACACTAAGCTCTTTAGCTTACTCCCCCATAGTTTCCTCTTACAGATATCTTTGGGCTTTAGGCGACGTAGTACTTAGAGGATCTCAAATTTTATTTGGTTATTTTATCATTCAGTACGAAACTATTTTAGTTTAATCATGTCTCTATTTATTATTTTGGGATATGGGTGTAATTTTAGACTATTTATGTTTTAGAATTATTTTTAGCATTCATCTACTGTTATTTTAATTCAAAGATTTTATATAATCATTCAAATATTTATTATCATATTTTTATTTTTATTTATTATAAGATACTTATTAAATTTATTTTATTTTATTTTATTTTAAAGTGTAGTTTTTTTTTTAAAATTAGTTTTCTTGAGGGTAAAGTTTTCAAATGTGACTTCCTAAATTCGGCTATTTCTTCTAGGCCGAGTTTAGAGGGTTACAATACGACTTTGGAATCTTTTCGCTGTAGATTTTCCACTATCTTTGTAAGGTATGCAACCTATGATTTCATCGAGTTGTCTGCTTCATAATCCTTTACAGATATCCCCCGTTTTCCTCCTCTCCTAGCTGTAGGAAATTGCTCATCGTTTTTCGCTAAATTCTTCAACACTATCATTGTTTCGTCTGGTTCCTTGTCCAGTATTAGCCCATTCGCTGTTGAATCTATTCTCAGACGAGTGTGTGCATTAGCAGCGTTGTAGAATTTGACGACCTGATTCTACACGGGGAATCCATGCATCGGGCAGTTTCGAAGTAGAGTTGTAAATCTGTCACATGCCTCGTGCATTGGTTCGTCATCCTCCTATTGAAAAGTAGCAATTTCGTTACGCAATCTTTCAGATAAATGAGAAGGATTAAAACGAGATAAGAATTCACGAGAGAGATCTGCCCAAGTTCGTATTGAACCCGGCGTCAATTTATTCCACCAAGTTTTAGCTATGTCTCTCAATGAATGAGGAAATAACCGGAGCCTCAATACTTCCGAATTGATTCCTGGGAATCTAAATGATCCACAGATTTCTTGGAACGTTTTCAGATGTTCTCGGGCATCCTCAGTTGCAGAACCACTAAACTGGCCAGCGGAATTTATCATGTTGAACATAACAGGTTTCACCTCGAAGTTCTCAGCTTCTACGTCTGGCAAGGTGGTTTCTAGTTCAACATGGTCATTGACCATGTAGTCGCGGCAAGACTGTCGTGCGGCAGTGGCAGCAGGCCGTTCATTCCGGACATCCTGGGGAGGATCTCCAATAACCCTCTGGTTATTGTTGTGTGGGTCATCTACCCCCTCATTCAGTCTTCCGTTCACCATTGCTTCTAGTTGCTCCTCTAGATAGTTATTTCTCGCTATCAAGAGTCGGGCTTGGTTCCTGAGTTCATACGTGCGTTTGATTTCGGGGTCTAGTTCATACTCAGGTTCTTTGCCTCGTCTAGATCTGCGCATAAGCAAACAGAAAATCTTGTGAAAAGCACAAGGTAAATAGTACCACTAAAAATAAAAAGACAAAAGAAAAGTGAAGTAATAAAAAGGGTAAAGGTATGTTGCCAGTCCCCGGCAACGGCGCCAAAAACTTGTTGCGTGTAAAAGAGTCCTATCGCAAATAGTGCAAGTGTACACGAAGCAAGTAGTAAAGTGATACTTGGAGTATCGGATATCGTCTCCACAGGGACTGGAAATAACTTTATCCTAGAATTGCTGCACAAGAGAGAGAAAGAGTTTAATTGGATTGTAAATTAATCTTGATAAAGAAATAAAATAAAAGAGTAAAGAATCAGTTTTAAGAAATAAGTCGGTATCGAATTGCTCAGTAGTGCAGGTGTTGCACTGTAAGAGAAACTTCTGTTCTGACATCGTCCCTGTCGCGGCAGCACCTATCGCGGCAGAAGTCTGTTGATGTCGCAGCAAAGATCACACAACTATATACTTCAAGCTCGGCAAGAATCCCTGCGATGACTTGTCCTATCCCTAGGCCCAAGTTCTGTTGATGGACACTTCTTAGATGATACCTCCCGGCATGAATCGAAGGGTGAACACCAATGTTGTTGAATTCTTCCTTAGCCACTTAACCTCGTACTTATCCCTAAGCCGAGATGGTTTAACCAAAAACTGGAAAACGTGTATTTATTACGTTCGTATGCTTGACTCTCCCGATATCAAACAAATGGATAACCTCACAATGCTCTCTCAATACTCTTGCGAGATATGAAAACCAGAATAAATAAACTTGAAGTTTTTATTGCTTGAACAGAAAATTCCTAAACTGTACAATCCTTGCAACTACTTTACAGAATCAAACCTTAGCCCTAGGGGGAGTTTAGAACATGATGAAGAGGGGAAAACGACAAGGGTTTTGGGGAAGACGGCTAGGAATGAGATATCCTTCCCTAGGTTGAATTACATGCCTTTATATAGGCCTTGGGTCCAAGTTTTCTACTATAGCAAGAATACAAGTTTAAACTAAAGTACAACTCTATTAAAGATTAAATCTTCTGAGTAGATGCCTTTAATTCGTCCTTTTTTCTTACTTTGGGTTTCTTCCTTGGACTTTGGGCTTGGCCTTCATTCTGCCTCAGAGCTCAAAAAAATATAGGAGTGGTTCACGACAAACTGGCTTGAAATCCTCTATCTGTCGAGCTCCACTTCACTCTTCCACCTCACCAATGTTATCGTCATAGCTGCCACGGTAGTGGCCATGGCAGCGTTTGCTCCTCGACTCCAGTCCTGTGTTCCAGCTCTGCTCCTTTGCTGCCCTGAGTCTGCCACAGCAGATACCTGAAAAAGTGACCAAAATCAGTAGCAACTGTGCGATTTCATCTAATTGTTATGTATATGCAGAAATTTATCCTAAATGCAATGAAATATGCTTGAATGCAATAGAAATATGGGTAAATGAGGGGTAAAATATAGAACTTTTATACACTCAATAAATACTATATTTGAACATTTCCAATATAGGGTTTTCGATTACTGAAACTCAACTCTGGCTAGACCAGATTTTGGGGTGTTACAAAAGTGATCGAAAAACTACCTTTTCCCACCACCGTGAAGGGCATTCGAAGTTACTTGGAACATGCAGGCTTCTATAGGAGGTTCATAAAGGACTTCTCCAAGATCTCCAAGCCATTGTGCCTTATGCTACATCAAAACTAGCCCTTCGTGTTTAATAGCGATTGCTACAGCGCATTCAAGGAACTTAAGAAGAGGCTTATCTCAGCACCTATTGTCGTTCCCCTAGATTAGACCTCACCATTCGAGCTTATGTGTGATACAAGTGACTAAGCATTGGGGGCAGCACTTGAGCAACGCCGAGGTAAAATCTTTCATGTTATTTATTATGCTAGCCGCACTTTAAATGATGCACAAATCGATTACACAACCACTGAAAAAGAACTGTTAGTTGTTGTGTTTGCAATTAATAAGTTTAGAGCATACTTGATAGATACTAAAGTCATTGTACATACCAATCATTCAGCTATTAAATACTTAATGACTAAAAAGGATGCTAAACCTAGACTTATTAGGTGGATACTTCTCTTGCAAGAATTTGACTTAGAGGTTAGGGATAGAAAGGGCGCTGAAAATCAAGTTGTTGATCATCTTTCTAGGCTAGAGAACAAGGTTGAATGCAATGATGAACTAGAAATTAAGGAAGAATTTCCTGATGAGAAAATATTATTTGTGTAGAACGTGGCAATCGATCGAATAAAACCAAGAGGGGGGTGAATTGGATTTTTGAAAAATAACGGCGGAAGCTAATTGCAAAGATAAAAATTGCAAAGCGATTTAGAGTGGTTCGACTTTCTAACCAAAGTCTACATCCACTACCTTAGCGTCCACACTAAGGATTTCCCACAAATTCACTAATTTGTCTTTCCTTTAAGGACAAGGAGTAACCTTACACACTTCAATAGACTTATACCCCAAAGTCTATTGAATCCTATCCCAAAGTTGGATACAAATGAGCAAACTAGAAAATCCTCACTAGGAATGTGTTTGCAAAGTTTAAGCTCTCTCACACACCCGAATAAACACTAGAACAAGAATTACAATGAAGAACACTCTAGTGTTTTTCAAGAAAGATCGAAAAATAAGCTCGAAATAAACTCTTGGAAGCTTGAATGCTTGAATATGCTTTCTTGATGTTTCTTACTCTTTCTTGATGCTTCAATATTGATCCAAAGCTGTATTTATAGTGTTGTTTGAGTATCTAGCCGTTAGGAGCCTTTGGGGGGTCTTTGGAGCCGTTGGGAGTGTTTATTTTTGACCTTTAAAAGCTCCCCTGCATATAGGTTTCGAAACCTTTACCAAGGGTTTCGAAACTTTAAGATCAGATTTGAAAAACTTGACCGTTATTTGAAAAACTTGACCGTTACAGGCCAAAGGTTTCGAAACCTTCATAAGGTTTCGAAACTTTCAAGCCAAGGTTTCGAAACCTTATGAAGGTTTCGAAACCTTTACCCAGGTTTCAAAAACAGAGTGCTACTGCCATGCTACTGCCCAGTATAGTTTCGAAACTTTGATATAGTTTCGAAACTTTCCTTCCAAAATGAGTATTTTGGGCATTTGTTGGCTTTTAAAAATGTAGTTCGATATACGTATTGAATCGAACTTTTTCAAAGCATTTTGTCAAATTAAAATCGAGTTTTTGACAAATTATTTCTTTAAAATTACTTTACAAATTTTTACAATTTAGTCCTTACAAAATTTCTTTTAAGTTATATCAAAATCAAAATAAGTTCAACAATCTCCCCCTTTTTGATATAACAAAACATTTTGTAAAAATTTGTTTTTGAAATAATTTATTTAATATTTCAAATCTTTTTCATAAGCTCCCCCTTAATAAATGTCTTCATGAAAAATTTTAAAATTGTAATTTTAAAGACATATGAAATATTTGGATGAAAAATTTGATAAAAACAAATTTGCTCCTCTTAATCTTCTCCCCCTTTTTGTTATAGCAAAAAGGATAAATGGCTACACAAGCAACAAAACGTTAATAGATCAATTCAATAGCATATCATTCATAAAGCATATCATCCAAGATTTATAATCCAACAAAATAAAAAAAAACATAGAAATATTCAATCAAAGAGCATAATATGTCTTAAAAACAAAGACAAAAGCGTAAATCAAAATAAGTCTAAGAATGTAACAATAACATCATAAAGTCATATAGAATGCAAATATAACTAAACATCATCATGAGGCATCTGTGGTGGAAAGAAATGAGAGTGGATATCGTGCATGTCATGCTCCAAGGATGTAACACGATCATCTATGCCACGAAGATGAGCATCTATGCTATCAAAGCGCGTGACCATAGTCGCATACATACTCTCTAAAGTAATAGGTGCCGGTGCCGGTGCCGGAGCTAGTGGAGCCTCTCCAATAGGATCCTCATGATCATCAAACTCCTCTCCTCTATGAACCCAACCGTGATCTCCATGATACCATTGGGCTTTGTGACAAGATTTAATGTCAATAAAGCTCTTGTTCTTAACATGTGGATCTAAGGAAGTGTCAACATTGAGCTTCCTAAAAATATGGCTAAGAACATTCCCAAAGGAAAGAGAGAATGAAGTGGGATTGTTTATGATTTTAATGAGGTTGAGGAAAATGATAGTAGCAATATCGGGACGAGTCCTATCACGATATTGGCGTAACCACCAATAATCACAAGCTCGCATACTAGTGGCTTTTCCGCCGGAGGGACGGAAGAACCAAGTAGTAAGGAGTAAAAAGAGGCGCTCCTCGAGAGGAAGGTGCGTAGGACTACCATCCGGGAAAACGGGAATGTTATGAGCTTCACTTTCATTTGAACTACCATCTAAAGGAACACCTAAATGATCAGCTATGATTTGAGGTGTTATATCGAATTCGGTACCCATAAGGTAAGAACGGATACCTATGATGGTGTTTCGATCCCTAGGTGATCGGATGAAAGAGGCATTGGCAAAAAAAACACGAACTAATTTGCGATGGGTGTAGGGAGGAATGTTTAAGTAATCGAGCCATTTCCAATCGGCAAAAAGTTCAAAGAGATCAAAGTTAAATTCAGGAGATGTAAGAAAGTCAAAATCAATAGTTCTTTCCTCTCTAACTTTCTTATCCTCATAAATACTTTGATATCTATCTAAGTTATCCGGATTCCTAAAGCAAAGTTCATTAAATTGAGGGTTTGGATTTGAACTAGAATTTTGACCAATTTCATTGCGTTGTCGTTTAGCTCTAGGAGGATTGGTTCTAGGAAGAATTACTCTAGGAGGCATGATTTTTGGCTAGTAAAACTTTGGTTGGGGAATTTTATCAAACACTTTGTGGGCAAGAGTTTAAAGGTGTTTAAACAAGAGATTAACCAAGAATAGGTGATACCTCCTGCAAAACATGACATATATAGCAAAAATATCAACCCACGTTGTTCTAAAATTCTCTAAAACATGATTCCCTAAAAATTTTATAACCCTAAAATTCTCAAAATTTTGAATAAAATGAAGTTTTAATCAAGAAATTACCTCAATTAATTGTTGAAGATGATGAAATAATCCCAAAGGATTGAAGACAACTTGTAGATTTGAGCAAAGGTTTTGAGGATTTTGAGAGAATTTGGGTTTATGGCCGTTTGAAGAGAGAAAAGAATGAGTTAGGGTTGGAAAGATGGGTGATTATAAGCTTAAAAACCCGTTCGAATACGGCTAGGTTTAATGAAGGTTTCGAAACTTTGGGAAAGTTTCGAAACTTTCAGCCTAAAGTTTCGAAACTTTGGTTAAAAGTTTCGAAACTTTTGCCTCCAGTAGCAAAAGTTGATTCTGGGCACCTAAAAGTTTCGAAACTTTGCTAAAGTTTCGAAACTATCCAGCCAAGGTTTCGAAACTTTGTATAAGTTTCGAAACTTTGTCCTGTAATGACTTAGAAATTTTCAGAATTTGCCTCAATTTAGTTCCAAGTTGCATTCTAATATTATTATGATTATTATCAACATTAAAGACCATATTTGAACTAAAAACAAAGAATTTTACGCTTATAGTTGGATTTAAAAGTGACTATCTTAGCTAATGTCACTTAAAAGATTAAAATAATTAAGCACATTAAAGAGCTAATTTTAAGACCTAAAGACAAACATAAACATATAGGGTCAAAAAATTAAGCAAACATGCAAAACATAACTCCCCCTCACTAAAAGCATTCATATAACATATGGGGAACCTCAAACATGTTTCAAACAAAATATTCATATAAATCAACATGTAAGAGTAAATTTTGCATAAAAATGTTACCACTTGAACCAAGATATGTCGATTGAGCTTCTTCAAGTGTCCTTCTATTTTGTGTGTCTAGAGCTTTCAAGTTTCTTCAAATTTGCATATCATGGCTCCAACACACCTACAAAAGGGAACTATGTATATTTTGGTACCCAAACTCTTTTGGGTCCATAGGGGTTAATTCCTAGTATTTTAGTCCCTTTGGGTATCCATTTAGACAAAAGATCAAAATTTTTACTAGCAATGAGTCCTTTTGGAACCCAAATGCTCCTAATCATCTTTTGATTAGGTGATTTTTGTCTATACCCATGATAGTTCTTTCTAACATAGTTGGGTCTTGAATTCTCACATTTTTCAACAATTTGTGTCCCAACTTTGTTGAAAGAAGCTTTTAGATCATCAAGTTCCTTTTGATGATCTTCATGGACCTTTGAAAGTAAATTTTGCAAGTCTTTATTTTTCTTTTCAAAATCGTTTATTTGGACTTGCATTTCTCCAAATTTACTTTCAAATTCCTTATTAGTCTTAGAGAGAGAGTCATTTTCATTTTTTAATTTTGAAATAATTTTTCTATTTTTCAAAATTAACTTCTCATACTCTAAGGCTAATTCATTATAAACCTCTTGCAATTCATCAAAAGTATAATCAAATGAATAAGATGAATTAGAGGTTACCATTGAGTCATCCTCGATAGCCATAAGACACAAGTTGGCTACTTCATCCTCGTCCTCGTCGGAAGAGTCATCGCTCCAAGTAGCTACGTGAGCTTTGTGCTTCTTCCTCTCATAGCTATTTTTCTTTAGTTGAGGACAATCGAACTTGATATGTCCCGGTTTGTTGCACTCATAGCAAATTAGAGGATCTCTCCCTTTGTTGCTACTCTTAAAACCCTCTTCTCTTTGGAATCTTCTTCCTTTGTTGGTCAACATGAAGTTTTTAAATCTTTTGGCAAACATAGCCATCTCTTTTTCTTCATCTTCTTCACTAGAATCATCATCCTTTTTGGATGCTTTAAGAGCAAGACCAACTTTCTTTTTCTCCACTTCCTTCTTCTTTTCTTCCTTGCCCGTTGACATCATCTCGTGAGTAAGCAAGGAACCAATAAGTTCATCCAATTTGAGAACTTTGAGGTCCTTTGCTTCTATTATGGAGGTTTTCTTCGAATCCCATGAATCGGGAAGAGAGTAGATCATCTTCCTTACAAGTTTGTCTTCGGGGATTATTTCGCCATAACCTTTCAAACCATTTACGATCACGGAGAATCGATCGGACATGGTTTTGATGTCTTCCTCGGGGTCCATCTTGAAGTTCTCATAATTTAGATTGAGGAGCCCGATTTTGGTCTCCTTCACTTGATTTGTACCTTCATGTGTAACTTCAAGTTTGTCCCAAATTTCTTTTGCATTGGAACAAGATGACACCCTTCCATACTCGTCCGGGCCAAGGGCACAAAAGATGAGATGCATAGCCTTTGCATTTGTTGAGAATCCCTTGTCTTCCTCAACGCTCCATGTTTCAATATTACTCGTTGGTGCTATGTATCCTCTCATGATGATCTTCCAAGCTTCAAGATCATAAGCTTGGATGAAGAGCTTCATGCGGTTTTTCCAATAGGCATAATTTACTCCATTGAAGAAAGGCGGTTTGTTGGTGGGTTGAGAATCTCCCCAAGCTACAATATTGGAGGTGGATGCCATGGATGACTTTGTGGATGATTGCACACTTCTTGGATCTTTTTCAAGAGGTTGTAAGACCTTCTAATGAACCAAGCTCTGATACCAATTGTAGAACGTGGCAATCGATCGAATAAAACCAAGAGGGGGGTGAATTGGATTTTTGAAAAATAACGGCGGAAGCTAATTGCAAAGATAAAAATTGCAAAGCGATTTAGAGTGGTTCGACTTTCTAACCAAAGTCTACATCCACTACCTTAGCGTCCACACTAAGGATTTCCCACAAATTCACTAATTTGTCTTTCCTTTAAGGACAAGGAGTAACCTTACACACTTCAATAGACTTATACCCCAAAGTCTATTGAATCCTATCCCAAAGTTGGATACAAATGAGCAAACTAGAAAATCCTCACTAGGAATGTGTTTGCAAAGTTTAAGCTCTCTCACACACCCGAATAAACACTAGAACAAGAATTACAATGAAGAACACTCTAGTGTTTTTCAAGAAAGATCGAAAAATAAGCTCGAAATAAACTCTTGGAAGCTTGAATGCTTGAATATGCTTTCTTGATGTTTCTTACTCTTTCTTGATGCTTCAATATTGATCCAAAGCTGTATTTATAGTGTTGTTTGAGTATCTAGCCGTTAGGAGCCTTTGGGGGGTCTTTGGAGCCGTTGGGAGTGTTTATTTTTGACCTTTAAAAGCTCCCCTGCATATAGGTTTCGAAACCTTTACCAAGGGTTTCGAAACTTTAAGATCAGATTTGAAAAACTTGACCGTTATTTGAAAAACTTGACCGTTACAGGCCAAAGGTTTCGAAACCTTCATAAGGTTTCGAAACTTTCAAGCCAAGGTTTCGAAACCTTATGAAGGTTTCGAAACCTTTACCCAGGTTTCAAAAACAGAGTGCTACTGCCATGCTACTGCCCAGTATAGTTTCGAAACTTTGATATAGTTTCGAAACTTTCCTTCCAAAATGAGTATTTTGGGCATTTGTTGGCTTTTAAAAATGTAGTTCGATATACGTATTGAATCGAACTTTTTCAAAGCATTTTGTCAAATTAAAATCGAGTTTTTGACAAATTATTTCTTTAAAATTACTTTACAAATTTTTACAATTTAGTCCTTACAAAATTTCTTTTAAGTTATATCAAAATCAAAATAAGTTCAACAATTTGCTGCGGCAATTCCGTGGTATGTTGATATTGTTAACTTTCTCGTTAGTGGTATTTTGCCTCCTGATTTGAATAGCCAAGGAAGAAGAAAATTCAGACATAATGAGCGATTCTACTATTGGGACGAGCCTTGTTTTTTCAAGCAATGTGTTGACCAAATGATTCGAATATGTGTCCTCAAAGAGGAGCAAAAGGAGATCTTATTCCATCGGCACTTATCTTCGTGTGGAGGCCATTTTGGAGGAGCTAGGACTGATGCGAAAAATCTACAATCTAGATACTATTGGCCCACACTCTTTAAGGATGCACATGAATTTTAGAAGGCTTGTGACAAATACCAAAGGACGTGGAATATATCTCGAAGGTATGAAATGCCATTGCAAAGCATCTTGGAGGTGGAGCTCTTTGACGTATGGGGAATAGACTTCATGGGACCCTTCCCTTCATCATTTGGAGATCTCTACATCTTATTAGCTGGGGATTACGTGTCAAAATGGGTCGAGGCAGTGGCTACACTGAAGAATGACTCTAAGACAGAATACTATAAGTCGCAAGTGCTATGGGACTACTTCGACGGTCCGATCAACCAGTTATCACAAAATGAAAATTTGAAGATGGCCATTGGTCTACTCGGCTTAGAGACAACAAGAATCACGAGCGAGACGAGTCCGATAAAAGCGTCACATCCTAAAATAAAGACGTAGCTAAGCATGTGACGTCAAGAAGCTACATTTCTTCTCCCCCACGTCAGACCAATAAAGTAGGACCAAGGCTTCACAGACAAATCGAAGAGGAACTGGGTGCTTAGACTGAGACGTATTTGTAAGACCTTTAACATTCAATGGAAGCTACTTCTAGAACAATATCTTAATGGAATTGACGGCCCCTCGCCTGCATTCATACTTTTGCATCCATGCATTTGCATTTTTTTGTGGCTTGCATTTATGTTAGGATCACTGCATACATTCACACATAATCGCATGATAGAATCTCCAAAATAGCAAAAACATCCTACAAGTACAATACTCATTCTCAGTCTAGAGCAATGACATAGAAACATATTGACAACTTTAGAGAATAGCCATCAAGAGTGGGAGACTCAAGGAAGAAGAATATGACAAACGCTTGAAGAACCTTTTCGCAAAATGGACGGGTCGAGCTTGGCCGCAATTCACCCATGCCTTCCTGGAATAATGCTCAAATAGTAAAGATCTTCCTAGACGGTATTGGGATCATGCTTAGAACCAACCCTTTTTCTTTTGCCCACGAGCATTAAGGATCTTTTGTAAGGGCTTCTATATTATTTACTTGTTTTCAAAGATACATTCTTTTTTATTTTCTCAAGTGGCAAATGTTTCATTTTTTCTCTTTTTCTTCTTCTTCATCTATTTTCTCTTCCAAAATACATCTTTCTGGCAGAGCTTTTATTATTGATTGTATGAATGATTCTTGAATCTAATCCCGAGATAAAGGGCAATAAAGTGTGTTCAGGTTTAATAGAGAAATCCCATATATAAATTATGAGTGAATTTCCCTCTTAGACATTGTTGTTAGGGTCCTTGAATTAAGTGATAACTCTAAAACATCTACCAACTGAAGACTACTTCTCTTCGACGATATTTGTGTGTGAGATGACATTTGGCATTCCTTCATTTCCCTTCACGAATAAGAAAATAAAAATCCATTGTTGTCCCCCTTTGAGACTAATATTTTTCTTGTGATTTAACCTTAACCAAGGATCACTCCCCACACTAAGGGGCAAAAAAGATAAGTTGTTTGTAGGTAAAGGAAAATATGTTAGATCAAGTTAAATGTCCTAAACTGAAAAAGAGAGGGACATGAAAAAGAAAGAAGAAGAAAAGAGTAATAGAAAGAAAAAAAGAAAAAAAGAAGAGAAGAGAAGAGAAGAGAAGAAGAAAGAAAGAAAAGGAAAAAAGGAGAAAAAGAAAAGGAGAAGAGAAGAGAATAGAAAAAATGGAAAAAGAAATGAAGAGAAGAAAAAGAGGAAAAAGAAATGAAGAGAAGAAGAAATGGAAAAGGAAATGCGAAGGAAAATTTGAAATAAATCCTTCAAATGAGATATGTGCCAAAAAAGGAAATGAAGTCTAGGGTGAAAACCTAAAATGGGCAGTCTAGAGTGATCCAAAGAAGAAAAGAATGAAGATTTCATTAAAAAAAGATTGGTCCTTGGTTTAATCACCCTTAAAACATGTATTTGAGCCTATATGTCCTTTCTTGGCAACCCGAGCCTAGCCTACATTACAAGCCTTAAAAGACCATTTGGATCACACATGAATATCTGAGAAAAGGAGTTTGTCTTCAGAACACATTCCGCCTTATTGAGTTAACCTTTCTTCAGGGACCTCAAAACTTTTAATGTCTGATTGAGATTAGAAAAGTGGGAAATTTAAATTTTGGGGAGTGTGTGAAAAAGAGAGCCACCAAAAAGTGGGGCACTATCCGGTAGATGGATTCATGAATCATTCATACTATGAATTTTGGGGCTTATGATTTTCCTCTTTCCCATTTTTTCCATGACTCTTTTTTTAAATCCCCTTTATAGCCTTTCCTTGCATCTGATAGATGGAACCCTGCTTATCATGCTCGGATAGATAAGCAGGTTGAAAAGGGGTTTCGTCCTCCTCATGCTCGAATGAATAAGCAAGTTTCATTCTCTAAACACCCGAACGGATAGGCGGGTTCTACTCTCCAAATGCCCGAATAGATGAGCTAGTTCTATTCTCCAAGTTCCCGAATAGATGAGCAGGGTTCCATTCTCCTTACGCCCGAACGGATATGCAGATTCTATTCTCCAAATGCCCGAATAGATGAATAGTTCCATTCTCCTTACGCCCAAATAGATATGAAGATTTTATTCTTCAAATGCCCGAATAGATGAGGAGGGTTCCATTCTCCTTACGCACGAACGGATAGGCGAATTTTATTCTCCAAATGCCCGAATGGATAAGCAGGTTCTATTCTCCAAGTGCCCGAATAGATGAGCAGACCTAAAAAAAGGTTTTATCCTCCTCATGCTAGGATGAATAAGCATAATGAAAAAAATGTTTCATCCTCCTCATGCTCGGATGGATAAGCATGTTCCATTCTCCGATTGCCCAAACGGATAGGCATGTTCTATTCTCCTTATGCTTGAATAGATAAGCAAATTCCATTCTTCAAATGCCCGAACGGATAGGCAAATTCTATTCTCCTTAAGCTATAATAGATGAGCGGATTCCATTCTCCAAATGCCCGAATGGATAGGCTGGTTTTATTCTCCTCATGCTTGAATAGATAAGCGACTTCTTTTGCTGAAAAGTCCTTCGTGTACCTGAAAAATGCGATATTCAATGCAATTATGATGTGCATGCCCCTAGGGATTCCTAAAACATGGATGCATCTCGATTTCTTTTGCTTTCTAAATTATTTTCCTAAGAATTATTTTTTCTTTTGGTTTTTTGAATCCATATGTTTGCTTGCGCCGTCCAGATAAACTGAAAGGCATCCTTGAATGGTTTGGAAAGCTTCAAGTCTTCATATACCCCTTAAAATAACATTAAGCACCTTCAACGCTTCTTGTGGATTCTCAAATTGTTGCCCCTATAGGACATCTTGAAGCATTTGCACACTAAACCTTCACCTTGAATGATGTTGGCGCTTTAATCTCTTTCACTCATGCCTATCAAAGTCAGGGATCTTGAACCCTTGCCCCAATCCGATGGCACAGTTTGCCCACTGGGCATGGCTTTATCCTTTCTTATGCTTTAGGGATCTTACATCTTAAGTGTGGATCTGGCTTGACAACACAGTCCACTTAAAACTCTTCAACACATGTGCTACTTTTTCTTTTCTTTTTTACCTTCTCATGCAAGGCGACGCTCCCGTTCAAGCTGAGGTTTAATTGTTTCCTGAAGTGATGAAAACATTCGTTCATGGTTCTCTACGGTTGCATTCGGGAGTTTGGAGAATGTAACTAGCTTATTCATTCGAGCATGAGGAGGATGGAACCCCTTTTCAACCTGCTTATCTATCTGAACATGTGGAGGATAGAACCTTTTTTTCAAAACTTGCCTATCTGTTCGAGCATCACGAGAATGGAACCAATCAGCAAATCGGTGAAAATTTGTGTCTTTTGGTTTTTGCTCTATCCCTGTTTCACAGTGATGAGCAAAGAGGGGCAGCTGTTGTCTCTAGATTTTCACCTATTATTATTATTATTATTATTATTATTATTATTATTATTATTATTATTATTATTATTATTATTACAACAACGACGATGATGATGATGATGAATATTATTAAGTATTATTATTATAGTTAAAGCCCAAAAAATAGAATGCAAAAAATAAAAAAGAATCAATTTGAATTAAATAAGGTGTCCTATAATAAACCCATTTAAATAAAAACCCACTCCAAAACATATAAGGGGACCTATTTTAGTTTTAGGCCTAAAATAACCCATTTATTTTGTTTTTTTTTCAGGTTTATTCGAGACTGTTAGATTTAGGGCTGAAATAATCAATGGATGGGATCAAATAAAGAAAAAAAGGGAAAAGGGGCCAACTCGCGCCGTCACGCGCGCGGGATTGGTTCCCTAAATTCCCTGTTCGAGCCAGCTTCCGGCACTGGCCGTGCCGTCCCTGGGCCACGACGGCTGATGAGGTTGGTGCCGGTCGACTCGCCTCGACCGGCTGAGTCCAACGCCGCCGACCTCGTCCCTTGCTATCGTCGGTAGCTCGTTAATTCGGGCGAAAGGGTTCGAACCCTAATTTAATTTGAGGGCAAAATTCCCCAAAATTGAGCCGAGTTAGATGAAATCCAGCTAGTTTTCGATAATTCAAAGCATTTCCGATCGTTTGGGATGATTTCTTGGGACGAAATTGGGGATTTTGTCCCCAAATTGCCTTGTTTTCCTGGATGTTATTTTAAGGGGTATATGAAGACTTGAAGCTTTCAAAACCATTTAATGATGCATTTCAGTTTATTTGGACTGAGCGAGCAAACGTATGGATTCAAAAACCAAAGGAAAAAATAATTCTGAGGAAAAAAATTTAAAAAGCAAAAGAAATCGACATGCATATATGTTTTAGGC
The DNA here is from genome assembly GCA_030270665.1 of Hibiscus trionum. Taxonomy (NCBI): domain Eukaryota; kingdom Viridiplantae; phylum Streptophyta; class Magnoliopsida; order Malvales; family Malvaceae; genus Hibiscus; species Hibiscus trionum. Next base: position 28,534,892 of record BSYR01000020.1, on the reverse strand, counting down.
ATCCCTGGGGCATGCACATCATAATTGCATTGAATATCACATTTTTCAGGTACATGAAGGACTTTTCAGCGAAAGAAACCGCTTATCTATTCAAGCATAAGGAGAACAGAACCCGCCTATCCATTTCTGGCATTTGGAGAATGGAATCCGCTCATCTATTCGAGCTTAAGGAGAATAGAATTCGCCTATCCGTTTGGGTATTTGAAGAATGGAATTTGCTTATATATTCAAGCATAATGAGAATAGAACATGCTTATCCGTTCGGGCATTCGAAGAATGGAACCTGCTTATCCATTCGAGCATGCGGAGGATGGAACCTTTTTTCAGTCTGCTTATTCATCCGAGCATGAGGAGGACGAAACTTTTTTTTAGGTCTGCTCATCTATTCGGGCACTTGGAGAATAGAACTTGCTTATCCGTTCGGGCATTTGGAGAATAGAATTCGCCTATCCATTTGGGCGTAAGGAGAATGAAGCCCTGCTCATCTATGTGGGCATTTGAAGAATAGAATATTCCTATTCGTTCAGATGTAAGGAAAATGGAACCCTGCTCATCTATTCAGGCACTTGGAGAATAGAACCAGCTCATCTATTCGGGCATTTGGAGAATAGAATCCGCCTATCCGTTCGGGCGTAAGGAGAATGGAACCCTGGTCATCTATTCAGACACTTGGAGAATAGAACCAGCTCATCTATTCGGGCATTTGGAGAGTAGAACCCGTCTATTCGTTCTGCGTTTGGAGAATGGAACTTGCTTATTCATTCGAGCATGAGGAGGATGGAACCCCTTTTCAACTTGCTTATCTATCCGAGCATGAGGAGGATAGAACCTTTTTTTCAAAACCCGCCTATCCGTTCGGGCGTTGGAGAATGGAACCTACTTATTTATCCGAGCATGAGGAGGATGGAACCCTTTTTCAACCTACTTATCTATCAGAGCATGAAGAGGATAGAACCTTTTTTTTTCCAGAACCTGGCTATCCGTTTGGGCATCAGGAGAATGGAACCAATCAACAATCGGTGAAAATTAGTGTCTTTTGGTCTTTGCTCTATCCCTATTTCACATAGATGAGCAAAGAAGGGTAGTTGTTGTCACTAGATTTTCACCTATTATTATTATTATTATTATTATTATTATTATTATTATTATTATTATTATTATTATTATTATTATTATTATTATTATTATGATGATGATGATGATGATGATGATGATGATGATGATGATGAATAGTATTACTTATTATTATTATAGTTAAAGCCCAAAAAATAAAATGCAAAAAATAAAAAGCGTCAATTTGAATTAAATAAGGTGTTCTATAATAAACCCATTTAAATAACCCACTCCAAAACATAATAAGGGGACCATTTTAGTTTTAGGCCCAAACTAACCCATTTATTTTGTTTTTATAGGTTTATTCGAGACTGTTAGATTTAGGGCTGAAATAACCAATGGCTTGGATCAAATAAAGAAAAAAAAGGGAAAGGGGTCAACCCACGCCGTCACGCGCATGGCGCGTGGGCATCACGCGCGCGGGATTAGTTCCCCAAATCCCTTGTTCTAGCCGGCTGGCAGCGCCGTCCCTAGGCCACGGCGGCTGATGAGGTTGGTGCCGGTCAACTCGCCTCGGCCGGTTGAGTCCAACACCGCCGACCTCGTCCCGTGTTGTCGTCGGTAGCTCGTTAATTTGGGGGAAAAAGGTTCGATCCCTAATTTAACTTGGGGGCAAAATTCCCCAAATTCGAGCCAAATCAGATGAAATTCAGCTGGTTTTCAATAATTCAAAGCGTTTTTTATCATTTGGGATGATTTCTTGGGACGAAATTGGGGATTTTGTCCCCAAATTGCCTTATTTTCCAAGCCCTATAAATAGTTATCCTTTTTGCATTGTTAAAAGGACACCAAAAAATCATCTGAAAATAACCTCTGAAAATCATTTGAAAGTTGCTAGAAATTGTTCGAGTTTGGAGTAGCTAAAGTTCAAATTTTCGGGTTAGAAGTAAGCTTTTTCCGGTGGCAATTGGAATCGGTTCGAGTGGAGATAGTTCGCGATTTCTACACTTTCGATAATTTTTCTTTTCTTTTCTTCTGCATTTTAAATTTATTTTTCCTGGTTAAATTTTTGTTTCTCATGTTTTAGGTTGCAATTTGGTGTTGGAGATTGAATTTTGTGTTCGGTAAATTTTTCTACTCATTGTTCGTGTTTTGTTTCGATTTAAAAAGGATGGTAAGAACTGTTAAAAAAAATAATAAAATTTTGTTCATGTTTAATCCATTTCATTCTAAAAAACCTAAAAAGCGTTGTTGTTAAATTTAAAAAAAGGTTTTTTTAGAAAAAAGTTAAAAACAAACCTAAAATAAAATAAGTTTGTTTTTAAAAAAAAGTTTCTTAAAACATTAAAATATTTTTAAAAAATAATAAACATAAAGTTTTCAAAATTCGAAAAAAATGTAAATCATAAATAAATACACTTTTTATTCAAGAATAAAAGAGAAAAGTATGTGAAATAAAAGAATAAATCTTTTGTGGAAAACATCAACAAATAAGAGTTTTAAGAAACGTTCCTCCAAAATATAAAAAAAAAAACCTAGAAAATTTTAAAGTAAAATAAAAAGATAAAATTGATTTTTCTTAAAATAAACTTAAAATAAAAGAAATAAAAAAAATAGAAATAGCTTTAAAACATAAAAATTTTGAAAATAAAAGGATTTAAAAAAAACTTAAAAATCTAAAAGAAAGGGTTTTAAAACATAAAAGAAAAACTTTCCAAATAAAAATAATTAAAGCTTTAAAATTAAAAAAACATTTCAAATAAAAGAATAAAAAACAAATAAATATCTTTAAAGCACAAAAACAAATCTTCTCAAAATAAATTGATCCAAATTTTAAGTTATGAATTTTCTTGTTAGCATATAGTGATAGGTTGAACCTTAGGAATAGGTCCTTCAAGCTTAGATAGAGTTTTCTTCCTGGTAAAATTTCTTTACAAAAATAAAATACACTTAATAAAATTTAAACCCTCAAATAGGAATAAAAAATATAGAGATTCTTAGGATTAATAAATTTCAACTTAGAATAAATAAAAATCTTCAACAAACAAAGTTTCTCTGTTTATTTGAAAAGTGGAATTTAATTAATGCGGTGTCTTATCATACGAGAATGACGGGTTAGTGCCAGAAGTGTTGGCGGTGAGTGTAGTTCATTTCCCAGGCGATAAGGTCGTTTAAATATATTTATATTCATTAAACGGACAAATAAAATCAAAACTTTTGTGAACTAGCAAATTCCAATTTTTGAAAACGCTTTTGATATCAATATGGTACCAATTTTTGGGAGCTATGCGGGTGCTAACCCTTCTGTTGAGTTGTAGGGTGCTCGATTCCTGCAACCGATCTTGTTCACCAAGTGGTGGAGAGGTGGAATTTTGGGTGGATGAGGTGTGGAAGCTAAAATGTAAATGACACAATGATTTTAGAGTGGTTCAACCTTCTAACCAAGGTCTACATCCACTACCTTAGCTTCCCACTAAGGATTTCCAATCAATCCACTATTGATTCGTCCCCTTTTCTAGGCTTAGGAGGAAACCCTTATACACCGGTCAAGCTTTCTACCCAAAGCCTTGATCAAACCCTCTTTACAAAGAGAAAAGATAAGTAAACTTAAATCCCTCTAATAGGTATTTGTTTGCACAATTTGCACTCACTCAAAACCTAAAACACTTGAGCAAATTTGACAATTTTGGCTCACTAGTGTTTGTCTATACAAAGAAATGACTATTTAGCTTTAAGACAATTTCTTGGTCATTTGTTGATAGAAAATTGAAGCATTAACCATATCTTGATGCTTGGAGGTCCCTTTTATACTTCTTAATGAGTTTGTAGCTGATACTAGCCGTTGGGTTGAATTGGAGCCGTTGAGGACTTTATTTCCCACCATAAATGCAGTTCTGCTGCTATCCGTATCGAAACACTCGAACCCGTTTCGATACGCTCTTCAAGTAGAAAGAGCCGTTGCAGTCTGATGAGCATCCGTATCGGAACGCCATGGGCCGTATCGAAACGCCCGTATCGAAATGCTAGGCACCATATTGAAACGCTCTGCATTTAAATGTTAGTTAGAAAATAGCCGTTGGGGTTTATGACCGTTATGGTCGATGCCACGTAGGCGTATCGAAACGGCATAGCCTGTATCGAAACGCTGGGCAAAAATATCATCCAGAAAAGATCTGTTTCGATACTCGTATCGAAACGTTTTGATACTGGAAGACACCGTATCGAAACACCTAAGGGTGTTTCGAAACACCTGGATGGTTTTGTGTAGTTTGGCTTTTGAAAACATGTACAACCCTTTGAAAACATCCCTTAAACATGTTTTCAAGTTATTTGGACTTTAGAAATAATTTTGAATTCTGTTCAAACTAGTCCAAAACATTTTTCAATTATTATATCAAAACATTAGTTCTACAATCTCCCCCTTTTTGATATAATAAAACCAACTTGAAAAATTGTTTGGGATTCTTCCCCTTTACTTAAAAATGTGAATAAGAGTTTAAATATATGAAATCAAATAAAGCTCCCCCTTATTCATTTGAAAATTCAATTTTTCAAACCATTTCTCCCTATTTTTGTTATATCAAAAAGAATTCAAAATACTTTTAAGTTTAAAGTAACAATAGAAAAAAATTTGACAAAAATAAGAAATTGGTTTTAAAAGTGGCTCCTCCTTACTCAAAGCATCATAAAAATGTTAGTCCAACATATATGATCATCTAGTTGACATACATGAAAATAAATCAAATAAAATAAAAAACAACTAGATTTTTACCAACACTTGAACCCAATGGAGGATGTGAAGCCTTTCTTCTTCAAGTGTTCTTCCTTGTGTGCATGGAGCTCCCCCTCAAAGTTTGACTTGTTGATCACTCTCCATCACACCTAGCAAAAGACAATCAAGTAATTTTTGGTATCCAAATTGCTTTGGATCCATAAACGTTAGTAGCACAAACTTTAGTCCCCTTAGGAATCCAGTTTTCAATTTCATCCGTTTTAATTGAAGTACTAAGTCCTTTTGGGACCCAAACACTTCTAAAACATTTTCCTTTTACAAATCTAGGGGCACTAGATTGTCTTACATAAAAATTTGATTTTCCAAAATTGTTTTTCTTTTCTCACTCTTTGGAAATCAAATTTTTTTCTTTTTGAACTTGAAGAAGCAAATTTTGTAAATCAAAACATTTTTGTTCAAAATCTTTCAATTTTGCTTCAAGTTCAAGATTTGTTTTGGAAAGCAAATCATTTTCAATTTTTATTTTTGAAATCAACTTTTTGTTTTTGGAAAATGATGTCTTGAATTCCAAAAGCAAATCATCATAGGCATCTTGCAACTCATCAAATGAATATGAATTTGAAATGGATGAGTTAGAAGTTACCTCCCCCTCATTGAGGGCCATCAAGCATAGGTGGGCTACTTCATCACCGGTGGAGTCTTCATCACTCTATGTGGCCACATATGCTTGTTTTGAAGATGATCCCCTCTTGTTGGACTTGTGGGAATTCTTCATCTTTTTCCTCGATTCATGCTTGGAATTTTCCATTTCGCTCTTTATGAACCGGGCAAACTTGTTGAAGAGATAGGTCATCTCTTCATCTTCACTTTCCTCCTCACTAGAATCTACATGATGAAAAGTGGAGGATTTTAGAGTAATGGCATTGGTGTTGATGCCAAGCCCCTTGAGCTTCTTCTCTCCCATGGCTCTAATTTCTTCCCTCTTCTTCTCATCTTCTTTGTTCTTCTTCATGATTTGATGAGTAAGGAGTGACCCCATGAGTTCATCAAGCTTCAAGGTCTTCAAATTCTTGGCTTCGATGATGGCGGTCCTCTTTGAGTCCCATGACTCGGGAAGTGAGTAGATGAGATTTCGGACAAGCTTTTCCTCCGGGATGGCTTCTCCATAGCCTTTGAGACCATTGGTGATAGTGGAGAACCTATCAAACATCTTCTCGATGTTCTCTTCCGGATCCATTTTGAAGTTCTCATACTCTAAGGTGAGGAGCCCAATATTGGTCTCCTTAACTTCATCGGTTCCCTCGTATGTGACTTCAAGCTTGTCCCATACCTCCTTGGCACTCTCACAAGAAGACATCTTCTCATAGATGGATGGGCCAAATGCACAAAAGAGGATGTGCAAGGCTTTTCAATTTAGCTCCATCTTCTTGCGATCTTTGGCACTCCACTCCGCTTTGATTCGTTGAGGCACGAACGGACCATCTTCAACTATGTCCCAGAGCTTGTAGTCTCTTGATTTAATGAAGAACTTCATCTTTGTCTTCCAATGGGCATCGTGGGTTCCGTCAAAGAAAGGCGGTTTGTCGATGGATTGCGCCATTGAGCCGGTTGTGTGAAATGATGATCGAGCTTGCCAGATCTTCTCAATAGGATGTTAATCCTCTTTGATTGAGCCAAGCTCTGATACCAATTGTTGAGTTGTAGGGTGCTCGATTCCTTCAACCGATCTTGCTCACCAAGTGGTGGAGAGGTGGAATTTTGGGTGGATGAGGTGTGGAAGCTAAAATGTAAATGACACAATGATTTTAGAGTGGTTCAACCTTCTAACTAAGGTCTACATCCACTACCTTAGCTTCCCACTAAGGATTTCCAATCAATCCACTATTGATTCGTCCCCTTTTCTAGGCTTAGGAGGAAACCCTTATACACCGATCAAGCTTTCTACCCAAAGCCTTGATCAAACCCTCTTTACAAAGAGAAAAGATAAGCAAACTTAAATCCCTCTAATAGGTATTTGTTTGCACAATTTGCACTCACCCAAAACCTAAAACACTTGAGCAAATTTGACAATTTTGGCTCACCAGTGTTTGTCTATACAAAGAAATGACAATTTAGCTCTAAGACAATTTCTTGATCATTTGTTGATTGACAATTGAAGCATTAACCATATCTTGATGCTTGGAGGTCCCTTTTATACTTCTTAATGAGTTTGTAGCCGTTACTAGCCGTTGGGGTTGAATTGGAGCCGTTGAGGACTTTATTTTCCACCATAAATGCAGTTCTGCTGCTATCCGTATCGAAACGCTCGAACCCGTTTCGATACGCTCTTCAAGTAGAAAGAGTCGTTGCAGTCTGATGAACATCCGTATCGAAACGCCATGGGCCGTATCGAAACGCCCATATCGAAACGCTAGGCACCGTATCGAAACGCTCTGCATTTAAATGTTAGTTGGAAAATAGATGTTAGGGTTTATGACCGTTGTGGTCGATGCCACGTAGGCGTATCGAAACGGCATAGCCCATATCGAAACGCTGGGTAAAAATCTCATCCAGAAAAGATTTGTTTCGATACCCGTATCGAAACATTTTGATACTGGAAGACACCGTATCGAAACACCTAAGGGTGTTTCGAAACACTAGGATGGTTTTGTGTAGTTTGGCTTTTGAAAACATGTAAAACCCTATGAAAACATCCCTTAAACATAGTTTCAAGTTATTTGAACTTTAGAAATAATTTTGAATTCTTTTCAAACTAGTCCAAAACATTTTTTAATTATTATATCAAAACATTAGTTCTACACCTTCCTCACGCGTAACCAACTCCCGAACTTGTTTTCTGGTTTTCGTAGACCAAAACTATTATTTTAATAAATAAAATGTTTTATTAAAATAACTCGTTGTAAAATGATCCAATCACACTTTTTCAAAAATATTGGAGGTGACTCAGTGTTTTTAAAGTTTTCAAAAGTCGGGCTCGAAAGAGTTGCGACACCTAGTGCTCCATCGATCGCACGTTGGATCACTACTGCCTCGGGCTCGTTGTCTTCGAAATCTATGGGAACTGCAACGTGGAGAACCCATTTAAATAAAAACCCACTCCAAAACATAATAAGAGGACCCATTTTAGTTTTAGGCCCAAAGTAACCCATTTATTTTGTTTTTTTTTTTCAGGTTTATTAAAGACCGTTAGATTTAGGGCTGAAATAATCAATGGCTTAGATCAAATAAAGAAAAAAGGGGAAAGGGGGCCAACCCGTGCCGTCCCGCGCCTGGCGCGTGGGCGTCACGCGCGCGGGATTGGTTCCCTAAATCCCATGTTCGAGCTGGCTGGCAGCGTCGTCCCTAGGCCACGACGGCTAATGAGGTTGGTGCCGGTCAACTCGCCTTGGTCAACTGAGTCCAACGCCGCCAACCTCGTCCCTTGCTGTCGTCGGTAGCTCGTTAATTCGAGGGAAAAGGGTTCGAACCCTAATTTAATTTGAGGGCAAAATTCCCCAAATTCGAGCTAAATAAGATGAAGTCCATCTGGTTTTCAAAAATTCAAAGCATTTCAGATCATTTGGGATGATTTCTTGGGACGAAATTGGGGATTTTGTCCCCAAATTGCCTTATTTTCCAAGCCCTATAAATAGTTATCCTTTTTGCATTGTTAAAAGGACACCAAAAAATCATCCAAAAATCACCTCTGAAAATCATTTGAAAGTTGCTAGAAATTGTTCGAGTTTGGAGTAGCTTCGGTTCGAATTTTCGGGTTGGAAGTAAGCTTTTTCCGGTGGCAATTGGAATCCGTTCGAGCGGAGATAGTTCGCGATTTCTACACTTTCGATAATTTTTCTTTTCTTTTCTTGTGCATTTTAAATTTATTTTTCCTGGTTAAATTTTTGTTTCTCATGTTTTAGGTTGCAATTTGGTGTTGGAGATTGAATTTTGTGTTCGATAAATTTTTCTACTCATTGTTCGTGTTTTGTTTTGATTTAAATAGGATGGTAAGAACTATTAAAAAATAATAAAATTTGGTACATGTTTAATCCATTTCATTCGGAAATAAAAAACTAAAAGCGTTGTTGTTAAATTAAAAAAAAAGGATTTTTTAGAAAAATGTTAAACAAAAGCTTAAAATAAAATAAGTTTTTTTTAAAATAATTTTTCTTAAAACATTAAAATATTTTTAAAAAAATAATAAACATAAAGTTTTCAAAATTCGAAAAATGTAAATCATAAATAAATACACTTTTTTATTCAAGAATAAAAGGGAAAAGTAGGTGAAATAAAAGAATAAATCTTTTGTGAAAAATTTCAACAAATAAGAGTTTTAATAAACATTCCTCCAAAAGATAAAAAAAAACTAGAAATTTTTAAAGTAAAATAAAAAGATAAAACAGATTTTTCTTAAAAAAAACTTAAAATAAAAAATAAAAAATAGAAATAGATTTAAAACATAAAAAATTTGAAAATAAAAGGATTTAAAAAAACTTAAAAATCTAGAAGAAAGGGTTTTAAAACATAAAAACTTTCCAAATAAAAAAAAATTAAAGCTTTAAAAAAACATTTCAAATAAAAGAATAAAAGAATAAAAAACAAATAAATATCTTTAAAGCACAAAAACAAAGAAGTTTATTTTTATGATAGAAATCTTCTCAAAATAAATTGATACAAATTTTAAGTTATGAATTTTCTTGTTAGCCTATAGTGATAGGTTGAACCTTAGGAATTGGTCCTTCAAGCTTAGATAGAGTTTTCTTCCTGATAAAATTCTCTTCACAAAAATAAAATACACTTAATAAAATTTAAACGCTCAAATAGGAATAAAAAATGTAGAGATTCTTAGGATTAATAAATTTCAACTTAGAATAAATAAAAATCTTCAACAAACAAAGTTTCTCTGTATATTTGAAAAGCGGAATTTAATTAATGCAGTGTCTTATCAGACGGGAATGACGAGTTCGTGCCAGAAGTGTTGGTGGTGATTGTAGTTCATTTCCCAGGTGATAAGGCCGTTTAAATATATTTATATTCATTAAACGGACAAATAAAATCAAAACTTTTGTGAACTTGCAAATTCCAATTTTTGAAAATGTTTTTGATATCAATATGGTACAAATTTTTTGGAGCTATGCGGGTGCTAACCCTTCCTCACGTGTAACCAACCCCCGAACTTGTTTTCTGGTTTTCGTAGACCAAAACTATTATTTTAATAAATAAAACGTTTTATTAAAATAACCCGTTTTAAAGTGATCCAATCACACTTTTTCAAAAAGATTGGTGGCGACTCCGTGTTTTTAAAATTTTCAAAAAGTCAGCCTCGAAAGGGTTGCGACACCTAGTGCTCCATCGATCGCACGTTGGATCACTACTGCCTCGGGCTCGTTGTCTTCGAAATCTATGGGAACTGCAACGTGGAGAACTCCTTTGCATGATTGCATCCATCTATGGCCTCTTCAAAAAGCATTAGAATGAGCAATAAGAAGACTAAACATTTTCTCGCAACCAAAATTTAAAAAGAACGAGGAATATTGTAAAGGGAAAGAAGAATCTTCATATATGACACTAGAGGAGCGACGAAAAGGATCAACAACACAAAGAGAGCCATCAAAACGCAATTACATGACAGAAGGGACCAAATTGATATAATAGATAACTAACATGGACCAAATGCGTAGTTATACAAATTTTCATTAACAGCCACCCTCTGTTAGATTTTAACGACTGGTGGTCAAAATAGGTCCAATTAAATAGTTGAGTGGTCGAATTTTAAATTTTTGTAGTTCGATGGTCAAAACAGGCCAGACTCAATAGCTGGGTGGTCACCCAATTAGTTTACCCTATTATAAATGTAACAACTAACAACCATTAAATTAAAATAATTGTAGTTGATTCAACATATCAAAAGCAGAGGATGGTTCAATATCTATAATGTTAAAATATATTGTTAAAACAGAAACTCTCAGCTTTTCCTCTTTCATTCATTCCTCAATTCATTGAAAATCTTGAAGAAAAAATTTTCCTACTTTTTACAAACAAAAACATTAATGAATAAGCAATGTACACTTGGGAGTTCATAAATTCTAAGGGTACACATGTCATTTAATCCAAATGTGATTACAAGAAACCTAATTTTTGGGTAAACTACAACGGAGGTCACTCAATTATGAGTAAGATTATATTTGGGTCACCCAATTATTAAAAGTTACATTTAGGTCACTCAATTATGGATAAGGTTACATTTGGATCACCCAATTATTAAAGGTTACATTTAGGTCACTCAATTATGGGTAAGGTTACATTTGGGCCACTCTTCTTATTTAAAAAATATATATCAATTTGTGCATTAGATTAATTAATGATTTCAAATGAAGTACTTTAGTGTTAACGAAGGTATACAAGTGATTTGGAAGAAAAAATGACTAAGTTGATGTATTTTTTAATATGAAAGGTGATAACCTTATCCATAATTGAGTGACCAAAGTGTGATATTTAATAATTGGGTGACCTAAATGTAACCTTACATATAATTGAGTGGCCCAAATGTAACTTTTAATAATTGGGTGACTCAAATATAACCTTATCCAAAATTGAGTAATCTCTGTTGTAGTTTACCCTGCATTTTTTTTACTTTTTCGTTTGCACCGTTGAGTGTTGTGGAAAAACACTTTTTCTCTTGATTTTTGGACGTTTTGCACTGCCTGTGACACTTTGCGTTTAATTTTCAGGTGAAGACATCGTCAATGACAACAAGTCTATAATAGATTAATCTAAAGAATCACAAATCTGAAGAAAAACAAAAAAAATAGAGTAAAGAGAGACTATAGGATTTTAGAAAATTTAAGAGAGACACGATAAGTTCCAAATCTTCGATAAGAATAACTGTCCATAAACCTAGGCATTTTTTGTAAAATTCTCAAAAGAATTGTGGTGGGATTTTTTATTTTCCACTCTATTGCACTGGGTAGATTATTTCCACGAATATTGCACTTTGAACAGTGCAATAGAAGTCGAATTTAGTTGAGACCGAATATGAAAAAAAAACCGGATCCATTAGGATCCGACTTTGGCTCCCCTAAAGTCTTGGCTAAGTGGATCCGACTTTGGCTAAAGTTGGTGCCAAGTGGATCCGACTTTGGCTTCTCTGTGGGTGGCAGAGTGGGGCAGAATGCGGGGCCAAGTGGATCCGACTTTGGCTAAAGTTGGAGCCAAGTGGATCCGACTTTGGCCTCTTCACGGGGTGGCACTGCATGGGGGCACGGGGTGGCAGAAAAATGCATGCATGCAGGGGCAAGCTTTGCAGAAAATTTTGAAGGAGGGTCACGGGGTGGCAGGGGGAAATAATTGGTTGGATCAATGGTGGAATTTAATTGGGTAGGTGGTATGTGTGGTTGAATTTTTTTTTTTTTTGAGGTTAAAAGGGGTGGGTTGAAGGTAGATAGTGGGAGAGAAAATATTTTGAAGAAGAAAAAGAGGAGGAAGATTTAAAGAATTTTATTAAAGTAAGTGTTTTATTTTTATAATTTATTCTTATTATTATGAGTAAGTATTATTTTTTGTAATTTGTTTTTTTTTGTATATTTTATTTTATAGTAATTACGAAAATCAGATATTTGTGTTTTTAAGTTAAAGTCTAAAATTTTTTGTGTTAAATAGGTGGTTGAAGAGAATATAGTAAGTTAAGTTGTTTGTTTGATTAAATTTGAAGTTGTTGTTTGAATTTTGTGTTAAATAGGTGGGGATTTGAGAAATATTTTGTTGTATATTGTTCACTTTAAATTCGTTAAAATTTTTTAATTTTTATTTTGAAGTTCCTTGAATTTTTGATGTTATTTTGAGAGAATGTAATTTGAAAGTTTTGTGTTAAATAGGTGAAGATATGAGAAGAAAATATAGTTTAAATATTTTTGTGTTAAATAGGTGGAGAGATATTGAGAATATAGAAAAAATTGTTTGAATATAAGAGAAGAAACGAGAAAATACATTTATTTTGAGAATATAGAAAAATAGGTGGATAAATTTTATTATTTTATTTAAGTTCGTTAATTTAATTATATTTATTTATAGGTGATTGAATAAAACGTTAAATTGATGATTTAATAGACAATAAGAAAATACGACATTTATTTTAATTGTTATTTTTAATGTGGTAGATTTAGTCTCGGTTTACTAATATTTTCTTATTTGTCATGTAGGATGGCTAAGCAAGCTCCATTGTTGCATTTACAGAATCGACACATTATTAGCCTTAGAGTTGATGAGCTGGTATAATTTTTTAAAAATTGTTTCATTACGAAATATGCCACTTCTGTGTTTTTTTGTTAGTAATTATGTTTAAATAATGTGTTATTTACAAGATGCAGAGGAAACATTTAAACATCATTTGTGCATGGTAGACAAACCCCTAGACCACAGAATCGAGAATTTTTTATATATGGCATGATTTTATCATGCCACGTTCCTTCGTGGGTACAAGTTGGTGCCCGGATTGATTACTGCTTTAATTGAGCGTTGGATACCTGAAACGCATACCTTTCATATGCCTTGCGGAGAATGCACGATCACCCTCGAGGACGTGGTTTATCTTATTGGGGTCCCAGTAAACGGGAAGCCAGTGGTCGAGCGTACCGTAGGCTCAAGGACTGAAATTTGTCAAAGGTTCCTTGGGAAGGAACCCTATGGAAGTGACGTGAAAGGGTCTCGTGTGAAAATGAGTTGGCTAGAGAGAAAATTTCAACTCTCCGAGTATAATACAATTGAAGAAATTAATATGGTCAGTCGAGCATATATCCTACAGATGATCGGAGGTATACTGATGCTGGATAAATCTGGCAATACGATCAATGTAAGGTATCTTCGTTTTTTGGATACTCCTTGGGAACTTGATTGTCAATATAGTTGGGGATCAGCTATATTAGCGTGCTTGTATCGCGAGTTGTGCAAAGGCGCTTTACTGCAAAAAGGTCAGAGGGTAGGCGGTATTGGTGGTTGCCTGTTATTGTTTCAAGCGTGGGCTTGGCAACGACTACCTTTTTTTACACCACTTACTCGAACACATGTGCAGTTTCATGTCGTTGCAAGGTATATATATATATCTTTATTTTTAGTTGAATCTGTAAATTAATTAAATTAACTTGTTATTTAAATATATTGTGATTTGTATGCAGATGGTGCGAGGAGAAGCATGAGACGGGGTTGGTGCACAACAACGTTAGAGTTTGTAGATCTCTTATTGATTCCCACTGTCAAGAGCAGATATATGAATGGAAAGTACTTTTTGACGTTAAATGTGTTTTTTACATCTTAGTTAGTTAAATGTATTATTTTAAACCATTATTTTTTTGCAGTTTATTTGGAAGGCCTACGAAGATGACCATATATTTGTACCAGAATATTTGACGAATGATTCACTTTTATGGTGTACTGTTACACCGTTGATCCATTTCTCTACTGTAGAGTTCCACTTTGCAGGTAGAGTTCCACGAATAATTAAGTGATTAAATTGAATTGTTTCACAACACAACACAACACAACATTAACACAACACAACACAACACAACATAACATAACATAACATCACATCACATAACATCACATAACATCACATAACATGACATGACATGACATGACATGACATAACATAACTGTAGAACGTGGCAATCGATCGAACAAAACCAAGAGGGGGGGTGAATTGGATTTTTGAAAGTTGCGGCGGAAGCTAATGCAAAGATAAAAATTGCAAAGCGATTTAGAGTGGTTCGACTTTCTAACCAAAGTCTACATCCACTACCTTAGCGTCCACACTAAGGATTTCCCACAAATTCACTAATTTGTCTTTCCTTTAAGGACAAGGAGTAACCTTACACACTTCAATAGACTTATACCCCAAAGTCTATTGAATCCTATCCCAAAGTTGGATACAAATGAGCAAACTAGAAAATCCTCACAAGGAAAGTGTTTGCAAAGTTTAAGCTCTCTCACACACCCGAAAAACACTAGAACAAGAATTACAACGAAGAACACTCTAGTGTTTTTACAAGAAAGATCGAAAAATAAGCTTGAAATAAACTCTTGGAAGCTTGAATGCTTGTATATGATTTCTTGATGTTTCTTCCTCTTTCTTGTTACTTCAATATTGATCTAAGGCTGTATTTATAGTGTTGTTTGAGTCTATAGCCGTTAGGAGCCTTTGGAGAGTCTTTGGAGCCGTTGGGGATGTTTTTCTCAAAACATTTCAGTTTCCAGACGCCTACCGTTTCGGAACGGGGTCACCTGTTTCGGAACGGTTTTCAAATAATATAGCCGTTAGGAGCGTCTACGGGAGCCCGTTTCGAAACGCCTAGGGCCGTTTCGGAACGGCTATGCCACTGCCAAAGGGGTGTTTCGAAACGGCCTAAGCCCGTTTCGGAACGCCCTGTTTAATTTCAAAAATTTGTTTAAAGACCGTTGCCCTTTGTTCTTTTAAATGAAGACCAGTTTCGAAACGAGTCATACCGTTTCGAAACGCCTTGACCCGTTCCGATACCCGTTTCGGAACAGGTGCACATCGAACTGAAAGTGTTTCGAAACGCTTTAAGATAGCCATGCCATGCCACCAAAAATTTTTGAAACTATTAAAATTTTTAAATTTTTAAATTTGTCTTAAGGTTTTGATCATTGATTTCAAAAGTCACAAGTTTTAAATTTCAAAACCTATCTTAAATTAAGGGGGAGTTAGAATATCTTCAAAACTTTCAAAATTCTTAAAAATTCTAACTTTGGTTTTGTTATATCAAAAAGGGGGAGATTGTTGAACATACGCTTTAATTTTGATATAACTAAAAACCTAAGGACTAAAGTAAAAATATCAAAACAATTTTAAAAGTCCTTAAAATTCCCTATATCTTGTTAAAGACCATTTTATAGCTAAAACCAAAGACTTACAAAATATTTTTTAAGTATTTTAAAAGTCGAAACAGTGATTTTTCAAGCCCCGTTTCGAAACGGCCCAAGGCGTTTCGAAACACTTTCAGTTCGATGTGCACCTGTTCCGAAACGGGTATCGGAACGGGTCAAGGCGTTTCGAAACGGTATGACTCGTTTCGAAACTGGTCTTCATTTAAAAGAACAAAGGGCAACGGTCTTTAAACAAATTTTTGAAATTAAACAGGGCGTTCCGAAACGGGCTTAGGCCGTTTCGAAACACCCCTTTGGCAGTGGCATAGCCGTTCCGAAACGGCCCTAGGCGTTTCGAAACGGGCTCCCGTAGACGCTCCTAACGGCTATATTATTTGAAAACCGTTCCGAAACAGGTGACCCCGTTCCGAAACGGTAGGCGTCTGGAAACTGAAATGTTTTGAGAAAAACATCCCCAACGGCTCCAAAGACTCTCCAAAGGCTCCTAACGGCTATAGACTCAAACAACACTATAAATACAGCCTTAGATCAATATTGAAGTAACAAGAAAGAGGAAGAAACATCAAGAAATCATATACAAGCATTCAAGCTTCCAAGAGTTTATTTCAAGCTTATTTTTCGATCTTTCTTGTAAAAACACTAGAGTGTTCTTCGTTGTAATTCTTGTTCTAGTGTTTTTCGGGTGTGTGAGAGAGCTTAAACTTTGCAAACACTTTCCTTGTGAGGATTTTCTAGTTTGCTCATTTGTATCCAACTTTGGGATAGGATTCAATAGACTTTGGGGTATAAGTCTATTGAAGTGTGTAAGGTTACTCCTTGTCCTTAAAGGAAAGACAAATTAGTGAATTTGTGGGAAATCCTTAGTGTGGACGCTAAGGTAGTGGATGTAGACTTTGGTTAGAAAGTCGAACCACTCTAAATCGCTTTGCAATTTTTATCTTTGCATTAGCTTCCGCCGCAACTTTCAAAAATCCAATTCACCCCCCCTCTTGGTTTTGTTCGATCGATTGCCACGTTCTACAATTGGCATCAGAGCTTTGGTTCATTAGAAGGTCTTACAACCTCTTGAAAAAGATCCAAGAAGTGTGCAATCATCTACAAAGTCATCCATGGCATCCACCTCAAATGTTGTAGCTTGGGGAGATTCTCAACCCACCAACAAGCCTCCCTTCTTCAATGGAGTAAACTATGCCTATTGGAAAAACCGCATGAAGCTCTTCATCCAAGCTTATGATCTTGAAGCTTGGAAAATCATCATGAGAGGATACATAGCACCAACGAGCAATATTGAATCATGGAGCGTTGAAGAAGACAAGGGATTCTCAACAAATGCAAAGGCTATGCATCTCATCTTTTGTGCCCTTGGCCCGGACGAGTATGGAAGGGTGTCATCTTGTTCCAATGCAAAAGAAATTTGGGACAAACTTGAAGTTACACATGAAGGTACAAATCAAGTGAAGGAGACCAAAATCGGGCTCCTCAATCTAAGTTATGAGAACTTCAAGATGGACCCCGAGGAAGACATCAAAACCATGTCCGATCGATTCTCCGTGATCGTAAATGGTTTAAAAGGTTATGGCGAAGTAATCCCCGAAGATAAACTTGTGAGGAAGATGATCTACTCTCTTCCCAATACATGGGATTCAAAGAAAACGGCCATAATAGAAGCAAAGGACCTCAAAGTTCTCAAATTAGATGAGCTTATTGGTTCCTTGCTTACTCACGAAATGATGTCAACGGGCAAGGAAGAAAAGAAGAACGAAGTGGAGAAAAAGAAAGTTGATCTTGCTCTTAAAGCATCCAAAAAGAATGATGATTCAAGTGAAGAAGATGAAGAAAAAGAGATGGCAATGTTTGCCAAAAGATTTAAAAACTTCATGTTGACCAACAAAGGAAGAAGATTCCAAAGAGAAGAGGGATTCAAAAGCAACAAAGGGAGAGACCCTCTAACTTGCTATGAGTGCAACAAACCAGGACATATCAGGATCGATTGTCCTCAACTAAATAAAAATAGCTATGAGAGGAAAAAGCACAAGGCTCACGTAGCTACTTGGAGCGATGACTCTTCCGACGAGGACGAGGATGAAGTAGCCAACTTGTGTCTTATGGCTTTCGAGGATGACTCAATGGTAACCTCTAATTCATCTTATTCATTTGATTATACTTTTGATGAATTACAAGAGGTTTATAATGAATTAGCCTTAGAGTATGAGAAGTTGATTTTGAAAAATAGAAAAATTACTTCAAAATTGAAAAATGAAAATGACTCTCTCTCTAAGACTAATAAGGAATTTGAAAGTAAATTTGGAGAAATGCAAGTCCAAATAAACGATTTTGAAAAGAAAAATAAAGACTTGCAAAATTTACTTTCAAAGGTCCATGAAGATCATCAAAAAGAACTTGATGATCTTAAAGCTTCTTTCAACAAAGTTGGGACAAAATTAGTTGAAAAATGTGAAAATTCAAGACCCAACTATGTTAGAAAGAACTATCATGGGTATAGACAAAGATCACCTAATCGAAAAAAGATTAGGAGCATTTGGGTTCCAAAAGGACTCATTGCTAACAAAGATTTTGATCTATTGTCAAAATGGATACCCAAAGGGACCAAATTACTAGGAACTAACTCTTATGGACCCAAAAGAGTTTGGGTACCAAAACATACATAGTTCCTTTTTGTAGGTGTGTTGGAGCCATGATATGCAAATTTGAAGAATCTTGAAAGCTCTAGACACACAAAATGGAAGGACACTTGAAGAAGTTCAAATCGACATATCTTGACTCAAGTGGTAACATTTTTTTTGTTTGTTGCAAAATTTACTCTTACATGTTGATTTAAATGAATACTTTGTGTTAAAACATGTATGAGATTCCCCATATGTTGTATAAATGCTTTTAGTGAGGGGGAGTTATGTTTTGCATGTGTGCTTAATTTCTTTTATGCTGTTCCTGCTCAATCATATCATATATGCATGTTTGGCCTCTTAGAAAATCATTTTCTCTGCATTTTAGAGCCTCATCTGCACTTCCAGGCCCAGGTGTATCGAAACGGGTTAACCCGTTCCGATACGGATGCCTTAAAATTTGTCCTGAGAGAAGGGCGTTTCGAAACGGCACCAGGCGTTTCGAAACGTTTTCGGTTCGATGTAAGGGTGTATCGGAACGCGTTCCGATACGGGTCAAACGTGTTTCGAAACGGTCATACCCGTTTCGAAACGATCTGTCGAAGGTTTTAAGAAGGGTCAAACCCTAGCCGCCCCGTTCCGAAACGGTCATGACCGTTCCGAAACGGCCTCGCGGACAGCCCTATTTAGGGCTTCTAAATGTTCAAAAATCTAATTTTTATCAAACCCTTAAAACCCTAAAAACCCTAACCGACCCCCTTCTATAAATACCCTCTAAAACCCTTTGTTTTTCACAAAATTGTGAGGGGTTTTGCTCTAAAACACATATCTAAGCAAGCTTCATCAATCTTGTGCAAAGATTTCTCTCAAATCATCCAAAATCCCAAACTAAGGTAATTTTTCTTATTTTTCTTATTTTTCAAATTATGTTCGAATCATAGGATAGAAAAATTTATTCTTGTATACATTATATGTTTTTAGTTGTGGGTTATTCGAATCTTGTAAAAACTTTTCAAAATCTCAAAATTTTTGATTCGAATATAAAATTTTTTAATCGTATTTTTTTTAATTTTGTTTTTCAAAAACCTAAGTGGGATTTCCTATTGGATTAATTTTAATTATCAATGCATACAATTTTAAAACTCTTGCTTAATATTTTAGATGACGGATCAAGCGAACAAAAAGCGCAAAGCCGTTCAAACCGGAGAATCAAGCATTCGTCCAAATATTACTCAACTCTTTCAGAAAACTCTAAAAACTCCGCAGCAGCGTGCTCGCTTCTCCTACGTCAAAAATCTCGCTGTTCGTAAAGAAAGAGTTATTGATGTCGAATTCCTTAATTCCGAGCGATTTCTCTTTCGCTATCTTAATCGTTTGGATGAGTGGGATCTTCTTTTCTTCTTGAGCATCGAGGATGTTTGCTACAAAAACTTGGTACTTCTCTTCTACTCTAATGCTCGTTTCCTATATGATGAAACCAAAACAGAAATTGTAGGAATTGAGTCATCTTTACTAGGGCAAAAGTTTGTTATTAATATTGCTCTTTTGGAGTCGGCCCTTAAACTCAAGAATGAGGGTATAGAAGAAGAACGCCACTTTGGCACCTTTACCGGAAAAGCTCTTCATTTAGATGTGCACGATCGTGTGCTTCATTTGATTGTTTCTTGGTTCATTCGACCATCCGGAGGAAAATACTCCCACATCCGGGAAAAAGATCATTTTTGGCTCGAATGTTTCCGAAGAGGTGAGCGCCCAAATGTGCCCAAAATCATCTTTGCCGAGATCGTCAATAATATCAAACTTATTGACACCAATGAGTTGACTTCATTCACTTACGGCATTGTTTTGAGTTTTCTCTTCGATCATCTTGGTATTGACTGTACCTATGATTCCCCGGAACCTAGCAAGACCAAAATTGGTGAGTCCTCTCTTCGAAAATCCGGATTCACATATTTGAATGGTTTTTGGCAAAGAATTGATCGAGAAGAGATTCCTCCTCCCGTTGCTCCTCCACCTCAAGTTCAAATGGGAAATCAAGATGCTCTCACGGGTTTTCTTACCGAGCAGTTCAATGCCTTGAATTCTCGTTTTGACACAATGGAAACTCGTATTTCTTCGGGCTTTGAAACTATGGGAAATCGTTTGAAGAATGTCGAGGATCGTCTTCAAACCCTTGAAACTTCCAATGACAACCTTGATTTTTCCTTTTCTACTCTTTATGGAGAATGGACAAAATATCACCGTTCACAAGCCAAGAACGATGATGATGATGAGGATGATGATGACGAGGCCTAGGATAGTCATATCATATCATATTATATTATCTATGCATTTAGGATTGAGTTTGTTTCTTCATGTTTTATCATGGTTTTAGGAACCTATAATATTGATCGATTATCTTGGAATTTGATTATGAACTTATTGTTTATGCTTTGAATATCAATTATGATTGCTTATTATTGATTATTGGTACTAATCTTCTTTATGAGCTTGTTTCTTTTTGATCTAACAAAAAGGGGGAGAAGATAGCCATGCCATGCCACCAAAAATTTTTGAAACTATTAAAATTTTTAAATTTTTAAATTTGTCTTAAGGTTTTGATCATTGATTTCAAAAGTCACAAGTTTTAAATTTCAAAACCTATCTTAAATTAAGGGGGAGTTAGAATATCTTCAAAACTTTCAAAATTCTTAAAAATTCTAACTTTGGTTTTGTTATATCAAAAAGGGGGAGATTGTTGAACATACGCTTTAATTTTGATATAACTAAAAACCTAAGGACTAAAGTAAAAATATCAAAACAATTTTAAAAGTCCTTAAAATTCCCTATATCTTGTTAAAGACCATTTTATAGCTAAAACCAAAGACTTACAAAATATTTTTTAAGTATTTTAAAAGTCGAAACAGTGATTTTTCAAGCCCCGTTTCGAAACGGCCCAAGGCGTTTCGAAACACTTTCAGTTCGATGTGCACCTGTTCCGAAACGGGTATCGGAACGGGTCAAGGCGTTTCGAAACGGTATGACTCGTTTCGAAACTGGTCTTCATTTAAAAGAACAAAGGGCAACGGTCTTTAAACAAATTTTTGAAATTAAACAGGGCGTTCCGAAACGGGCTTAGGCCGTTTCGAAACGCCCTGTTTAATTTCAAAAATTTGTTTAAAGACCGTTGCCCTTTGTTCTTTTAAATGAAGACCAGTTTCGAAACGAGTCATACCGTTTCGAAACGCCTTGACCCGTTCCGATACCCGTTTCGGAACAGGTGCACATCGAACTGAAAGTGTTTCGAAACGCCTTGGGCCGTTTCGAAACGGGGCTTGAAAAATCACTGTTTCGACTTTTAAAATACTTAAAAAATATTTTGTAAGTCTTTGGTTTTAGCTATAAAATGGTCTTTAACAAGATATAGGGAATTTTAAGGACTTTTAAAATTGTTTTGATATTTTTACTTTAGTCCTTAGGTTTTTAGTTATATCAAAATTAAAGCGTATGTTCAACAATAACATAAAATGAAGATCCATAATATATGCGAGTCGATCTAGGTTGACCACTTGGAGATCTACGGAGTGTAGGATTCGGTAACCATTTTGCATGCTCTACTGACAGCCAATAAATTGAATTTGCAATCGGTGGGAACTCACTTATGTAAATATTGACCATCCTACGGAGATCGAAGCATTCATCAACAAAACTGTATGGGTCAACCCCTACATGCATACACGATGCAATTGCATGAACGCATGAATATCGCCATGCTTGGAATGCTCTACAATCACACCAACTATGTCTGAAATCGACTCAAAATACATTTGAGTGCGATGCTTCGTTGTTGCGTCTGGCACCAACAACATCAAATATCTGATTAGTTCGGTCGAAGCTGTGAACCTGTAGCGACGTTGCTTTCATCATGTTCTCTGTCATTTTCTTCACAAGAGCGGGAGCCCACCTTTGGTCCCTATTTAATAAGGCCTCAATTGGGTGACCTAAATGTAACCTTACCTATAATTGAGTGACCCAAATGTAACTTTTAATAATTGGGTGACTCAAATATAACCTTATCCAAAATTGAGTAATCTCTGTTGTAGTTTACCCTGCATTTTTTTTACTTTTTCGTTTGCACCGTTGAGTGTTGTGGAAAAACACTTTTTCTCTTGATTTTTGGACGTTTTGCACTGCCTGTGACATTTTGCGTTTAATTTTCAGGCAAAGACATCGTCAATGACAACAAGTCTATAATAGATTAATCTAAAGAACCACAAATCTTAAGAAAAACAAAAAAATAGAGTAAAAAGAGACTATAGGATTTTAGAAAATTTAAGAGAGACACGATAAGTTCCAAATCTTGGATAAGAATAACTGTCCATAAACCTAGGCATATTTTTTTGTTTAAAAAAAATAATCCCTACCTTCTTCAAACGCAGCGTTTGGCCTTTACACTAAAAAAACAGTGAAACGCACGGTTTCATTAAAGGTAATTACAACATTATTTAAAATGCGAATAACAAACTTAAGGGCTAATTAAAAGACAATCCCAACGGCTTGCTCCCATTCACATTTCAGGATTGAGTCATTGCAATTTCTGACTCCGAGAGACGAAGCACTAACGAGAGCTCCTTCCATCACTCTTCTTATTTCCCAAAACTCCAGCAGTTTCTTTTTACTCTTCAAATTTCAAAATTTGATTTCAGGTGACTTCCGATCAGTTATTTCTCATCCAACTTGCTGCCAATGCCTCCCAATTTCAACACGATTTGGCCCCTAATTCCAACACTTGCCGCTTGGTATTTGAATTTCAATCAGTCTTGTTCTTCTTTTCTTTTCTTCACTAATCATATTCTTGTTTTTCCTAGATCCATGATGTGAGTCACCGAGTTTTCTTGATTCCGCATCTTGGGCTTTTCTTCTTGATTCCCTCGCCAAAATAATGGATGATTTTCTTGCCAAAGCAACCTCCACTGCTTCTTTGTATAAACCGGTTTTGGAATGCTTGGAAACTCTCAGGTTCTTTCAATTTCACTTCCTTTTGTTATCCATTTTTGTTTTCTTTTTTATGCTTGCTCAAAGTCATTACCGTTCTTTTTAATCTCCGGACATCTTGTTAGTGAAAACCAACGGAAATTCTCTCTGCAAGATGATGTTCAGTTGGTAAATGTTATTCTTTCTCCGCATCATTGCACGTACGCATATGAATGTGATCTCCTTGTATTCTTCAAGCGGAAATCAAAGGAGTGCTAATGAAATGGGGAAGAAATTACCGCGAAATGGTAGTTTACGGGAAGTTCAAACTGCTTCCTTTACTATGCTTGGCGAACTATATTCAAGGACTGGTTCTTCTTTTCCACTTGATATTTGGCAATCAACTATTCAGGTAAGTTCTCTACATCTACATGGCTTTGATGACATCTGTAACATGTTGCTAAAGTTGGTTTTTTTATATTTATTTTTTAGTTTCTGAGAGAAGCTGCAAACTGAAGTTGCAACAAAGTCCTGGAAGGAACAAGCTGAATTTACTGCTGTGTTTGCTGGGGGGAAAATCGTTAGAGCTGCTATAAAGGTGACATTGCCAATTGTTTTCCTCTTTCTTTCTTTCTTTTTATTTTGTTTATTTTTAAATATGTAATCTATATGTATTATTATTGTTGTTCCTTTGCATCTTAGTTGTCTGGAAACTCCATAAACATATCTGTGCACCAAAGACATGGAAGGCCAGCAGATTGTTCTTGCCAGAGTTATTATATGTATTAGATCTTAGGGAAGTTTCAGTAGTTGATATGATACTTTGAGCTACCTATATGAGAGGCGAAGCTGCGCCCTTCTCCGTGTGGTAGTTTGTCCAGTTTCCACTTTGATTTTCCTTTATCCCTTCTGATGTTAATTTATGATTCTTTTTCTTCAGGTTTTAGATGAATGCCTTCGTGCCATATCTGGCTTTAGAGGAACTGAGGATTTTTTTGGATTTCCCATTTACTTCTGATTGCATAAGCCCAGAGTCTGGAAGATACTCAAGAAGAAATAAATACACGTCCATCAGGAAATCAGCAGTGGGCAGAGACAATTGAGAAGCTCATGCCTCTCATTCTATGGCATAATTCTGCAATGGTTTGTTAGATTCTTCTTTCCCCCTCTTCATATTTTGCAGACGACTGACATGTAGCAGATTAAGGCTTATTCATGCTGTGCTCGTTGACTCTCCTTTTTATCATCATCATTTTGTATTTTTTTCTTCTATGTGCAAGTAGAGGTGGTTGCACGCAATTCTCTTTGCCTTATCCCTGTTTTCTTGATTTTCCTCTGAATATGTAATTCTGGGCCCGTTTATGTTATGGTATAAATGATTTCCAACTTTGAGTGGCTATTTTTTTTTAGAAAAGACTTAATTAAGACACATTTGGCTATCAAATTCTTAACTTCTGGCACTCTTAGAGAAGCTTAAGATTTCTGATGATTTGCAGGTGCGCATACCAGCCTCTTGGGCTTTGGCGAACATGTGATTCTCCTCGTCACTTTGTTGATGATTTTCCTTTAAAACAGTCAACAGGTAGTTTTTCTGGCTTGACAGTAATAGTTTTTAATCCATTATATCTTATACTAATGTTTCCAAGTATTTGATTACTTTTTCCTTGACGCTGTTATAGATTCAGAAACACACTTCCATTTAGTGGAGTTGTTAACTGAGTGTGCTCTGCATCTAGCCAAAAACGGGGACAAGGTATGATATGTTTTTAGGCACCTTATAACCTTTTATGGGTTCATGGGAGATTGGCGTGACAGATAGCTTATAATTGTTGTCCTGGAAATACTTGAGTGTTTTAGGATATATATCTTCTTTCATCAGTTTCTTGATCCAACTTTTTCTTTTGCTAGAAGTTCTGCAGCTGGGTAATGTTTGTATGAATTTCTTCATCTGAGAAAGTGAACGGAAAAGATAAGAGGGGCTTACGTTATCTCTGTATTTTTACCAATTTAGAAAATGTATGAGGTACTTTGTCTTCACCTGCATATATCAGTTGTGTAGTTGATTTTCTGTTGCCTTTACACCATCCCCTAGTTCTATCTTAATCCATTTATGTGGTACTTATTTGTTGCTAGCGAGAATGTGTTCTTGTTAGTCGTGAATTCAGAACTTTTAGGTTCATCCATATTGGTCCAAGAACAAATGATATCAGGATATCTAGATACCTTATATTTGAGGCAAACTGCAGAAACCTTTTGATATGTTATTTGGGTATATTTCCTAAATTTAATCCTGGTTGCGCAGATGTTAGATTTTACTCTTTTTGGTAATTTTATGTCTATAATGTTACTCCCACTCGGGTTTGAGTGGTGCATGTGAGTATATTTTCAACATGGGGTATGATTAGAGTTTTCTAATTCCATAGATTTAGAGGATCCTTAGAGGTTATATCCTCACACCAATGTTTTGGACAAGAGTTTCGAAATGGGTACTTAGAGCAAAATGAAGAGTCAGAGCAACATGGTCAGTTGAAGTTCAGCCAAGTGATGGTTTTATGAACTTCCATATCTAGATGATTGCAACTATCATCTTTGTACATCAATTAGAAATTCTTGCAGCTTTTATTTCTCTTTATTTTTCTTCCTATTAGGTCAAATCAAATGCTGTAAGAGCTCTTGGAAATCTTGCAAGATTTGTTGGGTATTCGAGTTCATCATGTGTGCATAAAAAGCCAGTGGCAAACACAGGATTTCCTTCTTGTGACTATGTTACTATGTTTCCAGCGAGAAGTGAGCTTAATGCTTTTGATGGGGGTGGGATAACTTCACCTTGCCCTACGTCATTGAAGGATTTGCACTGGCTAGAGAGAATGGTGCAAGCATTTATTTCTTGTGTTACAACTGGAAAGGTCAAGGTATTATCTTGCATTGTAGTTTTTCTGTAAACTTTTAATCTCAACATGATGGAAGCATAATATCAATTTTAATGTCAGTTTAGCTATGCTCTGTTTCTTATTGTGGCTTTCATTGACTAGGTTCAATGGAATGTTTGTCATGCGTTGAGCAACATGTTTATGAATAAGACAATACAACTGCAGGATATGGATTGGTATGATGTTAATTTCTTCATGTTCTTTTTCTTCGAATACAACATCAATAGGTTCAATTTATACAGTTTAATGTATATTGTTGTTAACAATAATTAGAAACCAGTCAAAGGTTGGATTGATTATTGAAAGAGTGATTTTCTCTCATGTCTCTTGTGCATGTAGACACCTTTCTGGCCTCAGTCTTCATTATTATCTCAGGTCTAGCCAGTCTTAGTATTTGATAATAGGGGAAGTCACAAAATTCGTCTTTGTTTCCAGCTAATAATTTTTTAGGAATGATGATTGATGCTCAAGGATAGAAACTAGCTTAGCCTAATTCAGACTAATTACTACATTTCCAATTTCACATGTTTTGTCATATGAGCACCTTATTTTCCTTTTACGTAGTGATGCCTAATTGAGATTAATTGTATGTGTTAATTGAGGAAGATTTGAAGGTTGGTAGAAAAAAAGAAAACAGAAAGGAGAAAGAAGAAATAGAAAAAGAAAAGAGGGAGAGGAGAATCGATAAAGAAATAAGTTTATGAACTTTTCAGCTTGTCTAACATGCAAGCTAGAATCTAATTTTATATTATTGTTATACCCTTATACTATATCCTCCAGAATTCACTCCAATTCCCAGAAGATATTCTCCTCCTCCAAGCCTTCCAATGTTAAGGCCCTCCGTGACCTTCCTCAAGAAGCCACAAGAATCAACCCTAGCCTACCTCTCTACACCCTCCGGATGGCGCTCATCCTCATACGACCTACGCCAAATTTGCGTGCCTTACCAGTTAAGTCCATGGCAATGCCTCCCAATTTCTTTTTACTCTTCAAATTTCAAAATTTGATTTCAGGTGACTTCCGATCTGTTATTTCTCATCCAACTTGCTGCCAATGCCTCCCAATTTCAACATGATTTGGCCCCTACATTTTTTATTTTCCAACACTTGCCGCTTGGTATTTGAATTTCAATCAGTCTTGTTCTTCTTTTCTTTTCTTTTCTTCACTAATCACATTCTTGTTTGTCCTAGATCCATGATGTGAGTCACCGAGTTTTCTTGATTCCGCATCTTGGGCTTTTCTTCTTGATTCCCTCGCCAAAATAATGGATTATTTTCTTGCCAAAGCAACCTCCACTGCTTCTTTGTATAAACCGGTTTTGGAATGCTTGGAAACTCTCAGGTTCTTTCAATTTCACTTCCTTTTGTTATCCATTTTTGTTTTCTTTTTATATGCTTGCTCAAATTCATTACCGTTCTTTTTAATCTCCGGACATCTTGTTAGTGAAAACCAACGGAAATTCTCTCTGCAAGATGATGTTCAGTTGGTAAATGTTATTCTTTCTCCGCATCATTGCACGTACGCATATGAATGTGATCTCCTTGTATTCTTCAAGCGGAAATCAAAGGAGTGCTAATGAAATGGGGAAGAAATTACCGCGAAATGGTAGTTTATGGGAAGTTCAAACTGCTTTCTTTACTATGCATGGCGAACTATATTCAAGGACTGGTTCTTCTTTTCCACTTGATATTTGGCAATCAACTATTCAGGTAAGTTCTCTACATCTACATGGCTTTGATGACATCTGTAACATGTTGCTAAAGTTGGTTTTTTTATATTTATTTTAGTTTCTGAGAGAAGGTGCCACTGAAGTTGCAACAAAGTCCTGGAAGGAACAAGCTGGAAATACTGCTGTGTTTGCTGGGGGGAAATCGTTAGAGCTGCTATAAAGGTGACATTGCAATTGTTTTCCTCTTTCTTTCTTTCTTTTTATTTTTTTTATTATTAAATATGTAATCTATATGTATTATTATTGTTTTTATTGTGGTTCCTTTGCATCGTAGTTGTCTGAAAACTCCATAAACATATCTGTGCACCAAAGACATGGAAGGCCAGCAGATTGTTCTTGCCAGAGTTATTATATGTATTGGATCTTAGGGAAGCTTCAGTAGTTGATATGATACTTTGAGCTACCTATATGAGAGGCGAAGCTGCGCCCTTCTCCGTGTTGTAGTTTGTCCAGTTTCCACTTTGATTTTCCTTTATCCCTTCTGATGTTAATTTATGATTCTTTTTCTTCAGGTTTTAGATGAATGCCTTCGTGCCATATCTGGCTTTAGAGGAACTGAGGATTTTTTTGGATTTCCCATTTACTTTTGATTGCATAAGCCCAGAGTCTGGAAGATACTAAAGAAGAAATAAATACATGTCCATCAGGAAATCAGCAGTGGGCAGAGACAATTGAGAAGCTCATGCCTCTCATTCTATGGCATAATTCTGCAATGGTTCGTTAGATTCTTCTTTCCCCCTCTTCATATTTTGCAGACGACTGACATGTAGCAGATTAAGGCTTATTCATGTTGTGCTCGTTGACTCTCCTTTTTATCATCATCATTTTGTATTTTTTCTTCTATGTGCAAGTAGAGGTGGTTGCACGCAATTCTCTTTGCCTTATCCCTGTTTTCTTGATTTTCCTCTGAATATGTAATTCTTGGCCCGTTTATGTTATGGTATAAATGATTTCCAACTTTGAGTGGCTATTTTTTTAGAAAAGACTAAATCAAGACACATTTGGCTATCAAATTCTTAACTTCTGGCACTCTTAGAGAAGCTTAAGATTTCTGATGATTTGCAGGTGCGCATACCAGCCTCTTGGGCTTTGGCGAACATATGTGATTCTCCTCGTCACTTTGTTGATGATTTTCCTTTAAAACAGTCAACAGGTAGTTTTTCTGGCTTGACAGTAATAGTTTTTAATCCATTATATTTTATACTAATGTTTCCAAGTATTTGATTACTTTTTCCTTGACGCTGTTATAGATTCAGAAACGCACTTCCATTTAGTGGAGTTGTTAACTGAGTGTACTCTGCATCTAGCCAAAAACGGGGACAAGGTATTATATGTTTTTAGGCACCATATAACCTTTTATGGGTTCATGGGAGATTGGCGTGACGGATAGCTTATAATTGTTGTCCTGGAAATACTTGAGTGTTTTAGGATATATATCTTCTTTCATCAGTTTCTTGATCCAACTTTTTCTTTTGCTAGAAGTTCTGCAACTGGGTAATGTTTGTATGAATTTCTTCATTTGAGAAAGTGAACGGAAAAGATAAGAGGGGCTTACGTTATCTCTGTATTTTTACCAATTTAGAAAATGTATGAGGTACTTTGTCTTCACCTGCATATATCAGTTGTGTAGTTGATTTTCTGTTGCCTTTACACCATCTCCTAGTTCTATCTTAATCCATTTATGTGGTACTTATTTGTTGTTAGCGAGAATGTGTTCTTGTTAGTCGTGAATTCAGAGCTTTTAGGTTCATCCATATTGGTCCAAGAACAAATGATATCAGGATATCTAGATACCTTATATTTGAGGCAAACTGCAGAAACCTTTTGATATGTTATTTGGGTATATTTCCTAAATTTAATCCTGGTTGCTCAGATGTTAGATTTTACTCTTTTTGGTAATTTAATGTCTATAATGTTACTCCCACTCGGGTTTGAGTGGTGCATGTGAGTATATTTTCAACATGGGGTATGATTAGAGTTTTCTAATTCCATAGATTTAGAGGATCCTTAGAGGTTATATCCTCACACCAATGTTTTGGACAAGAGTTTCGGAATGGGTACTTAGAGCAAAATGAAGAGTCGGAGCAACATGGTCAGTTGAAGTTCAGCCAAGTGATGGTCTTATGAACTTCCATATCTAGATGATTGCAACTATCATCTTTGTACATCAATTAGAAACTCTTGCAGCTTTTATTTCTCTTTATTTTTCTTTCTATTAGGTCAAATCAAATGCTGTAAGAGCTCTTGGAAATCTTGCAAGATTTGTTGGGTATTCGAGGTCATCATGTATGGATAAAAAGCCAGTGGCAAACACAGGATTTCCTTCTTGCGACTATGTTACTATGTTTCCAGCGAGAAGTGAGCTTAATGCTTTTGATGGAGGTGGGATAACTTCACCTTGCCCTACGTCATTGAAGGATTTGCACTGGCTAGAGAGAATGGTGCAAGCATTTATTTCTTGTGTTACAACTGGAAAGGTCAAGGTATTATCTTGCATTGTAGTTTTTCTGTAAACTTTTAATCTCAACATGATGGAAGCATAATATCAATTTTAATGTCAGTTTAGCTATGCTCTGTTTCTTATTGTGGCTTTCATTGACTAGGTTCAATGGAATGTTTGTCATGCGTTGAGCAACATGTTTATGAATAAGACAATACAACTGCAGGATATGGATTGGTATGATGTTAATTTCTTCATGTTCTTTTTCTTCGAATACAACATCAATAGGTTCAATTTATACAGTTTAATGTATATTGTTGTTAACAATAATTAGAATCCAGTCAAAGGTTGGATTGATTATTGAATGAGTGATTTTCTCTCACGTCTCTTGTGCATGTAGACACCTTTCTGGCCTCAGTCTTCATTATTATCTCAAGTCTAGCCAGTCTTAGTTTTCGATAATAGGGGAAGTCACAAAATTCGTCTTTGTTTCCAGCTAATAAACTTTTTTAGGATTGATGATTGATGCTCAAGGATAGAAACTAGCTTAGCCTAATTCAGACTAATTACTACATTTCCAATTTCACATGTTTTGTCATATGAGCACCTTATTTTCCTTTTACGTAGTGATGCCTAATTGAGATTAATTGTATGTGTTAATTGAGGAAGATTTGAAGGTTGGTAGAAAAAAAGAAAACAGAAAGGAGAAAGAAGAAATAGAAAAAGAAAAGAGGGAGAGGAGAATCGATAAAGAAATAAGTTTATGAACTTTTCAGCTTGTCTAACATGCAAGCTAGAATCTAATTTTATATTATTGTTATACCCTTATACTATATCCTCCAGAATTCACTCCAATTCCCAGAAGATATTCTCCTCCTCCAAGCCTTCCAATGTTAAGGCCCTCCGTGACCTTCCTCAAGAAGCCACAAGAATCAACCCTAGCCTACCTCTCTACACCCTCCGGATGGCGCTCATCCTCATACGACCTACGCCAAATTTGCTTGCCTTACCAGTTAAGTCCATGGCAATGCCTCCCAATTTCTTTTTACTCTTCAAATTTCAAAATTTGATTTCAGGTGACTTCCGATCTGTTATTTCTCATCCAACTTGCTGCCAATGCCTCCCAATTTCAACACGATTTGGCCCCTACATTTTTTATTTTCCAACACTTGCCGCTTGGTATTTGAATTTCAATCAGTCTTGTTCTTCTTTTCTTTTCTTTTCTTCACTAATCATATTCTTGTTTGTCCTAGATCCATGATGTGAGTCACCGAGTTTTCTTGATTCCGCATCTTGGACTTTTCTTCTTGATTCCCTCGCCAAAATAATGGATGATTTTCTTGCCAAAGCAACCTCCACTGCTTCTTTGTATAAACCGGTTTTGGAATGCTTGGAAACTCTCAGGTTCTTTCAATTTCACTTCCTTTTGTTATCCATTTTTGTTTTCTTTTTTATGCTTGCTCAAAGTCATTACCGTTCTTTTTAATCTCCGGACATCTTGTTAGTGAAAACCAACCGAAATTCTCTCTGCAAGATGATGTTCAGTTGGTAAATGTTATTCTTTCTCCGCATCATTGCACGTACGCATATGAATGTGATCTCCTTGTATTCTTCAAGCGGAAATCAAAGGAGTGCTAATGAAATGGGGAAGAAATTACCGCGAAATGGTAGTTTATGGGAAGTTCAAACTGCTTCCTTTACTATGCTTGGCGAACTATATTCAAGGACTGGTTCTTCTTTTCCACTTGATATTTGGCAATCAACTATTCAAGTAAGTTCTCTACATCTACATGGCTTTGATGACATCTGTAACATGTTGCTAAAGTTGGTTTTTTTATATTTATTTTTTAGTTTCTGAGAGAAGGTGCCACTGAAGTTGCAACAAAGTCCTGGAAGGAACAAGCTGGAAATACTGCTGTGTTTGCTGGGGGGAAAATCGTCAGAGCTGCTAGAAAGGTGACATTGCCAATTGTTTTCCTCTTTCTTTCTTTCTTTCTTTTTATTTTGTTTATTATTAAATATGTAATCTATATGTATTATTATTGTTTTTATTGTGGTTCCTTTGCATCTTAGTTGTCTGGAAACTCCATAAACATATCTGAGGCCAGCAGATTGTTCTTGCCAGAGTTATTATATGTATTAGATCTTAGGGAAGTTTCAGTAGTTGATATGATACTTTGAGCTACCTATATGAGAGGCGAAGCTGCGCCCTCTCCGTGTGGTAGTTTGTCCAGTTTCCACTTTGATTTTCCTTTATCCCTTCTGATGTTAATTTATGATTCTTTTTCTTCTGGTTTTAGATGAATGCCTTCGTGCCATATCTGGCTTTAGAGGAACTGAGTATTTTTTTGGATTTCCCATTTACTTCTGATTGCATAAGCCCAGAGTCTGGAAGATACTAAAGAATAAATAAATACATGTCCATCAGGAAATCAGCAGTGGGCAGAGACAATTGAGAAGCTCATGCCTCTCATTCTATGGCATAATTCTGCAATGGTTCGTTAGATTCTTCTTTCCCCCTCTTCATATTTTGCAGACGACCGACATGTAGCAGATTAAGGCTTATTCATGCTGTGCTCGTTGACTCTCCTTTTTATCATCATCATTTTGTATTTTTTTCTTCTATGTGCAAGTAGAGGTGGTTGCACGCAATTCTCTTTGCCTTATCCCTGTTTTCTTGATTTTCCTCTGAATATGTAATTCTGGGCCCGTTTATGTTATGGTATAAATGATTTCCAACTTTGAGTGGCTATTTTTTTTAGAAAAGACTAAATTAAGACACATTTGGCTATCAAATTCTTAACTTCTGGCACTCTTAGAGAAGCTTAAGATTTCTGATGATTTGCAGGTGCGCATACCAGCCTCTTGGGCTTTGGCGAACATATGTGATTCTCCTCGTCACTTTGTTGATGATTTTCCTTTAAAACAGTCAACAGGTAGTTTTTCTGGCTTGACAGTAATAGTTTTTAATCCATTATATTTTATACTAATGTTTCCAAGTATTTGATTACTTTTTCCTTGACGCTGTTATAGATTCAGAAACGCACTTCCATTTAGTGGAGTTGTTAACTGAGTGTGCTCTGCATCTAGCCAAAAACGGGGACAAGGTATGATATGTTTTTAGGCACCTTATAACCTTTTATGGGTTCATGGGAGATTGGCGTGACGGATAGCTTATAATTGTTGTCCTGGAAATACTTGAGTGTTTTAGGATATATATTTTCTTTCATGAGTTTCTTGATCCAACTTTTTCTTTTGCTAGAAGTTCTGCAACTGGATAATGTATGTATGAATTTCTTCATCTGAGAAAGTGAACGGAAAAGATAAGAGGGGCTTACGTTATCTCTGTATTTTTACCAATTTAGAAAATGTATGAGGTACTTTGTCTTCACCTGCATATATCAGTTGTGTAGTTGATTTTCTGTTGCCTTTACACCATCTCCTAGTTCTATCTTAATCCATTTATGTGGTACTTATTTGTTGCTAGCGAGAATGTGTTCTTGTTAGTCGTGAATTCAGAACTTTTAGGTTCTTCCATATTGGTCCAAGAACAAATGAAATGATATCAGGATGTCTAGATACCTTTTATTTGATGGCAAATTGCAGAAACCTTTTGATCTGTTATTGTGTATATTTCCTAAATTTAATCCTGGTTGCTCAGATGTTAGATTTTACTCTTTTTGGTAATTTTATGTTTATAATGTTACTCCCACTCGGGTTTGAGTGGTGCATGTGAGTATATTTTCAACATGGGGTATGATTAGAGTTTTCTAATTCCATAGATTTAGTGGATCCTTAGAGGTTATATCCTCACACCAATGTTTTGGAAAAGAGTTTCGGAATGGGTACTTAGAGCAAAATGAAGAGTCGGAGCAACATGGTCAGTTGAGGTTCAGCCAAGTGATGGTTTTATGAACTTCCATATCTAGATGATTGCAACTATCATCTTTGTACATCAATTAGAAACTCTTGCTGCTTTTATTTCTCTTTATTTTTCTTCCTATTAGGTCAAATCAAATGCTGTAAGAGCTTTTGGAAATCTTGCAAGATTTGTTGGGTATTCGAGTTCATCATGTATGGATAAAAAGCCAGTGGCAAACACAGGATTTCCTTCTTGCGACTATGTTACTATGTTTCCAGCGAGAAGTGAGCTTAATGCTTTTGATGGAGGTGGGATAACTTCACCTTGCCCTACGTCATTGAAGGATTTGTACTGGCTAGAGAGAATGGTGCAAACATTTATTTCTTGTGTTACAACTGGAAAGGTCAAGGTATTATCTTGCATTGTAGTTTTTCTGTAAACTTTTAATCTCAACATGATGGAAGCATAAAATCAATTTTAATGTCAGTTTAGCTATGCTCTGTTTCTTATTGTGGCTTTTCATTGACTAGGTTCAATGGAATGTTTGTCATGCGTTGAGCAACATGTTTTTGAATAAGACAAAACAACTGCAGGATATGGATTGGTATGATGCTAATTTCTTCATGTCCTTTTTCTTCGAATACAACATCAACAGGTTCAATTTATACAGTTTGATGTATATTGTTGTTAACAATAATTACAAACCAGTCAAAGGTTGGATTGATTATTGAATGAGTAATTTTCTCTCACGTCTCTTGTGCATGTAGACACCTTTCTGGCCTCAGTCTTCATTATTATCTCAAGTCTAGCCAGTCTTAGCTTTCGATAATAGGGGAAGTCACAAAATTCGTCTTTGTTTCTAGCTAATAATTTTTTTTTAGGAATGATGATTGATGCTCAAGGATAGAAACTAGCTTAGCCTAATTGAGACTAATTACTACATTTCCAATTTCACATGTTTTGTCTAGCCTCAGTCTTCATTATTATCTCAAGTCTAGCCAGTCTTAGTTTTCGATAATAGGGGAAGTCACAAAATTCGTCTTTGTTTCCAGCTAATAATTTTTTTTAGGAATGATGATTGATGCTCAAGGATAGAAACTAGCTTAGCCTAATTGAGACTAATTACTACATTTCCAATTTCACATGTTTTGTCATATGAGCACCTTATTTTCCTTTTAGGTAGTGATGCCTAATTGAGATTAATTGTATGTGTTAATTGAGGAAGATTTGAAGGTTGGTAGAAAAAATGGAAAAGAGAAAGAGGGGAAAGAAGAAAAGAAAAAGAAAAGAGGGACAGGAGAATGGAGAAAGAAATAAGTTTATGAACTTTTCAGCTTGTCTAACATGCAAGCTAGAATCTAATTTTATATTATTGTTATACCCTTATACTATATCCTCTAGAATTCACTCCAATTCCCAGAAGATATTCTCCTCCTCCAAGTCTTCCAATGTTAAGGCCCTCCGTGACCTTCCTCAAGAAGCCACAAGAATCAACCCTAGCCTACCTCTCTACACCCTCCGGATGGCGCTCATCCTCATACGACCTACGCCAAATTTGCTTGCCTTACCAGTTAAGTCCATGGCCTGACACATAAACCTGCTCGTCAGGCTAACCAATCAATAGGTGTCCGTAGTAAGGGTGTGCAAAAATATTCGATCCGACTGATCCAATCCGAAAATTAGGATATTCGATTAGATTTTTATTTTCGGATCGGATATCCAATCTGATTTTCAATTTTTCGGATTGGATATGGATCGTAATATTCTAATTTTCGGATTATCCGAGAATTCAAAATTTTATGAATATGAATATTGTTATATTTAACAATTTAATGCTTGTTTTATCCGAAAATTCAAAAAACTAAAATTTCTATAAATGCAAATTATTATATTTAACAATTTGTTGCTTGTTATATTTAAAATTCTGAAATTTTTATAAATACGACCGTAAAATTCAAAAAAAATACTTAAATAAAATTATATAATTGAATATCCGAGTATTCGATCCGAATATCTGATATCCGAGAAAAATTGAATATTTGGATATTTGATTACTCGAATATATGATTTGATTTAAGTATTTTTCTCGAATTTGACGGTCGTATTTATGAAAATTTTGAAATTTCGAATATAAAGAGCAAAAAATTGCTAAATATAACAAGATCCACATCTATGAAAATCTATATTTTTTGAATTTTCGATAATAATAAGCATCAAATTGCTAAATATAACAAGATCCACATCAAATTGCTAAAATTTAAAATTTTAGATTTTTGGATAATCCAAAACTTGAAATTATGTGATCCGTATCCGATATGAAAAATTTAAAATTGGATCGGATATTCGAATTTTTTAATCTGATCAATGTATAATTGGATCAGATATTTTTTCACACCCTTCGGTGTCACTCTATCAGGCTAACCAGTCTATAGGTGTCGGTCTGTCAGGTTAATCGGTCAATAGACGTCGGTCTGTTAGGCTAATCGGTCAATAGATGTCAGTTCGTTAGGCCTAGACTTGACACTTGCATTTAAAGGCTGTCAGCCTCCCTCACATATCCGAAGGGACCGACATGGGAGACACAACAAGAGCTCTCCCAAAATATTTCACTCCCAAGGCCATATATCTCCGACCTTTGCACAACTCATTTCCCCCACTCTGACCATCGTCTATGACGACTCTCCGCCCACATCAAAGGGGTAAACTACCAAAAACGTTACAACAACCTCCATCCTCATCCTTGTTTGGCGTCAATCGAATTTTGGCATCAACAATTAGCGCGACGAGTGTGGACAAACTTCCAGCCAAAACAATCAATCGAGAAGGGTCCTCTTCACGGTGATCAACAGCTCCACTGTGTGCAACCGTCTGATCCTATTGAGATTAACACTCATGAACATGTGGTCTCGGTAATTCTTATCTCCTCTTGATTTAGACCATATGAGAGTGCTTATATATCTAGTGTTCAACATGTAAGCATCACTTATGAATACTATTGCAGGTGCGCATACCAATCTCTTGGGCGTTGGCAAACATATGTGATTCTCTTCGTCATTTTGTTGATGATTTTCCTTTAAAGCAGTCAACAAGTAGCTTTTCTAGCTTTTCTAGCTTGACAGTAATATTTTTTAATCCATTATAATTTATACTAATGTTTCCATGTATTTGATTACTTTTTCCTTGATGCTGTTATAGATTCAGAAACGCACTTCCAATCAGTGGAGTTGTAACAAAGAAGGGGACAAGGTATGATATGTTTTTAGGCACCTTATAACCTTTTATGGGTTCATGGGAGATTGGCGTGACAGATAGCTTATAATTGTTGTCCTGGCAATACTTGAGTGTTTTAG
The DNA here is from genome assembly GCA_030270665.1 of Hibiscus trionum. NCBI lineage: Eukaryota > Viridiplantae > Streptophyta > Magnoliopsida > Malvales > Malvaceae > Hibiscus > Hibiscus trionum. The sequence goes on along the minus strand of BSYR01000020.1, from coordinate 28,497,340 downwards.
GATATATATCTTCTTTCATCAGTTTCTTTTTCTTTTGCTAGAAGTTTTGGAACTGGGTAATGTATTTATGAATTTCTTCATCTGAGAAAGTGAAAGGCAAAGATGAGAGGGGCTTACGTTATCTCTGTTTTTTTACCAATTTAGAAAATATATAAGGTACTTTGTCTTCACCTGCATATATCAGTTGTGTAGTTGATTTTTTGTTGCCTTTACACCATCTCCTAGTTCTATCTTAATCCATTTATGTGGTCTTATTTGTTGCGAGAATGTGTTCATGTTAGTGGTGAATTCAGAACTTTTAAGATATATGAATATTTCTTCCATATTGATCCAAGAACAAATGAAATGATATCAAGATGTTAGATACCATTTATTTGATGGCAAACTGCAGAAACCTTTTGACATGTTATTTGTGTATATTTTCTATATTTAATCCTGGTTAGTCAGATGTTAGATTTTACTTTGTTTAGGTAATTTTATGCTTAGAATGTTACTCGAACTCGGGTTTGGGTGGAGCATGCGAGTATATGTCCAACATGAGGTATGATTAGAGTTTTCTAAGTCTTTCCATATATTTAGAGGATCCTTGGAGCTTATATCTTCACACCAATGTTTTGGACAAGAGTTCTGGAATTACTTAGAGCAAAATGAAGAGTCGGAAGAACATGGTCAAGTGAAGTTCAGCCAAGTGATGGTCTTATGAACTTTCATATCTGGATGATTGTAACTATCATCTTTGTACATCAATTAGAAACTCTTGCAGTTTTTATTTCTCTTTGTGATTCTGCCTATTAGGTCAAACAAATAGTGTAAGAGCTCTTGGAAATCTTGCAAGATTTGTTGGGTCATTTTGTGCGGATAAAATGCCTGTGGCAAACACAAGATTTCCTTCTTGCGACTATGTTACTATGTTTCCAGCAAGAAGTGAGCCTAATGCTTTTGATGGAGGTGGTATAACTTCATCTTGCCCTACGTCATTGAAGGATTTGCATTGGCTAGAGAGAATGGTGCAAGCATTTATTTCTTGTGTTACAATTGCAAATGTCAATGTATTATCTTGCATTGTTTAGCTATGCTTTGTTTCTTATTGTGACTTCTCATTGACTAGGTTCAATGGAATGTCTGTCATGCGCTGAGCAACATCTTTTTGAATAAGACAATACAATTGCAGGATATTGATTGGTATGATGCTAATTTCTTCGAATACAACATCAATAGGTTCAATTTATACAGTTTGATGTATATTGTTGTTAACAATAATTAGAAACCATTCGAAGGTTGGATTGATTATTGAATGAGTGATTTTCCCTCTCGTTGCTTGTGCATGTAGACACCTTTCTGGCCTCTGTCTTCATTATCTCAGGTCTAGCCAGTCTTATAATTGTTGTCCTGGCAATACTTGAGTGTTTTAGGATATATATCTTCTTTCATCAGTTTCTTGATCCAGCTTTTTCTTTTGCTAGATGTTCTGGAACTGGGTAATGTATTTATGAATTTCTTCATCTGAGAAGTGAACGGAAAAGATGAGAGGGGCTTACGTTATCTCTGTTTTTTTACCAATTTAGAAAATGTATAAGGTACTTTGTCTCACCTGCATATATCGGTTGTGTAGTTGATTTTCTGTTGCCTTTACACCATCTCATAGTTCTATCTTAATCCATTTATGTGGTACTTATTTGTTGCTAGCGAGAATGTGTTCTTGTTAGTCGTGAATTCAGAACTTTTAGGTTTTTCCATATTGGTCCAAGAACAAATGAAATTATATCAGGATGTCTAGATACCTTTTATTTGATGGCAAAATACAGAAACCTTCTAGTCTGTTATTTGTGTATATTTCCTAAATTTAATCATGGTTGCTCAGATGTTAGATTTTACTGTTTATGGTAATTTTATGTTTATAATGTTACTCGAACTCGGGTTTTAGTGGTGCATGTGAGTATATGTCCAACATGGGGTATGATTAGAGTTTTCTAATTCCATAGATTTAGAGGATCCTTGGAGGTTATATCCTCACACCAATGTTTTGGACAAGAGTTTCGGAATGGGTACTTAGAGCAAAATGAAGAGTCGGAGCAACATGGTCAGTTGAAGTTCAGCCAAGTGATGGTTTTATGAACTTCCATAACTAGATGATTGCAACTATCATCTTTGTACATCAATTAGAAACTCTTGCAGCTTTTATTTCTCTTTATTTTTCTTCCTATTAGGTCAAATCAAATGTGTAAGAGCTCTTGGAATTCTTGCAAGATTGTGGTTGGGTATTCGAGTTCATCATGTGTGGATAAAAAGCCAGTGGCAAACACAGGATTTAATTCTTGCGACTATGTTACTATGTTTCCAGCGAGAAGTGAGCTTAATGCTTTTGATGGAGGTGGGATAACTTCACCTTGCCTTACGCCATTGAAGGATTTGCATTGGCTAGAGAGAATGGTGCAAGCATTTATTTCTTGTGTTACAACTGGAAAGGTCAAGGTATTATCTTGCATTGAAGTTTTTCTGTGAACTTTTAATCTCAACATGATGGAAGCATAAAATCAATTTTAATGTCAGTTTAGCTATGCTCTGCTTTTTATTGTGGCTTTTCATTGACTAGGTTCATTGGAATGTTTGTCATGCGCTAAGCAACATGTTTTTGAATAAGACAATACAACTGTGGGATATGGATTGGTATGATGCTAATTTCTTCATGTTCTTTTTCTTCGAATACAACATCAATATGTTCAATTTATACAGTTTGATGTATATTGTTGTTAACAATAATTAGAAACCAGTCAAAGGTTGGATTGATTATTGAATGAGTGATTTTCTCTCACGTCTCTTGTGCATGTAGACACCTTTTTGGCCTCAGTCTTCATTATTATCTCAAGTCTAGCCAGTGTTAGTTTTCGATAATAGGGGAAGTCACAAAATTCGTCTTTGTTTCCAGCTAATAATTTTTTGTTAGGAATGATTATTAATGCTCAAGGATAGAAACTAGCTTAGCCTAATTGAGACTAATTACTACATTTCCAATTTCACATGCTTTGTCATATGAGCACCTTATTTTCCTTTTAGGTAGTGATGCCTAATTGAGATTAATTGTATGTGTTAATTTAAGACGATTTGAAGGTTGGTAGAAAAAAAAGAAAAAGAGAAAGAGGGGGAAGAAGAAAGAGAAAAAGAAAAGAGGGAGAGGAGAATGGAGAAAGAAATAAGTTTATGAACTTTTCAGCTTGTCTAACATGTAAGCTAGAATCTAGTTTTATATTATTTTTATACCCTTATACTATATCTTCCAGAATTCACTCCTACGTAATAAAGGCTTTCCTACGTCCCATAAGATAATCTCCTCCTCCAAGCCTTCCAAAGTTAAGGCCCTTCGTAACTTCCTCAAGAAGCCACAAGGAATCAACCCTAGCCTACCTCTGTACACCCTCCGGATGGCGCTCATCCTCATATGACCTACTCCAAATTTGCTTGCCTTACCGGTCAAGTCCATGGCCTGACACATAAACCTGCTCCTCAGGCTAACTAGTCAATAGGTGTCAGTAGTAGGGGTGTACAAAAATGTCCAATCCGACTGATCCAATCCGAAAATTAGGATATTCGATTAGATTTTTATTTTCAGATCGAATATTCGATCTGATTTTTAATTTTTCGGATCGGATACAGATCGTAATATTTTAAGTTTTGGATTATCCGAAAATCTGAAAATTCAAAATTTTATGAATATGAATATTGTTATATTTAACAATTTTATGCTTGTTTTATCCGAAAATTCAAAAAACTAAAATTTCTATAAATGCAAATTATTATATTTAACAATTTGTTGCTTGTTATATTCAAAATTTTGAAATTTTTATAAATACGACCATCAAATTCGAAAAAAATACTTAAATAAATCGGATATCTGAGTATCCGATCCGAATATCTGATATCCGGGAAAAATTGAATATTTGGATATTCGATTACTCGAATATATGATTTGATATTCGAATTTTCTAATCTGAAAAATTAAAAATCGGATTGGATATTCGAATTTTCTGATCTGATCAATGTATAATCGGATCATATATTTTTTCACACCCCTTTGGTGTTAGTCCGTCAGGCTAACCGGTCAATAGACGTCGGTCTGTTAGGCTAATCGGTCAATAGATGTCAGTTCGTTAGGCCTAGACTTGACACTTGCATTTAAAGGCTATCAGCCTCCCTCACATACCCGAAGAAGGGACCACATGGGAGACACAACAAGAACTCTCCCAAAATATTTCACTCCCAAGGCCATATATCTCCGACCTTTGCACAACTCATTTCCCCCACTGACCACCATCTATGACGACTCTCCGCCCACATCAGAGGGGTGAACTACCAGAAAACGTTACAATAACCTCCATCCTCATCCTTGTTTGGCATCAACCGAATTTTGGCATCAACAATTAGTGCGGTGAGTGTGGAAAAACTTCCAGCCAAAATAATCAGTCGAGAAGGGTCCTTTTCAGGGTGATCAACCGCCCCACTGTGTGCAACCGTCTGATGCTATTGAGATTAACACTCGTGATCATGTGGTCTCGGTAATTCTTATCTCCTCTTGATTTAGACCTTAGGAGAGTGTTTATATATCTAGTGTTCAACATGTAAGCATCACTTATGAATACTATTGCAATACTATTGCAGGTGTGCATACCAGTCTCTTGGGCGTTGGCAAACATATGTGATTCTCTTCGTCACTTTGTTGATGATTTTCCTTTAAAGCAGTCAACAAGTAGCTTTTTCTAGCTTGACAGTAATATTTTTGAATCCATTATATATTATACTAATGTTTCCATGTATTTGATTACTTTTTCCTTGATGTTGTTATAGATTCAGAAATGCACTTCCATTCAGTGGAGTTGTTAATTGAGTGTGCTTTGCATCTAGTCGAAGATGAGGACAAGGTATGATATGCTTTTAGGCACCTTATAACCTTTTATGGGTTCATGGGAGATTGGCGTGACAGATAGCTTATAATTGTTGTCCTGGCAATGCTTGAGTGTTTTAGGATATATACCTTCTTTCATGAGTTTCTTGATCCAACTTTTTCTTTAGCTAGACGTTCTGGAACTGGGTAATGTATGTATGAATTTCTTCATCTGAAAAAGTGAACGGCAAAGATGAGAGGGGCTTACGTTATCTCTATTTTTTTTTACCAATTTAGAAAATGTATAAGGTACTTTGTCTTCACATGCATATATCAGTTGTGTAGTTGATTTTCTCTTGCCTTTACACCATCTCCTAGTTCTATCTTAATCCATTTAAGTGGTTCTTATTTGTTGCGAGACTGTGTTCATGTTAGTGGTGAATTCAGAACATTTAGGATAAATGAATATTCTTCCATATTGATCCAAGAACAAATGAAATGATATCAAGATGTTTAGATACCTTTTATTTTATGGCAAACTACAGAAACCTTATGATATGTTATTTTTGTATATTTTCTATATTTAATCCTGGTTGGTCAGATGTTAGATTTTACTTTGTTTAGGTAATTTTATGTTTAGAATGTTACTCGAACTCGGGTTTGAGTGGAGCATGCGAGTATATGTCCAACATGGGGTATGATTAGAGTTATCTAAGTTTTTCCATATATTTAGAGGATCCTTGGAGGTTATATCTTCACACCAATGTTTTGGACAAGAGTTCCGGAATTACTTAGAGCAAAATGAAGAGTCAGAGAAACATGGTCAGTTGAAGTTCAGCCAAGTGATGGTCTTATGAACTTCCATATCTAGATGATTGTAACTATCATCTTTGTACATCAATTAGAAACTCTTGCAGCTTTTATTTCTCTTTGTGATTCTGCCTATTAGGTCAAACAAATAGTGTTAGAGCTCTTGGAAATTTTGCAAGATTTGTTGGGTCATTATGTGCGGATAAAAAGCCAGTGGCAAACATAAGATTTCCTTTATGCGACTATGTTACTATGTTTCCAGCAAGAAGTGAGCCTAATGCTTTTGATGGAGGTGGTATAACTTCATCTTGCCCTACGTCATTGAAGGATTTGCATTGGCTAGAGAGAATGGTGCAAGCATTTATTTCTTGTGTTACAATTGCAAATATCAATGTATTTTCTTGCATTGTTTAGCTATGCTCTGTTTCTTATTGTGACTTCTCATTGACTAGGTTCAATGGAATGTCTGTCATGCGCTGAGCAACATGTTTTTGAATAAGACAATACAATTGCAGGATATCGATTGGTATGATGCTAATTTCTTCGAATACAACATCAATAGGTTCAATTTATACAGTTTGATGTATATTGTTGTTAACAATATAATTAGAAACCAGACGAAGGTTGGATTGATTATTGATTGAGTGATTTTCCCTCTCGTTGCTTGTGCATGTAGACACCTTTCTGGCCTCAGTCTTCATTATCTCTGGTCTAGCCAGTCTTAGTTTTATGAAACTTGCACATTCAGTTTCGATAATAGGGGGAAGGCACAAAATTCGTCTTTGTTTCCAGCTAATAATTTTTTGTTAGGAATGATGATTGATGCCCAAGGATAGAAACTAGCTTAGCCTAATTGAGATTAATTACTACATTTCCAACTTCACATGTTTTGTCATATGAGCACCTTATTTTCCATTTAGGTAGTGATGCATAATTGAGACTAATTGTATGTGTTAATTGAGGAAGATTTGAAGGTTGGTAGAAAAAGAGCTAAGAGCTAAGAGCTAAGAGAAAGAGAAAGAGAAAAGGGGAGAGGGAGAGGGAGGGGAGAGTGGAGAATGGAGAAAGAAATATGTTTATTAACTTTTTAGCTTGTCTGTTATATAAGCTTGCATCTAATTTTATATTCTTGTTATAGCCTTATACTATATATTTCAGAGCTCACTCCTCTGAAATAAAGGCCTTCTTACATCCTAGAATATATTCTCTTCCTCCGAGCTTTCTCGCCTCCGAGCTTTCCAAAGTTAAGGTCTTCCGTGACCTTTCTCAAGAAGCCACAAAAATCAACCATAGCCTACCTATTCACCCCCTTCGAATGGCTCTTATCCTGATACGATCAAGGTCAAATGTGCTTGCCTTACAAATCAAGTCCATGACCTAACATATAAATTTGCTCGTCGGGCTAACCAGTCAATAGAAGTCAGTCTGTCAAGCTTACCAGTAGTCAATAGGTTTCAGTCTGTTAGGCTAACCAATCAATAGATGTCAGTCAGTTAGGCTAACCAGTCAATATGTGTTAGTTTGTCATGCTAACCGGTCAATAGGAGTCAATCTGTCTAGCTAACTGATCAATAGGAGTCAATATGTCTAGCTAACGAATCAATAAGAGTCAGTCTGTCAAGCTTATCGGTCAATAGGAGTCAGTTCGTCACGCCTAAACTTGACACTTGCATTTTAAGGCTCTCAGCCTCCCTCACATACCCCAAGAAGGGACTGACATGGGAGATACAACAAGAACTCTCCCAAAATACTTCACTCCCAAGGCCATATATCTTCAACCTTTGCACAACTCATTTCCCCCACACTGACCACCGTCTATAACGGCTCTCCGCCCACACTAGAGAGGTGAACCACCAGAAAACGTCACAACAACATCCATTCTCATTCTTGTTTGGCGTCAACCAAATTTTGACATCAAGAATTAGTGTGGACAAACTTCTAGCCAAAACATTTAGTCAAGATGGGTCCTATTCACGGTGATCAACCGCCCCATGGACAGACGAACAGTCGGACGAACCTAAACCTTAACACCTAAACCACAAACTTTAAACCCTAAAAAGTAAACCATAACCCTAAACCTGACATACTGATGGATTGACCAGATCGAACAGACAAACGGACAGACTAATAGACATGATAGACAGATTGACTAACAGACAGACGGAGAAGATGAACGGATGAATGGACTAGATGGATGAACTGACCGGACGGGCAAACTGACAGATCGGACCAGATAAATGGACGGACGGTCGGACCAGATGGACGGAAGGACAGTCGGACGCCAAACGGACCGCACAGATCGGACAGACAGACGAACTAGACGGAAGGACGTACGTACAGATGAACCCTAAACCATATAAAGTAAACAATAACCTTAAACCCTAAGTCTTTAAACCTAATGGACCGAGAGACGGACTGACTGAACAGATCGAACGAACGAATCAGATAGACCAGGCAGACGGGCCGGACAGACAGACGGACGGACCTAACGAATGTACGGGCGGATTGGTTCGACGGATGGATAGACGAATGTACAAACCTTAAATCCTAAAATTAATTTATGAATCATAAAATCTAAACCCTAACCCCTAAAAAGTAAAGCATAGATCAAATATTCCCTTTAATATAGATCTAGAAAAGAAAGCAAGAGTTAATTTATTTTTTCCAACGACTCAATAAAAAAGGCAAGGAATTAAAGAAAAGCTTAAATAAAAATAAATAAATAAACAATGAAAATAAATAGGATATCACAACACCCATTCTAAGATCATGTCTTAGACAAACATGCATCTGAGTTTGGTAACGCCTAACCCTCTAAGGATCTTGCTCTTAGCAACCTAGATGATAGAGAACACCAAATACTCGCTGCCGCGCAATTGGACACCCGCACTCCGAAGCAAGAACAAGATAAAAATATTGAACAAAAAAAGCAACTCAGAAAAGAACTTTGAAAAAAATAATTGAATTGATCTTTGAATGAAGTAATGAGCCTATTTATAGGCTAGTAAAACCCTAATTACAAAGGAAAATGAGTTTAACCTAAAAGACTGACTAGATAATAATAATAATAATAATAATAATAATAATAATAATAATAATAATAATAATAATAATAATAATAATATCTCAGTTAAAAGAGATAAGACTATTATCTCAATTAAAATAGATAATAATATTATCCTAATTAAAAAGATAAAATAAAATTTAAATTATTGTAAAAATTATCCTAATTAAAAATGCTTGGATCCCATATGAAAAGTCGTCGCAAGCTAATTGATGTTCTAGCCTTCAAAAACAACTTTAATTTCTTGTCAATAATGATTATTTTTACCCATCCTATTATCGTATCCAAACTATAAGAAACACAAACCCTAAATCATACACCCAAAATAAACGGTCGGGCGGATTGGATGGATGTACGAATGGACTAAACGGATGGAAGAACAGACGAACCCTAAACCGTAAAACCTAAACAAACAGACCGAAGGGTAGGACAAACCGGACAAACAAACTGATCGGATGGACGAACTAGACAGATGTTGGGACGGTTTGAACCGACGAACAAACCTCAAACCCTAAGAGGTAAACCATAAATCCTAAAAAGTAAACCATAAACCCTTAACACTAATGGAAAAAGGGACAAACGAACAGACAGACAAACCTTAAACCCTAAAAGGTAAACTGTAAACCTTAAACCCTAAAAGTAAACCATAAAATCTAAACCCTAAACTCTAAACACTAACCAAACAGACAAACCAAATGGATGGATTAACAAACATACCAGATAGACTGGTGGACGGACAGATGGAGCAGACGGACTGGACCAGATGTACGAATGGAAGGACAAACAAATGGACCAGACAAACGGACAGGGGGACCAACAGAATGAAGGGGGACCACTAGAATGACAGATGGACTAATGGACGGACGAACGGAGCAGACAGACAGACCGAACTAATGGATCGGACTGGTCGAATGGACTGGACGGACCAAACGAACGGATGGACAAACAGACAAATGGAAGGACGAGTCCTAAACCTTAAACCCTAAACTATAAAAAGTGAACAACAACCTTAAACCCTAAACTATAAACCCTAAAACCTAATAGACAAACAGACAAACTGGACGAACGGACTAGACGGAAAAACAGACGGACAGACGGTTGGACGAACCAAACGGATGAACAGACAAACTCACGGATGAACTAGATTGGCAGGCAGGACAGGACAGACAGGCCAGATGGATTTACGGACATGATTAGACAGACGAATGTACCATAAACTTTAAACTATAAAAGTAAATTATAACCTTAAACTATAAATCCTAGAACCTAATGGACAGAGGGACAGACTGATTGACGAACCGGACGGACGAACTAGACGAACTAACAGATAAATAGATGGAGCAGACGGGTGGACGAATGAACTGGACGAACTAACAGACAAATTTATGTTCGTTTAAATTTATTCACATATATCTAGGGGTGAGCATTAGATTGAGTCGAGTAAAAAAATTTGAGTTATTCGAGTTGACAAATCCTATTTTATGACTCATCAAAACTTCCTTCTTATCGGCTATGAGTGTTCATTGTTCGGTTAAACCGAACTAACAGACCGAACCAAAACAAAATTGGTTAATCTTTTAGATAATTTTAAGTTTTGACTAATGATTAAGAGTTTTTTTAAGTTTCAATTATCGATTAATTCGGTTTAAAATTGGTTAATTAACTGAATTAATCAAAATAACCCAAAATATTAAATATTTAACATATTATATATGTTCGTTTATATTCGTTTGTGTTCGTTTATATTCGTTTATGTTCATTTATCATTTTAACGAACGAACATGAACGAACACAAACAAGCTACATTCTTTAACGAATGAACATGAACAAGAACAAGAAATTTTGTGTTCGTTCATTTGTTCGTTTATAGGCCTATGAAAATTCCTCCAAGAATGAAACAAGAAACGGATGGGAAAAATATTTGCAAGCTGGAAAAGTCATTATACAGACTAAAGAAATCCCCTAGAGCTTGGTTCAAAAGGTTTACTAAAGTCATTGTAAAAAATGGCTATAAACAATGTCGTGCAGATCACACATTGTTTGTAAAAATGACATCGGGTAAAAAATCAATTCTGATTGTATATGTTGACAATATCATTATTACAGATGATGATATCTGTGAGATTAATAGCTTGAAAAACTTTCAATTGAGTTCGAAACAAAGGAGCTAGGCAGCCTTAGGTACTTCTTAGGGATGGAAGTAGCAAGGTCTAAAGCTGGTATTGTTATAAATAAAAGAAAATATGTTCTTGATTTACTTTCAGAAATAGGAATGCTAGGGTGCAAACCAGCTAAAACACCAATGGAGGCTAATCTAAAACTACGAAGAGAAGAAATGGGCAATCCTGTCAACAAAGAGCAGTATCAAAGACTTGTGGGAAAGCTGATTTATTTGTCACTCACTCGACCAGACATAGCTTTCTCTGTAAGTATTGTTAGTTAACACATGAGTGATCCAAGGGAGGAGCACCTCGAAGCTGTTTATAAAATCTTAAGGTATTTGAAGATGACCCCAGGACACAGTTTAATCTTCAAGAAGAATGAAGACAAATTAGTAAAAATATTTACATATTCAAGTTGGGCAGGTGAGCTAACCGATAGGAAATCTACTAGTGGTTATTGTTCTTTTGTATGGGAAAACTTAGTCACATGGCTCCGCGACTACGAAGAAACTACCTCACATTCCAATGGCGCTCCTCCGGCCTTTGCCCCCGCCCTCTTCGATCCTCGTTGGCGCCCCCTCCCCCAGCATGCACGATCAAGATCAACGTGGATGGTGTTTCCAATCGTCAATTGGAGCTGTTGTCGTTGGTGTCACTGCCTGCGACGATAAAGGTAATGTCCTTGGTGGTATGGCTCTTCACTCGGTCGATTGCCAGGATGTTGCCCTGGCCGAACTCCATGCGATCATTGCTGGTGCTCAGCTTGGACATGATCGAGGTTGGACTGCCATTATCTTAGAATCGAACTCTATTGTGGCGGTTAACAAGCTCCATCGCCAGACTCCAAACGCTTTGATGTTGGGTCCTCACATTGAGCAGACGCGTTCTTTTCTTGCATCTTTGCCTAATTTATAGCTTATGTTTGTACCTAGGTTAACAAATTCGACTGCTCATAAACTGGCCACTTGGGCTATGCTTTTTGGTTCTACTGTTTTCTTTGATTCAGGGATACCCGACTTTATTTCCTCTACTAAAATGGATGATCTTCGTCCACCATTATTTATTTAATGCCATCTAGGGTACTCTTTTCTCCTTAGGTGGTCATCACCAGCTCCGGCTGTTGCTGACTTTAGAGAGGTTTTTAACGAGGCTCACCTTTTCTTCAAAATAAAATTTAGTCGTATGGAGGAGCAAGAAGCAACCACTGGTGGCTACGAGCAGTGTCGAAGCTGAGTATATGGTAAGGCTTTGGAATCTATGAAGGAATGTGGCTACAAAGACTGTTGGCAGAATTAGGATTCAAGCACTTTGAAGAGTTCGAATTGCAAAGTGATAGCCAATTAGCTATCAGCATTGCCAAAAATCTGGTTCATCATGATAGAACTAAACATGTGGAAATTGATCGACATTTTATTGCTGAAAAGGTCAATGGAGGAACAATTAAACTACACTTTATTCCTACAAAGAACCAGGTAGGCAATTTCTTACCAAAGCACTACCAATAGACATTTTTTATAAGTTTACATCCAAGCTGGGACTTAACAATGTATACTCCCCAGCTTGAGGGGGAGTGTAAATTGGTGAAGATTGCTTAAAATTAGGGAATTATATTCCGAAATATCTAGCTGCTAATATTTAAGAATTATTTCTCTAATCTTTTCGTTAATATTAGTTGTACTTACGAACTAGATTTATTTTGTAATTATTATTTTCCTAGTTTAGAATTTTTCTGTAAACTATAAATAGGTTCAACCTTTATCAATAAAAGATGTAGAAAAATAGAGAAGTGAACTTACCTCAATACACCAAATACCCATTATCTACACCACCCGTATGGTAAACTTGCTAAGTCAGCAACACAGACAAATGATCTGCGGTGTTACCCTTTGAAAATATCAATATTCGCCTAAGAAATTCAAAACCAAGAGTATCAATCCTCAACTAATATCGTCAAATAGAAAATCAAGGGGAAAAAGTAGGGCATGTGCTATCAACAAGGAAACAAACAAGGTACCATTTATAACCGCAAACGACAAACACATTTGAATAATGCTTCTTAGTGTTTAACCTAGAGAAGTTATCAATCTTCCAAGTCACGGCTCATAAAAAAATCTAACCCATAGTCCATTTTCATTGGCTCTCTGCTCAATTTCAAGTACGGTTGCAACATCCTGACCTGTAAGCCCTTCTTCTTAAAGATGTGCTACTTCATCGAAAGCATGATCAACCTGTTCAACGACTGAATTTGTGAGATCGCTGCCACTTAGTCACTACAACCACGTAAAGATGCAAAGGGATACACATACCAACTTTCAGGAGATTTCTAGACCCCAAGAAAAGTTTATACTCATATCTCCACGAACATCACCAGTTCTAAAAGATTTATTGTCACCAAGGAACACAAAAACACGTGTAGAGTAGATCTGGTACTTGAAGAGAGATTATAAAACATAAGTTAAACAATAATTAAACAGATAAATGCAAATTTCAGGAGAAATGCATACCTGATCATACTTGAAACGAAGAACCTGCAATATTTTTGTTTCAATAAGTTTGATCATGAAACCAGCACGGTATATGCATTGCACACGATTGTTCGAAACACAGGAAAAAAACTAATATGTTTCATATAAATGGATTCTAAGATGCATTGTGCTCATCTTAGGACCATATCCTAAGTAATGATTGGTGCATATGATTACTGCCTAATAAGTTTTTAAATGAGCAAGCACGATAAAAATTACTATTTGTTTATTTCCAATTAAATCGACATGAATAGAAATTATAAAAATAGCATATATGATGGTATTATGTGATACAATAAGTAGTCATTAATCGGATTTTAGTATTTCATACAATAAAAAGTGAAACATAACACTAACTATTGTGGGTTAATTAAGACCAAAGGTTATATACACCATAAGAGCTATAACAATGGCCTAGACAGTAGGCAACCTTATATAGATGGTTAAAACTGGAAACATAAATAATGAACCATGGTAAAAGCAAAAGAGAAACACAGGAGCGCACTAATTGAAACCAAGTTATAGTTGCATATTTTACTCATCATCTGTGATTATAAACATATTCCAGAAATGAAGGAACATCTGGATATCGGTATTGATCAATACTTTCAACAGGGAGAGACTTTTGAAAGAAAATTATGTTGCCATCCTCAAGCTGCCGCAAAATGATTAGATGAATAAAACACTTTAAAATAACCAAACAAATAATAGCTCCAAATTGAAATTCAATGTATACATGGCTAGTTCGAAATATGATTTTCTTTCACATGGTTCACACATAACATTGGGATCAAACATAATTTCCTGGAAATTAAGGCAGAACCAAAGTATTATGCCTCATAAAATGTCAAAAGTCGAGCAAAAGGTTAGGACAAGTTAATCAGATGGAAAATAATAGTTCAAGTGTAAACAATTTAGAAAAAAACCCAATTATTTCTAGCTAAACCAATAAAGGGAAAAATATCACATCTATACCTATATATTAGCTTCAACAATCAAAATAACTAGTAAAAATGTCAAAAAGAGCAAAAAGGGAAAGAGAGTTAAATCCTCTGAGCAGAAGACCCTCATCGTCAAATGCAAGCATAAGACAAAAAAAATACAGGAAGGAGTTTACTGAGAACTGAAATTGCTCTACTGTGAAAATATATTTCTAGAAGCTAACCTCATTAAGATTGATCTCTTCATCAGGAGCACACCCAGCCATTCTGTTTAAATTGGACAAAAATTCCATTGGTTTACCTACACTTTTCACGGACAGCCTTCCGACATAGGTAATAGAACAGAAAGATAACTCATATAAGATTTCACGTAATTATCCAAAAGACAACGGGAAATAGACAACATGAGACAACCTACCGAAGCTCTCTTTTCTCGGGATCATAGTGATTGAAGAATAACACTACGAACAGAACTCGTGATACCATATTCTTCACCCTCAGGAGAAAATCAAAAAGTAATGGATGCATACATATGAATTGCATGCAATTAAGAGTACCAGTAACATGGAACCAATATTACTCGTGGTACCAGTAACTTGGCATACAAACATTGTTACCTAAAAAGAAAAAAAAAGTTAATCATCTTCTACATCCAATAATCACAAAAAATAAAAGCATGATGAAGTTGTAATCGAGTTAAGAATAGATATAAACTCATGTGTGAAGATAAAAGGTTAAAAGTTAAATACCATAAAAATGTAAAGGAAAACAAACTAAAATGTGAATTTTGTAATGGAGTTAATAATAGATACAAACACATATGTGATGATAAAATGTTAAAATTTAAATACCATAAAATGGAAAAGATAACAACTAAAACAATGAAAACTTGCATTACACTTTTATGTAATACATCAATAATATCATCCAAGTTAAAAGAAATAAGTAGATGAGAATATATTAGTACTAAGAAACTAACATTAGCAACTTAGTTGATTCCGGTGGTCTTATGTTCAAGTTGAGCCCCTCAACTTATAGCCAATCAATTTTAGGCTGACTGCTTAACAAGACATAATTAAAGGCAAAAAATTAAGACATTACATGCCTGCATTAATTTAGCCAAACACCTCTTCTAACAATAAGAATGTAGGAGAATAAGTTCAATTTTGTATATGAGAACCAATTGCAAAAAGGTGTATACACATGCATGTATATATGTATGCATGGATGCATGTAACCATTAACTGAGGGTCAAAAATTAACAATTTAAATATTCTTGGCAACCCAAATGAGTCGATTGATTAGTACTGTGTTTATAAACTCTATTGTAGCTCATCCTGCAGATTACCTGTTCTAAAGCCCCATCCATAAAATAATGAGCTCTAAAGGAATAATTATCTATTCTTCGGGCATTATGCAATCTCTAATGGCCATATAGGCATCATTTTTCCACCTCCACTGCAGAAGGAAACAATTTAAAATATTGACATAATGGCATTTCAAATAGATGAATGGTCCACAAAAAATAACAAAGTAATCATTGAACCTTAAGCAACAAGGTTGCATGTGTACGAAAACATTCAAGCCGTTGGCCTAATATCACTACCATGTCTATCCAGGACTAAAAATAAAAGATGCATGCTCTAGCAGCAGTGCTGCTTCTACTCCAGAGACCATTTTGAAAGACACTTGAAGGAGGTGGTTGGTGCTATAGTTTATTTAGTACGGGGTGAAGGCCAAAGTGTGTCCAGGGGGATTAACTAATGATCTATTTGCCCCACCACGTAAGTCAGTTTGCAAAAAAAAAACGAGAGAAAGATTTAAATGCTTTACAATCATATAGAGATATGAGTAAATACAAATCAACTTAGAACATGAATGTCTTATATTCGTTAAACTGGCTAATCATGGCAACTCTACAATGTCAAATTTGAGATATCAATTAAAGAAAAAAAATGGCAAACAAAATAGAAAATTTTCAAGCTACAATGACAACCATGCGACTTTCAGATGATAATCCATTAACACAAGAATCAAGGGACATCCTTTTCAATCTACAATGACATGGCCAACTTATCCCATATAGAAGGTAAAGTGTTGGTTCACCAGCACTGGTCTTGTAAAACAATTCAAGGCTTTCATACTTGTGGAGATTAGCAATTCGGACAGAATCGATTTCCAGGGAAAGGGCAGATGCCACATGTTGCATTATAGCTTCGACAATAATAAATGATGTTTGTACCTCCCCAGGGGCCATCATTGTCGATCTACTTGGATGCCTTTATATGAAAAGCTAGGGCACCCCAATCACATGTTTTAAATAAACCAATAAAGTTATTTGGCATAATTGGACTTGCGTCAGCTAACATCCTTATAACGACTAATATATCAGGTTTTAGGGAAGTAACCTTCCCACCATCTTTGAATCGTACACTGTAAGTTATTTTCATCGGATGCCTTCCTCCTGCCATTATCATATCAGTCTTGCGATTCAACATAAATGTTAGTCATAAAGAGGAATCACTTCAATATGCATCAACACATACAAAGTTCATAAACCTCCAACCGTGATGTTTCCTTCAATTTATGTAATTATATACTACTACACTACAAGTATGAGATACTGATGGAAACACAACCAACCACATGTGTTATATTCATTTGACTATACAAAACTAGTAGTGTGAAATTAGTATAGTAGCCCTAATTCATTATTGTTGTCCTTATATTTTAAAGTAAGCACTTAAGGAAGAATGCTACTTACAGAAATTGCTTTTATGGCCTTTCAACCAAATCCTCCTCCAACCCTTCTTGTAACCACACCAACAATATGTCCGGGAACACCCAAGCATTTAGCTACTGTATCATGAGCAAAATCAGGGCATTTCAAAAAACTAACAGAAAATCACCCACCTAATAGGCGATCGAAATAATATAACCCATTTATTCTAATGCTAGGTAAAAGAAAGGATATTGAAAAGAACCATGCTGAAGAAAATCTAAAACCGATGAAAGGGATAAAGAAAAGAAAAGTTAATGAAATTCTGCAATGAGTATGAATTATGAAAAGAGAACGCCAAAAGATGACCCATCTTTATAAATTTCACCGTCTTGAAATTCTAGCCATTGAAAATTTTAATTCATGGTGTGTTCATACTTTTTTGTAAAATCTTCTTTTTACTGTACGGTAAATGTCATACTTTTTTTCTTAACCCTTTAACAAGATAAACACACACCTTTTTCAGAATATTCATTTGAATTTAAAAGAATCATTCTTTTTTTTTTCTATTGGAAACACTTGAGTCCAAAAGAATCATCCTCTTTATAAATTTTACTGTTTTAAAATTCTAGCCGTTAAAAAATTAATTCAGGTGTGTATGCGTTTTATCGTGTAGTATATATTTATACTTTTTATAAAAAAATAATATAATATGTGTTCATATTATTTTCTTTCTTAACCTTTTAAAAAGATATACATATCTTGCACACATCATTGCTCAAACATGGTCTCTAAACATCATCTTTTCAATTAGAAACAGTGCACTTGTTGAGTTCAAAAGAATCATCCTCTATTTCACTGGAAACACTCGTTGAGTTCAAAAGAATCAACCTCTTTTCTACTAAAAACACTCGTTGAGTTCAAATGGTCGAACAACCATGCCTTTCTTTTTAACTTTTTTGAAGATAAAGATTAAAATTAAGTGATCAAAAGATAATAAATCGATAAATTAAATAATTGAAGTATATATATTTTAAATTTGACTATCAAACAACATAATCAAACTTATAAGGATAAATTACAAATTTCATCACTCAATTATCTTTATGTTTTTATTTTGTCCACTATAGTTTAAAAATATTCAATTTAATCACTAAACTTTCAAACTGCTCCTATTTTGGCCACTCCACTGTTAAATAATTAACAACGTTATGACATTGCAACCTACACCAAAACGACGTCGTTTTAGATCTCTAGATAAAATCAAATTTAGTCCAAAAGGATGTTTTGATTCCTACAAAACCTATTTTTTCTTCATTTCCCCTAATTTCTTTTTTCTTCTTCTTCCTCCTCACCTTTTCATTCTCTCAGACCGAATCAATTCAAATGCTGACACCTCGTCGACCGCTTTCAATCACCATCGTCAAAAGTCGACGGGTCTCAAAATATTCTACCAAACTTGTTTTACCCTTTTGAACATATATTTTTGTTTAACCATAAAACAATCTCAACTCCATGAATCTACTGTTGATACCGTCATTGTACGTTGTTTTTCTCCGATTTTGAAATCAAATTCCAACTTTTGGGCAGTTGAAATTCTACATCAATTTCACTTGATTTGAAATTCTACATCAGGACTAAAGGGTGATGATAAATTCTCCAACATCAAATTAGTTCTTATTTTCTTTTGAGAGAGTGCACATGGGAAATCTAGTTTCATTTTCCTGTTCCTAGTATGGCATATACGGTCTCCAAAAGATTTCTATAAAAAATTTATTACATTCATTCCATTCGTATTAGAAACCACAAGAGACCCAAATTTCTGTAAGTAATGTTCTGCAAATTCAAGTCAACCTTCTTACAGTCGCACCTTCTATCACTCTTTGTAAATTCCACATGCAATTAAATAATATGATCTACTTGGGACCTCAATCTTAACAACGAGGTTTTGGGAATGAGATGGTGAGGGTGCGGTCAGTAAGGTTGAGTTGGGGAGAGTTTGGGGTTTGGGACAGTGATGGAGCTAGAAAATTTAGTTTTTGTGTCAAATTTTTTGGTGTTAACTCACATTTTATTAAAAACGGATGGAATCAAATGGTGAGTATCAAATATCTTGTATATATTTATATAAAATGCATATTAACTTTATTTCTTCAAAGTATTTGGGGTGTCACTTGCTGGTTCCGTCAGTGTCAGTGGTTTGAGCTATAGGGTTTAATCATTCATGTTTTTTTAAGATTTCAAAGATTTCTCCTTTCTTTTTCTATCTATCTTTAACCATGTATTTTTTTATGAGAAAATTTAACCATGCATGTTTCTTGTATTTTGTGGATATCTTTTGCTCTATTTGTATGAAGAATTTTATGTTGGATATGAAAAGATTTTGTACAATGATTTATCTTGTCTTTGTGTAGAAGAAAGTGAAGAAGATATGCTGGCTGGACACTACTCAATGCAAATCTTCCTTTGTTTGTCTTTCTCTTTACCTTAACATGGTTTAATGTTTCTATTTGATATATTGAGAGTGACCATCACCATCACGCGTACTTAATCTATATTCTTCATGAATAAACACCACAAATAAATCATATTATTTAGTTGGTTAAAATCATTGGGTGAAATAATACAAATAATAGAATTACATATTTATATTCAAATCTTGGCGGGTGTAAGAACCTGTGAACTTTTGAAAAAATCAATTAAAACCATAAAGTTTTTTTGCTCTCAATTAAACTATATAACCAAGAAGTTGAATCAATTAAGCTCGTAAAAGTTTTTCTCTCTCAATATATAATAGAATTATATATTTATATTCAAATTTGCTCCCAAATTTATCCAGGCTACTACATATCCAAATTGAAATGATTGTTCTATTCGTATTAGAAACCACAAAATACTCAAATTTCTATAAATAATGTTCTGCAAATTAACGTCAACCTTCTTGCAGTCGCACCCTTCTATCACTCTTTGTAAATTCCACATGCAATTAAATAATATGCTCTACTTGGGACCTCAATCTTAACAATGAGGTTGTGGGAATGACATGGTGAGGGAGCGGTCAGTAAGGTTGAGGGTTGAGTTATTGGTGAGAGTTTGGGGTTTGGGACAGTGGCATAGCTAAAAAATTTAAATTGTTATGTCAAATTTTTAGGTGTTAATTCACATTTTATTAAAAACGGGTGGAGTCAAATGGTGAGTATCAATTTCCTTTAAAAGATCTCAAATATATTTAAAATTGGAGTCAATTTCTTTTTAAAATGGTCTTATTTTTATAATTTATTCTTATTATTATGAGTAAGTATTATTTTTTGTAATTTGTTTTTTTGTATATTTTATTTTATAGTAATTACGAAAATCGGATATTTGTGTTTTTAAGTTAAAGTCTAAATTTTTTTGTGTTAAATAGGTGGTTGAAGATAATATAGTAAGTTAAGTTGTTTGTTTGATTAAATTTGAAGTTGTTGTTTGAATTTTGTGTTAAATAGGTGGGGATTTGAGAAATATTTTGTTGTATATTGTTCACTTTAAATTCGTTAATTTTTTTTAATTTTTATTTTGAAGTTCCTTGAATTTTTGATGTTATTTTGAGAGAATGTAATTTGAAAGTTTTGTGTTAAATAGGTGAAGATATGAGAAGAAAATATAGTTTAAATATTTTTGTGTTAAATAGGTGGAGAGATATTCAGAATATAGAAAAAATTGTTTGAATATAAGAGAAGAAACGGGAAAATACATTTATTTTGAGAATATAGAAAAATAGGTGGATAGATTTTATTATTTTATTTAAGTTCGTTAATTTAATTATATTTATTTATAGGTGATTGAATAAAACGTTAAATTGATGATTTAATAGACAATAAGAAAATACGACATTTATTTTAATTATTATTTAAGTTCGCTTTAATTGAGCGTTGGATACCTGAAACGCATACCTTTCATATGCCTTGCGGAGAATGCACGATCACCCTCGAGGACGTGGTTTATCTTATTGGGGTCCCAGTAAACTGGAAGCCAGTGGTCGAGCGTACCGTAGGCTCAAGGACTGAGATTTGTCAAAGGTTCCTTGGGAAGGAACCCTATGGAAGTGACGTGAAAGGGTCTCGTGTGAAAATGAGTTGGCTAGAGAGAGAATTTCAACTCTCCGAGTATAATACAATTGAAGAAATTAATATGGTCAGTCGAGCATATATCCTACAGATGATCGGAGGTATACTGATGCTGGATAAATCTGGCAATACGATCAATGTAAGGTATCTTCGTTTTTTGGATACTCCTTGGGAACTTGATTGTCAATATAGTTGGGGATCAGCTATATTAGCATGCTTGTATCGCGAGTTGTGCAAAGGCGCTTTACTGCAAAAAGGTCAGAGGGTAGGCGGTATTGGTGGTTGCCTGTTATTGTTGCAAGCGTGGGCTTGGCAACGACTACCTTTTTTTACACCACTTACTCGAACACATGTGCAGTTTCATGTCGTTGCAAGGTATATATATATATCTTTATTTTTAGTTGAATCTGTAAATTAATTAAATTAACTTGTTATTTAAATATATTGTGATTTGTATGCAGATGGTGCGAGGAGAAGCATGAGACGGGGTTGGCGCACAACAACGTCAGAGTTTGTAGATCTCTTATTGATTCCCACTGTCAAGAGCAGATATATGAATGGAAAGTACTTTTTGACGTTAAATGTGTTTTTTACATCTTAGTTAGTTAAATGTATTATTTTAAACCATTATTTTTTTGCAGTTTATTTGGAAGGCCTACGAAGATGACCATATATTTGTACCGGAATATTTGACGAATGATTCACTTTTATGGTGTACTGTTACACCGTTGATCCATTTCTCTACTGTAGAGTTCCACTTTGCAGGTAGAGTTCCACGAATAATTAAGTGATTAAATTGAATTGTTTCACAACACAACACAACACAACATTAACACAACACAACACAACACAACACAACATAACATCACATCACATCACATAACATCACATAACATCACATAACATGACATGACATGACATGACATGACATGACATAACATAACATAAAATGAAGATCCATAATATATGCGAGTCGATCTAGGTTGACCACTTGGAGATCTACGGAGTGTAGGATCCGGTAACCATTTTGCATGCTCTACTCACAGCCAATAAATTGAATTTGCAATCGGTGGGAACTCACTTATGTAAATATTGACCATCCTACGGAGATCGAAGCATTCATCAACAAAACTGTATGGGTCAACCCCTACATGCATACACGATGCAATTGCATGAACGCATGGATATCGCCATGCTTGGAATGCTCTACAATCACACCAACTATGTCTGAAATCGACTCAAAATACATTTGAGTGCGATGCTTCGTTGTTGCGTCTGGCACCAACAACATCAAATATCTGATTAGTTCGGTCGAAGCTGTGAACCTGTAGCGACGTTGCTTTCATCATGTTCTCTGTCATTTTCTTCACAAGAGCGGGAGCTCACCTTTGGTCCCTATTTAATAAGGCCTCAATTGGGTGACCTAAATGTAACCTTACCTATAATTGAGTGACCCAAATGTAACTTTTAATAATTGGGTGACTCAAATATAACCTTATCCAAAATTGAGTAATCTCTGTTGTAGTTTACCCTGCATTTTTTTTACTTTTTCGTTTGCACCGTTGAGTGTTGTGGAAAAACACTTTTTCTCTTGATTTTTGGACGTTTTGCACTGCCTGTGACATTTTGCGTTTAATTTTCAGGCAAAGACATCGTCAATGACAACAAGTCTATAATAGATTAATCTAAAGAACCACAAATCTTAAGAAAAACAAAAAAATAGAGTAAAAAGAGACTATAGGATTTTAGAAAATTTAAGAGAGACACGATAAGTTCCAAATCTTGGATAAGAATAACTGTCCATAAACCTAGGCATATTTTTTTGTTTAAAAAAAATAATCCCTACCTTCTTCAAACGCAGCGTTTGGCCTTTACACTAAAAAAACAGTGAAACGCACGGTTTCATTAAAGGTAATTACAACATTATTTAAAATGCGAATAACAAACTTAAGGGCTAATTAAAAGACAATCCCAACGGCTTGCTCCCATTCACATTTCAGGATTGAGTCATTGCAATTTCTGACTCCGAGAGACGAAGCACTAACGAGAGCTCCTTCCATCACTCTTCTTATTTCCCAAAACTCCAGCAGTTTCTTTTTACTCTTCAAATTTCAAAATTTGATTTCAGGTGACTTCCGATCAGTTATTTCTCATCCAACTTGCTGCCAATGCCTCCCAATTTCAACACGATTTGGCCCCTAATTCCAACACTTGCCGCTTGGTATTTGAATTTCAATCAGTCTTGTTCTTCTTTTCTTTTCTTCACTAATCATATTCTTGTTTTTCCTAGATCCATGATGTGAGTCACCGAGTTTTCTTGATTCCGCATCTTGGGCTTTTCTTCTTGATTCCCTCGCCAAAATAATGGATGATTTTCTTGCCAAAGCAACCTCCACTGCTTCTTTGTATAAACCGGTTTTGGAATGCTTGGAAACTCTCAGGTTCTTTCAATTTCACTTCCTTTTGTTATCCATTTTTGTTTTCTTTTTTATGCTTGCTCAAAGTCATTACCGTTCTTTTTAATCTCCGGACATCTTGTTAGTGAAAACCAACGGAAATTCTCTCTGCAAGATGATGTTCAGTTGGTAAATGTTATTCTTTCTCCGCATCATTGCACGTACGCATATGAATGTGATCTCCTTGTATTCTTCAAGCGGAAATCAAAGGAGTGCTAATGAAATGGGGAAGAAATTACCGCGAAATGGTAGTTTACGGGAAGTTCAAACTGCTTCCTTTACTATGCTTGGCGAACTATATTCAAGGACTGGTTCTTCTTTTCCACTTGATATTTGGCAATCAACTATTCAGGTAAGTTCTCTACATCTACATGGCTTTGATGACATCTGTAACATGTTGCTAAAGTTGGTTTTTTTATATTTATTTTTTAGTTTCTGAGAGAAGCTGCAAACTGAAGTTGCAACAAAGTCCTGGAAGGAACAAGCTGAATTTACTGCTGTGTTTGCTGGGGGGAAAATCGTTAGAGCTGCTATAAAGGTGACATTGCCAATTGTTTTCCTCTTTCTTTCTTTCTTTTTATTTTGTTTATTTTTAAATATGTAATCTATATGTATTATTATTGTTGTTCCTTTGCATCTTAGTTGTCTGGAAACTCCATAAACATATCTGTGCACCAAAGACATGGAAGGCCAGCAGATTGTTCTTGCCAGAGTTATTATATGTATTAGATCTTAGGGAAGTTTCAGTAGTTGATATGATACTTTGAGCTACCTATATGAGAGGCGAAGCTGCGCCCTTCTCCGTGTGGTAGTTTGTCCAGTTTCCACTTTGATTTTCCTTTATCCCTTCTGATGTTAATTTATGATTCTTTTTCTTCAGGTTTTAGATGAATGCCTTCGTGCCATATCTGGCTTTAGAGGAACTGAGGATTTTTTTGGATTTCCCATTTACTTCTGATTGCATAAGCCCAGAGTCTGGAAGATACTAAAGAAGAAATAAATACACGTCCATCAGGAAATCAGCAGTGGGCAGAGACAATTGAGAAGCTCATGCCTCTCATTCTATGGCATAATTCTGCAATGGTTTGTTAGATTCTTCTTTCCCCCTCTTCATATTTTGCAGACGACTGACATGTAGCAGATTAAGGCTTATTCATGCTGTGCTCGTTGACTCTCCTTTTTATCATCATCATTTTGTATTTTTTTCTTCTATGTGCAAGTAGAGGTGGTTGCACGCAATTCTCTTTGCCTTATCCCTGTTTTCTTGATTTTCCTCTGAATATGTAATTCTGGGCCCGTTTATGTTATGGTATAAATGATTTCCAACTTTGAGTGGCTATTTTTTTTTAGAAAAGACTTAATTAAGACACATTTGGCTATCAAATTCTTAACTTCTGGCACTCTTAGAGAAGCTTAAGATTTCTGATGATTTGCAGGTGCGCATACCAGCCTCTTGGGCTTTGGCGAACATGTGATTCTCCTCGTCACTTTGTTGATGATTTTCCTTTAAAACAGTCAACATGTAGTTTTTCTGTCTTGACAGTAATAGTTTTTAATCCATTATATTTTATACTAATGTTTCCAAGTATTTGATTACTTTTTCCTTGACGCTGTTATAGATTCAGAAACACACTTCCATTTAGTGGAGTTGTTAACTGAGTGTGCTCTGCATCTAGCCAAAAACGGGGACAAGGTATGATATGTTTTTAGGCACCTTATAACCTTTTATGGGTTCATGGGAGATTGGCGTGACGGATAGCTTATAATTGTTGTCCTGGAAATACTTGAGTGTTTTAGGATATATATCTTCTTTCATCAGTTTCTTGATCCAACTTTTTCTTTTGCTAGAAGTTCTGCAACTGGGTAATGTTTGTATGAATTTCTTCATCTGAGAAAGTGAACGGAAAAGATAAGAGGGGCTTACGTTATCTCTGTATTTTTACCAATTTAGAAAATGTATGAGGTACTTTGTCTTCACCTGCATATATCAGTTGTGTAGTTGATTTTCTGTTGCCTTTACACCATCCCCTAGTTCTATCTTAATCCATTTATGTGGTACTTATTTGTTGCTAGCGAGAATGTATTCTTGTTAGTCGTGAATTCAGAACTTTTAGGTTCATCCATATTGGTCCAAGAACAAATGATATCAGGATATCTAGATACCTTATATTTGAGGCAAACTGCAGAAACCTTTTGATATGTTATTTGGGTATATTTCCTAAATTTAATCCTGGTTGCGCAGATGTTAGATTTTACTCTTTTTGGTAATTTTATGTCTATAATGTTACTCCCACTCGGGTTTGAGTGGTGCATGTGAGTATATTTTCAACATGGGGTATGATTAGAGTTTTCTAATTCCATAGATTTAGAGGATCCTTAGAGGTTATATCCTCACACCAATGTTTTGGACAAGAGTTTCGAAATGGGTACTTAGAGCAAAATGAAGAGTCGGAGCAACATGGTCAGTTGAAGTTCAGCCAAGTGATGGTTTTATGAACTTCCATATCTAGATGATTGCAACTATCATCTTTGTACATCAATTAGAAACTCTTGCAGCTTTTATTTCTCTTTATTTTTCTTCCTATTAGGTCAAATCAAATGCTGTTAGAGCTCTTGGAAATCTTGCAAGATTTGTTGGGTATTCGAGTTCATCATGTGTGGATAAAAAGCCAGTGGCAAACACAGGATTTCCTTCTTGTGACTATGTTACTATGTTTCCAGCGAGAAGTGAGCTTAATGCTTTTGATGGAGGTGGGATAACTTCACCTTGCCCTACGTCATTGAAGGATTTGCACTGGCTAGAGAGAATGGTGCAAGCATTTATTTCTTGTGTTACAACTGGAAAGGTCAAGGTATTATCTTGCATTGTAGTTTTTCTGTAAACTTTTAATCTCAACATGATGGAAGCATAATATCAATTTTAATGTCAGTTTAGCTATGCTCTGTTTCTTATTGTGGCTTTCATTGACTAGGTTCAATGGAATGTTTGTCATGCGTTGATCAACATGTTTATGAATAAGACAATACAACTGCAGGATATGGATTGGTATGATGTTAATTTCTTCATGTTCTTTTTCTTCGAATACAACATCAATAGGTTCAATTTATACAGTTTAATGTATATTGTTGTTAACAATAATTAGAAACCAGTCAAAGGTTGGATTGATTATTGAATGAGTGATTTTCTCTCACGTCTCTTGTGCATGTAGACACCTTTCTGGCCTCAGTCTTCATTATTATCTCAGGTCTAGCCAGTCTTAGTTTTTGATAATAGGGGAAGTCACAAAATTCGTCTTTGTTTCCAGCTAATATTTTTTTAGGAATGATGATTGATGCTCAAGGATAGAAACTAGCTTAGCCTAATTCAGACTAATTACTACATTTCCAATTTCACATGTTTTGTCATATGAGCACCTTATTTTCCTTTTACGTAGTGATGCCTAATTGAGATTAATTGTATGCGTTAATTGAGGAAGATTTGAAGGTTGGTAGAAAAAAAGAAAACAGAAAGGAGAAAGAAGAAATAGAAAAAGAAAAGAGGGAGAGGAGAATCGATAAAGAAATAAGTTTATGAACTTTTCAGCTTGTCTAACATGCAAGCTAGAATCTAATTTTATATTATTGTTATACCCTTATACTATATCCTCCAGAATTCACTCCAATTCCCAGAGGATATTCTCCTCCTCCAAGCCTTCCAATGTTAAGGCCCTCCGTGACCTTCCTCAAGAAGCCACAAGAATCAACCCTAGCCTACCTCTCTACACCCTCCGGATGGCGCTCATCCTCATACGACCTACGCCAAATTTGCTTGCCTTACCAGTTAAGTCCATGGCAATGCCTCCCAATTTCTTTTTACTCTTCAAATTTCAAAATTTGATTTCAGGTGACTTCCGATCTGTTATTTCTCATCCAACTTGCTGCCAATGCCTCCCAATTTCAACATGATTTGGCCCCTACATTTTTGATTTTCCAACACTTGCCGCTTGGTATTTGAATTTCAATCAGTCTTGTTCTTCTTTTCTTTTCTTTTCTTCACTAATCACATTCTTGTTTGTCCTAGATCCATGATGTGAGTCACCGAGTTTTCTTGATTCCGCATCTTGGGCTTTTCTTCTTGATTCCCTCGCCAAAATAATGGATTATTTTCTTGCCAAAGCAACCTCCACTGCTTCTTTGTATAAACCGGTTTTGGAATGCTTGGAAACTCTCAGGTTCTTTCAATTTCACTTCCTTTTGTTATCCATTTTTGTTTTCTTTTTATATGCTTGCTCAAATTCATTACCGTTCTTTTTAATCTCCGGACATCTTGTTAGTGAAAACCAACGGAAATTCTCTCTGCAAGATGATGTTCAGTTGGTAAATGTTATTCTTTCTCCGCATCATTGCACGTACGCATATGAATGTGATCTCCTTGTATTCTTCAAGCGGGAATCAAAGGAGTGCTAATGAAATGGGGAAGAAATTACCGCGAAATGGTAGTTTATGGGAAGTTCAAACTGCTTCCTTTACTATGCATGGCGAACTATATTCAAGGACTGGTTCTTCTTTTCCACTTGATATTTGGCAATCAACTGTTCAGGTAAGTTCTCTACATCTACATGGCTTTGATGACATCTGTAACATGTTGCTAAAGTTGGTTTTTTTATATTTATTTTTAGTTTCTGAGAGAAGGTGCCACTGAAGTTGCAACAAAGTCCTGGAAGGAACAAGATGGAAATACTGCTGTGTTTGCTGGGGGGGGAAATCGTTAGAGCTGCTATAAAGGTGACATTGCCAATTGTTTTCCTCTTTCTTTCTTTCTTTTTATTATTTTATTATTAAATATGTAATCTATATGTATTATTATTGTTTTTATTGTGGTTCCTTTGCATCGTAGTTGTCTGGAAACTCCATAAACATATTTGTGCACCAAAGACATGGAAGGCCAGCAGATTGTTCTTGCCAGAGTTATTATATGTATTAGATCTTAGGGAAGCTTCAGTAGTTGATATGATACTTTGAGCTACCTATATGAGAGGCGAAGCTGCGCCCTTCTCCGTGTTGTAGTTTGTCCAGTTTCCACTTTGATTTTCCTTTATCCCTTCTGATGTTAATTTATGATTCTTTTTCTTCAGGTTTTAGATGAATGCCTTCGTGCCATATCTGGCTTTAGAGGAACTGAGGATTTTTTTGGATTTCCCATTTACTTCTGATTGCATAAGCCCAGAGTCTGGAAGATACTAAAGAAGAAATAAATACATGTCCATCAGGAAATCAGCAGTGGGCAGAGACAATTGAGAAGCTCATGCCTCTCATTCTATGGCATAATTCTGCAATGGTTTGTTAGATTCTTCTTTCCCCCTCTTCATATTTTGCAGACGACTGACATGTAGCAGATTAAGGCTTATTCATGCTGTGCTCGTTGACTCTCCTTTTTATCACCATCATTTTGTATTTTTTCTTCTATGTGCAAGTAGAGGTGGTTGCACGCAATTCTCTTTGCCTTATCCCTGTTTTCTTGCTTTTCCTCTGAATATGTAATTCTGGGCCCGTTTATGTTATGGTATAAATGATTTCCAACTTTGAGTGGCTATTTTTTTAGAAAAGACTAAATTAAGACACATTTGGCTATCAAATTCTTAACTTCTGGCACTCTTAGAGAAGCTTAAGATTTCTGATGATTTGCAGGTGCGCATACCAGCCTCTTGGGCTTTGGCGAACATATGTGATTCTCCTCGTCACTTTGTTGATGATTTTCCTTTAAAACAGTCAACATGTAGTTTTTCTGGCTTGACAGTAATAGTTTTTAATCCATTATATTTTATACTAATGTTTCCAAGTATTTGATTACTTTTTCCTTGACGCTGTTATAGATTCAGAAACGCACTTCCATTTAGTGGAGTTGTTAACTGAGTGTGCTCTGCATCTAGCCAAAAACGGGGACAAGGTATGATATGTTTTTAGGCACCATATAACCTTTTATGGGTTCATGGGAGATTGGCGTGACTGATAGCTTATAATTGTTGTCCTGGAAATACTTGAGTGTTTTAGGATATATATCTTCTTTCATCAGTTTCTTGATCCAACTTTTTCTTTTGCTAGAAGTTCTGCAACTGGGTAATGTTTGTATGAATTTCTTCATCTGAGAAAGTGAACGGAAAAGATAAGAGGGGCTTACGTTATCTCTGTATTTTTACCAATTTAGAAAATGTATGAGGTACTTTGTCTTCATCTGCATATATCAGTTGTGTAGTTGATTTTCTGTTGCCTTTACACCATCTCCTAGTTCTATCTTAATCCATTTATGTGGTACTTATTTGTTGTTAGCGAGACTGTGTTCTTGTTAGTCGTGAATTCAGAACTTTTAGGTTCATCCATATTGGTCCAAGAACAAATGATATCAGGATATCTAGATACCTTATATTTGAGGCAAACTGCAGAAACCTTTTGATATGTTATTTGGGTATATTTCCTAAATTTAATCCTGGTTGCTCAGATGTTAGATTTTACTCTTTTTGGTAATTTTATGTCTATAATGTTACTCCCACTCGGGTTTGAGTGGTGCATGTGAGTATATTTTCAACATGGGGTATGATTAGAGTTTTCTAATTCCATAGATTTAGAGGATCCTTAGAGGTTATATCCTCACACCAATGTTTTGGACAAGAGTTTCGGAATGGGTACTTAGAGCAAAATGAAGAGTCGGAGCAACATGGTCAGTTGAAGTTCAGCCAAGTGATGGTTTTATGAACTTCCATATCTAGATGATTGCAACTATCATCTTTGTACATCAATTAGAAACTCTTGCAGCTTTTATTTCTCTTTATTTTTCTTCCTATTAGGTCAAATCAAATGCTGTAAGAGCTCTTGGAAATCTTGCAAGATTTGTTGGGTATTCGAGTTCATCATGTGTGGATAAAAAGCCAGTGGCAAACACAGGATTTCCTTCTTGCGACTATGTTACTATGTTTCCAGCGAGAAGCCAGCTTAATGCTTTTGATGGAGGTGGGATAACTTCACCTTGCCCTACGTCATTGAAGGATTTGTACTGGCTAGAGAGAATGGTGCAAACATTTATTTCTTGTGTTACAACTGGAAAGGTCAAGGTATTATCTTGCATTGTAGTTTTTCTGTAAACTTTTAATCTCAACATGATGGAAGCATAAAATCAATTTTAATGTCAGTTTAGCTATGCTCTGTTTCTTATTGTGGCTTCTCATTGACTAGGTTCAATGGAATGTTTGTCATGCGCTGAGCAACATGTTTTTGAATAAGACAATACAACTGCAGGATATGGATTGGTATGATGCTAATTTCTTCATGTCCTTTTTCTTCGAATACAACATCAATAGGTTCAATTTATACAGTTTGATGTATATTGTTGTTAACAATAATTAGAAACCAGTCAAAGGTTGGATTGATTATTGAATGAGTAATTGTCTCTCACGTCTCTTGTGCATGTAGACACCTTTCTGGCCTCAGTCTTCATTATTATCTCAAGTCTAGCCAGTCTTAGTTTTCGATAATAGGGGAAGTCACAAAATTCGTCTTTGTTTCCAGCTAATAAACTTTTTTAGGAATGATGATTGATGCTCAAGGATAGAAACTAGCTTAGCCTAATTGAGACTAATTACTACATTTCCAATTTCACATGTTTTGTCATATGAGCACCTTATTTTCCTTTTCGGTAGTGATGCCTAATTGAGATTAATTGTATGTGTTAATTGAGGAAGATTTGAAGGTTGGTAGAAAAAAATGGAAAACAGAAAGAGGGGAAAGAAGAAAAGAAAAAGAAAAGAGGGACAGGAGAATGGAGAAAGAAATAAGTTTATGAACTTTTCAGCTTGTCTAACATGCAATCTAGAATCTAATTTTATATTATTGTTATACCCTTATACTATATCCTCTAGAATTCACTCCAATTCCCAGAAGATATTCTCCTCCTCCAAGCCTTCCAATGTTAAGGCCCTCCGTGACCTTCCTCAAGAAGCCACAAGAATCAACCCTAGCCTACCTCTCTACACCCTCCGGATGGCGCTCATCCTCATACGACCTACGCCAAATTTGCTTGCCTTACCAGTTAAGTCCATGGCAATGCCTCCCAATTTCTTTTTACTCTTCAAATTTCAAAATTTGATTTTAGGTGACTTCCGATCTGTTATTTCTCATCCAACTTGCTGCCAATGCCTCCCAATTTCAACACGATTTGGCCCCTACATTTTTGATTTTCCAACACTTGCCGCTTGGTATTTGAATTTCAATCAGTCTTGTTCTTCTTTTCTTTTCTTTTCTTCACTAATCATATTCTTGTTTGTCCTAGATCCATGATGTGAGTCACCGAGTTTTCTTGATTCCGCATCTTGGGCTTTTCTTCTTGATTCCCTCGCTAAAATAATGGATTATTTTCTTGCCAAAGCAACCTCCACTGCTTCTTTGTATAAACCGGTTTTGGAATGCTTGGAAACTCTCAGGTTCTTTCAATTTCACTTCCTTTTGTTATCCATTTTTGTTTTCTTTTTTTATGCTTGCTCAAATTCATTACCGTTCTTTTTAATCTCCGGACATCTTGTTAGTGAAAACCAACGGAAATTCTCTCTGCAAGATGATGTTCAGTTGGTAAATGCTATTCTTTCTCCGCATCATTGCACGTACGCATATGAATGTGATCTCCTTGTATTCTTCAAGCGGAAATCAAAGGAGTGCTAATGAAATGGGGAAGAAATTACCGCGCAATGGTAGTTTATGGGAAGTTCAAACTGCTTCCTTTACTATGCTTGGCCAACTATATACAAGGACTGGTTCTTCTTTTCCACTTGATATTTGGCAATCAACTATTCAGGTAAGTTCTCTACATCTACATGCCTTTGATGACATCTGTAACATGTTGCTAAAGTTGGTTTTTTTATATTTATTTTTTAGTTTCTGAGAGAAGCTGCCACTGAAGTTGCAACAAAGTCCTGGAAGGAACAAGCTGAATTTACTGCTGTGTTTGCTGGGGGGGAAATCGTTAGAGCTGCTATAAAGGTGACATTGCCAATTGTTTTCCTCTTTCTTTCTTTCTTTTTATTTTGTTTATTATTAAATATGTAATCTATATGTATTATTATTGTTTTTATTGTGGTTCCTTTGCATCTTAGTTGTCTGGAAACTCCATAAACATATCTGAGCACCAAAGACATGGAAGGCCAGCAGATTGTTCTTGCCAGAGTTACTATATGTATTAGATCTTAGGGAAGTTTCAGTAGTTGATATGATACTTTGAGCTACCTATATGAGAGGCGAAGCTGCGTCCTTCTCCGTGTGGTAGTTTGTCCAGTTTCCACTTTGATTTTCCTTTATCCCTTCTGATGTTAATTTATGATTCTTTTTCTTCAGGTTTTAGATGAATGCCTTCGTGCCATATCTGGCTTTAGAGGAACTGAGGATATTTTTGGATTTCCCATTTACTTCTGATTGCATAAGCCCAGAGTCTGGAAGATACTAAAGAAGAAATAAATACATGTCCATCAGGAAATCAGCAGCGGGCAGAGACAATTGAGAAGCTCATGCCTCTCATTCTATGGCATAATTCTGCAATGGTTTGTTAGATTCTTCTTTCCCCCTCTTCATATTTTGCAGACGACTGACATGTAGCAGATTAAGGCTTATTCATGCTGTGCTCATTGACTCTCCTTTTTATCATCATCATTTTGTATTTTTTTCTACTATGTGCAAGTAGAGGTGGTTGCACGCAATTCTCTTTGCCTTATCCCTGTTTTCTTGATTTTCCTCTGAATATGTAAATCTGGGCCCGTTTATGTTATGGTATAAATGATTTCCAACTTTGAGTGGCTATTTTTTTTAGAAAAGACTAAATTAAGACACATTTGGCTATCAAATTCTTAACTTCTGGCACTCTTCGAGAAGCTTAAGATTTCTGATGATTTGCAGGTGCGCATACCAGCCTCTTGGGCTTTGGCGAACATATGTGATTCTCCTCGTCACTTTGTTGATGATTTTCCTTTAAAACAGTCAACAAGTAGTTTTTCTGGCTTGACAGTAATAGTTTTTAATCCATTATATTTTATACTAATGTTTCCAAGTATTTGATTACTTTTTCCTTGACGCTGTTATAGATTCAGAAACGCACTTCCATTTAGTGGAGTTGTTAACTGAGTGTGCTCTGCATCTAGCCAAAAAGGGGGACAAGGTATGATATGTTTTTAGGCACCTTATAACCTTTTATGGGTTCATGGGAGATTGGCGTGACGGATAGCTTATAATTGTTGTCCTGGAAATACTTGAGTGTTTTAGGATATATATCTTCTTTCATCAGTTTCTTGATCCAACTTTTTCTTTTGCTAGAAGTTCTGCAACTGGGTAATGTATGTATGAATTTCTTCATCTGAGAAAGTGAACGGAAAAGATAAGAGGGGCTTACGTTATCTCTGTATTTTTACCAATTTAGAAAATGTATGAGGTACTTTGTCTTCACCTGCATATATCAGTTGTGTAGTTGATTTTCTGTTGCCTTTACACCATCTCCTAGTTCTATCTTAATCCATTTATGTGGTACTTATTTGTCGCTAGCGAGAATGTGTTCTTGTTAGTCGTGAATTCAGAACTTTTAGGTTCATCCATATTGGTCCAAGAACAAATGATATCAGGATATCTAGATACCTTATATTTGAGGCAAACTGCAGAAACCTTTTCATATGTTATTTGGGTATATTTCCTAAATTTAATCCTGGTTGCTCAGATGTTAGATTTTACTTTTTTTGGTAATTTTATGTCTATAATGTTACTCCCACTCGGGTTTGAGTGGTGCATGTGAGTATATTTTCAACATGGGGTATGATTAGAGTTTTCTAATTCCATAGATTTAGAGGATCCTTAGAGGTTATATCCTCACACCAATGTTTTGGACAAGAGTTTCGGAATGGGTACTTAGAGCAAAATGAAGAGTCGGAGCAACATGGTCAGTTGAAGTTCAGCCAAGTGATGGTTTTATGAACTTCCATATCTAGATGATTGCAACTATCATCTTTGTACATCAATTAGAAACTCTTGCAGCTTTTATTTCTCTTTAATTTTCTTCCTATTAGGTCAAATCAAATGCTGTAAGAGCTCTTGGAAATCTTGCAAGATTTGTTGGGTATTCGAGTTCATCATGTGTGGATAAAAAGCCAGTGGCAAACACAGGATTTCCTTCTTGCGACTATGTTACTATGTTTCCAGCGAGAAGTGAGCTTAATGCTTTTGATGGAGGTGGGATAACTTCACCTTGCCCTACGTCATTGAAGGATTTGCACTGGCTAGAGAGAATGGTGCAAGCATTTATTTCTTGTGTTACAACTGGAAAGGTCAAGGTATTATCTTGCATTGTAGTTTTTCTGTAAACTTTTAATCTCAACATGATGGAAGCATAATATCAATTTTAATGTCAGTTTAGCTATGCTCTGTTTCTTATTGTGGCTTTTCATTAACTAGGTTCAATGGAATGTTTGTCATGCGTTGAGCAACATGGTTATGAATAAGACAATACAACTGCAGGATATGGATTGGTATGATGTTAATTTCTTCATGTTCTTTTTCTTCGAATACAACATCAATAGGTTCAATTTATACAGTTTAATGTATATTGTTGTTAACAATATTTAGAAGCCAGTCAAAGGTTGGATTGATTATTGAATGAGTGATTTTCTCTCACGTCTCTTGTGCATGTAGACACCTTTCTGGCCTCAGTCTTCATTATTATCTCAGGTCTAGCCAGTCTTAGTTTTTGATAATAGGGGAAGTCACAAAATTCGTCTTTGTTTCCAGCTAATAATTTTTTTTAGGAATGATGATTGATGCTCAAGGATAGAAACTAGCTTAGCCTAATTGAGACTACATTTCCAATTTCACATGTTTTGTCATATGAGCACCTTATTTTCCTTTTACGTAGTGATGCCTAATTGAGATTAATTGTATGTGTTAATTGAGGAAGATTTGAAGGTTGGTAGAAAAAAAGAAAACAGAAAGAGGGGAAAGAAGAAATAGAAAAAGAAAAGAGGGAGGGGAGAATCGATAAAGAAATAAGTTTATGAACTTTTCAGCTTGTCTAACATGCAAGCTAGAATCTAATTTTATATTATTGTTATACCCTTATACTATATCCTCCAGAATTCACTCCAATTCCCAGAAGATATTCTCCTCCTCCAAGCCTTCCAATGTTAAGGCCCTCCGCGACCTTCCTCAAGAAGCCACAAGAATCAACCCTAGCCTACCTCTCTACACCCTCCGGATGGCGCTCATCCTCATACGACCTACGCCAAATTTGCTTGCCTTACCAGTTAAGTCCATGGCAATGCCTCCCAATTTCTTTTTACTCTTCAAATTTCAAAATTTGATTTCAGGTGACTTCCGATCTGTTATTTTTCATCCAACTTGCTGCCAATGCCTCCCAATTTAACACGATTTGGCCCCTACATTTTTGATTTTCCAACACTTGCCGCTTGGTATTTGAATTTCAATCAGTCTTGTTCTTCTTTTCTTTTCTTTTCTTCACTAATCATATTCTTGTTTGTCCTAGATCTATGATGTGAGTCACCGAGTTTTCTTGATTCCGCATCTTGGGCTTTTCTTCTTGATTCCCTCGCCAAAATAATGGATTATTTTCTAGCCAAAGCAACCTCCACTGCTTCTTTGTATAAACCGGTTTTGGAATGCTTGGAAATGTAGAGAAATAGAACAAGAAGAAAAACAGAAAAGTAGTTTCTGTTATTAAAAGAATTCTGTCATAAAAAAAATTACAACTAGTTTACAGACTATTTAAAGACTAAAGAATAGGACTTTTAGTACCATTAGGAGTCCTACTTACAATAGACTTTTAACTCTAATCCTTTTAGGAGATTAACTCTAGATAGACTATTTACAACAAGTAAAAACTGTAATTACACATTAAGTAAAACTCTAATACTTTTTGGATAAGCTTACACTCCCCCTCAAGCTGGTGGGTATACATTGTATAATCCCAGCTTGAATAAAAACTTATCGAAAAGTGCTTTTGGCAGAGCTTTTGTAAGAACATCTGCTACTTGCTCTTCTGTAGGAACATAGTTTAAGGAAGCTATTCCATTTGTCAGTTTTTCTGCAATAAAGTGTCTATCAATTTCAACATGTTTGGTTCTGTCATGTTGAATAGGATTCTTGGCAATCTGTATAGTAGACTGGTTATCACAGAACACTTCGAACTTCTCTTCTTGAACCATTCCTAGCTCTTTGAGTAGCTTCATCAGCCAAATTCCTTCACACATTCCAAGAGCTAAAGCTCTGTACTCAGCTTCTGCACTACTTCTTGACACAACAGTTTGCTTTTTGCTCTTCCAAGTCACTAGATTTCCCCAAACAAAAGAACAATAACCACTTGTTGACCGTCTATCTGTCAACTCACTTGCCCAGCTTGCATCTGAGAAAATTTTTACTGATATGTCAAGAGTCTTTTTGAACATTAAGCCATGTCCCGGTGTACCCTTAAGGTATCTCAGAATTCTAGTAGCAGCTTCCATATGTTCTTGTCTAGGATCTGTCATATACTGGCTGATAATGTTTACCGGAAAAGCAATATCTGGTCTGGTAGTGATAAATAGATCAATTTTCCCACCAACCTTTGATAAAGTCCCTTGTCAGCTTTAGGACTCGACTCTTCTTTGCTGAATTTTAAACTTGCATCCATGGGAGTGTCAGTTGGTTTACAACCCAACATTCCAGTCTCATTAAGTAGGTCCAGAACATATTTCCTCTGGTTAATAACCAAACCTTTGCTTGATCTTGCTACCTCCATGCCTAGAAAATATCTGAGCTTTCCTAGGTCTTTCATTTCAAACTCCTTGCTCAATAAATCTTTCAAGTAGTTTATTTCTTCCTCATCATCCCCTGTCAAAATTATGTCATCGACGTATACTATTAAGATAACCTTTTTGTTATTGGAGGTTACCTTGGAGAATAGAGTATGATCTGCCAACGATTGCTTGTATCCACCTGTCAAAACAACTTTGGTGAATCTATCAAACCATGCTCTAGGTGACTGCTTTAACCCATAGAGTGATCTGTCAAGCTTGCAAACCTTCTGCTTAGTCTCTTCAGATTCTAAACCTGGTGGAATCTTCATATAAACCTCATCTTCCAATTTCCCATTAAGAAATGCATTCTTAATGTCAAGTTGATGGAGTTTCCAGTCATAATTAACAGCCAAGCTTAATAGAACTCTTACAGTGTTCAATTTAGCTACAGGGGCAAAGGTCTCCTTGTAGTCTACTCCATGAGTTTGTGTAAAGCCCTTGGCCACCAACCTTGCTTTATATCTGTGCACACTTCCATCAGAATTGTATTTAATGGCAAACACCCATTTGCATCCCACTGATTTCTTGCCTTGTGGGAGATCTGTTATGGTCCAAGTACCATTTTCTTTTAGTGCCTTAATCTCTTCTTCAACAGCTTTCTTCCAATTAGAATCTTTTAAGGCCTCTTCAATAGAATCTGGAATATGTTCTCCATCTAGGCAAGCTGTAAAAGCCTTAAAAGAAGGCATTAGATTTCCATAAGCAACATATCTTTGGATAGGGTGTTTTGTACACTGCCTTACCCCTTTCCTTTTAGCAATAGGCAAAAACTCAGGTTCAAGTAAGTGAGAAGGAATTTCATCAACAATATTACCTCCCTCATCCTCAAAGGCAGCTGGACTCAAGTCCAATTCTCGGCAGATGTCAGATTGCAAAACAGTCTCTGGAATAACTTTTTTCTTTCTGGTATAAACCTGCAATTGGTTAGGAGGCTGAACAATAGATTTAGGTGAAGTATGAGGGATTGTAGGTGTAATAGTAGGTGAAGAAGGCAGAGCTGTATTTTTAGGTGAGGAATTTTTAGGTGAAGGAGAAGCAGGTTTGAAAGAAGTTTGAGGTTCAAAAGAAACATCAATAGGTACAAGAGTAGAAGGTAAATTAGGAGAAACCTGATTTTTAGGAGGCTGGAAATCATCCCAACTCTCCCCCTGATTTTCAGCCATAGGAAAGTATGGTACCTGTTCAAAAAAGGTTATATCTAATGAAGTATAAATTTTATGAGAAGGAGGATGGTAACATTTGTAGCCCTTCTTAAGTGAAGAATACCCAATAAAAACACACTTTAAAGCCCTAGGATCCAATTTGGACCGAGAAGGATCAGAATTTCTTAGAAAAACAGTGCAACCAAACACTTTGAAAGGAAGAACAGAGGATATAGGTTTAAAGTTGGGATAGCTCTCTAAGAAAACATCTCTCGGTGTCCTAAAGTTCAAGACTTTGCTAGGCATTCTGTTAATAAGATATGTGGCTGTCAACAAGGCTTCACCCCACAAATATTTAGGAATATTATTAGTAAACAACAAGGCTCGGGTAACTTCTAGCAAATGTCTGTTTTTCCTTTCAACAATCCCATTCTGTTGTGGGGTATCTACACAAGAGCTAATATGAACAATCCCTTTAGTTTGAAAAAACTCTCCCAAGGACTTAGTGAAATATTCTCCCCCATTATCAGATTTAAGTATTTGTATTTTGCTGCCAAATTGATTAACAACCATATTATAAAATCTCTCAAAAATAGGAGCAACATCAGATTTTTCTTTGAGCAAATAGGTCCAAGTAATTCTGCTATGGTCATCAATAAAGGTCACAAACCACCTACTACCAGTAACATTCTTCACTTTAGAAGGACCCCAAACATCACTATGGATTAAGGTAAAGGGTTTTGAAGATTTATAAGTAGATGGTAAATATAAAGATTTAGTCTGTTTAGCAAGAGGACATATATGACATTTAAAAGAATTAGGATTTTTATTAATAAACAAAGCAGGAAACAATTTCTGAAGGTAAGAAAAATTAGGGTGACCTAACCTAAAATGCCATTACATAACAGAATCAACCTGTCCAGAAGAAGTAAGGCAGGAATGGGAAAAAACAGATTGTGGCTGGCCATGAATAACATAGAGACCATTTTGCAAGCTAGCACAACCAATAATCTTTCTCGAATCCAGTGCCTGCAAGAAACAAGTAGAATCAGTAAACTGTACAGAGCACTTTAAGTCCTTAGAAAGCTTGTGTACTGATATTAAATTGCACGCAAGTTTAGGTACAAATAATACATCCTCAAGAACCAAGTTGTCATTTAATGAAATAGAACCAGTCCCTTCGATAGGATATAAAGAACCATCAGCAACTTTAATGAAGGCTTTAGAAGATGAACACTCAAACTTAAAGAACAACTCCCTTTTACCAGTCATGTGATCAGAAGCTCCAGAATCAATGATCCATGTTGATGCAGCCTTGGTAGAAACAAGAGCATTAAGTAAAGAAGGGTTTTTAGTACCTTCATTCTCTAGCTTTGCAACACTCCCCTCACCAGAACCATTAAACTTGCTGGACAGCTTCTGAAGCTCATCCATTTGCTGCCTGGCGAAATTGCTGAAAACAGTTGCTGCAGTAGAGAAAAATTCCCTAGAATTTCCTGCCTCTGAGAAATCTGCCAAACTGACAGTAATATCTGGTGAAAATTGCATCTCACTAGATGTCGATTTATTCTCCATGAATAAACAAATTCCGATAAGGATCGAATTAGACTGATACCATGTAGAGAAATAGAACAAGAAGAAAAACAGAAAAGTAGTTTCTGTTATTAAAAGAATTCTGTCATAAAAAAAATTACAACTAGTTTACAGACTATTTAAAGACTAAAGAATAGGACTTTTAGTACCATTAGGAGTCCTACTTACAATAGACTTTTAACTCTAATCCTTTTAGGAGATTAACTCTAGATAGACTATTTACAACAAGTAAAAACTGTAATTACACATTAAGTAAAACTCTAATACTTTTTGGATAAGCTTACAGGAAACTCTCAGGTTCTTTCAATTTCACTTCCTTTTGTTATCCATTTTTGTTTTCTTTTTTTATGCTTGCTCAAATTCATTACCGTTCTTTTTAATCTCCGGACATCTTGTTAGTGAAAACCAACGGAAATTCTCTCTGCAAGATGATGTTCAGTTGGTAAATGTTATTCTTTCTCCGCATCATTGCACGTACGCATATGAATGTGATCTCCTTGTATTCTTCAAGCGGAAATCAAAGGAGTGCTAATGAAATGGGGAAGAAATTACCGCGAAATGGTAGTTTATGGGAAGTTCAAACTGCTTCCTTTACTATGCTTGGCCAACTATATTCAAGGACTGGTTCTTCTTTTCCACTTGATATTTGGCAATCAACTATTCAGGTAAGTTCTCTACATCTACATGCCTTTGATGACATCTGTAACATGTTGCTAAAGTTGGTTTTTTTATATTTATTTTTTAGTTTCTGAGAGAAGCTGCCACTGAAGTTGCAACAAAGTCCTGGAAGGAACAAGCTGGAAATACTGCTGTGTTTGCTGGGGGGAAAATCGTTAGAGCTGCTATAAAGGTGACATTGCCAATTGTTTTCCTCTTTCTTTCTTTCTTTTTATTTTGTTTATTATTAAATATGTAATCTATATGTATTATTATTGTTTTTATTGTGGTTCCTTTGCATCT
This sequence comes from Hibiscus trionum, assembly GCA_030270665.1. Taxonomy (NCBI): domain Eukaryota; kingdom Viridiplantae; phylum Streptophyta; class Magnoliopsida; order Malvales; family Malvaceae; genus Hibiscus; species Hibiscus trionum. The sequence goes on along the minus strand of BSYR01000020.1, from coordinate 28,456,145 downwards.
TAGTTGTCTGGAAACTCCATAAACATATCTGAGCACCAAAGACATGGAAGGCCAGCAGATTGTTCTTGCCAGAGTTATTATATGTATTAGATCTTAGGGAAGTTTCAGTAGTTGATATGATACTTTGAGCTACCTATATGAGAGGCGAAGCTGCGCCCTTCTCCGTGTGGTAGTTTGTCCAGTTTCCACTTTGATTTTCCTTTATCCCTTCTGATGTTAATTTATGATTCTTTTTCTTCAGGTTTTAGATGAATGCCTTCGTGCCATATCTGGCTTTAGAGGAACTGAGGATTTTTTTGGATTTCCCATTTACTTCTGATTGCATAAGCCCAGAGTCTGGAAAATACTAAAGAAGAAATAAATACATGTCCATCAGGAAATCAGCAGTGGACAGAGACAATTGAGAAGCTCATGCCTCTCATTCTATGGCATAATTCTGCAATGGTTCGTTAGATTCTTCTTTCCCCCTCTTCATATTTTGCAGACGACTGACATGTAGAAGATTAAGGTTATTCATGCTGTGCTCGTTGACTCTCCATTTTATCATCATCATTTTGTATTTTTTTTCTTCTATGTGCAAGTAGAGGTGGTTGCACGCAATTCTCTTTGCCTTATCCATGTTTTCTTGATTTTCCTCTGAATATGTAATTCTGGGCCCGTTTATATTATGGTATAAATGATTTCCAACTTTGAGTGGCTATTTTTTTTGGCAAAGACTTAATTAAGACACATTTGGCTATCAAATTCTTAACTTCTGGCACTCTTAGAGAAGCTTAAGATTTCTGATGATTTGCAGGTGCGCATACCAGCCTCTTGGGCTTTGGCGAACATATGTGATTCTCCTCGTCACTTTGTTGATGATTTTCCTTTAAAACAGTCAACAAGTAGTTTTTCTGGCTTGACAGTAATAGTTTTTAATCCATTATATTTTATACTAATGTTTCCAAGTATTTGATTACTTTTTCCTTGACGCTGTTATAGATTCAGAACCGCAATTCCATTTAGTGGAGTTGTTAACTGAGTGTGCTCTGCATCTAGCCAAAAACGGGGACAAGGTATGATATGTTTTTAGGCACCTTATAACCTTTTATGGGTTCATGGGAGATTGGCGTGACGGATAGCTTATAATTGTTGTCCTGGAAATACTTGAGTGTTTTAGGATATATATCTTCTTTCATCAGTTTCTTGATCCAACATTTTCTTTTGCTAGAAGTTCTGCAACTGGGTAATGTATGTATGAATTTCTTCATCTGAGAAAGTGAACGGAAAAGATAAGAGGGGCTTACGTTATCTCTGTATTTTTACCAATTTAGAAAATGTATGAGGTACTTTGTCTTCACCTGCATATATCAGTTGTGTAGTTGATTTTCTGTTGCCTTTACACCATCTCCTAGTTCTATCTTAATCCATTTATGTGGTACTTATTTGTTGCTAGAGAGAATGTGTTCTTGTTAGTCGTGAATTCAGAACTTTTAGGTTCATCCATATTGGTCCAAGAACAAATGATATCAGGATATCTAGATACCTTATATTTGAGGCAAACTGCAGAAACCTTTTGATATGTTATTTGGGTATATTTCCTAAATTTAATCCTGGTTGCTCAGATGTTAGATTTTACTTTTTTTGGTAATTTTATGTCTATAATGTTACTCCCACTCGGGTTTGAGTGGTGCATGTGAGTATATTTTCAACATGGGGTATGATTAGAGTTTTCTAATTCCATAGATTTAGAGGATCCTTAGAGGTTATATCCTCACACCAATGTTTTGGACAAGAGTTTCGGAATGGGTACTTAGAGCAAAATGAAGAGTCGGAGCAACATGGTCAGTTGAAGTTCAGCCAAGTGATGGTTTTATGAACTTCCATATCTAGATGATTGCAACTATCATCTTTGTACATCAATTAGAAACTCTTGCAGCTTTTATTTCTCTTTATTTTTCTTCCTATTAGGTCAAATCAAATGCTGTAAGAGCTCTTGGAAATCTTGCAAGATTTGCTGGGATAAAAAGCCAGTGGCAAACACAGGATTTCCTTCTTGCGACTATGTTACTATGTTTCCAGCGAGAAGTGAGCTTAATGCTTTTGATGGAGGTGGGATAACTTCACCTTGCCTTACGCCATTGAAGGATTTGCATTGGCTAGAGAGAATGGTGCAAGCATTTATTTCTTGTGTTACAACTGGAAAGGTCAAGGTATTATATTGCATTGAAGTTTTTCTGTAAACTTTTAATCTCAACATGATGGAAGCATAAAATTAGTTTTAATGTCAGTTTAGCTATGCTCTGCTTTTTATTGTGGCTTTTCATTGACTAGGTTCATTGGAATGTTTGTCATGCGCTAAGCAACATGTTTTTGAATAAGACAATACAACTGCAGGATATGGATTGGTATGATGCTAATTTCTTCATGTTCTTTTTCTTCGATTACAACATCAATATGTTCAATTTATACAGTTTGATGTATATTGTTGTTAACAATAATTAGAAACCAGTCAAAGGTTGGATTGATTATTGAATGAGTGATTTTCTCTCACGTCTCTTGTGCATGTAGACACCTTTTTGGCCTCAGTCTTCATTATTATCTCAGGTCTAGCCAGTGTTAGTTTTCGATATTAGGGGAAGTCACAAAATTCGTCTTTGTTTCCAGCTAATAATTTTTTGTTAGGAATGATGATTAATGCTCAAGGATAGAAACTAGCTTAGCCTAATTGAGACTAATTACTACATTTCCAATTTCACATGCTTTGTCATATGAGCACCTTATTTTCCTTTTAGGTAGTGATGCCTAATTGAGATTAATTGTATGTGTTAATTTACGACGATTTGAAGGTTGGTAGAAAAAAAAAGAAAAAGAGAAAGAGGGGGAAGAAGAAAGAGAAAAAGAAAAGGGGGAAAGGAGAATGGAGAATGGAGAAAGAAATAAGTTTATGAACTTTTCAGCTTGTCTAACATGCAAGCTAGAATCTAGTTTTATATTATTGTTATACCCTTATACTATATCCTCCAGAATTCACTCCTACGTAATAAAGGATTTCCTACGTCCCATAAGATATTCTCCTCCTCCAAGCCTTCCAAAGTTAAGGCCCTTCGTAACTTCCTCAAGAAGCCACAAGGAATCAACCCTAGCCTACCTCTCTACACCCTCCGGATGGCGCTCATCCTCATACGACCTACTCCAAATTTGCTTGCCTTACCGGTCAAGTCCATGGTCTGACACATAAACATGCTCCTCAGGCTAACCAGTCAATAGGTGTCAGTAGTAGGGGTGTGCAAAAATATCCAATCCGACTGATCCAATCCGAAAATTAGGATATTCGATTAGATTTTTATTTTCAGATCGAATATTCGATCTGATTTTTAATTTTTCGGATCGGATACAGATCGTAATATTTTAAGTTTTGGATTATCCGAAAATCTGAAAATTCAAAATTTTGTGAATATGAATATTGTTATATTTAACAATTTTATGCTTGTTTTATCCGAAAATTCAAAAAACTAAAATTTCTATAAATGCAAATTATTATATTTAACAATTTGTTGCTTGTTATATTCAAAATTTTGAAATTTTTATATATACGACCATCAAATTCGAAAAAAAAGACTTAAATAAATCGGATATCCGTGTATCCGATCCGAATATCTGATATCCGGGAAAAATTGAATATTTGGATATTCGATTACTCGAATATATGATTTGATATTCGATTTTTCTAATCTGAAAAATTAAAAATCGAATTGGATGTTCGAATTTTCTGATCTGATCAATGTATAATCGGATCAGATATTTTTTCACACCCCTTTGGTGTTAGTCCGTCAGGTTAACCGGTCAATAGACGTCGGTCCGTTAGGCTAATCAGTCATTAGATGTCAGTTCGTTAGGCCTAGACTTGACACTTGCATTTAAAGGTTATCAGCCTCCCTCACATACCCGAAGAAGGGACCACATGGGAGACACAACAAGAACTCTCCCAACATATTTCACTCCCAAGGCCATATATCTCCGACCTTTGCACAACTCATTTTCCCCACTGACCACCATCTATGACACTCTCCGCCCACATCAGAGGGGTGAACTACCAGAAAACGTTACAATAACCTCCATCCTCATCCTTGTTTGGCATCAACCGAATTTTGGCATCAACAATTAGTGCGGTGAGTGTGAAAAAACTTCCAGCCAAAACAATCAGTCGAGAAGGGTCCTTTTCAGGGTGATCAACCGCCCCACTGTGTGCAACCGTTTGATGCTATTGAGATTAACACTCGTGATCATGTGGTCTCGGTAATTCTTATCTCCTCTTGATTTAGACCTTAGGAGAGTGTTTATATATCTAGTGTTCAACATGTAAGCATCACTTATGAATACTATTGCAGGTGCGCATACCAGTCTCTTGGGCGTTGGCAAACATATGTGATTCTCTTCGTCACTTTGTTGATGATTTTCCTTTAAAGCAGTCAACAAGTAGCTTTTTCTAGCTTGACAGTAATATTTTTGAATCCATTATATATTATACTAATGTTTCCATGTATTTGATTACTTTTTCCTTGATGCTGTTATAGATTCAGAAATGCACTTCCATTCAGCGGAGTTGTTAATTGAGTGTACTTTGCATCTAGTCGAAGATGAGGACAAGGTATGATATGCTTTTAGGCACCTTATAACCTTTTATGGGTTCATGGGAGATTGGCGTGACATATAGCTTATAATTGTTTTCTTGGCAATGCTTGAGTGTTTTAGGATATATACCTTCTTTCATGAGTTTCTTGATCCAGCTTTTTCTTTAGCTAGAAGTTCTGGAACTGGGTAATGTATGTATGAATTTCTTCATCTGAAAAAGTGAACGGCAAAGATGAGAGGGGCTTACGTTATCTCTGTTTTTTTACCAATTTAGAAAATGTATAAGGTACTTTGTCTTCACCTGCATATATCAGTTGTGTAGTTGATTTTCTGTTGCCTTTACACCATCTCCTAGTTCTATCTTAATCCATTTAAGTGGTTCTTATTTGTTGCGAGACTGGGTTCATGTTAGTGGTGAATTCAGAACATTTAAGATAAATGAGTATTTCTTCCATATTGATCCAAGAACAAATGAAATGATATCAAGATGTTTAGATACCTTTTATTTTATGGCAAACTACAGAAACCTTATGATATGTTATTTTGTATATTTTCTATATTTAATCCTGGTTGGTCAGATGTTAGATTTTGCTTTGTTTAGGTAATTTTATGTTTAGAATGTTACTCGAACTCGGGTTTGAGTGGAGCATGCGAGTATATGTCCAACATGGGGTATGATTAGAGTTTTCTAAGTCTTTCCACATATTTAGAGGATCCTTGGAGGTTATATCTTCACACCAATGTTTAGGACAAGAGTTCAGGAATTACTTAGAGCAAAATGAAGAGTCAGAGAAACATGTTCAGTTGAAGTTCAGCCAAGTGATGGTCTTATGAACTTCCATATCTAGATGATTGTAACTATCATCTTTGTACATCAATTAGAAACTCTTGCAGCTTTTATTTCTCTTTGTTATTCTGCCTATTAGGTCAAACAAATAGTGTTAGAGCTCTTGGAAATTTTGCAAGATTTGTTGGGTCATTATGTGCGGATAAAAAGCCAGTGGCAAACATAAGATTTCCTTCTTGCGACTATGTTACTATGTTTCCAGCAAGAAGTGAGCCTAATGCTTTTGATGGAGGTGGTATAACTTCATCTTGCCCTACGTCATTGAAGGATTTGCATTGGCTAGAGAGAATGGTGCAAGCATTTATTTCTTGTGTTACAATTGCAAATGTCAATGTATTATCTTGCATTGTTTAGCTATGCTCTGTTTCTTATTGTGACTTCTCATTGACTAGGTTCAATGGAATGTCTGTCATGCGCTGAGCAACATGTTTTTGAATAAGACAATACAATTGCAGGATATCGATTGGTATGAAGCTAATTTCTTCGAATACAACATCAATAGGTTCAATTTATACAGTTTGATGTATATTGTTGTTAACAATAATTAGAAACCAGACGATGGTTGGATTGATTATTGAATGAGTGATTTTCCCTCTCGTTGCTTGTGCATGTAGACACCTTTCTGGCCTCAGTCTTCATTATCTCTGGTCTAGCCAGTCTTAGTTTTATGAAACTTGCACATTCAGTTTCGATAATAGGGGGAAGGCACAAAATTCGTCTTTGTTTCCAGCTAATAATTTTTTGTTAGGAATGATGATTGATGCCCAAGGATAGAAACTAGCTTAGCCTAATTGAGATTAATTACTACATTTCCAACATCACATGTTTTGTCATATGAGCACCTTATTTTCCATTTAGGTAGTGATGCATAATTGAGACTAATTGTATGTGTTAATTGAGGAAGATTTGAAGGTTGGTAGAAAAAGAGCTAAGAGCTAAGAGAAAGAGAAAAAAAGGAGAGGGAGAGGGAGAGGAAAGTGGAGAGTGGAGAAAGAAATATGTTTATTAACTTTTCAGCTTGTCTATTATATAAGCTTGCATCTAATTTTATATTCTTGTTATAGCCTTATACTATATATTCCAGAGCTCACTCCTCTGAAATAAAGGCCTTTTTACATCCTAGAATATATTCTCTTCCTCCAAGCTTTCTCGCCTCCGAGCTTTCCAAAGTTAAGGTCTTCCGTGACCATCCTCAAGAAGCCACAAAAATCAACCATAGCCTACCTATTCACCCCCTTCGAATGGCTCTTATCCTGATACGATCAAGGTCAAATGTGCTTGCCTTACCAATCAAGTCCATGACCTAACATATAAATTTGCTCGTCGGGCTAACCAGTCAATAGATGTCAGTCTGTCAAGCTAACCAGTAGTCAATAGGTTTCGGTCTGTTAGGCTAACCAATCAATAGGTGTCAGTTAGTTAGGCTAACCAGTCAATATGTGTTAGTTTGTCATGCTAACCGGTCAATAGGAGTCAATCTGTCTAGCTAACCGATCAATAGGAGTCAACCTGTCAAGCTTATCGGTCAATAGGAGTCAGTTCGTCACGCCTAAACTTGACACTTGCATTTTAAGGCTCTCGGCCTCCCTCACATACCCCAAGAAGGGACTGACATGGGAGATACAACAAGAACTCTCCCAAAATACTTCACTCCCAAGGCCATATATCTTCAACCTTTGCACAACTCATTTCCCCCACACTGGCCACCGTCTATAACGGCTCTCCGCCCACATTAGAGAGGTGAACCACCAGAAAACGTCACAACAACATCCATTCTCATTCTTGTTTGGCGTCAACCAAATTTTGACATCAAGAATTAGTGTGGACAAACTTCTAGCCAAAACAATCAGTCAAGATGGGTCCTCTTCACGGTGATCAACCGCCCTATGGACAGACGAACAGGCGGACGAACCTAAACCTTAACACTTAAACCACAAACTTTAAACCCTAAAAAGTAAACCATAACCCTAAACCTAACATACTGATGGTGATGTGAGCACACCTTCACCAGCACAGGTTGTCGATCCGCAGGTCTTACCGTTAGGACCAATTACGCGATCTAGGGCGCAACGTTTCAGGGAAGCTCTTTTCCTTATTTGTGCTAATATTTATGAATCATTTGATAATGTTTGTGCCTTAGAAGATAGGACTTTTAATGTGTTGCATATTGATATGTGACATATTTATATTATATTAATTATCGGTGTGTTTGATATGATTTATAATGTTTTTATATTGGCTTAGTTTTGGATTATTATATGGTGACTTATTATTATTATTATTATATACTTGTTTGATAGGAGCCAAGTGTGACCAACCCTATTTTGCATGGACCATGCAACATTCGACAATTCAAAGTGCAGCCGAGCCTTTGTTTTATCCACACCATGCTCATCACGTGGAATTAACAAAACAAAATCATGTAGCCGAATTTCAACATGTGCGGCTTTGTGGGATTAAAATTCAAACAAAACACACGGTTTTGTGGCTTTGAAATTCAACCATGTGGCCGAATTTCAACATGTGCGGCTTGGTGGATTTAAAATTCAATCAAAGCACATCTGTGGCTTTGAAATTCAATATTCAAATGCCATGCACATTTTACATGTGCTTAATATATTTGGTGCACCACTTCTTTGAATACACGGTCAAATATGAAAGCCGCCCATTAGGAAGTTTATTTGTTTTGAATTTTAATATTTCAAAAGGTTTAATTACAGCCACATATGGTATAATCGGCCAACTCCCCTATGTATTATATATAGGCTGAATTTCATTTGTAATAAACAAGACTTTGATGAATGAAAATTTGTGAGATTTTATCTCAATTTTAGTTCTTTTCAGAACTATTTTTCCTTGATACTTCGGGTTCCCAATTGTTAGATAATTGACGGGTCCAAGTACTTTATTCGAATAAATTCAAGATAAGGTTCGGGTTCGTTCAACAGATTGTTCGAGTTCTTCCTTGGAGTTTGTTCATCTATCGACTACGAAGAACAGATTCGATTCGGGTTTGCATAACAGATTATGCAGGTTCTTTCGAGTTCAACGTGTCAAGTCCAAGAACGTTGTTGCTATTGTTGAATGTTTGAAGATATCATCTTCATCCTTAAATTATTTCAGCAACTTTCTTCTTTTTCTCATTTCTCATTTCTGATTTATTTTCTTATTTTCTTTATTTTTGACACCTATATAAAAATCTAGGTTTGTTTCTATTGCAGAGAAAATACGTGCTATTATCCTAGATCCGTGAATGAACGAGGAAAGTTGATTTCTTCAACAACACCCTTATATCATATGGTAATCAGAGCTTTGGTTGGATTCTAGCACCTTCTGCACTACCAGACAATATATATATATATATATCCAAAAGACAAAAAAAAAGTCAAAAAAAATTTAGAATTATATATATACAAAAATTCAAAAAAAAGAAAAAAAGAAAAAGAGTGATGAGTTGTGAAGAATAAAAAAAAACAAAAAAAAATTGTTGAAAGGTTTTGATATATTGAAGGATGTATCTATCTTACCTTGAAATGCTTTGAAATCACCCGAAATCAACTTTTCTGTTTATTCCGGAGATAGGATGGTGGTAAGCATTTCTACTGCGTAAGTTGTTAAATTCTTGTTCTTTTAGCATCCTTTCTTTCATTTCATTTTGTTAATTTTTTTTTCTTTCAGCCCAATTATCAACTTTCATTTTTTTTTTTATTATTTATTTCTCTTTTCTCCTAACCCTTATCTTTGTTCTAACAATATTCACCCGTCACCCGTTATTTCAATTTGACAACACTTGAAGAATCTGAATATCGGAATCAGTTCCTTTAAAGAACTAAATACGAGAGATCGAGGGAAAAGGCAAACAGAGCATGTGAGAACAGAAGGGGAGACAAAAAGAGCCATTCGAGTATTCTCCCGAGTGAAACACGAGTGCCGAGTGTTAATTCCTTATTTTCTTGAGTGCAAATTTTTTGGAGTGACTAGTGAGGATTTTTGCTGTGTGATTGGTGAGGACTATTTTTTTTCTAACCTTTAACCAGTTTGTTTGTTTGTTTTTGTTGTTAATTATGTCAGGTTCCGATGATCACACGGTTGAACAGGGTCCATTGATTCCTCAAATGTAAGCCTTAGAGAGAATGATGCAACGAGTAGTGGCTACCGCCTTAGAGCCATTACAGTCGAGGATGGATAGGTTTGACGGAAGATCCAACTCTGTTAACGATGTATTGAACGAAAATGAAGACGAATGGTCACCGAGGCAGCATATTCCTAGACAAGGACGTATGCAACAGGTAGACGATAATTTGACTAACATTAAGATTGCTATTCCTTCTTTTCAGGGACGCTCAGATCCTGATGCATACTTGGCTTGGGAAAGCAAAGTGGAGCACATTTTTGAGTGTTATAATTACTCGGAGCAAAAGAAGGTTCGATTAGTAGCAACAGAGTTTGTTGATTATGCCTTGATATTGTGGGACCAGTTACTGCTTAGTCGTAGACGTACTGGTGATGATCCAGTTGCAACATGGATCGAGATGAAGCGACTAATGCGTAAAAGGTTTGTTCCTATTCACTATCATCGTGATTTGTTTCAAAAGTTGCAAAATTTGAAACAGGGAAATAGGAGCGTTGAGGATTATTTCAAGGATATGGAAATGGCTATGATGCGTGCAAATATCGAGGAAGATCGAGAAGCTACTATGGCACGTTTTCTAGCAGGGTTGAACATCGAGATTGCCAACGCTGTTGAATTACAGCATTATGTCGAGGTTGATGACATGGTACAGATGGCAATAAAGATTGAACGACAGCAGCGCAGGAAGTCTTCAAATCGAGGTAACCTTTCCTTTAAACCTTTTTCAAATCCGTTATATACTCCTAACAATTCCAGGAAACAAGCACCGCAAACGCCACTTCGGATTCGAGAGCAAGGCGAATCCAGCACACCAAAGCCTCCCGTTACTGATAATGGGCGTGGCAAACAGCAAGTGGTGGTAAAAGAACGATCGCGAGATATCCAGTGTTTCAAGTGCCTTGGAAGAGGACATGTTGCTAGTCAATGTCCTAACCGGAGGGTTATGTTAATGCGAGATGGTGAGATTGAGTCAGATTTCGAGGAGGAAGTGCATGATGTCCCTACTGAAGAGGAAGACGAGACCGACCTAGAGGTTCCTGAATCTGGTAAGGTAATGGAACTTTTGGTTATTAAAAGAAGTCTGAATGTGCAACAGGTACCAGATGATCTACAGCGCGAGAATATCTTTCACACACGATGCAAGGTGCAAGACAAGGTATGTGTTGTGATTATTGATAGCGGTAGTTGTACTAATGTTGCCAGTTCAGTGATGGTTGACAGGTTAGGCGTGAAGACGACAAAGCATCCTCATCCATATAAGTTACAATGGTTGAATGATGGTGGCGAGCTTAAAGTGACCAGACAGGCTATTGTACCATTTTCAATTGGAAACTACAAAGACGAGGTCCTTTGTGTTGTTGTGACGATGGATGCTACCCACCTTCTTTTGGGACGCCCTTGGCAATATGACAAGAAGGTAATGCATGATGGTTATACAAACCGTTACTCTTTTATGCATGCAGGTAAGAAGATCACTTTGGCTCCTTTGACACCGAGTCAAGTGTTTGAAGATCAGGCAAGCTTGAAAAAAAGTAAAGAGACTGCAAAAGAGAAGAAGAAGATGTCCGTGTATGCGAGCAGTAGCGAAATCAGGAAATATCTTTCCTCTCAACAATCTGTTCTTATTTTGATGTTTAAAGATTATTGTTTATTGACAGATTTTCCTACTGATCTACCTTCACCGATTTTGACACTTTTGCAGGAGTTTGAGGGCGTATTTCCAGCTGAAACACCGAAGGGATTGCCACCTCTTCGTGGCATAGAGCACCAGATTGATTTCATTCCAGGTGCTACTATTCCGAACCGGCCAGCTTATCGAACCAACCCTGAAGAGACTAAAGAGCTTCAACGCCAAGTTACTGAGTTGATGGACAAGGGTTACATTCGAGAGAGCTTGAGTCCGTGTGCTGTTCCGGTGCTGTTAGTACCGAAGAAAGATGGTTCTTGGAGGATGTGCGTAGATTGTCGAGCTGTGAACCAGATTACAATTAAGTATCGTCATCCCATTCCAAGACTTGATGACATGTTGGACGAGCTTTGCGGAGCCGTCATCTTCTCCAAAATTGACTTAAGGAGCGGCTATCATCAGATCCGCATGCGAGAAGGCGATGAGTGGAAAACAGCCTTCAAGACAAAGCTAGGTTTGTACGAATGGTTAGTAATGTCTTTTGGTTTAACTAATGCACCTAGTACTTTTATGCGTTTGATGAATCATGTTCTGCGATCTTTTATTGGTAAATTCTGTGTTGTATACTTTGATGATATCTTGATCTATAGCAAGTCTTTACAGGATCATGTAGGACATTTGCGAGCTGTTTTGCAGGTTTTGCGAGAAGAAAGATTGTTTGGTAACATGGAGAAGTGTGTATTTTGTACTAACAAACTCACATTTCTTGGTTACATTGTTAGTTCTCAGGGAGTTGAAGTTGATCCTGAGAAGATAAAGGCAATTCAGGAATGGCCACGACCGACATCGATTACTCAGGTTAGATCGTTTCATGGTTTAGCGAGTTTTTATCGACGGTTTGTTCCTAATTTCAGTTCCATTACCGCCCCCTTAACTGGTATTATTAAGAAGAATTCTAGCTTCTCTTGGGGTAAGGAACAAGAAGATGCCTTTTTGAAAATTAAAGATTGTTTGACTAGAGCACCTGTATTAGCATTACCTGATTTTGATAAAATGTTTGAAATCGAATGTGATGCTTCTGGAATTGGTATAGGTGCTGTTTTGATGCAGGAAAAGAAACTCGTTGCTTACTTTAGCGAGAAATTGAGTGGTGCTACATTAAATTATCCGGTTTATGATAAAGAGATGTATGCACTGATTCGGTCATTGGAGACATGGCAGCATTATTTGTTGCCTAAGGAGTTTGTGATCCACACCGACCACGAGGCTTTACGTTACATCACAGGTCAGCATAAATTGAATAAACGACATGCTAAGTGGGTTGAATTCTTAGAATCTTTTCCTTATGTCATTCATTACAAGAAAGGGAAAGAAAATGTCGTTGCTGATGCATTGTCACGTAGGTATGCACTTTTGAGTTATCTTGATTCACATCTGATTGGTTTTGCATATATTCGTGATTTATACCCTGATGATCATGATTTTAGAGATAAGTTTAATGCTTGTTCGAAAGGTGCAGATGGAAAGTTTTACAGGCATGATGGCTATCTTTTCAAGGAAAATAGGATTTGCATTCCACAGGGTTCGATGCGTGATATTCTGATTCGTGAGGCACATGAAGGTGGATTAATGGGTCATTTTGGTGTCACTAAAACGTTACATACATTAAAAGAGCATCTGTTTTGGCCAAAGATGCGCAGGGACGTTGAAAGGTATTGTGAACGTTGTGTGACATGTAGGAAGGCAAAGTCGAAGGTTTCACCACATGGTATGTACTTACCTCTACCTATTCCTGATTCCCCTTGGACTGATATTTCGATGGATTTTGTTTTAGGATTGCCTCGAACTAGAAATGGTAGAGATAGTGTATTTGTTGTGGTTGATAGGTTCTCTAAGATGGCACATTTCATTGCATGCCATAAGACTGATGATGCTGTTAATGTGGCTAACTTGTTCTTTAGAGAAATTGTTCGTTTGCATGGTATTCCTAGGTCAATTGTTTCTGACAGGGATGTAAAGTTTTTGAGTCACTTCTGGAGGACTCTTTGGAGCAAACTAGGTACGAAACTTATGTTTTCTACTACTTGCCATCCCCAAACTGATGGACAAACTGAGGCTGTTAATCGTGTTTTATTTACTTTACTTCGTTCCATCATTAAAAAGAACATTAGAACTTGGGAGGATTGTTTGCCACATGTTGAATTTGCATATAATCATGCCATTCATTCTGCTACTAAGATGTCACCATTTGAGGTTGTTTATGGTTTTAACCCCATTACGCCTCTAGATTTGTTACCTCTGCCACAGGAACAGGTGACGAACAGGGACGGTCAAGCGAAAGCAGAATATGTCAAGAAGTTGCATCAGCAAGTGAAGGAGAATCTTGAGCGAAGGACTCAGCAATATAAAAAGCAAGCAAACAAGGGAAGAAAGCGAGTCACCTTCGAAGTTGGAGACTGGGTTTGGGTTCATTTCCGAAAGGAAAGATTTCCAGCTCAAAGGCGGTCCAAGCTGTTACCGCGAGGAGATGGTCCTTTTCAGGTGTTGGAGAAAGTGAATGACAACGCCTACAAGTTAGATCTACCCAGAGAATACAATGTAAGTGTCACATTTAATGTTTCTGATTTAACCCCTTATGGTGATTCTACAGATTTGAGGTCAAATCCTTTTCAAGAAGGGGGGGATGATGTGAGCACACCTTCACCAGCACAGGTTGTCGATCCGCAGGTTTTACCGTTAGGACCAATTACGCGATCTAGGGCGCAACGTTTCAGGGAAGCTCTTTTCCTTATTTGTGCTAATATTTATGAATCATTTGATAATGTTTGTGCCTTAGAAGATAGGACTTTTAATGTGTTGCATATTGATATGTGACATATTTATATTATATTAATTATCGGTGTGTTTGATATGATTTATAATGTTTTTATATTGGCTTAGTTTTGGATTATTATATGGTGACTTATTATTATTATTATTATTATATACTTGTTTGATAGGAGCCAAGTGTGACCAACCCTATTTTGCATGGACCATGCAACATTCGACAATTCAAAGTGCAGCCGAGCCTTTGTTTTATCCACACCATGCTCATCACGTGGAATTAACAAAACAAAATCATGTAGCCGAATTTCAACATGTGCGGCTTTGTGGGATTAAAATTCAAACAAAACACACGGTTTTGTGGCTTTGAAATTTAACCATGTGGCCGAATTTCAACATGTGCGGCTTGGTGGATTTAAAATTCAATCAAAGCACATCTGTGGCTTTGAAATTCAATATTCAAATGCCATGCACATTTTACATGTGCTTAATATATTTGGTGCACCACTTCTTTGAATACACGGTCAAATATGAAAGCCGCCCATTAGGAAGTTTATTTGTTTTGAATTTTAATATTTCAAAAGGTTTAATTACAACCACATATGGTATAACTGGCCAACTCCCCTATGTATTATATATAGGCTGAATTTCATTTGTAATAAACAAGACTTTGATGAATGAAAATTTGTGAGATTTTATCTCAATTTTAGTTCTTTTCAGAACTATTTTTCCTTGATACTTCGGGTTCCCAATTGTTAGATAATTGACGGGTTCAAGTACTTTATTCGAATAAATTCAAGATAAGGTTCGGGTTCGTTCAACAGATTGTTCGAGTTCTTCCTTGGAGTTTGTTCATCTATCGACTACGAAGAACAGATTCGATTCGGGTTTGCATAACAGATTATGCAGGTTCTTTCGAGTTCAACGTGTCAAGTCCAAGAACGTTGTTGCTATTGTTGAATGTTTGAAGATATCATCTTCATCCTTAAATTATTTCAGCAACTTTCTTCTTTTTCTCATTTCTGATTTATTTTCTTATTTTCTTTATTTTTGACACCTATATAAAAATCTAGGTTTGTTTCTATTGCAGAGAAAATACGTGCTATTATCCTAGATCCGTGAATGAACGAGGAAAGTTGATTTCTTCAACAACACCCTTGTATCAGATGGATTGACCAGACGAACCAGATCGAACAGACAGACAGACGGACAGACTAATAGACATGCTAGACAGATTGACTAACAGACAGACGGAGAAGATGAACGGATGAATGGACTAGATGGATGAACTGACCGGACGGGCAGACTGACTGATCGGACCAGATGGATTGAAGGACAGTTGGACGCCAAACGGACCGCACAGATCGGACAGACAGACGAACTAGACGAAAGGACGTACGTACACATGAACCCTAAACCATAAAAAGTAAACAATAACCTTAAACCCTAAGTCTTTAAACCTAATGGACCGAGGGACGGACTGACTGAACAGATCGAACGAACGAATCAGATAGACCAGGCAGACGGGCCGGATAGACAGACGGACGGACCTAACGAATGTACGGGCGGATTGGTCCGACGGATGGATAGACGAATGTACAAACCTTAAATCCTAAAAATTAATTTATGAATCATAAAATCTAAACCTTAACCCCTAAAAAGTAAAGCATAGATCAAATATTCCCTTTAATATAGATCTAGAAAAGAAAGCAAGAGTTAATTTATTTTTTCCAACGACTCAATAAAAAAAGCAAAGAATTAAAGAAAGGCTTAAATAAAAATAAATAAATAAATAAACAATGAAAATAAATAGGATATCACAACACCCCTTCTAAGATCCTGTCTTAGACAAACATGCATCTGAGTTTGGTAACGCCTAACCCTCTAAGGATCTTCCTCTTAGCAACCTAGACGACAGAGAAGAACACCAAATACTCGCTGCCGCGCAATTGGACACCCGCATTCCGAAGCAAGAATAAGATAAAAATCTTGAACAAAAAAAGCAACTCAGAAAAGAACTTTGAAAAAAATAATTAAATTGATCTCTGAATGAAGTAATGAGCCTATTTATAGGCTAGTAAAACCTTAATTACAAAGGAAAATGAGTTTAACCTAAAAGACTGACTAGATAATAATAATAATAATAATAATAATAATAATAATAATAATAATAATAATAATAATAATATATCAGTTAAAAGAGATAAGACTATTATCTCAATTAAAATAGATAATAATATTATCCTAATTAAAAAGATAAAATAAAATTTAAATAATTGTAAAAATTATCCTAATTAAAAATGCTTGGATCCCATATGAAAAGTCGTCGCAAGCTAATTGATGTTCTAGCCTTCAAAAACAACTTTAATTTCTTGTCAATAATGATTATTTTTACCCCTCCTATTATCGTATCAAAACTATAAAAAACACGAACCCTAAATCATACACCCAAAATAAACAGTCGGGCGGACTGGATGGATGTACGAATGGACTAAACAGATGGAAGAACAGACGAACCCTAAACAATAAAACCTAAACAAACAAACCGAAGGGTAGGACAAACCGGACAAACAGACTGATCGGATGGACGGACTAGACATATGTAGGGACGGTTTGAACCGACGAACAAACCTCAAACCCTAAGAGGTAAACCATAAATCCTAAAAAGTAAACCATAAACCCTTAACACTAATGGAAAAAGGGACAGACGAACATACAGACAAACCTTAAACCTTAAAAGGTAAACTGTAAACCTTAAACCCTAAAAGTAAACCATAAAATCTAAACCCTAAACTCTAAACACTAACCAAACAGACAAACCAAATGGATGGATTAACAAACATACCGGATAGACTGTGGACGGACAGATGGAGCAGACGGACTGGACCAGATGTACGAACGGAAGGACAAACAAACGGACCAGGCAAACGGACAGACCGACCAGACAAACGGACAGGGGGACCAACAGAATGACGGGGGACCGCTAGAATGACGGATGGACTAATGGACGGACGAACGGAGCAGACAGACAGACCGAACTAATGGATCGGACTGGTCGAATGGACTGGACGGACCAAACGAACTGATGGACAAACAGACAAACGGAAGGACAAACAGACAAACGGAAGGACGAGTCCTAAACCTTAAACCCTAAACTATAAAAAGTGAACAACAACCTTAAACCCTAAACTATAAACCCTAAAACCTAATGGACAAACAGACAAACTGGACGAACGGACTAGATGGAAAAATAGACGGACAAACAGTTGGACGAACCAAACGGATGAACAGACAAACTCACGGATGAACTAGATTGGCAGACAAGACAGGACAGACAGGCCAGATGGATTTACGGACATGATCAGACAGACGAATGTACCATAAACTTTAAACTATAAAAGTAAATTATAACCTTAAACTATAAATCCTAGAACCTAATGGACAGAGGGACAGACTGATTGACGAACCGGACGGACGAACTATACGAACTAACAGATAAATAGATGGAGCAGACGGGTGGACGAATGAACTGGACGAACTAACAGGCAAATTTATGTTCGTTTAAATTTATTTACATATATCTAGGGGTGAGAATTAGATCGAGTCGAGTAAAAAAATTTGAGTTATTTGAGTTGACAAATCCTATTTTATGACTCATCAAAACTTCCTTCTTATCAGCTAGGAGTGTTCATTGTTCGGTTAAACCGAACTAACAGACCGAACCAAAACAAAATTGGTTAATCTTTTAGATAATTTTAAGTTTTGACTAATGATTAAGAGTTTTTTCAAATTTCAATTATCGATTAATTCTGTTTAAAATTGGTTAATTAACTGAATTAATCAAAATAACCCAAAATATTATTTAACATATTATATATGTTCGTTTATATTCGTTTGTGTTCGTTTATATTCGTTTATGTTCATTTATCTTTTAACGAACGAACATGAACGAACACAAACAAGCTACATTCTTTAATGAATGAACATGAACAAGAACAAGAAATTTTGTGTTCGTTCATTTGTTCGGTTAAAGTTAAATGAACGAACAAGAGCACACCCCCGTTCATGTTAATTTGGTTCGTTAATAGGCCTATGAAAATTCCTCCAAGAATGAAACAAGAAAAGGATGGGAAAACTATTTGCAAGCTGAAAAAGTCATTATACGGACTAAAGAAATCCCCTAGAGCTTGGTTCAAAAGGTTTACTAAAGTCATTGTAAAAAATGGCTATAAACAATGTCGTGCAGATCACACATTGTTTGTAAAAATGACATCGGGTAAAAAATCAATTCTGATTGTATATGTTGACAATATCATTATTACAGATGATGATATTTGTGAGATTAATAGCTTGAAAAAGCTACTTTCAATTGAGTTCGAAACAAAGGAGCTAGGCAGCCTTAGGTACTTCTTAAGGATGGAAGTAGCAAGGTCTAAAGTTGGTATTGTTATAAATAAAAGAAAATATGTTCTTGATTTACTTTCAGAAATAGGAATGCTAGGGTGCAAACCAGCTGAAACACCAATGGAGGCTAATCTAAAACTACGAAGAGAAGAAATGGGCAATCCTGTCAACAAAGAGCAGTATCAAAGACTTGTGGGAAAGCTGATTTATTTGTCACTCACTCGACCAGACATGAGTGATCCAAGGGAGGAGCACCTCGAAGCTGTGTATAAAATCTTAAGGTATTTGAAGATGACCCCAGGACACAGTTTAATCTTAAAGAAGAATGAAGACAAATTAGTAAAAATATTTACAGATTCAAGTTGGGCAGGTGAGCTAACCGATAGGAAATCTACTAGTGGTTATTGTTCTTTTGTATGGGGAAACTTAGTCACATGGCTCAGCGACTACGAAGCAACTACCTCACATTCCAATGGAGCTCCTCCGGCCTTTGCCCCCGCCCTCTTCGATCCTCGTTGGCGCCCCCTCCCCCAGCATGCACGATCAAGATCAACGTGGATGGTGCTTTCCAATCGTCAATTGGAGCTGCTGACGTTGGTGTCACTGCCTGCGACGATAGGGGTAATGTCCTTGGTGGTATGGCTCTTCACTCGGTCGATTGCCAGGATGCTGCCCTGGCCGAACTCCATGCGATCATTGCTGGTGCTCAGCTTGGACATGATCGAGATTGGACTGCCATTATATTAGAATCGAACTCTATTGTGGCGGTTAACAAGCTCCACCGCCAGACTCCAAACGCTTTGATGTTGGGTCCTCACATTGAGCAGATGCATTCTTTTCTTGCATCTTTGCCTAATTTATAGCTTATGTTTGTACCTAGGTTAACAAATTCGACTGCTCATAAACTGGCCACTTGGGCTCTGCTTTTTGGTTCTACTGTTTTCTTTGATTCAGGGATACCCGACTTTATTTCCTCTACTAAAATGGATGATCTTCGTCCACCATTATTTATTTAATGCCATCTAGGGTACTCTTTTCTCCTTAGGTGGTCATCACCAGCTCCGGCTGTTGCTGACTTTAGAGAGGTTTTTAACGAGGCCCACCTTTTCTTCAAAAAAAATTAGTCGTATGGAGGAGCAAGAAGCAACCACTGGTGGCTACGAGCAGTGTCGAAGCTGAGTATATGGTTATGGCTTTGGGAATCTATGAAGGAATGTGGCTACAAAGACCGTTGGCAGAATTAGGATTCAAGCACTTTGAAGAGTTCGAATTGCAAAGTGATAGCCAATTAGCTATCAGCATTGCCAAAAATCTGGTTCATCATGATAGAACTAAACATGTGGAAATTGATCGACATTTTATTGCTGAAAAGGTCAATGGAGGAACAATTAAACTACACTTTATTCCTACAAAGAACCAGGTAGGTAATTTCTTACCAAAGCACTACCAATAGACATTTTTGATAAGTTTACATCCAAGCTGGGACTTAACAATGTATACTCCCCAGCTTGAGGGGGAGTGTAAATTGGTGAAGATTGCTTAAAATTAGGGAATTATATTTCGAAATATCTAGCTGCTAATATTTAAGAATTATTTCCCTAATCTTTTCGTTAATATTAGTTGTACTTACGAACTAGATTTATTTTGTAATTATTATTTTCCTAGTTTAGAATTTTTCTGTAAACTATAAATAGGTTCAACCTTTATCAATAAAAGATGTAGAAAAATAGAGAAGTGAACTTACCTCTATACACCAAATACCCATTATCTACACCACCCGTATGGTAAACTTGCTAAGTCAGCAACATAGACAAATGATCTGCGGTGTTACCCTTTGAAAATATCAATATTCGCCTAAGAAATTCAAAACCAAGAGTATCAATCCTCAACTAATATCGTCAAATAGAAAATCAAGGGGAAAAGTAGGGCAGGTGCTATCAACAAGGAAACAAACAAGGTACCATTTATAACCGCAAACGACAAACACATTTGAATAATGCATCTTAGTGTTTAACCTAGAGAAGTTATCAATCTTCCAAGTCACGACTCATAAAAAAATCTAACCCAGAGTCCATTTTCATTAGCTCTATGCTCAATTTCAAGTACGGTTGCAACATCCTGACCTGTAAGCCCTTCTTCTTAAAGATGTGCTACTTAATCGAAAGCATGATCAACCTGTTCAACGACTGAATTTGTGAGATCGCTGCCACTTAGTCACTACAACCACGTAAAGATGCAAAGGGATACACATACCAACTTTCAGGAGATTTCTGGACCCCAAGAAAAGTTTATACTCATATCTCCACGAACATCACCAGTTCTAAAAGGTTTATTGTCACCAAGGAACACAAAAACACGTGTAGAGTAGATCTGGTACTTGAAGAGAGATTATAAAACATAAGTCAAACAATAATTAAACAGATAAATGCAAATTTCAGGAGAAATGCATACATGATCATACTTGAAACGAAGAACCTACAATATTTTTGTTTCAATAAGTTTGCTCATGAAACCAGCACGGTATATGCATTGCACACGATTGTTCGAAACACAGGAAAAAAAACTAATATGTTTCATATAAATGGATTCTAAGATGCATTGTGCTCATCTTAGGACCATATCCTAAGTAATGATTGGTGCATATGATTACTGCCTAATAAGTTTTTAAATGAGCAAGCACGATAAAAATTACTATTTATTTATTTCCAATTAAATCGACATGAATAGAAATTATAAAAATAGCATATATGATGGTATTATGTGATACAATAAGTAGTCATTAATCGGATTTTAGTATTTCATACAATAAAAAGTGAAACATAACACTAACTATTGTGGGTTAATTAAGACCAAAGGTTATATACACCATAAGAGCTATAACAATGGCCTAGACAGTAGGCAACCTTATATAGATGGTTAAAACTGGAAACATAAATAATGAACCATGGTAAAAGCAAAAGAGAAACACACGAGCACACTAATTGAAACCAAGTTATAGTTGCATATTTTACTCATCATCTGTGATTATAAACATATTCCAGAAATGAAGGAACATCTGGATATCGGTATTGATCAATAATTTCAAGAGGGAGAGACTTTTGAAAGAAAATTATGTTGCCATCCTCAAGCTGCCGCAAAAATGATTAGATGAATAAAACACTTTAAAATAACCAAAACAAATAATAGCTCCAAATTGAAATTCAATGTATACATGGCTAGTTCGAAATATGATTTTCTTTCACATGGTTCACACATAACATTGGGATCAAACATAATTTCCTGGAAATTAAGGCAGAACCAAAGTATTATGCCTCATAAAATGTCAAAAGTCGAGCAAAAGGTTAGGACAAGTTAATAGGATGGAAAATAATGGTTCAAGTGTAAACAATTTAGAAAAAAACCCAATTATTTCTAGCTAAATCCAATAAAGGGAAAAATATCACATCTATACCTATATATTAGCTTCAACAATCAAAATAACTAGTAAAAATGTCAAAAAGAGCAAAAAGGGAAATAGAGTTAAATCCTCTGAGTAGAAGACCCTCCTCGTCAAATGCAAGCATAAGACAGAAAAAAGACAGGAAGGAGTTTACTGAGAACTGAAATTGCTCTACTGTGAAAATATATTTCTAGAAGCTAACCTCATTAAGATTGATCTCTTCATCAGAAGCACACCCAGCCATTCTGTTTAAATTGGACAAAAATTCCATTGGTTTGCCTACACTTTTCACGGACAGCCTTCCGACATAGGTAATAGAACAGAAAGATAACTCATATAAGATTTCACGTAATTATCCAAAAGACAACGGGAAATAGATAACATGAGACAACCTACCGAAGATCTCTTTTCTCGGGATCATAGTGATTGAAGAATAACACTACGAACAGAACTCGTGATACCATATTCTTCACCCTCAGCAGAAAATCAAAAAGTAATGGATGCATACATATGAATTGCATGCAATTAAGAGTACTAGTAACATGGAACCAATATTACTCGTGGTACCAGTAACTTGGCATACAAACATTGTTACCTAAAAAGAAAAAAAAGTTAATCATCTCCTACATCCAATAATCACAAAAAATATAAAAGCATGATGAAGTTGTAATCGAGTTAAGAATAGATATAAACTCATGTGTGAAGATAAAAGGTTAAAAGTTAAATACCATAAAAATGTAAAGGAAAACAAACTAAAATGTGAATTTTGTAATGGAGTTAGTAATAGATATAAACACATATGTGATGATAAAATGTTAAAATTTAAATACCATAAAATGGAAAAGATAACAACTAAAACAATGAAAACTTGCATTACACTTTTATGTAATACATCAATAATATCATCCAAGTTAAAAGAAATAAGTAGATGAGAATATATTAGTACTAAGAAACTAATATTAGCAACTTAGTTGATTCCGGTGGTCTTATGTTCAAGTTGAGTCCCTCAACTTATAGCCAATCAATTTTAGGCTTATTGCTTAACAAGACATAATTAAAGGCAAAAAATTAAGACATTACATGCCTGCATTAATTTAGCCAAACACCTCTTCTAACAATAAGAATGTAGGAGAATAAGTTCAATTTTGTATATGAGAACCAATTGCAAAAAGGTGTATACACATGCATGTATATATGTATGCATGGATGCATGTAACCATTAACTGAGGATAAAAAATTAACAATTTAAATATTCTTGGCAACCCAAATGAGTCGATTGATTAGTACTGTGTTAATAAACTCTATTGTTGCTCATCCTGTAGATTACCTGTTCTAAAGCCCCATCCATAAAATAATGAGCTCTAAAGGAAGAATTGTCTATTCTTCGGGCATTATGCAATCTCTAATGGCCATATAGGCATCATTTTTCCACCTCCGCTGCAAAAGGAAACAATTTAAAATATTGACATAATGGCATTTCAAATAGATGAATGGTCCACAAAAAATAACAAAGTAATCATTGAACCTTAAGCAACAAGGTCGCATGTGTACGAAAACATTCAAGCCGTGGGCCCAATATCACTACCATGTCTATCCAGGACTAAAAATAAAACATGCATGCTCTAGCAGCAGTGCCGCTTCTACTCCAGAGACCATTTTCAAAGACACTTGAAAGAGGTGGTTGGTGCTATAGTTTATTTAGTACGGGGTGAAGGCCAAAGTGTGTCCAGGAGGATTAACTAATGATCTATTTGCCCCACCACGTAAGTCAGTTTGAAAAAAAAACGAGAGAAAGATTTAAATGCTTTACAATCATATAGAGATATGAGTAAATACAAATCAACTTAGAACATGAATGTCTTATATTCGTTAAACTGGCTAATCATGGCAACTCTACAATGTCAAATTTGAGATATCAATTAAAGAAAAAAATGGCAAACAAAATAGAAAATTTTCAAGCTACAATGACAACCATGTGACTTTCAGATGATAATCCATTAACACAAGAATCAAGGGACATCCTTTTCAAGCTACAATGACATGGCCAACTTATCCCATATAGAAGGTAAAGTGTTGGTTCACCAGCACTGGTCTTGTAAAACAATTCAAGGCTTTCATACTTGTGGAGATTAGCACTTCGGACAGAATCGATTTCCAGGGAAAGGGCAGATGCCACATGTTGCATTATAGCTTCGACAATAATAAATGATGTTTGTACCTCCCCAGGGGCCATCATTGTCGATCTACTTGGATGCCTTTATATCAAAAGCTAGGGCATCACATGTTTTAAATAAACCAATAAAGTTATTTGGCATAATTGGACTTGCGTCAGCTGACATCCTTATAACGACTAATATATCAAGTTTTAGGGCAGTAACCTTCCCACCATCTTTGAATCGTACACTGTAAGTTATTTTCATCGGATGCCTTCCTCCCGCCATTATCATATCAGTCTTGCGATTCAACATAAATGTTAGTCATAAAGAGGAATCACTTCAATATGCATCAACACATACAAAGTTCATAAACCTCCAACCATGATGTTTCCTTCAATTTATGTAATTATATACTACTACACTACAAGTATGAGATACTGATGGAAACACAACCAACCACATGTGTTATATTCGTTTGACTATACAAAACTAGTAGTGTGAAATTAGTATAGTAGCCCTAATTCATTATTGTTGTCCTTATATTTTAAAGTAAGCACTTAAGGAAGAATGCTACTTACAGAAATTGCTTTTATGGCCTTTCAACCAAATCCTCCTCCAACCCTTCTTGTAACCACACCAACAATATGTCCGGGAACACCCAAGCATTTAGCTACTGTATCATGAGCAAAATCAGGGCATTTCAAAAAACTAACAGAAAATCACCCACCTAATAGGCGATCGAAATAATATAACCCATTTATTCTAATGCTAGGTAAAAGAAAGGATATTGAAAAGAACCATGCTGAAGAAAATCTAAAACCGATGAAAGGGATAAAGAAAAGAAAAGTTAATGAAATTCTGCAATGAGTATGAATTATGAAAAGAGAACGCCAAAAGATGACCCATCTTTATAAATTTCACCGTCTTGAAATTCTAGCCATTGAAAATTTTAATTCATGGTGTGTTCATACTTTTTTATAAAATCTTCTTTTTACTGTACGATAAATGTCATACTTTTTTTCTTAACCCTTTAACAAGATAAACACACACCTTTTTCAGAATATTCATTTGAATTTAAAAGAATCATTCTTTTTTTTTTCTATTGGAAACACTTGAGTCCAAAAGAATCATCCTCTTTATAAATTTTACTGTTTTAAAATTCTAGCCGTTAAAAAATTAATTCAAGTGTGTATGTGTTTTATCGTGTAGTATATATTTATACTTTTTATAAAAAAATAATATAATATATGTTCATATTATTTTCTTTCTTAACCTTTTAAAAAGATATACACATCTTGCACACATCATTGCTCAAACATGGTCTCTAAACATCATCATCTTTTCGATTAGAAACAGTACACTTGTTGAGTTCAAAAGAATCATCCTCTATTTCACTGGAAACACTCGTTGAGTTCAAAAGAATCATCCTCTTTTCTACTAAAAACACTCGTTGAGTTCAAATGGTCGAACAACCATGCCTTTCTTTTTAACTGTTTTGAAGATAAAGATTAAAATTAAGTGATCAAAATATAATAAATCGATATATTAAATAATTGAAGTATATATATTTTAAATTTGACTATCAAAACAACATAATCAAACTTATAAGGATAAATTACAAATTTCATCACTCAATTATCTTTATGTTTTTATTTTGTCCAATATAGTTTAAAAATATTCAATTTAATCACTAAACTTTCAAACTGCTCCTATTTTGGCCACTCCACCGTTAAATAATTAACAACGTTATGACATTGCAACCTACACCAAAACGACGTCGTTTTACAAAACCTATTTTTTCTTCATTTCCCCTAATTTCTTTTTTCTTCTTCTTCCTCCTCACCTTTTCATTCTCTCAGACCGAATCAATTCAAATGCTGACACCTCGTCGACCGCTTTCAATCACCATCGTCAAAAGTCGACGGGTCTTAAAATTTTCTACCAAACTTGTTTTACCCTTTTGAACATATATTTTTGTTTAACCATAAAACAATCTCAACTCCATGAATGTACTGTTGATATTGTCATTGTACGTTGTTTTTCTCCGGTTTTGAAATCAAATTCCAACTTTTGGGCAGTTGAAATTCTACATCAATTTCACTTGATTTGAAATTCTACATCAGGACTAAAGGGTGATGATAAATTCTCCAACATCAAATTAGTTCTTTTTTTCTTTTGAGAGAGTGCACATGGGAAATCTAGTTTCATTTTCCTGTTCCTAGTATGGCATATACGGTCTCCAAAAGATTTCTATAAAAAAAATTATTACATTCATTCTATTCGTATTAGAAACCACAAGAGACCCAAATTTCTGTAAGTAATGTTCTGGAAATTCAAGTTAACCTTTTTACAGTCGCACCCTTCTATCACTCTTTGTAAATTCCACATGCAATTAAATAATATGATCTACTTGGGACCTCAATCTTAACAACGAGGTTATGGGAATGAGATGGTGAGGGTGCGGTCAGTAAGGTTGAGTTGGGGAGAGTTTGGGGTTTGGGACAGTGATGGAGCTAGAAAATTTAGTTTTTGTGTCAAATTTTTTGGTGTTAACTCACATTTTATTAAAAACGGATGGAATAAAATGGTGAGTATCAAATATCTTGTATATATTTATATAAAATACATATTAACTTTATTTCTTCAAAGTATTTGGGGTGTCACTTGGTTCCGTCAGTGGTTCGAGTTATAGGGTTTAATCATGTATGTTTTTTTTATGATTTCAAAGATTCCTCCTTTCTTTTTCTATCTATCTTTAACCATGTATTTTTTTATGAGAAAATTTAACCATGCATGTTTCTTGTATTTTGTGGATCTCTTTTGCTCTATTTGTATGAAGAATTTTATGTTGGATATGAAAAGATTTTGTACAATGATTTATCTTGTCTTTGTGTAGAAGAAAGTGAAGAAGATATGCTGGCTGGACACTACTCAATGCAAATCTTCCTTTGTTTGTCTTTCTCTTTACCTTAACGTGGTTTAATGTTTCTATTTGATATATTGAGAGTGACCATCACCATCACGCGTACTTAATCTATATTCTTCATGAATAAACACCACAAATAAATCATATTATTAGTTGGTTAAAATCATTGGGTGAAATAATACAAATAATAGAATTACATATTTATATTCAAATCTTGGCGGGTGTAAGAACCTGTGAACTTTTGAAAAAATCAATTAAAACCATAAAGTTTTTTTTGCTCTCAATTAAACTATTGAACCAAGAAGTTGAATCAATTAAGCTCGTAAAAGTTTTTCTCTCTCAATATATAATAGAATTATATATTTATATTCAAATTTGCTCCCAAATTTATCCGGGCTACTACAAATCCAAATTGAAATGATTGTTCTATTCGTATTAGAAATCACAAAATACTCAAATTTCTATAAATAATGTTCTGCAAATTAACGTCAACCTTCTTGCAGTCGCACCCTTCTATCACTCTTTGTAAATTCCACATGCAATTAAATAATATGCTCTACTTGGGACTTCAATCTTAACAATGAGGTTGAGGGAATGACATGGTGAGGGAGCGGTCAGTAAGGTTGAGGGTTGAGTTATTGGTGAGAGTTTAGGGTTTGGGACAGTGGCAGAGCTAAAAAATTTAAATTGTTGTGTCAAATTTTTAGGTGTTAATTCACATTTTATTAAAAACGGGTGGAGTCAAATGGTGAGTATCAATTTCCTTTAAAAGATCTCAAATATATTTAAAATTGGAGTCAATTTCTTTTTAAAATGGTCTTAATTTTTTTTATATATTTATATAAAATACATATTAACTTTTTTTCAAAGTATTTGGGGGTGTTACTTGCTGGTTTCGCCAGTGGTTTGGGCTATAGGGTTTAATCATGCATGTTTTTTTAATATTTCAAAGATTCCTCCTTTCTTTTTCTATCTATCTTTAACGATGTAGATTTTTTTGAGAAAATTTAACCATGCATGTTTCTTGTATTTTGTGAATCTCTTTTGTTATATTTGTATGAAGGTTTTTTTTTATGTTGGATATGAAAAGATTTTGTACAATGATTTTATCTTGTCTTTGTGTAGAAGAAAGTGAAGAAGATATGCTGGCTGGACATTGCTCACTACACATCTTCATTAGTTTGTCTTTTTCTCTATCTTAACGTGATTTTATGGAATGGGACTTCATTCTGTGGCAGGTCACCTTGTCCAATCCTTGTCTTTCTTTTGTGAATTTGTTGGTTCTATCGAATAGGACTTCATTCTCCATACAGAGGCCGGTGTGACGGGAAATAGAGCGACCCCTTCTCCTTCACCGCGCATTTGCAGATTTCCTGCACAATTAAATTACCCATATTAATTTTATGATTTTGCATAATGGAGTGGATAAGAGCAAGCCTGGGCCGATCAACAGTCGTGCTGTGGGATGTCGGCAGAAGGCGGTGGCGGATGAACTTGTTCCACAGTTTAGCTTCCAGCCTGAGATGTTTCCACTGCACCGATCCTTGTGTGATCCGGCCTCCCATGGCGTACCGACGAAGCAAAGCTCCTCATTTATGCACATGAAAATCATCTTCATCTAGGGCCTCCAAAACCTCGACATGCTCATCTCTTTCAATGTGCAGGCCGTAGAACCTGTTGATGGTGTCGACATCGATACGGGTGGCTTTTCCCCTCACATGCACGAACAGTGCGTCGGCACTCGGCCTATTAGCATAGAACTCTCGTACGATCGTTAGATTGGCCTGGGCCAGCTGTAGGCAGAAGACTTGCCACTTCTGGTGTATGATCTTGTTGAAAAGGAAGTGCTCGATGTCATGATTTGTTTCACTTGAGGTATGGAATCCTTGCTCTACCCACACCTACTGTGAGATGTAGTGTGTTTTGAACCTTTCTTCCACTGATGCCGGTGCGAAGCGAGTATAGGCTGGTGTCGCGGTAGTGCTGGAAGATGCTCCTCTAGTTGCCATCTGAATTTTATAAGAGCGGTAAGAGAAATTGGAAGAGAGTATTGTAAAGTGCTCATAAGTCTTATATTTTGTATACATTCCATCTCATATTATTGATGTTCTTAAGTACATTTTAGGCAAGATTAGGTGCATGCATTATTTACAGTATTCTTTGCTTTATCATATTTCTATTGAAGATCTTTTGATTTGGTGAGAAAAGATATTGTTTAAGTTTAGTTTTAGTTTCATATGCTAGAAGCTGTTAGGAGGAGGAGAAAGCTGAGGAGCTGATGCTGAGGCAGCAAGCCAAGGAGCTGTACTAAAGCAACTCAACATAGACAAAGATGCTGCTGAGTAGCTGCCGCCGCCATATCTGCCACTTAGGGCAGCAATTGGAGGATTTGGTGAATTGGAGTGCGATTGGAAGAGCATAATTTTTTGAGTCCAGTGAGCCCATCCACGCAATTTACTGATGCCGGAAACAGCAGACAGAGTCACCAAAAGAGAAATTGTCTAAGGCAGCCTAAGCTTACTTGTGGCACAAGAAGTCCAATTTCAAGTCAAAGCAATCAGAATTTAAGGGATGCATTCAATGCAAAAGCTACTTTATCATGAGGAAGACTTCTTCTCCAAGGAGGACTTAACCTAGGCCAATGCCCTATATATACCCCATCATACCTTGTATTTTAAACAACTCATAGTCGGCATAGCTTAGGTTTCTCTTGTGTTTTCTTGCTGCCACTATGTTCTAAATTCTCTAGGGTTTGGGTTATGTTGTAAAATTGATGTGAGAATGGTTGTTTAGGTTCAAGTTTTTTTTTTTGCAATAAATTCAAGGTTTTCTTATTTCATGTTCTTCATTGTTTTCAATTGAGTTCGAAAGATCGATTGTGAGCAATCTGTTTGTTTGGCATCGAGAGAGTCAAACTCACGAAAGAAGTAAGCACGATCTCATCAATACCAGATATTGATTAACCTAGCCTAGACATAAGTTAGGGTTTAAGGCGGCTAAAAGAGGACGAACTTGTAATCACTAATTTTGTTCGGGATGTTAACCCGTTTTTATATTTTGCAATAATGGGCTTTGTTTACCTACTTTAATTATCTATAGTGATTAAAACTAAAACAAGCAAATATTATTAATATTATTCGTACATATTAGTGATGGGTAGTTATGATTATTATCATCCATTTGAAAAAACCCTAAATACTATTAGTGTATTATATCAGTTCCTTCATTTCATCATCATCATCTTATTATTATTATTATTATTATTATTATTATTATTATTATTATTATTATTATTATTATTATTATTATTATTATTGTTGTTGTTGTTGTTGTTGTTGTTGTTGTTGTTGTTGTTGTTAATTAAGCTGAAAAAGAAAGAAATAAAATACATTCCCAATTGAATTAAAGCCCAATTTATTAATAAAACATTCCATTACATTAAAAAGCCCAAGCCAAAAAATTACATATTATATTACATGGCCCATTTCCGGCCCAACTATTAAACCCTACCCTACTCTGATTCTACAAGACCTAATTATCCCCCTCTTCTGCGCAGATTAATCCTCACCGTCAGATATAGAACGATCTGACAGTCCAGATTGAATGAAGGAGGCCTTTCAACTCCCACACGAACTCACGCGCGCCTGTCTGCCATCCTCACGCGCGAGTGCAAACCATGCCCGTACGCTTCGGCTTTTACATCGAAGTCACACGCCGCGCGCGTGTAGCTCGTGCACGAC
The DNA here is from genome assembly GCA_030270665.1 of Hibiscus trionum. Classification (NCBI taxonomy): domain Eukaryota; kingdom Viridiplantae; phylum Streptophyta; class Magnoliopsida; order Malvales; family Malvaceae; genus Hibiscus; species Hibiscus trionum. The sequence continues at coordinate 28,425,437 of BSYR01000020.1, read as the reverse complement.
GCTCCAGATCCCTTGATTAGTGGCTGAGATTGCTCTACGACGTCCGACCGGTCCAACTCCTAAACCCTCCAAGCCGCGTCGATTCTTCAGCCGCCAAGCCGCGCCGTCTTCACTGATCCCCCTCCTCACGGCCAATACATGCAAACAAAAACAAGAATAACAGAAATGTACAAAATCAGAGGGCATGAATTCGGCCAAAATAGACATGATCAACCAATAGCATTTTTTCATTTCTGATTTTATGTAAAAAATTGTAATTTTCGGTGTTATAAAACCCGAAACCAAGAGATGTAACGCCAAGGATCATTGGGGAAATTTTAGAGAAAATTAGAAGCAAAAACGCCTCAGTTTTAGAGGTATTATCATCTTCTTCTTTCATTACGTTTCGAAGCATATAAAAAAACAAAGCTTTAGGGTTTCATTTTTTTACTTCTGCTGTTTTATCTTCTCGAACCTCGATTGTCCCTTTCGCCGTCGATAAGCTCTCCGGCCTCTCAAGGCTGTGCATGGTGATTCGGTAAGGATTGTAACAAAAAAGGGATCGTTTTCGGTTTTCAAAAAAAAGAGGGATTTTACGATTCTGTTTTCGCGAAGAAAAAGGATTTTCGATTTTGGGTTTTGAAAGGTTTTGGAAAAATAAGGTTTTTTTAGTTTTAAGGTTTCTGAGTTCGTCGGCCATCGAATAGCGAAGATCGGCGCAGTGGCGTTCGATAGACGGGAGAAGAGAGGAGTCTCTGAGAGTAAGGGTTAGCAAAAAAAGGGTTTCAATGGTTTTAAGTATGCTTTTATAGAGTTTCAGCATTTTAAAATCGGTTTAATCCCCTAATAAATCCCTCTGCGTCGTTTTTATTACGCGCGCAAGGGCCCCCGCTTTCTAAAACCACGCCCGTGGTCCCTCAAGTTTTTAAATGTTTTTAATTTCGTCCTTAATTTGATTTTAACCAAATTTCGAGTGGTCTAATCGTCGTTTGGGTCCTGGGATTCTTGTTTTTGTTCATTTTTATCCCTTTTCCAGTGTTTTCCCTTTAATCATGCAATTTTTTTGCCTTGCATATTTAAATTTCTTACATTTCAATCTTTTTTATGATTTTTCCATGTTGATAGATATGTTTAATGTGGACATGTGATTTGTGGTTTGATATGCCTATATTATGCTGTAATATGTGATCTTCATGCGTTTATGGTATAATGCATAGATATGTATGTATAATATAGTTTAAATAAATATATTATAGTTTTTTTTAAATAGTGTAATTTGCTTTTGATGTCCTAATGTGATGTTTATATGTGACATGCACCCCTAATTGTCATTCACGTGACTTTTAATATTCTAATTTCCATAATAATTAATTTTAATCATAAAAACGAGGTACTTATTAATTCGCGTATTTGGGTTGTAATATCCTAGCTTATTGGATATTCCCCGAATATTCGAATTAATTGGAATCGTCTAAAGGTAAATTTGTTAGTATTAAAACGAACAAGACCATGACATCATACTTTTTCTCCTTGCATCATGCATAAAGGTGAACTACGGGATTCGAACCCTAAACTAACACAACAGTCAGACTTATATGATGTTGGTTTAGTCTTTGGTCCGGTGTATCGTCATCATTTTTAATTAAATGTCTAATTAATTTGAAACCACCAATTTGATAAAGCTCGTACAATTAAGGTTAATTTTCAATTAAGAAACCCTAATTAAATTCATTTTAAATTTCAATAATTTCCATCGAATTAAAAGCAACAAGTGTTTTGGTACCGATTTCCGGGCGTGATGGGGGTGCTAACCCTTCCCCACACGTAACCAACTCTCGAACCCTTTCAAATGAATCTCTGGTTTTTTATGGTGTCCGGCCTACCTTAGTGGCCGGTGGCGACTCCAAATTTTTACTATTTTCCAAAACTCGAATTTTTTAGAACAAAAATCCCCATTTAATCAATTTTCTAAAAAAATGTGGGATACTTTTAAAGTTATTAGTTTTCTTCAAAAAAATGTCATTACATCTTGGCGACTCCGCTAGGGACCAAATTTTGTTTTTCAAAACAAAAAGAGAGTTAAGCCAAGAAAATAATTGTTGCTTTTAATGATAAAATTTTTTAAATTTAATTTGACTTTAATGAGGTTAATTCTTTCTTGAAAATGTGACTTAGATTGTACGAGCTTTGATAATTGGTGGTCTTTGAATTAATTTTTCATTTAATTCTAAGGAATCACCGACATGTGATGCATCATGATCACTAAGCTCTATACCCGAGCTTCGTCCCTTAAGTGGGAGTGAAACTCCCATACCCACGTGAGTATCCCTCCACGGGTCGGTAAATCACTTTCGGAATCCATGCCTTTGACATGTGAGCAGCCCTCCACGTCACTAGGTCGTGCTTTCCCTCGAATCGAAACCAATTCGCAAGCTTGCAATGGGCCAGAATTGGGGTTCTTGTTGCCTTAGTAGGTAATAAGATAGGTTTGGGTACCCTTTCTTAGAACCGAACCCACATGTGTGAGAATTTAAGAAGCCCACCCCATTAGAATCATGTGGATAACCGTAGCAAGCTAGAATGCAGGTTGTTAGGTCTTTATGTTGTTATTTATTCGTTTTTTATTCAGTATTCATTATTTTTGTTACTAATCCATTTGCCTTTTTTGTGTTGTTTTGTTTGATTATTTTTGCACGTTCATGGCATTTTCATACGAAGTGTTGATTCGAGAACGGTCTAAAATTGAAGACTGTCATAATGGGAGAAAGAGTCCATAGCAACGGAGTTTCCGAAACGTGCTAATTTAGAGAGAGGAGATGAGCAAAACTCATTGAAAGTCGTACCTTATGTACCTAATTTCTTATCTCGTTGTAATAAAACTTGATCTTCGTTATGAAAAGTTGTTTAATGAGGATGTTCATCGAATCAACACTTCTTTGCATTCGATTGTGTTTTTTAATTTATTTCCTTTAATCATATGTTTCTGTTATGCATATGACACATTGCATACATTAAATCATAAAACATAAAATTAATTGTTGGGGTCATGGCAGTATTCTTGACTATCAAAGATTATGCATCCACACTTTACTCGCCATCAAAAGAAGCAAATGGATGAGTGTTTTGCTAAGTTGGAAGCCGATTTAAGGGGTTAATTGGAGCGAGCTCAGCAAGAATTGAGGGACACCATCATCAAGTCCCAACAAGATATGATGAAAGAGATATCTCAGTTGCTACAAGCCAATCTAAGAGGGAAGAGTGCTGTTGAAAACCCTAGTCAAGAGATGGGAGACCCCTCATATTCCTTTGGTTTTGTCACTGACACCCCTAAGCCCTCGTAAGGAGCAGCTACTCAAGGAGATGGGACAATATCGCATCAGGTGGGCGCCTCTACCCGTGCTCCATCGGGTTTGATTTTTAATCATGTGGAAAATGTTGGGGATAGTGTCCCGGATTTGGATGAGATTGAGAAATTGAACAAGGTCAAGGCAGAATTCTCGAAGCAACTAGAAGAGACACGAAAGGACCTCGAGGAGAAATTCTGAACAAAAGAGGAAGAAGAAGGGTCATATGGGATGAATGCTAGAGACCTCAGTTTGGTTCCAGACTTGGTAATTCCACCCAAGATCAAGATGCCAGAGTTTGAAAAGTTTGACGGGACAACTTGCCCTACTGGCTACATAACCATGTTCAATAGAAAGATGACGAGTTTCATCGACAATGAGAGGCTGCTAATTCACTGCTTTTAAGATAGCTTAGCGGGGTCCGCGATGAGGTGGTACAATCAGTTAACCCATGCTCAGATTAGGTCATGGAAGGATTTGGCCAAGGCTTTCACAGATCAGTATAAGCATATAACCGATATGGTCCCAAACGGAATCATGCTACAAGGTTTGGAGCAAAGGCACAATGAGAGCCTCCGTGAGTATGCCCATCATTGGCGAGACGTGGCGGCGCAAGTCCAACCTCCACTCCGCGAAAAAGAGATCCCTCCTATATTTGTTGATACTTTGAAGGGAACCCTCTATGACCGCATGATAAGCAACCCTATCGGTAATTTCTCGGATATGGTTATGACTAGTGAACGTATTGGGGCAGCTTTCAAGAGTGGTAGAATTGATGGAGGAGAAAATGCTCGGAAGCAGTTCAAGAAGAGAGATCATAAGGTGAACAACACCAGTACCTACGAGGCTCCTAAGCACCTCACAATCTCACTGACTCAAGCCATAATCGGGAATCCGCAAAGCTCAAATAGAAGAGAAAATAGGGCTCCCAAGAGGGAAAAGGAGAAGATGTATTTCACCCATCTATCCATTCCATACAAGGAGGTGTACAAACACCTATACGAGGCCGATTTGGTCCGTCCGTATCATGTTACCCCCTTCCAGCCGCCTTACCCTCCATGGTATGACGAGAAAACACATTATGAGTACCACGACGGAGTACCGGGGCACACGATAGAAAATTGCACAGCGTTCGAGAAACTCGTGCAAAACATGATCAACAATGGGGTCATCGAATTAGAGGGGCCCAATGTGGCGGCCAACCCACTTCCAAACCATGGGGGTCGAGGCGTGAATGCCCTTGAAGAGGTAGATACGAAGAAAGTGAGGATGGAGGTGTCAGAAATCAAGTCCCCTCTGAGTTGGGTGTTCGAACGCTTGTTCGAACACTGCGGGGCATGAGATTCAGTGTTGTCCAGAATTCAAGCAGTTGGTTCAAGAACTGATGCACAACAAGGAGATTGAGTTCTTCGAGGAAGCTTAAGGGTTGTGATGAATGGCCAGTCTAACGGTGGTCAAGAGTTTTAATGCATCCAAGTTTGCTTTCTGTTTAGTTTGACTTGTTTTCATTTCATTGCATTTTAACCTTTTTCCTTGAAGTAATGTGTGGAATCAACTTTGCTACCCTTTGCCCGAAGGTAGTAAAGATCTTTTTTGTAAGGGCCTAAGACTGCATTTTTAAATTTCAATGAAAGGATGCGTTGTATTTTGTTTTTCAATTATCTCTTCATTTTGTGTATATATTTGTCTATCGAGTCCCCGTATATCAATTGCACGAGGGACATTGACATTGACCCAAAGGTTGATTTCGAGCAACCTTTGTCTAGTGGAAATCGAAAGCTGCGAAGATGATGAATATGTGACTTACACTCCAATTTAATTTGGTCATTTATTGAGTACACATGGCATTAAGGCATTTGGGAGAACAACAAGAAATCTTCTGCACTAAAAAAAGGAAAGAAAAAAAGGAAAGAAAAATCGAGAATAATAAAAGCATAACAAAAGCACTCCAATCTTTGAAGCCTAGTAATAGGCATTTTCGGATAAGAGTGTGGAAATTGTTGGGGCACTCCGCTGTAGCAAAAGGACCAATAAGGTTGTTATGCACCATTTGAATAAAAAACTTTAGCTTCATGAGTTATGGTAATATTTTCAAATTATGACAATGCCGAGTAGCTCGGGGTTTTGTTGTTTGCTCCATCATTTATTCTGATCCAAAGAAATGTGATGAGTTGACTTCCCCAAAACCAGAAACAAATGAGATAAAGCAATAGTGATAAAGGCAAAGCCTACAGAAGGTAAGACTAATTGATTAAAAAACTAAAATAACTCGGAGGGTATTTCACATCTTCAGACATCAGCTCAGCTTTCGAGGTCTCCTAGACACATGATGCTTGAGGAAATCCTTGGTAAGCCATCTTTGTATCGCTCGTGCACTTGATATTTGGGGTATTTAATCTAGCTTGATATATTCATAATTTGAAAAGAAAGTCTGTTTATTTGAAAATGCATCTTATATTGAAATTAGAAGATGTAATCTAAAATTTTTAGTAGACACAAAAATATTTCTTTCCATTGCTTCAAGGATAAAGTTTAAAATTCAAGGGCATGAATACAAATGATAGCGCGTCAGTGGCCATGGTGAGGATAGTAGTAAGATTTTACATGCTACTATTCAGGGACTTGAAGCGAGTTTCTGTTGAAACGCTTTAATTAGTTCAGAAAGTGAAAATGGACCTTAGTGAACTTAAGAGGAAAGTTCAAGGACTTGGGGGCATGTGCGTTTCCTCCTAATGTTGAGAAAAGAGAAAATTCATCTTTCAAGACGAGACAAAGGATGGGGATTTGGCAAAGATGAGAAAGCCAGAAGAGATTGAGAAGAAGAAAAACCAAGAAAAAGGTCAAGATTGACTGATCCGAAAGATGAAAGCGTCCGAGCAATTTTGGATGTCATAATTCATACATCATTTGTAGTTAGGCATCCCTATGTTAGGGGCATGCCAACTCATATCATCAGATTATTTTGCCTATTTTGACAGGTATATTAAAGCTTTTCCAGTAAATGGAACCCGCCTATCCATTCAAGCATGAGGAGAATGGAACTTTTATCTTTCAGAACCCGCCTATCCGTTCGGGCACTTTGAGAATGGAACCCGCCTATCCGTTCAGGCATGAGGAGAATGGAACCCGCCTATCCGTTCGGGCACTTTGAGAATGGAAACCTGCCTATCCGTTCAGGCATGAGGAGAATGGAATATGCCTATTCGTTCGGGCGCAAAGAGAATGAAGCTTTTATTTTTCACCAATGGTCTATCCGTTCGGACCTCGAAGGGTTGAAGAACATCGAAATAAGAAGAACAACTTCAAGCCTCCGTGACATTACATTTTCCCGTACCGACTTCCGGACAGCCAGTAGTTCAAGTACACATTGATTCAGAATTTAAACAGGGAAGTTGGACAAAATTACTGCTTATGGTCTTTGCTTTATTCTTGTTCCACAAGTATAAGCAAAGAGGGGCAACTGTAATCACTAATTTTGTCCGAGGTGTTAACCCGTTTTTATATTTTGCAATAATGGCTTTGTTTACCTACTTTAACTATATATAGTGATTAAAACTAAAACAAGCAAATATTATTAATATTATTTGTACATATTAGTGATGGGTAGTTATGATTATTATCATCCATTTGAAAAACCCCTAAATACTATGAGTGTATTATATCACTTCCTTCATGTCATCTTATCATCATCATCATCATCATCATTATTGTTAATTAAGCTGAAAAAGAAAGAAAGAAAATACTTGCCCAATTGAATTAAAGCCCAGTTTATTAATAAAACAGTCTATTACATTAAAAAGCACAAGCCAAAAAATTACATATTATATTACATGGCCCATTTCCGGCCCAACTATTAAACCCTACCCTAATCTGGTTATACAAGACCTAATTATCCCCCTCTTCTACGCAACTTAATCATCATCGCAGATCTGGAACGATCTGATGGTCCAGATCGAATGAAGAAGGCCTTTCAGCTCCCACTCGAACTCACCCGCGCCTGTCCGCCATCCTCACGCGCGAGTGCAAACCACGCCCGGACGCTTCGGCTTCTGCAACGAAGTCACACGCTGCGCGCGTGGAGCTCGCTCAAGACGCTCCAGATCCCTTCATTAGTGGCTGAAATTGCTCCACGACGTCCAGCCGGTCCAACTCCTCAACCCCCAAGCCGCGCTGTCTTCACTGGCCCCCCTTCTCACGGCCAGTACATGCAAACAAAAACAATAATAACAGAAATGTACAAAATCAGAGGGCATGAATCCGACCAAAATAGACATGATCAACCAATAGCATTTTTTCATTTCTGATTTTATGTAAAAAAATTGTAATTTTTGGTGTTATAAAACCTGAAACCAAGAGATGTAACGCCAAGGATCATTGGGGAAATTTCAGAGAACAATAGAAGCAAAAACGCCTCGGTTTTAGAGGTATTATCATCTTCTTCTTTCATTACGTTTTGAAGCATATAAAAAACAAAGCTTTAGAGTTTCTTTTTTTTTTACCTCCGCCGTTTTATCTTCTCGAACCTCGGTTGCCCCTTTCGCCCTCGATAAGCCATCCGGCCTCTCAAGGCTGTGCATGGTGAGTCGGTAAGGGTTATAACAAAAAAGGGATCGTTTTCCGTTTTCAAAATAAAAACGGGGGATTTTTCGGTTCTATTTTCGTGAAGTAAAAAGGGTTTTCAATTTTGGGTTTTGAAAGGTTTCGGGAAAAGAGGTTTTTTTAGTTTTAGGGTTTCCGAGTTCGCTGACCGTCGAATAGCGACGACCGACGCAGTGTCGTTCGATAGACGAGAGAAAATGGGAGTCTCTGAGAGTTAGGGTTAGCAAAAAAAAGGGTCTCAATGGTTTTAAGTCCGCTTTTATAGAGTTTCAGAGTTTTAAAATCGGTCTATTCCCCTAATAAATCCCTACGTGTCGTTATTATTACGCTCGCAAGGGCCTCCGCTTTCTAAAACCACGCCTGTGGTCCCTCAAGTTTTTTTAAATGTTTTTAATTTCATTCTGAATTTGATTTTAACTGAATTTCGAGTGATCTAATCGTCGTTTGGGTCCTGGGATTCTGGTTTTTGTTCATTTTGGTCCCTTTTCCAGTGTTTTTCCCTTTAATCATGCATTATCTTTTTTGCCTTGCATCTTTAAAATTCTTACATTTCAGTCTTTTTTATGATTTTTCCATGTTGATAGGTATGTTTAATGTGGACATGTAATTTGTGGTTTGATATGGCTATATTATGTGGTAATATGTGATCTTCATGTGTTTATGGTATAATGCATAGATATGTATGTATAATACAGCTTAACCTATTCAATGCAGTTTCACACTACGAAGCAGCATAACCTGACCCATTCTATCACTCTGATCTCTTCTATTATTTACTTTTGTTTATTTACCTTTTTCTTATTACAAACTAAAATTTACTTATGCATTTAATATTTTGTGTGCAGGAATTTACATTCGAGTTAGCTGTCCAATCCTCGTGGGAGACGATATCTTTATACTATAACTTGACAAAAGTGTACACTTGCGCTCATATTTAGTGAACATTCCTTTTTATTTTTCTGCACCTTTATTTGATTGCATTTAGTTTTAGTTTTTATTTTTCTGCACCTTTATTTGATTGCATTTATTTTTAGTTTTTATTATTCCTTTTTATTCGATTTTTTTTACAGTTTTCTTATCTAGTGCATGACCAGAGCCAACTCATCGGCTGAAATCGTTTTCATAGACGAGATCGAACAACGAGCAAAAAAACTAAAGAAAGAAGCAAGAGAAGCCCTCGAAGAAGCTAAAGAAAAAGGAAAAATAGAGGCAACCATGATTAATGGCCAAGACGACAACCTTGCCAATAATGCCCGAAATGGCAGGGATGGGCAGTAAGATCCACCACCTAGACAGCAGCCACCAATTCCACCTAGGCAGTAGCCCCTAGTTCCGCCCAGGTAGCAACAATATGTGCGCACCACTAGGGATTATTTGGAGCACGACTTCAGAGGATTTGACCCAACTGTTCAGAGCCTAAAATTGAAGCATATCACTTCGAGCTGAAACTAATGATGTTCAACATGATAAACACATTAGGGTAATTTAGAGGAACTACCACGGAAGATGCTCGGCAGCACTTGAGGGGATTCCTAGACATTTGCAGAGCTTTCAAGATACATGGAGTCCATCAAGATGTGCTCAAGTTAAGACTATTTCCCTATTCACTTAGGGATAGGGCAAAACAGTGGCTAAACAACCAACTGGCACGATCATTCAACACTTGGACGGAGTTGTGCATGGACTTCCTAGATCGTTTAAGCCCTTCAAACGTGACTGACAGACTAAGAAACGAGATCACAGACTTCAAGGAGATGACGAACTGATGTATGAAGCTTGGGAGAGATACCAACGGATGCTAAACAACTGCCCAATTCACGGTTTCCCATCCTGGACTCAAGTGTCGATATTCTATAATGGAGTAAATCAACCAACACAAATGATGCTTGACGCTTCAGCCAATGGAATCATCCTAGACAGACCACCAGAGGAGGCACTACAGATTCTGAATAGAATTGCAAAAAATGACTACAAGCTTCTTACAGCCTACCGCGGCGGCATAAGGCGGCCAGCTGTTGTGAATGAAGTAGAAGCCACTAAATCTGTCAATGCCCACCTGGATAAACTGACACAGCTGGTAATGAATATGTCCAAGTCCACAGGGAAAACATATGAGGCCAAGGCTGTGGAGCCCTTTTGTTATGAGTGTGGGGGCAACCATGATTCCTCTGAACGCAACAAATCTGCAAATTTTATGGGGAGCAAAATCGAAGTATAGTGAGAATTGAAGGACTAATCTTGCGATTAGCCCCTCCTTAATTAATTTTAGCTTACGTGGGATGGTCTGAGAGCTTTCCTTCCATTGAAGGAAAGCTAAATAAAAAATATGTGATATAAAACAAAAGGGAAAAGGACTAAGAAAACTTACCCGAAAATCTTTGAAGCATACACCTCTCCATCTTTTCATCTTTCTCATCTCCTTCCTTGAAGCAAGCACCTCCATTGGAGGAAGTATTGAGCTTCACTTTCTCTTCGTTTTATTGATATCAAATTGTTCCTATCAATCGGGTAAGCTATAATCCTCAATTGATTATTGAATTTCAGGGATAAAACATGGTTAAACTCAAGCTAGGGTTTTGACTATCCATGGATATCTTATCGTTTTTATCTCTATTAAGATTGGTTATCGATTTTGATATTGTTATATTGATTTTGATATTGAAATATCGATCCTAACAATCTCCCTATTGGTTTCCTAGCTTAAGAAGTTGAAAAAGAATATCCATCGTCTCCATCTAAAGCTAGGAACAAGGGGATTGTCATCTGAGAGCCTTGAAAACTTCAAAGTGTCAAGGTGAGTGTAGTCAAAGTCTCAGGTTTAGGCGAAAGGCCTTCCCGGATCATTATTTGATAATTTATATTACATCGCTAACATTATTATTGAAGAAATTGCATTGGATGGTTAATCGGAAACCTTGGTAAGTGTCGGCAAGTTCGTCATTGAACATCGGTCATAGTTATTGGTATCGTCATTGAGCATTGTTATTGTATAGATATTGTTTTTGGAACATTGCTAGGAAATCATTGATTATTGTCATTGGCATCGAACCATGAAACATTGATTATAAGACACATTGGCTATCGATAATATTGAAATCATTGGCCATCGGAATACTCATTGATTATTGAAATGGATATTAACATTGAAACCTTGGATTGGAATGGACATTGGATACAATTGGCATGCCATAGAATTCACGAGATCAATGTACGGGTGGACTACGGCCTATATTGATTTGGCGAGGCAGAGGGATGTGTATTGATATTGGTCGTAATGGTGAGGCGGAGCAGCTAGACCATTCATTGACTTGGTGAGGCGTAGGAACTCGCATATCCATTATCTTGATTCAATCCAAGGACTAATGATGAAATGAACATGTTGAACATTGTATATTGATGCATAGCATTGACTTGATGAGCATGAGGTCATATATATAGATATTTTGTATATATATTGTTAATCATATTGTTTATGACTACCTCACTAGGCAATGTATGCCCAACGTGTCTTATCTCATGCATTTTTAGGTTAAAAGATCAACTGTCGGAGGATCGGATTGTCAAAGCAAGACAAGTCACTACAAGCCTTAAAGTAGTGTATTTTGATCCTAAGAACTCCAAGAAAGGTGGAAAAGTAGTTGAACTAGTCAAATATGCCCATTTTGTTATGTTTGTGGTGTGCATATGTTGTAACATGGTTAATGGCCCTATATGGCCCTTTTGGTTGGCTTAAAATGGCTTAAAAGTGCATGCTTAGCTCAAAAAGGTAAAAATGTAGTAAACGTATTCGTATGATCATGAAACTTGGCATGCTAGTAGTTTATACCATTGAAATATTGTGTGTAAAGTTTAGTTGCATTTGGACATTGTTTGATAGGTCAAATTGAATAAATACCAGCAAAAATCTGTCATTACAGGTCAGGCCGTATCGAAACGGGTGATGGCGTTCTGATACGATTAAGCATAATTTAGCCTGAGGAATAAGGTGTATCGGAACGGTTCATGGCCGTTTCAAAACATTTTTTCATTGGAACCCCTCGTTTCGATACAGGTTTATAGCATATCGAAATGGGTCAAAGTCAAAGTCAAGGGAGGTCACCCGTTTAGATACAGGGCATGCCCGTATCGATAAGGTCTAAAGGGGAAAGGCAACATAAGTTGACCACTGTTCACCCGTCTCGAAACAGCCCTAGGGTGTTTCGATACGGGGTTAGGTAAGTTAGTTAAAGGCTCTTTGAACAAGTTGCTAGTTTCACAGTCTAGTCACTTAACATTGTAAGGTTAAATTGAATAGGTTAATGATCTCCAAATTGTATTAAATTTTGCATGGATGATATTAATATAGTGAATTTCAGTATGGTAAAATCAATTACATTGAAGGACCCCTAGTTTGTCGAAATTATAAATTGGCCCTTAAAACTTTTAATAGTTGCGATTTATCCCTTGAATGATTAATCATTGCACATATGGGAAAATTAGACTGAGATGTTCGATTTTAATGATTTGTTGTATGATATGGATGAAAATTTTAATAATAAAATTAAATTTTGTTGCACTGATTTCTATATTAATCATCGGTTTCACCTTTTGACCCGGTTCTCGACCAGACCGAGAAGGGGGTGTTACATTAATATAGAATGCTTGTTGCATTCTAGGAGTACTTGAGCACATTTGTGGTATCAAATTGTTAGTGTTACTTCTCGACTAATCTGATCTTTCATATAGATATGTCTGAGACGAACGAAGCTCATATAGATGAGCTCGCTACTGGCTCCTCGACGCATGGCGAGGAGATTAGAGGAGGAAATCCTCAGAACCCACCGCAACCACAGGACCCTCCTGTTCTGGGTACTGAGCCTGCATCACCTACTGCTCAGGTTGAATGTTACCAGAACATTGCTAATATGTTCAAACAGTTTATGGCTACGATACAAGCGACACCATCCGTTCAGCCTACCCCTCTTGTTGTCCAGTATGTCCGTGCCCCTGTGGACAAGTTGGCTTCACTCCGAGCCTATTCCTTTACCGGACAAGATGATGATAATCTTAAAGTTTCCGAATACTGGTTGGATAACACGTTGTGTATCCTGAACAAGCAGTTGCAGTGTTCGGATGAACACAAGTTGGAGTGTGCTATTGTGTTATTGACCGATGAAGCTCTCATGTGGTGGGAAACCACTATTCTCACAGCTCCTGAAGAATCGGTTACTTGGTATTTCTTTCTCCGAGAATTCCGGAATAAGTATATTAGTGAATATTACCTTGCGGAAAGGTGGAACACCTTTCTCCATCTGAGGCAGGGTGGGTGACCTATCGAGCAATATATCCATGATTTCTGCAAATATTGCCGAGACGGAACAGAATTTATAAAGAAAGAGGAAGACAAGTGCAGAATGTTCATAGCTGGCCTTAGCGATGAGCTACGACCCATTTTTACAGCCCTTGGTATCACCAACTTTCAGGATCTGATGAACCGAGTCAAAGCCACTGAAGCTGCCCAGAGAGCTCAACGAGCTGGTGGGTCTGGAAAGTCAGAGAAGAGGTTCAAGGATGATTCTCGACCTCCGAGATGGAATAAGAAGGAGAGATATCAAGTTCCCAAACAAAATATCTATCCACAGCCCTCCCGTTCTAGGAAGATTGAGAGACCTCAGTCTGTGATGCAGTCTTTTGCTAAAGCAGCGTCCGTTGATAGCACTGGAGGTTCAAACCGAGGCAACTAATATCCACTATGCAATTATTGTCAAAACAAGCATCCATCAAGTCAATGTCGTAAGCAGTCTGGAGCCTGTTACTATTGTGGCGAGCACGATCACTTTATTCGTGATTGTCCTTTGAATGCAACTAAATCTGTTGTTACACCGACTACTGATGCTTCTCCTGCTCAATCCTTTCGAGGTAAAGGATCGAAGCAGGGATCATCTGGGACTTTTGGGCGATCGAGTTGTCCAGGGAAACCCTTTTAACAAGCAAGATTCAAAAGCTCCTACCCAAATGTATCATGAGAAGAGTAGAGAAGAAGAGGATGAACCTGATGTCATTGCAGGTACCATCGAGCTATATTCACATTCTTTATATGCATTGATTAACCCTGGTTCTACTCATTCTTTTATAAGCACCATTGTAGTTAAGAAGTATAATATGTCTTCTGAACCAATAGCATCGAGAATTTCTGTAACCAATCCCCTAGGAGATTGTGTCACCGTAAAGGTAGTGTGCAAGAATTGTCCTTTAATGATCCAAGGGATTCTTTTTACGACCAATTTATTGGCTTTACCGATCCACGAATTCGACGTCATCCTAGGCTTAGATTGGCTTAGTGAGCATCAAGCCTACGTAGATTGTTGTAAAAGAAAATTGTATCTTCGAGGGTTAGGTAAAGAAAGTGTTGTATTGATGAATGCGATGAATCCATCACTGTATGCCCTGACATTGGAAACCAAAGGTGAGCCACAATTACGAGACATTGACACCGTGTGTGAATTTTCTGATGTCTTCCCTGATGAACTTCTAGGATTGCCCCCAACCCGTGAAGTAGAGTTTGGCATCGAGGTGCAACCTAGGACTGCTCTCGTTTCCATTGCACCATATCGCATGGCAGTTGTGGAGCTGAAAGAATTAAAGGCTCAAATTCAAGACCTATTGAACAAAGGTTTCATTCAACCGAGCTCTTCACCCTGGGGAGCTCCGGTTCTTTTTGTTAAGAAGAAGGATGGTTCTATGTGATTGTGCATCGACAACAAACAGTTGAATAAAGTAACCATCAAGAATAAATATACATTACCTAGAATAGACGACCTATTCGATCAACTAAAAGATGACTCTGTGTTTTCCAAGATCGACTTAAGGTCGGGCAACTATCAAATGAGAGTTAAGGAGTGTGATGTGCCAAAGACTGCCTTCCGTACAAGATATGGACACTATGAATTCTTGGTGATGCCCTTTGTGCTAACCAATGCACTACCAGCTTTCATGGATTTGATGAATTGGGTCTTTCGGCCCTATCTTAACAAGTTTGTAGTGGTGTTTATAGACGATATATGATCTATTCCAAGAATGAAGCGGAGCATCGAGACCATCTTCGTATTGTGCTTCAGACTCTAAGAGAGAAACAGTTGTATGCGAAGTTCTCTAAGTGTGAGCTTTGACTCACCGAAGTTTCCTTTATGGGGCATATCGTGTCGGCTTCGGGTATTCAAGTGGATCTAAAGAAAATCCAAGCTATTGTAGATTGGCATCCACCGAAGAACATTGTCGAAGTCAGAAGCTTTCTTGGGCTTGATGGCTATTATCACAGATTTGTAAAAGGATTTTCTATGATAGCCGTTCATTTAACCAAATTATTGAGGAAAGAAGCTCATTTTGTTTGGACTGAGGTTCAACAACAAAGTTTTGATCAGTTGAAACAAGTGTTGACTCATGCACCAGTCCTGACCCAACCTGAGTCCGGAAAGGACTACATAGTTTACAGTGATGCATCGCATCTCGGGTTAGGATGTTTATTGATGCAGGGAGGCAAGGTTATCGCTTATGCTTCGAGACAACTTAAGCCACACAAAATGAATTATCCTACTCACGACCTTGGATTGGCTGCAGTTGTCTTCACATTGAAAATCTGGAGACATTATCTCTATGGAGAAAATGTTACCTTTTCACTGATCATAAGAGCCTTAAGTACCTATTGACTCAAAAGGAGTTGAATCTTCGGCAACGGAGATGGTTGGAACTCCTTAAAGATTACGATCTTGTCATTGATTACCATCCGGGCAAGGCTAACGTTGTAGTTGATGCACTCAGTCGCAAACCTTTGCCTGGTAAGCATTGACAATGAATTTGGAGTTATATGTATTATGTAGTACATTATCTCATTGTAACATTGTTATATTGTAGCCCCTCGAGCAATTAACTCCCACTTCCGACTTCGAAAACATCGTTGCTTTGCAGCTAAATTTTAGGTCCAGTCTACCATCGTTTCACGAATCAAGGATTTGCAAGAGCAAGATCCTGAGCTTCAAACCATTGTCTATAAGCTATCGAACAACCCCGACTTCAGAATTAATTCTGAAGGGCTCTTTTGTTTTCACAACCGAGTCTGTGTACCTAGTGATAAATCTCTTCGCACTGATATTCTCTCTGAAGCTCATTCGAGTTCTTTTTCTATTCACCCAGGGTCTATGAAGATGTATAAAGACCTACGCGAACTCTATTGGTGGTCGTGCATGAAGCAAGCCATAGTTGATTTCATTTCCAAATGTCTCACGTGCCAACATGTTAAGGCAGAACATTGTGCTCCCACTAGATTATTGCAGCCTATCGATCCACCGAAATGGAAATGGGAAAAGATCACTATGGATTTTGTTAGTGGTCTGTCGTTAACTCCCGCGAAGCATGATGCCATATGGGTCATTGTAGATCGTTTCACGAAGTCAGCTCATTTCATACCAGTTAGGATGGACTACAGTCTTCCCAAACTAGCTGACTTGTATATCAAGGAAGTAATCCAACTCCACATAGTACCTAAGTCTATTATCTCCGATCGAGACCTCGATTTGTATCTCGATTTTAGAGAAACTTACAAGGAGCTCTAGGCACCAGAGTTAATCTTAGCACAGCCTTTCACCCTCAATCTGACGGTCAGTCGAAAAGGGTAATCCTGGTAAATCATCGAAAAATATGTCCATTAAAATCCTAGAAACTTGCATTGTCACTGAACCTCTCTATACAAATTTTGGAAGACATGCTTCGAGCATGCATCATTGACTTTGGTGGAACTTGGGAAAAGTCTCTACCCCTCGTCGAATTTGCCTACAACAATAGTTACCAAGAATCAATACAAATGGCTTCGTATGAAGCATTGTATGGTAGGCGATGCAGAACTCCATTGTGTTGGTCGGAGCTTGGCGAGGGCAAGATGTTAGGCCTTGACTTGCTTCGAGAGACTAAAGAGCGGGTCGTTATAATTCATGATCGTTTAAGGTCTGCCTTTGATCGACAAAAGGCTTATGTTGACCTCAAAAGAAGAGACATTGAGTACGAAGTTGGTTAGAAAACCTTCCTCAAAGTATCACCGTGGAAGAAAGTCTTAATATTTGGCAAAAAGGGAAAATTGAGTCCCTGATTCATTAGACCCTTTGAAGTTATTGAAAGAGTTGGTCCTGTGGCATATCGACTATTGTTACCCTCAGAGATGAGTAAAATCCATGATGTCTTTCATGTATCGATGCTTCGGAAGTATCGTTCTGATCCTTTGCACATTGTGGAACCTGAATCTGTGGAACTTCGACCAAATATGTCCTACGAGGAGGAACCAGTTCAAATTATTGCAAGGGGAGTCAAAAGACTTTGCAACAAAACTGTATCATTGGTTAAAGTGCTTTGGAGGAGCCACACCATTGTGGAAGCCACTTGGGAACCTGAGGAGACCATGAGACAACAATATCCACATCTCTTCAGTTTAGGTAAAAATTCGAGGACGAATTTTTCTTAAGGGAGAGGGTTGTAACACCCTAAAATTCGATCTAGTCGGAATTTAGCTTCGGTGATCGAATTTCTACATTGATGAAGTCTAAATTTTGCATCGACTAGTTAATTATTGAAATTGAACCCTAATTGAGCTAAAAATATCGTTAACGGACTCTATTGAATAATATTGAACCTATATAGTGACTAAATTGGAGAAAATGCAAGTTGGGGAGCAAAATCGAAGTATGGTGAGGATTGAGGGACTAATCTTGCGATTAGCCCCTCCTTAATTAATTTTAGCTCACGTGGGATGGTCTGAGAGCTTTCCTTCAACGGAAGGAAAGCTAAAAAACAAATATGTGATATAAAACAAAAGGGAAAGGGAATTAGAAAACTTACCTGAAAATCTTTAAAGCATACACCTCTCCATCTTTTCATCTTCCTCATCTCCTTCCTTGAAGCAAGCACCTCCATTGGAGGAAGTTTTGAGCTTCACTTTCTCTTCGTTATATTGATATCAAATTGTTCCTATCGATCGGGTAAGCTATAATCCTCAATTGATTATTGAATTACAGGGATAAAACATGGTTAAACTCAAGCTAGGGTTTTGACTATCCATGGATATCTTATCGTTTTCATCTCTATTAAGATCGATTATCGATTTTGATATTGTTATATTGATTTTGATATCGAAATATCGATCCTAACAATCTCTCTATTGGTTTCCTAGCTCAAGAAGTTGAAAAAGAACATCCATCGTCTCCGTCTAAAAGCTAGGAACAAGGGGATTGTCATCCGAGAGCCTTGAAAACTTCGGAGTGTCAAGGTGAGTGTAGTCGGAGTCTCGGGTTTAGACGAAATGCCTTCCCGGATCATTATTTGATAATTTAGATTACATCGCTAACATTGTTATTGAAGAAATTGCATTGTATGGTTAATCGGACTCATTGGTAAGTGTCAGTAAGTTCGTCATTAAACATCGGTCATAGTTATTGGTATCGTCATTGAGCATTGTTATTGTATAGATATTGTTGTTGTAATGTTGCTAGGAAATCATTGATTATTGTCATTGGCATCAAACCATGAAACATTGATTATAAGACACATTGGCTATCAATAATATTGGAATCTTTGGCCATCGAAATACTCATTGATTATTGAAATGGATATAAACATTGAAACCTTGGATTGGAATGGACATTGGTTACAATTGGCATGCCATAGAATTCATGAGCTTAGTGTACAGGTGGACTATGGTCCTAAGGCTACCTCCTATATTGATTTGGCGAGGCAGAGGGACTAGACCATTCATTGATTTGGTGAGGCATAGGAATTCGTGTATCCATTATCTTGATTCAATCCAAGGACTAATGATGAAATGAACATGTTGAACATTGTATATTGATGCATAGCATTGACTTGATTAGCATGAGATCATATATATAGATATTTTGTATATATATTGTTAATCATATTGTTTATGACTACCTCACTAGGCAATGTATGCCCAACATGTCTCATCTCATGCATTTTCAGTTTAAAAGATCAAGTGTCGGAGGATCAGATTGGCAAAGCAAGACAAGTCACTACAAGCCTTAAAGTAATGTATTTTGATCCTAAGAACTCCTAAGAAGGTGGAAAAGTAGTTGAACCTGTCAAATATGCCCATTTTGTTATGTTTGTGGTGTGCATATGTTGTAACATGGTTAATGGCCCTATATGGCCCTTTTGGTTGGCTTAAAATGGCTTAAAAGTGCATGCTTAGCTCAAAAAGGTAAAAATGTAGTAAACGTATTCGTATGATCATGAAACTTGGCATGCTAGTAGTTTATACCAATGAAATATTGTGTGTAAAGTTCCGTTGCATTTGGACATTGTTCGGTAGGTCAAATTGAATAAATACCAGCAAAAATCTGTCATTACAAGTCAGGACGTATCGAAACGGGTGATGGCTTTTCGATACGGGTGAGCATAATTTAGCCTGAGGAATAAGGTGTATCGGAACGGTTCATGGCCGTTTCGAAACATTTTGTCACTAGAACCCCTCGTTTCGATACAAGTTTATAGCGTATCGAAACGAGTCAAAGTCAAGGGAGGTCAACCTGTTTCGATACAGGGCATGCCCGTATCGATTCTGTCTAAAGAGGAAAGTCAACAGAAGTTGACCATTGTTCACCCATCTCGAACCAGCCCTAGGGTGTTTTGATACGGGGTTAGGTAAGTTAGTTAAAGGCTCATTGAACAAGTTGCTAGTTTCACAGTCTAGTCACTGAACATTGCAAGGTTAAATTGAATAAGTTAATGATCTCCAAATTGTATGAAATTTTGCAGGGATGATATTAATATAGTGAATTTCAAAATTGGCCCTTAAAACTTGTAATAGTTGCGATTTAGCCCTTGAATTATTAATCATTGCTCATATGGGAAAATTGGACTGAGATGTTCAATTGTAATGATTTGTTGCATGATATGGATGAAAATGTTAATAATAAAATAAAATTTTGTTGCACTGATTTCTGTATTGATCATCAGTTTCACCTTCTGACCCGATTCTCGACCAGATCGGGAAGGGGGTGTTACAACCCAGGCTGGAAAAAGCATCCGAATTTCTCTTGGAGTAACCCCAACACGGCTACAAATCAAACCCAGCAACCAGGAGGATATCAGCAAAACATTTCCCGATAGCCGCCTCAGCAGCAACAGAATATGAACAATAATTCATTAGAATCTACTTTACATACTCTTATATCTCACACTAGTGATTTTATTTTTCATACTAATAAATTTATTGACAAGACTGAATCTTTCATGGACAGGACTGAGATGCGAATGAACAACCATGAGGCAACGATAAAGAACCTGGAGACCCAGTTCGGGCAGTTCACTGAGATCATAAGCAACAGGTCAATGGGCGCATCGCCCAGCAACACAGAGGCCACAACAAAACCCACTTATGAGCAGTGTAAAGCAATAACTACAAGAAGTGGGAAACAACTGGATTATCCTAGAGTTGAACAGCCAAAGGAAAAGCAGCCAGAGCTGCCCGCCGCAACATCACATGAACAACCTACTGGGGCAGCAAAACATACTGATGCCCAGGCAGATGACGACAGCCCTGAGACAGATGATCCTTAACCCCACAAATTAGATTTCTCTACAAGGAACGCATCCAGGACATTCGTATGCCGCCGCCCTTCCCGCAAAGGCTTAAACAGCAAAAGCAAGAACACCAGTTCAAGAAATTTCTGGATATCCTAAAGTAGGTGCACATCAACATCCCACTCGTGGAAGCCATACAAAACATGCCAAATTATGCGAAGTATCTGAAAGATATGGTTTCCAAGAGAAGGAGAATTGGGGAATTCGAGACGGTAGCTGTCACTGAAAAATGCATGGCAATGATGCATAACAAGGTGCCGCCCAAGAGGACAAATCCGGGCAACTCTATCATTCCATTCAAGATAGGCACCAACCATGATATGAGAGCTCTATGTGACCTAGGAGCAAGCATTAATCTGATGCCCAAGGTTGTCTTCAACAAATTAGGAATTGGAAAAGCAAAACCAACTTACATCATGCTCCAATTAGCTGACCATTCCTTTGTGCATCCGGAAAGAAAAGTTGAAGATATCCTTGTACGATCATTTTCCCAGCTCACTTCCTCATCCTGGACTGTGAGGCAGACGAGAACGCCCCCATCATTCTTGGGTGACCATTCTTAGCCACGGGCATAACATTAATAGATGTGGAGAATGGGGAACTCATAATGAGGGTTGACAATCAGAACATAAAGATACATGTTTTACAACCCACGAAGACAGTCAAGGAAAAATAAGTATGCCAAGACACATATGCCTCCAAGGTCAGCATAGAAACAGAGCAAGGCAGCAGCCGCCAGGGTAGATATCAGAGTAGCAACAAAGACCTCAAGGAGAAAGATGACCCACCAGGACAAAAAGCAAAACACAACCAGCTCGGGAAGTGGTTATGTTTTGGAGATGCACCTCAATGCACTCCTAACATAACTTAATTTATTTTTAATATCTTTCCTTTTCTTTTTATGTTTTAGGATTAGATTTTAATTTATTGCAATTTATTTTCCATATTTTTATTTTTCAGATTTAATTATTTTATTTCAGTTTTCTTTATTTAGTTAATTATTTTTATTTCAGGATTATGAATAAATAAGCAGGACCAAGAAGAAGGCCCAACAAGGAGCCCGCCCACCATGCCGTTGAAGCAACTGGAGGCAGCCCAACGGAAAAACGTGTAACGGCTAGTTGCCAACGGCTACAGCGTAACGGGCATTTAATCTCGTAACACGCGCCGCAAAAATCTGCCCGTTGGAATTTAATGCCGCCACGACAACTCTCGACAACCCCTATATATACCTCACTATTTCATTCATTTTCTTCACTTTATCTCATTGTTTAACATCTTCTGCGTCCACTTGCTTTCTCAAATATTTTCTATTTTTAGTTACTTTCATATTACAATCGTCTCACTACAATGGCAGCATCACAATCCAAACCCACATTCCAGAGATTTTTCTCCGAGCTAGACCAGAAAGGCACAGAACGCAATTTGCCAACATGGTAGTTTGGGAGGAGCAAGGGTTTCACTACTCCCAGCAGACAGGAGACTTAGGTCTCGAGCCCGCCCTCTTCGAGAAGATCCATAGCCAAGGGTGGGATATCTTTGCTAAGCAGCCCGAAGTAGCCAATGTCACCCTCGTCCAAGAGTTTTGCGCCCACCAACCCCGCCCAGAAGTTCCATTCATCTTTGTCAGAGGGGAGGCAATAAAACTCAACGCCACCACCATCAATAGGTTCTATGGGCTGGAGATGGACGACAACCCCCATGATGAATGGTGGCAGACACTAACAGCAGCCGACTACGACAGAATGAAGGATAGGCTGTGTGAACCAAACACCCCATGGTTGGTGGGGAAACACATCGGGTTTGTTCAGCGTCGCCGTCTACTACCGGAGGCAATGTTGTGGAATACATTCATCAAGCGACGTCTGCTGCCCACCTCCCACAACATGACAGATGACCGGCCCCGTCTAGCCCTGATCCACTCCATCATAAACAACTGACTGATTAACGTGGGCGACATAATCTGCAAGGAAATCCACAGCTGCTACCGGAAGTCCAAGGGCAGACTCTACTTCCCCTCCCTCATCACCGGCCTGTGCGCGAACTTCAACCTCCCCTCCGACTCCAAAGACGTGCTGACACCACCAAGGGAGGGCTGGACAAGGAAGGTCAGGCTCCAAATGATGCAGGCGCCTGAGACAGAGCCGATCACACCATCTCAACCATCAGCAGATAACACAGATGCCCTAGCAGCAAGAGGTAGTACTGAGGCTGCCTCAAACCCTAAAAATATACAGTTGCTCAACACACTGATCGCCAGCAACAAGAGAAACGAGCAGTAGCAGCTTACCTTCAAGAAATATGTGGGGGAAGTCCAAGAGGCCTTTGTGGCCTATTTGCTGCAGAAGTTCCCCAACGACGGCCCCTCCCTGCCTAGATTCCCACAAGAATTGGCCGCCATAGCTGAACAAAGAGAGGTTACACCACCAAAAGTTGTTGTCCACCACGCCACCTTCCGCCGCCAGATGCCCTCTCCAACGCGATACCCGACATACTCTACCACCTCCTCCTCTCACACGGTGGCCGACACACTAGAGCGGCATCAGCAACAACTTTCTCCAACCATCACAGTGGCAGACACCTCCCCTTCCAAAGAATCTGGGCAGTACACGACAGCAACAGCGGAACCAATTGACACTGTAGAGCCACCAGCAACACCTATGGCGGAGCCAAGCAGGAAAAGGAAGCGACATATAATCTCGGCCGAGCTGGAGGATGAGGAATCACAATTTGAACCGGACCACAGTGAAGCTCCTCGCCCTAAGCCCAAGAGAGTCCAGCCGCCGCGCACAGCAAAGACATCACCTGCCAAGTCTGCTGTCAGGACCTCTACCAGCCGACACCTGGTCATCCAGTCTTCATCTTCCTCCTCTACCTCAGGAACTCCAGCATCTTCTCAACCATCCACCAACTTCTAGCGTTGTTTCTTTTCTTTCTTTTTCTTATTTTTCTGTTTTAATTATTTTCTTGTCTTTTATTTTTCTATTTATTTATTTATTTTGTGCATTGAGGGCAATACCCGTCTCGAGTTTGGGGGGGTTACACTCATCATTGTTTAGGCATATATAGAGCATATATGTTGCATAATGTACTTGCCTATTAAATTAATCAAAAGAAAATTTTTGTTAGAACTTGTGTCTATGATAGGATAGCCGATCTTAAATTTTTCGCACCATAAAAAAATAACTTAATTTTGGGGAAAGCATGAAGTAAACTTAGAATTTTTCTATAAATGCCAAAAATTAAAAACACTACTGTTACTTGCTGAATTTGATTGAATTTCTGATAAACATTGCTTGCTTGAATTATTTGTAAATTCTAACATGGTTGC
Source organism: Hibiscus trionum (assembly GCA_030270665.1). Taxonomy (NCBI): domain Eukaryota; kingdom Viridiplantae; phylum Streptophyta; class Magnoliopsida; order Malvales; family Malvaceae; genus Hibiscus; species Hibiscus trionum. Next base: position 28,401,563 of record BSYR01000020.1, on the reverse strand, counting down.
AGGAAGCCACTGCGGCAGGCAACAAACAGAAAAAGGAAAGCACTACCACGAAAGGAAAGAAAAAAATTATGTCGTTTTTCCCTAAAGGTGCCCGAAACAGGCTCTAGGAAGAATCATGTGCAAGGACACTCCGCTGCTATCAAAGCCCATGAATTTGAATTTTTTTGAAGTGATGGAAAAATTAGCATGAGTGAATGAAAATCTTCACGGGATGACTCTACTCAATGGGTTCGGCGTTTTGTAGTTTGCTCTTATCTTAATTTCAGACCTAAAGAGTATTTGTGATGAGCTGAAGCCCTTATTGCCATGATTATAAAATGTGCTTAATTGTGCTGCCTCAGCAGCAACCTTATATTACCTTGACACCATCTTTGTTTGCTTAGAATATTCTTCAGATTCAGCCTGTACACAGTTTCTGCACACACTGCACTGGCATTATATTTTAATTCTGAGGTAATTCATGCTATTCTCCTTTCACTAATTTAATGATAGGTGCCACGGCCTTGAGGTGCTAAATCAAGTTTAAAACAGGTTCTTTTTTATTAGTGCAAGGGCAAGTATGTCTAGGATTGCATTGCTTGAGTACAAGAAATAGTTCGAGTTTGAGGGTGTGTAAAGTGCTCATAAGTCCTATTTTTTGTATACATTCCATCTCATATTATTGTTGTTCTTAAGTACATTTTAGGCATGATTAGGTGCATGCATGCATTATTTACAGTATTTTTTGCTTTACTATATTTCTATTGAATATCTTTTGATTTGGTGAGAAAAGATAATGTTTTAGTTTAGTTTTAGTTTCAGATGCTTGAAGCTTTCAGGAGGAGGAGAATGCTGAGGAGCTTATGCTGAGGCAACAAGCCAAGGAGTTGTACTGAAGCAGCTCAGCACAGAGAGAGATGCTGATGGGTAGCTGTCGTCACCATATTTGCCGCCCAGGGCAGCAACTAGAGGATTTGGTGAATTAGAGTGTGATTGGAATATTATAATTTTCTGAGTCCAATGAGCCCATCCACGCAATTTACTGATACCGGAAACAGCGAACAGAGCCGCCAAAGGAGAAATTGTCTAAGGCGGCCTAAGCGTACTTGTGGCACAAGGAGTCCAATTTCAAGTCAAAGAAGTCGGAATTTAAGGGATGCATTCAATGCAAAAGCTACTTTATCATGAGGAATACTTCTACTCCAAGGAGGACTTAACCTAAGCCAATGCCCTATTTATACCCCATCATACCTTGTATTTTAAACAACTCATAGTCGGCATAGCTTAGGTTTCTCTTGTGTTTTCTTGCCGCCACTATGTTCTAAATTCTCTAGGGTTTGGGTTACGTTGTAAAGTAGTTGTGAGAACGGTTGTTTAGGTTCAAGTTTGTTTTTGCAATAAATTCAAGGTTTGCTTATTTCATGCTCTTCATTGTTTTCAATTGAGTTCGAAAGATTGATTTTGAGCAATCCATTTGTTTGACATCGAGAGAGTCAAACTCACAAAAAAAGTTAGCACGATCTCATCAATACTAGGTGTTGATCAATCCAGCCTAGACATAGGTTAGGGTTTAAGGCGGCTAAAAGAGGACGAACTAAAGGTTTCTGTTCATTGCAAGATTCACGCCCGACTGGTATTATCTATAGTGGGAAACAATAGTATTCTAACTTAGATATAAGTGAGATCATTATCGAAGCGTTCTGTTCAAGCTTAGATAGAGTTTTCTTCCTGATAAAATTCTCTTCACAAAAATAAAATACACTTAATAAAATTTAAACCCTCAAATAGGAATAAAAAATGTAGAGATTCTTAGGATTAATAAATTTCAACATAGAATAAATAAAAATCTTTAACAAACAAAGTTTCTCTGTTTACTTGAAAAGTGGAATTTAATTAATGCGGTGTCTTATCAGAAGAGAATGACGGGTTAGTGCCAGAAGTGTTGGCGGTGAGTGTAGTTCATTTCCCAGGCGATAAGGCCGTTTAAATATATTTATATTCATTAAACTAACAAATAAAATCAAAATTTTTGTGAACTTGCAAATTCCAATTTTTGAAAACATTTTTGATATCAATATGGTACCAATTTTTGGGAGCTATGCGGGTGCTAACCCTTCCTCACGCGTAACCAACCCCCGAACTTGTTTTCTAGTTTTCGTAGACCAAAACTATTATTTTCATAAATAAAACGTTTTATTAAAATAACTCGTTGTAAAATGATCCAATCACACTTTTTCAAAAAGATTGGAGGCGACTCAGTGCTTTTAAAGTTTTCAAAATTCGGGCTCGAATGGGTTGCGACACCTAGTGCTCCATCGATTGCACGTTGGATCACTACTGCCTCGGGCTCGTTGTCTTCGAAATCTATGGGAACTGCAACATGGAGAACCCATTTAAATAAAAACCCACTCCAAAACATAATAAAGGGACCCATTTTAGTTTTAGGCCCAAACTAACCCATTTATTTTGTTTTTTTTTATGTTTATTAGAGACCGTTAGATTTAGGGCTGAAATAATCAATGGCTTAGATCAAATAAAGAAAAAAATGGGAAAGGGGGCCAACCCGCGCCGTCCCGCGCCTGGCGCGTGGGCGTCACGCGCGCGAGATTGGTTCCCCAAATCCCCTGTTCGATCTGGTTGGCAGCGCCGTCCCTAGGCCACGGCGGCTAATGAGGTTGGTGCCGGTCAACTCGCCTCGGCCGGCTGAGTCCAACGCCGCCGACCTCGTCCCTTGTTGTCGTCGGTAGCTCGTTAATTCGAGGGAAAAAGGGTTCGAACCCTAATTTGATTTGGGGGCAAAATTCCCCAAATTCGAGCTAAATAAGATGAAATCCAACTGGTTTTCAATGATTCAAAGCGTTTCTGATCATTTGGGATGATTTCTTGGGACGAAATTGGGGATTTTGTCCCCAAATTGCCTTATTTTCCAAGCCCTATAAATAGTTATCCTTTTTGCATTGTTAAAAGGACACCAAAAAATCATCCGAAAATCACCTTTGAAAATCATTTGAAAGTTGCTAGAAATTGTTCGAGTTTGGAGTAGCTTCGGTTCAAATTTTCGGGTTAGAAGTAAGCTTTTTCCGGTGGCAATTGGAATCGGTTCGAGTGGAGATAGTTAGCGATTTCTACACTTTCGATAATTTTTCTTTTCTTTTCTTGTTCATTTTAAATTTATTTTTCCTGGTTAAATTTTTGTTTCTCATGTTTTAGGTTGCAATTTGGTGTTGGAGATTGAATTTTGTGTTCGATAAATTTTTCTACTCATTGTTCGTGTTTTGTTTTGATTTAAATAGGATGGTAAGAACTATTAAAAATAATAAAATTTTGTACATGTTTAATCCATTTCATTCTAAAAAAAATTAAAAAGCGTTGTTGTTAAATTAAAAAAGGATTTTTTTAGAAAAATGTTAAACAAAAGCTTAAAATAAAATAAGTTTGTGTTTTTAAAAAAATGTTTCTTAAAACATTAAAATATTTTAAAAAAATAATAAACATAAAGTTTTCAAAATTCGAAAAATGTAAATCATAAATAAATACACTTTTTATTCAAGAATAAAAGGGAAAAGTAGGTGAAATAAAAGAATAAATCTTTTGTGAAAATTTTCAACAAATAAGAGTTTTAAGAAACATTCCTCCAAAATATAAAAAAAAAAACTAGAAATTTTTAAAGTAAAATAAAAAGATAAAACAGATTTTTCTTAAAAAAACTTAAAATAAAAAAATAAAAAATAGAAATAGATTTAAAACATAAAAATTTTGAAAATAAAAGGATTTAAAAAAACTTAAAAATCTCGAAGAAAGGGTTTTAAAACATAAAAAAAAAACTTTCCAAATAAAAAAATTAAAGCTTTAAAATTAAAAAAAAATATTTCAAATAAAAGAATAAAAAACAAATAAATATCTTTAAAGCACAAAAACAAAGAAGTTTATTTTTATGATAGAAATCTTCTCAAAATAAATTGATACAAATTTTAAGTTATGAATTTTCTTGTTAGCCTATAGTGATAGGTTGAACCTTAGGAATTGGTCCTTCAAGCTTAGATAGAGTTTTCTTCCTGATAAAATTCTCTTCACAAAAATAAAATACACTTAATAAAATTTAAACGCTCAAATAGGAATAAAAAATGTAGAGATTCTTAGGATTAATAAATTTCAACTTAGAATAAATAAAAATCTTCAACAAACAAAGTTTCTCTGTATATTTGAAAAGTGGAATTTAATTAATGTAGTGTCTTATCAGACGGGAATGACGAGTTAGTGCCAGAAGTGTTGGTGGTGATTGTAGTTCATTTCCCAGGTGATAAGGTCGTTTAAATATATGTATATTCATTAAACGGACAAATAAAATCAAAACTTTTGTGAACTTACAAATTCCAATTTTTGAAAATGTTTTTGATATCAATATGGTACCAATTTTTGGGAGCTATGCGGGTGTTAACCCTTCCTCACGTGTAACCAACCCCCGAACTTGTTTTCTGGTTCTCGTAGACCAAAACTATTATTTTAATAAATAAAACGTTTTATTAAAATAACCCGTTTTAAAGTGATCCAATCACACTTTTTCAAAAAGATTGGTGGCGACTCTGTGTTTTTAATGTTTTCAAAAAGTCAGCCTCGAAAGGGTTGCGACACCTAGTGCTCCATCGATCGCACGTTGGATCACTACTGCCTCGGGCTCGTTGTCTTCGAAATCTATGGGAACTGCAACGTGGAGAACTCCTTTGCATGATTGCATCCATCTATGGCCTCTTCAAAAAGCACTAGAATGAGCAATAAGAAGACTAAACATTTTCACGCAACCAAAATTTAAAAAGAACGAGGAATATTGTAAAGGGAAAGAAGAATCTTCATATGGGACACTGGAGGAGCGACGAAAAGGATCAACAACACAAAGAGAGCCATCAAAACGCAATTACATGACAGAAGGGACCAAATTGATATAATAGATAACTAACATGGACCAAATGCGTAGTTATACAAATTTTCATTAACAGCCACCCTCTGTTAGATATTAACGACTGGTGGTCAAAATAGGTCCAATTAAATAGTTGAGTGGTCGAATTTTAAATTTTTATAGTTCGGTGGTCAAAACAGGCCAGACTCAATAGCTGGGGTGGTCACCCAATTAGTTTACCCTATTATAAATGTAACAACTAACAACCATTAAATTAAAATAATTTTAGTTGATTCAACATATCAAAAGCAGAGGATGGTTCAATATCTATAATGTTAAAATATATTGTTAAAACAGAAACTCTCAGCTTTTCCTCTTTGCTTCGTTCCTCAATTCATTGAAAATCTTGAAGAAAATTTTTTCCTACTTTTTACAGACAAAAACATTAATGAATAAGCAATGTACACTTGGGAGTTCATAAATTCTAAGGGTACACATGTCATTTAATTCAAATGTGATTACAAGAAACCTAATTTTTGGGTAAACTACAACGGAGGTCACTCAATTATGAGAAGATTATATTTGGGTCACCCAATTATTAAAAGTTACATTTAGGTCACTCAATTATGGATAAGGTTACATTTGGATCACCCAATTATTAAAGGTTACATTTAGGTCACTCAATTATGGGTAAGGTTACATTTGGGTCACCCAATGAAGTACGGCGTACACTTGGGAGTTCATAAATTCTAAGGGTACACATGTCATTTAATTCAAATGTGATTACAAGAAACCTAATTTTTGGGTAAACTACAACGGAGGTCACTCAATTATGAGAAGATTATATTTGGGTCACCCAATTATTAAAAGTTACATTTAGGTCACTCAATTATGGATAAGGTTACATTTGGATCACCCAATTATTAAAGGTTACATTTAGGTCACTCAATTATGGGTAAGGTTACATTTGGGTCACCCAATGAAGTACGGCGTACACTTGGGAGTTCATAAATTCTAAGGGTACACATGTCATTTAATTCAAATGTGATTACAAGAAACCTAATTTTTGGGTAAACTACAACGGAGGTCACTCAATTATGAGAAGATTATATTTGGGTCACCCAATTATTAAAAGTTACATTTAGGTCACTCAATTATGGATAAGGTTACATTTGGATCACCCAATTATTAAAGGTTACATTTAGGTCACTCAATTATGGGTAAGGTTACATTTGGGTCACTCTTCTTATTTAAAATATATATATATATATATATATATATATATATATATATATATATCAATTTGTGCATTAGATTAATTAATGATTTCAAATGAAGTACTTTAGTGTTAACGAAGGTATACAAGTGATTTGGAAGAAAAAAATGACTAAGTTGATGTATTTTTTAATATGAAAGGTGATAACCTTATCCATAATTGAGTGACCAAAGTGTAATATTTAATAATTGGGTGACCTAAATGTAACCTTACCTATAATTGAGTGGCCCAAATGTAACTTTTAATAATTTGGTGACTCAAATATAACCTTATCCAAAATTGAGTAATCTCTATTGTAGTTTACCCTACATTTTTTTTACTTTTTCGTTTGCACCGTTGAGTGTTGTGGAAAAACACTTTCTCTCTTGATTTTTGGACGTTTTGCACTGCCTGTGACATTTTGCGTTTAATTTTCAGGCGAAGACATCATCAATGACAACAAGTCTATAATAGATTAATCTAAAGAACCACAAATCTTAAGAAAAACAAAAAAAATAGAGTAAAGAGAGACTATAGGATTTTAGAAAATTTAAGAGAGACACGATAAGTTCCAAATCTTCGATAAGAATAACTGTCCATAAACCTAGGCATATTTTTGGAAAATTATCAAAAGAATTGTGGTGGGATTTTTTATTTTCCACTCTATTGCACTGGGTAGATTATTTCCAAGAATATTGCACTTTGAACAGTGCAATAGAAGTCGTATTTAGTTGAGACCGAATATGAAAAAAAAATTAAAAACGGATCCATTAGGATCCGACTTTGGCTCCCCTAAAGTCTTGGCCAAGTGGATCCAACTTTGGCTAAAGTTGGTGCCAAGTGGATCCGACTTTGGCTTCTCTGTGGGTAGCAAAGTGAGGCAGAATGCGGGGCCAAGTGGATCCGACTTTGGCTAAAGTTGGAGCCAAGTGGATCCGACTTTGGTCTCTTCACGGGGTGGCGCTGCATGGGGGCACGAGGTGGCAGAAAAATGCATGCATGCAGGGGGAAAGCTTTGCAAAAAATTTTGAATGAGGGTCACGGGGTGGCAAGGGGAAATAATTGGTTGGATAAATGGTGGAATTTAATTGGGTAGGTGGTATGTGTGGTTGAAATTTAATTTTTTTGAGGTTAAAAGGGGTGAGTTGAAGGTAAATAGTGGGAGAGAAAATATTTTGAAGAAGAAGAAGAAGAAGAGGAAGATTTAAAGAATTTTATTAAAGTAAGTGTTTTATTTTTATAATTTATTTTTATTATTATGAGTAAGTATTATTTTTTGTAATTTGTTTTTTTGTATATTTTATTTTATAGTAGTTACGAAAATCGGATATTTGTGTTTTTAAGTTAAAGTCTAATTTTTTTTGTGTTAAATAGGTGGTTGAAGAGAATATAGCAAGTTAAGTTGTTTGTTTGATTAAATTTGAAGTTGTTGTTTGAATTTTTTGTTAAATATGTGGGGATTTGAGAAATATTTTGTTGTATATTGTTCACTTTAAATTCGTTAATTTTTTTAATTTTTATTTTGAAGTTCCTTGAATTTTTGATGTTATTTTGAGAGAATGTAATTTGAAAGTTTTGTGTTAAATAGGTGAAGATATGAGAAGAAAATATAGTTTAAATATTTTTGTGTTAAATAGGTGGAGAGATATTGAGAATATAGAAAAAATTGTTTGAATATAAGAGAAGAAACGGGAAAATACATTTATTTTGAGAATATAGAAAAATAGGTGGATAGATTTTATTATTTTATTTAAGTTCGTTAATTTAATTACATTTATTATAGGTGATTGAATAAAACGTTAAATTGATGATTTAATAGACAATAAGCAAATACGACATTTATTTTAATTGTTATTTTTAATGAGGTAGATTTAGTCTTGGTTTACTAATATTTTCTTATTTGTCATGTAGGATGGCTGAGCAAGCTCCATTGTTGCATTTACAGAATTGACACATTACTAGCCTTAGAGTTGATGAGCTGGTATAATTTTTTAAAAATTGTTTCATTACGAAATATGCCACTTTTGTGTTTTTTTGTTAGTAATTATGTTTAAATAATGTGTTATTTACAGGGTGCAGAGGAAACATTTAAACATCATTTGTGCATGGTAGACAAACCCCTAGACCAGAGAATCGAGAATTTTTTTATATATGGCAGGATTTTATCATGCCACGTTTCTTCGTGGGTACAAGTTGGTGCCCGGATTGATTACTGCTTTAATTGAGCGTTGGATACCTGAAACTCATACCTTTCATATGCCTTGCGGAGACCCTCGAGGACGTGGTTTATCTTATTGGGGTCCCAGTAAACGGGAAGCCAGTGGTCGAGCGTACCGTAGGCTCAACGGCTGAAATTTGTCAAAGGTTCCTTGGGAAGGAACCCTATGGAAGTGACGTGAAAGGGTCTCGTGTGAAAATGAGTTGGCTAGAGAGAGAATTTCAACTCTTCGAGTATAATACATTTGAAGAAATTAATATGGTCAGTCGAGCATATATCCTACAGATGATCGGAGGTATACTGATGCTGGATAAATCTGGCAATACGATCAATGTAAGGTATCTTCGTTTTTTGGATACTCATTGGGAACTTGATTGTCAATATAGTTGGAGATCAGCTATATTAGCATGCTTGTATCGCGAGTTGTGCAAAGGCGCTTTACTGCAAAAAGGTCAGAGGGTAGGCGATATTGGTGGTTGCCTGTTATTGTTGCAAGCGTGGGCTTGGCAACGACTACCTTTTTTTACACCACTTACTCGAACACATGTGCAGTTTCCTGTCGTTGCAAGGTAAATATATATATATATATCTTTATTTTTAGTTGAATCTATAAATTAATTAAATTAACTTGTTATTTAAATATATTGTGATTTGTATGCAGATGGTGCGAGGAGAAGCATGAGACGGGGTTGGCGCACAACAACGTCAGAGTTTGTAGATCTCTTATTGATTCCCACTGTCAAGAGCAGGTATATGAATGGAAAGTACTTTTTGACGTTAAATGTGTTTTTTACATCTTAGTTAGTTAAATGTATTATTTTAAACCATTATTTTTTTTGCAGTTTATTTGGAAGGCCTATGAAGATGACCATATATTTGTACCGGAATATTTGACGAATGATTCACTTTTATGGTGTAGTGTTACACCGTTGATCCATTTCTCTACTGTAGAGTTCCACTTTGCAGGTAGAGTTCCACGAATAATTAAGTGATTAAATCGAATTGTTTCACAACACAACATAACATTAACACAACACAACATAACATAACATAACATAACATAACATAACATAACATAACATAACATAACATAACATAACATAACATAACATAACATAACATAACATAACATAACATAACATAACATAACATAACATAACATAACATAACATAACATAACATAACATAACATAACATAACATAACATAACATAACATAAAATTTTTCAAATACAAACATTGGAAATCACCGAGGCATTGACACGAATCTTGGTTCATTTGGACAGTTTGATCTGGAATGTCCTTCGGCCCTACACATGGTGCATCTCTTCCGCTGTCACTTCTCCCTAAAATGAAGATCCATACTGGTATATATACGAGTCGATCTAGGTCGACCACTAGGAGATCTACGGAGTGTAGGATCCGGTAACCATTTTTCATGCTCTACCGAAGGCCAATAAATTGAATTTGCAATCGGTGGGAACTAATTTCTGTAAATATTGACCATCCTACGGAGATTGAAGCATTCATCAACAAAACTGTGCGGGTCAACCCCTACATGCATACACGATGCAATTGCATGAATGCATGGATATCGCCATGCTTGGAATGCTCTACAAGCACACCAACTATGTCTGAAATCGACTCGAAATACATTTGATTGCGCTGTTTCGTTGTTGCGTCTGGCACCAACAACATCAAATATCTTATTAGTTCGGTCGAAGCTGTGAACCTGTAGCGGCGTTGCTTTCATCATGTTCTCTGTCATTTTCGTCACAAGAGCGGGAGCCCACCTTTGGTCCCTATTTAATAAGGCCTCAATTTCCTTTCCTTTAACTACCCAAACTTTCACCAGGCCTCAATCCAACCTATAGTATGTCTCTTTCACCAGGCTTGCTATTGGGAGATGACATGATTCTTTTAGTACTCCATTTATGCACTCCACAAGGTTGGTAGTCATTTGCTCGTATCATCTACCACCTTCGTCATATGACTGGGCCCATCTTTCCCTCTCGATTTCATTTGCCCAAATCCAAACCTGCTCGCCGTACTTCATTAAATTTTCCATATTCCTCATAAAATGTGGTTGCGTTAGTAGATATCCTGTGTCATAGTATTATTAGAATCAAACATAAATAAATAAATGCATATGCAAATATAATTTAGTTTGAAAAAAGATGCTTACCCATGCTTTCAATCTCACTGCGAAGATAAGGATTTTTGAACCGCTCATAGCAGTTCTTACTGATATGACGAATACAGTAGGCAGGGTATGCGTTCGGTGGTGTCCAACGACTTCCGTCTCGATTAATTGCCGCTTTGATACCCGTCCCTCGATCGGATATAATGCATACCCCATCTTCTTTGACGACATGCTCACGTAAATTCGTCAAAAAGAAATTCCAAGCTTCCGTCGTCTCCTGCTCAACAATTGCAAATGCAATCGGGAAGATGTTGTCATCACCATCTTGCGTAACAGCAACCAGCAATATATGAGAGTATCTCCCATACAACCATGTGCCATCGACTTGTATTATACATTTGCAATAGGGAAAGCCTTCGATAGCAGGCTTGAACGCCCAGAAAAGTTGATGAAAAAATTTATAGCCTTCAACAATTTGGCCTTCTCGGTCTTTCGCATCCTTGGTTTGATACCTCACTATGGTGCCCGGGATAAAATGTGTCAGTGCTAGTAATAAAGTCGGTAGCTCGTTGTACGACTTATCGTAATCACCGTACACCAAGTCCATTGCCTTATCCCTTGCACGCCAGGCCTTCTTGTATTTTATTTGGTATTCAAATTGCTGCGCGATGCTTGCGTGAATCGTTGAAACTGTAACCCGTGGATTTGCTTCAACCAACTTCATTATGTGACAACATATTACGTTGGAGTCCAATTTCCGGTGGTCTTAGTTGATGGAAGTTCGTAAACATGTGTGAACACCATTATACTTTGTGACCTCCCAACGATTTGACCTCTGCAGCTTTGTCACTCGGATCTTCCAATTGCACTCTTGTCCATATTTCACACATTTGGCAAAGAAGGTCCTCGTGCTGGATTCTGCGACAAAGTAGTCCACGTGCTTCTTGATGTTGTACTCTTTCACTGCCAATATAGCTTCATTCTTGTCATCAAATTGAAGATTAACATATAATTCACCGTGTTGACTCGAGGTTAATCGGGCCAAATCCGAGAATTCAGGCGCCCTCATTGCATCAAAATCCACCGAACTCATGTGAGAAGAAGGTTCATAAAATGTAATGTCGCCCTCGGACGAAACAAATTCGCCAACACCAAAATCAGGGGCTGCACCAACATCAGCAGGGAACAAACCGGGATCCCTAATATCTTCATCTTCGCTGGAATCGGCAAGTAATTCTCCCCATCGACCTCGTGAGGGTTCCACACCAGCTTCAATAGCAGGATCAATACTCGGCTCGTGTGATGAAGCATATGTTGAAGGCCCGGCTTCATGAAATGTATTTGATGTCCCACTTGTCAACATTGCAACAAAACTACCTCCGGGCATATCAATCTCATCACCAAAGTTCATTTGAGCTGATTCTCCAACTACTTTTGTAGATGGGCCGGGAACATCACGCACCTCGGCAAACAACTAGATATATCGAATTCCTATAGAATCATGCTCTGCGATCATCAAAGAAACATCGTCATCATCTTGGAGAGTGATTGCACAATATCTGACCGGATTGTCACATGTCATCCATCGGTAACGTAAACCATGAATTTCTTTTCTAATTTTCTGTGATCTTTTCTCCTTCATTTCTCGAAGCATGATTTCTTTCTCGAATCTCATCTTCGTACTACTTTCACAATCAAATACAACCCCAACATCAGTTTCACCATTTGTCCATTGTAATGAACAATCACCATAAATTTGTTGTTGCTAATTTTCTCTGCATGATCGAAATAAAACATACTAAATCAAAATGCTCATAATAAAATAAAAAAATAAATATATTTCGAATATTTTTTTTTTCTAACATAGTAAATCAACTTACAAAATAAACTGAAATTAAAATTTAAAACTACCAAACTAACTCAAATAAACTACATAAAAAAACTACCATTTGTCCAATCCAAATTCGAAGTAACTCAAATAAACTACATGAAAAAATTAAAAATATATGAAACATACAAAATAACAAAATAAAATATCAAACTGAAAAAATTACCAAATTCAAAAATTCGAATCTACTTACAAAATAACAAAATAAAATTACCAAACAAAAAAAAAACAAACTCTAAAAAAATTCGAATCTACTTACAGTCTTTTCTTCTCACTACTTTCTTTATCTTCTTCTTCTACTCCTTTAATCTTAACTTTCCTTCAACCTTAACTTAACTATTTAACAAAAAAGTAAATTTTCTTATCCCTTATACTACCCCTATCTCTGCCTATCTAACAACTATAAATTTTTAACCTCTACCCCTATACATTTTAAAATATTATAAACCCACCACCATTCAAAAATCACATCCACCACTCCCAAAAAATTAATCTGCTTCCCATTCTTCCCAAAAATAAATAGTAAACTTAACTTAAACCTATACATATATTCGAATCAAAATCAAAATTCAGTGACTGGTCTCGTCAAAATCAGAAATCGGGGCCTGGAGTCACCAAAGTCGGATTGTAATGGAGTTGACTTCACCCTTTTGAAGCCAAAGCCATAAGAGTCCGACTTTAGGGAATTTTTTGCCCCAAAATACCACCAAAGTCGGATTCAAATGGAACCAACTTTAAAAACCCTAAAGTCGAATTCATATGAGGTCGACTTTAGGGAATTTTTTTTAAATACCAATTCAAAAGAGTCCGACTTTTAGTTAACTATTCCAATCACAATATTTTTGGAAATAAAATCCCAACAGCAATACATTGGAAAATAATAAAATGCAACTGCAATATTTTTGTAAATCTTCCCATATTTTTTGTTTAAAAAAAATAATCCCTACCTTCTTCAAATGCAACCGTTCTTTTTAATCTCCGGACATCTTGTTAGTGAAAACCAACGGAAATTCTCTCTGCAAGATGATGTTCAGTTGGTAAATGTTATTCTTTCTCCGCATCATTGCACGTACGCATATGAATGTGATCTCCTTGTATTCTTCAAGCGGAAATCAAAGGAGTGCTAATGAAATGGGGAAGAAATTACCGCGAAATGGTAGTTTACGGGAAGTTCAAACTGCTTCCTTTACTATGCTTGGCGAACTATATTCAAGGACTGGTTCTTCTTTTCCACTTGATATTTGGCAATCAACTATTCAGGTAAGTTCTCTACATCTACATGGCTTTGATGACATCTGTAACATGTTGCTAAAGTTGGTTTTTTTATATTTATTTTTTAGTTTCTGAGAGAAGCTGCAAACTGAAGTTGCAACAAAGTCCTGGAAGGAACAAGCTGAATTTACTGCTGTGTTTGCTAGGGGGAAAATCGTTAGAGCTGCTATAAAGGTGACATTGCCAATTGTTTTCCTCTTTCTTTCTTTCTTTTTATTTTGTTTATTTTTAAATATGTAATATGTAGGTATTATTATTGTTGTTCCTTTGCATCTTAGTTGTCTGGAAACTCCATAAACATATCTGTGCACCAAAGACATGGAAGGCCAGCAGATTGTTCTTGCCAGAGTTATTATATGTATTAGATCTTAGGGAAGTTTCAGTAGTTGATATGATACTTTGAGCTACCTATATGAGAGGCGAAGCTGCGCCCTTCTCCGTGTGGTAGTTTGTCCAGTTTCCACTTTGATTTTCCTTTATCCCTTCTATGTTAATTTATGATTCTTTTTCTTCAGGTTTTAGATGAATGCCTTCGTGCCATATCTGGCTTTAGAGGAACTGATGATTTTTTTGGATTTCCCATTTACTTCTGATTGCATAAGCCCAGAGTCCGGAAGATACTCAAGAAGAAATAAATACACGTCCATCAGGAAATCAGCAGTGGGCAGAGACAATTGAGAAGCTCATGCCTCTCATTCTATGGCATAATTCTGCAATGGTTTGTTAGATTCTTCTTTCCCCCTCTTCATATTTTGCAGACGACTGACATGTAGCAGATTAAGGCGTATTCATGCTGTGCTCGTTGACTCTCCTTTTTATCATCATCATTTTGTATTTTTTTCTTCTATGTGCAAGTAGAGGTGGTTGCACGCAATTCTCTTTGCCTTATCCCTGTTTTCTTGATTTTCCTCTGAATATGTAAATCTGGGCCCGTTTATGTTATGGTATAAATGATTTCCAACTTTGAGTGGCTATTTTTTTTAGAAAAGACTAAATTAAGACACATTTGGCTATCAAATTCTTAACTTCTGGCACTCTTAGAGAAGCTTAAGATTTCTGATGATTTGCAGGTGCGCATACCAGCCTCTTGGGCTTTGGCGAACATATGTGATTCTCCTCGTCACTTTGTTGATGATTTTCCTTTAAAACAGTCAACAAGTAGTTTTTCTGGCTTGACAGTAATAGTTTTTAATCCATTATATTTTATACTAATGTTTCCAAGTATTTGATTACTTTTTCCTTGACGCTGTTATAGATTCAGAAACGCACTTCCATTTAGTGGAGTTGTTAACTGAGTGTGCTCTGCATCTAGCCAAAAACGGGGACAAGGTATGATATGTTTTTAGGCACCTTATAACCTTTTATGGGTTCATGGGAGATTGGCGTGACGGATAGCTTATAATTGTTGTCCTGGAAATACTTGAGTGTTTTAGGATATATATCTTCTTTCATCAGTTTCTTGATCCAACTTTTTCTTTTGCTAGAAGTTCTGGAACTGGGTAATGTATGTATGAATTTCTTCATCTGAGAAAGTGAACGGAAAAGATAAGAGGGGCTTACGTTATCTCTGTATTTTTACCAATTTAGAAAATGTACGAGGTACTTTGTCTTCACCTGCATATATCAGTTGTGTAGTTGATTTTCGGTTGCCTTTACACCATCCCCTAGTTCTATCTTAATCCATTTATGTGGTACTTATTTGTCGCTAGCGAGAATGTGTTCTTGTTAGTCGTGAATTCAGAACTTTTAGGTTCATCCATATTGGTCCAAGAACAAATGATATCAGGATATCTAGATACATTATATTTGAGGAAAACTGCAGAAACCTTTTGATATGTTATTTGGGTATATTTCCTAAATTTAATCCTGGTTGCTTAGATGTTAGATTTTACTTTTTTTGGTAATTTTATGTCTATAATGTTACTCCCACTCGGGTTTGAGTGGTGCATGTGAGTATATTTTCAACATGGGGTATGATTAGAGTTTTCTAATTCCATAGATTTAGAGGATCTTTAGAGGTTATATCCTCACACCAATGTTTTGGACAAGAGTTTCGGAATGGGTACTTAGAGCAAAATGAAGAGTCGGAGCAACATGGTCAGTTGAAGTTCAGCCAAGTGATGGTTTTATGAACTTCCATATCTAGATGATTGCAACTATCATCTTTGTACATCAATTAGAAACTCTTGCAGCTTTTATTTCTCTTTATTTTTCTTCCTATTAGGTCAAATCAAATGCTGTAAGAGCTCTTGGAAATCTTGCAAGATTTGTTGGGTATTCGAGTTCATCATGTGTGGATAAAAAGCCAGTGGCAAACACAGGATTTCCTTCTTGCGACTATGTTACTATGTTTCCAGCGAGAAGTGAGCTTAATGCTTTTGATGGAGGTGGGATAACTTCACCTTGCCCTACGTCATTGAAGGATTTGCACTGGCTAGAGAGAATGGTGCAAGCATTTATTTCTTGTGTTACAACTGGAAAGGTCAAGGTATTATCTTGCATTGTAGTTTTTCTGTAAACTTTTAATCTCAACATGATGGAAGCATAATATCAATTTTAATGTCAGTTTAGCTATGCTCTGTTTCTTATTGTGGCTTTTCATTGACTAGGTTCAATGGAATGTTTGTCATGCGTTGAGCAACATGTTTATGAATAAGACAATACAACTGCAGGATATAGATTGGTATGATGTTAATTTCTTCATGTTCTTTTTCTTCGAATACAACATCAATAGGTTCAATTTATACAGTTTAATGTATATTGTTGTTAACAATAATTAGAAACCAGTCAAAGGTTGGATTGATTATTGAATGAGTGATTTTCTCTCACGTCTCTTGTGCATGTAGACACCTTTCTGGCCTCAGTCTTCATTATTATCTCAGGTCTAGCCAGTCTTAGTTTTTGATAATAGGGGAAGTCACAAAATTTGTGTTTGTTTCCAGCTAATAATTTTTTTAGGAATGATGATTGATGCTCAAGGATAGAAACTAGCTTAGCCTAATTCAGACTAATTACTACATTTCCAATTTCACATGTTTTGTCATATGAGCACCTTATTTTCCTTTTACGCAGTGATGCCTAATTGAGATTAATTGTATGTGTTAATTGAGGAAGATTTGAAGGTTGGTAGAGAAAAAGAAAATAGAAAGAGGGGAAAGAAGAAAGAGAAAAAGAAAAGAGGGAGAGGAGAATCGATAAAGAAATAAGTTTATGAACTTTTCAGCTTGTCTAACATGCAAGCTAGAATCTAGTTTTATATTATTGTTATACCCTTATACTATTCTGATTGCATAAGCCCAGAGTCTCGAAGATACTAAAGAAGAAAGAAATACATGTCCATCAGGAAATCAGCAGTGGGCAGAGACAATTGAGAAGCTCATGCCTCTCATTCTATGGCATAATTCTGCAATGGTTCGTTAGATTCTTCTGTCCCCCTCTTCATATTTTGCAGATGACTGACATGTAGCAGATTAAGGCTTATTCATGCTGTGCTCGTTGACTCTCCTTTTTATCATCATCATTTTGTATTATTGTTATACCCTTATACTATATCCTCTAGAATTCACTCCAATTCCAGAAGATATTCTCCTCCTCCAAGCCTTCCAATGTTAAGGCACTCCGTGACCTTCCTCAAGAAGCCACAAGAATCAACCCTAGCCTACCTCTCTACACCCTCCGGATGGCGCTCATCCTCATACGACCTACGCCAAATTTTCTTGCCTTACCAGTTAAGTCCATGGCCTGACACATAAACCTGCTCGTCAGGCTAACCAGTCAATAGGTGTCCGTAGTAGGGGTGTGCAAAAATATTCGATCCAACTGATTCAATCTGAAAATTAGGATATTCGATTAGATTTTTATTTTCGGATCGGATATCCGATCTGATTTTTAATATTTCGGATCGGATATGGATCGTAATATTTTAAGTTTCGGATTATCCGAGAATTCAAAATTTTATGAATATGAATATTGTTATATTTAACAATTTAATTCTTGTTTTATCCGAAAATTCAAAAAACTGAAATTTCTATAGATGCAAATTATTATATTTAACAATTTGTTGCTTGTTATATTTAAAATTCCGAAATTTTTATAAATACGACCGTAAAATTCAAAAAAATACTTAAATAAAATTATATAATCGAATATCCGAGTATTCGATCCGAATATCTGATATCCGAGAAAAATTGAATATTTGGATATTCGATTACTCGAATATATGATTTGATTTAAGTATTTTTCTCGAATTTGACGGTCGTATTTTTGAAAATTTTGAAATTTCGAATATAAAGAGCAAAAAATTGTTAAATATAACAAGATCCACATCAAATTGCTAAAATTTAAAATTTTAGATTTTTGGATAATCCAAAACTTGAAATTATGTGATTCGTATCCGATATGAAAATTTTAAAATCAGATCGGATATTCGAATTTTTTAATCTGATCAATGTATAATTGGATCAGATATTTTTTCACACCCTTCGGTGTCAGTCTATCAGGCTAACCAGCCAATAGGTGTCGGTCTGTCAGGTTAATCGGTCAATAGACGTCGGTCTGTTAGGCTAATCGGTCAATAGATGTCAGTTCGTTAGGCCTAGACTTGACACTTGCATTTAAAGGCTGTCAGCCTCCCTCACATATCCGAAGATGAGAGGGGCAAAGATGAGAGGTGGTATAACTTATTTGTGAATTTCTTCATCTGAGAAAGTGAAAGGCAAAGATGAGAGGGGCTTACGTTATCTCTGTTTTTTTACCAATTTAGAAAATATATAAGATACTTTGTCTTCACCTGCATATATCAGTTGTGTAGTTGATTTTTTGTTGCCTTTACACCATCTCCTAGTTCTATCTTAATCCATTTATGTGGTACTTATTTGTTGCGAGAATGTGTTCATGTTAGTGGTGAATTCAGAACTTTTAAGATATATGAATATTTCTTCCATATTGATCCAAGAACAAATGAAATGATATCAAGATGTTTAGATACCTTTTATTTGATGGCAAACTGCAGAAACCTTTTGACATGTTATTTGTGTATATTTTCTATATTTAATCCTGGTTGGTCAGATGTTAGATTTTACTTTGTTTAGGTAATTGTATGCTTAGAATGTTACTCGAACTCGGGTTTGAGTGGAGCATGCGAGTATATGTCCAACATGGGGCATGATTAGAGTTTTCTAAGTCTTTCCATATATTTAGAGGATCCTTGGAGGTTATATCTTCACACCAATGTTTTGGACAAGAGTTCCGGAATTACTTAGAGCAAAATGAAGAGTCGGAGGAACATGGTCAATTGAAGTTCAGCCAAGTGATGGTCTTATGAACTTTCATATCTGGATGATTGTAACTATCATCTTTGTACATCAATTAGAAACTCTTGCAGTTTTTATTTCTCTTTGTGATTCTGCCTATTAGGTCAAACAAATAGTGTAAGAGCTCTTGGAAATCTTGCAAGATTTGTTGGGTCATTTTGTGCGAATAAAAAGCCTGTGGCAAACACAAGATTTCCTTCTTGCGACTATGTTACTATGTTTCCAGCAAGAAGTGAGCCTAATGCTTTTGATGGAGGTGGTATAACTTCATATTGCCCTACGTCATTGAAGGATTTGCATTGGCTAGAGAGAATGGTGCAAGCATTTATTTCTTGTGTTACAATTGGAAATGTCAATGTATTATCTTGCATTGTTTAGCTATGCTCTGTTTCTTATTGTGACTTCTCATTGACTAGGTTCAATGGAATGTCTGTCATGCGCTGAGCAACATGTTTTTGAATAAGACAATACAATTGCAGGATATCGATTGGTATGATGCTAATTTCTTCGAATACAACATCAATAGGTTCAATTTATACAATTTGATGTATATTGTTGTTAACAATAATTAGAAACCATTCGAAGGTTGGATTGATTATTGAATGAGTGATTTTCCCTCTCGTTGCTTGTGCATGTAGACACCTTTCTAGCCTCTGTCTTCATTGTCTCAGGTCTAGCCAGTCTTATAATTGTTGTCCTGGCAATATTTGAGTGTTTTAGGATATATATCTTCTTTCATCAGTTTCTTGATCCAGCTTTTTCTTTTGCTAGAAGTTCTGGAACTGGGTAATGTATTTATGAATTTCTTCATCTGAGAAGTGAACGGAAAAGATGAGAGGGGCTTACGTTATCTCTGTTTTTTTACCAATTTAGAAAATGTATAAGGTACTTTGTCTTCACCTGCATATATCGGTTGTGTAGTTGATTTTCTGTTGCCTTTACACCATCTCATAGTTCTATCTTATCCATTTATGTGGTACTTATTTGTTGCTAGCGAGAATGTGTTCTTGTTAGTCGTGAATTTAGAACTTTTAGGTTCATCCATATTGGTCCAAGAACAAATGAAATTATATCAGGATGTCTAGATACCTTTTATTTGATGGCAAACTACAGAAACCTTCTGGTCTGTTATTTGTGTATATTTCCTAAATTTAATCCTGGTTCTTAGATGTTAGATTTTACTGTTTTTGGTAATTTTATGTTTATAATGTTACTCGAACTCGGGTTTGAGTGGTGCATGTGAGTATATGTCCAACATGGGGTATGATTAGAGTTTTCTAATTCCATAGATTTAGAGGATCCTTGGAGGTTATATCCTCACACCAATGTTTTGGACAAGAGTTTCGGAATGGGTACTTAGAGCAAAATGAAGAGTCGGAGCAACATGGCAGTTTGAAGTTCAGCCAAGTGATGGTTTTATGAACTTCCATAACTAGATGATTGCAACTATCATCTTTGTACATCAATTAGAAACTCTTGCAGCTTTTATTTCTCTTTATTTTTCTTCCTATTAGGTCAAATCAAATGCTGTAAGAGCTCTTGGAATTCTTGCAAGATTGTGGTTGGGTATTCGAGTTCATCATGTGTGGATAAAAAGCCCGTGGCAAACACAGGATTTAATTCTTGCGACTATGTTACTATGTTTCCAGCGAGAAGTGAGCTTAATGCTTTTGATGGAGGTGGGATAACTTCACCTTGCCTTATGCCATTGAAGGATTTGCACTGGCTAGAGAGAATGGTGCAAGCATTTATTTCTTGTGTTACAACTGGAAAGGTCAAGGTATTGCATTGAAGTTTTTCTGTAAACTTTTAATCTCAACTAGGGGTGTGCAAAATTAACCGTAACCGTTAACCGTAACCGTTAACCGAGTTAACCGTTCATTTTATAGGTTAATTAACCTAATCATTAAAAATTAAACGGTTTCAATTAACCGAACCATTAAAATTAATGGTTAATGGTTACTATCGCGGTTATAAATTTTAACATAGGATTAACCTATAGGTTAACCGTTACTCTAAAAAACTTTAAAGATCGTCACTGTTCTTTTCAAATATCTAAACCTTATTCCTAAAATTACCAAACACGATTCCATTCGCTCCTCTATCTGACTCTAAAGGCTTATCAGAATTGCTACGGGTAAGACTCCAACAAAGTGTTGAATCAATTAATTGCTGCACCTTCTTTCAATTTATTGTTAAATCTTTCCTAATTTGTTCAATGGCTTCCTTTTGATGCTTCCAGTATCTTGAAGATATCAAGTCATTGATCTTGAAAATTATCGAGTTGGAACTTCAAAAAATTGAGTGAATGTGCTGGGTAAGTATTAATTTAACCATTTGATATAATTTTATTTGCGATTTGCATGTTCTCTTTCTCTCTTATTCTTGAATCAAGTTAACTTGTTATATTTTACTCTGGGTATTGTAGCTGGTTATGGCTCTGATTTTAGTGTGTATCAAGTGTTTGATGTAATTCCTGAGAGGAAATACAAAAGAGCTATTTAAGATGACTTTGGTTTATGTTTTGTTTAATTTTTGCCCAGAACTAGCAGTCTTATCATAGATTTTTGCCCCCTTTTTCTTTCAAGCTTTTAATTTTGGCATTTTTTTCAACTCAAAAGTTTTGAATGTTTATTTACCAGTTATTTCCTTGGGTTGAATTAGGAAATGAGATGGGATGGATGTAAATAAAGAAGTTGAATTAGAGGCCTATAGTTCAGTTCCTTGGGTTGAATTAGGAAATGAGATGGGATGAATGTATGTCCTTTGGGTTGAATAACACTAAAGCCTTTGTAAAAGCCAATAGGGTGCAAGGTGGTACAAATAAGAGCTGTACAAAATAACAGAAAGAATGCTCAAGTTGAAACTCTACCATTGAGACAAAGAATTAAGTTCATGGGAGAAAAAAAGCCTTAGTCCAGTTATAAAGATTACGATAATGTCACCTAAAAAGAATTAGGATAAGATTTATGGTTGACTAATATATTTCATTCTGGAGTAGAATTGAGGGAAATATCAGTATGATAGCATGACCCAAAACTGGTATTTTTAATATCAACACATGGTTTTTGTTTGCCAATCACACAGAATTTACCAGTTTTTTTCAACTCAAAACTTTGGGCCACATATGCCCTTTGTTGAACAGATTCTTGCGAGAGAATAAAGTACAGATTTGTCTCTAAATTGAAAAAGCTGAAGTTTTTATTAAAAGTCATTACATGCATGTATTTCCTTTATTAATCTTTATAAGTAGCAGATACTAACCAAGATTGATGAACGTTGTCTTTAATATTTAGTCCTCCTACTGTATATTCTTTTCTTTTTTCATATCCTTTTTTGGCCATTAAAATGCATTCAAAGATGGAAAAGCATTGATTCTATTTCCATGGTAGATATCTTTTAAGTGCCGAAGAATAATAATGTTAAGATTGTCTTTAAAATCGTAATGTTAACTTTAGTCCACAATTCCCCTTTGTTGAACATTCTTTAATATGGAGATAAAGCAGCGCGTGTCTGTATATAATTTATGTGGAGGTATATCCAGAAATATCCCACCATAGAATTTGTTTTGTTTGATCAAAAGCTTGGAATTAGTTTCTTTGCTCAAATCTTTGGTATTATTGCATATTTTGTTCTTTCTCTTCTTTCTCCAACCCTACTTTTTCTTTTCTTTCTTGTACCATTGTTTTCTAGTGTCTACAACTAGGAAAGACAGCGTAGTGCTGATTGATTAATTAATTTCTATTTATAATGCATTTGCAGGCATTGATTGATTAAAACTATGGAAAGCGTTGTTAATGATAATGTGATGATTGTTGATGAGATTAATAATTCAGAGGATAACTCTTGTGAAGAAGATAGTGAAGCAAAGAGTAAAAATGAAGTTGATGGAGATACAATGATTAAAAAGAAGAGAAAGTCTTCCAATCCTTCTATAAGTGATGACAAAATAGAAAGAAAGAAGACATCCTATGTTTGGGATCATTTTCAGAAAACCAATGATCCAAATAAGGTGGAGTGCAATTATTGTGGAAAGTGCATTGCTTTCAAACCATCTAATGGGACTAGTGGCATGAAGAATCATATTACAAGATGTAAAAGGTTTCCTGCAAACCTGAATAGAAAACAAAAGCTTACCGATTTTGAATCTAAAACAATTACATCACCAGGTGGCACCAATAAAACGGTTAAAGTCCCTAGGTGTTGGCAATTTGATCAAGATAATTGTAGGAAGGCGCTTGCTAGGATGCTTATTGTAGATGAGTTACCCTTTGTCTTTACGGAGCATGAAGGATTTCGATATTTTTGCAAACAATTATGTCCTGAATTTGTTCTCCCTTCACGCACCACTGTGACAAGAGATTGTTATAGTATCTTCATTGAAGAAAGAAGTGAATTAAAAGACCTTTTGAGTAAGTTTTCTTCAAGAGTGTGCCTCACTACCGATACGTGGACTTCTGGTCAGAACTTGGGGTACATGTGTCTTACGGCACACTTTATTGATGATCAGTGGACATTGCATAAAAAGATAATCAATTTTTGTCCCATTCCAGGTCATTCTGGTGAAATCATTGGAAAATCCATTGAAAAATGTTTGAATGAATGGAATCTTCGGAGGATTTTAACCATAACTGTAGACAATGCTAGTTCAAATGATGTGGCTATTCAATATCTTAGAAGAAGAATCACTCATTGGGGAGGGAGTGTGTTGGATGGTAAGTTTTTACATATGAGATGTGCAGCACATATATTAAATTTGATTGTTAAGGATGGTTTGAAAGAACTTGATTTATCCATTGCTCGAATTCGTGGTGCTGTGTGATTTGTAAGGTCTTCTCCTAATAGACTTCAAACGTTCAAAGCTTGTATAGAGGAAGAAAACATTACAAGTAAGAGTTTTGTTTGCTTAGATATTGAAACAAGGTGGAACTCCACTTTCTTAATGCTTGAAACTGCTTTGAAATTTAAGAAAGCTTTTGATAATTTGTACACCAAAGGTGTTGCTTATTGTAAAGAGTTGAGGAGGCATTTTGGTGTACCTGATGACAATGATTGGAGAAAAGTTGAAGCTTTTTTACCTTTCTTACAGATTTTCTATGAGACTACATTGAAGGTTTCAGGGAGTCTTCGTGTGACAGGTAACTCTTATATACCTCTGATTTTTGGAGTTAGAGACTTGATTTCTAGTTATTGTGGCCATGAAAATGAAAGTATTAGAAGGATGGCTCATCAAATGAAGGTCAAACATGATAAATATTGGGGAAATATTGATAACATCAATATTTTATTGTTTGTTGCTTTACTACTCGATCCAAGGCATAAATGGGGTTTTGTTGAGTGGATAGTAAGTGATACTTATGATGCTGAAAATGCCAATTTGCTAATATCCACCATCAAAGTCACTTTGAAAGCTTTATTTGAGTTTTATAATGATGTTATGCCTCGCTCCAAGAGCAAGAAGGGAGAATCAAGTAGTAGTAGTAGTAATAGTACTCCTACTTCAATTAGAACAACACTTCATAGCTTGGAGAACAATGAGAAAAAGATTGATGTGCAACAACATTACTATAATAGGTATAGAATGGCAAAGGGAACTTTAGGAATTTGTGATGAAAAAACCGAGTTGGAGAAATACTTGAGTGAAGAAGTTGAAACGAATGATCTTAATTTTGATATTTTAAGATGGTGGAATGAGTCTCAAATGAGGTATTCTGTTCTTTCTCGAATGGCTCGAGATGTGCTAGCTATTCCAGTTTCTACAGTAACTTCTGAGTCCGCTTTTAGCACAGGAGGTCGAGTTCTTGATTCTTTTCGCACTTCCTTAACTCCAAGAATAGTGGAAGCTCTTATTTGTTCACAAGATTGGCTACGCCAATCTCGAGGCCCTCTTATAATAGAGGAAAATTTTCTTGAGTTGGAAGAATTGGAGGATGGTTAGTTTTTTAATCTAGTTCATAATTTTTTTAATTTTTGATTTGCCAATATTACATTATATCTTATACTAATTTGTTTTATGCTTTGAAATATATGAATGAATGATTTAACACTCAACCAACCGATAATTATGATTGATGAATCATATTCGATTTCGGAGGAAGACGGTGAAGACCTCGGTTGATTTATGAAGTGAGGTATTAATTGGAGCCATAATTTTTTTCTGATTTATATGATGCCATATTTTTAATTCAATTCATAGTTGTATATTTATATGATACCATGTTAATATGGCTTGTCATCAACTATTGGTATGGATGTTCATAAGGTGCATACGTTAGAAGGGCATGATTACAGAGGAATGACTTTGGTTTATGTCTTGTTTAATTTTTTTATATAAAAATTACTTTAGTTTCTGTTTTGTGTCTATTTTCCAAGAATTGTAGCTAGTGCAAAATTTTCATGTTGAATATATTTTTACGTTCCTGATTCGATGGATTGTGAAAAATGTTTACGATATTATGATTTGGTAAATTTAATTGTTGTTTTAATCGATATTGTAATAGAGTACATGTTAACCTATAAGTGAATTATAAAAAAACTGTTAACCGCTAACGGTTAACCGTTAATAATGGTTAACCATTAGTGTTTGAAACGGTTAACCATTTCTTAATGGTTAGGTTATGATTCAATAACCGTTATAACGGTTAACCGACCATTTAGACTAAACGGTACGGTTAACCTACCATGAACACCCCTAATCTCAACATGATGGAAGCATAAAATCAATTTTAATGTCAGTTTAGCTATGCTCTGCTTTTTATTGTGGCTTTTCATTGACTAGGTTCATTGGAATGTTTGTCATGCGCTAAGCAACATGTTTTTGAATAAGACAATACAACTGCAGGATATGGATTTGTATGATGCTAATTTCTTCATGTTCTTTTTCTTCGAATATAACATCAATATGTTCAATTTATACAGTTTGATGTATATTGTTGTTAAAAATAATTAGAAACCAGTCAAAGGTTGGATTGATTATTGAATGAATGATTTTCTCTCACGTCTCTTGTGCATGTAGACACCTTTTTGGCCTCAGTCTTCATTATTATCTCAGGTCTAGCCAGTGTTAGTTTTCGATAATAGGGGAAGTCACAAAATTCGTCTTTGTTTCCAGCTAATAATTTTTTGTTAGGAATGATGATTGATGCTCAAGGATAGAAACTAGCTTAGCCTAATTGAGACTAAGGCTTAGTTTGTGGTTGCTTTTAAAAAATGTTGTGAAAAAAGTAATTTTCAAACTAGCTATTGAAAAGTTGTTTTGAAAAACTGGTTAGTGTTTGTCATTGATGTCAAAAAGTGATTTGAGGAGATAAAATGTCTATTTTAGACATGATATTGAAAAGTAAAAAAAAACTTGGGTGATGTTTCAAATTAGTTAATGTTATGATATATGAAATAAATCAATTTTAATTATAATAAAAAATTTATTTAAAAAAAATTAATTTGAAAATATAAAGTATATTGTAGATTATATACGGACATACCACTTACAAATAAAACAATTTTATTCTCAATATAAATATTATAAAAATATATTATTTTACAATTATGTATACATAAACATTATTTTAACATTAAATTATAATGAAATAACAAGGGTAAAAAAGTAATTTTATTTTTAAACTAGCTTTTCCACCCAAAAAGCTATAAAATCTAGCTTTTTGGTTTGGGTGAAAAAGCTAGTTTTAAAAGCAACAAAAAACAACCTATTTTTAATTAAAAGCACTTTTTTAAGTAGTGATGCCTAGTAGGGGTGTTCAAAATTACCTGACCCGAATCACCCGACTACCCGACTACCCGAATACAAATAACCGGGTAATTACTCAGAATTTTTTTACCCGGGTCGAGTACCTGGCCTGCCATTTCCCGGGTCGGGCCCGGGTCACAAAAGTAGAAAATTTCGGGTACCCGGTTCCTAATTTTTTTTTTATTTTTTATTTTAAATATAATTATATTTTTTAAACAAAATATCCTTATATTCACTATATTTCCAAATCAAACAACCTAATTTTTAAATCGCGATCTCTCAAATACTCTCCCTTCACAATTCGCACTAATCTTCTCTCTCAATTTCACCGCACTCCATATATATATATATTACAATTTAGAGTATTACAGTATATATATATATTACAGTATTACAATATATGTATATACAATATATTATAAATTACAGTATTCACACTTCATATATATTACAATATATTACAATACATTACAATTTATAGTATTAGTTGTATGTATAAGTATTACAGTGTATGTAACTATGTATATGTATATTACAATTTACAATATTCTCATTATATATATATATATATATATATTAAAGTTATAAGGATTTCACATCGAAAAAAATAAAACTTGAGGTTTTGAATTTATGGTAATCTACCGTAATAAATAAAAATATAAAATACAATGTAACTTGTAATTAGGATTTTAAAATTATATGTTTGGATGTTGGATTATGTAATTCGAACTTTTAAATTTGTGTATATATTTTTTAATTTAATGATTTGAAAATTGGTAAAAATCCGGGTACCTGATACCTAATTTTTCGGGTACCCGCAACGCCCGGGTACCCAATTACCGGGTACCCGTAATTTCCGGGTCGGGACATGGGACGATTTTATAGATACCCGACGATTCGGGTACCCGGTACTTCGGGTACCCGAACACCCGGGTACCCGGATTTGAACACCCCTAATGCCTAGTTGAGATCAATTGTATGTGTTAATTTAGGACGATTTGAAGGTTGGTAGAAAAAAAAAAGAAAAGAGAAAGAGGGGGAAGAAGAAAGAGAAAAAGAAAAGAGGGAGAGGAGAATGGAGTAAGAAATAAGTTTATGAACTTTTCAGCTTGTCTAACATGCAAGCTAGAATCTAGTTTTATATTATTGTTATACCCTTATACTATATCCCTCCAGAATTCACTCCTACGTAATAAAGGCTTTCCTACGTCCTATAAGATATTCTCCTCCTCCAAGCCTTCCAAAGTTAAGGCCCTTCGTAACTTCCTCAAGAAGCCACAAGAAATCAACCCTAGCCTACCTCTCTACACCTTCCGGATGGCGCTCATCCTCATACGACCTACTCCAAATTTGCTTGCCTTACCGGTCAAGTCCATGGCCTGACACATAAACCTGCTCCTCAGGCTAACCAGGCAATAGGTGTCAGTAGTAGGGGTGTGCAAAAATATCCAATCCGACTGATCCAATCCGAAAATTAGGATACTCGATTAGATTTTTATTTTCAGATCGGATATTCGACCTGATTTTTAATTTTTCGGATCGGATACGGATCATAATATTTTAAGTTTTGGATTATCCGAAAATCTGAAAATTCAAAATTTTATGAATATGAATATTGTTATATTTAACAATTTTATGCTTGTTTTATCCGAAAATTCAAAAAACTAAAATTTCTATAAATGCAAATTATTATATTTAACAATTTGTTGCTTGTTATATTCAAAATTTCGAAATTTTTATAAATACGACCATCAAATTCGAAAAAAATACTTAAATAAATCGGATATCCGAGTATCCGATCCGAATATCTGATATCCGAGAAAAATTGAATATTTGGATATTCGATTACTTGATTATATGATTTGATATTCGAATTTTCTGATCTGATCAATGTATAATCGGATCAGATATTTTTTCACACCCCTTTGGTGTCAGTCTATTAGGCTAACCAGTCAATAGGTGTTAGTCCGTCAGGCTAACCGGTCAATAAATGTCGGTCCGTTAGGCTAATCAGTCAATAGATGTTAGTTCGTTAGGCCTAGACTTGACACTTGCATTTAAAGGTTGTCAGCCTCCCTCACATACCCGAAGAAGGGACCACATGGGAGACACAACAAGAACTCTCCCAAAATATTTCACTCCCAAGGCCATATATCTCCGACCTTTGCACAACTCATTTCCCCCACTGACCACCATCTATGACGACTCTCCGCCCACATCAGAGGGGTGAACTACCAGAAAATGTTACAATAACCTCCATCCTCATCCTTGTTTGGCATCAACCGAATTTTGGCATCAACAATTAGTGCGGTGAGTGTGGACATACTTCCAGCCAAAACAATCAGTCGAGAAGAGTCCTTTTCAGGGTGATCAACCGCCCCACTGTGTGCAACCGTCTGATGCTATTGAGATTAACACTCGTGATCATGTGTTCTCGGTAATTCTTATCTCCTCTTAATTTAGACCTTAGGAGAGTGTTTATATATCTAGTGTTCAACATGTAAGCATCACTTATGAATACTATTGCAGGTGAGCATACCAGTCTCTTGGGCGTTGGCAAACATATGTGATTCTCTTCATCACTTTGTTGATGATTTTCCTTTAAAGCAGTCAACAAGTAGCTTTTTCTAGCTTGATAGTAATATTTTTGAATCCATTATATATTTACTATGAGATTATAACTTTAAAACACCTTTGTGACTTGTATGATTTAAGGAGTTCTATGACACTTAGGACATAGACTTCCTTAGAAAAAAAAAATTGGGTGAAATGTTAGAGGTGCCTAACACTGGCTCTAGGCTAATCACTAGAGGTGCCCAAAATTGGCTCTAGTAGGTTAGATTACTTGAAAAAAAAGAAAAAAAAATACCCAAGCTAAGTAGTTTTAATGCTTAAGTGTTTACTTAGAACTCGGATAATCATCTTGTTCACAATGCATGCACACACTCACAAATCTTATAGTTTGATTCCATGGAATTCCTAAAGCATCCAAAGACTTAAGGGCTGAGCATTATTTGTTATGGTTTAGAGAGAAGGAAAAGTAAGACCAAGGAGGATTTTCATGATGATTAAGGTTTGGCAATTGATGGTTTGCATTGCTTGAGGACAAGCAATAATTCGAGGTTAGGGGTGTGATAAGTGCCCAAAAGTCCTATATTTTCACCATTTTTACATGGCAATTATTTCTCAACCTACACCCAATTGAGCTGCATTATGGCCTTTTGTGCATTAATTACATTGTTTCTATCCTTGATCCTTACATTTGATTTATTTAATGAAAAATGTATTATTTTGATGCATTTTGGTGCTTGTGCAGATTTACTCACTGCCCTGGTAGGTGATGCCCGAGCAGGTGATGCCGTGCCGGCAGGCGATGCCGCGACAGTTCATTGCCAGCTACTGCCCGAGCAGATGATGCCGTGGGGCAATAAAGGAAAGGGAGGATGGTGCAGAACGAGCTCTCGACAGGTCCAGGTCAAGCCAGCCAAAGACGACTGTTTCTACTGAAGGAAACTTGTAACACCCTCAATTTTACCCTAGAATACTTTGCTCAATCGGTCAAATAATTAATGTAAATGAACCGAGTAATCCCTAATTAGTTGAAATAAGGACCTAATTGAAAGAACAAATAAATTAATAAAAACTCAGCCATGACTAAATCGAAATATATGATAACATGGGGACTTGCATGTTGAAAATCTAACTTCCCTATTCTGCCCTTGAGCTGAAATAAATGATAGTTAGAAATTAGTGTAACCTGCCCAGCACTGCCCTCTTTTGGACAGTGACCTTTAAAAATTCACCAAAAATAAAATACATGAAATTTAGACCTGAAATTTTGATAGAAAATACTCAGGCATGTCTATTTTAACTAGAAACAAATGACACTAAAATTAGATCTCTATAGAAAAACTTGGAACCGAAATCGTGTAGGTACTACAAACTGTCCAGAACTGCAAAATGACCTATGTTTAAATAATAAATTGTATTGATTGAGAAATGAGAAAAATATGTACCACACATGGTTGTAAAGCTGTGTAAATAAGCTTTCCATAATGATAAAGTAATCGAAATTTGGATATGTGTGTAAAAGATATTCCCATATTAGTAACAAGTACTCAATCTGCCAATAAGAAAAACGATTTTGAATGTTAAAGTTTGCATTTGTGTAAATGAGCTTATATGTTTGAATTGACTTATAATATGTTTCATATATATTTGTATATGAATGTTAAGACCAATAATTTAAGGAAACCTTTGAGAAGTCGAGAGCTTGTCCAACATGTAAGAAGAATAAGGGAATAATCATCAAGGATCAAGACTAGCTAAGCTTGGAGTAATGTGTGTAGTTAATCCTTAAAGTTAGGACTAGTATCCTAACCAATGTTTTAATTTTAATATATGATGACTTGAAAGCATGAAATGAACCTAATTAATATTCGGTAAATGTTTTAAGGGAAGAAGGTTAAATGGAAAGACAATTGCTTATGTTTGCTACTAGTTTGGTGTTATTGTGTGATACATGGTATATGCTCCTGATTGATGGATCATATGAGTTCTATGTGATTATTATGCTACTGCCCTTGAATGTTACATGTTGTATGAATGAGTATATGTGAATATAGATGTTAGAAACAATAAGACTTTGACCAAAGATAGACCTTATTGTAATCACTAATTTTGTCCAGACATCGAACCCCGTTATGTTTGTGTTGTTAGTGGACTTATTGGGCTGTTGGGCATTAAAAATAAAAATTTTAAAAAAAAGAAAAACGAAAAAGAGAAAATATACACGTATATATATAAGTGTTCCCACTATATTACTATTACTCTTTTAGCATTATAGTATTATTATCAATAATGTTATTACTATTAGTATCGTTATTTTTAGAGATTCATTATATTATTGATATCATCCATTCCACAAATATAGTATTATTTTATTGTTTGCTCGTATTATTATTATTATATTTATTATTGTTATTATTTATTATATTTATCTCTATTACTATTATTATCAGATATTACTATTATAATTATAATAAAAATTGGACATAATAAAAACCCATTTCGATTAATAATGAGAGTCCAAAATAATAACATGATCCACTGCTTAAAATAAGAAGCCCAGAATAATATAAAAAATATATATACATTAAGCCCAAATGCCCGACAAGCCCATTACACCAAAAAGAAACCCTAACACATTGTTTATGTTTTCTGCAGCCGCCACGCATCAGGAGCCGTCGGATCTGGCGAAGCAGATCCAAAGGTCCAGATCGTCTCACCAAAAAACCCTAGATGAGCCTCCATTTGGTCTCACGCCGCCAAGCTCACAACCGTCAGATCTGACGGCCCAAATCAGATTCTCGCGAGAAACCCTAGAGAGCCCCATCTTTGCCCCAGCGCCGCTACATCTAAGCCGTCGGATCGTGCGAAGATCCAAGGGCCCAGATTGCTCCAGATCAAGTCTCCAAACGAAGCTTCCAGATCCCGTCTCCACTGCCACCCACGCGCGACCCTTCCTTGCCTCACGCGCGACCCTTCGTTACCTCATGCGCGCGTGTCAGAACCATATCTGACCCCTCTGTCCCCGTCGCGCGCCCTCTGCCGCCCCTGACTCGGTGCACGCTAACACCATTTTGGGAGAGTTCGACATGCAACAGCCGAAAACAGGGAATCAGATGACCAAAAATGTAAACCGAGACAAAAATGTAAAAATGTCAACCAGACATGAAATATCAGAGGGAGAGAGAGAATGGATCTTTTTTGTTTTTTCCTCTCTGTAACCCGGGTATAAGAGGAACCCGAAAAATCTGTAACCCTCTCTTCTTTAGGGATAAAAAAGAGGAGAGGAGATCGATTTCAAGCAATAGATAGCAAGCATTTCAGAGGTATTCAAATCCCAACATTTCAATCCATTGCAAGAAAATTTCGAAATAAAAAAAACACTGAAGATTAAGAGTCTTGCCTTTTTACCTTCTAAGAGCGTGAGTTGTCTTTGGCTCGGTTCCGTTTCGACAATAAACCCTCGGCACCCGTTCGGGAGCCCATCGAGGTGAGTCGTCGTCGTCGAAAAGAAAAGGGGAAAGGTTTTTCTTTTTTTTCGATTTCTTTTAAAGGGTGTCGGTTTTTCAAAAGGCAAAGGGAGTCTCGTTTTGTTTTTTTTGTTTTCTTGCTGTCATTGCCGGCGAAAAGGGTGACCGTCCCGCTAACTCGCCGGAACGGAAAAGGGGAATGAAGTCCTCTGGTTTTACTCAAAATAGGCAAAATAGGGGAAAAGTGTTTTTCAACACGTATTTAAAATATTCTCATGTTTTAAATTTGGTCTAACCCTTTTTTAGCCATCTCGTGTTTTAAAAATACCCCCGCAGGGGTCTCCGTGTTTTGAAAATTCCTCTTTTAGCCACTGTCGTCTTCAAGAGCTTTTCAACTTCGTCCCCTGTGTTTGTCGGTTGGTTTCGAATGGTCTAATGATCGTTTTAGTCCCTGAAACTTTCAATGAGCTTTAATTTCGGTCCCCGATTTGACAATATAACAACCTTTTTTGGTTTAATTCCTTAGCTCGTCCTTGGGATCTATCCAGATTTCGACTTTTAACCATTTTCAGTTTTATTTCCTTACTGTTGGCAACCCTGGGTTCATATTCTTTTTTATCCGAATTTATGCTCTATTTTATGTGCTTTATATATATATATATATGTGCTCGTTTATCCATAATATATGTTTGGTGCGGTATATGTTTTTTTATTAAGTTATTTATTTTAACCTTGGTTCAAATAATGTGAAATATTGAGTTATGTAACCTATGCATGTATTAGTACGATTAGAGTCTTTAATGCCTAATTTAGCTTGTTCACTCCTATTCGGATATGTTATCATGAGTATTTAGGTTTAATTGCGTTCTTGCTCTTTTTATTTTCATATCGTCTCGTTCGATTTGCTCGGTTTATTGTATGCCATGTTTTTAGGAGTTATACATGAATTATATAAATTGCAATGCGAACGTCTTTTTATTCGGGAATGAACGAGGCCAGTACCAGTCGTAGTGGTGGTGGTTCGGACGTTCCTTCTTGAATATTAAGACTTTTAAAATCTACTCACTCGTATAACCAAATTTCGATACAATCGTCATTTTAATTCGCAAAATTTAATATTAATTAAGCGGTAATGGTTTTGGTACCGATTTTAGGGCATCTTGGGGGTGCTCATCCTTCCCCACGTGTAACCGACTCCCGAACCCATTTTTTAGAAAAATCTCTGGTTTTATTTCGGTGTCCGGTCTACCATTTTTAAATGGCCGGTGGCGACTCCTCTACTTTTTATAAATCCGACTAAATTTTTCAAAACAAATTAAAACCCGGGTTCGTCCGAGCGACATCCGAGGTACTTGTATTTTTCTAAAAATTTAGTCGCAACAGATGGTGACTCCGCTGGGGATGAATTTTTGTTTTCAAAAACAAAAAAGAGAGTCAAGCCAAAAAAAAACTTTACCGCTCAATTAATATTAGAAGTTGCGAATTAAAGTGACCGAGTCGATCGATATTTGTTTATAAGTGCGAGTTTATTTTAAACGTATTTAAAATTGGCATTTAAACCTGTACGTTTAAGTGGGGGGAAAACGCTAGTGCTTTCGTGGGGATATTGTTCCTCCGTATGGGCCTAGCAAGTACCTTCGGGGCTCGAATACCCTATATCTTCGTGGGAATATCGTTTCTCCGTACGGATATAGCTAAAGGGTCCCCTCGAATTGAACTCGATTGAGAGGAGCCTATAATGGGTGATGACCGGGGGCCTTGCTACCCTTAGAAGGGGACAACGAGGACAGTTCGAGTACCTTCTAGAACCAAAATTGCATTTAGAGAACTAGAATGCCCACCCCTTTTAGAGCCATGCAGACAGCCTAGGTTTATTAGACGGGATAAGTAGGGTTGCTTGCTTTCATGCTTGCCTTTTTCTTATCATGTTTATCTGACACTAACGATTTTTCTTACGATCTTTTTGCATTTATTCTCGCATGCATTTCATGACATAAAGGTGTTGAGTCAAGGTGGTTTTACCCAATCAAGGGCTATCATTATGGACGGGAGGTTGCTAGAAAGGATGGTGTCAATTAGCAAGTCCGACATCGGTCAGAGTTGAATTAGAAAGGATAAGGGAGCAGCTTACCGAGCGAACACACAGTGTCAGATCTGGTGCCCACCATTGAAGAAAGCACAACCCTTCTCCATCCCGGGGAAGTCAAGCAAGATCGGATCTACTCCGAACATCAAAAGTCACGAAACTACCCGACCAAGTGCAAAGAGGCGGCGGGAAAGAGCGTGGCAACCGAAAAGGGCTTGGATAGGGTCAAGAGATGGATTCAGCTTCGAGGAGATAGTTTGCTTTCCTGGACTTTATATCAGCAGTTTTAGAGGGTCTTGAATTGCTAGAGGAGAAAGCAAATCCGGCCCCAACTTTTTAGCCGAAGTTTTCTTTTCCTTGAACATGATTAGGGGGCAAGAAGAGTACCCGTAGGACTTTTGCTATGACTATCTTGTAACAAGGAGCCTCCTTTACGTTCAAATGAAAGTTGACCTAAGGGGAATCACCTATATGACCAACACCTTTGACTTGCATACATTTGTAGCATTTGTTTCATCTATCATTTCAAAGCAGCATTAAAATTGTCAGCCACGCACCCATCTCATGAGCATGCATATGTTGATTCGAGTCCATAATACATCCATCATTGAAACTTTCTTAAGGCATTTCATCATTACTAATTGGGGGAAAACACTCATGTCAGAGAAAAAAAGAGAGAAACTGGACAAAGGAACAATTTTTAGCCAGTATAGCGTTGGAAGTATGAATGACCTAGTAGCAACGGTGGACATGCTTGAACAGCTTCACGAGCAGTTGGTTAGAAATCAGAAGGAGACGATCGCGTATGTGAAGACGTTCCAAGATGAAACGATGGGGAAAATTAGTGAATTGAGGGCTATGATAGCCGTGGTGACCGAAAGAAGCGGTGTGAGGGGAAACCCCCGGATCGAGAATAGTGAGAATGTGGGCCATGACAATGGGACGAAATAAGCTTTGTCTGAAGAGGACCAGGCCATCATAGGCTAGTATGAGGTGAACCGCACTACTTCAGAATTCCTCGTTGAGTTGACGTTAGATAAGATCGAAGATTCTCTTAGGAGAAGCTTGTCTTCTCCAACGAAGGAAGAATTAGCTCAAAAGCGACAAGACTACCAAGAAGCCCCGAAGAGCGTTACGACTTCGCAACCTCGAACTATGGTCGGGAGTCCTCAAGGTTCAAAGAAGATGAAAGGGATTGAGAAAGGGAATGACCAGTTCACCCCCAGCCCTTTCACTTACCAAGAGCTGTACTCAAAGTTGCTGCATGCTCGAGTGGTGGCACCTTGCTTTGTTAAAACACCGTCACCTCCGTATCCCAGTTGGTTCCGTGAGAAAGAGCATTGTGATTACCACGCCAAAATTCGGGGGCATTCGATTGAGAAATGCACGAGCTTTAAGCCCATGTTCTCCAAAACCTTGGGGTGTTGGAATTTGAGACAAAAAGCCCGGGTTTGATAATCAGATTTCCAACTACGGATAATGAGGTGAAGCTAGGAGGAG
Source organism: Hibiscus trionum (assembly GCA_030270665.1). Taxonomy (NCBI): domain Eukaryota; kingdom Viridiplantae; phylum Streptophyta; class Magnoliopsida; order Malvales; family Malvaceae; genus Hibiscus; species Hibiscus trionum. Next base: position 28,365,235 of record BSYR01000020.1, on the reverse strand, counting down.
ATCAAGTTGCTGTGGTGAAAGAGGTGGATAAGGCAAAGTCACAGGCATCGGCAAAATCTATGAACGTCAGTGGCTGTCCTGATCATGATACGGAAGGGCCGGGCCTGCTTACGGGGTCGAAAGAATTTCCAAAGGAGCCCACTAAAGTGATTGACCCTGATAAAATTGAAGAAAGTGAGCCTTATCTAAGGAAAGGGGAAAAAAGGAAAGCTAAAGAGCACGTTGTAGGAGAGGTTGACAAGAAGACGAAGGCGTGTTTCCCGATAACCAATTCAGAGCTGTTACCTCTACTGATTCAGAACAAGCTCCTGAGGCCACCACCCCCGAAGCGGTACGCCTATTTTAATACCAATGTGTTTGGTGCTCGGGTTCCGTGTGAATATCATTCCGGGGATTTCAGCCACACAACGGAAGAGTGCGCATTTCTAAAGCACAAGATCTATGAGCTTGTTGAGAATATAGTGCTCTCCTTTGAGAACGGAAAACCTAGGTTTAAGTAGGAAGGTCGAGTGCGAAAAGTCGGGTCCAGTGTCGTGGTGGTGGGGAATTTCTGTTGCATCCTACCTTTTGTTGTCATATCTTTCCCTCGTTGAGGTGCATGTGTAAGTTTGTACTGTTGGCCCGTGATAGCTAGCATCTTTTGTAAGGGCTTTTGTGATGTCCGTTTGTTTTATTTTCAATGAAGGAGGCTTTTGCAAGCATTTTATATTCCTTAATTTCTTTTAGACATTTCATTTATTCTTTATGGTTACAACCTTATTGTTTTTCTATTAAAAAACATACATGTATATATTTTTACAAAAAATGACCTTAATACTTTGAAAAGAAAAAAACCAAATGTTGTGGGAATGATACGAATGGAAGCACCATCTGTTCTACTCAGGCCAAGAGAGGGGTGATAACGAGTGTTTAGGAATAATGGGCCACTCCCATTGAGTGAATTTTCCTCTCAGGCATTGTTGTTTAAGGTTCTTGAATGAAGTGATAACCCTAAAACTTCTACCACCTGAAGACCAATTTTGATATCTGTGTATGGGAGGACATTTGGCATTCCCTCAATTCCATTCACATAGAAAGAAAATAAAAAAAATACCCATTGTTTTCCCCGTTTGAGCCTATCAAACTTTTTTCTTCTGATTGAACCCAAACCAAGGATCACCCATACACTGGAGGCAGAAAAGGATAGAAGTTTGCGGACGAATGAATGACATTGGATCCTGAATATGCTATGAAGACGATGCCTTGTGAATTAAAGGGCAATAAAAGAGAATAGACGCATTGAATATATTTTCAGTCTGAGCGGCAAAAACATCAAAAGGAAACAACGAAAGAAAAGTTGGTGCTCAAAGAGTAACCCAAATCAAGTCACAAGTTACCGACATAAAAGTTGAAGAAATCAAAAGCAAAAGCACTAAAGTGAAAAGTGCAATTTTGAAAAGAGAGAGAAGCAGATAAAGAAAAAGGACAAGAGGATTCCCTATCCAAATGAATCTCTGCTTAGATGAGCCTCGAAAGATTGTTCACCTTTGATCAAAAGCCTGCACTAATACAATGTGAAGGTGCAAATTGATCCGAAACTACTCTTGATGAAAGGAAATGAACTCTAGGGTGAAAACCCCAAAAAAGAGGGGCAGTCTAGAGCGATCCAAAGAAATAAAAAAAAGAAATAGCATTTCATCTGAGCATAATGAGACTTCCAGTTGGAAAAATTGATCCTTGGTTTCACCACCCTTAAACACTTGTTTGGGCCTATTTACCCTATCTTTCGTAGCCGTGAGCCTTAACCTACATTACAAGCCTCAAAAGACCATTTGGACAATACACTGACGGATAATTTTGTCTTCAGATCACATCCCGCCTATCGAGGTTAACCTTTCTTCAAGGATTTCCACACTTCTAATGCCTGATTGAGATCAAAAAAGAGGGAAGGATGGGGCAAGGTGAGTTAGTGAGTTAAGGAGAGCCACCTTTAAATTGGGTAGAAACTAAGTATGTGAGTCGCTCCTCTCGGAATCCTAATAGCCCAGAAAAGATTTCATATGTGCATCCCTGCAACATTCGGAAAATTTCACTCGGGTCAACCTTTTTTCAAAGACCCCAAACTTGATTTTCACTTGACATGATTCTTTAAAATGTATATTTACATAATAAAATTAGTTTTTACCCAATCACTTGCATAAGTCTTCTACATGGGAATGAACAAGTGGACTGACCGTGGCTCGAGGTAAAGCCATTAGTACCCGGAGGGGCACCCTCGAAGGTTCAAACATCGCTACTATTACCTCTAGTTGAAATATCCAGACCGTTTTCGGTAAAATGTTGAGCTATGAAGTCAACCTTTGCTAAGAAGTGTTGGAATAGAACCTGAGGGTAGAAATATTGACATTGAGAATCGGGGAACAGAAGTTACCCTCGGAACATAAACATCTTGCCGGAGAATGTCCCGAGAAGGACCGCGCGCACCGCGTTGAGGGCACGCACCGAGATGAGGTAGTAAATATGATTTGAAATCAACTCGATAAAAGGTGACGAAGACATGCCTAAGAAAAGGAGAAAGATAGAAAAGAAGAAGAAGAGAAGCCGAGTCGAAAACCTAAAAGGCACTTTGGGGCAAAGAAGCGAAATTCAGAAGAGGCGCTTTCGACCACAAATTTAGAGAAACAAGGGCCAAAAGGTTGTGGCATCTTTGACAGAAGACACCATTTAAAGCAGCCGACATTAACCAGAAGTCGGTCAGAAGGTACGTAAGCCTAAAGAGCGAAGGCAAACAGAGATAGGGCTTTATGGAAATTGAGAAGACATATGGACACCCTAAAGATGTTAAGAGTCAAAAGTAGAAGTTGACTTCAAGATGAAAACTTAAAGGAGTACCCAAAAAAGAGAAAAAAAGAAGAAGAAAGAGGACAAAGAAAAGAGAAGACACAGTGAAAACCCAAAAGACACTTTGGGGATTGAGGCGAAACTCAAGAGGAACGCTTCAGATCACAAACTCATGGCGAAGGAGGCAGAAACTCAAAGCCAAAAAGATTTCAGAGCAAAGGAGGCAGATACTCAGAGCTCAGGGCAAAGGAGATGGAAACTCAAAGCCCAAGGATTTTAGAGCAAAGGAGACAGATACTCAAAGCTCGAGACAAAGATATATGACATCTGCTCATCTATTCGGGCATTTGGAGAATAGAACCCGCCTATCCGTTCAGGCTCTTGGAGAATGGAAATCTGCTCATCTATTCAGGCATTTGGAGAATAGAACCCGCCTATCCGTTCAGGCACTTGGAGAATGGAAATCCGCCTATCTATTCAGGCAATCAAAAGTCAGTAAAAAAGGAAAGAAAGAAAAAAGAAAAAAAAGAAGGAGAGAGAAGGGTTCAAAGTGAAAACCCGAAAGGGCACTTTGAAGCAGACAATTCCATAAAAAGATCAAGATAAGAAGAACAAGGGACCGGTAAAACCGAGAAGAGGTGCAATCAACGCAAGAGGAAGCACCAAAGGACACGCTGTCAACATAATTAATATGTTTAAATAAATTGGAAACCCCAGTCATGCACCATGAGTAGTTAGACATCCCTAGGTTAGGAGCATGCTAACTCATGACATCATAGCATTTCATCTTTTTCACAGGTACCCGAAAAGCGAGTTGGGCCCTTTCATAAAAGGAGTAAACGACAAAGAGAAAACCTAGAAAAGATTTTGGAGCAGGTGAGACAGATACTCAAAGCGCAAAAAAATTTTAGGCGAAGAATTTCAAACTCGCCACATCATGATTTTAGGGGAAAAGAGACAGAAGCTCAAGACCCAAGAATTTCGGAGCGAAGGAGGAAGATACTCGCCGCTCAAAGATTTCAGGAGAAACCTTTCATAATCGCCACTCAAGGATGTCAGGTGAAAGCTTTCAAGCTTGCCGTCAGATTTCAGGATGAAGGATCATACAGAGAAAGGGTCCGAAGAGGTTCTGTATAGGGGGAACATACGACTTCAGGATCTCGAAAGCGGAGGGTCCTATGGAAAGGGGACTTGTAGATCCTTGATTTCAGAGATGAGTTCAATAGAGAAGGAACGAGTACTCGAAGAGAATGCTAAGGAAGAGGAGTTCTATGGAGAAAGAACTCAGAATCCTAAGGCTTCAGGTCTCGAAAGCGGAGGGTCCTACTGAGAGAGGACTTGGAGATCTTTGATTTCAGAAATACGAAGACAAGAGTTCCATAGAGAAGGAACTACTACTCGAAGAGTATGCTAAGGAAGAGGAGTTCTGTGGAGAAAGAACTCAGAATCCTAAGGCTTCAGAATCTCGAAAGCGGAGGGTCCTACAGAGAGAGGACTTGGAGATCTTTGATTTCAGAAATACGAGGACGAGAGTTCTATGTAGAAAGAACTGTCACTCGAGGAATATGCCAAGAAAAGGAGTTCCACAGAGAGAATTCTTAAAGGCTTCAGAGAGAAAGTTACTTAGTCTAGCGCGTTGCGGTCGGGAATAAACCTACCAACAGGGAAGTAGGACAAAATTAGTGTTTATGGTCTTTGCTTTATTCTTGTTCCACAAGTATAAGCAAAGAGGGGCATCTGTAATCACTAATTTTGTCCAGACATCGAACCCCGTTATGTTTGTGTTGTTAGTGGACTTATTGGGCTGTTGGGCATTAAAAATAAAAATTAAAAAAAAGAAAAACGAAAAAGAGAAAATATACACGTATATATATAAGTGTTGCCACTATATTACTATTACTCTTTTAGCATTATAGTATTATTATCAATAATGTTATTACTATTAGTATATTTATTTTTAGAGATTCATTATATTATTGATATCATCCATTTCACAAATATAGTATTCTTTTATTGTTTGCTCGTATTATTATTATTATTATTATATTTATTATATTTATTATTGTTATTATTTATTATATTTATCTCTATTACTATTATTATCAGATATTACTATTATAATTAAAATAAAAATTGGACATAATAAAAACCCATTTCGATTAATAATGAGAGTCCAAAATAATAACATGATCCATTGCTTAAAATAAGAAGCCCAGAATAATATAAAAAATATATATACATTAAGCCCAAATGCCCGACAAGCCCATTACACCAAAAAGAAACCCTAACACATTGTTTATGTCTTCTGCAGCCGCCACGCATCAGGAGCCGTTGGATCTGGCGAAGCAGATCAAAAGGTCCAGATCGTCTCACCAAAAAACCCTAGATGAGCCTCCATTTGGTCTCACGCCGCCAAGCTCACAACCGTCAGATCTGTTTAGATCTGACGGCCCAAATCGGATTCTCGCGAGAAACCCTAGAGAGCCCTATCTTTGCCCCAGCGCCGCTACATCTGAGCCGTCGGATCGCGCGAAGATCCAAGGGCCCAGATTGCTCCAGATCAAGCCTCCAGACGAAGCTTCCAGATCCCATCTCCTCTGCCACTCACGCGCGACCCTTCGTTGCCTCACGCGCGACCCTTCGTTGCCTCACGCGCGCGTGTCAGGAACGTATCTGACCCCTCTGTCCCCGTCGCGCGCCCTCTGCCGCCCCTGACTCGGTGCACGCTAACACCATTTTGGGAGAGTTGGACATGCAACAGCCGAAAACAGGGAATCAGATGACCAAAAATGTAAACCGAGACAAAAATGTAAAAATGTCAACCAGACATGAAATATCAGAGGGAGAGAGAAAATGGATCTTCTTTGTTTTTTCCTCTCTGTAACCCGGGTATAAGAGGAACTTGAAAAATCTGTAACCCTCTCTTCTTTAGGGAGAAAAAAGAGGAGAGGAGATCTATTTCAAGCAATAGATAGCAAGCATTTCAGAGGTATTCAAATCCCAACATTTCAATCCATTGCATGAAAATTTCGAAATAAAAAAAAACACTGAAGATTAAGAGTCTTGCCTTTTTACCTTCTGAGAGCGTGAGTTGTCTTTGGCTCAGTTCCGTTTCGACAATAAACCCTCGACACTCGTTCGGGAGCCCATCGAGGTGAGTCGTCGGAGCTTCAACAAAGATCCTTTTGGGGGAGGGGGGGTTTCCATCTTGGTTTCGAAAAGAAAAGGGGAAAGGTTTTTCTTTTTTTTCGATTTCTTTTAAAGGGTGTCGATTTTTCAAAAGGCAAAGGGAGTCTCATTTTGTTTTTTTGTTTTCTTGCTGTCATTGCTGGCGAAAAGGGTGACCGTCCCGCTAACTCGCCGGAACGGAAAAGGGGAATGAAGTCCTCTGGTTTTACTCAAAATAGGCAAAAGAGGGGAAAAGTGTTTTTCAACTCGTATTTAAAATATTCTCATGTTTTAAATTTGGTCTAACCCTTTTTTTAGCCATCCCGTGTTTTAAAAATACCCCCGCAGGGGTCTTCGCGTTTTGAAAATTCCTCTTTTAGCCACTGTCGTTTTCAAGAGCTTTTCAACTTCGTCCCCTGTGTTTGTCGGTTTGTTTCAAATGGTCTAATGATCGTTTTAGTCCCTGAAACTTTCAATGAGCTTTAATTTCGGTCCCTGATTTGACAATATAACAGCCTTTTTTGGTTTAATTCCTTAGCTCGTCCTTGGGATCTGTCCCGATTTCGACTTTTAACCATTTTCAGTTCTATTTCCTTAATGTTGGCAACCCTGGGTTCATATTCTTTTCTATCCGAATTTATGCTCTATTTTATGTGCTTTATATATATATATATATATATATATGCTCGTTTATCCATAATATATGTTTGGTGCGGTATATGTTTTTTTATTAAGTTATCTATTTTAACCTTGGTTCAAATAATGTGAAATATTGAGTTATGTAACCTATGCATGTATTAGTACGATTAGAGTCTTTAATGCCTAATTTAGCTTGTTCACTCTTATTCGAATATGCTATCATGAGTATTTAGGTTTAATTGCGTTCTTGCTCTTTTTATTTTCATATCGTCTCGTTCGATTTGCTCGGTTTATTGTATGCCATGCTTTTAGGAGTTATATATGAATTATATAAATTGTAATGCGAACGTCTTTTTATTCGGGAATGAACGAGGCCAATACTAGTCGTAGTGGTGGTGGTTCGGACGTTCCTTCTCGAATATTAAGACTTTTAAAATCTACTCACTCGTATAACCAAATTTCGATACGATCGTCACTTTAATTCGCAAAATTTAATATTAATTAAGCGGTAATGGTTTTGGTACCGATTTTAGGGCATGATGGGGGTGCTCATCCTTCCCCACGTGTAACCGACTCCTGAACCCATTTTTTAGAAAAATCTCTGGTTTTATTTCGGTGTCTGGTCTACTATTTTTAAATGGCCGGTGGCAACTCCTCTACTTTTTATAAATCCGACTAAATTTTTCAAAACAAATTAAAACCCGGTCCTTCTAAGGGACACCGCGGTATTTTTCTAAAAATTTAGTTGCAACACTTATATGCTTGCAACATGCTATATGCTATATGATTGAGATGTTGGCTTGTTAAAGACTTGCCTTGTGATTGTTCGAATTAAAAGACACTATAAGCCCTTGGTTGACTAGTTGGACTTAGGTAGAACGACATGCCTTAGAGTCTAGAGCTCCCCTGAAATTAGTACCTTGTGTACTCTCTGCTGGCGTTGTTAACACCTTGTGTAATTGATGCTTTGAGCATCCTCTGTTGATCATATGGTTACTTGTGATGATGTGGAAGACACCTTGGTGCATTGTGCACCCTCTGATTTTGATGCTTTATGCATCCTCTGATTCGATACTTTTTACCCATTTTGACTCGATTACCTAGTCCCACTAATCTACTAAGGCAAAACATTACAACTGTTTGAGTAAAACATGTGACAAGAGATACATGTGACTTGATATGTTATATGATTGTGGTTATATGAAACAAGAGTTCAAGACATTAAAGGCGTAAACGCCAATCTGATTTTTGCATGAAACATACGAGATCTACATACCTAAGATGCCTATTCAAATGGTGACTATGTGATATGCTTTTGTACTACTTGGTCGATTACATGTTTGTTCTATGTACATGATATGCTATGAATTCATTATTTGTATTGTTAAATGATGGTTTGTTTACATTGTTCTTTGATGCAAATGTGCCTACACGCCTACTTGTTGTTTCCATGCTTCTAAAACTAGCTAAGTGATTCTTGATCATGTTTAAACTAGCTAGGTATGCTTATGTAATATAAATCCTAGCTAGGTAACCTTTACTAATTGAAATAAGACACCTAAAAGAATAAACTAATAGATCTAAGAACTACCTCACTAAGCACCTCTTTTGTACTTATCACTATGTTATTTCCTCCTTCCCAAACCAACAGGTTGTGTTGATTGAAAGCTGCCCAATCCGTTTCTGGAGCACCAAGTTACAAGCAAGAACCATGTATGATGTGATCTTTTGTTTAGGCTTCTAGAGAGTGGCATAGTCTTGTGTATTAGAGTGGTGTCACATGCATTTTGGTTGTTATACATGTTAAATGCGAACACATGACTTTTTATGTATATAAAGTTTAAGCTAATGGTTTGTAATGACTAAGTTATGTTTGTATCAAGTCTTGAATGACACTTTTGCCAAGTTTGTATATATATATATATATATGATGTCTGGTTAAATTATGACTTATGATATGATCATATGTGTTTATGAAGTTCGAGATATTCCTATATGGCTTTGGTGTTCGAATGGTCTCATAGGAAGAGCGTCGAGTGTATGAACTTAATAAGCTTTAATTTGTATTTAGCTCACTTGTATATCAACATGCTTTAATCGAATGAAATAAAATGCGAATGCCCATGTTTAGTTCGAATATGGTTATGATTGTTCAATTAGAATTCCATGTTGATTCGAATGCTTCATGATAGGACTAAAATAATTTGTTTGGTTACATGGTTCTTAAATGTATAGATATGTTTGTTTGATTGTAAATGATTACATGTTTAGATACGTTAAGGTTGTAAAAGATCTTGATATGTTAAAAGTTTTAATTATCCCACCTAAATAACTAGTTACTAGTATGATTAATCTATGTTAAGTATAGGTAAGTGTGTATTGGCTATGTTGCTTAAAATGGATTGCTTGAATATCATATGTTAAGTATGTTCTGTTTGAAAGTTTATAAGTTATATGTTTATAAGTCCGCTGCGCGTTGTAACGCTCCTCGCTCCTAACCCGAGCGAGGGGTGTTACAAAACTGAACCATGGGACAAAGCCCTGCTGAGCGGAAAAGATAGACATACCTCTGCCGGGGCGATGCACAGACGAAGTTGCCGGCGGGCAAAATATGCAAATTGATAGTCGATTTGAAGAGCATAAAACGCTGAATTTTTCTACATACTTTGCGTGGCAATCGGAGTTCGGGAAGACGAAAAAAGCATGGAAGGAAGGTTAAAGATGGAATTTGGCCAAAGTAGATAAAGGCATTAAATTAAAGAGATTCACCTCTTTAATGAAGACAAGTCCAACTCCAACTTAACTTTCTATCCAAGAAAGACTTTGCCCCAAGCCTCCTCCTATTTAAAGAAGGCCAAGCCACCAAATTGAAATTGTTGAGTATTGGGAGTTTGAGAGGCTTAGCATGTTCTAGTTCTTTTCTTAGACTAGGGTTATTTTGTTTAGTAGTTGTGAGAAAACAAATGTACTTTGTTTAAGTTCTTAATGCAATTTAGTTCAAGGTTTGCTTATTCTTGGCATTGAATTCATTCTTGCAATCTCATCGAGAGAGAGTATTGTGAGGTTATCTATTTGTCTAGCATAAAGAGAGTTAGACTCACGAAACAAATAAGCATGGTTTTCATCCCAAACGGTGGAAGCTAACTCAGCTTAGAGATAAGTTAGAGTTTTAACCGCTAAAAGAAGCGTGAGATTGGTTGGTGTTTATCTTTAGTTTACGCCGAGAGGTATTATCAAGGCTCATTCATCAATCCGGTTTCGACCTTGGAGATAAGGAGGAGCTATCGAAGGAAGCTTTGCCGAATCTTGACATCAATTGTCGGCCATCAAGAGATTGACGAGGTAACTCATCTTATTGTCGCGGCAGGGACGACGGTCACTACCGAGGCAGTTTGGTGATAATTGCATTTAAAGACCGAGTCAAGTCAATTACCTTTCACACTACGAAACAACTTAATTCGGCCTACTCTTCTCTCTTGTTCGACCTATCTATCTTTTATTTTTATTGTTCTTTAGTTTATTAGTTAGATAAAACTCTTCCTATCACTCATTTGTGTTTTTATTTTCTACAGTGTAGTAACTTAAGCAAGTGGCCCAAAGCCGAATCCTTGTGGAGACGATACTCTATACTTATCACTTTATTACTTGCGACGTGTATACTTGCACAATTGCGTAACACTTATCACACGCAACACTTGGCTTTTGATTTAAAAATACTTAAAGTTTGAATCATTGTCATTTGTGAGTCTTTTGAGTATTTAAAAATTTATTTCATTTTGCAATTAAGCCCTTGAAAAATTTTGTTATATCAAATAACTTTTGGTTTTACAATCTCCCCCTTTTTGATATAACAAAACCCAAATAAATTCTTAAGATTTCTCCCCCTTACGTTAAGACTAAAAGATGTAAAATTTTGAAATTTTTTTAAGGCTCTTGTTACTTCTCCCCCTTTTTGTTAGATCAAAATCAATGTAGAAAATAATATAAGCAATGCAAGGCAACATAAAGCAATATAAACTTCATTAAGCACTTAAGGCATAATAGTTCAAAGCAAAATAAAATCTAAACTCAAATCCTAAAAATATAATTCAAAAACAAATAATCAAAGCATAGGTTCAAAAGGAAATAACATAGATAGGTGCATAAAAGAAAATCCTAAATGAGATGATATGATATGCCTAAGGAGTATCATCTTCGCCTTCATCATCGTCTTCATCATCATCTTCATCTTCCATGGCATCATGACCGAAGGTATGTCCATGCCACTCTCCACGAAAGGTGGTTAGAGTCATATCCATTGAGACTTGGCTAGCTTCCATAGAGGTGACTCTAGCATCCAAAATTGTGAGACGCGTGTCAAAAGATGAGAAACCGACATTCATGTTTGCACTCATCGAAGAAAATTTCCCATCAAGATAGGTCATAAGAGCATCAAAAGAAGGCAGTGGAGGAGCAACCGGAGGAGGCGCTACGGGAACATTCTTTTTTATCTTCGCGCTGAACATGTTGAGGTAGATCGGCATTCCGAACCCATTGGTTTTTATACCAAATGAATTTAACCTTGCGAAGGGATTTGTCGTTAATAGGATCGGTGAGAGACACTTCAAGATCATACGAGCAATCAAACCCAATCTTGTGAAAGATATAACTCAAGGCGGTGCCATAGGTAAAGGATGAGATAAAGGTCGAATGGCGATTCTGAACAAGGTAGACGATCTCTGCAAACATGATTTGAGCAAAGTTTGGGCGTTTGCATTCCCGAAAGCACCGGATCCAAAAACTATCAACTTGAAGAATAGTGGACCATTTAACACCGGATGGATAGAACCACCAAGTGATAAGGAAGTGAAGGAAGCGGTCATGAGTATCAAGGGTAGAAACGGAGCCGAGTTGAATGTTTCCCAAAAAGTGTTCATCATCTATCCCAATATCCTCAACCCCCAAACAATTAGCTATAATTTTAGAATCAATTCGAAATGTTTGGCCCATAAGGTATGACTCAACGTCTATAACTTCATTTTTGGTTTTGTCCATAATACATCGAGCATTAGAGTAAAAGATTAAAACAAGGTTTTTATAAAAGACCCCGAATATGCTTAGAAAAGGCATGAACTTCCATGTGAGTTACTCAAGATAATGAAAGTTAAATTCAGGGGAAGCCAAGTAGGGGATAGAAACCTTACGCTCACGACAGATTTTATAGTTTTGGTTTTGTCCATAATACATCGAGCATTAGAGTAAAAGATATAGGGAAAATTTGGTTTAGCACCATTGGAGTCGGTGTTAGAGGAAGATGCAATATCTTTTCTCATACATTTCTTAGGAGCCATAACCTGAAATCAAAATCAAGCAAAAAAATGTATGCATAAATCACCATATTCGATCAAGGTGTTTGTAAAAAAATATACAATATAGTTTAAAAAATTTTGGTAAGAATTTTTTTTGAAAAATAGTTTATACAAATATACAGTATATTTTTATATTCAAATAAAAAAATTTCAGTTTTGAAAGAATTTTTTGCAAAAACTTTAAAACCATATTATATGTATAATATATATATACAAAAATTAATTAAAAGCAGTATATAAATTTAAACGAATTTGAAAAAGATAAGAAAAAGAGTTTTTACCTTGAATATGAGATTTTGGATGAATGGGGAGATGATAATGCACCAAATTGATGATATAGCTTAGGCTTGATTTGAAAAGCAAAAATCCTCAAAAGATTTTGAAGAATTGTGTGAGAAATCAAAGGGTTTTGATGGGTTTTTATAAAGAGTTTTGTTCTAGGGTTTTTGAAAAATTTGTTGAGTTTTAATTAAATTAGGAAACCCTTATTTAAAGACATTTAAACACTCTAGTGTCAACGCGTACTGGTACGTTAATAGCCGTATTGGTACCGACTCGAAAAACCGTACCAGTACTATTTTAGCTGTACCATTTCCCTCGTGAACACCCGTACCAGTACAATTTTACGTGTACCAAAACTCTCATGAACACGTATCAATACGCGGTTACCCATATCGGTACCCAATTGCCAAAAATGACATTTTTGGCAGCAAATAGCTCAGAAATTCAATTTTAATCAAATCGATATGCATGTATGTGATATATGAACACCCGTACCGGTACAATTTTAGCTGTACCAGTTCCCTCGTGAACTTCTGTACCAGTATAGTTTTACGTGTACCAGAACTCTCATGAACACGTACGGTACGCGGTTACCTGTATCGACACCCCATTGCCAGAAATGACATTTTTGGCAGCAAATAGCTCAGAAATTTGATTTTAATCGAATCGATATGCATGTATGTGATATATGAACAACATATATAGGTTAAAACTTGAGTATACTCCCCATAGCAACAAGCATAGATGCATAAAGGAGCAAAATCACACAAGCACATACATTAATCAAATTCAAGCAAATTTTTGACCTTAAGAGGCTCTAAAGGGTTAAGAAAGGCTAGTTAAACCTAACTCTCTCCTAAGAAATAAAAAACGCTCTTTGTCTTAAAGTTTGGTAAAGATGTCCAATAATTGGTTCAAGGTGTCAACATACTCTAGAACTACATCTTTTTTCAAGACGTGATCCCTAATGAAATGATGTCTTAACTCTATGTGCTTGGTTCCAGAATGTTGGATGGGATTCTTAGTGAGACAAATGAAATTAGTATTGTCACACCTAAGGGGTCTGGTACCTACATCAACTCCATAATCTAGAAGTTGTTGCTTCATCCAAAGGACTTGAGTACAACAACTTTTGGCCAATATGTACTCTGCTTCAGTGGTAGATAAGGCTACACTATTTTGTTTCTTAGAGAACCAAGATATGAGCATACTCTTAGGAAGTGACATGTTCCGGAGGTACTCTTTCTATCTATCTTACATCCCCCATAATACACATCTGAGAAAGCATGCAAATCAAAGGAAGAATCTCTAGGATACAAAAGTCCTAAACAAGATGTGTCTCTAAGGTATCTAAAGATTCTCTTGACGGCTACAAGGTGAGATTCTCTAGGACTAGCTTGAAATCTAGCACACAAGAAAACACTAAATATAATATCGGGTCTACTTGCGGTAAGGTAAAGCAAAGATCCAATTATAGAATGATAAAGCTTTGAATCTACACACTTAACTCTTTCATTTTTGTCAAGCTTTATAGAAGAACTCATTGTAGTGGCTTAAGGCTTCACATTCTCCGAGCCAAACTTCTTGGGCATGTCTTTGATGTACTTAGCTTGATTTATGAAGGTGTCATCCTTCCTTTGTTTGATTTGGAGTCCTAAGAAGAATGCGAGCTCCTCCATCATGCTCATCTCAAGCTCACCTTGCATTAACTTAGCAAACTCTTGATAAAACAATTCAGTAGTAGAACCAAAAATCATATCATCAATATATATTTGAACTACTAACATGTCTTTGCCATTTCTTTTAATAAAAAGTGTAGTATCCACCTTCCCTTTTTCAAAACTTTTTTTCAATCAAAAAGTTTGAAAGTCTTCCATACCAAGCTCTTGGAGCTTGTTTTAAACCATATAAAGCTTAAGTGAGTTTAAAAACATGGTTTGGGAATTTTAGATCTTCAAAATCGGGTGGTTGTTCTACATACACTTCTTCATTAATAAAACCATTTAGAAAAGCACTTTTGACATCCATTTGAAAAAGCTTGAATTCATGATAACATGCAAATGCAAGAAGCATCCTAATAGCTTCCATTCTAGATACGAGTGCATAAGTTTCATAAAAATCAATTCCCTCTTCTTGAGTGTAACCTTGAGCAACAAGTCTAGCATTTTTCCTCACTATGGTATCACTCTCATCTTGTTTGTTTCCAAAAACCCATTTAGTTCCTATAGTAGATTTATTACTAGGCCTATCAACTAATGTCCAAACTTGACTTCTCTCAAATTGATTTAATTCTTCTTGCATGACCAATATCCAAAAATTTTGTTTTAATGTTTCTTTGATATTTTTAGGCTCAATGCATGAAATGAATGCAACATTGTTCATAAGTCTAAGAGAGGATCTAGTGGTTACCCCTTTAGATGGATCACCCAAAATCTCATCACCTTTGACATAGGTGAACCCCCTTGGGTAGCTCACTTCCTTTTCCTCTAGAGTCATGTATTTCAAGGCTTCTAGAGGTGAATCTTGTGCTTATTCTTCCTTGGTTGGAACCTCATCCACTCTTGATGATTGTCCACCATCATTAGCTTCAATGATTCCTACATCATCATCATCACAATAATCCTTCCTCGGAAGGAGGTTATCATCGAAAACCACATGAATAGACTCCTTAACAATTAAAGTTCTTTTGTTAAATACACGATAGACTTTAGAGTTTAAAGAATACCCTAAGAAAATAGCCTCATCACCTTTTGCATCAAATTTACCTAAATTGTCTTTTCTATTATTTAAAACAAAACACTTGCATCCAAATGGATGAAAATGACTAATATTAGGCTTCTTTGATTTCAAAATCTCATAAGAAGTTTTCTTTAAAATTGGCCTTATCATTACTCGGTTAATGATATAACAAGTGGCGTTTGTGGCTTCCACCCAAAAATATTTAGGTAAATTATTTTCACAAAGCATGGTTCTAGCCAGTTCTTATAAAATTCAACTTTTCCTCTCAACTACCCCAATTTTGTTAAGGAGTGCGAGGTGTGGAAAAATTGTAGCTTATACCATTAGTGTTACAAAATTCCTCAAATCCTAAATTTTGAAATTTAGTTCCATGATCACTTCCAACATGAGAAATTTGTTGACCAATATCATTTTGAGAAAATTTTGAAAATGTGATGAATTTTTCTAAAGCCTCATCCTCAATACTTGAGAATAGAACCCAAGTGTATCTAGAGTAATCATCTACTAACACAAAAGCATATGATTTTCCACCCAAGCTCATAGTCCTAATAGGTCTAAAGAGATCCATACGGATCAATTGTAATACTCTACTAGTTTAAACATCATTAATAGGTTTAAAAGATACCCTTTTATGTTTACCCTTAGTGTAATATCCTCGATGTACCTTAGAAGAAAATAAATTAAGATGATTAATTAATTGAATTAATTGATCACAAATTAATTGTAATTAGATGATTTAGTAGCTAATTGAATGAAATTGAAAATATGAGAGCTAAATTAAGATGACTTAACAAGAATTAAACTTAAATAAAAAGATTGCAGGCAAAAGTTTTAAATAGACCAAGCCTACCCCTTGTAAATATTTAAGTCTAGAAGAGAGTTGAGGGGTAAAATTGAGCTTTCCCAGCCCCTAATCATCACCTTGGCCAACCACTTAAGAGAGAGAAAGAGATTTTACATATCCCACTATCAAACAAAACTTTCTCTTCTCCTTCTTCCTTTCTTCCTGTTGTCACTAAATTTTCACATCGGTGTTAAATAATTCGAAAAAAATAAAAAAAAATAAAATCCATTTGAAGCCCACATTTTAAATAAATAAAATCCTTTTAAAGCCCACCTTTTAAAATAAAAACCCATTTTCAAAAGAGCCCATTTCAAAAAGCCCACTTTTAAATAAAGAAGAGAGCCCATTTTGAAGCCCACTTTTAAAGTTAAAAAAAGGGAAAAGAAAAAGAAAAGAGAAAAAAATTCTAATAATAAATGGAGAAGAAAAAAAGGAAATAGAATAAAGTAAAGAAATAATATTAATTGTGATGAAATAATAAAAAAACAACAACAAAAAAACAACAAAAAATAAAAGGAAAAAAAGAAAACAAAAATCAAAAAAAGGAAGAGCCCACGCGCCTAGCGCGTGCGCTCGAATCCCAGCCCAGCAAACCTTTGCCGCGATCTTCCTGGTGGTCGGCCGGCGTCTACCGGCCACTGCTGCCGACACCACTGGTACCGGCCGGTCTGCTTCGCCGTCGCCAACTCAATGCCACCAATCCCGCTTGCCGCTGCCGCCTATGCTTGCCGGAATCTGCAAAAAACCATGAAAGGTAGTCAAACCCTAGGCTCGAATCAAGGGGAAAATTTAGCTCGAATATTCAACCAAATCGGATATGGTTTGAGGGGTTTTTCCTAGAATCAAGTTTCTTGTCTGATTTTAGCTTCAATTCGGGGATTGAAATCCGAATTTGGCTTGAATTTGAAGCTAAAATTCAAGTATAAATACCCCCTTTTTCATTTGTTCAACACACACCAATTTCTTAGAAAAACCACTAGAAAAGGTTCAAGAAAAATCTAAAAAAATTCTCTGAATTTTTCAAGAGTTGGCTGGAAATTTTTTAAAGAAAAAGATCGAGTTTGTAGCAATTTTTCGGAGGCGATTTGGCATTTCGAGAAGCCTGAATTCGAGTTCATCGTTCATCGATTTCTCGGTAAAATTTCTAACTCTTCTTTGTTTATTTTTTATGTTAATAATATGTTTGTTCTTGGTTGAATTTTGGTGTTTTTTGTGTTGTTTGTGATTTTAGGTTGCTTTTTTAAAGTCGGAAATTCGTTCACGATTCCAGTAACTTTTTTTGTTTTAAATTTCGTTTTCATTTTTAGTTTGATCTTAAAATGTTTGCACGCTTTTAAAAAAATTTGTTAAGGTGATTTTGATCTTTCAAAATGTAGAAAATAATTTTTAAGGTTTTTAGATTTTAAATGCATGAATAAATTAAATAAATGTGGTTAATTTGAAAAACTTGAATTTAGGGATTTAATTAGAAGAAATAATTATATGAGGTGTTAGACAATAAAGGGCTTGATATTAAAAAAATAAAAAGGGAATTTTTTATGATTTGTTTTAAATAATTGATGGGCAAAAATGATTTTAAAAGAAAATGGTTTTTTAGAAAAAAATAAAAAAAATAAGTTTTCAAGAAAAAGAAAATAAAAAGGGTTTTAAAGTAAATAATTGTTGCGCGACAAATTGGGGAGAGTGTTGGCGTTGTTCTCGGGTCCGTTGGGTGAGTTGGACTCCAACGAGGCGGAGTTGCATGCGATTTTGTTTACTTTGGAATCCTTTAGGACGTCGCAATGGTGCGCGAAACCTTGTATTCTTGAGTCCGATTCGTTGGTAGAGATTTCTTGGGTTAGTCATGGGGAAGGACGACCGTGAAGGCTTTTCCCTTTGTTTCGACGCATCGATGTGCAGGCATGGCGATGAATTACGTTTTTCACCATGTTGTGCGTGAGGGGAATGGTATGGCCGACGCATTGGCTAAGGGTGGGGTGAACCGGAAGGCTTGGCTGCGGGTTGGGATTTAACGGTGGAGGGTGCAATGTGGGACGTGCGACGGAGGGTGCAAGGCTGGACGATGAACGGGGGCCTGCTGCTGGGTCCTGCGTGCTGAATGGCTTGGGCACAGGGTCACAGGCAGCGTGGACTGATGCTGGGCAGTGTGCGTGCTGGGGTGGGGGTTGAGAATCGTGTGCTAGGCATGTCAGGGTGGGGGAGTTTAGTGACATGTCCCCTGCGTTTTGCATGATGCGTTGTATTTTCGAGTGTCCTCTTCGGGTACTCTTTTCCTCCATTTAGGTGTAGGGAGGTTTTTAATGAGGCTTGGAGGGATACGTTGTATGATTTTCATTTCAATAAAAATCATACGTATTGAGAAAAAAAAGTAAAAATTAGGGTCTAGGATATTTAAATAAATTTTTGAAAAGGGAAATACTTAAAAAAAGAGTTCTTTAGGAAAAATAAAGTTTATTTTGAAAAGAGGTCGTTTTAAAAGAAAAAAAATTAAAAAGAGAAAAAAAATGAAAATGAATTTTAAAAGAGTGAAAATTCTTTTGAAAAAGGAAAACACAAAATGATAAAAAAACATAAAGAATAAAAAAAGTAAAACGTGTAAAAAAGAGTTTTAGCTTAGAAAATAATAAAAAGAAATAAAGGCTTTTAAAAGGAATAATAAAAAGGGTAAAAAATCAAAAGAATAAAAGTTTGCTTGCTTGTTTTTAGAAATAGGTGAAAATTTAGGATTAGGGACTAAAGCTTAAATAGAGACTTATTTTGTTGAAAAATGTTCTTCATAAAAATAAAATACACTTAACCAAACTTAAACTCCTAACTAGGAATAAAAGACAGACGTTTTTTAGGGCTTTTAATAATCGAACTTAGAATTAAATAAAATACTCAACACACTAAATTTCTTTGTTGCTTGAAAAGTGAAAACTTAATTTAATGTGATGTCTTATTAAATGAGAATGACGGGTTAGCGCCAGAAATGTTGGCGATGATTAAAGTTCATCTCCTAGTCGATAAGGCCGCTAAAATAGACTAATATTCATTAAACGGACAAGTAAACTTGAACCTTTTTGAACTTGCAAATTCTAGTATTGAAAACGATTTTAAAACCAATTAGGTACCAATTTTGGGCATCATGGGGGTGCTAACCTTTCCCCACGCGTAACTGACCTCCGAACATGTTTTCTAATTTTCACAGACCAAAACCGTTGTTTTATTAAAACAAAACGTTTTATTAAAATAACCCTATTTTTTAAAAGTGATCCAATCACACTTTTTTTAAAAAGATTGGTGGCGACTCTATTGATTTTTAAAAGTGTTTTCCAAATAGTTGAAGCCTCCTGTAAAAAGGCGGTTGCGACAGCTTGGCGACTCCGCTAGGGATATGTTTTTGTTTTTTAAAATAAAAATAAAGAGGGTCAGACCATAAATTGGTTTTAAATGATTTTCAAAAAAAAATATTTTTTTAAAAAAATATGGAATTTGCAAGTTCACATTAGGTTCAATTTATTTGTCCGTTTAAACGAATATAGCTTTATTTTACGCATTTAAGACTTAATTCCAAGTTCTATTCCCGAGCATTGTCCCATTCGTTTTAAGTGGGGGGAACACGATTTGCTCATGTAAGAATATTGATTCTTCGTATGACCATCGCAAACTACCTTCGGGACTCAATCCCTTTACCTTCGTAAGAATATTGATTCTTCGAGAAGGCTTCGGTGGTGAGTCCTCCTGAGTTGAACTCGATTTGTTTGTAGCCTATAATGGGTGAGAATCGAGGGCCTTGCTACTCTTAGTAGAGGAAAGCAAGGACAACTCGGGTACCTTTTTAGAACCAAACCAAGTTTGAGAATTTAGAGCCTACCCCTAATAGAGCCATGTTGAAAGCCTAGGTTGTTGAGTCGTAGGAATAATCCGTGGAGACATGTCCTGAAATGTTGGAATGTCGGCCCAGGATTATTATGTAAATATTTCGGATCTTTTAGGTTTTTGTTTCTGTTTTTTACCAACCTTCGTGTGTGTGAGTTTTGTTTTGTAGCATATTTATTTGTTACTAACCTTTGTGTGTGAGAGTTTTGTTTTTGTAGCATATTTTTTTGTTACTAACCTTTTTTGTATGAGTTTTGTTTTGTTTTTATAGCATATTTATTTATTGCATGCATCTCATATTTAGAAGGGGTTGATTCTAGAAAATTGTTCAAATTATGAAAGGAAAGCTCTTTAAAAAGAGGAGAACCAAGCACGTGACAATATTGGCAACTGAAGCTGCAACCCTTCGTTAGTACATCCAGCCGTGGGAGAAGTTGGACCAAAGCCCGTATGGCTAGTTGAAGAAATCATGGTGTTAGTCGTTCAAGTAGAAAATATTTGTAATTCAAAAAATGTAATAAAAGCTTTAATAAAGAGTTTCCTTTTGTGAGCAGATTTTCAATGGAATTGATGGCCCTTCGACTGCATTCATACACTCGCACTGTCTTGCTTGCTTTGTTGTGAATTAGTTTGTGCATACATACATTTGCTTACATACATTTGTTTTTTTTGTTTGCATTAAATAATGTCTTGATCATTGCATTCATTCATGTAAAATAAAAATGATTAATTTTGGAACATTCCATTTAAATAGTAAAGATCCTGCACAAACACAACTCGAGCCATGAGCACTGAGGAAAGATTGACAACTTTGGAAGCAAATCAGAAAAGCATTTGTGACAAGCTTGAGAATATGGTAAATAGTCTGAAGAAAGAGATTGAGATATCACACCAGAATACAGTCAGCCAAATCGCAGCCATGCTTGGGTTCAAAGACCCAGAAGTGAGAGAAGGCACCAACACTTTCCCGGGGATGGCTTTCGTACAAAAGGAAGTGGCTTCACTTAAAGTCAAGATCTCAGAATCTTCAGCCCGTACTGACGAGGTTCGCAGCCCCGTGAATGAAGAAACTGACATGGCAAAGGTCGAGAAGAAATGGGAAGATCGCTACAATAAGCTGGTGGAAATTTTTAAAGCTTATCAAGAAGGAAACATTCATGGTGGTAAGGATGCTAGAGACTTGAGTCTAGTCTTTGACTTGGTGTCACCTCCAAAGTTCAAGGCCCCTGACTTCAAGAAGTATAATGGAACTACATGACCATTGGCGCATTTGACCATGTACTGTAGGAAAATGTCACCACACTTAGAAAACGAGAAGTTATTGATCCATTGTTTCCAAGACAGTCTATCTGGGTCTACTATCTGATGGTATGCTCAATTGAGTCGGGCCAACATACGCACTTGGAGAGATTTTTCAAAAGCTTTCCTCAAACAGTACGAGTATGTAACAAATATGGCCCCAAGCAGGATTGTGCTATATAGTATGGAACAAGAGCCCAACAAAAGCTTCCGCTAGTATGCTTAGAGATGGCCAGATGTGGCAGCCCAAGTTCAACCTCCACTATCGGAAAATGAGGTTACTTCAATGTTTGTGGAGACATTAAATGGACCTTTCTATGACTACATGTTAAATCACGCCACCGAAGGTTTTGCAGACATGGTCATGAACGGTGTAACACCCCGGTTTTGGGCTTAGAAGTTTTGGGCGTTGACCGGTTCGGTCAAAGTGCTGATCGAATATATAAGAGTGAATTTAGGAAAGCCTAGTTCGGGTTGCATTAAAAATATGGAAAAATGTTCTAAAATCATCTTTTATTATATTAAAGTGAACTGTGAAATCAATTTTGGAAAATGAGGTTCGGAAGGTTGACATTTTGGCTAGTGACCAAAATGTAATTTTTGAAAGTTCGGTGACAATTTTATAAAGGATTGGAACTTTGAATCTTTAAGGAGCTATTATTCCAAAGGGGATTTCTCCAGATTTTTCTAAGATATTTTAAGGCTTATTCTGATTTTAAAGATTAAGAAAAGAGGGGAAATCATTTTAACTACTTTTCTAACTACTTTTTCTATTTTCTCTCCATTTTCCTTTTCTCTCATTTTCTCTCAAACCAAACGAAATTCTCCAGATTTCTTTCTCTGATTTTGGCATCTAAATCTCCCATTTCAACTCTCATTTGATTCCTAATCATCTCATCAACAAAACCTCTCAATTTGCAAGTTGTTTCATCAAGCTTTTTGGCTCTAAAAAGGAGAAATCCAAGTTTGGAGGTAAGAACGTCCTTCTCCTCTGAACTTCAAGTTCTTTATTGAAATTCCCAAGTTCTCAATCCTTGTTTCATGATTTGTTAATGGTTTTTCAAAAGAAATCTTGATTTTTTGGCTAAAATGCAAGATTTGGCGATTTTGGTGAAATTTTCGTGTGATCTGTTTGGGCAGTGTTTTGAAGTGTCAAAATGATGTTAAATGAATGCTAAATTGATTAAGAATTGATGTTTAACTAATGCAATCCCGGATAGGTTGAATTTCCTAAGTTTTGCTTGTGTTTTTGGTTGTTTTTGGAGTGTTTTTGGTGATCTGTTATACCTGGAGGTATAAGGATGTGTTTGTAATCATTTTGGATGTTAATTGATGTATAAGAATGGTTAGAAGTGATAGATCTTGGCTGGGTTAAGTTTTGATAATGTTTGGAGGTGTTTTCGGTTGTGTTTGGTGGCCGAATTGCTAGATTTGTGATGAGCAGCGAGATGTGTTGTTGTTGCTGGTGTTTTAATGCATAAGGATGCATTAATATTCTGTTTTTGTGTGCTTGAAACAGGAGAGTTTGATGCTTGAGCTTTGAAGGTGTTTGCGGAAGGTTTCGGAAGCTAGGAAAGCTTGGTAGCTAGCTTTGTTTTGGTTGTCGGTGAGTGAAGTTGGTTTTCGGCTTTTAACCAAAGGTTTGAAGGTTTTGGGAGCTTAGTTTAAGTCTAAACAACTTTGCTAAGCTCAAGTGTAAGTAAATGGTTTTCTTACTTGGTTTGTGATATGAGTTGGCTTTTGAGCAATTGTGGTTGATGATTGATATGCATGTGTTTTGCATGGTTTAAATCTGTTTTGAAAGCATATTTTAGCATGGTTTAATGCTGGTTTTGAAAGCCATATGTAAAGGATGCTCAAGGTAAGAGATCCTTGGTTTTATACATTGAATATGTGGTTTTGATGCATGATGTTGCATGATGTTCATTGGCTTTGTTTAATGCTTTAAAACAGTGAGTTAATGTTGTTGAATGATGGTTTTGCATATTGGTTATGCATGTGAATCATTGGTTTATTATGAATGGTTTTGCATATTGGTTATGCATGTGAATCATTGGATAAATGTGACATGGTTGTGCATATTGGTTATGCATGTGAAACATTGGATTGATGTGGTAAGATGGTTATATTGGCGAGTGATGTAAGTGGTTCTTGGTTCTTTGATCGGATATAGTTAGCCGGCTATAGGGTTGGGTGCACCGTGAATAAAGTCGCCTTGGAGGTGGAGTGGTCAAGAGTGGACCGGGTAAACTCCCTTCAAGTTTCCTAACGAGATGAGGTCATAGTGGAGGTTGTTGCCCACTCGAGGACCTAGGTTATTTAAGGTCATAATGGAGGTTGTTGCCCATTCGAGGACCTTGGTTAAGCAAAGGTTATATGGTGTTTAAAAGTCCATATGTGAAGACCTTGTGCTTGTTGAGATCACAATGGCGGTGTTAAGTCCATGTGTGGATCTTTGGTGGGGTGTCCCGGATCTCGTTAGATGATGTTCTACAACTACCAATCGGTTATGCAAAGGTTGTATGGTGGTTAAAAGTCCATACGGGAGAACCTTGTGCATGTTGAGGTTGTATGGTTGTCCATACATGGGAACCTCGGGTAAGCTAAGGATGTATGGTGTTTAAAAGTCCATGCATGGGAACCTTAGGCTTGTAAGGTCATAATGGATGTGTTGCTCATTCGAGGACCTTGGATTGGGTAGGGTGTAGGGAGCGTAGGGACAACGCTCGGAATCCGCGTATCCGATTGGGTGTTGAGTTGAAAAGTGGATGTGATTGATCACTTGAAGGCCAATATGATATTCTTGATGCAAGGTTGCATGTGAAGCATGAGATGCTTGGAATGATGCATGGTTGCATGTGAAGCATGAGATGCTTGAAATGATGCATGTTTGCATGTGAAGCATGAATTGCCTGAAAGGATGCATTGTTGCGTGAAAAGTGTAAGATGCATGTGAATGCATGTTTACTTGTTAGGTTAAACAAGTGTTGTTTATCATTTGGTAAATGATGTATGTGAGCATGATTATCTTAAATGCATTGAAGTCTTGCGGGACTTGTTTTAAAAGGCATGTGATGATGATAGTATGGTTTATATGTTGCATTGGTGTAATGCATGTGATGGTTGGTCGAGGAATGGTTTTAAAGGATTTATGTTGAAATGGCTTTCAAGTTTATGAAAGGTATGTTGTGAAATGGAAGTGGTTTTTCCATGGTTTTGTCTTAGCTTTGCATATGGTGTTTATGCATGGTTGGTGCTTGTTGTTGAAAAGGTTTTCAAACAAGGTTTTGTAAACAAATCGGGTTTGTTTTACATATGTTTATGACCCGCTGCATTGATGGTGTTTTGGTTTTGAGCTTTCCTCACTAAGCATTATGTGCTTACGCTCTTTTTGTCCATCAATGCAGATCTTTGAAGTTTGGACAGCAAGGAGCAAGGGATTCAAGGTGGACTCCAAGTGAGACGTATGTCTTGGTGAATAGCTATAGTTAATAAGGGCAATGGGGGTAGAATCCCTCTTGGATTGTTGTGTTTGTGATCGTTTATATTAATCATAAATGTTTTAAATGTTGTTAATGTTGTTGGAACATGTTGTGGCTTAATTGAGATCGTTTGGATGGTTTATGCCTAAAGTGTTGCTTGTGTAGGAAGCATGCCTATAGATTTGGGGTTTTTTGCATATGATGTGTTTCCGATGAATTGTTGATGCAAGCATGTCTCTTTTATGTTGAATTGTATGTTGGCAAAGTTTGGTGGCTTTTGGAGCATGTTCGGGTGGCCAATTGTGTGTTTGAGTGAGCAAAATGCAGCATTCTGGGCTAGGCGTTTCGGAACATGTTGCACCGTTTCGGAACGGGTGCCCTGCATGAACCCAGGCGTCCGAAACGGGTGAGACCGTTCCGAAACGGAAAGGCCTCTGCCCGACCCCCGTTTCGAAACGGGCTATGCCTGTTTCGGAACGGCCCCGCGTTTCGGAACGGGCTGTCCCCCGTTTCGGAACGGTCGACCGTTGGGGCTGACATGTGGCAGTTATATGTTTCAAATTGTTTGCATTTTGGTCCTGAATCTTGTATGTGCATTTGTATGAGTTTGGGATGTCCGTTTGAGCTGAAATTTGGCAGGGAAGCATGAAACCTGATTAATTTCATGATGGTAACTTTAATTTGGGTTAAGTCCTTTTAATTATCAGAAATTACAATTTGGTCCCTAAAGTTGTAATTTGTTCAATTGGGTCCCTGTTTAATCTCTGATGATTGTGATTTTTTGAGTATGTTGTCCGTGTGATCACACCTAAGGTTAATGTGCATCTAGACAAGTTTAAAAAGAAAAAAAAAGGGTCGTTAATCAAGGTTGACTTTCGGGTTGACTTTGGTTTTCCCCGTGTGATCTTCGTAGTTCGGGTCAACCGTCTAGGCCGGGCTACGGGGGTTACATTTGGTGGTATCAGAGCTGTGTTGCGAATGCTTGGGGAAAACGGTAAGTTGTTGTGATGTGTGTTTGATGTTACTTTGATGTGTGTTGGTTGAAACGTGTGTTTCTGAGCATGTTGCTGATTTTTTTTTCAAGCATGTTTTGTGGTTATGAATTTTGGTTGAGCTCATGTGGTTTGTGCTGATGTTAAGCTGATGTTGTGAGCTGGTCTTATGCTTGTGTTATGCTTGATGGATGTGTAAGTTGTATGTTATGTTGCTAGTATGCTGTGGCATGTGGATGCTGTTGGATGTAAGCATGATCAAAGTATGTTGTTTGATATGCTTGATGTTGTGATATCCATGTTGTGTTGGCTGTTATGTCATGTAAAGGGGAGGATTCGGGATACCCATTGCCTTACTAATATAGCTATTGTGTTACTTTGGAGTTGGAATTTGAATCCTTGCTAATGCTGGTCTAACTGGTTTGTTTGTTTGTTGTGATTGTATGTTTGTTGTTGTTAGTGGTATGGCAAAGTCAGTGGAGGATTGGCGTATGAGGGAGATGGTTGCTGCCTTGGGGCAGGTTGTTAAGGCAAGGAATTCACCCTTTGGTAGTGGAGTTTTGTCTCTGTCTTCTGTGCCTAGTGTTGAGGTGGTAAGGCAAGGGAAAGAAGTGGGTTCTGTGGTGAAGAGTTCATCATCTGCTGAGCAGGAGGTGTTGGGAACATCTCAGGCTATGGTTGAGGTAAAGTCAGTAGATGTGCTGACTGTGGGATGTAAGGGTTTGCCGAAGCAATGTTTGCTTGATTTGGGAGCTGTGGAGTATCATGGTTCTTCCTCGGTGATGTTTGAGGCCTGGTTGGCCAAGGTTGTTCTGATCTTGGATCAGGAAGGCTGTGATCTTGCTTGTAAGCTGGGGAGTGTTGTTTCTCTGATGTTGGAGGATGCATGTGCCTGGTGGACATCTGTGGCAGTTGCGTCACATATCCTTGATATTGATTGGGATTTCTTCGTATCCGCTTTCTATGAAAGGTATCTTGGGAAGTTTTCAGGGATTAAGCAAGGCGCGGGTAGTGCTGTTGTTGAGCAAGTGTTGTTTGAGCAAGGAGTGGAAGCTCAGTCATCTGTGTGTGACCGTTGTGAAAGGCAACATGTTGGAAATTGTTGGGGCGCAGGTGTTTGTTGGAATTGTGGTTCCAAAGTGCATGTTAAGCGTGATTGTCCTCGTGGTGCGAAGTTAGCTTTGGTGTTAGCTAAAGAGTCTCAGAAAGGTCGTGGGCACGGCCGAGGCAAGGTTCAGAGGTTGCGGAAAAAGCAGAAGGATGTGAAGAGTGTGGGAAATGAGAATTGCTGGAAATGTGGGTCTGCTGGACACATGAGGCGTGATTGTTTGATGATGGCTCGTAATAGCCAAGGCTCTTTATCGCAAGGAGTTGGTGGTGACCCTAGTGTGTTAGCTGGTGCTGCAGTGGTGTGGCAGGAGGATGGTGGTTCCGCAAGGAAGAGAGCTCGTTTGATGAAGCTTCAGGGTGGTGTTGTGCCTTCAGGTAATCTTGTTTAGTAATCTTTGCTCTAGTTGCCTTAGTTGGTTTTTGTTGGTTTTCCTTGCGTGGTAAGTTTAGTCTTGCTGATAGTATGTTGGAGTAATAGTTGTAGTTTGGAAATGTCTTGGGTATGAAGAAGGCTTGGTAAGTATTTTGTAGTTGTGGTTGTTGGTATGTTGGAGTTAGATAAGTTAGAAGTGGGATAGGAGGTTGCTCTTTGACGGATTTGAGGATGTTATTGGAGGGTGTGAATTGGCATTCACGCACGGTTAAAATCATTGTTATATACTATATTATATATGTTGGTCCATGCATACATGTGGCATGACATTAGAGGTTTTGCATTCATGTACATCAGACATTGATAGGGCATGTTGGTGATCATGCATACGATGTTCACACTCGCTAATAACTAATCGAATCTGTTAGTATGTTGGATTAGGTTGGACGATGGGTTTTCAGAGGTTGTTTGGTGATGGGTGATAGTTAGTAGTGGGGTATATCAAGCTAGTTGCTAGTGAAAGTGAGAGTGGTGTAGTTGCTGGTAGTAGGGTAGTGTTGATGTTCAAGGAGTTTAGTGGTTTGGTGTTGGGTGGTATCGGTTGAGTTTAGAATCGGTTTAGTGGTTTGAATAGCTAGGTGGAAGGGGTAGTTCCTTGGTGATAAGTGATGTTGCAGCTTGATGGTTGTATTTCCAAGAGCTGAAGTAGCTTGGTTTTTTTTGTTGTTGTGGAAGAGTTGTGTTTGTAAGTGCTGGTTCTCAGTGACCTTTGAGAAGTTAAGAAGATGGTTTGTATGTTTAAGCTGGGCGATGTGTTTGTGTGGTAAGTGTTATGGTTGAAGTTTGAAGTGGAAGGTCAATGAAAGATTGAAGTTTTGTTGGTTGTTTGGGTTCTTGTGAAAATTGGTTGGTGGTGTGAAACGGCTGGCGGAGTCAAATTGGGGTTGTGGTGTGATTCTTGGAATCTGGGTGAGTGTTCCTGGTGAGCTGTTATGGTAATGTTAGCAGCAGTTGTGAGGTTTTATCAGTTTTCGTTGAGGGGTTTGAGTAAGCGGTTGATGTTTAAGGATTTTTGCTTGTTGGGAAATTCTTGGAAGAGGTTTGGGGTTTTGCAAGGGCTTTGAAAGCAGAGAAGGTTGCTTAGTGGCAGGTTTGGGTTGGCTGTGTCTTTGTGTAAACAGGTTTTGGGTATGGTATGTTGCAGTGATGCCTGCTGTAAGAGCTGAAGTTCTTCAGGATGAAGTTTGAGCTGTGTACAGTCTGGTTATGTGAGAGGTTTAGTTGTGGCTATCTCTGTGTGTTCTGGATTCTGTGAACAGCAAGTGGTGGTGCTAGGTTGGTGGAGGTTTTGTGTGGAAGGTGTTCAGTGTTGGTCGAGGCTTTTGTGTTGCCTTGTGTGTTGTTTGAGAAGATTGTGGTTTTCTTTCGCCGGTTAAATTTCGAGGACGAAATTTCCTAAGGAGGGGAGAGTTGTAACACCCCGGTTTTGGGCTTAGAAGTTTTGGGCGTTGACCGGTTCGGTCAAAGTGCTGATCGAATATATAAGAGTGAATTTAGGAAAGCCTAGTTCGGGTTGCATTAAAAATATGGAAAAATGTTCTAAAATCATCTTTTATTATATTAAAGTGAACTGTGAAATCAATTTTGGAAAATGAGGTTCGGAAGGTTGACATTTTGGCTAGTGACCAAAATGTAATTTTTGAAAGTTCGGTGACAATTTTATAAAGGATTGGAACTTTGAATCTTTAAGGAGCTATTATTCCAAAGGGGATTTCTCCAGATTTTTCTAAGATATTTTAAGGCTTATTCTGATTTTAAAGATTAAGAAAAGAGGGGAAATCATTTTAACTACTTTTCTAACTACTTTTTCTATTTTCTCTCCATTTTCCTTTTCTCTCATTTTCTCTCAAACCAAACGAAATTCTCCAGATTTCTTTCTCTGATTTTGGCATCTAAATCTCCCATTTCAACTCTCATTTGATTCCTAATCATCTCATCAACAAAACCTCTCAATTTGCAAGTTGTTTCATCAAGCTTTTTGGCTCTAAAAAGGAGAAATCCAAGTTTGGAGGTAAGAACGTCCTTCTCCTCTGAACTTCAAGTTCTTTATTGAAATTCCCAAGTTCTCAATCCTTGTTTCATGATTTGTTAATGGTTTTTCAAAAGAAATCTTGATTTTTTGGCTAAAATGCAAGATTTGGCGATTTTGGTGAAATTTTCGTGTGATCTGTTTGGGCAGTGTTTTGAAGTGTCAAAATGATGTTAAATGAATGCTAAATTGATTAAGAATTGATGTTTAACTAATGCAATCCCGGATAGGTTGAATTTCCTAAGTTTTGCTTGTGTTTTTGGTTGTTTTTGGAGTGTTTTTGGTGATCTGTTATACCTGGAGGTATAAGGATGTGTTTGTAATCATTTTGGATGTTAATTGATGTATAAGAATGGTTAGAAGTGATAGATCTTGGCTGGGTTAAGTTTTGATAATGTTTGGAGGTGTTTTCGGTTGTGTTTGGTGGCCGAATTGCTAGATTTGTGATGAGCAGCGAGATGTGTTGTTGTTGCTGGTGTTTTAATGCATAAGGATGCATTAATATTCTGTTTTTGTGTGCTTGAAACAGGAGAGTTTGATGCTTGAGCTTTGAAGGTGTTTGCGGAAGGTTTCGGAAGCTAGGAAAGCTTGGTAGCTAGCTTTGTTTTGGTTGTCGGTGAGTGAAGTTGGTTTTCGGCTTTTAACCAAAGGTTTGAAGGTTTTGGGAGCTTAGTTTAAGTCTAAACAACTTTGCTAAGCTCAAGTGTAAGTAAATGGTTTTCTTACTTGGTTTGTGATATGAGTTGGCTTTTGAGCAATTGTGGTTGATGATTGATATGCATGTGTTTTGCATGGTTTAAATCTGTTTTGAAAGCATATTTTAGCATGGTTTAATGCTGGTTTTGAAAGCCATATGTAAAGGATGCTCAAGGTAAGAGATCCTTGGTTTTATACATTGAATATGTGGTTTTGATGCATGATGTTGCATGATGTTCATTGGCTTTGTTTAATGCTTTAAAACAGTGAGTTAATGTTGTTGAATGATGGTTTTGCATATTGGTTATGCATGTGAATCATTGGTTTATTATGAATGGTTTTGCATATTGGTTATGCATGTGAATCATTGGATAAATGTGACATGGTTGTGCATATTGGTTATGCATGTGAAACATTGGATTGATGTGGTAAGATGGTTATATTGGCGAGTGATGTAAGTGGTTCTTGGTTCTTTGATCGGATATAGTTAGCCGGCTATAGGGTTGGGTGCACCGTGAATAAAGTCGCCTTGGAGGTGGAGTGGTCAAGAGTGGACCGGGTAAACTCCCTTCAAGTTTCCTAACGAGATGAGGTCATAGTGGAGGTTGTTGCCCACTCGAGGACCTAGGTTATTTAAGGTCATAATGGAGGTTGTTGCCCATTCGAGGACCTTGGTTAAGCAAAGGTTATATGGTGTTTAAAAGTCCATATGTGAAGACCTTGTGCTTGTTGAGATCACAATGGCGGTGTTAAGTCCATGTGTGGATCTTTGGTGGGGTGTCCCGGATCTCGTTAGATGATGTTCTACAACTACCAATCGGTTATGCAAAGGTTGTATGGTGGTTAAAAGTCCATACGGGAGAACCTTGTGCATGTTGAGGTTGTATGGTTGTCCATACATGGGAACCTCGGGTAAGCTAAGGATGTATGGTGTTTAAAAGTCCATGCATGGGAACCTTAGGCTTGTAAGGTCATAATGGATGTGTTGCTCATTCGAGGACCTTGGATTGGGTAGGGTGTAGGGAGCGTAGGGACAACGCTCGGAATCCGCGTATCCGATTGGGTGTTGAGTTGAAAAGTGGATGTGATTGATCACTTGAAGGCCAATATGATATTCTTGATGCAAGGTTGCATGTGAAGCATGAGATGCTTGGAATGATGCATGGTTGCATGTGAAGCATGAGATGCTTGAAATGATGCATGTTTGCATGTGAAGCATGAATTGCCTGAAAGGATGCATTGTTGCGTGAAAAGTGTAAGATGCATGTGAATGCATGTTTACTTGTTAGGTTAAACAAGTGTTGTTTATCATTTGGTAAATGATGTATGTGAGCATGATTATCTTAAATGCATTGAAGTCTTGCGGGACTTGTTTTAAAAGGCATGTGATGATGATAGTATGGTTTATATGTTGCATTGGTGTAATGCATGTGATGGTTGGTCGAGGAATGGTTTTAAAGGATTTATGTTGAAATGGCTTTCAAGTTTATGAAAGGTATGTTGTGAAATGGAAGTGGTTTTTCCATGGTTTTGTCTTAGCTTTGCATATGGTGTTTATGCATGGTTGGTGCTTGTTGTTGAAAAGGTTTTCAAACAAGGTTTTGTAAACAAATCGGGTTTGTTTTACATATGTTTATGACCCGCTGCATTGATGGTGTTTTGGTTTTGAGCTTTCCTCACTAAGCATTATGTGCTTACGCTCTTTTTGTCCATCAATGCAGATCTTTGAAGTTTGGACAGCAAGGAGCAAGGGATTCAAGGTGGACTCCAAGTGAGACGTATGTCTTGGTGAATAGCTATAGTTAATAAGGGCAATGGGGGTAGAATCCCTCTTGGATTGTTGTGTTTGTGATCGTTTATATTAATCATAAATGTTTTAAATGTTGTTAATGTTGTTGGAACATGTTGTGGCTTAATTGAGATCGTTTGGATGGTTTATGCCTAAAGTGTTGCTTGTGTAGGAAGCATGCCTATAGATTTGGGGTTTTTTTGCATATGATGTGTTTCCGATGAATTGTTGATGCAAGCATGTCTCTTTTATGTTGAATTGTATGTTGGCAAAGTTTGGTGGCTTTTGGAGCATGTTCGGGTGGCCAATTGTGTGTTTGAGTGAGCAAAATGCAGCATTCTGGGCTAGGCGTTTCGGAACATGTTGCACCGTTTCGGAACGGGTGCCCTGCATGAACCCAGGCGTCCGAAACGGGTGAGACCGTTCCGAAACGGAAAGGCCTCTGCCCGACCCCCGTTTCGAAACGGGCTATGCCTGTTTCGGAACGGCCCCGCGTTTCGGAACGGGCTGTCCCCCGTTTCGGAACGGTCGACCGTTGGGGCTGACATGTGGCAGTTATATGTTTCAAATTGTTTGCATTTTGGTCCTGAATCTTGTATGTGCATTTGTATGAGTTTGGGATGTCCGTTTGAGCTGAAATTTGGCAGGGAAGCATGAAACCTGATTAATTTCATGATGGTAACTTTAATTTGGGTTAAGTCCTTTTAATTATCAGAAATTACAATTTGGTCCCTAAAGTTGTAATTTGTTCAATTGGGTCCCTGTTTAATCTCTGATGATTGTGATTTTTTGAGTATGTTGTCCGTGTGATCACACCTAAGGTTAATGTGCATCTAGACAAGTTTAAAAAGAAAAAAAAGGGTCGTTAATCAAGGTTGACTTTCGGGTTGACTTTGGTTTTCCCCGTGTGATCTTCGTAGTTCGGGTCAACCGTCTAGGCCGGGCTACGGGGGTTACAAACGGAGAATTGATATTGGCAGCCATCAGAAATAGAAGACTCAAGAGAGAAGAAGATGACGAGGACGAGCGCGTTTAGAGTTTCGTCACGAAGTCGTTGGAGGCAAGATTGGCCGGGATTCGTGTTTTCATGGAATAATACTCAATTTTCTCTAGACAGTTGGGATCATGCTTAAAACCAACCCTCCTGCTTTTGCCCGCGAGCATTAGGGGTCTTTTGTAAGGGCTTCTATGTCAGTTTATTTGTTTAAAGAAGCATTTTTTTCTCTTTTTCCTTCAAATGGAAAATGTTTCTCCTTTTTGTCCTTTTCCCTTCTTTGCATTTTTTATCCAAGCATACATCTCTTTTGCAGAGTCCCAATTATTGATTGTATGAATGATTCTTGAAACTAATCCCGAGATAGAGAGGCAAAATGTGTGTTCAGGATTAATGGGGAAATCCCATATACAGATTATGAGAGTATTTTCCTCCCAGACATTGTTGCTAGGGTCCTTGAATGAAGTGATAACTCTAAAACATCTACCAACTGGAGACTGCTTTTCTTCGACGGTATATGTGTGTGAAATGACTTTGGCATTCCTTCATTTCCTTTAACAAATAAGAAAATCCATTTGTTGTTCCCCTTTGAGCCTGATATTATTTTTTTGTGATTTAACCCTAACCAAGGATCACTCCCCACATCGGGGACAAAGAAGATAAAGAGTTGTTTGAAAGAAACGTGTTAGATTAAGTTGAATGTCCTAAACTGTAAATGAAAAGGACATAAAAAGGAAAACAAGAAAAAGGATAGAAAAAGAAAAGAGAAGAAAAAGAGAAAAAGAAAGAAGAAAAAGAAAAGAGAAGAGAAGAAAAAGAGAAAAAGAAAGAAAAAGAAATGAAAAGAAAAGAGAAGAGAAGAAGAGAAAAGGAAAATAAATGAAGAAGAGAAGAAATGCGAAGGAAAATTTGAAATCCTTCAAACGAGATTGTAACAGAAAAGGAAATGAACTCTAGGGTGAAAACCCAAAATGGGCAGTCTAGAGTGATCCAAAGAATAAAGGAAGAAGAATAGAGATTTCATTAGAAAAGTTGATCCTTGGTTTAATCACCCTTAAAATATGAATTTGAGCCTTTATATCCTTTCTTTGGAAACCCGAGCCTAGCCTACATTACAAGCCTTAAAAGACCATTTGGATCACACATGAATATTTGAGAAAAGGAGTTCGTCTTCAGAACACATTCCGCCTAATTGAGTTAACCTTTCTTCAAGGACTTCGAGCTTCTAATGTCTGATTGAGATTAGAAAAGTGGGAAAATTTCAAATTTGGGAAGTGTGTTAGTAAAAGAGAGCCACCAAAAAATGGGGCGCTATCTAGTTGATAGATTCTTGAATCATTCATGCTTTGAATTGTGGGGCATCTGACTTTGCCCTTTTCTTGTGTTTGCCATGATTTTTTCTTGAGATCCTCATTTCTAGCCTTTTCTTGCGTTTGTTATGACTTTTTCATTTGAACATCATTTCTAGCATTTTCTTGCATCCTACAAGTAGGCTAACATAGATTAATGAAAAGAAAAAGATTTCTTGGTATTGATCTTAACTATAGGAGACCATGAACGAATGATCTTGTCACTACAGAAAACAATTGAACCTCAATTTGAATGGGGGCATCACCTTGCATGAGTAGGCAAAAGGAAAAAAAGAAGCACATGCGTTGAAGAGTTTGAAGTGGGTCCTGTTGTTAAGAAAGATCCACATCTAAGATGAAAAAGCTCAGAAGCATGAAAAGAGATAGAACTACACTTAAGAAGCAAACGAGGCCATCATATTGGGGCAGTCTACAGGCCCTCGGTATTAATAGGCGTGAGAAGAAGAGATTAAAGCGCCAACATCATTCGAAGATATTCAAGGTGGAAATAAGCTTTCACATGCAAGCAATTCAAGATGTCCTACAGGGGCAAGAATTTGAGAATTCACAAGAATCATTGAAGGTACTAGATTAGGGGCATACGAAGACTTGAAGCTTTCAAAACCGCAAAAAGAAGCTTTTCACTCAACATTGATACATCAACTACATTGGTTGAAGATCTTGAGACAGTTGACTACGAGGGTCGAATGTTTCCAATAAAACAAAGAGATACGAAGAATGAGAACGACAAAGCAATGACAACGGAAGGAGTCTGTCCTTCCAATCAAGAGTAAATGATCACTGGATTAATTGAGCAAAGATCGTATGTTTTTCCATGAGTCGAAAAGAATACAGAGAAAAAGTAAAAATGCTTGTATGGATTTAAGCAAGTGGAAAAATTAATTTTGAGAAAAAAATTTCAAAAAGCAAAAGAAATGAGACATGCATTCATGTTTTAGGCATCCCTAGGGGCATGCACATCATAATTGCATTAAGTATTGCATTTTTCAGGTACACGAAGGACCTTTCAACAAAAGAACTAGCCTATCCGTTCGGTCATTTGGAGAATGGATTCCGCTTATTCATCCAAGCGTAAGGTGGATGAAACCCTTTTTGGTATATGCTTATCTATTCGAGCACAAGGAGAATAGAACCCGCTTATTCATCCAAGCGTAAGGTGGATGAAACACTTTTTTGGAACCTGCTTATTCATCCGAGCATGAGGAGGATGGAACCCCTTTTAGAACCCTGCTTATTCATCTGAGCATGAGGAGGATGGAACCCTTTTTTAAAGCCTGCTCATTCATCTAAGCATAAGGTGGATGAAACATTTTTTTAGAACCCGCTATTTCATCCAAGCGTAAGGTGGATGAAACACTTTTTTTTAACTTGCTTATTCATCCGAGCATGAGGAGGATGGAACCCCCTTTTTTTAGAACTCGTTTATTCATCCAAGCATAAAGAGGATGAAATTTTTCAGAGGTTTGCTTACTCATCCAAGCATAAGGAGGATGAAATTTTTTAGAAGATTCGTTTATCCATTCAGGCGTAAGGAGAATGAAGTTTGCTTATTCATCCAAGCATAAGGAGGATGAAATTTCTTTCAGAAGATTCGCCTATCCATTTAGGCAAAAGGAGAATGGAGTTCGCTTATTCATCCAAGCACAAAGAGGATGAAATTTTTTAGAAGACCCGCTTATTCATCCAATCATAAGGAGGATGAAATTTTTCAGAAGTTTGCTTATTCATCCAAGCATAAGAAGGATGAAATTTTTTCAGAAGATTCACCTATTCGTTCAGGAGGAAAGAGAATGGTTTCTTATTCATCCAAGAATGAGGAGGATGAAATCTTTTGAAGTCTGTTTACTTATTCATCTGAGTGTAAAGAGGATGAAACCTTTTGAGGTTTTGCTTATTCATCCAAGTATAAGGAGGATGAAATCGTTTGAAGTCCGTTTGCTTATTCATCCAAGCATAAGGAGGATGGAGTTTTCAGAAGAATTTGCATGTTTGAGTATCTGGGAGAATAGAACCCAACTCAACAATTCGGGCACTTGGAAGAATAGAACCCAACTCAACAATTCGGGCACTTGGGAGAATAGAACCCAGCTCAGCTATTCGAGCGTAAGGATAATAGAATTGGCCTATTTGTTTGAGCGTGGAACCCAGCTCAACTATTCGGGCATTTGGGAGAATAGAACCCAGCTTAGCTATTCGACCGTAAGGAGAATAGAATCGGCCTATCCATTCGGGCGTTTGGAGATTGGAATCCACTCATCTATTCGGGTAAAAGGAGAATAGAACAAGCCTATCCATTCGGGCGTTTAGAGATTGGAATCTGCTCATCTATTCGGGCAAAAGGAGAATAGAATAAGCTTATCCGTTCGGGCATTTGGAGAATGGAGCCAATTTGGAAAGTCGGTGAAAATTAGTGCCTTTTTGGTCTTTGCTTTATTTCTGTTGCACAGAGATAAGCAAAGAGGGGCAGCTGTTGTCACTAAATTTTTATCTCGGTGTTAAATAATTCGAAAAAAATAAAATCCTTTTGAAGCCCACCTTTTAAATAAATAAAACTCATTTAAAGACCACCTTTTAAAATAAAAACTCATTTTCAAAAGAGCCCATTTCAAAAAGCCCACTTTTAAATAAAGAAGACAAAGCCCATTTTGAAGCCCACTTTTAAAGTTAAAAAGGGAAAAGAAAAAGGAAAGAGAAAAAATAATTCTAATAATAAATGGAGACGAAAAAAAAGAAATAAAATAAAGTAAAGAAATAATATTAATTGTGATGAAATAATAAAAAATAGCAAAAACAACAACAAAAAAATAAAAGGAAAAAAAAGAAAACAAAAAAAGGAAGAGCCCACGCGCCAGGCGCGTGCGCCGCACGCGCTCGAATCCCAGCCCAGCAAACCCTTGCCGCGATCTTCCTGGTGGCCAGCCACGGCTGTCGACGCCGCTGGTACTGGCCGGTCCACCTCACCGCCGCCAACTCAACACCACCAACCACGCTTGTCGCCGCCGCCTGTGCTCGCCGGAATCTGCAAAAAACTGAGAAAGGTAGTCAAACCCTAGGCTCAAATCAAGGGAAAAATTCAGCTCGAATATTCAACCAAATCGGATATGGTATGAGGGGTTTTTCTTAGAATCAAGTTTCTTGTCTGATTTTAGCTTCAATTCGGAGATTGAAATCCGAATTTGGCTTGAATTTGAAGCTAAAATTCAAGTATAAATACCCCTTTTCACTTGTTCAACACACACCAATTTGAGAGAAAAACCACTAGAAAAGGTTCAAGAAAAATCTGAAAAAATTCTCTGAATTTTTTCAAGAGTTGGCTGGAAATTTTTTGAAGAAAAAGTTCGAGTTTGGAGCATTTTTCTGGAGGCGGTTTGGCATTTCGAGAAGCTTGAATTCGAGTTCATCGTTCGTCGATTTCTCGGTCAAATTTCTAACTTTTCTTTGTTTATTTTTTATGTTAATCATATGTTTGTTCTTGGTTGAATTTTGGTGTTTTTGTTTGTGTTGTTTGTGATTTTTTTGTTTTAAATTTCGTTTTAATTTTTAGTTTGATCTTAAAATGTTTGCATGCTTTTAAAAAAATTTGTTAAGGTGATTTTGATCTTTAAAAATGTAGAAAATAATTTTTAAGGTGTTTAGATTTTAAATGCATGAATAAATTAAATAAATGTGGTTAATTTGAAAAACTTGAATTTAGGGATTTAATTAGAAGAAATAATAATGTGAGGTGTTAGATAATAAAGGGCTTGATATTAAAAAATAAAAAGGGAGATTTTTATGATTTGTTTTAAATAATTGATGGGCAAAATGATTTTAAAAGAAAATGTTCAACACACTAAATTTCTTTGTTGCTGAAAAGTGAAAACTTAATTTAATGCGGTGTCTTATTAAATGAGAATGACAGGTTAGCGCCAGAAATGTTGGCGGTGATTAAAGTTCATCTCCCAGACGATAAGGCCGCTAAAATAGACTAATATTCATTAAACGAACAAGTAAAGTCGAACCTTTTTGAACTTGCAAATTCTAGTTTTAAAAACGATTTTAAAACCAATTAGGTACCATTTTGGGCATCATGGGGGTTCTAACCCTTCCCCACGTGTAACCGACCCCCGAATCTATTTTATGATTTTCGCAGACCAAAATCGTTGTTTTATTAAAACAAAACGTTTTATTAAAATAACTCTATTTTTTAAAAGTGATCCAATCACACTCTTTTTTAAAATATTGGTGGCGACTCCGTTGATTTTTAAAAGTGTTTTCCAAATAGTCGAAGCCTCCCGTAAAAAGGTGGTTGTGAAACTTCCACATGTTGTGAGTTTTAGAGTGAAAAGGGAGAGAATTGTTGCTGGTTTTGCTGGCCATGGAGGGGGTGTTGAATATCAATTTGAGATTAGAATTGAGAGGAATTAGAGATTTTGCAAATTAAGTAGCCTCCTTGTCACCATTTTGTTAACCGATTAAGTTGGTGCATTTGCATGAGTCTTATTTTGAATTTATGGATGAAAATGATAGTATCATACATGCATGTGTTTGTCATGATCTTAGGATTGAAATTTGATGAAGGATTGTACTTGAAATATGATTTTTAGCTTGAATTAGAGAATCGGTTAACCTAAGGACAGATTTGAAGATAATGTTAAGGCTTTGGACTAATCTGTAAAATTGAAAGAATTAGGGTTTGAATTGGAAAATTTCCATTAGGAATGAATTGAAGATTATGGTTTTAATTATAATATTTAGGCTTTGGATTGGCTAGAAGGTGATTAAAATGAAGTTAGATTGAAGGAATTGACAAATTGGTTCAATGAATTATGAAAACTGAATTTTGGGACTGTTTTGTAATAATTAGAAAATGCTAGGATTAAAATTGGTTAAATTATGATTCTGGAGATTTGTTTAAAAAACAAGGGATTATGTTAAAAAAAAATTTAGTAACTTGAATTAAACTTAAAATAGCTCAATTTGATATATTAAGCAAATTAGTGAAATCTGTCAAAAAATAGCCATGTTCCGGAACATCAACTTTGAAAATTCACTATAAATCGTATATAAAGAATTTGATACTAAAATTTTGATGGATTAAACTTTCATATGTCTATTTTAGTTGAGAGAAAACAGAGTTCAATTTGGAGCTATGTGCTAAAATCTGAAAGTGAATTAAGTTAGGCACACCAAAACTGTTTTGAATCCGGAATACCTATAAAGAAGTAAAAAAAACTGTATTAATCTAGAAGTGATAAAAATGTGAGGCCAATTTGGTTTAGATGATTGAATGATATGAAAATCCATGTGAAAGCTTGTTGAAAATTTTCATGCCATGGTTTGATTGAATAACCTCTTGTTGTATCATGATTTATCTTCTATGACATGAAATATGCTAATTTAAAAAGCTACAAGTCCTTGGTTTACTAGATGGCTTATGTAGAAGGGCATGCCTTAGGGTCTAGAGCTCTCTTGATTTGGGTATTGATATACCTTCTTGTATTGGTGATTATACACCTTCTTGATTAGCACCTTGTGTGCCTTGTGAAATGGTACTATATGTACTAGTGGATTTGGTGTCTTAGCACCTACTTGTGATACTATTAATATCTTCTTGATTAGGTACAAATGTACCAACTTGTGACTCGATTACCTAGACCAATCTAATAACCAATGCAGTTTAATTACAAGATTAAACATAAAATGACTTGTCTTGCATGGACTGTTCTTATGATAATTGTTATTGTGACTTGTTTTGCAAGCATTGATTATTGTTATATGACTAATTCGATGAATGTATGTGATTGAATATACCATGAGACTAACTAGGTCTTCTTATTAAATATCTTGAATAAGATCTAACTTGTTTTAATATTTGAACAATAATTGCTACCTCACTAAGTACAACTTTGTACTTATCATCTCTTGTTTCCTTCTTCCCAACCTAGCAGATTGAACCTGGTTCGATAGCTAATACTTCCTTGACCAAGAGCAAAGACTACAAGCATAATAATCATGTATGACTTGTTCCCTTCTTGTTCAACTTTTGGATGGTGGCATAGAGTTAGTTTTTGTGTTAGCTATGTCATGCATATGGTGTCTAGATGATATGGTTAATGATGTATATGCTAGTTTGATCTTGGCTTGTAAATATGAATTTGACATGTAATGTTTTGAGACCTTGGTTGTAAATATAATCTTGGTTATGGCCTTCATATATATGTGAAACTAGAATCATGTTTTAAGACTCGACTTGTAAATATGTTAACTTGGTTTTATAAATGATAGTATGATCTTGTTTGAAATATGGAATGGTTTATATTATGGATTGAAATGTTGGTTTGATATGCTTGTTTATTTGTTTGTTACCTTGAAATAAATCGAATGGAAATTGATATTGTATGGGTGGATGTTTCGAATAGGTTAATAAGGGTTAGGATACATTGTTTTCTTGTACGATTCAAATACTTATGTCACATTTGTATATGATTGAAATTTTATATATAGGTTGACTAAGATGTTAACATTAGTAAATTTTAATGGTAGTTAAGTTTGTAAAATTGAACTTGAATCTCATCTAAGTCGGGAGAAAGGTGTTACATTTATTTGGTATCAGAGCTTTAGTTTAGCCGATTCTCGGGATAGACCGAGTCATCAGGAATTGTCTATGCCACCAAGAAGTTATAACATGATATGCTTGTATAAATTGCTTACCAATATCAAATTTCTAAACCTTTCCTTTGTTCTTATAACACCCCAAATTTGGGCCTAGATGTTTTAGAGTCCGAATCGGACCGGTCGGGAACGGTTCGAATCTTAAAGGGAGGTTTAGGGAACACCTAGTTCGGGATGCTTTAAAATTATGGAAAAATATCTAAAAATCCTCATTTATTATTTGAATGATTATGGTGAAATCAATTTTACAAAATAAGGTTTGGAAATGCTACATTCAGTGTAGTGACCAAATCGCAATTTTTGCAAAAGTTAAATAGTGACTGTTTTGTAAAGGATTGAAACTTTGAATCTTTAAGGAGCTAATTTTACCAAAATGTTTTTAATCAGATTTATTCCTAATTTGGGTGATTTTATTAATGTTTTAATTAAAGGAAAATAAAGATTAATTAATAGGAAACTACCTTTGACTTTTCATAACTACTTTACGTCAATTTTCTCTCATCCTATTTTCTCTCAAATTCTTTTCATCCAAACACTCTTTCTCCATCATTTGGCTACTGATTTTCATCCCTTCTGATTGGATTTCAATTCCTTTTTGATTCCTAATCTTCTCTTCACCAAAACCTCTTGTTTTCACATTGGATTTTCAAGAAAACTTGCCCAAATCAAGGAGAAATCAGCCATTAGAGGTAAGCTTCATCCTTCTCCTCTAATGATCAGTTCTTTACTGAAATTCCCAAGTTATCAATCCTTTGCTAATGATTTTTGAGTTGCTTTAATGT
This sequence comes from Hibiscus trionum, assembly GCA_030270665.1. Classification (NCBI taxonomy): domain Eukaryota; kingdom Viridiplantae; phylum Streptophyta; class Magnoliopsida; order Malvales; family Malvaceae; genus Hibiscus; species Hibiscus trionum. The sequence continues at coordinate 28,323,904 of BSYR01000020.1, read as the reverse complement.
TAGAAACAAGAAATTGTATTAAAACTCAAGGTTTTTGGAGGAATCTTGGTGATTTTCGTGGTTGATGGTTAGGCTCTGTTTTGAGGTTGTTTTCTAATGTATTTTGGATGTTAATTGATGTTATAAATGAGGTTTTATCAAACAAATCCCGAATAGGCTTGGATTCCTAAGTTTTGCATGCTAGAATGGTGGTTTTTGGGATGGTTTTGGTGTTCTGTCATAGCTAGAGGTATAAGGACGAGTTTGTGGTGATTTTTGATGTTGATTGATGTTTATAAATGATTAGAAGTGATAGATCTTGGCAGGGCTTTGTTTTGGAAGGGTTTGGAGATGATTTCAGTTGAGTTTGGTAGCCGAAATGAGGTTCTTGTGTAGAGCAGCGAGTTTAGGTGTGTGGCGGATGATTTCAATGCATGATGATGCATTAATCCTCTGCTCTTATGTGTTATAAACATAGGAGACATCTTCGGACGCCTTTGGTGTTGATCCGGGAGCCTAGATAGCGTTTCGACGAGCAAATGAAACGTAATCGGTGAGTGCGTATGGTTTTAGAAGTCCTTGAGGGACAAAGAATCAAGGCTTGGGGATTTAGGAAAGGTTTGAAACACCTTCCTAAGTCTGGAAGTAAGTATTGGTAGATTACTCTCTTATATGTGGTGGATTGCCCCTAAAATGCTTTTACATGCTCATGGTTTGAGATAGATAAATTCCTACTGTTTTTATGCATGGTTTGTAGCATGAGATGATGCTTGAAAAGGTTTCATGAGATAACATGTTGCATTGTTGAGATTTGAGCTTTTGTTTTAAAGCATGACAAATGTTATGGTTTGAAATGAGATGTGAAAGATTTGAGAATTGTTGCATGAAAAACAGTAGGTGAGATGATGTTTTAACATAATATATTGGCATAGAAGATGAGATACTTACCGGATATAATTGATCGATCAATAGGATGAGAGTGCACTATAAACTAAAAATTCGTACATGCTCTTTGGTTTAATCCAAAGGGAGAGAACCGATGATGGGCATTCCATCGGGTAGGACTTGGTGAAATACCCAAGCTTTGTGGCGATGAGAGATACCACCATGTGAGTACGGTGATGGTAGATACCACCGGAAATTATGTTACTAGATGAGTGAGTACGGTGATGGTAGATGCCACCGGAAGTGTCTAGTGAGTTATCCGCATATCCGAGTAACAATGAGATGTGAAATGCCAATATAATATATGAAAATGCTTTTGATTCACATGTACCTATTGTTGAGATGATTTATGCTATGAGAAATGCATATGAGATTTGTATATGAAATGCTTTGGTTTACAAGCATGTGTATGGCCTTGCCATGAGATTTGCATTGGTTTAAATGCATGAGATAGAATTAAGGTACATGTGTTTTCAATGAGAAGTTGCTTTGAAATGGTTTTCAAGCATGAGATAGAATGAGCATGTTGTAGAAAAAGCTTTTGAGAAAGTGTTTTCAAGGAATGCATTATTGTGTTGGTTTTCTTTAGAGCATGCCTCACTAAGAAATTGTGCTTACGCTCTCTTTTACCAATAATGCAGATAATTGAGGTGTTTTCGCGCAGCAAGAAGGTTAAGAACATCCAAGGAAGTGCAAAGCTCATCTATGGTGATGTTTTTTATACACTTTAGTTTTGGTATTGACAATGGGAACTCAAGGTTGTATTTGGGGGATGTGTTTTGAACTCCCTAAGTTTGGGTCATGTTTGTGTTGGCATGTAAGGGTTGTAAATGGTTTTAAATGTTTGGTTTGAGGCTTGGTTGCTTATATTAGTTTTGGGACTAGGGAGCATGCCTTTAGATTGTGTGTCTTTGTGTTTGATGCCATGCTCTAGATTAGGGGTCTTAAATATGTTCATTTATATCAAAATGAGTTGCTGGTATGTTGTAGTGCTCTTTAAGGCATGTTTGAGTGGTTTAAAAGGTGAAAAACCAGCTATATCTGCTATCACTGGGCAAGGTGTTTCGAAACACCCTCAATTGTTTCGAAACGGAGGCCTGTAATGGCCATGGTGTTTCGGAACGGTTGAAGCTGTTTCGAAACAGTTTGGCTACTGGTGAAGCCTGTTTCGATACCGGTCTTGGAACATACTCGAGTACCGAAACAGTCAACATCGTTTCGATACGGGCATTTCGGTACGAGGGGTGGTGTTCCGTTACAGTTGATCGTTGGGCGATGGATTTGAATTGTTTCATGTTTGCATGCTTTACATTTTGATCCTGAATGTTGTGGATGCAATTGCATGAGCTTGAGATGTCTTTTTAAGCTGAAATTTGATAGAGGAGCATGTAACATGATTAATTACATATTGGTAAACCTAAAATCTGCAAAGTCCTTATAGTTTCTAAAAATTACATTTTTGTCCCCAAACTCGTAATTTATGCAATTGAGTCCCTAAATGTTTTCCGATCGCTGTGCCTTCCTATCATACGATTCTTATGTATTCACATAGGCTTAATATGCATCTAGAAAAATTAAAAAGAAAAAAAGGTCGTTAATCAAGGTTGACTTTCGGGTTGACTTTGGTTTTTCCCGTGTAATCTTTGTAGTTCGGGTCAAGCGTCTAGGCCGGGCTAAGGGGGTTACATTTGTTGGTATCAGAGCCAGGTTATCGAATAATTGGGGTTTGGTATGTGGTTGTTATATGTGATTATGTATGTTTATGACATTTCAGTGAAAGTATGATGTATGAATAGTGATGTATGATGCAATTGGGATGAATTTGTGATGCTATGCTATGTTTGGAGTATAGTTGGGGATTCCATTGCCATATCAATACTAGTGAGAAGAATTGTTTTCGAAAATGAGCTTTAGTACTTGGATTACTTACCTTATTATGCCTAATTGTGTTTATTGCATTTTGTCAGTGCATTGTTTTTATTATGGGGCCACGTAGAGATTTGAGAATCAATACTAGATCTATGGCTGAGAATGAGAACGCAGAGAATGTTGAGGATTTACCTCCTCCTCCCCATGGTTGACCACCTGGTGGTGGTGGAGCTGGGGCTGGTAATGCTGGAGTTGGTGCTGGGGTTGCTGGACCCGAGGGTGTTCAGGGGCAAGCTGCTCCTGATATGACCGTGTTGATTTAGGCTATTGCCGGAGCTTTCCATGAAGCGGTAGCTGGAGCTCATGGAGCTGTACCTCAGGATGGTGCTAATGTGAGATTGCCATTAGAGCGTCTCCACAGTTTGGGTGGGACTGAATTCCGAGGTTTGTCACCGGAAGGATCTGACTCTTGGTTGGAGAGCACCAAGAGGATTCTTGGTCAGTTGAATTGCAATAATGTGCAGAAACTGGGATGCATTGTGTCACTACTGCATGGTGATGCTTACACGTGGTGGAAAACCACTATCTCCGGAATCGAGGATGACGAGGGGACTTGGATATTCTTTTTGAATGCTTTCAAGAGGAAATACCTGGGAGTTTGCTGCCTCGACGAGAAGAATAGGGAGTTTATGTCTCTTATGCAAGGGAACATGTCTGTGGCTGAATATGAGATTCATTTTGTTCGCCTTTGTAACACCCCAATTTTGGGCTTGGAAGTTTAGGGTCTGAACCGAACCGGTCTGATTTTCGGATCGAATATAAAATGTGGTTTTAGGGAAAGCCTAGTTCGGGATGCATTAAAAATATGGAAAAATATCTAAAAATCCTCTTTTAATATATAAAAGAGAGTGGTGAAATCAATTTTACAAAATAAGGTTTGGAAGTGCGACATTTTGAAATAGTGACTAAAATGCGATTTTTGAAAAGTTCAGTGGTGACTGTTTTGTAAGGATTGAAAATTTGAATCTTTAAGGAGGTAATTTATCCAAGAAAGATTTCTCCAGATTTTTCTTAGATTTTAATGATTTAAATAATGTTTAATTAATTAAAGGAAAAGTGGAAAACCATATTTTAGACTTTCATAACTAACTTTTGTTAAAACTTTCTCATCTCATTTTCTCTCAAAATTCTCTCAGCCAAACACATTTCTACAACAACATTTCTATTGATTTTCACACCAAATGATGAGGTTTCAATCATCAATTGATTCCTAATCCTTTCTACATCAAATTCTATTGTTTTGCTTAGTGGATTTTCAAGGAAATTGTCTCAAATCAAGGAGAAATCTACGTTTAGAGGTAAGGATGTTCTTCTCCTCTAAATACTCAGTTCTTTACTGAAATTCCCAAGTTTTCAATCCTTAAATTAAGTTTTATAAATGGATTTAATGTTATGAACTTGATTTTGGCTTAAAACTTAAGATTTGAAAGAAACCTTGAAGAAATTCGTGGTGATTGTTTGGGCTCTGTTTTGAGATGGATTTTAAATGTGTTTTGGTTGTTTAATGATGTGTAATTGAGGTTTAATCAATGCAATCCCGAATAGGTTGAATTTCCTAAGTTTTTGCTTAAGAAATAGGTGGTTTTTGGGGTGATCTTGGTGTTTTGTTATAGCTGGAGGTATAAGGACGAGTTTAGGTTCTTTTTGGATGTTAATTGATGTTTAGGAATGGTTAGAAGTGATGGATCTTGGATGGGTTATGTTGTGGAGGAGTTTGGAAGTGATTTCGGTTGTGTTTAGTAGCCGAAATGTTAGATTTCGTTAGAGCAGCGAGTTTAGATGTATTGGCTGGAGATTTTAATGCATGATGATGCATTAATCCTCTTCCTTGATGTGTTTAAAACAGGGGAGGCATCTTCGGATACTTGTGGTGTTGATCCGGAGGCTTGATCGGCGTTTCGGCAAGCTTGCGAAACGGAATTGGTGAGTGAAGTTGGGTTTTCAGCTTTGAAACCAATGTTTGAAGGTTTTGTGAGCTTATTTTAAGTCTAAGCAACTTAACTAAGCTCAAGAGTAAGTTTTCGGGGAAACTCTCTCTTTGATGAACCATGGGATGGTTGGATGCAATGTATTTAGTTTGCATGTTTAAATTATGTTTTGAAAGCATGTTTTAGCATGGTTAATGATGGTTTTGAAAGCCATGTGTTGAAGGATGCTCAAGGTAAGAGATCCTTGGTTTGATATTAGTAAATGTGGTTTTGATGCATAGTAATGCATGGTGGTTTAATGGCTTTGATTAATGCTTTAAAACAGTGGATTATTGATGATAAATGATGCATATTGGCAAGTGATGTGTTGGTTTAAAAGTACTTGAATCGGATATAGTTAGCCGGCTATAGGATTGGGTGCACCGTGAATAAAGTCGCCTTGGATGTTGAGGGGTTGTAATTGTACCGAAAACTCCATCCAAGTACACTAACGAGATGTTTAAGATCACAATGGTGGTTAAAAGTCCATGTGTGGATCTTGTGTCGTGTGTCCCGTGTTCTCATTAGTGATGTTATACAACTACCGATGAGTGATGTTGAGGGGTTGTGATTGTACCGTTAAACTCCATCACGGGTGTTGAGGGGTTGTGATTGTATCGGTAAACTCCACCTTATGTGTTCGGTAGTGTGTATGAAGCGTATGGGACAACACTTGTAATCCGCGTATCCGATTGTGTTTTATGTTGTAAATGGTTATGGTTTATCACTTGGAAGCCAATATGACATGTTAATGTTAATGAAGCATGATATGCTTGTTGTGTATGCATTGTTGCATGAGAAATGATGTTTATGAGTTTAAAGGCCTTATGAAAGGTGTTTTATAAAATGCATTATTGTGTTGTTTCTTTAGGGCATGCCTCACTAAGCATTTGTGCTTACGTTCTCTCTCTTGAATTAATAATGCAGATAATTGAGGTGTTTGAGGGCAACAAAGAGGCTAGGAATCCAAGGAAAAGTTAAGCTCATGTATGGTGACGTTTTCACAACATTATTAGTTTTTGATATTTGGCAATGGGAACCTAGGTTGTGTTTTGGGGAGAGGTTTTGGACTCCCTAGTTGTGGCATGATGCCTTAAATGTTTTGGTTTTGTAAATGGCCATTTTGATGCTTGTTTTGGTGATTTGATGGTTGGTTGGTTTTGAATATTAGGATGCATGCCTATAGACTTGTGGATTTCCTTGATTGATGCCATGAATGTGTTTTGATGTTGCAAACATGTACCTTATATGCATGATGTCTTGTTGGCATGATTAGGAAGTCATTGGAATGTTTTATAGTGGTTTAAAGCATGTTAAACCAGCAATTTCTGCAGTTTCTAGGCAACCCGTATCGATACACTCACAGGCGTTTCGAAACGGGGGCCTGTAATGGCTTTGGTGTTTCGAAACGACTGGTGACCGTATCGAAACGGTTTGGCCACTAGAAGGCCCTGTTTTGAAACAGGTCTCGAAACGAACCCGCGTTTCGATACGGTCAACACCGTATCGAAACAGGTGACCGTTGGGCACTGATTTGAATGGTTTTGAGGTTTGCAGGCTTTACGTTTTAGTCCTGAAATTTGTATTTGCAATTGAATGAGTTTGAGATGTCCGATTAAAGTGAAATTTGACAGAGATGCATGTAATGTGATTAATTAAGTATTGGTAACCTTAAAATCAGTTAAGTCCTCCATATTTCTAGAATTTACATTTTGGTCCCTAATAGTTGTAATTTGTGCAATTGAGTCCCTTAATGCAATCCGATCGCTGTGCTTTTCAAGTATGTGTTTCTCAAGATAACGCTTAGGATTAATGTGCATCTAGACAAGTTTAAAAATAAAAAAGGATCGTTAATCAAGGTTGACTTTCGGGTTGACTTTGGTTTTCCCCGTGTAATCTTCGTAGTTCGGTTCAACCGTCTAGGCCGGGCTAAGGGGGTTGCATTTGGTGGTATCAGAGCTGAGTTCTCGAGTAAACGGGAATGGTTATGTGGGTGATGTATGTGTGTTTGCATGATATGTCTTTTAAATGAAAGTATGATGTATGAATTGTAAAGTATGTTGCAATTATGATGTTATGCTATGTTGAAGCATGTTAGAGGTACCCATTGCCATATCAAAACTAATGAAAGGATTTGTTTTTGAAAAATGAGCTTGAGTGCTTGGATTACTTACCTTGTTGAGCCTAATCATGTTTATTGCATTTGTGTTAGTGCATTGTTTTAGTGAATGGGACCTCGTAGAGAGACGAGAGTTAATACGCGAGCTATGGCTCAGAACGAGAATGAGGAGAATGTAGATAATTTTGTGGATTTACCTCCTCCTCCTGGTGGTGGACCGCCCGGTAGTGGTGGTGCGGGAGGTGGAAATGCCGGTGTTGGTGCTGGTGCTGGGGTCGCTGGACCTGAAGCTGGGCAGGGGCAAGCTGCTCCTGACATGACAGTGTTGATACAGGCTATTGCTGGAGCCTTTCAGGCGGCGGTAGCTGGAGCTCATGGAGCTAGGCATCAGGGTGATGCTAATGCGAGATTACCTTTGGAACGTCTACGCAGTCTGGAAGGGACTGAGTTCAGAGGTTTATCTGCTGAGGGTTCCGAATCTTGGTTGGAAAGTATCAAGAGGATATTGGGACAAATGAACTATAATGATGTGCAGAAGTTAGGTTGCATGGTATCGCTGTTACATGATGATGCGTATACCTGGTGGACGACCACTGTCTCCGGGATGGAGGAAGTCGATGTGACTTGGACGTTCTTTCTGAACGCGTTCAAGCGAAAGTATCTAGGTGTGAGATACCTGGATGAAAAGAAAAGAGAATTCACGTCTCTTGTTCAAGGAAGCATGACGGTGGCTGAGTATGAGATTCAGTTTGTCCGTCTCAGTCAATAAGCACCTGAGCTTATCCCTGATGAGCGGGAGAGGTGTGAACGTTTCCGATATGGTTTGATGATGGACGTGAAGACTTTCATGCTTACTGCTGAGTACACGGATTTTGATGTGCTGGTGAGCAGGGAAAAGGACATTGAGCAGAACCTGGGTTTGTCATCTAGAGGTGTTGGTTCTAGCTCGGGCAAAAGAGCTGCTGAGTATAGTTCCGTTGGTGGACAGAACAAGAGAGGACGGGATATGAGATATCAGTCTTCTGCTAGGCGTGGTAATGGAGGGCATGGTGCGTCTGTTCAGGGAGACAGGATGAGAGCTGATCAGAACACGTGCTGGACGTGTGGATCGCGTGGTCATTTGAGGCGTGATTGTCCTCGAGCAGTGAGGGAGGTTCAGGCTCCTGTGGCAGTGACGTGTAATTCGTGCTGGAATTGTGGTTCGGCAGACCACATGAAGAGGGAGTGTCCTTTGTTGGCCGGTGGTGGTCAGGGACGTGCTCCTGGAGTTGTTGCACCACAGAGAGGTCGTGGGCGCGGCCGTGGTAACTTCCAGCACAGAGATGATTGTGGAAGGAATGTGGCACATGTGGTGGCTGTCCAACCTGAGGGTGGTGGCCAGGCTCGAGTGTATGCTCAGCGAGAGGGGAGGAATGACACGGATGTGATCGCAGGTATCTTTACTTTGCAATCCTTGTCATTACTTTCCTTGATTGATTCTGGATCTACACACTCATACATATTGCGTGAACATGCTCAATTGCTTGGTTTGCCTGTTGAGTCTTTGGATGTTGGTATGCGTGTAACTAGTTCCTTTGGTGAGACCGTTGTGACGCGGAAGTTGTATAGAAGATGTCCTTTGGTAGTGCAAAAGCATGTTTTTCATGTTGATCTCATGGAATTACCATTATATGGTTTTGATGTAATCCTTGGTATGGATTGGCTTGTTGAACATCGAGCTGTGGTGGATTTTGAGAACAAGCGAGTTTCGTTGAAGCTTGCGGATGATTATGAGGTAGTGGTGGTTGGTGAAAATGTGAAGTTTCTTGCCAATGTGGTGTCTACATTGGAAGCAAGCCGAATGCTGAGGCAAGGATGTGAGGCTTACCTAGCCTTTGTGATGAATCCTAGCTCTAAGGAGTTGCGAGTGCAAGATATCAGGAGTGTGCGAGAGTTTCCTGGTGTGTTTCTGGAGGAGTTACCTGGATTGCCTCCTAATCGAGAGGTGGAGTTTGGAATTGAGCTGTATGAGAATACAACTCCAGTGTCCATTACTCCTTATCGAATGGCGCCTAAGGAGTTGAAGGAGCTAAAGACGCAACTTTAGGAGTTTCTTGATCGTGGTTTCATTCGGCCGAGTGTGTCACCTTGGGGTGCACCGGTCTTGTTTGTGAAGAAAAAGGATGGCACTATGAGAATGTGCATCGATTATCGTCAGCTGAACAAGTTGACTATTAAGAATCAGTATCCTTTGCCGAGGATTGATGATCTTTTTGATCAATTTCGGGGAGCGGCCGTGTTCTCTAAAATTGACTTAAGGTCAGGTTATTACCAGTTGAAGGTGAAGGATGTGGATGTGCCAAAAACAGCCTTCAGAACAAGGTATGGGCATTATGAGTTCCTTGTGATGCCGTTTGGTTTGACGAATGCTCCTGCAGCTTTTATGGACATGATGAATAGAGTGTTCCATGAGTATTTGGACAAGTTTGTTGTGGTGTTCATTGATGATATCCTTGTGTACTCTCGTACTGAGGAGGAGCATGAAGGGCATTTGAGGATTGTGTTGCAAGCTTTGTTGGAGAATCAGCTTTATGCTAAGCTGAGAAAGTGTGAATTTTGGCTCAGGGAAGTTGTGTTCCTTGGTCATGTGGTTTCTGCTGAGGGGATTCGTGTTGATCCTCAAAAGATTGAGGCAGTGATGAATTGGTAGCCTCCAAAGTCTGTTCATGAAGTCCGTAGTTTCCTTGGTTTGGCGGGATACTACCAGAGGTTCGTGGATGGATTTTCAAAGATTGTTGCACCTTTGACGAAGTTGTTGCAGAAGGATGTCAAGTACGAGTGGACGGAAGCGAGACAACAGGCTTTTGAGAAGCTTAAGGCAGCTTTGACGCAAGCTCCTATCTTGGTTCAACCTGAATCAGGGAAAGAGTTTGTGGTGTACAGTGACACATCCTATGTTGGTTTGGGGTGTGTGTTGATGCAAGAGGGTAAGGTGGTGACTTATGCATCGCGCCAGTTGAAGGTGCATGAGTGCAATTATCCTACGCATGATATTGAGTTAGCTGCGGTGGTCTTTGCTTTGAAAATTTGGAGACATTACCTGTACGGTGAGAAGTGTACTGTGTACACTGATCACAAAAGTTTGAAGTATCTGATGTCTCAGAAAGAGTTGAATCTTAGGCAACGACGTTGGGTGGAGTTGCTTAAAGATTACGATCTGACGATCGAGTACCATCCGGGAAAAGCTAATGTTGTGGCGGATACCTTGAGTAGGAAAGTGGCAGTGGAGTTGAGAGCTATGTTTGCCAGCTTGAGTATTTCGCGAGATAGAGGTCTTGTGGTTGAGTTGCAAGTGAAACCATCCTTGGTTCAGTTGATAAAGGATAAGCAGCTGTTGGATGATTCCTTGGTGCCACATGTTTCGGATATTGCTGAGGATAGACCATCGATTTTCTGTTTTAATGATGATGGAGTTCTATGTTTTGGGAGTCGGATAGTAGTGCCCAATGATGCTGAGTTAAGGCTTGCTATTCTGACTTAAGCTCATAGTAGTCCTTTTGCTATGCACCCTGGTAGTACTAAGATGTATCGTGATCTTAGAGATGAGTACTATTGGGTGGGGTTAAAGAAAGATGTTGCTGAGTATGTGAGTAAGTGCATGGTTTGTCAGCGAGTTAAGGCTGAGCATCAGTTTCCTTCTGGGTTGTTGCAACCGTTGAGGATTCCTGAGTGGAAGTGGGAAAGGATTACCATGGACTTTGTGTCTGGTTTGCCTTTGTCGCCATCGAAGAAGAATTCGGTGTGGGTGGTTGTGGATCGCCTGACAAAGTGTGCTCACTTCTTACCTGTGCATACCACGTATACTCTGGACAAGCTTGCGGAGTTGTACATTGCTGAGATTGTGCGACTGCATGGTGTGCCAAAGTCTATTGTGTCGGATAGAGATCCGAGGTTTACATCGCGTTTCAGGGAATGTTTGCATCAAGCTTTGGGTACACGGTTGAATTTCAGTACTTCTTATCATCTACAGTCGGATGGACAGTCTGAGCGTGTTATCCAAGTGCTGGAGGATATGTTGAGGTGCTGTGTGATTGAGTTTCAGGGCTCTTGGGAGAAGAATTTGCCTTTGGTGGAGTTTGCTTATAACAATAGCTACCAGGCAAGTATTCAAATGGCACCTTATGAAGCCTTGTACGGGAGGAAATGCAGAACTCCTCTTTGTTGGGCTGAAACAGGTCATAAGTTGGTTTCAATGCCAGCTTTGTTGAAAGGAACCACCGAGAAGGTGAAGCTCATTTGTGAGCGATTGAAGACAGCTTCTGATCGACAGAAGTCTTACGCAGATTTGAAGCGTAAGGAGATTGAGTTTGCAGTAGTTGACCGTGTGTTTTGGAAAGTTTCGCCTTGGAAAAAGATGATAAGGTTTGGTCGAAAGGGTAAGTTGAGCCCTAGGTACATTGGACCATACGAGGTGATTGAACGTGTGGGTCATGTTGCGTATAAGCTAAGGTTGCCGCAAGAGTTGGAAAAGATTCATGATGTGTTTCATGTCTCTATGCTTCGGAGGTATAGATCTGATCCTTCGCATGTCATGCATGTGGAGGAAGTGGAGTTGAATTCAGACTTGACCTATGATGAGGAGCCGGTGGAAATTCTGGATTCAGACAGTAAAGTTCTTCGGGGCAAGACCATTGAGTTGGTAAAGGTTTGTGGAAGCATCATGGTGTTGAGAAAGCCACGTGGGAACGAAAGGATGACATGAAGAAGCAGTTTTCGTACCTTTTTCCTCCAGGTAAATTTCGAGGACGAAATTTCTTAAGGGGGAGAGTTGTAACACCCCAATTTTGGGCTTGGAAGTTTAGGGTCTGAATCAGACCGGTCTGATTTTCGGTTCGAATATAAAAGGTGGTTTTAGGGAAAGCCTAGTTCAGGATGCATTAAAAATATGGAAAAATATATGAAAATCCTCTTTTAATATATATAAGAGAGTGGTGAAATCAATTTTACAAAATAAGGTTTGGAAGTGCAACATTTTGAAATAGTGACTAAAATGCGATTTTTGAAAAGTTCAGTGGTGACTGTTTTGTAAGGATTGAAACTTTGAATCTTTAAGGAGCTAATTTACCCAAGAAAGATTTCTCCAGATTTTTTTTAGATTTTAATGATTTAATTAATGTTTAATTAATTAAAGGAAAAGTGGAAAACCATATTTTAGACTTTCATAACTAACTTTTGTTAAAACTTTCTCATCTCATTTTCTCTCAAAATTCTTTCAGCCAAACACATTTCTACAGCAACATTTCTATTGATTTTCACACCAAATGATGAGGTTTCAATCATCAATTGATTCCTAATCCTTTCTACATCAAATTCTATTGTTTTGCTTAGTGGATTTTCAAGGAAATTGTCTCAAATCAAGGAGAAATCTACATCTAGAGGTAAGGATGTTCTTCTCCTCTAAATACTCAGTTCTTTACTGAAATTCCCAAGTTCTCAATCCTTAAATTAAGTTTTATAAATGGATTTAATGTTATGAACTTGATTTTGGCTTAAAACTCAAGATTTGAAAAAAACCTTGAAGAAATTCGTGGTGATTGTTTGGGCTCTGTTTTGAGATGGATTTTAAATGTGTTTTGGTTGTTTAATGATGTGTAATTGAGGTTTAATCAATGCAATCCCGAATAGGTTGAATTTCCTAAGTTTTTGCTTAAGAAAATGGTGGTTTTTGGGGTGATCTTGGTGTTCTGTTATAGCTGGAGGTATAAGGACGAGTTTAGGTTCTTTTTGGATGTTAATTGATGTTTAGGAATGGTTAGAAGTGATGGATCTTGGCTGGGTTATGTTGTGGAGGAGTTTGGAAGTGATTTTGGTTGTGTTTAGTAGCCGAAATGTTAGATTTGGTTATAGCAGTGAGTTTAGGTGTATTGGCTGGAGATTTTAATGCATGATGATGCATTAATCCTCTTCCTTGATGTGTTTAAAACAGGGGAGGCATCTTCGGATACTTGTGGTGTTGATTCGGAGGCTTGATCGGCGTTTCGGCAAGCTTGCGAAACGGAATTGGTGAGTGAAGTTGGGTTTTCAGCTTTGAAACCAATGTTTGAAGGTTTTGGGAGCTTAGTTTAAGTCTAAGCAACTTAACTAAGCTCAAGAGGAAGTTTTCGGGGAAACTCTCTCTCTGATGAACCATGAGATTGTTGGATGCAATGTATTTAGTTTGCATGTTTAAATTCTGTTTTGAAAGAATGTTTTAGCGTGGTTAATGCTGGTTTTGAAAGCCATGTGTTGAAGGATGCTCAAGGTAAGAGATCCTTGGTTTGATATTAGTAAATGTGGTTTTGATGCATAGTAATGCATGGTGGTTTAATGGCTTTGATTAATGCTTTAAAACAGTGGATTATTGATGATAAATGATGCATATTGGCAAGTGATGTATTGGTTTAAAAGTACTTGAATAGGATATAGTTAGCCGGCTATAGGATTGGGTGCACCGTGAATAAAGTCGCCTTGGATGTTGAGGGCTTGTAATTGTACCAAAAACTCCATCCAAGTACACTAACGATATGTTTAAGATCACAATGGTGGTTAAAAGTCCATGTGTGGATCTTGTGTCGTGTGTCCCGTGTTCTCGTTAGTGATGTTATACAACTACCGATGAGTGATGTTGAAGGGTTGTGATTGTACCGTTAAACTCCATCACGGGTGTTGAGGGGTTGTGATTGTACCGGTAAACTCCACCTTATGTGTTCGATAGTGTGTATGAAGTGTATGAGACAACACATGTAATCCGCGTATCCGATTGTGTTTTATGTTGTAAATGGTTATGGTTTATCACTTGGAAGTCAATATGACATGTTAATGTTAATGAAGCATGAGATGCTTGTTGTGTATGCATTGTTGCATGAGAAATGATGTTTATGAGTTTAAAGGCCTTATGAAAGGTGTTTTATAAAATGCATTATTGTGTTGTTTCTTTAGGGCATGCCTCACTAAGCATTTGTGCTTACGCTCTCTCTCTTGAATCAATAATGCAGATAATTGAGGTGTTTGAGGGCAGCAAGGAGGCTAGGAATCCAAGGAAAAGCTAAGCTCATGTATGGTGACGTTTTCACAACATTATTAGTTTTTGATATTTGGCAATGGGAACCTAGGTTGTGTTTTTGGGAGAGGTTTTGGACTCCCTAGTTGTGGCATGATGCCTTAAATGTTTTGGTTTTGTAAATGGCCATTTTGATGATTGTTTTGGTGATTTGATGGTTGGTTGGTTTTGAATATTAGGATGCATGCCTATAGACTTGTGGATTTCCTTGATTGATGCCATGAATGTGTTTTGATGTTGCAAACATGTACCTTATATGCATGATGTCTTGTTGGCATGATTAGGAAGTCATTGGAATGTTTTAGAGTGGTTGAAAGCATGTTAAACCAGCAATTTCTGTAGTTTCTGGGCAACCCGTATCGATACACTCACAGGCGTTTCAAAACGGGGACCTGTAATGGCTTTGGTGTTTCGAAACGGCTGGTGATCGTATCGAAACAGTTTGGCCACTGGAAGGCCCTGTTTCGAAACAGGTCTCGAAACGAACCCGTGTTTCGATACGGTCAACACCGTATTGAAACAGGTGACCGTTGGGCACCGATTAAAGTGAAATTTGACAGAGATGCATGTAATGTGATTAATTAAGTATTGGTAACCTTAAAATCAATTAAGTCCTCCATCTTTCCAGAATTAAATTTTGGTCCCTAATAGTTGTAATTTGTGCAATTGAGTCCCTTAATGTAATCCGATCGCTGTGCTTTTCAAGTATGTGTTTCTCAAGATAACGCATAGGATTAATGTGCATCTAGACAAGTTTAAAAAGAAAAAAAAGTTGTTAATCAAGGTTGACTTTCGGGTTGACTTTGGTTTTCCCCGTGTAATCTTCGTAGTTCGGTTCAACCGTCTAGGCCGGGCTAAGGGGGTTACAGCCTTAGCCAAAATGCACCTGAGCTGATTCCTAATGAGAGGAAAAGGTGCGAACGGTTCTGTTATGGGCTGGTAGCGGATGTAAAGACCTATATGCTTGTAGTTGATTACACTGATTTTGATGTCTTGGTCACTAGAGCCAAGGACATTGAATTGAATCTTAGTTTGGCGAGCCGAGCAGGTGGATCTAGCTCGGGAAAGCGAGCTGTAGAATGTGATTATGGTAGAGATCGCAACAAGAGGCATAAGGATAGAAAGCTGCATTATGATGCTAGACGTGGGGATGGTAACCTGTTGCGTGTAATAGAGTCTATCGCAATAGAGTGCAAGTGTACACGATGCAAGTAGTAAAGTGATACAAGAAGTATCGGATGTCGAATCCACAGGGACTGAAAGTAGTAAAGTGATTCAAGAAAGAAGATAATTTTAATTATTTGTAAGGGAATACTAAAGAATACTGAAGATAAAAGATTAAAGGAATCATGATAGAGAGAATGGGCCGGTATTGATTTGCTCAGTAGTGTAGGTGTTGCAATGTCTAGAATCTTCCTGTTCCATCGTTGCTCCTGTCGCGGCAGCACCTGCGGCGGCAGCGGTCTATTGTTGTCGTGGCAGCGATCACACAACTCCGTACTTCAAGCTTGGCAAGAATCCCTGTTGTGCCTTGTCCTATCTCTAGGTCCAAGTCTGTCGATGAACACGTCTTTGATGATACCTCCCGGCGTGAATCGAAGGATGAACACCGATGTTGTTGAATTCTTCCTTAGCCACTTAACACCATCCTATCCCTAGGTCTGAGATAGTTCAACCATAAACTAGAGAACCCATACTTATTCCTTTCGTATACTTAACTCTCCCGATATTAAGTAAATGAATAATCTCACAATGCTCTCCTGATACTCTTGCAAGATGTTAAGAACCAGAATAAGCAAACTTGAAGTCTATTTTATTGAACAGAAAAAATCCTAAAACAAAGCAATCCTTGCAACTACTTTACAGAATCAACCTTTAGCTCTAGGGGAAGTTTAGAACATGATGAGAAGGGGGAAAATGACTAGGGTTTATGGGAAGACGGCTAGAGAATAAGATATACTTCCCTAGGTCGAATTACATGCCTTTATATAGGACTTGGGTTCAAGTTTACTAATATGGCAAGAATACAAGTTTAAATTAAAGTAAAACTCTATTAAAGACTAATCTTCAGAGTAGATGTCTTTAATTCGTCCTCTTTTCTTGCTTGGAGTTTCTTCCTTGAACTTTGGGCTTGGCCTTCATTCTGATCTAGGGCTTGGAAAAATATATGAGTGCTCCACGACAGACCAGCTTAATTTCCTCTTTCTGTCGAGCTCCATTTTACTTTTTCCCTCCACCATTTGTTGTCGTCCTTGGCTGCCACGGCAGCGGCTTTGGCAGCATCGTCCTTCTCGACTTCAGTCCCGTGTTCCAGCTCTACTTCTCCACTGCCCTGAGTCTGCTACAACAGCTACCTGCAAAAGTAACCAAAATCAGTAGCAACTGTGCCATTTAATATAATTGTGATGTATAATTGAAATTTATCCTAAATGCAATGGAATATGCTTGAATGCAGCAGGAATATGGGGTAAATAAGGGGTAAAAAGTAGAACTTTTGCACACTCAACACACCCCCAAACTCGAGTCCTTGCTTGTCCTCAAGCAAATGCAACATAACTAACATGCATGCATCCATACATACATACATACATACATACATACATACATACATACATATATATATATATATATATATATATATATATTCCTTGGCTTAAGTTAGTGAACAATCCTTATCCACAATACCATCCCCATCATGTTTAGCACCTGTTCAAATATTTAAGGATCTATTTAGAGCAAAAGTATAGTTCTCGTGAATGTGTGTGCAATTATTGTGAACATACTTGAATATAGACTTCCCTAGCAACTAGAATATTATACTTAGCTTGACTTGAGTTTTCCTTCGAGACTTAATTCATGTTTTTTCACTAGAGCCAGTAACGAGCACCTCTAGTTGTTTTCCTTCTTTGTCGGAAATTTTTTTCTCTACTAGAGCCAGTATTTCAGGCACCTCTAGTTAACTATCTAGAGCCGGTGATAGGCACCTCTAGAAGTTTTACTCTGGTTATTTTCCTAGAGCCAGTGATAGGCACCTCTAGGTTTCCTGAGTTTCTAGTCTCTTTCTACTCTAAGTTCTAAGTTTTCTATTCTAAGTATGCTAGAGAAAGTCCTTTATCAAGTAAGTCACAAAGTGTTTCAGTTTTTCAGAACTATACTAAGGCTCTACTTACTTCCTAAAATATTTTTAAGGGGTTGTTACGACAGATATGGCAACAACAGATAATAAAAGTTCAAAAATTTAAGCCAATTTTTTTTAGCAAAAATAAACTAACACTTAGACACGAATTTCTAAACATAAAGACACTTCATAAATGGAGGGATGCCACCCCCAAACTCAAGGGTTGCATTGCCTTCAATGCATGATGACAAAATGAAGAAAAGAAAATAAAAACATCACAATTATAACAAAATAGCAGACAACAAAGATAAGATAAAAACTTAAATTTTAAGTGTTGTCGTCGCTGATGCTGCTGCTGTTGATCTGTATCTGCCAGCGGGCAGTGACCTTCATCGTCGGTGCCGGCAGATGGCTAAGATAGGCAGAGGCAGTCTTTTTCTTGGCTTCCCTCGGAGGTTGGATGCGAGTAGGTGAGATCTGGGATGGTTTCTCCAGCACTTGAATCTCCTCGGAAGAGCTGCTGCTACCACTGCTGCTGCTGTTGCTGTCAGACTTCCTTTGGCCGGATGGTCCGTCTCCGGTATTGGGTTTCCGCCGCTTTATCTGAGTGAATTCTTTGGACAGGTTCCTCTTGACAGAGGGCTCGCCATCGGATTCCTCCCAAATTGAGGAAGAGGAGAAACCAGCAATGAACTCGTCAAGGTCGGACATGAGCTCTTTTCTCTTTTCTCCCCTGGCAGAGGTTGTGGCAGTGTGGCTGCCACCTGCAACTGTCGCGGCCGGGGTTGGAGTGGACGCAACAGACGGTGTTCTCGGTGTGGCAGCAGGGGTAGGGGTGTGGGCAGGTGTGGGGGCAGCAAAATAATGATCAGGGAAAATAGGAAACAGTACATCTGGAAAATTTAAAGTGCTTTTAATGAAATGTACCGTTGATGTTGTGAAGTCCCGGATAAAGCTCATCAGTCCCAGCTGCCGTTCCTCCATTTTCTGCAGGGTAGCCAGGATTTTGGTGGAGGAGTCTGCTGTGGGAGTTGCTGCTGTGGGCTGCCTCGGTTCTGTGGCGGCATGCTCTATCTGGGTGGGCTCTGTCGGCTCACCTACCGCGGCAGACGTGTTGAAGCTGGAGATTGGTGTTGCGGCTTTCAGCTCCATCAAACTGAGGATATTTTTCTCAGTCCATCCTTTTCCTCGCACCTTCAGATCTTCAGTAATTTCAGGGACATTGTGGCCACGACAGAGTGCTGTGATGAGGTAGGGGAAGACAAGGGGTCTCGATGGCCGCAATGCACAATCCAAGATCCCTTCCTGAATATATCGACCAACATTAATAGGCCTCTCATTTAGAATGGAATGAACGAGAGCTAACCTTGGTTGATCCACTGTGCTGTTGTGTGAGGAGGGCATAATCCTCTTTTTCATGAATGCGTTCCACAGTTTGGCTTCCGGGGTGAGTTCAGCTCGTTTCACCGTCCTTAGGTGTTTGGGGTTTGTATTCCACCGGGTTCCTTCCTCGGTGAGTTCTGCCATGACAACATCATAATCTGCTGCCTCCAGGCTCTCCACGAACCTCTTATGCCCGTCTTCTTTTCTGTCGACGTAGAGTCCGTAAAGGGTGTTAATGTATTCTGGCTCGAGAGGGACTTCCTTACCACAAACTTTCACTGCTGTCGCGTCTCTGCTGTCGACGGCAGCATAGAATTCTATGACCAGGGTGACGTTCATCTCCTCAGGTTGCTCATCAAACATCTACCAATGTAGTGCTCTGATCTTACGGGCGATAAATGGTTTGAGCCCGAGATTCTCCGTTTGTTTGCTGTAGATGAACCCTTTCTCCTCCCACATATCCCTTTTCTGAAAGGAGGTGTAGTATCAGTCATTGGACTCTTCGTTGGAAAATCGGTTTGGGATTCTATCGTGGCTGGGAGTGGCTGCTGCTGCAGCAGAGCTTGAGGCAGCACTTCTTCTGGTGTTTCTGGTACTCATAGTTGCAAGAGACTGTAGAAAATTGAAAGCAAATGAAAATCTAGAGAGAAAGCAAGTAGAGAGAGTAAAAGTGAAGTGAAAAATGAATAGTAAAACAGGGTTTATATAGATGAAGAGTTTGCTGCCCGTTGGAGCTGTAACGGCAGGCGCGAATAACGGGGCCAGCTGTTACGCGGTTTCTGACGCGTCTGTCACATGTTTCCGTGTCTGCTGCGCGTCTGTTACGCGTTTGCGTGTCTGCCGCGACAGCGTGTTGACAGGCCAGATTTTCCACGTCTGTCACAACAGCTGTGACAACATGCTCCTCTTTTGGGCTTTTTGGGCTGATGGTGAGATGGTGGGCTGAGTTCACTTCTTCTCTTCTCCTTGTCTCCTTTATTTCCTAAAAATAATTAAAATAAAAACTTAGTTCCTAAAAATAAAATAATTCTAATTACCTAATAAATATATATATATAAATAATATGAAAATAAAATTAAGTTAAATTAGGGATGCCAGGAGGGGCATCTCCTAAAGTAACCAATTCCTGCATTCTTGGGGCTTCAGTCCCCTGATAATGCTTCAATCTCTGTCTGTTGACTTTAAATTGGTGCTCATCTTTTAAGGATTTGATCGTGATGGCACCATGAGGAAAAACTTGCACCACTTGAAACGGGCCGGACCATCTAGATTTCAGCTTCCCTGGGAAGAGTTTCAACCTAGAGTTGAATAACAACACAAGCTGCCCTTGGCAGAACTGTCGTCGAAGCAACTTCTTGTCATGCCACTTCTTTGTCTTGTCCTTGTAAATTCTTGCGTTGTCAAAGGCCATTGCTCGAATTTCTTCAATCTCATTCAAGTCAAGTAGCCTTTTCTGTCCTGCCTTTTCCAAGTCCATATTCACTGCCTTGGTGGCCCAGTATGCTCTGTGATCTATCTCAACAGGTAGATGGCATGTTTTTCCATATATCAGCCGGTAAGGTGACATTCCCAATGGAGTTTTGAATGATGTTCTGTAGGCCCATAGTGCATCATTGAGGTGTAAGGACCAATCCTTTCGAGTTGGTTTAACCATCTTCTCGAGAATGTTCTTTACCTCTCTGTTGGATATTTCGGCCTGTCCATTGGTCTGAGGGTGGTAAGTTGTTGCGATCCGATGTTTGACACCATATTTCTTTAAGGCAGCAGCTATTACCCTATTATCAAAATGCCTCCCTTCATCAATGATGATCGCCTTCGGAATGCCAAATCTAGAGAAAATGTTCTTATGCAGAAATCTCTGAACGGTCTTGGCATCGTTTTTCTGTGTGGAGATCGCTTCAACCCATTTGGACACATAGTCAACTGCCAGAAGGATATAAAGATTCCCACATGATGCTGGGAATGGTCCCATGAAATCAATCCTCCAAACGTCGAAGATTTCGACTTCAAGGATGTTTTGCAGCGGCATCTCATGTCTCCTGGTGATGTTTCTGGTTCGTTGACATTTATCACAGCTTTTGTAGAATGCTTGGGCATCCTTGAACAGTGAAGGCCAATAAAAACCAGACTGCAAAACCTTGGCAGCAATTTTGTTACCACCTAAGTGTCGTCCATATTGTGAAGCATGGCAGTGATGAAGCACAGCTTCCTGCTCATCCTGTGGTACACACATCCTGATAATCTGATCTGCACAGTTTTTGAAAAGAAGAGGTTCGTCCCAATAATAATGCTTAACATCATTTTGGAACCTCTTCCTGGCTTGATAATTAAGTTCAGGAGGAAATATTCCGCTAACTAAATAATTAACGAAATCAGCATACCAGAGGAGTTCATAAAACTTACCTGCCGCCATGGCTGTCGCGGTAGTGCTTGTGGCAGCGAACAACTGCTCGTCAGGGAAGGTCTCCAGTATGTGTCTCGTCTGTTGGGAGACTCTTTCCCTTCTCCAATCTTGACAAGTGATCTGCAACTTGGTTCTCTGTCCCCTTTTTATCCTTGATTTCTATGTCAAACTCTTGCAGCAGCAGAATCCAACGAATCAGTCTGGGTGTAACCCCCTTAGCCCGACCTAGACGGTTGACCCGAACTACGAAGATTACACGGGGAAAACCAAAGTCAACCCGAAAGTCAACCTTGATTAACGACCCTTTTTTCTTTTTAATCTTGTCTAGATGCACGTTAACCCTAAGTGAGCACTCGAGAAACATATATGTGTAAAGCACATCGATCGGATTTCAGAGAGGGACTCAATTGCACAATATACAAATATTAGGGACCAAAACGTAAATTCTGTAAATTAGAATGTCATAACTGATTTTAAAGTTACCAATATTAAATTAGTCTTATTACATGCTTCTCTGCCAAATTTCACCTTAATTGGACATCTCGAACTCATACAATTGCTATTACAACTTTCAGGACTAAAACATAAAACTTGCAAACTTCAACACCATTCAAATCAGTGCCCAACGGTCACCTGTTTCGAAACGGCTTTGACCGTTCCAAAACACGGGTTCGTTCAGAGACTGGTTCCGAAACAGGGCCTTCCAGTAGCCAAATCGTTTCGGAATAGCCCCCAACCGTTTCGAAACACGAAGGCCATTACAGGCCCCCGTTTCGAAACGCCAGTGCCCGTTCCGTTACGGTTTTCCCAGAAGCTGCAGATTTTGCTGGTTTTTCATACATAAACCCACTCAAACAAAACCTAATGACTTCCTAGTCATGCCAACAAGTCATCATACATATATAGAGCATGTTTGTACCTCCTAAACACATTCATAACATCAAACATGGAATATCACATATCTATAGGCATGCTTCATATTATCCAAAACGAAGCAATCAACCAATCTCCAAAACAAGCATTAAAAGGCCACTTACAAATTCAAACCATCAAAAACAACATGCCACAACTTAGGGAGTTTAACACATCTCCCAAAACACAACCTTAGGTTCCCATTGCCAAATTACCAAAACTAATAGCGTATGAAAACATCACCATACATGAGCTTGGTTTCCCTTGGACACCCTAGCCTCCTTGTTGCCCTTAAACACTTCAATTATCTGCATTATTGGTACAAGAGAGAGAGCGTAAGCACAATTGCTTAGTGAGGCATGCTCTAAAGAAAACAACACAATAATGCATTTTAGAAAACACTTTCAACAAAGCTTTTAAACACATGCTCATCACTTTTCATGCAACCTCGCATTCTTTACAAGCATCTCATGCTTCATTACATTCAACTCATCATATTAGCTTTCAAGTGATAACTCATAACCATTTACAACACAAAACACAATCGGATACGCGGATTACAAGCGTTGTCCCACACGCTTCATACACACTACCGAACAACATAAGGTGGAGTTTATCGGTACAATCACAAACCCTCAACACCCGTGATGAAGTTTAACTGTACAATTACAATCCCTCCACATCACTCATCGGTAGTTGTATAACCTACTAACGAGAGTACGAGACACATAACACAAGGTCCA
Organism: Hibiscus trionum; assembly: GCA_030270665.1. Taxonomy (NCBI): domain Eukaryota; kingdom Viridiplantae; phylum Streptophyta; class Magnoliopsida; order Malvales; family Malvaceae; genus Hibiscus; species Hibiscus trionum. The sequence continues at coordinate 28,301,327 of BSYR01000020.1, read as the reverse complement.
CACAGGGAGTTTTAACCACTGTTGTGACCTTACCAAGATCCACACACGGACTTTTAACCACCGTTGTGATCTTACCTCTCTCGTTAGGATACTTGTATGGAGTTTACGGTACAATCACAACCCCTCAACATCCAAGGCGACTTTATTCACGGTGCACCCAATCCTATAGCCGGCTAACTATATCTGATTCAAGTACTTTAAAACCAATTCATCACTTGCCAATACACATCAAATACCATCATCAATTCACTGTTTTAAAGCATTAAACAAAGCCATTAAACACCATGCATCACCATGCATCATTACCAATTTAACAACATGCCAAAACAAGGATCTCTTACCTTGAGCATCCTTCAACACATGGCTTTCAAAACCAGCATTAACCATGCTAAAACATGCTTTCAAAACATAATTTAAACATGCAATATATAACCAATGCATCAAGTTACTTCATAGCACATCCGAGGGAGTTTTTCCGAAAACTTACTCTTGAGCTTAGCTAAGTTGTTTAGACTTAAACTAAGCTCCCAAAACCTTCAAATAATCGTTTCAAAGCTGGAAACCCAACTCCACTCACCGATTACGTTTCGCACGCTTGCCGAAACGCCAATCAAGCCTCCGGATCAACTCCAATAGGGTCCGAAGATGCCTCCCCTGTTTTAAACACATCAAAGCAGAGGATTAATGCATCATCATGCATTGAAATATTCAGCCAACACACATAAACTCGTTGATCTACCCAAAACCAACATTTCGGCTACCAAACACAACCGAAAACACCTCCAAACCCTTTCAAAACTTAACCCAGCCAAGATCCATCACTTCTAACCATTTCTAAGCATCAATCAACATCCAAAATACACATTAACTCGTCCTTATACCTCCAGCTATAACAGAACACCAAAAACACCTCAAAAACCACTATTTTCATAAGTAAAAATTTAGGAAATTCAACCTATTCGGGATTGCATTGATAAAATCTCATTTACACATCATTAGACATCCAAAATACATTAAAGATTCATCACAAAACAGAGCCCAAACAATCTCAACGAAATTCTTCAAGATTTCTTCCAAATCTTAAGTTTTAAGCCAAAATCAAGTTTCTATCATTAAAACCATTTATAAAACTTAAATTAAGGATTGAGAACTTGAGAATTTCAGAAAATAAATGAGTATTTAGAGGAGAAGAACATTCTTACCTCTAAATGGTGATTTCTCCTTGATTTGAGCCAATTTCCTTGAAAATTCAATGAGGAAATCAAAAGAATTTGATGCAAGATTGATTAGGAATTAATTGATGATAGAAATCTCATCAATTGAAGTGAAGATCAATGCAAAATTTGCTGGAGAAATAGTGTTTTGATGATGGAATTTTGAGAGAAAAAGAAAAGAGAGAAAACTAGGAAAAGGTAGTTATGAAATTCCAAAAAGTAGTTTCCTTTTTCATTTAATTAATTAAAAAATTAATTAATTCACTCAAATTAAGGAAAAATCTAGAGAAATAATTTTTGGGTAAATTAGATCCTTAAAGATTCAAAGTTTCAATCCTTACAAAACAGTCACCACTAAACTTTTCAAAAATCGCATTTTAGTCACTACACCGAAATGTAGTATTTCCAAACCTTATTTTGTAAAATTGATTTCACCACTCTCTTATATATATTAAAAGAGGATTTTTAGATATTTTTACATATTTTTAAAGCATCCCGAAGTAGGCTTTCCCTAAAACCTCCTTTATATTCGAACCAAAAATCAGACCGGTCCGGTTCAGACCCTAAACTTCCAAGCCCAAAATTGAGGTGTTACAACTCTCCCCCCTTAAGAAATTTCGTCCTCGAAATTTACCTGAAGGAAAAAGGTACGGAAACTGCTTCTTCATGGCATCCTTCCTTTCCCACGTGGCTTCCTCAACACCACAATGCTTCCACAACACCTTAACCAATTCAATGGTCTTGCCTCGAAGAACTTTACTGTCCGAATCCAGAATTTCAACCGGCTCCTCATCATAGGTCAAGTCTGGATTCAACTCTACTTCCTCCACAAGCATAAGATGCGAAGGATCTGATCTATACCTCCGAAGCATAGAGACATGTAACACATCATGTATCTTTTCCAACTCCTGCGGTAACCTCAGCTTGTACGCAACAGGACCCACACGTTCAATCACCTCATATGGTCCAATATACCTAGGGCTCAACTTACCCTTTCGGCCAAACCTCATCACTTTCTTCCAAGGCGAAACCTTCAAGAACACACGGTCACCTACCGCAACCTCAATCTCCTTACGCTTCAAATCCGCGTAAGACTTCTGCCGATCAGAAGCTGCCTTCAATCGCTCACAAATGAGCTTCACCTTCTCGGTGGTTCCTTTCAACAAAGCCGGCATTGAAACCAACTTCTGACATGTTTCAGCCCAGCAAAGAGGAGTTCTGCACTTCCCCCCGTACAAAGCTTCATAAGGTGCCATTTGAATACTTGCCTGGTAGCTATTGTTATAAGCAAACTCCACCAAAGGCAAATGCTTCTCCCAAGAACCCTGAAACTCAATCATACAGCACCTCAACATATCTTCCAGCACTTGGATAAGACGCTCAGACTGTCCATCCGACTGTGGATGATAAGAAGTACTGAAATTCAACCGTGTACCCAAAGCTTGATGCAAACACTCCCAAAAACGCGATGTAAACCTCGGATCTCTATCCGACACTATAGACTTTGGCACACCATGTAGTCGCACAATCTCAGCAATGTACAACTCCGCAAGCTTGTCCAAGGTATACGTAGTATGCACAGGTAAGAAATGTGCACACTTCGTAAGGCGATCCACAATCACCCACACCGAATTCTTCTTCGATGGCGACAAAGGCAAAACAGATACAAAGTCCATGGTAATCCTTTCCCACTTCCACTCAGGAATCCTCAACGGATGCTCAGCCTTAACCCGCTGACAAACCATGCACTTACTCACGTACTCCGCAACATCCTTCTTCAAACCCACTCAATAGTACTCATCCTTAAGATCACGATACATCTTTGTACTACCAGGGTGCATAGCAAAAGGACTACTATGAGCTTCAGTCAGAATAGTACGCCTCAACTCCGCATCATTCGGCACTACTATCCGACTCCCAAAACATAGAACTCCATCATCATTAAAACAGAAATCTGATGGTCTATCCTCAGCAATATCCTGAACATGTTGCACCATAGAATCATCCAACAACTGCTTATCCTTTATCAACTGAACCAAAGATGGTTTCACTTGCAATTCAGCCACAAGACCCCCATCCCGCAAAATACTCAAGCTGGCAAACATAGCCCTTAACTCCCGGACGTAAACCTCGGATCTCTATCCGACACTAGCTTTTCCCGGATGGTACTTGATCGACAGATCGTAATCTTTAAGCAACTCCACCCAACGTCATTGCCTAAGATTCAACTCCTTCTAAGACATCAGATACTTCAAACTCTTGTGATCCGTGTACACAGTACACTTCTCACCATATAGATAATGTCTCCAAATCTTCAAAGCAAAAACCACCGCAGCTAACTCAATATCATACGTAGGATAATTGCGCTCATGCACCTTCAACCGGCGTGATGCATAAGCCACCACCTTACCCTCTTGCATCAACACACACCCCAAACCAACATAAGATGCGTCACTATACACCACAAACTCTTTCCCTGATTCAAGTTGAACCAAGATAGGAGCTTGCGTCAAAGCTGCCTTAAGCTTCTCAAAAGCTTGTTGCCTTGCTTCTGTCCACTCAAACTTGACATCCTTTTGCAAAAACTTTGTTAAAGGTGCAGCAATCTTCGAAAATCCATCCACAAACCTCTGATAGTATCTTGCCAACCCAAGGAAACTACGGAGTTCATGAACAGACTTAGGAGGCTTCCAATTCATCACCGCCTCAATCTTCTGAGGATCAACACGAATCTCCTCAGCAGAAACCACATGACCAAGGAAAACAACTTCCCTACGCCAGAATTCACACTTGCTCAGCTTAGCATAAAGCTGATTCTCCAACAACGCATGCAACACAATCCGCAAATGCCCCTCATGCTCCTCCTCAGTACGAGAGTACACAAGGATATCATCAATGAACACCACAACGAACTTGTCCAAGTATTCATGAAACACTATATTCATCATGTCCATAAAAGCTGCAGGAGCATTCGTCAAGCCAAACGGCATCACAAGGAACTCATAATGCCCATACCTTGTTCTAAAGGCTTTTTTGGCACATCCACATCCTTCACCTTAAGCTGTTAATAACCTGACCTTAAGTCAATCTTAGAGAACACAGCCGCTCCCCGGAACTGATCAAAAAGATCATCAATCCTCAGCAAAGGATATCGATTCTTGATAGTCAACTTGTTCAGATGACGATAATCAATGCACATTCTCATAGTGCCATCCTTCTTCTTCACAAACAAGACCGGTGCACCCCAAGGTGACACACTCGGCCGAATGAAACCACGATCAAGCAACTCTTGAAGTTACGTCTTCAGCTTTTTCAACTCCTTAGGTGTCATTCGGTAAGGAGTAATTGACACTGGAGTTGTGTTCTCATACAACTCAATCCCAAACTCCACCTCTCGACTAGGAGGTAATCCAGGTAACTCCTCCGGAAACACTCCAGGAAACTCTCGCACAGTCCTGATATCTTGAACTCGCAACTCCTTAGAGCTAGGATTCATCACAAAGGCCAGGTAAGCTTCACAACCTTTCCTCAGCGTTCGGCTTGCTTCCAACGAAGACACCACATTGGCAAGAAACTTCACATTCTCACCAACCACCACTACCTCGTAATCATCCGCAAGTTTCAACGAAACTCGCTTGTTCTCAAAATCCACTACCACTTGATGTTCAACAAGCCAATCCATACCAAGGATTACATCAAAACCATAGAATGGCAATTTCATGAGATCAACAAGAAAAAACATGGTTTTGCACTTCCAAGGGACATCTTCTAAACAACTTCCGTGTCACAACGGTCTCACCAAAGGAACTAGTTACACGCATACCAACATCCAAAGACTCAACAGGTAAACCAAGAAATTGAGCATGTTCACACAATATGTATGAGTGTGTAGATCCAGAATCAATCAAGGAAAGTAATGATAAGGATTGCAAAGTAAAGGTACATGCGATCACATCCGTATCATTCCTTCCCTCTCGCTGAGCATACACTCGAGCCTGGCCACCATCCTCAGGTTGAACAGCCACCACATGCGCCACATTCCTCCCACCATCATCTCTGCGCTGGAAGTTACCACGGCCGCGCCCACGACCTCTCTGTGGTGCAACTACCCCAGGAGCACGTCCCTGACCACCACCGGCCAATAAAGAACACTCCCTCCTCATGTAGTCTGTCGAACCACAATTCCAGCATGAATTATCGGTCACTGCTACAGGAGCCTGAACCTCCCTTGCTGCCCGAGGACAATCTCGCCTCAAATGGCCATGTGATCCACACGTCCAGCACGTGTTCTGATCAGCTCTCATCCGGTCTCCCTGAACAGGCGCACCATGTCCTCCACCACCACGCCTAGGAGAAGACTGATACCTCTTATCACGTCCTCTCTTGTTCCGTCCACCACCGGAACTATAATCAACAGCTCTTTTGCCCGAGCTAGAACTAACGCCTCTCGAAGACAAACCCAAGTTCTGCTCAATGTCCTTCGCTCTACTCACCAGCACATCAAAATCTGTATACTCAGCACCAAGCATGAAAGTCTTCACGTCCGTCACCAAACCATAACGGAAACGTTCACACCTCTCCCGCTCATCAGGGATTAGCTCAGGTGCGTACTGGCTAAGGCGAACAAGCTGAATCTCATACTCAGCCACCGTCATGCTTCCTTGCACAAGAGACATGAATTCTCTTTTCTTCTCATCTAGGTATCGCACACCTAGATACTTTCGCTTGAACACATTCAAGAAGAACATCCAAGTCACATCATTTTCCTCCATTCCGGAGACAGTGGTCGTCCACCACGTATACGCATCATCACGCAACAGCGACACCACACAACCCAACTTCTGCACATTGTTGCAGTTCATTTGCCCCAAAATCCTCTTGGTTCTTTCCAACCAAGATTCAGATCCTTCAGGAGATAAACCTCTGAACTCAGTCCCTCCCAGACTGCGAAGACGTTCCAAAGGTAATCTCACGTTAGCATCACCTTGATACGCAGCTCCGTGACCTCCAGCTACTGCTGCCTGAAAGGCTCCAGCAATAGCCTGAATCAGCACAGTCATGTCAGGAGCAGCTTGCCCCTGCACGCCTTTAGGTCCAGCGACCCCAGCACCAGTACCAACACCAGCATTTTCACCTCCAGCACCATCACCGCCGGGTGGTCCACCACCAGAGGGAAGAGGTAAATCCACAACATTCTCAACATTTTCCTCGTTTTCATTCTGAGTCATAGCTCTCGTATTCATCCTCATCTCTCTACGAGGCCCCATTTATAAAAACAATGCACTGACACAAATTCAATAAACATAATTAGGCTCAACAAGGTAAGTAATCCAAGTACTCAAGCTCATTTTCCAAAAACAATTCCTTTCATTAGTTTTGATATGGCAATGGGTTCCCCTAACATGATTCAACATAGCATAGCATCACAATTGCAACCATACATCACAATTCATAAAACATTCCTTCACTTAAAAGATCCACCATGCAAAAACACATACATCACCCACATAACAATTCCCAATTACACGAGAAATAAGCTCTGATACCACCAAATGTAACCCCCTTAGCCCCGCCTAGACGGTTGACCCGAACTACGAAGATTACACGGGGAAAACCAAAGTCAACCCGAAAGGCAACCTTGATTAACGACCCTTTTTTCTTTTTAATCTTGTCTAGATGCACGTTAACCCTAAGTGAGCACTCGAGAAACATATATGTGTAAAGCACAGCGATCGGATTTCAGAGAGGGACTCAATTGCATAATATACAAATATTAGGGACCAAAACGTAAATTCTGTAAATTAGAAGGTCATAACTGATTTTAAAGTTACCAATATTAAATTAGTCTTATTACATGCTTCCCTGCCAAACTTCAACTTAATTGGACATCTCAAACTCATACAATTGCTATTACAACTTTCGGGACTAAAACATAAAACTTGCAAACTTCAACACCATTCAAATCAGTGCCCAACAGTCACCTGTTTCGAAACGGCTTTGACCGTTCCGAAACACGGGTTCGTTCCGAGACTGGTTCCGAAACAGGGCCTTCCAGTAGCCAAATCGTTTCGGAACAGCCCCCAGCCGTTTCGAAACACGAAAGCCATTACAGGCCCCTGTTTCGAAATGCTAGTGCCCGTTTCGATACGGTTTGCCCAGAAGCTGCAGATTTTGCTGGTTTTTCATACATAAACCCACTCAAACACAACCTAATGACTTCCTAATCAGGCCAACAAGTCATCATACATATATAGAGCATGTTTGTACCTCTTAAACACATTCGTAGCATCAAACATGGAATATCACATATCTATAGGCATGCTCCCTATTATCCAAAACCAATCAATCAACCAATCTCCAAAACAAGCATTAAAAGGCCACTTACAAATTCAAACCATCAAAAACAACATGACACAACTTAGGGAGTTTAACATATCTCCCAAAACACAGCCTTAGGTTCCCATTGCCAAATTACCAAAACTAATAGCGTATGAAAACATCACCATACATGAGCTTGGTTTCCCTTGGACACCCTACCCTCCTTGTTGCCCTTAAACACTTCAATTATCTGCATTATTGGTACAAGAGAGAGCGTAAGCACAACTGCTTAGTGAGGCATGCTCTAAAGAAAACAACACAATAATGCATTTTAGAAAACACTTTCAACAAGCTTTTAAACACATGCTCATCACTTTTCTTGCAACCTTGCATTCTTTACAAGCATCTCACGCTTCATTACATTCAACTCATCATATTGGCTTTCAAGTGATAACTCATAACCATTTACAACACAAAACACAATCGGATACGCGAATTACAAGCGTTGTCCCACACGCTTCATACACACTACCGAACAACATAAGGTGGAGTTTATCGGTACAATCACAACCCCTCAACACCTGTGATGGAGTTTAACGGTACAATCACAACCCCTCCACATCACTCATCGGTAGTTGTATAACCTACTAACGAGAGTATGGGACACATAACACAAGGTCCACACAGGGACTTTTAACCACCATTGTGACCTTACCAAGATCCAGACACGGACTTTTAACCACCGTTGTGATCTTACCTCTCTCGTTAGGATACTTGTATGGAGTTTACGGTACAATCACAACCCCTCAACATCCAAGGCGACTTTATTCACGGTGCACCCAATCCTATAGCCGGCTAACTATATCTGATTCAAGTACTTTAAAACCAATTCATCACTTGCCAATACACATCAAATACCATCATCAATTCATTGTTTTAAAGCATTAAACAAAGTCATTAAACACCATGCATCACCATGCATCATTACCAATTTAACAACATGCCAAAACAATGATCTCTTACCTTGAGCATCCTTCAACACATGGCTTTCAAAACCAGCATTAACCATGCTAAAACATGCTTTCAAAACAGAATTTAAACACGCAATTTATAACCAATGCATCAAGCTACTTCATAGCACATCCGAGGGAGTTATTCCGAAAACTTACTCTTGATCTTAGCTAAGTTGTTTAGACTTAAACTAAGCTCCAAAAACCTTCAAATAATCATTTCAAAGCTGGAAACCCAACTCCACTCACCGATTACGTTTCGCACGCTTGCTGAAACGCCAATCAAGCCTCCGGATCAACTCCAATAGGGTCTGAAGATGCCTCCCCTGTTTTAAACACATAAAAGCAGAGGATTAATGCATCATAATGCATTGAAATCTTCAGCCAACACACATAAACTCGCTGATCTACCCAAAACCAACATTTCGGCTACCAAACACAATCGAAAACACCTCCAAACCCTTTCACATCTTAACCCAGCCAAGATCCATCACTTCTAACCATTTCTAAGCATCAATCAACATCCAAAATACACCTTAACTCATCCTTATACCTCCAGCTATAACAGAACACCAAAAACACCTCAAAAACCACCATTTTCATAAGTAAAAACTTAGGAAATTCAACCTATTCGGGATTGCATTGATAAAACCTCATTTACACATCATTAGACATCCAAAATACATTAAAGATTCATCACAAAACAGAGCCCAAACAATCTCAACGAAATTCTTTAAGATTTCTTCCAAATCTTAAGTTTTAAGCCAAAATCAAGTTTCTATCATTAAAACCATTTATAAAACTTAAATTAAGGATTGACAACTTGGGAATTTCAGTAAAGAACTGAGTATTTATAGGAGAAGAACATTTTTACCTCTAAATGGTGATTTCTCCTTGATTTGAGCCAATTTCCTTGAAAATTCAATGAGGAAATCAAAAGAATTTGATGCAAGATTGATTAGGAATTAATTGATGATAGAAATCTCATCAATTGAAGTGAAGATCAATGCAAAATTTTCTGGAGAAATAGTGTTTGGATGATGGAATTTTGAGAGAAAAAGAAAAGAGTGAAAAGTAGGAAAAGGTAGTTATGAAATTCCAAAAAGTAGTTTCCCTTTTCATTTAATTAATTAAAACATTAATTAATTCACTCAAATTAAGAAAAAAATCTGGAGAAATCATTTTTGGGTAGATTAGCTCCTTAAAGATTCAAATTTTCAATCCTTACAAAACAGTCACCACTAAACTTTTCAAAAATCGCATTTTAGTCACTACACCGAAATGTAGTATTTCCAAACCTTATTTTGTAAAATTGATTTCACCACTCTCTTATGTATATTAAAAGAGGATTTTTAGATATTTTTCCATATTTTTAAAGCATCTCGAACTAGGCTTTCTCTAAAACCTCCTTTATATTCTAACCGAAAATCAGACCGGTCCGGTTCAGACCCTAAACTTCCAAGCCCAAAATTGGGGTGTTACACTGGGCTTTGCGTCTCTCTTAGAAAATAGATATTTCAGTGCAGAGTGGTCTGTGTGGACCACCACTTTCGTTCCAAGTAGGTAGGATCGGAACTTGTCAATTGAAAACATCACTGCTAACAGTTCCTTCTCTGTTGTGGTGTAATTCACTTGGGCATCGTTGAGTGTTTTGCTAGCATAGTAAATTACATGGAATAGCTTGTCCTTCATCTGCCCAAGTGCTGCCCCTACAGCGTAATCACTGGCATCACACATAATCTCAAATGGCAACTTCCAGTCCGGTGGCTGTTCGATTGGGGCTGTGACTAGCTTTTCTTTCAGAATTCTGAATGCCTTAGTACATTCAACATTGAAGTCGAAGAGACGATTCTGCTCTAATAGGTGGCATAATGGCTTGGTGATCTTCGAAAAATTCGCTATGAACCTTCGATAGAACCCAGCATGCCCTAAAAAACTTCGAATTCCCTTGATTGTGGTGGGCGGCGGCAGCTTTTCAATTACCTCATTTTTTGCTCTATCGACTTCTATGCCGCGGCAGGTTACCTTATGGCGTAGGACTATCCCTTCATCCACTATGAAGTGACATTTCTCCCAGTTTAATACCAGGTTCACTTTCTCTCATCTCTCGAGCACTTTCTGTAGGTTGCCTAAGCAGCTTTCAAAATTGTCTCCAAAGACAGAGAAATCGTTCATGAATATCTCCAGGAAATCCTCCACCATGTCGGAGAATATCGCCATCATACACCTCTGAAAAGTTGCTAGTGCGTTGCAAAGTCCAAATGGCATCCTCCAAAAAGCGTAAGTACCGTATGGGCAAGTGAAAGTCGTTTTCTCTTGATCCTCTGGTGCGATGGCTATTTGGTTATAACCTGAGTAACCATCAAGAAAAAAATAATAAGGTTTTCCCGCTAATCTATCAAGCATTTGATCAATAAAAGGCAGAGGAAAGTGGTCCTTCCGGGTAGCTTTGTTAAGCTTCCGGTAGTCTATACAAACCCTCCAACCAGTCACAGTCCTGGTTGGGATTAACTCGTTTTCTTCATTGGTCACCACGGTTATTCCTCCCTTTTTAAGGATGCACTGCACCGGGCTCACCCACTTACTATCCGAGATAGCATAAATTATCCCATCGTCTAGCCATTTGATAATTTCTTTTCGAACCACTTCTCGCATAGCATCATTCAAAGTCTCTGGGCATCAATGGTCGGCTTATGATCATCGTCTAAGAGAATTTTGTGCATGCATAGTGCCAGACTGATGCCTTGGATAACAGCTATTGTCCATCCAATAGCCTTTTTATGCTGCTGCAGCATCCTTATCAGCTGTCGTTCCTGCATCAACTTGGAAGAGATGATTACGGGCAACGTATCATTTAATCCAAGAAAAACATGTTTGAGCTACCCTGGCAGGGGCTTAAGATCTAGAACAGGTGGATCTACAGTTGATGGCTTTTGGATGATATGTTCATTCGAGGTATAGTTTAAGGGCTCGAATAACTTACATGGACGATTGCCTATCCAGTTTACCTCCTCATGATCTTCAGTATCAGATATGTCAGAATCTGAGGAGCTGCTGTCGTCGTCGCTGACGTGACAGTCTTCTAAATGGCTGCTGGGGTAGTGGCCAAATTTGATGCCATGGCAGTCCGACCTGATGCAGGGTTGGTCAAGGATTACTTCAGTGATAGCCTTGCATTCTTCTTCTGCATCAGCATGTTTCATTGCTTGGAGAACATTTAACTTGATTTCTTGATCATTCACTCTCATAGTGAGTTCTCCCTTTTCTACATCAATCAATGATCTGCATGTGGCTAAGAAGGGTCGCCCCAGGATGATTGGTGCATTCTCATCTACTTCACAATCTAAAACAAGAAAGTCAGTAGGAAAAGTAAATTTATCCACTCTTACCAGAATATCTTCAATCTTCCCTTCTGGTTGCACGTAAGAGCGGTCTGCCACCTGCAGCATAACTGTCGTGGGTCGTGCTCGTCCAATACCTAATTTCTGGAATACAAATTTTGGCATTAAATTAATACTAGCACCTAGATCACAAAGTGCCTTACCCACGAATTTATCACCGATTATGCATGGTATGATGAAGCTCCCAGGATCCTTCTTTTTCTGGGGTGGATGCTTGTGCAGAATAGTCATGCATCCTTCTGTCAATTTAACCGTCTCAAATTCCCCAAGTCTAGATTTCTTCGACATAACATCCTTGAGAAATTTGGCATAACCGGGCATCTCCTTGATGGCATCTAACAGCGGAATATTGATGTGGACCTGCTTAAAAATATCATAAATCTTCTTAAGCTGGAACTCTTGTTTCTGTTTCTGCAGCCGCTGTGGAAAAGGAGGTGGAGGATGATAATCTTCAATGCGTCCTTCCCATGGTATTCGGATCTGAGGAGGCTTAGGTTCTTCATCCCTCTCCTCTGTCCCTTCTGCTGTCGTGACAGGTGTGGCGGCAGCAGGTTGTTTTTCGGCTGTCAGGGCAACGTTCGCGGTAGTCGATTCTAGGGCTGGTTCCTTAACTGGTTCGGCTTTCTTCTCTGGCCCTGGAAATTGCTTTCCACTCCTAGTAGTGATAGCTTTGCACTTCTCATGTGTGGGTTGTCTAGCGACCTCAGTATCGCTAGGGAATCCTCCATTCTGCCTTGGCTTAATATGCTGGGAAACATGTCCCATCTGTGTCTCCAATGATTTCAGAGTAGCTTCATGGTTAGTCATCTGCATCTCTGTTTTATCCATGAACGACTCAGTCTTCTTGACGAAGTGGTTCATGTTTTCAATGTAAGTTCCTGTCTGAGACATAAACATGGCTAAGGTCTGCTCCAGTATACTAGGTGTGGCTGCTGGTGGCTGTTGCGGTTGCTGTCGAGTCAGAATTCTAGGTGCCCTCTGGTTTTGAGTGTTCTGTGCTTGAGGGTTCAGGGCATTGTTCGGGTTGCTCCAAGAGAATTTGGGATCTTTCCTCCAGTTGGGATTGTAGTTGTTGGAGTCATAGTTCCTTTGCTTGTTAAAGTTTCCAACATACATCCCTTCCTCTAGCTGTAGTGGGCAGTCTTCTGAACTATGATTCCCACTGCAAGTTCCACATACCTCTTCTGCAGCATAGACCAGTTGAGAATCCTTCTTCAGCAAGTTTTCTACTGCCTTTGTGAGATACACAACTTGTGTCTTTAGGGAATTATGCTTCGTAATCCTTCACAGCTAGTACTCGTTTACCTCTCCTCGATGTGGGGAATTGCTCTTCATTCTTCGCCAAATTCTTTAACACTACCATGGCTTCATCCGGGTCTTTATCCAACAACAACCCATTGGCTGCTAAATTGATTCTCATGCGAGTCTGTAGGTTGGCAGCATTGTAGAATTTGATTACTTGATTCCAAACAGGGAATCTGTGCATCGGGCAATTCCTTAAAAGAGTAGTAAACCTGTCCCATGCCTCGTGCATTAGCTCGTCCTCTTCCTGTTGAAAAGTAGTAATTTCATTACGTAATCGCTCAGATAAATGGGAAGGGTTAAAACGAGATAAAAATTCACGAGTTAAATCTGCCCAAGTTCGTATTGAACCCAGCGTTAGTTTGTTCCACCAAGTTTTAGCTCTGTCCCTCAATGAATGAGGAAATAACTGAAGCCTCGGTATCTCCAGATTTACTCCTGGTAGTCTAAACGAACCACAAATTTCTTGGAACGTTTTCAGATGTTCCCTAGCATCCTCTGTAGCAGCACCACTAAATTGGCCAGCAGAATTAATCATGTTGAACATCACAGGTTTCAGCTCGAAATTTTCAGCTTCCACGTCTGGTAGGGTAGTCTCTAGTTCCACATGATCATTGATCATGTAATATCGGCATGACCGGCGTGCGGCCTCAGCAGCAGGAGGAGCAGCAGGCCGTCCGTTTCCTCCATCTCCGATAGGATCGTTAGGATCTTGGGGATTCCCTTGGTTGTTCATGGCCTCTAATTGTTCTTCAAGGTAACCGTTTCTGGCTAATAAGAGTCGGAGTCGGTTCCTAAGATTGCACGAGCGTTTGATTTCAGGATCTATCTGATACTCATGTTCCTTTCCTCGTCTCGATCTGCGCATAAGTAAACGGAAAACCTTGTGAAAAGCACAGGGTGAACAATCTATGTAAAAATAGAAAAATTAAAAGAATGTGCAGTAAAAGTAAGGTAAAGATATGTTACCAGTCCCCGGCAACGGCGCCAAAAAGTTGTTGCGTGTAATAGAGTCTATCGCAATAGAGTGCAAGTGTACACGACGCAAGTAGTAAAGTGATACATGAAGTATCGGATGTCGAATCCACAGGGACTGGAAATAGCCTTAACCTTGAATTGATGCACAAGAAAGAAGATAATTTTAATTGTTTGTAAGGGAATACTAAAGAATACTGAAGATAAAAGATTAAAGGAATCAGGATAGAGAGAATAGGCTGGTATTGATTTGCTCAGTAGTGTAGGTGTTGCAATGTCTAGAATCTTCCTTTTCTGTCGTTGCTCCTGTCGCGTCAGCACCTACGGCGGCAGCGGTCTGTTGTTGTCGTGGCAGCGATCACACAACTCCGTACTTCAAGCTTGGCAAGAATTCCTGTTGTGCCTTGTCCTATCCCTAGGTCCAAGTCTGTCAATGAACACGTCTTTGATGATACCTCCCGGCATGAATCGAAGGATGAACACTGATGTTGTTGAATTCTTCCTTAGCCACTTAACCTCGTCCTATCCCTAGGTCCGAGATAGTTCAATCATAAACTGGAGAACTCGTACTTATTCCTTTCGTATACTTAACTCTCCCGATATTAAGTAAATGAATAATCTCACAATGCTCTCCCGATACTCTTGCAAGATGTTAAGAACCAGAATAAGCAAACTTGAAGTCTATTTTATTGAACAGAAAAAATCCTAAAACAAAGCAATCCTTGCAACTACTTTACAGAATCAACCCTTAGCCCTAAGGGAAGTTTAGAACATGATGAGAAGAGGGAAAATGACTAGGGTTTAGGGGAAGACGGCTAGAGAATAAGATATACTTCCTTAGGTCGAATTACATGCCTTTATATAGGCCTTGGGTTCAAGTTTTCTAATATGGCAAGAATACAAGTTTAAATTAAAGTACAACTCTATTAAAGACTAAATCTTCAGAGTAGATGTCTTTAATTCGTCCTCTTTTCTTGCTTGAAGTTTCTTCCTTGAACTTTGGGCTTGGCCTTCATTCTGATCTAGGGCTTGGAAAAATATATGAGTGCTCCACGACAGACCGGCTTAATTTCCTCTTTCTGTCGAGCTCCATTTTACTTTTTCCCTCCACCATTTGTTGCCGTCCTTAGCTGCCACGACAGCGGCCTTGGCAGCATCATCCTTCTCGACTTCAGTCTCGTGTTCCAGTTCTAATTCTCCACTGCCCTGAGTCTGCTGCAACAGCTACCTGCAAAAGTAACCAAAATCAGTAGCAATTGTGCCATTTAATATAATTGTGATGTATAATTGAAATTTATCTTAAATGCAATGGAATATGCTTGAATGCAGCAGGAATATGGGGTAAATAAGGGGTAAAAAGTAGAACTTTTGCACACTCAACATAACCCTGGTAGAGGTCAGCAAGGACCTAATGCCTTTTTGAGGACTCCTGAGTGCAACTGGTGTGGTAGAGACACGCTGGTGAGTGTTGGGGTAACCTTGGAACATGTTGGAATTGTGGAAACCGAGGGTATATGAAGAAATATTGTCCTCAGCCGCTGAGAGAGGGACAGGCTCCGATGAGAGCAGTTGAGCCACAGATAGGTCGTGGGCGCGGCCGTGGTAATTTTCAGCGTAGGGATGATGGTGGAAGGAACGTGGAACATGTTGTGGCTGTCCAACCTGAGGGTGGAGGTCAGGCTCGAGTGTATGCCCATTGGGAGGGAAGAAATGACACGGACGTGATCGCATGTACCTTTACTTTGCAATCCTTGTCAATACTTTCTTTGATTGATTCTGGATCTACACACTCGTACATATTGCGTGAACATGCTCAAATGCTTGGTTTGCATGTTGAGTCCTTGGATGTTGGTATGTGTGTGACTAGTTCCTTTGGTGAGACGGTTGTAACAAGAAAGTTGTATAGAAGATGCCCCTTAATGGTGCAAGATCATGTTTTTCTTGTTGATCTTATGGAATTGCCCTTCTATGGTTTTGATGTAATCCTTGGCATGGATTGGCTTGTTGAGCATAGAGCCGTTGTGGATTTCGAAAGCAAGCGAGTTTCATTGAAACTTGCAGATGATTATGAGGTGGTGGTGGTGGGAGAGAATGTGAAATTTCTAGCTAATGTGGTGTTTACGTTGGAAGCAAGCCGGATGTTGCGGCAAGGATGTGAGGCTTACCTAGCCTTTGTTATGAATCCTAGCTCAAAGGAGGTGCGCGTTCAGGATATAAGCAACTCCTGAAGTGTTTCCGAAGGAATTACATGGTTTGCCGCCTAGTAGAGAGGTTGAGTTTGGAATTGAGCTATATGAGAACACAACTCCTGTGTCCATTGCTCCTTATCGCATGGCACTCAAGGAGTTGAAGGAGTTGAAGATGCAACTTCAGGAGTTGCTTGACTGTGGCTTCATTCGGCCTAGTGTGTTGCCTTGGGGTGCACCGGTCTTGTTTATAAAAAAGAAGAATGGCACGATGAGGATGTGCATCGATTATCGTCAGCTGAATAAGTTGACCGTCAAGAACAAGTATCCCTTGCCGAGAATTGATGATCTTTTTGATCAGTTTCGGGGTGCGGCTTTGTTTTCAAAGATTGATCTGAGGTCAGGGTACTATCAGTTAAAAGTAAAGGATGGATGTGCCGAAAACAGCCTTTAGAACGAGGTATGGGCATTATGAGTTTATTGTGATGCCATTAGGCTTGACGAATGCTCCTGTTGCTTTCATGGATATGATGAATAGGGTGTTCCATGAATTCTTAGACAAGTTCGTTGTGGTGTTCATCGACGATATCCTTGTGTACTCTCGTACTGAGAAGGAGCATGAAGGTCATTTGAGGATTGTTTTGCAAGCGCTGTTGGAAAATCAGCTTTATGCTAAGCTGAGCAAATGTGAGTTCTGGCTAAAGGAAGTAGTTTTCCTTGGTCATGTGGTTTCGGGAGAAGGGATTCGAGTTGATCCCCACAAGGTTGAGGCAGTTATGAATTGGAAGCCTTCTAAGTCTATTCATGAGGTCCGTAGTTTCCTTGGGTTGGCAGGATACTACCGGAGGTTTGTGGATGGATTTTCTAATATTGCTGCCCCTTTGACGAAGTTGTTGCAAAAGGATGTTAAGTATGAGTGGACGGAAGCGAGACAACAAGCTTTCGAGAAGTTAAAAGCAGGTTTGATGCAAGCTCCTATCTTGGTTCAACCTGAATCAGGGAAAGAGTTTGTGGTGTATAGTGACGCATCCTATGTTGGTTTGGGGTGTGTGTTAATGCAAGAGGGTAAGGTGGTGGCTTATGCATCGCGACAGCTGAAAGTGCATGAGCGCAATTATCCTACGCATGATATTGAGTTGGATGCGGTGGTTTTTGCCCTAAAGATCTGGAGACATTATCTTTATGGTGAGAAGTGTACTTTGTACACGGATCACAAGAGTTTGAAGTATTTAATGTCTTAGAAAGAGTTGAATCTTAGGCAACGGCGATGGGTGGAGTTGCTTAAGGATTACGATCTAACAATCGAGTATCATCCGGGAAAGGCCAATGTTGTGGCCGATGCTTTGAGCAAGAAAGTGGCGGTGGAGTTAAGGGCGATGTTTGCTAGCTTGAGCATATCGCGAGATGGTGGTCTTGTTGCTGAATTGCAAGTAAAACCATCTTTGGTTCAGTTGATAAAGGATAAACAATTGTTGGATGATTCCTTGGTACCACATGTTCAGGATATTGCTGAAGATAGGCCATCGGATTTCTGTTTCAATGATGATGGTGTTCTATGTTTTGGGAGTTAGATAGTGGTGCCGAATGATATTGAGTTGAGGCGTACTATTTTGACCGAAGCTCATAGTAGTCTGTTTGCTATGCACCCCGGTAGTACAAAGATGTATCATGATATGAAGGATGAGTACTATTGGGTGGGTTTGAAGAAAGATGTCGCTGAGTATGCGAGCAAGTGTATGGTTTGTCAGCAGGTTAAGGCTGAGTATCAGTTTCCTTCGGGGTTGTTGCAGCCGTTGAGGATCCCTGAATGGAAATGGGAGAGGATTACCATGGACTTTGTGTCTGGTTTTCCTTTATCGCCATCCAAGAAGAATTATATTTGGGTGATTGTGGATCGCCTTACGAAGTGTGCGCATTTCTTGCATGTGCATACTACGTACACCTTGGATAAGCTTGCAGAGTTGTACATTGATGGGATTGTACGTTTGCATGGCGTACCAAAATCTATAGTGTCGAATAGAGATCTGAGGTTCGCTGCAAGGTTTTGGGAGTGCTTACATCAAGCCTTGGGTACGCGGCTGAATTTCAGTACTTCTTATCATCCGCAAACGGATGGACAGTCGGAGCGTGTTATCCAAGTGCTTGAGGATATGTTGCGGTGCTGTGTTATTGAGTTTCAAGGCTCTTGGGAGAAGCACTTGCCTTTGGTAGAGTTTGATTATAATAATAGTTACCAGGCGAGTATTCAAATGGCACCTTATAAAGCTTTGTATGGGAGGAAGTGCAGAACTCCTCTTTGCTGGGCTGAAACGGGACAAAAGTTGGTCTCGATGCCGGCTTTGTTGAAAGGAACCACCGAGAAGGTGAAGCTCATTTGTGAGCGGTTGAAGGAAGCATCGGATCGACAAAAGTCTTACGTGGATTTCAAGCGTAAGGAGATAGAATTTGCGGTGGGTGACCGTGTGTTCTTGAAAGTTTCACCTTGGAAGAAGGTGATGAGATTTGGCCGGAAGGGCAAGTTGAGCCCAAGGTACATTGGACCATACGAGGTGATTGAACGTGTGGGTCCTGTTGCTTATAAGCTGAGACTACCACGAGAGTTAGAGAAGATACATAATGTGTTCCATGTATCCATGCTTCGGAGGTATAGATCGGATCCTTCGCATGTTATGCATGTGGAGGAAGTTGAGTTGAATCCAAATTTGACATATGATGAGGAACCTGTTGAGATTTTGGATTCGGACAGTAAGGTTCTCCATGGTAAGACCATTGAGCTGGTTAAGGTGTTGTGGAGACATCGTGGCGTTGAGGAAGCCACGTGGGAAAGAAAGAAAGACAAGAAGAAGCAATTTCCTTACCTTTTTCCTCCAAGTAAATTTCGAGGACAAAATTTCATAAGAGGAGGAGAGTTGTAACACCCCAAATTTGGGCCTAGATGTTTTAGAGTCCGAATCGGACCGGTCGGGAACGGTTCGAATCTTAAAGGGAGATTTAGGGAACACCTAGTTCGGAATGCTTTAAAATTATGGAAAAATATCTAAAAATCCTCATTTATTATTTGAATTATTATGGTGAAATCAATTTTACAAAATAAGGTTTGGAAATGCTACATTTCGGTGTAGTGACCAAATCGCAGTTTTTGCAAAAGTTAAATAGTGACTGTTTTGTAAAGGATTGAAACTTTGAATCTTTAAGGAGCTAATTTTACCAAAATGTTTTTAATCAGATTTCTTCCTAATTTGGGTGATTTTATTAATGTTTTAATTAAAGGAAAAATAAAGATTAATTAATAGGAAACTACCTTTGACTTTTCATAACTACTTTACGTCAGTTTTCTCTCATCCTATTTTCTCTCAAATTCTTTTCAGCCAAACACTCTTTCTCCATCATTTGGCTACTGATTTTCATCCCTTTTGATTGGATTTCAATTCCTTTTTTATTCCTAATCTTCTCCTCACCAAAACCTCTTGTTTTTACATTGGATTTTCAACAAAACTTGCCCAAATCAAGGAGAAATCGGCCATTAGAGGTAAGCTTCGTCCTTCTCCTATAATGATCAATTCTTTACTGAAATTCCCAAGTTATCAATCCTTTTTTAATGATTTTTGAGTTGCTTTAATGTTAGAAACAATAAATTGTATTAAAACTCAAGGTTTTTGGAGGAATCTTGGTGATTTTTGTGGTTGATGGTTAAGCTCTGTTTTGAGGTTGTTTTCTAATGTATTTTGGATGTTAATTGATGTTATAAATGAAGTTTTATCAAACAAATCCCGAATATGCTTGGATTCCTAAGTTTTGCTTGTTAGAATTGTGGTTTTGGGGATGGTTTTGGTGATGGTTTTGGTGTTCTGTCATAGCTGGAGGTATAAGGATGAGTTTGTGGTGATTTTTGATGTTGGTTGATGTTTAGAAGTGATAGATCTTGGATGGGCTTTGTTTTGGAAGGGTTTGGAGATTATTTCGGTTCAGTTTGGTAGCCGAAATGAGGTTCTTGTGTAGAGCAGCGAGTATAGGTGTGTGGCTGATGATTTCAATGCATGATGATGCATTAATCCTCTGCTCTTATGTGTTATAAACAGGGGAGACATCTTCAGACGCCTTTGGTGTTGATCCGGGAGCCTAGATAGCGTTTCGGTGAGCAAGCGAAACATAATCGGTGAGTGCGTATGGTTTTAGAAGTCCTTGAGGGATAAAGAATCAAGGTTTGGGGATTTAGGAAAGGTTTGAAACACCTTCCTAAGACCGGAAGTAAGTATTGGTAGATTGCTCTCTTATATGTGGTGGATTGCCCCTAAAATGCTTTTACATGCTCATGGTTTGAGATAGATAAATTCCTAATGTTTTTATGCATGGTTTGTAGCATGAGATGATGCTTGAAAAGGTTTCATGAGATAACATGTTGCATTGTTGAGATTTGAGCTTTTGTTTTAAAGCATGGCAAATGTTGTGGTTTGAAATGAGATGTGAAAGATTTGAGAATTGTTGCATGAAAAACAGTAGGTGAGATGATGTTTTAACATAGTATATTGGCATAGAAGATGAGATACTTACCGGATATAATTGATCGATCAATAGGATGAGAGTGCACTATAAACTAAAAATTCGTACGTGCTTTTTGTTTTAATCCAAAGGGAGAGAACCGATGATGGGCATTCCATCGGGTAGGACTTGGTGAAATACCCAAGCTTTGTGGCGATGAGAGATACCGCCATGTGAGTACGGTGATGGTAGATACCACCAGAAATTATGTTACTAGACGAGTGAGTACGGTGATGGTAGATGCCACAGGAAGTGTCTAGTGAGTTATCTGCATATCCGAGTAATAATGAGATGTGAAATGCCAATATAATATATGAAAATGCTTTTGATTCACATGTACCTATTGTTGAGATGATTTATGCTATGAGAAATGCATATGAGATTTGTATATGAAATGCTTTGGTTCACAAGCATGTGTATGACCTTGCCATGAGATTTGCATTGGTTTAAATGCATGAGATAGAATTAAGGTACATGTGTTTTCAATGAGAAGTTGCTTTGAAATGGTTTTCAAGCATGAGATAGAATGAGCATGTTGTAGAAAAAGCTTTTGAGAAAGTGTTTTCAAGAAATGCATTATTGTGTTGGTTTTCTTTAGAGCATGCCTCACTAAGCAATTGTGATTACGCTCTATTTTACCAATAATGCAGATAATTGAGGTGTTTTCGGGCAGCAAGAAGGCTAAGAACATCCAAGGAAGTGCAAAGCTCATGTATGGTGATGTTTTTTATACACATTAGTTTTGGTATTGGCAATGGGAACTCAAGGTTGTATTTGGGAGATGTGTTTTGAACTCCCTAAGTTTGGGTCATGTTTGTGTTGGCATGTAAGGGTTGTAAATGGTTTTAAATGTTTGGTTTGAGGCTTGGTTGCTTATATTGGTTTTGGGACTAGGGAGCATGCCTTTAGATTGTGTGTCTTTGTGTTTGATGCCATGCTCTAGATTAGGGGTCTTAAATATGTTCCTTTATATCAAAATGAGTTGCTAGTATGTTTAGTTCTCTTTAAGGCATGTTTGAGTGGTTTAAAAGGTGAAAAACCAGCTATCTCTGCTGTCACTGGACAAGATGTATCGAAACACCCTCAATTGTTTCGAAACGGAGGCCTATAATGGCCATGGTGTTTCGGAACAGTTGAAGTTGTTTCGAAACAGTTTGGCTACTGGTGAAGCCTATTTCGATACCGGTCTCAGAACATACCCGAGTACCGAAACGGTCAACACCATTTCGATACGGGCGTTTCGGTACGAGGGGTGGTGTTCTGATACAGTTGACCGTTGGGCGATGGATTTGAATTGTTTCATGTTTGCATGCTTTACATTTTGGTCCTGAATGTTGTGTATGCAATTGCTTGAGCTTGGGATGTCTTTTTAAGCTGAAATTTGACAGAGGAGCATGTAACATGATTAATTACATATTGGTAAACCTAAAATCTGCAAAGTCCTTATAGTTTCTAAAAATTACATTTTGGTCTCCAAACTCGTAATTTACGCAATTGAGTCCCTAAATGTTTTCCGATCGTTGTGCCTTCCTATCATACGATTCTTATGTATTCACATAGGCTTAATATGCATCTAGAAAAGATTAAAAAGAAAAAAAGGGTCGTTAATCAAGGTTGACTTTCGGGTTGACTTTGGTTTTCCCCGTGTAATCTTCGTAGTTCGGGTCAAGCGTCTAGGCCGGGCTAAGGGGGTTACAGTTCTCAAATGTAGTATGTCCGAGACAAGATTAGCTCGGAATGATGAAAGCCTACGAGGCTCATCTAATGAGGGTGACAGTGTCCGGATGGGGACTAATCCTCCGAGATAGGACGAACCTCGTAATGAACCACAATAAACGATCCAGCATCAGCAGGCAGCCCCTGCTATGCAAGCTATGCAACATTAATGTCTCCTTAGCATGAAGGAGATGTTCAATCAGCTAATCAGTAATCTAAAGAGCGAGCAACCTGCTCATGCAGCTCCTACCCCTAGTAGAGCCCCACTCGAGAAATTATCACAACATTGGGCATATACATTTGCTGGTGCCTCTGAGGAGAAGCCTGAGAATGCTGGATATTGGTTAGAGAGAACCACCCGGATCTTAACCAAGCAATTGCAATGCTCAGATGAGCATAAGCTGGAATGTGCAATTGGACTCCTTGCAGATGAAGCTTTGAGCTGGTGGGAAACGACTACTCTGACTGCTCCTGTAGAATCTGTTATCTGGAAATTCTTTGTTGAGGAGTTTAAGAAGAAATATATTAGTGAACAGTACTTGGCCTAGAGAAGGAAGCATTTCATGTACTTGAAACAAGCTAATCGACCTATCGAGCAATACATGGCTGATTTTTGTAAGTACTTTAAGTACGGAGCAGAGTATATCAAAACCGAGCAGGACAAGTGTCGTATGTTTATCGACGGGCTAAATGATGATCTGAGTTCGATGTTTACGGCTCAAGGGATTTCTGATTTCCAAACTTTAGTAAATCGGGTTATTGCCACGAAAGCTAAGATAAAGGCATCTGAATGTAGAAAGGGTGGCGGTTGGAGTGATAAGAAGCACAAGCGGGATGATAAACCCCCACTGGTAGTCAAAGAAGGCCCGATATCAGAAGGAAGGGTCCTCTACCTTCTCTCCTGCCCCCAAAGTAATTTTACACCGAAGCCACATTGGGTAGGTAAAGTTGCTGCCTCGGTGATCTCTGTGAATAGCACGGGCAATTCTGGGAAGGTCCCTAAATGTAAATTCTGTCTAAAGCTTCACTATGGCCAGTGTCGGTCTCAGTCTAATCTATGTTATGCTTGTGGTGGAGCCGATCATTATGTGAAGGACTGTCCACAGAATACTAATAATAAACCTTTGGTTCCAACTCCTACAAATCAGACTCCTACACAATCCAATCAGAATAGGGGACCAAGGCAAGCTCAATCTGGTAATCAGTCTAAAGGGAAAGGCCATCAATCTATTGCAACTCACCAGGAATCGCGAGCTTCTGCCCGGATTTATCACATTCGCGGTAGAGAGGAGGATGAATCACCTGACGTGACCGTAGGTACTGTCGAATTGAACCTAAATCCTGCATATGTATAGAGTGTTCACAAGTTCTATATTTTGTACACATTCTAGCCCTTATTATTGCTGTTCTTAAGCTCAGTTAGACATATTTAGGTGCATTGCATGCATTGTAACAGTATTTTCTCTTTCACAATGCTTTATTGAATATTTTATGTTTGGTTGAGAAAAGATACTATTTTAGTTTAGTTTTTATTTTCAGGTGTTGTAGAAAGGAGAGGAAAGGACAGGAAAGCTGGAACAAAAGGAGTTGTACTGAAGCAGTTCCGAATGCCGCCAAGGACGCTATCGAATCAGCATTTCCGCCAAGTGCCGCCTGGGCAGGATATACACCGACTTAGCCAAGATGGGTTGCGATTGAAAGAGGTAATTTCCTAAGCCCAATGAGCCAGTCTCGCAATTTTCTGAAGCATGTACGCCCGGTAGAGCTGATCCAAGATTGATAAGTAGGAGCACTTATCCTTACTTGCGGAAGAAGGCAACGCCTAAAGAGTCCATATTTAAGTAAAAAAATGAGTCTATATTTAATGTAAATATACTTTAAGAACTTATACTTCAAGGAGGACTCAAACTTAGGCCATGAGCCCTATATATACCCAATGCTTGTAAGGGTATAGGGGCACCTTGAATAGATTGCATACTGAGATAGTATAGATGGGGAGATAGCTAGATAGGTTAGAGTTGTTACGGGTCGCGACCCAACTCTCCTAGGGTTTAGGCACATGTATGTAAAGTAGTTTGTGAGAAACAGTTGTAGTAGTTTTGAGTTGTTTTCAATAAAATTCCAAAGTTTCCTTAATCTATGCACTTCATTCTTTCGATAAGTCTACACCAGTCAGTTGAGAGAATCCATTTTTCGGGCAAGAAAGTGCAAGGCTCACTAAAGGGTTAAGCAGAGTCACAACATGTTGGGGCGTGACTAACTTGGTTCTATACCAGTCCACAAGTTTCAGCGGCTAAGAGGGATCACCAATCGAATGGACTTGTCTGTGTTAGGTTTAAGCTGAGATTGCTAGGTATTACCTACATCACGTGAGTGTTCGAGCATCCTTGCCTAGAAACAGGAAGGATCACTGTCGACTATCCCGCTGAACTTAGAATGTCTGTCAGACTTGCCGCCAGGACTTATTTCCGTTCCACCTGCCGAGATAGCGAAAGTTGCAGTGGTAGTGACCCGTTGCGGCCGCATGACAGGGTCGTAGCTTGCCGCCCGCCATACCCGCCGAGGCAGCAATACATGGCAGCGCAAAACATACTCAGAGTTTACAATGCAAACCACACACTACTGAGTTGCATTGTCCTTACCCAATCTATCGACCAAATATCTCCCGATCATCCCTCTCATCACTATCTTTATTTTATTTTTGTTTTCTTTATATTTCAACATCGTGAGATTTAATTGCGCATTTACTAAATCATTGTGCAAGAAACCATTCATAGGAGCTGCTCCAATCCCTGTGGGAGACGATATCTTTTATACTATAACTTGACAAGAGTGTGCACTTGCACTCATAAATAGAGAAGACATAGACGATTTACAAGTTTTTGGCGTCGTTGCCGAGGATTGGCAACAGCAACTACATTTGAATTTCTGCACTTCTATTTTAGTTTTTGCACATTAAATCTCTTTTTATTTTTATTGCTAAAAAATGCCTTTTTGTTTTCTTTGGTGTATGTCCAGCCAGGGCAGCAAGGATGGCAGCAACATCCACATGAGGAGGGGAAGGACATGCCCATACAAAAAATCAAACATAAAGCCCTCAGGAAGGGGTTATGTTTGGGAAAAGCGAAGCCCGACATAACCTAAT
Organism: Hibiscus trionum; assembly: GCA_030270665.1. NCBI lineage: Eukaryota > Viridiplantae > Streptophyta > Magnoliopsida > Malvales > Malvaceae > Hibiscus > Hibiscus trionum. Next base: position 28,275,521 of record BSYR01000020.1, on the reverse strand, counting down.
TTTTAATTTTTATTTTTAATGCATTAGGATTAGATTAAATTTTCAGATATTTTTTATTTAATTTTTATATTTAATTTATTTTAGTTTAGGAACGAAGGAAAGTTCAAGAAAGATGAGAGAATAAAAGAGAAGCCCAACTAGCGGCCAAGGCAGCCCAAGGCAGACGAGCATAACGGCTAGCAGCTTTATAACGGCTAGCCGCAACGGCTATATTTGCCACAACGAGCGAAACGGATACCTACGTAACAACTAGAATATCGTTATTCATGCCGCAATAATTGTCGCTCGTTGACAGCGTGCCCGCCAAGGCAATGGAGAGAAGCGGCTATATAAAGCCAACTATTCTCCCCCCGTTCTTCACTTTGCTTTCTCATTAACTCTCAATTCTTTCTGCTATCTTTGCTTCCAAGATTTCCCTTGCTTTATTTTCTTTCACGTTCTTTTTTCTTTCTTTAGGAAATACAACCATCTCACATCTATGGCCACATCACATCAACTCGCCGCCACCTCCAAATCTCTTTACAAAAGGTTCTTAAACCCAACTGTCGAGGAAACCTACAAGAAATACTACAGAGAGCGGAAACTATGGGAGGAAATGGGTTTCCAATATACCCAATCTGATGGGTATTTTGGCTTGGAGCCCTCCCTATTCGAAAGGATCCACAACATGGGCAGGGACCAATTTGCACGGCAGCCAGAAGGAATCAACAGCAACCATGTGCGAGAGTTCTACGCTCATAGACCAACACCGGCAAGCCCTTTCGTTTATGTTCACAAAGAAGGTGTCAAGTTCACAGTGGATATGATCAACAACTTTTACAGCATAGAAGTCAGTGGCAATCCGTATGAGGAATGAGAGTCCTACCTAACGACGGCTGACTACAACAAGATCAAGAAGGAGACCTGTAAGCCAAACACCAAATGGCTAACAGGTAAAAACAACGGGTCAGTCAACAGTCGTGACTTGCTGCCAGAGGCAGCCCTTTGGAGTTACTTCATCCAATGCCTTCTAATGCCCACCACGCACGGATCGACAGTCAACAGGCCGCAGCTTACCCTCATCCACAATATTATGATGGGTCGGCAGATCAATGTTGGCGAGGTAATCATAAAGGAGATCTATGACCACACAGAGAAGCCAAATGCCAAGGGACCCCTTTTCTTCCCTGCACTCATCACATGCCTTTGTGCCAATTTCTGCGTGCCGCCGGACCCCAAAGACAAAATTCTTCCTACCACGGAAGGATGGATGAGAAGGGCACGCCAGCTGATGATGCAAAACCCGGAGCCAGATACACCTTCCACCGCCCAGCCGCCGTCTGAAGCTGCCGCCACCCTAGCCGCAGCAGGCAGTACTGAAGCTTCCCTCTCGTCCATCGTGATCCCCTTGCTGCACAGCCTCGTTGAAACTGCCAAAGGATCGAGCACAAATAGGTGATCTTCACCAAATATGTGGTGGATGTGCAAAAGGCCTTTGTGGCTTACTTGCTTGACAAGTACCAAGACGACGACCCACAGTTGCCCGCTTTCCCAACGGATTTAGCAGCCTCCAAGCCAGTTCATATTACACCCAGACCAGCTGCTACTCTTGTCGCCGCCGACAGCGAGGGGCCGCACATTTGCCCTAAAAGAAGGACATCTCCAACTCCCATCCAGCCATACGACCTCTTCTCCTCATCCGAATCAGAAAAGGAGGAGGAAACTATCGTTGCCTCCCCAGTAGCAAAAGAGGCCGCTGCCAAAGATACCGGCTACTCAGACATGGAGATCTCAGACTCCCTTGATGACGATCCAGCAGAGGTAACAAGAAAGAGAAAGCGACCGGCTGCAGAACCCAAGGGTGGAGAACCTGATGGACCATCCAAGAAAACCACTCCCAGCTGCATCCAGCCGTCGCGTAGCAAAAAAGAGCCCAACCGGCAGACCATCTGCTACACGTCGCCTAGTCCTACCCGCCTCCTCAGCATCCTCCTCTGACGCAGCAGCAACATAGGGGAACTTCGCCAGTCTATAGCACCATTTTCTTTTCTTTTTCTTTTAATTTTAATTTTTATGTTTTATTTTATTTTTTTTCTTTTTTTCTTTTTTATATTTTCTTTTTCTTTTTCTTTTTCTGTTTTTTATTTTTCTTTTATGTTTTATTTTCTGTTTTTAATTTTTGTGTAGAGGACAATGTCAACCTTGAGTTTGGGGGGAGGAATAGTCCTCTTTGTTTTAGGTTCATTTAAGTAGCATTTAGGAACATATGTAAATTTTGCCCCTAACACTTAATGAAGTAGAAAACTTTAGTTTTAAAACTTGTGCCTATGATAGATTAACCGACTACTTATATTCGCATCATTCTATAAAAAATTAATCTAAATATGGGAAGAAGCATAAAAAATACTTAGAAATTTTTTTCTTTTTGCCAATTATCTTTACACTTGTTTGTTAAATGCTGAATTTTTGCTTGAGTTCTGAGTTTAACAATGCATGCCTTACTTAATAAAAATTCCTTGATTTGATACAGGTTTGCCGCCACAGCAGCATAGGGCAACAAAATAAAGATGATGGAAACCCTAGAGGTGCCCGAAATAGGCTCTAGGCAAAAAGATTAAAAACCCTAGAGGTGCCCGAAACAGGCTCTATGAAGGATCATGAGCAAGGACACTCCGCTGCTATCAAAGTCCATGTATCTAAACCAAGTGACGGACAAACTAGCAAGAGTGAATGAAAGCCTTCACGAGATGACTCTATTCAAAGGGTTTGGAGTTTCGTAGAGTGCACCTATCTTAGCTTCAGACCCAGAGAATAGTTGTGATGAGCTGAAGCCCTTAAAGCCATGATCAGAAAAATATTAAAAAAATGCCCAACTGTGCTGCCAAGGCAACAACTTGTATCCTCTATAGTAATTTAATTACTCTAGGTATTCTATGTTAACTTAGTAATTTCAACATGTTTAGCATGAACACAGACCTGCACACACTACACTGGCATTAAGAAAATTTAAACCTAAGTTATTTCATGACATTCCCTATCACTAACATAAAACAGGTGCCACGGCCTTGAGGTAAGAAATCAAGTTAAAGGGTAATGTTTTCTATTAATTTTGTGCAAAGGGCAGATTTACTATTTAGGTTGCATTGCTTGAGGACAAGTAATAGTTCGAGTTTGGGGGTGTGTAGAGTGTCCACAAGTTCTATATTTTGTACACATTCTGGCCCTTATTATTGTTGTTCTTAAGCTCAATTAGACATATTTAGGTGCATTGCATGCATTATAACAATATTTTTTCTTTCACCATGCTTTATTGAATATTTTATGTTTGGTTGAGAAAAGATACGGTTTTAGTTTAGTTTTTATTTTCATGTGTTGTAGCAAGGAGAGGAGAGAAGAGGACAGGAAAGCTGGAACAAAAGGAGCTATACTGAAGCAGTTCTGAATACCGCCAAAGATGCTACCTAAGTAGCATTGCCGCCAAGTGCCACCCGGACAAGATATACACCAACTTAGCCAAGATGGGTCGCGATTCAAAGAGGGCAATTTCCTAAGCCCAATGAGCCTAGTCTTGCAATTTTCTGAAGCCTGTAGCGGCCGGTAGAGCTGATCTAAGATCGATAAGCAGGAGCACTTATCCTTACTTGCAAATGAAAGCAACGTCCAAAGAGTCCATATTTAAGTCAAAGAGGATTCTGTATTTAATGTAAATATACTTTACGAACTTCTACTTCAAGGAGGACTCAAACTTAGGCCATGAGCCCTATATATACCCAATTCTTGTAAGGGTATAGGGGCACCTCGGATAGATTGCATACCGAGAGAGTATAGATGTGGAGATAGCTAGATAGGTTGGAGTTTTTGAGGGTCGTGGCCCAACTCTCCTAGGGTTTAGGCGCATGTGTGTAAAGTAGTTTGTGAGAAACGGTTGTAGTGGTTTTGAGTTGTTTTCAATAAAATTCCAAAGTTTCTTTAATCTATGCACTTCATTCTTTCGATAAGTATACACCAGTCAGTTGAGAGAATCTATTTGTCGGGCACGAAAGTGTAAGGCTCACGAAAAGGGTTAAGCACTATCACAATATGTTGGGGCGTGACTAACTTGGTTCTACACCAGTCCACAAGTTTCAGCGGCTAAGAGGGATCACCAATCGAATGGACTTGCCTGTGTTAGGTTTACGCTGAGATTGCTAGGTATTGCCTACATCACGTTAGTGTTTGAGCATCCTTGCCTAGAAATAAGAAGGATCACTATCGACTATCTCGTAGAACTTTGAATGTTTGCCAGACTTGCCGACGGGACCTATTTCCGTTCCACATACCGAGACAGCGAAAGTTGCAGTGGTAGTGACCCGTTGCGGCCGTGTGACAGGTTCGTAGCTTGCCGCCCGCCATACCCGCCGAGGCAGCAATTCATGGCAGCGCAAAACATACTCAGACTTTATAATGCAGACCACATGCTACTGAGCTGCATTTGCCTTACCCAATCTATCGACCAAATCTCTCTCTATCATCCCTCTCATCACTATCTTTATTTTATTTGTGTTTTCTTTATATTTCCACATCGTGAGATTTAATTGCGCATTTACTAAATCCTTGTGCAGGAAACCATTCATAGGAGCTGCTCCAATCCCTGTGGGAGACGATATCTTTTATAATATAACTTGACAAGAGTGTGCACTTGTGCTCATAAATAGGGAAGACCTAGACGCTCTACAATATTCTCTTATTGACTCGGGATCCACTCATTCTTTTATTTGTTCAAAATTGCTTGTTAAGTTGAATATAAAATCTAAATCTATTGTATCTAGCCTTATAGTCTCAAATCCGAGAGGAGGAAATAAGCCGATTAATCTTCTTGTTAAAGACTGCCCTATTACTATTCGAGGCATTCCATTTCCCATCGATCTTTATGTCTTGCCAACATGTGAATTTGATCTGATCTTAGGATTAGATTGGTTGGGAAAGCATCAAGCTTGGATAGACTGTCAGAACCATAGACTTTATCTTCGAGGTTTAGGAAAGGAATCTATCATGTTAATTGATAAAAAGCCTACCTTGATTTTTTCCGCTATGGTGTTGCAAGATGATCACGATTTTGCTTTACCATCGATGCCAATAGTGTCAGAATTTATCGATGTCTTTCTGGAAGAACTTCCTAGACTCCCTCCAATTCGGGAAGTAGAATTCGGAATTGACATCCATCCAGGAACTAATCCGGTGTCAATTACACCATATTGAATGTCTCCTATTGAGTTGAAAGAATTGAAAAAGTAAATTGAAGAGTTGCAAGACAAGGGTTTTATCCGACCGAGCACTTCTCCTTGGGGTGCTCCGGTTTTGTTCGTAAAGAAGAAATATGGTTCGATGCGGTTGTGTATCGACTATCGGAGGCTGAATCAAATAACAATTAAGAATAAATATCCTTTGCCGAGAATTGAAGATCTATTTGATCAACTTCGTGGTGCAGTTGTATTCTCTAAGATCGATTTAAGGTCGAGTTACTATCAGATGAGAGTAAAGGAGAATGATGTACCTAAAACGGCTTTCCGAACTCGTTACGGCCACTTTGAGTTCCTCGTAATGCCATTCGGGCTAACCAATGCCCCGACAACCTTTATGGACCTTATGAATCGAGCCTTCAATATGTTTCTTGATAAGTTTGTGGTCGTATTTATTGACGACATTCTTGTTTACTCCCGAAGCAAAAAAGAACACTCTGATCTTCTTAGAATTTATTGCAAACTCTTAGGGAGCATCAACTCTTTGCCAAATTCTCTAAATGTGAATTTTGGCTTTAAGAAGTGTCATTCCTCGGTCACGTTATCTCGGCCGATGGAATCAAAGTTTATTCTAAGAAGATTCAAACTGTGATCGATTAGCAACCTCCGAAGAATGTTAGTGAGGTTCGCAGTTTTCTCGGTTTAGCGGGTTATTATCGAAGATTCGTTAAAGGTTTTTCTACGATTGCTTTGCCGCTAACCAAACTCCTCAGAAAGGATCAACCCTTTTCTTGGTCCGAAAATTAGCAACGAAGTTTCGATCAGTTGAAACAAGCTCTAACTCATGCTCCGGTACTGACCCAACCTGAATCGGACAAAGAATTTGTTGTTTATAGTGATGCATCCCATTCGGGTCTAGGTTGTGTGTTGATGCAAGGAGAAAAGTTTATAGCATATGCATCCCGGCAATTGAAGCCACATGAGCTTAATTACCCGACACATGACCTTGAGTTAGCCGCAATCGTCTTTGCACTCAAGATCTGGAGACATTACTTATACGGTGAGCAATGTCATCTATTCACGGATCACAAAAGCCTCAAATACCTTCTCACCCAAAAAGAATTGAATCTGAGACAACGAAGGTGGATGGAGTTACTAAAGGATTATGATCTAGTAATTGATTACCATCCCAGGAAGGCTAATGTAGTAGCAGATGCACTAAGTACAAAACCGACTCTCGGTAAGTCTTATAAACATTTCTTAAATTTGTTTAAACCTTCATTTAAATTCTTGAGAGAAAATTTTGAATCTTTCTTGTTTTTCAAGAAAGAGTTCGAACACTTCCTTGTTAGACAAGGAAGTCAATTGAAAGCTTCGATCTTGATAATAACGTGTTTAAATTGACTACTTGTAGCTCCAACGGCTATCAGTGCTCATTTCTGACTTGCAAAAGCTCAGAATTATCTATCGGAACTTCAAATTCAATCTAGTCTAATCACCAGGATCAAAGAAATTCAACTGCTTGATCCCTAACTTCAGAAAATCATCTCTAAGCTTGAGTCTAATTTCGACTTCTCGGTTAAGCCGAATGGTCTAATCTATTTCCAAGATAGAATCTGTATCCCCGATAATAATGAATTCCAAGAGAAGATCCTTAGTGAGGCTCACCAAAGTCCCTTCTTTGTTCATCCGGGATCAGTAAAGATGTACAAGGATCTCAAGCCCTTGTACTAGTGGCCGGGAATAAAGGCTGCTATCAACGATTATGTGTCTAGATGCTTGAATTGTCAACATGTGAAGGCTGAACATCGAGTTCCAACTGGTTTGTTACAACCAATCAAATTTCCACAATGGAAGTGGGAACAAATCACCATGGATTTGGTATCTGGACTTCCTTGTACACCAAGAAAGAATGATGCAATTTGGGTGATAGTTGATAGATTCACCAAATCAGCCCATTTCATTCCTGTCATAATGAACATGAAACTGGAAGCTTTAGCTGAGTTGTATATTCGAGAAGTTATCCGTTTTCACGGTGTTCTTGTTTCCATCATATTCGACCGAGATCCTCGTTTCACTGCACGATTTCGGAAGTCGTTGCAACAAGCTCTTGGGACCAAACTCAATCTCAGTACAGCTTTTCATCCTCGGAGTGATGGTCAATCTGAAAGAGTAATTCAAGTCTTGGAAGACATGCTTCGGGCATGTATTATCGATTTCAGGAAGAATTGGGAGAAATCGTTGCCTCTGGTAGAATTCGCTTACAATAATAGCTACCAGTCTTCGATTCAAATGGCTCCTTTTGAAGCACTCTATGGAAGAAGGTGTCGAACTCCTTTATGTTGGTTTGAGTTGGGTGATAATAGGGTTTTGGGCCCTCAGATTCTCCAGGAAACTGAAGAACAAGTCCAGATTATTCATTCCCGATTGAAGCAAGCCTTTGATAGGCAGAAATCATATGCTGATTAGAAACGGAGGGACATTCAATATGAAATTGGAGATAGGGTTTTCTTGAAAGTGTCTCCATAGAAGAAAGTCTTTCGTTTTAGCAAGAGAGGAAAACTTAGTCCTCGATTTATTAAGCCTTTCGAGGTGACTGAGAAGATCGGTCCAGTAGCTTACCGACTCGCTCTTCCTCCTGAGTTCGATAAGATACATAATGTTTTCCATGTTTCAATGCTCAGACGCTATCGTTCTGATCCATCTCACATACTTGAACCAGAAGAAGTGGAATTGAATCTCGATCTTTCATACGAGGAAGAACCTATTCAGATTCTCGATCGGGAGGTTAAAAGGCTCAGGAATAAGAACGTTCCTCTTGTAAAGGTTCTCTGGAGAAATCATAATGTGGAAGAAGCTACATGGGAACCATTGGATACGATGCAGAAGCAATATCCTCATCTCTTTGATTCAGGTAAGAATTCGAGGACGAATTCTTATTTTAATGGGGAGGAATTGTAATATCCTCGATGTACCTTAGAAGAAAATAAATTAAGATGATTAATTAATTGATCACAAATTAATTGTAATTAGATGATTTAGTTTCTAATTGAATGAAATTGAAAATATGAGAGCTAAATTAAGATGACTTAACTAGAATTAAGCTTAAATAAAAAGATTGCATGCAAAAGTTTTAAATAGACCAAGCCTACCCCTTGTAAATAGTTAAGTCTAGAAGAGAGTTGAGGGGTAAAATTGAGCTTTCCCAAGCCCTAATCATCACCTTGGCCAACCACTTGAGAGAGAGAATGAGATTGGACATATCCCACTATCAAACAAAACTTTCTCTTCTCCTTCTTCCTTTCTTCCACATGTCGTGAGTTTTACAGTGAAAAGGGAGAGAATTTTTGCTGGTTTTGTTGGCTATGGATGGGTGTTGAAGCTCAATTTGAGATTAGAATTGAGAGGGATTAGAGATTTTGCAAAGTAAGTAGCCTCCTTGTCACCATTTTGTTAACCAATTAAGTTGGTGCATTTGCATGAGTCTTATTTTGAATTTATGGATGAAAATGATAGTATCATACATGCATGTGTTTTTCATGATCTTAGGATTGAAATTTGATGAAGGATTGTACTTGAAATCTTATTTTTAGCTTGAATTAGAGAACCGATTAACCTAAGGACAGATTTGAAGATAATGTTAAGGCTTTGGACTAATCTGTAAAATTGAAAGAATTAGGGTTTGAATTGGAAAATTTACATTAGGAATGAATTGAAGATTAGGGTTTTAATTATAAGATTTAGGCTTTGGATTGGCTAAAAGGTGACTAAAATGAAGTTAGATTGAAGGAATTAACAAATTGGTAGAATGAATTATGAAAACTGAATTTTGGGACTATTTTGTAATAATTAGAAAATGCTAGTATTAAAATTGGTTAAATTATGATTCTGGAGATTTGTTTAAAAATCAGAGGATTATGTTAGAAATTTTTTATTAACTCGAATTAAACTTAAAATGGCTCAATTTGATAAATTAAGCAAATTAGTGAAATATGTCCAAATACAGCCCTATTCCGGAACATCAACTTTGAAAATTCACTATAAATCGTATATAAGAAATTTGAAGCTGAAATTTTTATGGATTAAACTTTCATATGCCTATTTTAGTTGAGAGAAAACGGAGTTCAATTTGGAGCTATGTGCTAAAATCTGGAAGTGAATTAAGTTAGGCACACCAAAATTGTTTTGAATCCGGAATACTTATAAAGAAGTAAAAAAAATTGTATTAATTTAGAAGTGATAAAAATGTGAGGCCAATTTGGTTAAATAGGATATTGAATTACCTTTCTAAGAATGTTGATAATTGATTTTTGGAGTTGTATAGAGAAAGTTATGACCAATTTTGTGACTGGTGCTCAAGTCTGCTAGATTAGGATAGCCTTGAGAAATTGAATTTAGCATTTGCATATTGGTGGTCTAATGCATGATTTAGATACTAATTTGTCTTTTATATGTATGTGTATGATCAACAAGACCAAGGGATTGACAACTTGGAGGAGGAAGCCAAGATTGGATCATCCCAAAGGATGAGCAAGGGGATTACTATCAAGGAACAAGAGTAGCTTGGGAGTTTGTGAGTGTAGTTACCCTAGGGTTGGGACTAGTGTCCTAACCTCCATTTGTAATTTAATTTTAGCTATGTTACATGGATGAAAATGACTTAAACTAAAGCTGGTAATTTAGTAAGGGAAGGAGGATAAATAATTAAACATGAAAGTATGCTCGAATGGATTCTTTGATATTGTGAATTATGTGTATTATTGGATTGTTTTGTGTGATGCTATGAATGATCGAATGAGGCATGGTGTTTCTTGTATGCTATTGAATTTGGATGTTATTTAAAGGTTGATACATGTTGGTTTACCATGGTTGATTGTTATATGTAAGAATTGAGTATGGTTGCTCTTGATTTAGATGATTGAATGATATGAAAATACATGTGAAAGCTTGCTGAAAATTTTCATGTCATGGTTTGATTGAATAACCTCTTGTTGTATCATGATTTATCTTCTATGACATGAAATATGCTAATTTAAAAAGCTACAAGTCCTTGGTTTACTATATGGCTTAGGTAGAAGGGCATGCATTAGGGTCTAGAGCTCTCTTGATTTGGGTATTGATATACCTTCTTGTATTGGTGATTATACACCTTCTTGATTAGCACCTTGTGTGCCTTGTGAAATGGTACTATATGTACTAGTGGATTTGGTGTCTTAGCACCTACTTGTGATACTATTAGTATCTTCTTGATTAGGTACAAATGTACCAACTTGTGACTCAATTACCTAGACCAATCTAATAACCAAGGCAACTTAATTACAAGATTAAACATAAAACGACTTGTCTTTCATGGATTGTTCTTATGATAATTTTTATTGTGACTTGTTTTGCAAGCATTGATTATTGTTATATGGCTAATTCGATGAATGTATGTGATTGAATATGCCATGAGACTAGCTAGGTCTTCTTATTAAATACCTTGAATAAGATCTAACTTGTTTTAAAATTGAATAATAATTGCTACCTCACTAAGTACAACTTTGTACTTATCATCTCTTGTTTCCTTCTTCCCAACCTAGCAGATTGAACCTGGTTCGATAGCTAATACTTCCTTGATCGAGAGCAAAGACTACAAGTATAATAATCATGTATGACTTGATCCCTTCTTGTTCGACTTCTGGATGGTGGCATAGAGTTAGTTTTTGTGTTAGCTATGTCATGCATATGGTGTCTAGATGATATGGTTAATGATGTATATGCTAGTTTGATCTTGGCTTGTAAATATGAACTTGACATGTAATGTTTTGAGACCTTGGTTTTAAATATAATCTTGGTTATGGCCTTTATATATATGTGATACTAGAATCATGTTTTGAGACTCGACTTGTAAATATATTAACTTAGTTTTATAAATGATAGTATGATCTTGTTTGAAATATGGAATGGTTTATATTGTGGATTGAAATGTTGGTTTGATATGCTTGTTTATTTGTTCGTTACCTTGAAATAAATCGAATGGAAATTTATATTGTATGGGTGGATGTTTCGAATAGGTTAATAAGGGTTAGGATACATTGTTTTCTTGTATGATTCAAATACTTATGTCACATTTGTATATGATTGAAATTTTATATATAGGTTGACTAAGATGTTAACATTAGTAAATTTTAATGGTAGTTATGTTTGTAAAATTGAACTTGAATCTCATCCAACTTGGAATTTAATTAAATGTCATGTATATGAATAGTTGGTTTGCTTAGCATTATGGTTGTCCGTTGCTTAATAGCCAAGCAACTGATTATTTAGGAATGGGTTGCGAAAAAGTTCTAATTTTTTTCACGTTTTCGCGACGCCTCCTGACCGATTTACTACTAAGCCGGGAGGAAGGTGTTACACTTAGCATAAGCATCACAAATTTTATCTAGAGAAAATTTTAGCTTAGGTAAACCTCTTACTAGATCTTGAGAAACTAATTTTTCTAAAACATTCATGCTAGCGTATCCTACTTTCCTATGCCAGAACCATGAATCATGTTCATCTTTAGCTACAGAGCATGTATTAGAAATTTGAATGTCATCTAGATGCACTATATATATATATATATATATATGTGTGTGTGTGTGTTACCTATGCCATCTCTTCAAGCTCCCTCTCCCTTGAATCGCCCTCTTCTTATGAAGCTTTGAGAGCAATTTCGATTTTCTTCTTTTCCACTTCCTTCTTCTCTATGTTCTTCTCTTCTTTTTTTATTTTCTTCTTCTCTTCCTTGCTTCATAATCTCATGAGTAAGGACTGAACCCATAAATGCATCGGGCTTCAATGTCTTCAAGTTTTTTGCCTCGATGATGGAGGTTCTCTTCCCATCCCATGACTCTAGAAGAGAGTAGAGTAGTTTCTGAACAAGCTTGTCTTCGGAGATGACTTTTTCAAAACCTTTGAGACCATTGATGATGATCGAGAACCGATTAAACATCTTCGTAACACTTTCGTCAGGCTCCATTTTGAAATTCTCATAGCTTAAGTTAAGGAGTCCAATCTTAGCCTCCTTAACATCGTTGGAGCCCTCGTAGGTGGTCTCAAGCGTGTCCCACACCTCTTTTGCACTTGTACAAGACGAAATCTTCGAATACATATCCGGTTCGAGTGTACAAAAGAGCATGTGCAAGGCCTTATCATTGACTTGTAGCTTCTTCCTTTCTTCATCGGTCATTTCATGTTTGGCCTTGAGAACTTTCCTATCACCTTCTTTCTTCATTGGAATGGATGACACGTCTTCGATTACATCCCAAAGGAGATAATTGTTGGATTTTATGAATAATCTCATCCGGTTCTTCCAATATGGGTAGTTGTCCCCATTGAAGAATGGAGGTTTGGTGGTGGATTGACTCTCATACAAGTTGGTAGAAGTAGATGACATTTCTTTGTTGTCGATTGATTGGATTGCTTCAAGGATCTCCTCTTGTAGGTGTTAATATCTCAAAGAATTAGGCTCTGATACCAATTGTTGTATGGATCAATCAATGAATAAAAGGCCAAGAGGGGTGAATTGGCTTTTAAAAGTTTGAAGGATGAAATTGGTAAATTAAAAATGATGGCACAAGATATTTATAGTGGTTCAAGCTTAGAAAAAGCTCTACATCCACAACCTTAGCTCCCACTAAGGATTTTCAACCAATTTCACTAGAAATTCTTCCCCTTTTCTCAGATTAGGAGGAAACCTTACAAACCGTTTAAGCTTTCTACCCAAAGCTTAATCAAAGATCACTCTTAACAAGAGAAGTTGTTGGCAAATGAAAGTACACCTCACAAAGTTAAAATAATTTGCCCTAATTATAAGAACACTTTCTTCAATCTTGAAATAAAAAATACAAGTGGATTACACAAGATGGGTACAAGGGTTTGACTCTATTTGGCTCAAATTGGTTTAGATTTTTGCTTGAATGTGCTTGACTTGATGAATAGTTGTTGTTGTAGCTTTAATGGCTTGCTTTTATACCTCTTCATTGAATTATAACCGTTTGGGTGGTTGGAATCATCAATAGAGCCGATGGGCTCTCTTTTTCCCACAATAAATGCAATTCTGCAACCTATCGTATCGGTACTCGCGTCACCGTATCAGTACCTGTCAAAAGAAGAAAGAGACGTTGTATACAAATAACATATCGATACGTGAAGAGGCATATCGGTACGGAAACCATATTTTACAAAGGGGATCGGTAAGACATAGTGCGTACCGGTACCGATTTTGCTCATTAGAATCTGGAGAATTGGTTAACCAAAAAGTGTATCGGTACGGTAGTTAGGCGTATCGGTACTGCTAACCAATTTTCAAAAATTAAATGCAAAGATTTTTCAAATCTTACCAACTCGTATCGGTATAGAAAGGAGCGTATCGATACAATAAGTAGTTTTTAGTTTCCAAGTTTACAACAAGTCTAAAAAATGTATCGATACGGCAATGAGCGTATTAGTACACTTTTCTTAACTCGTTTCCAGTAGCAAAAAACCGTATCAATACGGGTGTAACTATATCAGTACATCTGGACAAAACTTCAAAGTTTTAGTTTGAAAATACTTAGAAATATTTTGGATACCTGGCTTTTGATTTAGAAATACTTAAAGTTTGAATCCTTGTCATTTTGTGAGTCTTTTGAGTATTTAAAAGTTTATTTCATTTTGCAATTAAGTCCTTGAAAATATTGTTATATCAAAATCAATTTTGGTTTTACAATTTTGATTATAATTTTAATTATTTTTTTATGTGAAAAGGGTTACCACTAACACATGCCTCATTAAAAACCCTCCTTAAACCTAGATGGAGGAAAAAGAGTACATGTGATAGTAGTTACAAGAACCAGGAATAACCGAAAGCCGAAGAAAAACACCAAACTAAACAAAAACAACAAGACAACACCTCCTCCTAAGAGCCTAAATCATTATGCAACAAGTGTGTAACACCCCTTCTCGGTTTGGTACAGAACCGATTCGGAATGTGTTACCAGAAGACGTATTCGGAATATCGTAACATTCATTATTAAGACTTAGAGAACCTATTTGTTACTAATATTATCATAATTGGGGTTAATTTAAACTTTTTTAAACTTAGGGACTAAAACGTAATTTCTACAATTTAACGGTCCTAGTCCGGATTTCATGTTACCAACTTGCAATTAGACTTACTAATTATTAACCTGTGAAATTTCATTACTATCGGATGTCGTTACCTAACCAAGTAGGCCATATAGCTTTTAGTGACCATTTTATAATCTGCCCATAAGTTCATTTTATGCCCTTTTAACAAAATTAATGTAGAGCGTTTCGGTGTTCTCTAAATATGAGCGCAAGTGCACACTCATGTCAAGTTATAGTATAAAAGATATCGTCTCCCACAAGGATTGGACAACTTAAACTCGAATCGTAATTTCTGCACAAAGAAAAGTAAATGCACAAATAAGTTGGTTTATAAAGAAAAGTAAACAAAACACAAGTAAATAATAGAGAAGAGATTAGGTTGATAGAATGGGTCAGGTTATGTTGCTGAGTAGTGTGAAACTGCGTTGAATAGGATAAGTTGTTCTGCGCTGCCAGACTTTGCTGCCTCGGCGGAGGATGGCAGATTGGCTGCTTTGACGCTTTCGCTGCCTCGGCAGTGGAACAGATGTGTGTCTTGGCGGAAAACTCGGCAATCCTTCAAGGTTCGGCAGAATGCTTCGAAAATGATCTTGCTTATGTCTAATTCAGAATGATGTTGTTGCCCACTGCAGATAATACCAGTCGTTGCGTGAATCTTGCAAAGACAACAATGTTTGGTTCGTTCTACTTTAGCCGCCTTAAACTCTAACCTAGTCTAGGCTTGATTGATCAACACTTGATTAGAGTGAGGACCGTACTTACTCCTTTCGTGAGTTTGACTCTCTCGATACCGAACAAATGGATAGTTAACAACTAATATCTCAAACTTAATTGAAAACTATGAAGAGCATGGAATAAGCAAACCTTGAAGTTTTATTGCAAAAAAAAACTTAATTCCTAAACAACCGTTCTTACACTATTTTACAACATAACCCAAACCCAAAAGAGAATTTAGAATATAATGGCGGCAAGAAAACCTAAGTTGTCCTGAAGTACAAAATACATTGAGTATATATAGGCATTATCTAGGTCAAGTCCTCATTGGAGTAGAAGTCTTCAAAGTAGCTTTTTTCATTGAATGCAACCTTTAATTCTGACTTCTTTGAGTTGAATGTGGACTCCTTCTCTTCCTTCGGTGGCTTTGTCCGCTGCTACAGGCGTTATAAAATTGATTTGATGACATCGTTAGAATCATAATTTTCTGCTCTACAGATCGCACTCCAATTCTCCAATTCCTCAGCTTGCTGCCCTGGTCGGCGAGTATGGCGGCGGTAGCTATTCGGAAGCTACTGTTTCTATCTGGAACTGCATCAGTACAGCTCTTTGATCTGCTGCCTCAACATCAGCTCCTCAGCTCCTCTCTCTTTCAGCCAGCTTCTATTACCTGAAACTAAAACTAAACTAAAATAGTACCTTTTCCTTACCAAATAAGAGATAATCAATAAAAAGCATGGCAAAGTAAAGAATACTGTAAAATGCAATACATGAACCTAATTATGCCTAAAATGTACTTAAAACAACAATAATATGAGATGGAATGTGCACAAAATATAGAACTTATGGACACTTTACACACCCCCAAACTCGAACTATTGCTTGTCCTCAAGCAATACAGACCTAAACATGCTTGCCTTTAGAACTAATTAGAAAGAAAAACCTGTTTTAACTTGATTTAACGCCTCAAGGTCGTGGCACCTATCATTAGATTAGCGATAGGGGAAACATCAAAAATTAACTCAAAAATAATCTATAATGCCAGTGTAGTGTGTGCAGGAACTATGTACAAGCTGAATATGCAGAACACTCTAAATAAACAAAGATGCTCTCATGGTATATAAGGTTGATGCCGAGGCGGCATGTTTAAGCACGGTTATTTAATCATGGTAGTAAGGGCTTCAGCTCATCACAACTACTCTCTAAGTATGAAATTAAGATAGGAGCAAACTACAAAACCATGAACCCTTTGAGTATAGTCATCCCGTGAAGACTTTCATTCACTCATGCTAATTTGTCCGTCACTTCAAAGATTTTTAGATTCGTAGATTTTGATAGCAGCGGAGTGTCCTTGCATATAATTCTTCCTAGAGCCGGTTGCGGGCACCTCTAGGGATAGACAACATAAAAATTTCTTTCCTACCGTGGCAGTGCTTTTCTTTTTCCTGTTTGTTGCCTGCCGCGGCAGCTTCCTGCAACCATGTTGGATTTTTTCAAATAATTCAAGCATGCAATGTTTATCAGAAATTCAAACAAATTCAGCAAGTAACATCAGTGTTTTTAATTTTCGGCAATTATAGAAAAATCTTAAGTTTACTTCATGCTTTCCCCAAAATTAAGTCCATTTTAACTAGTGCGAAAATTTTTAGAGTCAGCTATCCTATCATAGGCACAAGTTCTAACAAAAAAAATTCTTTTCGGTTAATTTTTAAAGGCAAGTACATAATGCAACCTAATATGCACTAGTTATGCCTAACAAAAATGAGTGTTAACCCCCCAAACTCGAGATGGGCATTGCCCTCAATGCATAAAATACAAAAAACAGAAACATAAATATAAATACAATTATGAGAATTAAAACATAAAATATAAAAAAACAATTAAATAAAGAAAAGAAAAGAAGAAAAAAACTTTAGAAGTTGGTTGAGGGCTGAGAGGAGGCTTGGGTCTTTGGGACAGAAGAGGACGATGAAGATTGAATGACAAGGCAGCAGCCGGCAGATGTCCGGGCGGCAAACTTGGCAAGTTATACTTTTGTTGTCCGCGTCGGCTGGACTCTCTTAGGAGTGGGGCGAGGTTCTTCATGAGGTGCTTCACTTTCTTCCGCCTCAGATTCTAACTCCTCGTCCTTTGACTTTGCGGAGATGATGTGCCGCTTCCTCTTCCTTGTTGCCTCCTTCGTTGGTTCTACCAGAGGGTCTGTCGCCATAGAGGGTGATGTTGTTGCTGCTGGCAGCTGCTGGTTGACCTCATTGGATGTGGAGATGTTTGCCACTGTTTCCGCTGTGCATGCGGAGGAAATGCCTCTCGGGGGTGTCTGCCACAGTGTTAGAACCAGAGATGGCGGAGTACGATCGATAGTGTGTTGGAGATGGCATCTGGCGAAGGAAGGCGGCATGGCGGGCAGTGGCTGCTGATGATGTTCCTTGTCTGGGTGCAGCTGCGGCAGCTAGGTCTGTTGGAAATGTGGGCATTGTGGGGCCATCATTGGGAAATTTCTAAAGGAGATAGGCCACAAAAGCCTCTTGGACCTCCCCCACGTACTTCATGAAGGTCAATTGTTGTTGTTCTATTCTTTTGTTGATGTCGATGAGAGTGCGCAGCAGAGCAATGACCTCAGTGTTCTGGGCAGCTTCAGTACTACCTGGGGTGGCTTGCTGGGCGGCGGAGGGCTGACTGGGCGTGATGGGTTTTGTCTCTTGGGCCTGCATCATCTGCAGGCAGACTTTTCTGGTCCAACCCTCTTTGGCAGCTTTCATCTCATCTTCTGGATCGGAGGGCACATTGAAGTTGGCACATAAGCCGATGATGAGAGGCGAGAAGTACATCCGACCATTGGACTTGCGAAAACAGTTGTAGATTTCCTTGCAAATGATATCTCCAACATTGATGGGCATGTTTACCATGATGGAGTGGATGAGGGTGAGATGCGGCCGGTTAACGGTGGAGTTGTGGGAGGTGGTCAACAAACGCCTTTTGATGAAGATGTTCCAAAGCATTGGCTCGGGCAGCAGTCGGCGGCGTTGCACTGAGCTGCCATGTTTTCCTGCCAACCACGGCGTGTGGGGCTCGCACAGCCTGGCATTTATTTTGTCGTAGTCAGCAGCCGTCAGTGACCGCCTCTATTCTTCGTGAGAGTTGTCTTCCATATCGAGCCCATATAAGCTGTTGATGACGGTGATGTTTAGCTTGACTGGTTCCCTTCACACAAACACGAACGGTAGTTCAGGGCGGGGGTTGTGAGCATAGAACTCTCTGACCAACTTGATGTTTGCTGCCTCCGGCTGTCATGCGAACATCTCACAACCTTTGCCGTGTATCTTTTGGATAGGGATACGGATGCCATGTGTGAGACGATTTTTTTGTAATCTGAAACTTAAAAAGAAAATTATGAGCAAAAGAGTAGTGGATTCAATAAGAGTTTAACAAGGAGATGAAAGTAAAGTAAATGAATGAGAGAAGTGGGGTTTATATAGATATTGTCGAGAGGTGCCGTGGCGGCATTAAATATCCAACGGGCAAGTTGTCTCGCGCACGTTACGGGATTTCTTCCTGTTACTTCTATAGCCGTTGGTAGCTAGCCGTTAGCGGGCAACTAGCCGTTACGCGCTTTCTGTGCTGGGCCGCCCTTAGCTATCTTGGTGGGATGGTGGGCGGGCTCCTTGTTGGGCTTCTTCTTGGTCCGACTCTTTTATTCCTAAGGCCTGAAATAAAAATAAATAATAAAATAATAAAATAAATTTTGAAAAATAAAAAAGTGGAGAATAAATTTAACTAATTTAAAATCTAATCCTAAAAGACAGAAAATAAATTGCAATAAATTAAATTATATTCCTAAAACATAAAAATAAAGAAAATAAAAATTAAATTAATTAAGTTATGTTGGGAGTGCATTTTGGTGCATCTCCCAGACATAACCACTTCCTGAGGTGGTATTTCTTGTCTTTCCCTCCTTGGGGGTCCTCATGTTCTGTAAGGTGCTGTGTTGTTGGGTCCTTTATCCTGCCCTTGGATCTGCCGTGATAGCTGTTGTCTTACCCTGTCTCAGTGCTGATTTTGGAGGCCTGAGCATCCGGGCATCCTTCCTTTTCCTTTACCGAGGGTTGTAACACATTTAACTTGATGCTTTGATTGTCTACCCTCATGATCAACTCCCCATGCTCCACATCTATTAACGTTCTGCATGTGGCCAAGAATGGTCGCCCAAGGATGATATGGGCATTTTCATCGGCCTCACAGTCTAAGACGAGGAAGTCTGCTGGAAAAATTAGGCTGCCCACTCAGACTAAGATGTCTTCGATCTTACCCTCCGGTTGTACGAATGAGTGATCAGCAAGTTTCAGCATGATGGAGGTAGGTTTGGCTTGCCCAATACCTGGCTTGTCAAAAACGGCCTTAGGCATCAAGTTGATGCTAGCTCCTAAGTCGCACAGGGCTTTTGTTGCATGGTTGTTGCCAATTTTGCATGGTATAACGAAGCTGTCCGGATCTGTTTGCTTGGGCGGCAGCTTGCTGTGCAGCATAGCCATGAACTCTTCTGTCACAACAACTGTTTCGAACTCCCCAATTCTCTTCCTTCTAGAAACCATGTCCCTTAAGTATTTTGCATTGTTGGGCATGTTTTGGATGGCTTCGATGAGAGGGATGTTTATGTGCACCTGTTTCAGAATATCCAGGAATTTCCTAAATTGGTGCTCCTGCTTATGTTGCTTAAGTCTCTGGGGGAAAGATGGTGGCAGGCGAATGTCCTCTATACGCTCCTTCCATGGGAACTTGATCTGTGGAGGATCATCTACCTCAGGGCTGCTGTCAGTCTCATCTGTCGGGGCGGCTGGTGTTGTTGTTGTCGCGATAGGAAGTTCTTTTTGTGTTGGATGTTCTTCTGTTGGCTTTTCCACTCTAGGTTTATCCAACTGTTTCCCACTTCTGGTTGATATGGCTTTGCACTGCTCATACGTGGGTTTTGTTGTGGCCTTATTACTGCTGGATGATGCACCCATTGCCCTGTTGCTGATGATTTCCGTGAATTGCCCAAACTGGGTCTCCAGGTTCTTTATCGCAGCTTCCTGGTTTTTCATCCTCATCTCCGTCCTGTCCATAAACGACTCAGTTTAATCAATAAACTTATTAGTACGAGCAATAAAATCACTTGTTCTAGACATAAAAGTATGTAAAGTTGCTTCTAGTGAATTATTGTTTTGTGGCTGTTGAGCTTGCTGTCTGGACTAGTTCTACTGGTAGCCTCCCTATTGCTATTGTGGATTGGCAGTAGTTTTAGGATTGTTTCAGAAGAAGTTTGGGTGACTCCTCCATTCAGGGTTGTACGTGTTCGTGGCGGGCCTACTGTTCCTCTCGTATCCTCCCATTAAATTAGAAGATGCGGTACATTTGGAGGAATCGTGGTTGCCCCACACTCATTACAGAATGGCTCTACAGCCTTGGCCTCACAGACTTTTCTAGTGGGTTGTGCCATGTTCATGACCAGCTCTGTCAGTTTGTCGAGGCGGGCATTGACAGATTCTGAGGCTTCTACTTTGTTCACAGTGGTTGGCCGCCTAATGCCGCCTCGGCGGGTTGTTGGAAACTTATAGTCATTTTTGGCGGCTTGGTTCAGGATCCTCAGTGCCTCCTATGGTGGTCGGTCGAGGATGATTCTGTTGGCGGATGCGTCGAGCATCATTTGAGTTGGGTAGTTCACCCCGTTGTAGAGCATCGACACATGTGTCCAAGCCAGAAAACCATGAAGCGGGCAGTTAATGAGCATATGTTGGTACCGCTCCCACGCTTCATACATTGGCTCATCATCCCCTTGTCGGAAGGCTATGATATCGTTTCTCAATCTGTCTGTGACGTTAGATGGGCTGAAACAATCCAAGAAGTCCTTGCACAGCTCTGTCCAAGTATTAAATGACTCTGCTAGTTGGTTGTTCAACCACTACTTCACCTTATCCCTCAGTGAATAGGGGAATAACCTCAGCCTTAGCACGTCTTGGTGGACTCCGTGTAATTTGAAAGCTCTGCACATGTCTAGTAATCCTCTCAAGTGCTACTGAGCATCTTCTGTGGCAGTCCCTCCGAATTGCCCCAAGGTTTTGATCATATTGAACATCATGAGCTTTTAATTCAAAGTGATCCGCTTCAATTTCAGGCTCTACAACAGTTGGGTCAAACCCTTTGAAATCATGCTCCAAGTAGTCCCTGGTGGTTCGAACATATTGTGGCTGCCTTGGTGGAATTGGGGGTTGCTGCCTAGGTGGAACTTGCTATTGTTCTCTGGGCGGCGAATCTTGCTGCCCATCCCTGCCGATACGAGCATCAATGGCAGGGTTGTCTTCCTGGCCGTTCACCATTGTTGCTTTTGCTTTCCTTTCTCCCTTGGCTTTCCCTAGGGCTTCTCTGACTTCTTTCTTGAGTTCTCTTCCTCTTCGTTCGATATCGTCAAAGAAAACGATTTCGCCCTTTGGATTTGCTCTGGTCACTAGCAAAAGAAACTGTAAAATTCTTTTTTTAATAAAAATAAAAATAAAAAAACTAAAAATTGAATGCAAATAAAAGTAAAGGTGCAGAAATATAAAAATGAATTTTTGTTGTTACCAATCCCCGGCAACGACGTCAAAAACTTGTAGAGCGTTTCGGTGTTCTCTAAATATGAGCGCAAGTGCACACTCCTGTCAAGTTATAGTATAAAAGATATCGCCCCCACAGGGATTTGACAGCTTAAACTCGAATCGTAATTCCTACACAAAGAAAAGTAAATGCACAAATAAGTTGGTTTATAAAGAAAAGTAAACAAAACACAAGTAAATAATAGAGAAGAGATCAGGTTGATAGAATGGGCCAGGTTATGCTGCTGAGTAGTGTGAAACTGTGTTGAATAGGGTAAGTTGTTCTGCGCTACCAGACTTTGCTGCCTCGGCGGAAGATGGCAGATTGGCTGCTTTGACGCTTTTGCTGCCTCGGTAGTGGAACGAATGTGTGTCTCGGTGGAAAACTCGGGAGTCCTTCAAGGCTCGGCAGAACGCTTCGATAGTGATCCCGCTTATGTCTAAGTCAGAATGTTGTTGTTGCCCACTGCAGATAATACCAGTCGCGGCGTGAATCTTGCAAAGACAGCAATGTTTGGTTCGTTCTTCTTTATCCGCCTTGAACCCTAACCTATGTCTAGGCTGCATTGATCAACACTTGATTAGAGTGAGGACCGTACTTACTCCTTTTGTGTGTTCGACTCTCTCGATATCGAACAAATGGATAGTTAACAACTAATCTCTCGAACTAATTGAAAACTATGAAGAGCATGGAATAAGCAAACCTTGAAGTTTTATTGCAAAAACAAACTTAATTCCTAAACAACCGTTCTCACACTAGTTTACAACATAACCCAAACCCAAAAGAGAATTTAGAACATAATGGCGGCAAGAAAACCTAAACTATGCCTAAGGAAAACCTAAGTTGTCCTGAAGTACAAAATACATTGAGTATATAGAGGCATTAGCTAGGTCAAGTCCTCATTGGAGTAGAAGTCTTCAAAATAGCTTTTTGCATTGAATGCAACCTTTAATTCTAACTTCTTTGAGTTGAATGTGGACTCCTTCTCGTTGCCTTGCACCGCAAGTAATCTTGCTCTCTTCCTTCGGCGGCTCTATCCGCTGCTACAAGCGTCAGAAAATTGAGCGGATGGCGTCGTTAGAATCAGGATTTTATGCTCTACAGATCGTACTCCAATTCTACAATTCCTCAGCTGGCTGCCCTCGACGGCGAGTATGGCGGTGGCAGCTGCTGTTTCTGTCTGGAACATCTTCAGTACAGCTCTTTGATCTACTGCCTCAACACCAACTCCTTAGCTCCTCTCTACTTCTGCCAGCTTCTAGTACTTGAAACTAAAACTAAACTAAAACAATACCTTTTCCTTACCAAATAAGATATAATCAATAAAAAGCATGGCAAAGTAAAGAATATTGTAAAATGAAATACATGAACCTAATTATGTCTAAAATGTACTTAAAAACAGAAATAATATGAGATGGAATGTGCACAAAATATAAAACTTGTGGACACTTTACAATTAACTAACATTGTATCGATACCCTAAGGGTCGTATCGATACGCTAAGCCTAATTTCAGATTTTTAGATTAAGGGTAGTAAGCCCGTACCGATACAGCTAAGTCTGTATCGATACAGGTTGACCACGTTGACCTCGTATCGATACACTCTAAGTCTGTATCGATACCATTTTCCAAACCAGATTCCAGAGACCAAGTTTCATACCGATGCGCCCACACCGTATTAATACGCCATGTTTGACCAACATTGACTAGGCCTAAAATGCAAGGACCATACCGATATGCCATCACTCGTATCGATACGTCATGACCTGAAATGACAGAATTTTACTAGTTTTTATTCGAATTAACCTACCAAACCTTATCTAAATTTTACCAGCAACCTTAAAAACAATATTTCTAATAACATGCAAAGTTTTAGGGCATTTCGAATCCGTTTACTAAAGTTTTGCCAATTTGTGCATCTAAGCTCATTTTAGCTAGTTTACCAAACCCAAAACATACCATTATGCACATACATCACCTAGACACTATTAGGCTTATACAAATACATCAAATTAGGCCATTAAAACACATTTAAGCCTTATGTCACCTTACTAGGAGTTTGGAAACAAAAGTAAACATACATATGCTTAGGAAGAGTGGCTTGCAACCACGATTACACGATCGATGCCCGGAATTCTTTAAGATCCTGAAATGTATGAGACACACGAATGTTAGGCTTACATATCCTAGTGAGGTAGTTATAACAAATGTAAAACAAGGTAGCAATGACATGAATACATATTAATCACAAGAATGGCATATTGTCAACATGAATAGCATATTAACATACTTGGATATTATAATCACATTACTAACCACATAAGTCCCATGCTTAAAGCCATTTATCATGATTTCACATAATCATAGCAAACTTAAACACACATCAATTCCTTGGACATGGTAACCATTGGATACGCGGATTCCCCCTTACACCATACATATCGGAAATAGGTCGTAGCTTTGAGTCGTGGCTCCGGATAGTCCCTTACACAATTCATCCTTATCTCACCACACATATAGGTCGTAGCCCCGGACCGTAGTCCAATCCCTTACTTAACGAGCTCAATTAACCCTATGGAATGCCAATTGTATCAAAACTCACAAATGTCCAAGGTTGCACATATTTTATCAAAATTCTTACCTTTATGATCGTAGGCTATTTCATGTCAGATTTTGGAATTGAGCCTTAGCTCCATATATCATATCATATCATAACATATTCATAGGTTATTCATATTGAATCACATATTTCAAATATCACATGTATTCTTATAGCCATGTCAAAGCATTACAAAAGACTTACCAATCTTACCATTCGGATCCACAAATGATTGCTCTACTTGAGCCCTTAGCAACATGCACATCAAATCACAAATTAAATGCAACGGGATGACACCTAGCCTATCCCTTGACACAAATACACTCACCTTGACTTCGAGGCTCTCGAATCACGGTTACTTTGTGCCTAACTTCTATTGGAGATGACAATGGGTCTTTCTCCACACCTTGAGCTAGCACAAATTTAGGGGTTGCATTAGAATTTAATCTAAGGATTCAGAAACGTTTTTTAAACTTATCAAAGCTCGTAGAAAACATCAGAATAATGGAATTAGCTCCCTAATTCATGGGCTTCTATTTGAGCATTGAAAACTTAATATTGAAATTAAACCTTAACGATTGGGGAAATCATCAAATCGATTTAGGTGTTTTTACTCACTGAGATGTAGGCTTTCAAACGATGTATTGAGATTGAATAGAGATCAAAGATTGAACCGAGGTGCTAGCTTAGCTTGAGGTTGAATACAACAATGGTGGTGTGTGCTTGTTGGAGACAAGAGTGGGTTTTTTTGTATGGGAGAACAAAGTAAAGAATAAGGCTTTCTCTCACTTATTCATTTTAAGGGATTTAAAACCTTAATCATTTCCCACCTACTTGTCAACCAATAGGAAGCTTACCTTCTTTTAAGGGTTTGCTAAACCAAATAGTCATCACCTTTTTCACCTTTGACAAATCTCAAGCAATTGATGGCTATTCACCACTTCCCCTAGGCTATCTCAAGTGGGGTGGG
Organism: Hibiscus trionum; assembly: GCA_030270665.1. Taxonomy (NCBI): domain Eukaryota; kingdom Viridiplantae; phylum Streptophyta; class Magnoliopsida; order Malvales; family Malvaceae; genus Hibiscus; species Hibiscus trionum. The sequence goes on along the minus strand of BSYR01000020.1, from coordinate 28,250,302 downwards.
AACAAGTAGGTGACTCAGCACCTAACTTCAATTCCTTTCAATTTAATATTAAACTAATTCGAAACAAGGGTCTCGTATATATACCCTTTATAATCGTATCGATACGGTTATGCTAAAACAAGTAAGTTAGTTATTGGCAGTTAGGCCGTATCGATATTGGTCTCAGCGCATCGATACGCCTGGCTCATATTGCAGATTTTTAGTTTGAATTTCATACAAGGAAGTTTAACTATTCAAATGGGACCGAGGTGTAACTTCATTACATAAGAGGGATACAAAGGTCAATCACTTACAACATTTAACACATCAGAGTCAAAATTTCCAATCACCGGAACATAATTCCAACTAGGCCAGTTTTCGGGATGTGACAGTGAATCAACGAGTTAGGTGGAGTATCAAAGTACAACACCTCTAAGTTGTTCACCGTGGGAATCTTGGCAAGTCCATCCGCCACCATATTATTCTTTCGCGAGATATGATTTAATCGGACAACCCAACTACGCTTACTCAATTCCAACAAATGCCACATTAAAGGACAACGACCATCTACCTGTACATCACACTGAAAAATCTGCATTGCTTCCAATGTATCCACTTCAAGAATTACTTGTCGAAAGCCACAATTCCAAGCCTCCAAAAGACCCAAATAAGCTCCCCAAAGTTTCGCTTCAAGAGGAGAGCAAATGACGATAAATTTCGCATAGCCAAAGATCCAAATCCCAAGATGATCCTGTGTAACCCCACCACAAGACGCAAAACCATCTGAATGTCACCATGCTCCACCCGAGTTAAGTTTTACCCACCCTTCTTCAGGTAAAAGCCACTGCCCAGGAGACGAAACACTAGCTGGACTCAACTGTTGTCGATGTTCGTACATCCCCTCTACTGCCTTCGAGATCTCCACCAAGTGTCGACTCCTTTCTAGCACTGAGCCCTCCAAATCGAGGCAAGAATCAAACACTATGGCATTCTGTGTGAGCCAAATATTCCACACGACGTCACCAAATAATAGATCCCGATTCGTAGGGTCAGATGAGAAGAGTTGCGCTTGAGTTAAATTCCTTACCACCCAATACTTCAAATTTAACGACAAGAAATCAAGGAGAGTAGCAGGTGTAACTAGACACGTCCAAACCTAACGAGCCAAAGGGCATTGCCGCAAAACATGATCTACATTTTCAACCACGTGCCCACAACAAAGACAACTACTATCTGAAGCATAATGTCGACGCATTCTTTCAGCATTCGTTATTAGTTTACCACAACAAGCTAACCATAAAAAAATCTTAATTTTTTGCATACCTCGAAATCTATGAATCACCATCCACGTTTTATCAAAAACAGTCAAACCAACACCACTACAAAGTTGATAAGCCGAGCACACAGTGAACCTACCATCCGCCTCCCCCGCCCAAGCCATAACATCCACAAGGAGCCACGACAAAGGTGCTTTAATGGCCGCCAAATGACGCAAGATCGAGTGAGGTAGCAATTGTGATAGTAGCTCCCAACGCCACTCCCCCACTTCATTAACCATATCGGCAACCGAAGGATTACCCAATGAACTCACCGCTGTAGGTTGCACGTAATGGATTAAGGGACCAATATTATGAATCCAACCATCCTTCCAAAACATCTTGCAAAATCACACTCAAGCCTTTCGAAAGTCGTGAATAACAAGCTTGATTCAAAGTTGTCAGAAGTTGGTCCATATACTTGTATTTACTTCTCAAAAGCCTAACCCATAACGAATCTCTTCTAGTAAGCAATTGAAAGGCCAATTTTATCAAGAACACCACGTTTTGGCTCTCAATCCTTCTAAACCCAAGAACCTCATTCTCAAGAGGACAACAAAACTCACTCCATTTAACCAAATGCACACCCCATCTCCCCGAAGTAATTCTCCAAATGAATCTCCTGATTAATCATTCAATCTCCAAACAAGTTTTCCTCGGCAAGAAGAACGTTTCCATGGTATAAGATGGGATTGCCGCTAAGACTGATTTGGCCAAAGTAATATGCCCCGCGAGCGATAAAGATTTGGCTTTCCAGCCACTAAGTTTCTGTTGAATGCTTTCTAAAAGATAAGCATTCGTAGCATGCGACACTCGGTTGTGTAATAATGGTACACCCAAATAACGACCCAAATCCACTACCTCCTTGAACCCAAAACCAAAAATGATACCCAAGCGACTATTCCTCAAAACATTCTTCGAAAAAACACCGTAGTCTTTGCAGTACTAACATGATGACTTGATACTCCACAAAAATCACCCAACACACGTCTAATAATTTCCATTTGTCCCAAAGAGGCCTCAACAAAAAGGAGCATGTCATCCGCAAAAAAAGGTGACAAATTAGAGGGCCATTTTTGCAAGTTGTAAACGGATTCCACGACCCACTATCAAACTCAACCCGAATGGCATGCGCAAGTCTTTCCATACAAAGAACAAATAGATACAACGATAAAGGATCCCCTTGTCGGATTCCCCAAAAGGTCTGGAAAGATTCAGTCAACACTCCATTCCACATAATTTGCATCGAAATGGACGAAACACACTGTATAATTAAATCGATAAGAGCTTTCGGCAACTTCAAATCTCTGAGTGTATCCTCAATAAAGCTCCATTCTAATCTATCATATGCTTTTTCCAAATCTATGTTCAAAGCCATATATCTTTTTTCCCACTATTTCATCTCATAGAATGAATTATGTCTTGCGTAATAATTATGTTATCTACAATAGATCTCTTAGGCACAAAATTCATTTGATTGTCTGATACCCACGACAACAAGAATGGTTTCAAACACTCCATGATGATCTTTGATGCAATTTTATAGGGAACAATGCATAATCCAATGGGACAGAACTGAGAAAGAGACTCTGGTATGAGCACTTTTGGTAAAAGAACTAATATTGTCTGATTAATTTTTGGCGACACTTCTCCATTAGTAAAAACTTTCTGAATAAACTCACGCACGGCTGGTCCGACTGTATCCAAATTTCGTTGAAAGAACCCCGCATTCAACCCATCAACATCGAGCGCCTTCGAAGCTTTAATATCAAAAATTGCTTTCCCGATTTTCCTCATTTGACACTGACGACCATGTGTACTCAAATCAGCCTTATTAACCGATAGAAACAAACCCTACAAGCCATAAGTTTCAGCCGAATCCAGCCCGATTGAGAATAAATTCTGAAAGAAATTCACGGCAGCCCCTTGTATCACGGCCTGGTTGGTACATTATTCATTCGATGCAATTTTTAACACTGAAACCATGTTAGTTTCGCCTAGCCATAACTGAAGCATGATAAAACCTCGTATTATGATCGACGTTCAAGATCCACTCACTGTAAGCCAAAGAATTTGAATGAGTGTGAGATAGGACGCGATCAATCCCCCAGTGTGAAGCTCGGCTTGTAATTTCCTACACAAAGAAGCCAAAGAATTTGAATGAGTTTGAGATAGGGCGCGATCAATCCTCTAGATTCTCGCACGTAAGTGCTTTTTCCTTTGCCCAATATGTCCAAAAATATTAGTATTCCAAAACTTTGACGCTTGTTGAAACCTATGGACATTCTCCAAGAAAGACACCTCTTTCGACCAGGTAGCACCCAAAAAATCACTAAAGAGTGGATGAGAATTCCAAGCATCTAGATAGCGAAACGGTCGATTTGGCGATGTAGACACCTCAGTGTCAAAACAAAGAACAATTGGGTAATGATCAGATCATAGCCCCTCAAGATGAAGAACCGAAGCATGTGGAAATTCAGCAGACCAAAAGACATTCCTAATAAAGCGATCAATGTGTTGATACAACCTACCCCGAGACCAGATAAAAGAAAGGCCAGAGTACCCAAGATCAACCAACCCTGAATTAAACATAAACTCATGAAATAACCTACTGCCCCCACGAATGTAGTTCACACCCCTATACGCTTCCCCGCCGAAAGAATAGAGTTAAAATCACCACTCAACACCCACGGAATATCATTGGGGGATTCAACATCTCCAACTGATGCCACATGTGATTCGCTTTATCGCAGACAAACTCGCGTAAACCACTGTTAACTAAAATTTCGTGCCTCTATTATGCTTCCTCACTAGTACATTCACGAACTGATTAGAGATATGAAACACCTCTACATCCACTGAATTAGTCCACATAATCCATATACCATCACTAAACCTATGTGCCTCAACTCTGTATGAATTCAAAAATCCCATCAAAGAAACCACTTTATCCGCTCGCCTCCCACTTATCTGTGGCTCAAGTAAACCTACAATACTCACATGTTGTTCCCCAAAAAACGTTCTGAGTTGATTACAATGTGCCAGGCTAGCAGTACCATGACAAATCCAAAGCATAACATTCATCGTTAAAAAAGACAATAGAAGGAAAACAATACTTACAAATCGCCTAGGACCACGTCCTCCTCGCGGTCCGCAAACTCCATATCATCCATAAGATGCGATTTTGAATCCGATGAGCCAACCTCATACTCTACCAAAACTACATCAACCATCTCTTGGCAAAGGTGGTATATGTCGAGAATGATGCTCCATAACCAAGTCTAGTTGTCCTGCTAACTCCAAAATAAATTCAAAAACACCCTAATTACCTGTCATGTGAATCTCTGTAGCTTTCCTAGTTTTTAAACCACGACTAGTAACCCCAAGAACACTCTTAACCCTAATGGGACGATACCGGCATATAGAACTAATGTTTTGATATAGTAATTGAAAAATAGTTTTGGACAAAATTGAAAAGATTTTCAAAAATGCTTTTAAGAACAAACAACTTGAAATTATGTTTGAGGGTGTTTAAAAAGGTTTTCGCAATGCTTGAAACGTTTTTAAGTAGCCAAATTAGTGTCTTTAAGGTACCCGTTTCGATACAGGGTAATATGTATTGATACGATTTGAAACTGCTAAAATGCGTACTGAAACATGGCTTGCCCGTTTCGATATGGTGTAGTGCTGTTTCGAAACACCCTTTTGTGTTTCGATACCGCTAACGATCAAAACCTCCCCAACAATCATATTTTCCCAACGGTCTTTTAAATGCAGCTCAACTGTCACTCGTATCGAAACGGTTTGTAACAGTTCCGATACAGCTGAATACCATTTCGATACAGCGAGAGGCATTTCGATGCAGCTTGCTGCATCAAGCTTCAACGGCTAGTTCTGAAGAAGGTCGTTCCGATATGGGCTCATGTGTTCCGATACGGACAGCTCCAGAACAGCATTTAATGAGGAAAATAAAGGCTCAAACGGCTCCAAATCAATCCCAATGGTCCTCAACGGCTACAAACTCAATTGGGAGTATAAAAAGGACCTCCAAGCATCAAGGGAAGATTAATGATTTAATTGTCAACAACCATATGATGTCAAATTGTCTTTAGAGCTAAATTATCATTCTCTTGTATAGACAAAACACTAGTAAGCCTAAGTTTTCAAATTTGCTCAAGTGTATAGGTTTTGGGTGAGTGCTTAGAGTTGCAAACACATACCTACTAGAGGGATTTCTTGTTTGCTTTGAATTTCACTTGTAAGAGAGTGTTTGATTAAGCTAAGGGTAGATAGCTTAACCGTTGTAACGGTTTCCTCCTAAGCCCAGAAAAGGGGACGAAATTCTTAGTGAATTTGGGAAATCCTTGGTGGCGTTCTAAGCTAGTGGATTTAGGCTTTGGGTTAGAAAGTCGAACCACTCTAAATCCCCGTGTTTAATTCTTAATTTTTTTCCACCAACTCAAACACCCAAAAATCCAACTTCTCCATCACTTGGCAATCCATAACGATTGAAGGAAATCGAGCCTATCAAGCCTAACAATTGGTATCAGAGCAATGCTCAATTGAAGGGGATTAACATCGTATTGAGGCGATCCGAGTAGCTTGATACAAGTTTCAATCAACCGGTCAAATGACACAATCCATCGACAAGCCACCTTTCTTCGACGGGACCAACTACGCTCATTGGAAGATTAGAATGAAGTTCTTCATCAAATCCAAAGATTACAAGCTTTGGGATATTGTTGAAGAGGGTCCTTTCGTGCCACAACAAAGTAAGGCGGAATGGAGTGCAGATGATCGCAAGAAGATGGAGCTTAATTGTAAGGCCTTGCACATTCTCTTTTGTGCATTTAGCCCCAACATCTATGAGAAGATGTCCTCTTGTGAAGCTTCCATGGAAGTATGGGACAAGCTTGAAGTCACATACGAGGGAAAAAATGAAGTAAAGGAGACCAAGATCGGCCTCCTCAACCACGAGTATGAGAACTTCAAGATGGAACCGGATGAAGACATCACAAAGATGTTCGATAGATTCTCCACCATCACAAATAGACTCAAAGACTATGGAGAAATCATTCCGGAAGACAAGCTTGTCCGAAAGCTTCTCTATTCTCTTCCCGAGTCATGGGGCTCAAAGAAGACCGCCATCATCGAAGCCAAAAATCTAAAGACCTTGAAGCTAGATGAACTCATAGGGTCTCTTCTCACTCATGAAATGATGAAGAAAGAAAAAGAAGATGAGATGAAGAAGAGGAGAAGAAGAAGAAAGAGATAAAGAATATGGGGAAGAAGAAAATCATGGAGCTAGGCATCAACGCGAGTGTCGTTGCTCTCAAATCCTCCACAAGTCCACATGTAAATTCAAGCGAGAAGGAAAGTGAAGATGAAGAGATGGTTTATCTCTTTAAGAAATTCACCAGATTCATGAAGAGGGAAATGGATAAATCCAAGCATGAATCGAAGAAGAAGATGAAGGATTCCCACAAGTCCAACAAAAAGGGATCATCTTCAAAGAAAGCATACATGGTGACATGGAATGATGAAGACTCCACCGATGATGAGGTAGCCCACCTATGCTTCATGGCCTTCAATGAGGGGGAGGTAACTTCTAACTCATCTAGTTCAATTTCATACACTTTTGATGAGTTACAAGAAGCCTATGATAAATTGGTTTTTGAATTCAATGCTTCAATTTTGAAAAACAAGAAATTGATTTTAAAGTTAAAAACTGAAAATGATTTGCTTTCTAAAACCAATTTAGAGTTTGAAGCAAAAATCAAAGATTTTGAACTTAAAGTTTTAAGTTTACAAGAGTTGCTTCAAACGATTGAAAAGGATCATCAAAAGGAGATTGATGATCTTAAGAAGGAAAAAGATTTGATTTCCAATGAACTTCAAAAGAAAAACAATTTGGGAAAATCAAATTTTTATATTAGACAATCTAGTGCCCCTAGATTTTTGAATGGAAAAGGTTTTAGAAGTATTTGGGTCCCAAAAGGACTAAGTACTTCAACTAAAAGGGATGAAATTGAAAAATGGATTCCTAAGGGGACTAAAATATGTACAACTAACGTCTACGGATCCAAAGCAATTTGGATACCAAAAATTACTTGATTGTCTTGTTTAGGTGTGATGGAGAATGACCAACAAGTCCAAATTTCAGGGGGAGCTCCATGCACACAAATAGAGCACTTGAAGAAGGAAGGCTTCACATCCTCCCTTGGATTCAAGTGTGGTAAAATTTGGTTGAATTCATTTGTTTTTCATTTGATTTTTTTAAAATTCAACTAGATTATCATATTGTTGGACTAACAATATTTGATGCTTTGAGTAAGGGGGAGCCAATTTTAAAAATATTATTTTTGTCAAAAAAATTTAACTCTCCATTGTTATGGACTTCAAAGTTTTCAAACATAGTTTGAACCATTTTTGATATAACAAAAAGAGGAGAATATTTTGAAAAATTGAATTTTCAAATGAATAAGGAGGAGCTTTAATTGATTTTGAATTTTAATTCTCTCATTCAAAATTTAATTCACTAAGGGGGAGAATCCCAAACAATTTTTCAAGATTGGTTTTATTATATCAAAAAGGGGAGATTGTATAACTAATGTTTTGATATAATAATTGAAAAATAGTTTTGGACTAAATTGAAAAGATTTCAAAAATGCTTTTAAGACCAAACAACTTAAAATTGTGTTTGAGGACGTTTAAAAAGGTTTTGGCAATGTTTGAAACATTTTTAAGTAGCAGTGTCTTTAAGGTACCCATTTCGGTATAGTGCCAATCTGTATCGATATGATTTGAAACTGCCAAAACGCATACCGAAACAGGGCTTGCCCATTTCGATACGATGTAGTGCTATTTTGAAACACCCTTTTGTGTTTATACGGATAACAGTCAAAACCTCCCCAACGGTCATATTTTCCCAACGATCTTTTAAATGCAGCTCAACTGTCACTCGTACCGAAATGGTTTGTAACCGTTTCGATACAACCAGAGGTGTTTCGATACGACTTGCTGCATCAGGTTTCAACGGCTAGTTCTAAAGAAGGTCGTTCCGATACGGGCTCGTGTGTTCCGATACGGACAACTCCAGAATAGCATTTAATGAGGGAAATAAAGGCTCAAACGGCTCCAAATCAATCTCAACGGTCCTCAACGGCTACAAACTCAATTGGGAGTATAAAAGGGACCTCCAAGCATCAAGGGAAAACTAATGCTTCAATTGTCAACAACCATATTATGTCAAATTGTCTTTAGAGCTAAATTGTCATTCTCTTATATAGACAAAATACTAGTAAGCCTAAGTTGTCAAATTTGCTCAAGTGTATAGGTTTTGGGTGAGTGCTTAGAGTTGCAAACACATACCTACTAGAGAGATTTCTTGTTTGCTTTGAATTTCACTTGTAAGAGAGTGTTTGATTAAGCTAAGGGTAGATAGCTTAATCGTTGTAAAGGTTTCCTCCTAAGCCGAGAAAATGGGACGAAATTCTTAGTGAATTTGGGAAATCCTTGGTGGCGTTCCAAGGTAGTGGATTTAGGCTTTGGGTTAGAAAGCCGAACCACTCTAAATCCTCGTGTTTAATTCTTAATTTTTTCCACCAACTCAAACACCCAAAAATCTAACTTCTCCACCACTTGGCAATCCATAACGGTTGAAGGAAATTGAGCCTATCAAGCCTAACACGGCGTTCCTTAACTCCCTCCGAACCAGTGCCCGGTTCTTGAATCGTTATGGCCGTATGTGACCCAACCGCAACACTTCTCGACCGCTGGACAGTACTAGCCTCATTACCCCCATGTTCGGAACCACTTGGATCGGCTGTGTATCCTCACCTTTACCATTCTTTTTTTCTCAGGATTAGAGGCCAACTAAGCCGCATTTTTTTAATCCCAACTGCCAAATTGGCTACACCTACGCCACGGTCCTTCATAGCTGGCGCCACCTACTCAACGACCCTCGCTTTTACCTCACCCCATTTCTACCCTCTCTAGTAACCTCATTCTGTTCCCCCACGTCCGTCTGCAAGGAATCAAAATGGGAACCCAAACCTGCGTATATTGTATTCCCAGAGTTATTCCCAATTTTAGTCCCATTAGTCGGTCGCCAACGGCGATTCTCAACAACCATTCACGGCCCAAACAATTTGTTCTCTAAAATCTCCTCCATTGCTTTATCCTTAGGTGACGATTCAGGGTTACCCACCCCATTCGCTTTTTCCTTTAAAGTATCACAAGAATCTTTAGTATGCCCATAGATACCGCAATCAAAACAAATATTCCGCAACCCCTCATACTCTAATTTCTGAATAAAACCATCGATCCTAATGCCCGCCAATAACGATTTTGAAAGATCCACCAAAATCGCCAGTCGGGCAAATTTCCCTTGCTCACCAGCTTAGTATTGTAATTGATTTTAACAACATGCCCAATCAAAGTAGCAATGTGTCAGAAAATACTCTTGATGTAATATCGAAACGGCAACCCCAAGAGTCTGACCCAAACAATAACCTGAGAAGGATGTTTTTCAGACGTCGAAAACACTCTTGACCATGGTTGAACTGTCAGATAACTACCATATATTGTCAAGCCCCCTGTGTAAGCACCTTAGTATAATCTCCTTCATTAGTAAAACGCACAAGGAAATAATTATTGTCCATATTGATAAGTTGTAATTCACCAACTGGTTTCCACAACGCATGAACCTATTCTACAAGGTATTGAAACCAATAGTACGACCTTACAGTCTCATAATAATTGTGTTCCTCATATTCCGATCGACTTGGTCATGAACCCTGTCCGAAAATTGGATCGATGGAATTTCTCCATTTCTTTTCAAGATCACAACCCTAGTGGTTGTCTGCCGAAACAGAAGCCACAAGTGACGTTGCAACCGGTTTTGGAGCGTCCAGCTTCTCCAACGCTTCTGAAGGAGAAACCGACATCGAAGAAGAATAAGAATGAGGAGGGGCTTAATAGTGATGCTGATATTGCAACTATGGACGCTGATATTGGGAACAACCAACGAGGGGAGGTGATTCCCGGAGATGCTGAGGGGGAAAAAAGCAGGCGAAAGGGAGAATAAGAAACTGTCCTATGCTACCGTGATTATAATTTTAATTATTAATGGTAGCTAAAAGTGTTTTAACTATAAATTATAAAAAATATTAAATGAATTATAAACTTTACCCAAAATATTATTAAACATTTTAACTAACTCAATCATAGGCAACTCCTACCCCTAACTATATTTTACTATCATTAAGTCTTAAATATTGTTTAGTTTTGTTAATATTTTTATTATTTTAAATGGCTTTGTAAAATACTAAAATTTTAAAAAAATTAGTTTTTTATATTTTAAAAATAATTTTCTTACAATTTTAATAATATTTTTTATAAATTAAAGACAACTATGTAATGTTTTAGATTTTTAAATTTTAAACATATAAAAAATTTAATAATATGCATTTTTTAATAATTTAAAATACATTTTTAGAATAAAAATGACATTTTTATAATTCTAGATAAATTTTATTTTTTAATATTTTTAAATGATTTTAAAAATAAAAATCTACAAATGTCATATATAAGTTAGTCAAGGTCAGTCAAATAATCACATTGATTTTTTTTTTTTTGGATTTGAGTGCTTAATTAGTGCAAAAGTTTAGGAAGTGAAATGTTATTGTTTCAAAAGTTTGAGGGTCTCTAAAACCATTAAGCCAAAAAAAAAACAAGAAGCAGTATTTGCCTTTTGCTGCAGCTACACTGGAGCAATAAAAGCACGTCCCACCTTCCCCCACTCTCTCAAAATTTCTCGTATAATTCTCTTTATTTACTTTCTCAAATTTCATACTCTCATTCCAAACATCTTTTCTATTTTCCTCAACTCTTTCCAGCAGATCCCTCTTTTTCCACCTTTTTTCTCTCCGGAAAAGAAAAGTAAAGGAAAACTCTTTTCGCTGCATTGTTGCGGCGGTCGATCTTCGCCGCGTTTCGTGGATCTACAATCGCGGCGAGCTGCATTTTCTTAATCTTCTCCTTTTCTAGGGCTTTTTTCCGTTGCTCGGCGGAACAGTGTAGCAACTTCAGTTTTGTTTGGTTTATGAGGTGTGTTAGTTCGCGCGGAGAATGGTATGGTGGAACCTTAGGAGTCTCCGGTGGCTGTCCGGCGAGGCTCGTGTGGTTCGAGTTGGCATTTGTTTTTGACGATGGTAGTTTTGGACTCTGGTTCGGCGAGAGAAGATGCCTGCTTTGACTCTGTTCCAGTTGCTTTTTGTTTACTTACTCAGCTTTCTCTCTTGTTCTTGTTTAGGTATATCACTCTTTCGGGATACTTGCTCTTTTCTTTAGTTAAATTTATTTATTATCTGTTTGGTTACTGTAAATAGAGTAGAAACGGAGGAATGTGGAGCAAAATCCATTTCTGGTCTAGCTTTAATTTTATTTGGAATTTGGAAATAAGTTAAAAAAGTCAAAACATCATGTTTTGTTAAGCTAAGTAGACTTTGCTTAGTGCTGATTGGCTCTCTTACGGCCACTTATTTGTCCACTATAAAGTTCTCCCTTTATCTCACTTGCTGTCCTTCGCCAAGAAAAATGAAACATGTAAAAAATGCGTTGCTTTTTGAATAATCATTTAGTAACCAGAACTAAGTATCTAAAAGTCTACAATTTTCCCGTTCCCTATCGAATTGGGATTTTTTTTTTTTTTTTTTTTTGGGGGGGGGGGGGGGGGGAAGTAAGTTAATTGATCAGTATTTTAGCCCCTTCAGCAATATACGGTTCCATGCTGTAGTTGAATTTGCTTATAGCATGTATACGACTTTATTTCGTTGTAGTACTATTTAAAGGGGAGTATGAGCGTTAATTATCTTATTAAAAATGTTTTTAGCATTTATATTGAGTAAATGATCTAGATTTGCTACTCTTGGAACTGTTGAAATCTTTGTAATGATTATCGAATTTGACCGGTTGGTCAAACTGTTCATTTTTGTTCCTTCATATTCCCTTAGGTAACGGGTTCTAGACCCACTAGGAGCACCCCTTTCCTTCCCCTAGAGTTCCCCCTTCCTTCCTAGAATTAGAATAAGGATTTATCAAACCAAAAAAAGTACTTTTATATACCATTTGGGGTTTTATGGACATTTTTAAAATATTTTTTAGATAGTCCGTTTTCAAGTTTTATACCAAATTATATAATCATTTGATAGTTATAGTTTTGAAAATTTATGTTTATATAAATATAAATGCTTGTGTGTTGAAGGTATATTGAATAATTTTAATTTTTCTATTAATTAGGTAAATACCATAATTTAATGAACATATTCGATTGTTGAAAGAGAATGTGAAAAAAAATAATCATGAGAGAAGAGGCTTTAATAATTAGTTAAAAGAATAAAAATAAAAATCTACCAGTGCCTACAGGTATGAGTTGGTACAGACCAGTACAATTGAATGTACCAGTTCTAAAACTGAAACGGTATAATACTGGTACAAATAACCCGAATTCAAATACAGACATGGACATGTATCAGTATAGTTAATGAAGGAAGATTAACATCTGTGCCATTTTATTTTTACTTTTATTTCAGGGCTGCGAATATTCTCGTATCCTTTACAACCAGTGCATCAGTTGTCTGCTGTGGAAACAATAGTTGACCGTGGTAATCATTTATTTCATTGATTTTAAATGTTAGTGCAGTTGAACAAAACTCTTTTGTTTTCTCCTCCTGTCTAGACTTGAAAGAACCTATTATGTCCAAATAGCTTGATGTAGATATATAGTATCCATGAAAAATGTTAACCAAAGATATTTGAAGCAATATTTTTTGAGTGATATATATTTTTTTTCTGTGTCCTAGACCACTGAACTTGCTCTGAGCCTGTTTAGCAAGTATAACACAGGACTGAAAATATTGAAAGATGCATATGGTTTCTACTTCTAGTTGATGGATTGCCATGTTCCTGCTAAAAAATGTTGTCATTTTGGACAAGTTTGTGGTTTTTGTTGTACAGTTGTCTATGTTCTTCTGCCCACTAATTGTTACAGCTCAAAGATTAAGGATCTTTGTGTATTCTGTTCAGAATAGGAACACTTACCTGTCTATTCATGAAGGATGCGTTAGTAATGAGATATATTATTATTGTGCATTTGTTACCTGATTCTCTCCTCCCAGTGCATCTGATCTTTAGAAAGCTTAAGCTTCTTATTTTTTGTCTAACTCCTATTCTTCTTAGGTCAATGTTATCTAAAGGTTTCTGGATTCTCCTATTAGATGTTCTGGTATATAACCCAGTATGCTAAATTCATGATTTACAGAAAACAAAAGGGTGCAGGTTATGTTCCCAGTTTATGTATATGTGTGCTATAGGTTATTGGATGACTTTTTAAAGGAATTCTAACTTTCTTTTTTTGGATAAGTCATTCTAACCTCCTTTCATTATTGTGTGTTATTGCTTCTCATATGGATTAACAATAAGGTTGCTTCAATCCTTGCAGCTAGGTCTATTTCAATGCGTGCACTATTTTCTCAACCAAGATCACCCCAAGAACAAGTTAATCCTTCTTTTGGACCTGCCTCTGCACCTGTGCCATCTCCTATCCATCAAGGTACTTATTGTAATCCGTTTCCAACTCATTGCTACTAAATTAATGCTGCCACATGGCTCATGTATATTGCACTGTAGCTCCTGTTGCTAGCCCCAGTAGCCCTGTGGCATCCAGACATCATCATCATGGTGGTCACCATCGCCATCGTCATGTTACACCTCGAGCAGATGCTCCATCACCTTCAGAGCAAGGTAACATGTTATGAGCCTTAAGCAATGTCTAGAGGAAATGGCCTACTGATGCTTGGTTCTTTTTTTCTTGCCAAAAGTAAAACTAAATTGTTGTTTTAACTTTAACCTTAGTTGATGGGTCTGCAAAACTTCTTGTTTGTCTTGGGGATTATGGTGGGGTTGATATGTTCATTCGCCTAAGGAGCTTGTTTGAATAATCAATTAGTCTTACCATATGCCTACCTTCACATGGTATGATGTGCTTGCATTTAAAAAAAAAAATTGTTTTACACCCTAAGCGCTTATTTTGATTCTTTGTGGTTTTGATTATAACACTTTGTCAGGTTGTGATCAAGTTTGTGTGGAGCCACTTACTGCTGCTCCTTATGGTTCACCTTGTGGCTGTGTTTTCCCAATGAAAGTCAAACTTCTTCTAACTGTAGCTCCTTATGCTGTTTTCCCTGTGATGAATGAGCTAGAGATTGAGATTGCTGCAGGCATATATTTGCAACAAAGTCAAGTCAAAATAATGGGTGCCACAGCTGATACTCAAAATCAGGAGAGAACATTGGTAGAGATTAACTTGGTTCCACTTGGAGAGAAATTTGATAATACAACTGCAATTCTTACATATGACCGGCTTTTGTATAAAAGACCATCTCTAAATTCAACCCTTTTTGGAACATATGACGTGGTATCCATCAGTTATCCAGGTGGTTATCTCTGTTTCTTTTTTGTTTTAAATAACTTATTGTCATGGTTGTAATTTAAAAATATGTTTTCAGGAGTTCCTGCTTCGCCACCATATGGTAATTTTCTTGGAAGTGGTCCAACTGGAAGTACTGGAGATCTCCCAACCACAGCTAATTTTGTTAACAAGAACAAAAAGATGAACATCAGGGTCATTGCAATTATTGTTTTATCTGCTTTTGTGCTCTTATTGGTTTTAGCTGGAGCAACCTCTGTCCTTGTAAAATGGAGGAAGTTTGGAAGACCATCAAATGCCGTTAGTCCGGTGTTTCCTTCCCCATTGAACAAAAGATCTGGTAGGTCAGATAGTGAGCTTTATGTTTGACATTTAGATTCTGTTGCATGGAATTGCAATGTATTGCGATGTGGTAACTGGTTTTCCACTTTTGCTGTTTAGACACACATACAACCCTAAGCTGATGTGTCTTTATGTATTTCAGTTACTGCAACAATTGAACTGTAATGGTTAATCATTCTTAAAGCTGTGAAGTTGGAACGGATAATTGGAATTTTGATGGCTGGATCTAAGCTAGTTATATTTCCTTCTTGTTGTATGGACTATTTTGATATATTTGAAGTGGGAGTATATGATAATCTGGCCTTCATGTTAATGCAGGCATTGGTTCTATTTTGTCAAGCAGTATGGCAAGCTCTCCATCAATGTCACTCATTTCCTCCATGGCTACTTGTGCTCTCCCAGTTAAAAAATTTACGCTTGTTGAGCTTGAGAAGGCAACAAACAATTTCAGTTCAAAGAGGATTCTTGGTGAAGGGGGATTTGGACGAGTTTACCATGGTATTATGGAGGATGGAAGTGAGGTAGCTGTTAAGTTACTTACTAGACATAATCAGAATGGAGATCGTGAATTTATTGCAGAAGTGGAGATGCTAAGCCGATTGCACCACCGTAATCTTGTCAAACTTGTTGGGATATGTGTTGAAGGACGCACACGCTGTTTGGTGTATGAACTTGTTCCCAATGGAAGTGTGGAATCACACTTGCATGGTATAACTTGTCAAACCAGCTATTGTTTTGTCTGATCCATTTTTGGACTGATTGCTTGTTCAATTTAGGCTTAGTTTGCCGTTGCAGTCCCAAACCTGGGTTTGGGGGGCAAATGCCCGTTTGCAGAAGCCAGAAAATCTGGCGGTCCCGAAATGCCCGTTTGGGCGAAAAATCGGTTGGTGAACGGCCGTTTGGAGCCAAACGAGGGTTGTTTGGGGTTGCTGGTGAACGGGCTTTTCCCACCGCAACAGCAACCAAAAACGCAGCCTTAGTATTTTTCATTATGTTAAGAAAGCTACCTAATAACTTATTGTCCAGAAAAAAAAAATAAAGGAAAAGAAAGAAAAACGCACTGTTATTCCCTATCTATATTGCCTAGGCCACCTACTGTTGAATTGCTAATGGATTGACCTTTAATTCAAGTTTTCTTTATATAGTCTCTGTATTGATGGTTTAGGTGTTGACAAAAACCAAGGACCACTTGATTGGGATGCACGGCTGAAGATTGCCCTTGGAGCAGCTAGAGGATTGGCTTATCTTCATGAAGATTCTAACCCTCGAGTGATTCACCGAGATTTTAAGGCTAGTAATGTTCTATTAGAAGATGACTTCACTCCGAAGGTCTCTGATTTTGGTTTAGCAAGGGAAGCGACTGAAGGAAGCCAGCACATTTCTACCCGGGTCATGGGAACTTTTGGGTAACTATTGTCATATGCTAGCATTAAATTTCCTTGAAATGTCTTTGCATACCACAACATATCCTCCAATTTACTGGACAGTGAAACTAACTAGTATTGTATATGTTAATTAAAAGTTAATTTATGCAAAGTTTATGAACTGATCCGTTAGAACACATGATATAATGTTTACAATTTCTTATGCCTGAAATGTCATTTTCTTAATCATCAATTCCTGATATCTCCTGCAAGTTTTGAAGTCTGGTTTTCTAACAAATAAATGTCGTGTCTGAATGTATCCCTTAAATAACATATCCCCACTCCCCAAACACTGATATCTGTGATCACAATATAAAAATCTTGCAACTCCTGTGTCTTCTGTCTGATTGCTTTTCAAAATATTGTTAAAGGCGAAGTTTGTGAATTTGCAGGTACGTAGCTCCTGAATATGCTATGACAGGGCACCTACTTGTTAAGAGTGATGTTTACAGTTTTGGGGTTGTGCTTCTTGAGCTTTTGACTGGAAGAAAACCCGTGGATATGTCCCAACCTCAAGGACAGGAAAATCTAGTAACTTGGACGCGGCCTCTACTGAGCAGTCGAGAAGGTGTACAGCAGGTGGTAGATCCTTCCTTGGCCGGAACATATGACTTTGACGACATGGCTAAGGTGGCAGCCATTGCTTCCATGTGTGTCCACCCAGAGGTGACTCACAGACCTTTTATGGGTGAAGTTGTGCAGGCTCTGAAGCTTATATACAATGACACCGATGAAACCGGTGGAGATTGCTGTAGTCAAAGGGAGTCCTCTGCCCCCGAATCCGACTTTAGAGGGGATTTGGCCCCTTCTGATAGTAGTTGGTGGAATGCTGGTGAGATCACCCCCCGCTTAACTTATGGACAGTCATCATTTCCTTTTGTCACAATGGAGTATAGTTCTGGTCAACTCGACGAGACGGAAAACCGTCCGTTTTCAGCTTCAAGTTTGGTTGGAGATGGAACATCATTGCCAATAAGACACGGTAACAGATCAGGTCCATTGAGAACGGTTCGAAGCAAGCCAAGCTATTATACATTAAGAGGGAGCATGAGTGAGCATGGGGGGCTCCTCCCGAGGCGAATTTGGAGCGAAGGCAATTGGGTTTGAGCATTCCTTTTTCTCAACTATTTTTTTCCTGAATTGTAAGCAGTCGATCGTAGTCTAGCATTTGGGGATTCTGGAGTGTTTGCATGTTCATTGAGAAGCAGAGACCCGACCTTGGCTACTTGTTATCTTGATTACTTACCATACAAAAAAATGGAGATGTAAGTTGAAAAACTTGTTGACTGCTTTCATGTTTATTGGCAAAAGGTTTAAATTCTTGTTATCTAATTCTAATGCCAAATCCAATCCAAGGGCGACAGGTTCATTTACAAAATTCCCTTTCATTTTTTTAATTGTATTAATGCAAGGGAAACTTAGGGAAATTAAAGTGAACAAATTTTAAAATATACAATATTTGAGATTTATATTTGATATACAAACAGTAGAAACAAAAAGTTTTTACAAGCGTCTTAGTATTAGGGTTTATGGTTAGATTGTAGGGTTTAGAGGTTAGGGGTTTATGTTTAGGGTATATAATTTAAGAGTTGTAGTTAGAATTTAGGGGTTAGATGTTAGGGTTTAGAGTTTAGGGTAATATGATTAGGGATTTTGATTTTAATCTACAAACCTTAAATTCTAACAACAATTTATCAATTTTAAACTACTAAACCTAAACCCCTAACATTTAAACCTTACAATCTAACCCTAAAATTAAGACGCTTGTACAAACCTTTAATTTCCACAGCATGTGTATGAAATAATTACCCAATATTTTATATAACTATTTGATATATAATTTATTGGTTGATTAAAATGAATTTGAGTACTATGGAGGTCTATAATGTGGGCAATCATTGTAATTTAATTTTTTTCATTTACATTATTAAGACTAGAAAACATTATTCCCAATCTATTTTGTTTCATTCATAATAACATGACTGCAACAATCATTATAATTAGAATTAATTGCTCTGCTTTTTAGCACGTTTTCTTTTTACTTCTTAGCACGCTTTCTGCCTTTTCGCACGTTAATATCCATTGTGAATGGATTGTTTTGTCTTGTTTCTTTTCGGTGATTCATGGCTGATGTCGTGAGTACCATGGCGTCTCTCGCGTTGTATGATGGCGAATAGGAACTATTGCAAGTTGACAATGAGATTTCCACCCATCCCTATCTCTTGAAAATTGTCTAGATGAAACGTTTTTCACCACTAGTGTCGTAAAGTTTAAATTGATGCGATCCACCCTGGACAACGTATAACGTCGATTGGAGGTATGTCTGTATCAGATCTGGGTGAGGGTAAGTTTCTTTTTTCGTTTCTATAATGTTGTTGACGTGGATAGGATTTTCGATGGTGGGCCTTGAAATTTTAATGGGCATCTTCTCATCCTTCATTGGCTCTATGAATGGAAGGATCCCTTGACTATTCAGTTGGAGTTTTTGAATCTCTGGGTGTAGGTCCATGATCTATTATTTGAATTCATGTAAAAATCGATGGTGAAGCAATTGGAGAATTTTGTGGGAACTTTTATTGAGTATGATGCCAAAGTTGTCTTGTAGGCTATCAATGTATTATGAAGATCAAAGTTCACTTTGATACTCGTCTACCCCTGAAAAGGAGGAAGAAACTGGCTGTAAAAAATGGTGATCCGATCTATGTTAGGTTTGAATACGAACGCATCAAGTTATTCTGCTTTCTCTGTGTGAAGCTGGGTCATGGGGAGGCTTTCTGCCCAATTTGACTCACCTTCGCTCCTAATGATAACGTCCTCCATTGGGATCTCTCTCTTTGGGCCCCTGAACGTCGACCAACGTCGGTGAATCGCTGGCTACGTGATGAGGCGGATGAAAGTTATCTTGGATTTCAAGAATTTGGCGCAAATCAAGGGATTCAATCGCCCTATTTTCTGGCTAATTATGGTAAGAATTTTCGGCGGAATTTTATAAGAGAATCTTTCTTTTTCAAATAAGTCAATGTGGGTAATTACGTGAAAACAGGGTTACAATATAGATATCCAAATGGGCTTTGCTAAAGAAGATAGCCCGATGTTACAACCCTAGTGTCACAAATGAGTCAGGACCCAAGATTTAGTATCAGAAGTTTCTAATCAGATGGATTCTACTGGTGCTCCAATTTCCTTTTCATCGGTCGACCTGCATGATCAGGCCCACCGTTCACAATAACACTCCTAAGTTGGAATGTTCGAGGCCTAGGTGAACCTCGGACAGTTCGCCAGCTCAGGCGTATGCTGAGAGACTTGAGCCCGAATGTGTTTTTCTTTATTGAGACTAAATTATCTGACGTGCGCATGGAGAGAGTTCGCCGTAACTCGTAAGTGTGGTTATTCACATGATTTTGATGTTAGTTCTTGTGGATGTAGTGGGGGTCTTAGCTTGGGATGGAAATCTAACTGTAATATTATGGTAAGGTCTTCCTCTCCGAGACACATTGATTTTTATATTATTGATGACTTGGGCGAGATTCTTTGGAGGTGTACAGGTTTCTATGGATCCCTAAAAGAATTAAACAAATGGATTCTTAGAGCTTGATGCGACAACTTAATGAATGCCCAGAAGTCCCTTGGTTGGTTATAGGGGATTTCAATGAGCTAATGTATGCAAATGAAAAACAGGGTGGCCGTATCCGAAGTAACCGACAAATGGAAGCTTTCTGGGACATGTTAAATGATTGTGCTTTGTCTGATGTGGGGTACTCATGATCATGGTTCACCTGGGAAAACGGGCGTATGGCCTCGAATAATATCCGAGATAGGCTAGATAGAGGCGTGGCAAATGCGTCATGGTGTGAAATGTTTCCTAATTTCCATCTGTCCCACTTGACACATACATTCTCGAATCATTTCCCTCTGTTAATGGTGTTGGACTCGACAACTGCGAGAGACTCATGCCGATGTCACTTTCGTTTTGAATCGGCATGGTTTATTGAAGACACTTGCGAGCCAAAAGTTAGCTATTTATGGCTTCAATCCACTGGTACTATCCTTGAACGCCTGACTGCACTCAGTGTTGGGCAAGATGCGTGGTTTACAAGAATTAAGCGCGAGCGTCGGTTGACGGAACATGACCTTCGCAACCTAGAAGCCTTGTCTGATTTATTCCATTCGAAAAAGGTGACGCATGAGACCATGGATGTGAAACTTGCTCTGAATTTAAAAATGGATAGAGATGAGCTTTATTGGGAGCAAAGAGCAAGGGCTAATTGGCTATCGAATGGGGATAGGAATACGATGTTCTTTCACCGGTTTACTTCTCAGAGACGTCACCGTAACTGTGTTGCCAGGTTGGAAAATGAGGCTGGGCAGCATTTCGAGGATCCTTCCGATATGGCTACGATAGCTACAAATTATTTCCACCAGTTTTTTTGTCTCAATTGACCTCGAATTGGGACCAGGTTCTCCATGGTATTGATCATTGTATTTCACATGCTATGAATGAGAATCTTAGATATGCCTTCACTACGGATGATGTTTTTGCAATCCTTAAATCGATGAGCCAGCAGCAGAGGAAGATGGCTTGGGGGCAATTTTCTACCAACGATTCTGGCTTAGTTTTGGTAATGATGTCGGTCATTATTGCATCGATATACTCAATGGCATCCATCCAATATTCGACATAAATCATACACATATTGTACTAATCCCCAAAGTAAGTAACCCAATTTCTATGTCAAAATTTCGACCAATAAGTCTTTGTAACGTGCTCTATAAGATTGTGGCTAAGATGCTAGTCCTCCATTTCCAAAAAGTACTCCATCTTTGTGTGGATGAAGCACAAAGTGCTTTCGTGCCTGGTCGTTTTATTACTGATAACTTACTTGCTGCTTATGAAATCCTGCATTCTTTTCTGCAGAAATGGCATGGTTGTAAGGGCTCGTTTGCTCTTAAACTTGACATGAGCAAGACTTACGATAGAGTCGAATGGGTTTTCTAGATACCGTTCTCTCCCGTGTGGGTTTTGCTAGATCATGGACCGACCGTCTTCTATAGTGTGTT
The DNA here is from genome assembly GCA_030270665.1 of Hibiscus trionum. Taxonomy (NCBI): domain Eukaryota; kingdom Viridiplantae; phylum Streptophyta; class Magnoliopsida; order Malvales; family Malvaceae; genus Hibiscus; species Hibiscus trionum. The sequence goes on along the minus strand of BSYR01000020.1, from coordinate 28,228,694 downwards.
TCCACAGTCTCTTACTCGGTGGTCCTTAATGGTGTGGTTGGCTCTCGGTTCTCTTCTTCACGAGAACTTCACCAGGGGACCCATGTAGCCTCTATTTGTTTCTAATTTGTAGTGAAGGTCTGTCGTCTCTTTTGAGGAGTGTGAAAGGATCGATGTCTTCAATCGAAATTAGCATCGATGAAGGGTTTAAAGGTTTATTTTGAAATTGGGAAAACAAAAAATCAAAAAAGAAATGATAATTTGACACATTCGATTTTAGAGTGGTTCGACCTTTGTAACCAACATCTACATCCATTACCTTAGTGTTGCGTGTAAGGGTGCACTATAACTTATACGCAAATAGTGCAAGTATACACGTCGAGGCAAGTAGTAAAGTGGTGAATGAGTATCGTCTACACGGATATGAGGTATTTCAAGTTAAGTTTAAGCACAAAAGGTAAAGACCGAAATATAAATGAACTAGCAATTGGAAACATATGAATAAATGTGACGGCAATTGGGAACAAGGTAAGAAATGCGATAGCAAACAAACAACGTAAGATCGAACCAAAACAAGGATATTTCAAGGGTCCTTTCACATGTACGAAACTCGTTAATGGAATGATAGGCTGGGCTTGCTAAGGACTTCTATATCTAACCCCAAAGAATGTCTAGAACTACCTTACCCACAACATGCTCGACAGAGTTTACTTAGATGTTTTTAAACTATCTCTAGCAAGAAACCTGACAGTCATAATGCTAAGGCAATACCTCTCAGCGTGAACCCTAGCAAGCTACTTATCGATGAAGGTCTACTCCTTTTAGTCGTTGAAACTCTATTCTTATCTCTAAGGTGAGTTAGGGTTTTGCCTCTCAGCATCAAACTCCCATTGTCCACGTAGATCTAAGCCTAACTCTCTTGAATATTAAGCTATCCAATACCTAAACTAAGGCTAACTCTCGAAAGCTCTTACAAGTTTAGGGCAACCAAAGAATGGACAACACATGTAAAGGATAAGAAAGCAAACCAGACATTCATTTAAACTTAAACATAAACATCTATAATAAGCCCAAGCCACTTAAAATCAGTTCATGGCTGGGAAAATATCATCTACAATCATTCTTTTAAAAAACCCATCATAAAAATAAGAAATGAAACAACACAATCAACTAGAGTAAAAGAAACTCTCAAGCCGCCTTGGACTGCTGTGAACCACTCAAGCTTGCTACTTCTCTCAAAGGCCAGCAAGAACACTCATTGGAGCTTCAACAATGGAGAACACCACATGAAGAAGATGAAGAAAGGAGCCGCCTTTCTCTCTTTCTTAGCTCACCCAAAAACATCCTCTTTTTCGGCTCTCTCTTTAATGTGGGTGTCTTGTCCTTTATATAGTGGGGGCTTCTAGGGTTTTTTGCCCTAAATTCCAAGGGAATATTCCCTTCACATGTGGGCTCACAGCTGGCTAGTGTCCTCGTCTCCTTGTCCTCTAGTGCACCCAGAAATGCTATCCAACATGCTGTAGCATTCTACCTCTGCCCTGCTATGCTTCTCATTTCCCTGCACATCACCACAACAACCCAAAACTTCCCAAGCAGCATCATTCAAGGAAATAAACAAAGAAAACTAAACAAGCAACACCAAATGCAACTATATGAACTAAATGCATCTATATACTATGAAATGAGATGAAATGGGGTTGTTTACTTACAATAACTTAAGTAAAAATGTGTAAAAAGTTAACATTTTGCAAGGTTAATACACACACCCCCAAACTTAAGCTATTGCTTGTCCTCAAGCAATGAACAAAAATAAACAGATAAATGCTACAGCATAAAATCAGATCACGACAAAGCTATGGCTAAATTTCAGTCCTCAGAACAAATAGGCTCAATCATGAAAGACAACTTGAGATTTTAAAAACTACTCATATAGGGCAAGATCCTAAGGAATGCAAGTGTGATGACTACATGTTCTTCAAGCTTAACAAAGTTATAAAATAATTGGTTAAGTTCTCAAGTCTGCCCTAGTTTTTTTGTGCTTTGATGGGTGTCAGCACATCACAACTATTGTCCCTAACTCTAGATGAGTATGGAGCAAACATCTCACCCCCGAGCTGGTAGATAGAGTAATCACGTGATAACTTTCATTCACTCATTTGAGTTGTTGCCATTTATTTAAGTACAGAATCCAGGCAAAACAACTCAAAGCGGAGTGTCCCTCTTAGCTATGCTTTAGCATTTATTCACACTTCAACAGAAATAGAAACTACTTAAGCCTTTTAAGCCTTCATTTTTTTGAAGCTCATTATATACATTTTTAATCTAAGGCATATGAGTGTTCTTTCACCAAAAATCATCTAACCTCTATAAGTATAAAGAACATGCAATCGTGTAACGTCGCAAGGAATCAAGTCTTATAGGCAGTTCTACCAATCTCAAGAGTTATAAACATTCAGTCAAATTTATCCATAACAATTAAGTTCTCATTATCGAACATCCTCAATTTATTCATAGAACTGTCATTGACCTAACAAAATGCTATAGCAAAAATGTGTTCATTACTGAATGCTAATGCAAATGTATAACTATAGGCACTAACACCCCAAACATGAAAGATGCAGTGTCCTCGATGCATAAAAATAAAACGAACTAATCTAAAATGCAGATGCAAATTACCTCCTAAAAATCTACTTTGGTGTTGCCGTCTTGGTGGCTTTGTGCTTGATCTTTGGCTTCTTCCTAAGTGCTGCAATGGGCTCATCGGCCTCATCTTGTGGGTTTGCTTGGTTGGGCGGATCTTCCTCAATTGGCTGGTTGGGTGGATCTTCCTCAGTTGGCTGGTCATCAATAGCATCGTCGGAATCGTCATCAGATGGGGCAGTACATGCACGCCCTACTATGCACTTTAGACGACTCCTTGGTTTTGCTGTAGCATCCGGAATCGGGGCAGGTTGCGATGCTGGAGCATCTCCAGCTATCTATTCACCGTCGCTTCCAACATAGACAAGCACTTCGACTGGGGGTTCCTGTGGTGGCAGGGTACTTAGGGGAGCTTTTCCTTTCCTTTGCCTCGTCGTCCGAGGGCTTTGTCGCACAATGACAGTAGCTGGTTCAGGAGCAGGTGTTTGGTGCGGAGAAGGTTCTTAATGCAGGGCAGTTGGTGGGCATTTTGCTGTAGTTTTCTTTGGAGCTGGTGTAGCTTGTGTGCCTGGCTTGTCCTTTTTGGATAGAAACAACTCATCAGGGAAGGGTGAAAAATCAATCTCCATGTGCGGAAGCATCTCCTTGAAATAAGAGTTAAGAGCCACGCCCCTTTCCTTGACATACTTGAAATAAGTCGCCAGGCTTCCCTTTATCTCATCCATCTCCTCTTGCATGCGTTTGGCGGAGACAACAAAGGCTGCTATTCTTGCTGTTGCAATAGTTTTGGCTCCACCCTTCAATGTTTCTGCTGGAGCATCCTCATTGAATTCCCTCAAACCAGGAATTTGGTCTGGGGTTATAAGACCCTTGCCCTTGTCGAACTTGTCTTCTTAAGGGTCCTCATAGACCTGCTTCTTACGACACAGTGCCGTGATGAGGTTGGGTAAGATGAGTCGGCTCGATTTCCTCTTTAGGCATGAATAAACTTCATCGACGATGGTTTTGCCTACATCTATCAGTCAGTTGTTGAGGATGTAATACAAAAGGAGCAGCATGGAGATATGCACAATGGCCGTATGGGAGGTGGGCATCAGACGTGTTTTGAGGTAGTGGTTCCAAACCTTGGCCTTGGGCTTCAAGCGCCCGCGGTCTACTGACCTAGTGGTTGGGTCCAACTCCGTCCCACTGAAGCACATGTTCTCAAGGACTTTCTTGTATGTTTGGGCATCGACAACTTCAACAAAAGGGGTGTTTTGATCCACCACATTCTTTAGGCCAAAGAATTTGTTGATTGCTGCAACAATAAACTTCACTTGGTCGCCTCGCACATACACGCCAGAGTGGGTAGGGCTCATTAGGTGCACGTAGAACTCCCTCACAAGGGGTACACATATATCACCTGGGTGTTTGACAAAGGACTCCCAGTTGTGCTCAATGATGACATCCATCACTTCATCATCGAAGCTCGTTTCCCCGTCAATAGGGAACTTGAAACCTTGCTCAGCAAAGGGCATTCTCTCTTTGATCAACTGGAATCGATCCTTGGTTGCATTATCGAAGAACTTTTTTAATCTTTATGGGAGGTGGGGCTTGTTCACTACTCAAAGCATCAGTGACGTTCTTGCAGCAGGCCATGGTTGTAAGGGGGAGAAAATAAGAATATTTTGGAAAGAGTTTTGGGTGTTTTCGGTGAAGGGATGGAGAAGTCGAATGGGGTTACAGAGAAAAAGAAGAAAACTTATGTGGAGAAGATGAAGTTGAAGAAAGAGAAGAGTGGAAGAAGGAAGTTATGGGGAAAGGTGTTGAAGAGGTTGGTAACTGTCACACACGATTGGAGAGAGAGAGGGTGATTTGGACGGTTATGTGGCATGGGCAGATGAGAGAGGTAAAGGGTATTTAATGGAGAGGTGAAAAGGTGGAGAGAGAGAATCGAGGGTAATGATTAATTTAGGGTTTTAAATTTATGAAAAGTAATTTCCCCCTTTTTGCTTTTTTAATGCCGCCTCCCCCTAAACCTAGGATTTTTTTGTCTCTTTTTCACTTCCCTTAATGAGATAAAAACAACCCTAACCATAATAGGAAAAAGTTGGCTTTCATGCATAAGGCCCTAGCGTGCCACCTGCAACCTGGGGAGAAATCAGACGTTGGGCGATAAAGACAAGCATAGGATAAAAACAAGAGGATAAAATAAAATAAGATAAACGACTAAGGTACTAAAAAGACTAAATCATTTATATACATAAAAACATACAAATGCTATAGCATAAATAGTAAGGGTAAAGAGATGCAAACTCTTTAAGGATCCTGAAGAAGCATGGCTGATTTGTCTCGCAAGATATGAGCTCCATTGTAAAGCTTCAGCCTTTGGCTGTTAACCATGAAAATCCTGTCATCATCAAGCTTCTTGATGTCTACCACTTCATGAGGATAAACCTTGTGCACTATGAAAAGGCCTGACCATCGCGCTTTCAGCTTGCCTAGGAAGATCTTGAGCCGTGTGTTGTAAAGAAGCACTTGTTGGCCTTCAGAGAAATGTTGTGGAAAAAGATGTTTGTCATGCCACTTCTTTGTTTTGTCCTTGTACAAGCGGGCATTCTCATAGGCTTGGGCTCGAAACTCATCCATTTCGTTCAGCTCTAACAACCTTCTTTCTCTAGCTAGTTGGGCGTCTATATTGAGCTTTTTAATGGCCCAATATGCCTTATGTTCTAGCTCCACGGGAAGATGACATGCCTTGCAATATACGAGCTTGAATGGATGTAACCCCCTTAGCCCGGCCTAGACGTTTGACCCGAACTACGAAGATTACACGGGGAAAACCAAAGTCAACCCGAAAGTCGACCTTGATTAACGACCCTTTTTTATCTTTTCTAGATGCTCAATATTAACCTATATGTTTAGCAAATTAATTCAGCGGAAGCGGCACAACGAACGGAACCCGAACAGGGACTCAATTGAATAGAATCATCTTTTAGGGACTAAAACGTAAATTTTTAGAATTATAAGGACTAAATGAGTTTTAATGTTACCAGTCCAAAATTAATCATATAACATGCCATCAGGTCAAATTTCAACTCAAACGGATCATTCAAACTCATTGAATTTAGCAACCAACATTTAGGGACCAAAATGCAAGAAACAGAAACCCAAAACAATTCAAAATTCAAACCCAACGGTCAGGCGTTTCGATACGGATGGCCCTGTATCGAAACGGTCATTTTGAAACAGGGTTGACCGTTTCGATACTCGGGTGCATTCCGAGACCCGCATCGAAACACCCCCTTCCAGTAGCAAAATCGTTTCGATACGTCCTCTCCCGTTCCGAAACCTCATAGCCATTACAGGCCCCTGTTCCGAAACAGGCAAGGGTGTTCCGATACACCTTGCCCTGCAACAGCAATTTTTGCTGGTTTTTCATGCTTATACACACTCAAATCATTCCCGAGACATGCCACATCATACATACAACATGGATACACACTAACAACCATCAATTCAAGGCATTAGCTATAACATGGCAACCAACATGCAAGTATAGGTACTAAAGGCATGCTCCCTAGTCCACCAAAGCAATAACAAGACAAAACCATCATCCATAACCAAAATCAAACCATAAAGGCCAATTACATCTCAAAAGTAACTATCAAACATGCCCAAAGAAAAGGGAAAACATTCTCATCCATGCAATAGCATAAACCCCACCCATTGCCTTTTATTACACCGAAGTAAAGCCACATACTTTGCAAGATTAAAAGCTTGGATTCCTCTTGCTTACTTCCTGCCTTCAAAGCCTAGTTTTATGCATTGATGAAACAAAGAGCGTAAGCACAAAGCTTAGTGAGGATCGCTAAATAACATTCACCAATGCATGTCTCATATTTTGCAAAACCAACACTTTACATCTCATGCCATTTTTTAAAACATGTCTTCTCAATATCTCAATGCACTTTTTAACCACATGCACATATGTATCATTTTAAAACAACAAATAAACCATTGCTCACGCTTTAACAAGCATCACATGCATTCTTGCATCATACACAAATATCTCATGCATTCTTGCATCATATACAAGCATCTCATGCTTCACATTATTCATTTACATTATATTGGCTCACAAGTGATAATCCATAAACCATTTCAACACAAGACACAATCGGATACGTGGATTACAAGCGTTGTCCCTCACGCTTCATACAAACTACCAGACTACACAAGGTGGAGATTAGTGGCACAATCACAACCCCTCAACACCCGTGATGGAGATTAATGGCACAATCACAACCCCTCAACATCACTCATCGGTAGTTGTATAATTCCACTAACGAGAGTATGGGACATATACACAAGACTCACACACGGGACTAACCATTCACCGTTGTGATCTTAACCTCAATCGTTAGGGTACTTGGATGGAGATTATGGCACAATCACAACCCCTTGACATCTAAGGCGACTTTATTAACGGTGCACCCAATCCTATAGCCGGCTAACTATATCTGATTAAAGTAACCAAAACCCATTTTCATCACTTGCCAATATAATCATTTAACCACATTAATCCACTGTTTTACAAGCATAACCACAATGCCATTTTTACAAGCATCACATGCTTATTATCATATGTATTCAATGCCAGCTAGAAGATGTAGAACCCCTCTCTGTTGGGCAGAAGCTGGGCAAAAGTTAATTTCAATGCCAGCTATGCTTAAGGGAACCACCAAGAAGGTGAAGCTTATTTGTGAGCATTTAAAGGCAACATCAGATAGGCAAAAGTCTTACGCGGACTTGAAGCGTAAGGAAATTGAGTTCGCAGTTGGCGAACGTGTGTTCTTGAAAGTATCGCCTTGGAAGAAGGTGATGAGATTTGGGCGTAAGGGTAAGCTTAGCCCAAGGTTCATTGGACCTTACGAGATTTTGGAGCGTATTGGTCCTGTGGCATATCGGTTGAGATTGCCTACGGAATTGGCGAAGATACATGATGTGTTTCATGTCTCCATGTTGAGGAGGTACAGATCGGATCCTTCGCATGTGATGCCTGTTGAGGAGATAGAGTTGAATCCGGATCTGCCGTATGATGAGGAACCCGTGAAGGTTCTGGATGCGAGCAGCAAAGTTATTCGTGGTAAGACGATAGAGCTTGTGAAGGTGTTGTGGCGACACCGAAGAGTTGAGGAGGCCACGTGGGAGAGTAAAGCGGACATGCTGAAGCAGTTTCCGCATCTCTTTCCATCAGGTAAGAATTGCGAGGATGAAATTTCCTAAGTGGGGGAGAGTTGTAACGCCCTGGTTTTGGGCCTAGATGTTTTAGGCATCAGATTGGACCGGTCGAGAACGGTTCAAATCGCATAAGGTGATTTTTTGGAAATCAAGGATCGAGATAGGATAAAAATGTTATAAAAATTGCTAAAATCCTCTAAAAATATATTTAAAAGATTGGTCAAATCAATTTTACAAAAAGGGTTTTGGAAAATGGACACTTTGAGTGGTAACCAAATTGTAAAGTTTCAAAACTGGGAAAAATGTGATTTTTAAGGTGGAGGCCAAAATCTTAGAATCTTTAGGGGGCTTTAAGTCAATTTGACCTTTTCTCAATATGACATGTGTTTTAAAAGAGTTTTTAATTAAATGATTTTATTTGGATTTATATTAAAATAATTAAAAGGTAGTTAATGGATTTCAATTACGTAACTACCAAAATCTTTCTCATTTTCAGCCAAACACAAATTCACTCATCTTTTTCCAGAAATCTTACTTCCAAAAACTCTCTCAACATTTCCTAAATCATTTTAAAGAAATCTCTCTTAGTTCTTCAAGATTTCACTAAGGAAAACTTGTCATTCATTGAGAAAAGCAAGGATTGGAGGTAAATCCCGTTCTCAACCTCTAATCTAAGTTCTTTATTGAAATTCCCAAGATATTTGGCTTCTAAATACTATTTTTGGTTGAGGTTTCATTATAGTTTTGATTGAAGATCAAAATCTTGTGAAACTGTGGTTGAAATCTTAATTTTCGGACTTGATGTGTTGGGCTCTGTTTTGTGTTGATTTCAAATGATTTCAAAGTTGATTTATATGTTAAAATGAAGTGTTGATAATGTAGATCCCGAAATCCTTGATATCCTTGAGTTTCTTGGTAGTTTTAAGTGAGATTTTGGGGTGAAATGGTGGAATCTTGCTTGCTGGAGGTATAAGGATGAGTTAGATTACTTTTTAGATGTGTTTTGATGTTGATAATTGTTTGGAAGCGATGTATGATGGCTGGGCTTGGTCTAGGAAGCAATCGATTGAGTTTTCGGTTGTTTTGGAAGGGTATTTTGGTGTAGTTTGGGTAAGCAACGTGTTGTGAATTGTTGCTGGTGTTAGAATGCATTTTAATGCATTTAGATCTCTGTTTTGATTATGTGAAAACAGGGGATCTTGATCCGGAAGCAAACGAGGTGTTGTTGGAGGCTCCAGAAGAGTAATTTTTGTGTCGGCGAGTAAGGCTTCGCATATCGGTGAGTGGAAATGCAATTTCCTACTTTGTAATGCTTTGAGCATGGTCTTGAGAGCTTAGTGTAAGTTTGATACACTTAGCTAAGCTCAAGAGTAAGTGATTCAGAAACCCCTCTCTTGGAAATGTGCTATGTTTGATGAAATTGCACTTGAAGTAAGTGTGGATTTGTTTACTATTTTTAAGCATGTTTAAGCATGTTTTAATGCTGGATTTTAATGTCATTATGTTAAGGATGCACTAGGTAAGTGATCCTTGGTTTGCATGTACTGAATACATATGATAATAAGCATGTGATGCTTGTAAAAATGGCATTGTGATTATGCTTGTAAAACAGTGGATTAATGTGGTTAAATGATTATATTGGCAAGGGATGAAAATGGTTTTTGGTTACTTTAATCGGATATAGTTAGCCGGCTATAGAATTGGGTGCACCGTGAATAAAGTCACCTTGGATGTCGAGGGGTTGTGATTGTGCCATAATCTCCATCCAAGTACCCTAACGATTGAGGTTAAGATCACAACGGTGAATGGTTAGTCCCGTGTGTGAGTCTTGTGTATGTGTCCCATACTCTCGTTAGTGGAATTATACAACTACCGATGAGTGATGTTGAGGGGTTGTGATTGTGCCATTAATCTCCATCACGGGTGTTGAGGGGTTGTGATTGTGCCACTAATCTCCACCTTGTGTAGTCTGGTAGTTTGTATGAAGCGTGAGGGACAACGCTTGTAATCCACGTATCCGATTGTTTCTTGTGTTGAAACGGTTTATGGATTATCACTTGTGAGCCAATATAATGTAAATGAATAATGTGAAGCATGAGATGCTTGTATATGATGCAAGAATGCATGAGATATTTGTGTATGATGCAAGAATGCATGTGATGCTTGTTAAAGCGTGAGCAATGGTTTATTTGTTGTTTTAAAATGATGCATATGTGCATGTGGTTAAAAAGTGCATTGAGATCTTGAGAAGACATGTTTTAAAAAATGGCATGAGATGTAAAGTGTTGGTTTTGCAAAATATGAGACATGCATTGGTGAATGTTATTTAGCGATCCTCACTAAGCTTTGTGCTTACGCTCTTTGTTTCATCAATGCATAAAACTAGGCTTTGAAGGCAGGAAGTAAGCAAGAGGAATCCAAGCTTTTAATCTTGCAAAGTATGTGGCTTTACTTCGGAGTAATAAAAGGCAATGGGTGGGTTTATGCTATTGCATGGTTGAGAATGTTTTCCCTTTTCTTTGGGCATGTTTGATAGTTACTTTTGAGATGTAATTTGCCTTTATGGTTTGATTTTGGTTATGGATGATGGTTTTGGCTTGTTATTGCTTTGGTGGACTAGGGAGCATGCCTTTAGTACCTATACTTGCATGTTGGTTGCCATGTTATAGCTAATGCCTTGAATTGATGGTTGTTAGTGTGTATCCATGTTGTATGTATGATGTGGCATGTCTCGGGAATGATTTGAGTGTGTATAAGCATGAAAAACCAGCAAAAATTGCTGTTGCAAGGCAAGGTGTATCGGAACACCCTTGCTTGTTTTGGAACAGGGGCTTGTAATGGCTATGAGGTTTCGGAACGGGTGAGGACGTATCGAAACGATTTTGCTACTGGAAGGGGGTGTTTCGATGCGGGTCTCGAAATGCACCCGAGTATCGAAACGGTCAACCCTGTTTCAAAATGACCGTTTCGATACAGGGCCATCCGTATCGAAACGCCTGACCGTTGGGTTTGAATTTTGAATTGTTTTGGGTTTCTGTTTCTTGCATTTTGGTCCCTAAATGTTGGTTGCTAAATTCAATGAGTTTGAATGATCCGTTTGAGTTGAAATTTGACCTGATGGCATGTTATATGATTAATTTTGGACTGGTAACATTAAAACTCATTTAGTCCTTATAATTCTAAAAATTTACGTTTTAGTTCCTAAAAGATGATTCTATTCAATTGAGTCCCTGTTCGGGTTCCGTTCGTTGTGCCGCTTCCGCTGAATTAATTTGCTAAACATATAGGTTATTATTGAGCATCTAGAAAAGATAAAAAAGGGCCGTTAATCAAGGTCGACTTTCGGGTTGACTTTGGTTTTCCCCGTGTAATCTTCGTAGTTCGGGTCAAACGTCTAGGCCGGGCTAAGGGGGTTACATCCATTCAAGCTCGTATATTGCAAGGCATGTCATCTTCCCGTGGAGCTAGAACATAAGGCATATTGGGCCATTAAAAAGCTCAATATAGACGCCCAACTAGCTAGAGAAAGAAGGTTGTTAGAGCTGAACGAAATGGATGAGTTTCGAGCCCAAGCCTATGAGAATGCCCGCTTGTACAAGGACAAAACAAAGAAGTGGTATGACAAACATCTTTTTCCACAACATTTCTCTGAAGGCCAACAAGTGCTTCTTTACAACACACGGCTCAAGATCTTCCCAGGCAAGGTGAAAGCGCGATGGTCAGGCCTTTTCATAGTGCACAAGGTTTATCCTCATGAAGTGGTAGACATCAAGAAGCTTGATGATGACAGGATTTTCATGGTTAACAGCCAAAGGCTGAAGCTTTACAATGGAGCTCATATCTTGCGAGACAAATCAGCCATGCTTCTTCAGGATCCTTAAAGAGTTTGCATCTCTTTACCCTTACTATTTATGCTATAGCATTTGTATGTTTTTATGTATATAAATGATTTAGTCTTTTTAGTACCTTAGTCGTTTATCTTATTTTATTTTATCCTCTTGTTTTTATCCTATGCTTGTCTTTATCGCCCAACGTCTGATTTCTCCCCAGGTTGCAGGTGGCACGCTAGGGCCTTATGCATGAAAGCCAACTTTTTCCTATTATGGTTAGGGTTGTTTTTATCTCATTAAGGGAAGTGCAAAAGAGACAAAAAAATCCTAGGTTTAGGGGGAGGCGGCATTAAAAAAGCAAAAAGGGGGAAATTACTTTTCATAAATTTAAAACCCTAAATTAATCATTACCCTCGATTCTCTCTCTCCACCTTTTCACCTCTCCATTAAATACCCTTTACCTCTCTCATCTGCCCATGCCACATAACCGTCCAAATCACCCTCTCTCTCTCCAATCGTGTGTGACAGTTACCAACCTCTTCAACACCCTTCCCCATAACTTCCTTCTTCCACTCTTCTCTTTCTTCAACTTCATCTTCTCCACATAAGTTTTCTTCTTTTTCTCTGTAACCCCATTCGACTTCTCCATCCCTTCACCGAAAACACCCAAAACTCTTTCCAAAATATTGTTTTCTCCCCCTTACAACCATGGCCTGCTGCAAGAACGTCACTGATGCTTTGAGTAGTGAACAAGCCCCACCTCTCATAAAGATTAAAAAAGTTCTTCGATAATGCAACCAAGGATCGATTCCAGTTGATCAAAGAGAGAATGCCCTTTGCTGAGCAAGGTTTCAAGTTCCCTATTGACGGGGAAACGAGCTTCGATGATGAAGTGATGGATGTCATCATTGAGCACAACTGGGAGTCCTTTGTCAAACACCCAGGTGATATATGTGTACCCCTTGTGAGGGAGTTCTACGTGCACCTAATGAGCCCTACCCACTCTGGCGTGTATGTGCGAGGCGACCAAGTGAAGTTTATTGTTGCAGCAATCAACAAATTCTTTGGCCTAAAGAATGTGGTGGATCAAAACACCCCTTTTGTTGAAGCTGTCGATGCCCAAACATACAAGAAAGTCCTTGAGAACATGTGCTTCAGTGGGACGGAGTTGGACCCAACCACTAGGTCAGTAGACCGCGGACGCTTGAAGCCCAAGGCCAAGGTTTGGAACCACTACCTCAAAACACGTCTGATGCCCACCTCCCATACGGCCATTGTGCATATCTCCATGCTGCTCCTTTTGTATTCCATCCTCAACAACTGACTGATAGATGTAGGCAAAACCATCGTCGATGAAGTTTATTCATGCCTAAAGAGGAAATCGAGCCGACTCATCTTACCCAACCTCATCACGGCACTGTGTCGTAAGAAGCAGGTCTATGAGGACCCTTAAGAAGACAAGTTCGACAAGGGCAAGGGTCTTATAACCCCAGACCAAATTCCTGGTTTGAGGGAATTCAATGAGGATGCTCCAGCAGAAACATTGAAGGGTGGAGCCAAAACTATTGCAACAGCAAGAATAGCAGCCTTTGTTGTCTCCGCCAAACGCATGCAAGAGGAGATGGATGAGATAAAGGGAAGCATGGCGACTTATTTCAAGTATGTCAAGGAAAGAGGCGTGGCTCTTAACTCTTATTTCAAGGAGATGCTTCCGCACATGGAGATTGATTTTTCACCCTTCCCTGATGAGTTGTTTCTATCCAAAAAGGACAAGCCAGGTACACAAGCTACACCAGCTCCAAAGAAAACTACAGCAAAATGCCCACCAACTGCCCTGCATTAAGAACCTTCTCCGCACCAAACACCTGCTCCTGAACCAGCTACTGTCATTGTGCGACAAAGCCCTCGGACGACGAGGCAAAGGAAAGGAAAAGCTCCCCTGAGTACCCTGCCACCACAGGAACCCCCAGTCGAAGAGCTTGTCTATGTTGGAAGCGACGGTGAATAGATAGCTGGAGATGCTCCAGCATCGCAACCTGCCCCGATTCCGGATGCTACAGCAAAACCAAGGAGTCGTCTAAAGTGCATAGTAGGGCGTGCATGTACTGCCCCATCTGATGACTATTCCGACGATGCTATTGATGACCAGCCAACTGAGGAAGATCCGCCCAACCAGCCAATTGAGGAAGATCCGCCCAACCAAGCAAACCCACAAGATGAGGCCGATGAGGCCATTGCAGCACTTAGGAAGAAGCCAAAGATCAAGCACAAAGCCACCAAGACGGCAACACCAAAGTAGATTTTTAGGAGGTAATTTGCATCTGCATTTTAGATTAGTTCGTTTTATTTTTATGCATTGAGGACACTGCATCTTTCATGTTTGGGGTGTTAGTGCCTATAGTTATACATTTGCATTAGCATTCAGTAATGAACACATTTTTGCTATAGCATTTTGTTAGGTCAATGACAGTTCTATGAATAAATTGAGGATGTTCGATAATGAGAACTTAATTGTTATGGATAAATTTGACTGAATGTTTATAACTCTTGAGATTGGTAGAACTGCCTATAAGACTTGATTCCTTGCGACGTTACACGATTGCATGTTCTTTATACTTATAGAGGTTAGATGATTTTTGGTGAAAGAACACTCATATGCCTTAGATTAAAAATGTATAGAATGAGCTTCAAAAAAATGAAGGCTTAAAAGGCTTAAGTAGTTTCTATTTCTGTTGAAGTGTGAATAAATGCTAAAGCATAGCTAAGAGGGACACTCCGCTTTGAGTTGTTTTGCCTGGATTCTGTACTTAAATAAATGGCAACAACTCAAATGAGTGAATGAAAGTTATCACGTGATTACTCTATCTACCAGCTCGGGGGTGAGATGTTTGCTCCATACTCATCTAGAGTTAGGGACAATAGTTGTGATGTGCTGACACCCATCAAAGCACAAAAAAACTAGGGCAGACTTGAGAACTTAACCAATTATCAACATCAAAACACATCTAAAAAGCAATCTAACTCATCCTTATACCTCCAGCAAGCAAGATTCCACCATTTCACCCCAAAATCTCACTTAAAACTACCAAGAAACTCAAGGATATCAAGGATTTCAGGATCTACATTATCAACACTTCATTTTAACATATAAATCAACTTTGAAATCATTTGAAATCAACACAAAACAGAGCCCAACACATCAAGTCCGAAAATTAAAATTTCAACCACAGTTTCACAAGATTTTGATCTTCAATCAAAACTATAATGAAACCTCAACCAAAAATAGTATTTAGAAGCCAAATATCTTGGGAATTTCAATAAAGAACTTAGATTAGAGGTTGAGAACGGGATTTACCTCCAATCCTTGCTTTTCTCAATGAATGACAAGTTTTCCTTAGTGAAATCTTGAAGAACTAAGAGAGATTTCTTTAAAATGATTTAGGAAATGTTGAGAGAGTTTTTGGAAGTAAGATTTCTGGAAAAAGATGAGTGAATTTGTGTTTGGCTGAAAATGAGAAAGATTTTGGTAGTTACGTAATTGAAATCCATTAACTACCTTTTAATTATTTTAATATAAATCCAAATAAAATCATTTAATTAAAAACTCTTTTAAAACACATGTCATATTGAGAAAATGTCAAATTGACTTAAAGCCCCCTAAAGATTCTAAGATTTTGGCCTCCACCTTAAAAATCACATTTTTCCCAGTTTTGAAACTTTACAATTTGGTTACCACTCAAAGTGTCCATTTTCCAAAACCCTTTTTGTAAAATTGATTTGACCAATCTTTTAAATATATTTTTAGAGGATTTTAGCAATTTTTATAACATTTTTATCCTATCTCGATCCTTGATTTCCAAAAATCACCTTATGCGATTTGAACCGTTCTCGACCGGTCCGATCTGATGCCTAAAACATCTAGGCCCAAAACCAGGGCGTTACAACTCTCCCCCACTTAGGAAATTTCGTCCTCGCAATTCTTACCTGATGGAAAGAGATGCGGAAACTACTTCAGCATGTCCGCTTTACTCTCCCACGTGGCCTCCTCAACTCTTCGGTGTCGCCACAACACCTTCACAAGCTCTATCGTCTTACCACGAATAACTTTGTTGCTCGCATCCAGAACCTTCACGGGTTCCTCATCATACGGCAGATCCGGATTCAACTCTATCTCCTCAACAGGCATCACATGCGAAGGATCCGATCTGTACCTCCTCAACATGGAGACATGAAACACATCATGTATCTTCGCCAATTCCGTAGGCAATCTCAACCGATATGCCACAGGACCAATACGCTCCAAAATCTCGTAAGGTCCAATGAACCTTGGGCTAAGCTTACCCTTACGCCCAAATCTCATCACCTTCTTCCAAGGCGATACTTTCAAGAACACACGTTCGCCAACTGCGAACTCAATTTCCTTACGCTTCAAGTCCGCGTAAGACTTTTGCCTATCTGATGTTGCCTTTAAATGCTCACAAATAAGCTTCACCTTCTTGGTGGTTCCCTTAAGCATAGCTGGCATTGAAATTAACTTTTTCCCAGCTTCTGCCCAACAGAGAGGGGTTCTACATCTTCTAGCTGGCATTGAATACATATGATAATAAGCATGTGATGCTTGTAAAAATGGCATTGTGGTTATGCTTGTAAAACAGTGGATTAATGTGGTTAAATGATTATATTGGCAAGTGATGAAAATGGTTTTTGGTTACTTTAATCAGATATAGTTAGCCGGCTATAGGATTGGGTGCACCGTTAATAAAGTCGCCTTAGATGTCAAGGGGTTGTGATTGTGCCATAATCTCCATCCAAGTACCCTAACGATTGAGGTTAAGATCACAACGGTGAATGGTTAGTCCCGTGTGTGAGTCTTGTGTATGTGTCCCATACTCTCGTTAGTGGAATTATACAACTACCGATGAGTGATGTTGAGGGGTTGTGATTGTGCCATTAATCTCCATCACGGGTGTTGAGGGGTTGTGATTGTGCCACTAATCTCCACCTTGTGTAGTCTGGTAGTTTGTATGAAGCGTGAGGGACAACGCTTGTAATCCACGTATCCGATTGTGTCTTGTGTTGAAATGGTTTATGGATTATCACTTGTGAGCCAATATAATGTAAATGAATAATGTGAAGCATGAGATGCTTGTATATGATGCAAGAATGCATGAGATATTTGTGTATGATGCAAGAATGCATGTGATGCTTGTTAAAGCGTGAGCAATGGTTTATTTGTTGTTTTAAAATGATACATATGTGCATGTGGTTAAAAAGTGCATTGAGATCTTGAGAAGACATGTTTTAAAAAATGGCATGAGATGTAAAGTGTTGGTTTTGCAAAATATGAGACATGCATTGGTGAATGTTATTTAGCGATCCTCACTAAGCTTTGTGCTTACGCTCTTTGTTTCATCAATGCATAAAACTAGGCTTTGAAGGCAGGAAGTAAGCAAGAGGAATCCAAGCTTTTAATCTTGCAAAGTATGTGGCTTTACTTCGGTGTAATAAAAGGCAATGGGTGGGGTTTATGCTATTGCATGGATGAGAATGTTTTCCCTTTTCTTTGGGCATGTTTGATAGTTACTTTTGAGATGTAATTGGCCTTTATGGTTTGATTTTGGTTATGGATGATGGTTTTGTCTTGTTATTGCTTTGGTGGACTAGGGAGCATGCCTTTAGTACCTATACTTGCATGTTGGTTTCCATGTTATAGCTAATGCCTTGAATTGATGATTGTTAGTGTGTATCCATGTTGTATGTATGATGTGGCATGTCTCGGGAATGATTTGAGTGTGTATAAGCATGAAAAACCAGCAAAATCTGCTGTTGCAGGGCAAGGCGAATCGGAACGCCCTTGCCTGTTTCGGAACATGGGCTTGTAATGGCTATGAGGTTTCGGAACGGGTGAGGACGTATCGAAACGATTTTGCTACTGGAAGGGGGTGTTTCGATGCGGGTCTCGGAATGCACCCGAGTATCGATGTAACGCCCCGGTTTTGGGCTTAGAAGTTCTGGGCGTTGACCGGTTTGGTCAAAGTGCTGTTCGAATCTAAAGAGGTGAAATTAGGAAAGCCTAGTTCGGGTTGCATTAAAAATATGGAAAAATGTTCTAAAATCATCTTTTAATATAATTAAGTGAACTGTGAAATCAATTTTGAAAAATGGGTTTTGGAAGTATGACATTTTGGCTAGTGACCAAAATGTAAATTTTGAAAGTTTGGTGACTGTTTTATAAAGAGTTGAAACTTTGAATCCTTAAGGAGCTATTAATCCAAAGATGATTTCTCCAGATTTTTCTAAGATATTTTAAGTCTAAAATCTGATTTTAAAGGTTATTAAAATTGGAGGGAAGCCATTTTGGCTATTTTTGGATTTTGTAACCAACTTTGCTAAACTTTCTTTCTCTCATTTTCTCTCAAACCAAACACTACTTTTCCAGAGAATTGGATCTGATTTCTTCACCTAAATCCCTCCATTCAACTCTCATTTGATTCCAAATCATTGTATCTTCAAATCTCTTCAATTGCTAAGTGTTTCAACAAGGATTTTCATTCCAAAAAGTGGAGAAACACAAGTTTGGAGGTAAGAACGTCCTTCTCCTCTAAACTATCAGTTCTTTACTGAAATTCCCAAGTTCTCAACTCTTAATTGATGTTTAATTAAAGGCTTTTGAGTTTGGAATTGTATCTTGGCTTATAATACAAGATTTGATGGTTTTCATGATTTTTCGTTAGATCTGATTGATCTGTGATTTGAGATGTGTTTGTGATGTTAAATGAACTCTAAATTGATAAGGAAATGAGTTTTGATTAATGCAATCCCGGATAGGTTGAGTTTCCTAAGTTTAGCTTATGTTTCTTGGATGTTTTTGTGGTGATCTTGTGGATCTGTTGTTGCTGGAGGTATAAGGATGTTTGTAGGTTGTTTTTAGATGTTTTATGGTGTTGATGGATGTAGGGTTTTGCTGGTTTATGGCTGGGCTTTGTTGGGAGGTGGTTTTGGTGCAATTTCGGTTGTGTTTGGTGGCCGAAATTGGAGTGGGAATGAGAGCAGCGAGTTTGAGTGCTTTCATTGAAGCTTTTGATGCTTGATGATGCATTAAACCTCTGCTTTAATGTGTTTAATCAGGGGAGGCATCTTTGGATCCAAGAGTTGTTGATTCGGAAGTTTGATTTCGTGCTTCGGCAAGTGGCGAAGTGGAATCGGTGAGTGAAATTGGGTTTTCGGCTTTGAAACCAATGTCTTGGGAGCTTAGTTTAAGTCTAAACAGCTTTGCTAAGCTCGAGCGTAAGTTTTCGGAATTTCTCTCTAGTGGTGGCCATGATTTTGTTGTGATGCAAAATGATTATTTGCATGTTTTACATACTGTTTTGGAAGCATGTTTTAGCATGGTTTTTGCTGATGATGTAAGCCATATGTTGAAGGTAACTCTAGGTAGGAGTTCCTTGCTTTTGTACATTGAAATGATGTGGTTTAATGCTTTTAAATGCATGATGAATATGGCTTGGTTTTATGCTTTAAAACAGTGATGTAAGTGATGAAAATGATGTATATTGGCAAGTGAGGTTTTAAAATGTTAAGGTCACTAAGGTGGTTAAAAGTCCTTGAGTGAGCCTTGTTACTTATGAACATCAAGGTGGTTAAAAGTCCTTGGATGGTTCATGTTGTGGACACTAAGGTGGTTAAAAGTCCTTAGGTGATCCTTTTCCATGGTGGTTAAAAGTCCATGGGGCCAAGGTGTTTAAAAGTCCTTGGGGCCAAGGTGTTTAAAAGTCCTTGGGGTGATTCAAGCTATGGACACAAAGGTGGTTAAAAGTCCTTGTGTGGTCCTTATTCATGGTGTTTAAAAGTCCATGGCCAAGGTGTTTAAAAGTCCTTGGGACCAAGGTGTTTAAAAGTCCTTGGGAAGTTGATGAACTTGTTTTAAGAAATGAAATGTATCACTTGAGCCAATATGACATGTTAAGTATATTATGAAGCATGAGGTGCTTGTTTTTAATGTTTATGTTGAAGCATGAAATTGCTTGTTTTAAGTAAGGTTTTGAGCATGAGCAAATGTGGATTTGAAGCATGTTTTGTAAATGTTTTAAGTTGCATTATTGGATGGTTTTTAAGAGCATTCCTCACTAAGCTTTTGCTTACGCTCTCTTCGTTTTCCTTAATTCAATAATGCAGAGCATTAGAGACCTTTTGAGGGCAGCAAGAAGGGCAAGAATTCAAGTGCAAGTAAAGCTCAATGTATGGAAGGTTTTTGTTAAACATTTTAGCTTTTGGGTGATTTGGCAATGGGGAAACAATGTGTATGTTTTGGGAGGTGTTTTGTACTCCCTAAGTATGTTTCTTGATGTTAAGATTGTTGGTCTTTGGATTGGATCTTTATATGCTTGTTTTGTAAGTTTGGTGCTTGAATAACTAGCTTGTGTAGGAAGCATGCCTATAGAATTGGGGCTTTTTGCATATGATGATGTTTGGTTGAATTGATGATGCTAATATGTTATATATATGTTGAATTGCATGCTGGTAAAGTTTGGTGACATTTGGAGCATGTTTGGTTGTGTAATTGCATGTTTAAAGTTGAGTTTTGGAGCAATCTGGGCAGGGTGTTTCGGAACAGCACCTACCGTTTCGGGACGGGTGCCTTAATCGTGCCCAGGCGTCCGAAACGGGAGGGGCCGTTCCGAAACGGAAAGGCCACTGCCAGACCCCCGTTTCGGTACGCGTTGCGGAACGGCCCCGAGTTTCGAAACGGGCTATGCCTGTTTCGGAACGGGTGACCGTTGGGGGCTGACATTGGCAGTTATATGTTTTGGAATGTTTGCGTTTTGGTCCCGAAACTTGTTTGTACAATTGTATGAGTTTGGGAACTCCTTTTGAGCTGAAATTTCACAGAGAAGTATGAAACATGATTAATTTCAAGTTGGTCACATTAATTTGGTTTAAGTCCTCTTATTTATCAGAAATTACAATTTGGTCCCTAAAGTTGTAATTTGTTCATTTGGGTCCATGTTTGATCTCTGATGATTGTGATCTTTTAGAATGGTGTTTGCGTGATCACAATTAGGTCTAAAGTGCATCTAGACAAGTTTAAAAAAAAAAGGGTCGTTAATCAAGGTTGACTTTGGTTTTCCCCGTGTGACTTTCTTAATTCGGGTCAACCGTCTAGGCCGGGTTAAGGGGGTTACAATCGAAACAGTCAACCCTGTTTCAAAACGACCGTTTCGATACAGGGCCATCCGTATCGAAACGCCTGACCGTTGGGTTTGAATTTTGAATTGTTTTGGGTTTCTGTTTCTTGCATTTTGGTCCCTAAATGTTGGTTGCTTAATTCAATGAGTTTGAATGATCCATTTGAGTTGAAATTTGACCCGATAGCATTTTAGTCCTTATAATTCTAAAAATTTACATTTTAGTCACTAAAAGATGATTTTATTCAATTGAGTCCCTGTTCGGGTTCCGTTCGCTGTGCCGCTTCCGCTGAATTAATTTGCTAAACATATAGGTTAATATTGAGCATCTAGAAAAGATAAAAAAAAAGTGTCATTAATCAAGGTCGACTTTCGGGTTGACTTTGGTTTTCCCCGTGTAATCTTCGTAGTTCGGGTCAAACGTCTAGGCCGGTCTAAGGGGGTTACATTTGTTGGTATCAGAGCTAGGTTTCGAAAGAATTGGGGATGTTGGTATTTGAAATTGATATGTGTTGAAGTATGATGTTTGAAAAGCATGCTATTGGTTGAATTTTGAACCTTATGCCATGCTTGATTGATGAGAATTGCATGTGGAATGAATATGATGGTGTGATGATGATGTTATGTGGTTATGTGCTGATTTTGGGATGATGAAAAGTATGTGAGCATGATGTTTCATGTATGCTATGCTCTGTGGGGGAAATTGGGTGCCCATTGCCTTATTACACTAATAAAATGTTTTGTAAACTTGGATTCTTGCTTGCAGCTGGCCTAAATGGTTAGACTTGTTTTGTTGTTATGTCTTGTTTAAATAGCACTATGGGTCCAAGAAGAGAGTTAAGATCGAATATGATAGTGCCTGCAGCTGAGCAGGGTAACCAGGATGAGTAAGGGGCTGATGTCCCTCCTGGTGGAGATCTACCTCCTCCGCCACCACCTGGAGGTGGGGAGCAGGTGCAACAAGGACAAGTTGGTCCTAGTTTGGGTGATTTGGCACCACTGGTTCAGGCGATCACCGGAGCGTTTCAGGCTGCTGTTGCCAGAGCGCATGTACAGGCCCCTGCAGCTGGGCAGGTGGGCTTATCTTCGGAAAGGTTGAGGGGCTTAGGAGCTGTGGAGTTTTATGGTATGTCTCCTGAGGCGTCTGAGGCCTGGTTAGCTAGCACGATCCGTATCATGGATCAGATGGGCTGTAATGATGTGCGCAAGCTACGATGCGCAGTATCCTTGTTGCAAGGCGATGCCTACAGCTGGTGGACGACTACCACGACTAGTATGGAACCCAATGAGGTTGATTGGGAGTTCTTCAGAGGTGCCTTCAGGAGGAAGTATCTAGGGTGAGATACTTGGATGAAAAGAAACGGGAGTTTATGTCACTTGTTCAGGGCAACCTTTCTGTGGCTGAGTATGAGGTCCAGTTCGTACGCTTGAGCCAATATGCTCCTGAACTAGTACCTAGTGAGAGGCACCGATGTGATCGATTCCGGTACGGGCTGGTACAGGAAGTTAAGACATATATGCTGGCTGCGGATTATACTGACTTCGATGTGCTTGTGTGTTGAGCCAAAGACATCAAGCAAAATCTAGGTTTGTCATCTAGAGGTGTTGGTTCTAGCTCTGGGAAGAGAGCCACTGAGTATAGTTCCGGTGGTGGACGAAACAAAAGAGGTAGTGATAGGAGACATCAGCCCGAGGGAAGGCGTGGTGCCCTGGGTCGAGGTGGTCAGGTCTAGGGAGGCCGAATGAGATCTGAGCAGTATACATGTTGGACATGTGGTTCGAGGGACCATTTGAGTCGAGATTGTCCTCGGGCAGCTAGAGAGGCCCAAGCTCATAATATGGTGACAGGGAATTCATGTTGGAATTGTGGTTCAACGGATCACATGAGGAGGGAGTGTCCTTTGTTTTCTGGTGGAGGCCAAGGACATGCTCATGTGGCAGTTGCACCTCAGCGAGGCCGTGGGCGCATCCGTTGGAACTTTCAGATGAGAGATAAGGGGCAGCGAGGTATAGCTCATGTTGTAGCTGTTCGACCGAAAGGAGGTGGACCAGCGAGGGTATATGCTCAGCGCAAGGAGCGCAATGATATTGATGTCATCGCAGGTACCTTTGCTCTTCAGTCTTTATCTTTGCTGGCTTTGATTGATTCTGGATCCACGCATTCCTATATCTTGAGTGAGCATGCGCATTTGCTTGATATACCTGTTGAGATGCTTGAAGTAGGAATGCAAGTGACTAGTTCTTTTTGTGAGACTGTAGTCACTAGGAAGTTATATAGGATATGCCCTTTGTCTGTGCAAGGTCATGTTTTTCCTGTGGATTTGATGGAATTACCTTTCTATGGATTCGATGTAATCCTTGGTATGGATTGGTTAACAGAGCATAGGGCAGTGGTTGACTTTGATGTCAAGCGAGTCACTCTAAAGTTGGCTGATAATTATGAAGTAGTGGTAGTGGGAAGTAGGAATGCAAGTGACTAGTTCTTTTTGTGAGACTGTAGTCACTAGGAAGTTATATAGGATATGCCCTTTGTCTGTGCAAGGTCATGTTTTTCCTGTGGATTTGATGGAATTACCTTTCTATGGATTCGATGTAATCCTTGGTATGGATTGGTTAACAGAGCATAGGGCAGTGGTTGACTTTGATGTCAAGCGAGTCACTCTAAAGTTGGCTGATAATTATGAAGTAGTGGTAGTGGGCGAGAATGTGAAATTATTGTCGAATGTGATTTCGGCTTTGAAAGCAAATCGTATGATGAGGTTGGGCTGTGAGGCTTATCTTGCCCATGTGATGAATCCTAGAACCAAGGATGTGTGTGTGCAGGACATCCGAACTGTATGCGATTTCCAGGAGTCTTTCCGGAAGAATTGCTTGGGTTGCCACCAAACAGAGAAGTTGAGTTTGGTATTGAGTTGTACGAGAATACGAATCCGGTGTCCATTGCTCCTTATCGCATGGCACCCAAAGAGTTGAAAACACAATTGCAGGAGTTGTTGGATCGAGGCTTCATTCGGCCGAGTGTGTCACCTTGGGGTGCACCGGTCTTGTTTGTGAAGCTGAAAGAAGCTTTGACGCAAGCTCATGTTCTGATTCAACCTGAGTTTGGTAAGGAGTTTGTGGTCTATAGTGATGCGTCCATTGTTGGTTTGGGCTGCGTGTTGATGCAGGAGGGTAAGGTAGTGGCCTATGCATCTAGGCAGTTGAAGGTGCATGAGCACAACTACCCTACTCACGATCTCGAGCTTGCGGCTATGGTGTTTGCCTTGAATATTTGGAGGCATTACCTGTATGGAGAGAAATGTGTTGTGTTCACGGATCATAAGAGCTTGAAGTACCTTATGTCTCAGAAGGAGTTGAATCTTAGGCAACATCGTTGGGTGGAGTTGCTTAAGGATTATGATATGACGATCGAGTATCATCCGGGTAAGGCTAATGTTGTAGCCGATGCTTTGAGCAATAAAGTAGCTGTGGAGTTGAGAATGATGTTTGCTTGTTTGAGCATATCGCATGATGGTGGTCTTATTGCGGAATTGCAAGTGAAGCCGTCCCTGATACAGTTGATCAAAGATAAGCAGTTGTTTGATGATTCTCTTGTTATGCATGTTTAGGACATTGCGGAGGGTAGACCTTCGGATTTCAGCTTTAGTGGTGATGGTGTTTTGTGTTATGGTAGTCGAATAGTGGTTCCGGATGATGCTGAGTTAAGGCACACTATTCTGACTGAAGCTCATAGTAGTCCTTTTGCTATGTATCCTAGTAGTACAAAGATGTATCGTGACCTGAAAGATGAGTACTACTGGGTATGGTTGAAAAAGGATGTGGCTGAGTTTGTTAATAGGTGCATGGTGTGTCAGCGAGTGAAGGCTGAGCATCAAGTTCCTTCTGGGTTATTGCAACCTTTGAGAATCCCAGAATGGAAGTGGGAGAGAATCACCATGGATTTTGTGTCCAGATTGCCTTTGTCACCATCAAAGAAGAATTCTTTTTGGGTGATTGTGGATCGGCTCATGAAGTGTGCACATTTTCTGCCTGTGCATACTACGTATACCTTGGATAAGTTGGCTGAGCTGTACATAGCTGAGATTGTGCGGTTTCACGGTGTGCCAAAGTCCATTGTGTCGGATAGGGATCCGAGGTTCACAACACGATTTTGGGAATGTTTGCATCAAGCCTTGGGTACACGGTTGAATTTCAGTACTTCTTATCATCCTCAGACGGATGGACAATCGGAGCGCGTTATTCAAGTGCTGGAGGACATGTTGAGGTGTTGTGTGATAGATTTTCAGGGTTCTTGGGAGAAGCACTTGTCGTTGGTTGAGTTTGCATATAATAATAGTTACCAGGCGAGTATTCAAATGGCTCCATACGAGGCTTTGTATGGGAGAAGATGTAGAACCCCTCTCTGTTGGGTAGAAGCTGGGAAAAAGTTGATTTCAATGCCAGCTATGATTAAGGGAACCACCGAGAAGGTGAAGCTCATTTGTGAGCGTTTAAAGGCAGCATCGAATAGGCAAAAGTCTTACGCAAACTTGAAGCGTAAGGAAATTGAGTTCGCGGTTGGCGAACGTGTGTTCTTGAAAGTATCGCCTTGGAAGAAGGTGATGAGATTTGGGCGTAAGGGTAAGCTTAGCCCAAGGTTCATTAGACCTTACGAGATTTTGGAGTGTATTGGTCCTGTGGCATATCGGTTGAGATTGCCTGCGAAATTGGAGAAGATACATGATGTGTTTCATGTCTCCATGTTGAGGAGGTACAGATCGAATCCTTTGCATGTGATGCCTGTTGAGGAGATAGAGTCGAATCTGGATCTGTCGTATGATGAGGAACCAGTGAAGGTTCTGGATGTGAGTAGCAAAGTTCTTCGTGGTAAGACGATAGAGCTTGTGAAGGTGTTGTGGTGACACCGAGGAGTTGAGGAGGCCACGTGGGAAAGCAAAGCGGACATGCTGAAGCAGTTTCCGCATCTCTTTCCATCAGGTAAGGATTTCGAGGATGAAATTTCCTAAGTGGGGGAGAGTAGTAACGCCCTGGTTTTCGGCCTAGATGTTTTAGGCATCAGATCGGACCGGTCGAGAATGGTTCGAATCGCATAAGGTGATTTTTGGAAATCAAGGATCGGGATAGGATAAAAATGTTATAAAAATTTCTAAAATCCTCTAAAAATATATTTAAGAGGTTGGTCAAATCAATTTTACAAAAAGGGTTTTGGAAAATGGACATTTTGAGTGGTAACCAAATTGTAAAGTTTCAAAACTGAGAAAAATGTGATTTTTAAGGTGGAGGCCAAAATCTTAGAATCTTTAGGAGGCTTTAAGTCAATTTGACATTTTCTCAATGAATGACAAGTTTTCCTTAGTGAAATCTTGAAGAACTAAGAGAGATTTCTTTAAAATGATTTAGGAATTGTTGAGAGAGTTTTTGGAAGTAAGAATTCTTGAAAAAGATGAGTGAATTTGTGTTTGGCTGAAAATGAGAAAGATTTTGGTAGTTACGTAATTGAAATCCATTAACTACCTTTTAATTATTTTAATATAAATCCAAATAAAATTATTTAATTAAAAACCCTTTTAAAACACATGTCATATTGAGAAAAGGTCAAATTGACTTAAAGCCCCCTAAAGATTCTAAGATTTTGCCCTCCACCTTAAAAATCACATTTTCCCAGTTTTGAAACTTTACAATTTGGTTACCACTCAAAATGTCCATTTTCCAAAACCATTTTTGTAAAATTGATTTGACCAACCTCTTAAATATATTTTTAGAGGATTTTATCAATTTTTATAACATTTTTATCCTATCCTGATCATTGATTTCCAAAAATCACCTTATGCGATTCGAACCGTTCTTGACTAGTCCGATCTGATGCCTAAAACATCTAGGCCCAAAACTAGGGCGTTACAATGGAGACATTCCCAAGGGTGTCTTGAAAGTTGTCCGATAAGCCCGTAATGCTTCATCGAGTCTTAGAGACCAGTCCTTCTGCTTGGGATTGACCACCTTCTCTAGAATTTGTTTTATCTCTCGATTGGAGATCTCAGCTTGACCATTGATCTGAGGGTGGTATGCCATAGAAATTTTATGCCTCACTCCATACCGCTGCAATGCTTTAGCAATAAGCTTGTTGTCAAAATTGGTGCCTTCATCACTTATGATGGCTCTTGGGGCTCCAAACCTTGTGAAGATGTTCTTGTTAAGGAACTTCAAAACAGTCTTGGAGTCATTCCTTGGTGTAGCTATTGCTTCAACCCATTTTGACACATAGTCCACGACTAAGACGATGTATAGATCTCCAAAAGATGATGGGAATGGTCCCATGAAATCTATTCCCCATACATCAAAGAGCTCCACCTCCAAAATGCATTGCAATGGCATTTCATGCCTTCGCGATATGTTACATGTTCTTTGGCATCTATC
Organism: Hibiscus trionum; assembly: GCA_030270665.1. Lineage (NCBI taxonomy): Eukaryota > Viridiplantae > Streptophyta > Magnoliopsida > Malvales > Malvaceae > Hibiscus > Hibiscus trionum. Next base: position 28,201,423 of record BSYR01000020.1, on the reverse strand, counting down.
ACATGCCTTGCAAAATTCATGCACATCCTTAAAGAGTGTGGGCCAATAGAATCCTGATTGTAGGACCTTTGAAGCCGTCCTAGCTCCTCCAAAATAGCCTCCACACGAAGATGAATGGCAATGGAATAAGATCTCCCTTTGTTCTTCTTAGGGGACACATCTCTGTATCATTTGGTCCACACATTGCTTGAAGAAATACGGCTCGTCCCAAAGATAGAATCGCACATCATGCTTGAATTTCTTTTTACCCTGGCTATTCAAACCAGGAGGAAAAATACCACTAATGAGTAAGTTAGCAATATCAACATACCATGAAATTACTGTAGCATATAGGATTTTCTCATCAGGGAATTCCTCCTTAATTTATGGGTTATCCTTACTTTCAGCCTTGTTTTCTAGCATAGAAAGATGATCATCAACTTGATTTTCAAAACCCTTTCTATCCCTAACCTCTTAGTCGAAATCTTGCAAGAGAACTATCCATCTAATAAGTCTAGGTTTAGCATCTTTTTAGTCTCTAAGTACTTAATAGCAGAATGATCGATATGTGCAACGACCTTAGTGCTTATCAAGTATGCTCTAAACTTATCAAAGGAAAACATAACAACAAGTAATTCTTTTTCAATGATCGTGTAATTGATTTGTGCATCATTTAAAGTACGACTAGCATAATAAATAACATGGAAAATTTTACCTCGACGTTGTCCAAGGGCTGCCCCCACTGCAGAGTCATTTGCATCACACATAAGTTCGAATGGTGAGCTCCAATCAGGTGGAACAACTATGGGTGTTGAGATAAGTTTTTTCTTGAGTTCATTGAATGCATTGTGGCAAGCATCATCAAACACGAAGGGTTGATTTTGTTGTAGCAAAGTGCACAATGGCTTTGAGATCTTGGAGAAGTCCTTGATGAACCTCCTATAGAAGCCAACATGGCCCAAAAAGCTTCGAATGCCTTTCACGATGGTTGAGGGAGATAGCTTTTCGATCATCTCAACCTTTTCCTTGTCCACCTCTGTTCCATTTTGCGAGATTTTGTGGCCAAGAATAGTCCCTTTGGCCACCATAAAATGAAACTTCTTCCAATTGAGGACCAAGTTCGCTTCTTCATATCTTTTCAGCACCTTTGCTAAACTACCTAAACATGACTCAAAGTCATCTCCGGTGACCGAAAAATCATCCATTAAGATCTCTAAGAACTCTTCAACCATATCCGAGAAGATGGCTAGCATGGAGCGTTGAAAATTAGCTGGAGCATTTCAAAGACCAAAGGGCATCCTTTTAAAGGCGTAAGTACCATAGAGGCATGTGAACGTTGTCTTCTCTTGATCCTTTGTTGTTATAGCAATTTGGTTGTACCCTGAGTATCCATCGAGGAAAATATAAAAGGCCTTGCCCGCCAATCGATCCAACGTTTCATCGATGAATGGGAGGGGGAAATGGTCCTTCTTGGTTGCCTTGTTAAGCTTCCGATAGTCCATGCAAATCCTCCACCCCGTGATGGTCCTTGATGGTAAATGTTCATTGCCATGTTGCTTACTACGGTCATGCCTCCCTTCTTTGGCACACATTGCACCAGGCTGACCCACGAACTGTTGGATATTGGGTAAATAACTCCAGCATCAAGCCACTTGATGATCTCCTTCATCACCACCTTCTTCATGATTGGATTAAGCCTTCTTTGGGGTTCAATAGAGTTGATGTGGTAATCATCAAGCAGAATTTTGTGCATACCATTCAAGTTAGCCATAATCTAACTGTTGCGTGCAAAAGTGATGCGCAATTAGCGTGCAAATGTACATGATGCCAAGTTATAGTATTTAAGATATCGTCTCCATAGGGATTGTGACAGCTTTTCGGAGTTCACTTTTCTACACAAGTAAAGTAAAAACACGAATATTAGGAGTTGGTTTGATTGAAGCTAAAACTAAATCAAGTGAAATAAATTGAGATATCAGAGTGAGAGAATGGGTCGGTATTGGATGTTTCGTAGTGTGGAGAATTGATGTACTGTCCCGGCACACTTTTGTAGATCAACTTAACAACTTTCAACGACCGCCCATGACTATGCCTCGGCAGGCGCCCGCCTCGGCAGAGAGCAAGTGACTGCCTGGGCAGTTAAGCGATGACTCAAGGTTCGGAAAGGCTCCCTTCTATGACTCCCTCTTCTCCCGAAGCTTGAAGTACTATTGGCGAACACGTCTTGGATGATACCTCCCGGCGTGAATCTAAGGGCGAACACCAACCGATTATGGATCCTCTTTTAGCCGCTGAACTTCTTAACTTATCCTTAAGTTGAAGTAGTTTTACCCTATGGTTGGATAAAATTGTGTTTACTCGTTTCATGAGTTCAACTCTCCCGATAATGAACAAATGGATTGAAGCCCTCTTCTCTCCCGATAAAGATTGCGACAATGAAGAACCAAGAGTAAACAAACCTTGAATTTTATTGCAAAACTAAAATCCTAAACGAATGCAACAAGACTTTCAGAACTACTACACAACCAACCCTTAGCCCTAGGGAAGGTTTAGAACATGGTGAGTTTAGACGACACTAGGGTTTCGACAAGAAGAAGTTTCTCTCAAATCTCAATTATCTTCTCTCCTTCAAGTTGATTACATATATATAGGGGAGGAGCCTAGGTCTAAGTCGGATTAGGGTAGGAATAACTAGTTAGAGTATGATTACAACTCATTAAAAGATCATTAAATACTCTTAGATTCCCGTTTGACTTTTCTTCAACTTGACTTTGACCTGGCTTTCCTTTGTCTGCTGGGCTCCAATGTACGTGCAAGTGGTCTCTAAAAATCGGGCTTGATAAGCTCTTTCTATCGCATACCACTTTGCATTTTTCCATTCTTCCTTGATGTGCTGCCTCGGCGGCAAGTAGTTGACTGCCTCGGCGGGGGTATGGACTGGTGTGCAGGGGTTGGCACAGTTCTGCATTCTGGTTCTTTCCTCCTCGATCAGCTCTCCTGATACTCCAACAGCTTCCTCCTTCAGCTCCTAGTTTTCTCTTCATCTGCCCTCTTTGCTGCCTCGGCGGGTACCTACGCATAGGGAGAAAACACACATGAGCATTATCATATATATAAAATCAACTAAATTCATCAAATAAGGCAGATTGTTTAATCTATGCTATTTTGTGTATGTTACCTAATAAATGCAACCTAAACTATACTTAAGAACAACAATAATTGAGCTAAACTAGGGTATAAACATATGACTTTTGCGCACTTAACACACCCTCAAACTCAAACTATTGCTTGTCCTCAAGCAATGCAGTCTAATAATAACATGCCAAAACTTAAAATCATGTGTTCCTTGTGATAAGCATGATTCTTCGGCTTCTAAGTAAACCTTCGATAAACACCTTAATTCCCTTGGGTTTCCCTCTAGTTTATTTTCCAATTTAACCACTAGTCGCCGGTAATAGGCTTTTCTAATGATTGCAATATATATATTCTCTAGAGCCAGTTTCGGGCACCTCTAGCTTATCCTAGAGCCGGTTTCGAGCAACTCTAGGACGTCTGTTTTTTATTCATTTTTTTCAAACTTCAAGTTCTACCCAAGTTTACTAGGTGAAATACCTAAGTTTCCTAGAAATCCTAAAATCAAACTAGACATAAAGAGTATTTTCTTTTTAAGTTTAGACCATAGTAGGATTCTAAGTTAACCTAAAGTCATGCTAAGGTTACCGCCTAGGCGGGCCATCTGACGCGGCGGGTAAAGAATACTCAAGATTTTTTCTCAAACTAAGAGTTCATCAGGCTTTAAATAAAGGCATGTTACAATTAGAACCTAATTAAAACAGAAAAAACTAGAAAATACAAGAAAAAAACAAAGGAAAGAAAAAAGAAAAGACAAAATTAGAGGACTAATTCCCCCCACCCCAAACTCGAGAGGAAAATTGTCCTCAATGCATGTCTACATACACAAAATTAATGCATAGATTAGATAAGAATAACAAAATTAATTTGGTTTGGATTCGGAGGAGCTGTCGTCGTTGCAAATACACCTGGAAAACTTAACCCGAGACCCGAACTGAAATTGAAAATCAACCCGAAATCTGATCTGAAATTTGATCCAAAACCCGAAAAAAACCGAACCGAAACTGAACCAAATTTAGTTGAACCGAATAGACCCGAACTAAATAGACCCGAATCGAATAGACCTAAACCGAATGGACCCAAACCGAATAGACCCGAACTGAATGGACCCGATTAATAGAAATAAAGAAAGATAAAATATGAACAGCCGCACAAGTCACTAAAATGTCAAATATATTGACTTTATAAAGTCATATATAGGGTGTAAAAATCTGGTCAACCTAAAAATTTGATTAAAATCGACTGATCTCTCATTGAACTGAAAATAACCGAACTGAAATCAACCGAACCGAAAATAACCGAACCGAAAATCAACTGACCCGAAATGACCTGAAACACAATAGACCCAAACTAAAATCGAACCGAACCGAACCGAAAATATTATACCCGAAATAATCGAAACCAAAATGACCCAAACTGAACCCAAACCGATTAACCCGTTTGCCACCTCTAGTTGCCAATGATCACCTCTTCCGTGCTGCCATCTTGAAGTGCTTGGCCGCCCTCGGCGGCTGTTCGTAGGAAGGCGAACTGGGTTGAGCCTTCTGTTTCACCTCTCGTTTGCCACCGTCTTCACTGTCTGGGAAGACTTCTGTGGCGATGTATGTTTTCTTTACTCCTGGGAGAAGGATGGTTCGAGCTTCCTGGTAATGGATTGAACCGTGTCCTGCAATACGGAGTCGTCGGAGAGGAAGTCCTTGAGGTAGCAGGAGTCGGATGGTCCTGGTGCGTCGGCTGCGGCCCTGGACGTCTGCCCTTGGTCTTTGACTGAGGTTGCCGCCATGTCTTTTTGGTTATCGGAGCTGGAAAGGACCTCAGTGGCCGTGGCTGCTCTGGAGTCTTGGGGCTCGCTTGATATGGGGGCGGTTAGAGTTGCAGAGGCTGCCGGATGTGTTGCCGAGGCAGAAGGTGCGGTAGTTGTGTTCGGTGCTGCCGGGGCAAATATCTCGGTAGGGAACTCTGGAAAGTTGGCCGCCGGGAACTTTTCCTTGATAGTGGTGGCGGCGTTCCATTCGATCTAGTTGTGCTGCTAAGCCGCCGCTGGTGGTTGCTTGGGCGGGTTGCTGGAAGTGTTGCTGACTGCCCATTTTCGACGCAAAAGTAAAAATTTTCTGGGGTGGCTGCTGTGATCTCCATCTTCTGAAGGATTATCTCCCTCATCCACCCGGTTCATTCAGGTGTCATGGTGTCGGTTGGGGCGGCTGCAACATGTGACTTTTCGCACAACACCGTGATGAGGCTGGGGAAGTAGAGTTGCCACTTCCTTTTTTGCCCACACTCGTAAATTTCGTTAGAAATAATTGAACCCACATTGACATACCTTTTATTGATGATGGAGTGGATGAGTGCCAATCTGGGTTTGTCGACAGTGAAGTTGTGGGTTGTGGGCAGCAAACGCCTCTTCACAAATGTGTTTCAAGGCTTTGCCTCGGGCAGAAAATTCCACTGGTTAACGGTGCCTCTGTTTATGCCCTCGTTCCAAATCATCCTTGGTTCGCATAATTCTTCCTTTATTGCCTTGTAACCGTCCGGTGTGAGGGAGGCAAGAAACTTCGAGTGCTGGTCTTCGCAGATATGGAGGTCGTAGTAGAGATTGATCTTGTCTTCATCGATTAAAATCGGCCACCAGTGAACATTGACTGTTGGCACGTCCTCCATCGGCCCATGGGCGTAGTATTCGCGCACCATGGTTTGATTTGCTAGCCTGGGTTGGTGGGCAAAGATTTGCCACCGTTAATGCTCGATCTTGGAGTAGATGAATTTCTCGAGCCCTAAATATTTATTTCCTAACTCATAGAAGAATCCTTGGTCCTCCCACACCGCTCTTTCTTTAAATCTTTCGTTGTGGCGGGCTTTGATTTCTGGTGTGCGAAGCGATGGAGTGATTCCTCCGAATCTGCTTGGACAGCACAGTGGCGGGGGTTTCTTGCCATTGTTTAGTTGGGCTTTTTGGTGTGCGAGAGAGTTGTGAGAGCTTGATCAAAAGAACTGTTGAAAAAGAAAAAGACTAAAAGCAAAGAAAATCTTGTGAGACAATAAGCAAGATAGAGTAAAGAAGAGTGAATAGTAGAATAAATGAGGGAGTTTAAATAGAGGAAGAGTGATGTTGTTTTGCCTGCCGAGGTAGTCGTTTCCTGGGCAAAGAACCGTTGGAACAGAACGGGCTTCTGCCAATAGCTAGTCTGCAACGGCTAGTTCTAACGGGAAACAACGTCTGTCAGTCGCGACAGTCTTGGCAGGCGGGCTTGAAATGATTTATGAATTTGGGCTTTCTTCTATTCCATTCTCTTGGGTTATTGTCTCTTCTAAAAAAACTGAAATAAAAAAAAATTATTAGAGAATAAGCAAATACGAAAATTAAATCTAAGTCTTAAGAACTGGAAATGCAAGAAATTAAAATCTAAATCCTAAAATGTAAAATAAAATAAATTAAGGAAAATTTAAGTTATGTTGGGAATGCATCTGGATGCATTTCCCAACACAACCACTTCCTGGGCTACTGCAGCATCTGCTTCACCCTCTGCCAGGGCGGATCTTTGTGTTTCTCCTGATCATTGCTGCTGCCATGTTGCCAGCCCGGGCGGTTGTGGCTGGAGTGGTCTATCTTAATGCTGGGTTTGATATCTACTGAATCTTGGATGTCCTGACTATCTTCTTTGTCTTCAACTTTCTTCAAGTGCTGCAGGACATTCAATTTAATTTCCCGGTCATCCACCTTCATAGTAATCTCTCCATTCTCCACATCTATTAGGGTTTTGCTTGTGGCTAGGAATGGTCTTCCCAGGATGACGGGTGCTTTGTCGTCTCCTTCACAGTCCAAAATTAAGAAATCTGCTGGGAAGATAAGATTGTCTACTATTACTAGGATGTCTTCGATCTTTCCTTCTGGTTGCACGTAAGAGTGATCAGCTAGCTGGAGTATGACGGTGGTGGGTCTAACTCTTCCAATTCCCAGTTTTTCAAACACCGCTTGGCATCACATTGATGCTTGCCCCATGGTCGCATAAGGCCTTCACTTCATATTGGCTCCCAATAGCACAATGTATGAGGAAACTGACCGGATCTCTTAGTTTGGGCGGTGTTTTGTTGTACAGCATGACCACGCATTCTTTCGTCATGGCTATCGTTTCAAACTCCCTGATTCTTTTTCTTTTGGAAACCATATCTTTCAGAAACTTTGCATAGTTGGGAATTTGTTGTATGGCTTCCACTAGGGGGATGTTGATGTGCACTTGCTTGAGAATGTCAAGAAATTTTTTGAACTGGTGATCCTGCTTCTGTTGATCAGCTGTTGTGGGACAGGTGCATGTACTTCTTGGTTCTCGAGAACGCCTTTAGAGGCTGCCGTGGCGGATGGTTCTATGTCTGCCACGACGGGGTTTCTTGCTTCCATCTGGGCAACTGATTTGATGGCCTTGCATTGCTTATAAGTGGGTTTCCTCGTGACTTCAGTATCGCTGGGCAGTCCTCTCATAGGTATGGTGTTCAAGACTTGAGCAAATTGTCCCACTTGAGTTTCTAGTGACTTTAAAGTTGCTTCATGATTCTGCATTCTCATCTCAGTCCTGTCCATGAAGGCTTCAGTTTTCTTAACAAATAAATCCATATTGGACATATAGGTACCTGTCTGAGTCATGAAGGCACTTAGAGTCTGCTCCAAGGCACTGGGTGCTGCCTGTTGTGGTGGATGCTACCGCGGCATCGTCTGCTGAAATCCTTGCGATTGATTTGTCTGAGCAGCTGGGTTCAGAGCATTGTTGGGGTTACTCTATGAAAAGTTAGGGTGCCTCTTCCAACTAGGGTTGTAGGTGTTCGATGTAAGGTTGTTGTTTCTGTTGAAGTTTTCTACAAAGCAACTAGTCTCTGTCCCTTGTTGGCACTCAGATGAGTCATGGTCTCCCCCACATTGGTCACAAAAGGCTTCAATTGCTTTGACTTGTTGTGTATTATTCTGCCCTTGCATTGCTTCTACCATCTTTGTCAACCGAGCGACTTGTGCTACGAGTGCATATAATGTTCCTAGCTCGTTTTCTGTTGCCTGCCTTATTATGCTGCCTCGGCGGGCATTAGGAAACTGGTAGTCGCCTTTGGCTATCCTGTTCAAAATTTGGATTGCTTCGTCGGGCTCCTTGTCGAGCAATGTACCATTGGCAGAGGAATCCAACATCATCCTTGTTGGAGTGTTCACACCATTGTAGAATATAGATACTAGTGTCCATTTTGGAAATCTGTGGGAGGGGCATTTATTCAGCAATTCGCAATATCTCTCCCATGCCTCGTACATTGGTTCATCATCTGCCTGTCGAAACGTAGTGATGTCAGTTCGTAGTTTATTAGTCAAATTGACAGGATTAAATCGAGCTAAGAAATCTCGGCATAATTTTGTCCTTCTAAGATCTTCCTCCAGGTAGTCTCTAACTAACCGCCGAGCGGCAGGAAGTTGTCTGTCATTACCCGCCGCGGCATTGTCACCTGGGTGGTGGTGGTAGGTTCTGGACGTTTACTGGATCAGCCATGGGTTCCTTGTTTGCTTTTCTTAATCTGCGTGCAGTACGTTCGGGCTCTGGATCGTATTCTCGCAAGGGTGATTTCTGATTGGCTCTGGTCATAAACCAAAGAAAACTATGAGGTTAAAAGAAAAAAAATATAAAGTGCAGAAAAATAAAAACAAAAAGTTGTACGTCAATCACTGGCAACGGCGCCAAAAATTTGTTGCGTGCAAAAGTGATGCGCAATTAGCGTGCAAGTGTACACAGTGCCAAGTTATACTATTTAAGATATCGTCTCCACAGGGATTGTGACAGCTTTTCAGAGTTCACTTTTCTGCACAAGTAAAGTAAAAACAAAGATATTAAGAGTTGGTTTGATTGAAGCTAAAACTAAAGCAAGTGAAATAAATTGAGATATCAGAGTAAGAGAATGGGCCGGTATTGGATGTTTCGTAGTGTGGAGAATTGATGTACTGTCTCGGCACACTTTTGCAGATCAACTTAACAACTTTCAATAGCCGCCCACGACTATGCCTCGACAGGCGCCCGCCTCGGTAGAGAGCAAGTGACTGCCTAGGCAGTTAAGCTATGACTCAAGGTTCGGCAAGGCTCCCTTCTATGACTCCCTCTTCTCCCGAAGATTGAAGTACTATTGGCGAACACGTCTTGGATGATACCTCACGACGTGAATCTAAGGGCGAACACCAACCGATTATGGATCCTCTTTTAGCCGTTGAACTTCTTAACTTATCCTTAAGTCGAAGTAGTTTTACCCTATGGTTGGATAAAATCGTGTTTACTCGTTTCGTGAGTTCAACTCTCCCGATATTGAACAAATGGATTGAAGCCCTCTTCTCTCCCGATAAAGATTGCGATAATGAAGAACCAAGAGTAAACAAACCTTGAATTTTATTGCAAAACTAAAATCCTAAACGAATACAACAAGACTCTCACAACTACTACACAACTAACCCTTAGCCCTAGGGAAGGTTTAGAACATGGTGGGTTTGGAAGACACTAGGGTTTCGACAAGAAGAAATTTCTCTCAAATCTCAATTGTCTTCTCTTCGTCGAGTCGATTACATATTTATATAGGGGAGGAATCTTGGTCTAAGTCGGTTTAAGGTAGGAATACTAATTAGAGTATGATTACAACTCATTAAAAGATCATTAAATACTCATAGATTCCTATTTGACTTTTCTTCAACTTGAATTTGACCTGGCTTTTTTTTGTCCGATGGGCTCCAATGCACGTGCAAGTGGTCTCTAAAAATCGAGCCTGATAAGCTCTTTCTATCGCATACCACTTTGTATTTTTCCATTCTTCCTTGAAGTGCAACCTCGGCGAGGGTATAGACTGGTGTGCAGGGGTTGGCACAGCTCTGCATTCTGGTTCTTTCCTCCTCCATCAGCTCTCCTGATACTCCAACAGCTTTGGTGGCAGATTGCTCAACACAGAATAGCATTCTCTTACTGTAGCAAAAGTCTCTAGCCTCTCAATCTTTCTCTTCTTGGTGACAATATCCTTAAGGAATTTCGTATAAGTGGGCATTTGGTTAATAGCTTCTAAAAATGGGACATTGATGTGTAGCTGGTCAAGGATATCTACAAATTTCTTGAACTGAAGATCTTCATTATACTTCTTTAATCTTTGAGGGAAGGGTGGTGGGGTCTAACTTCTTCCTCTACTGGTGGAGGTCTGTCTTTTGCTGTAGCAAAACTCTGTCTTCCATCAGCAGGTTCACTGGTCGAGCCCTCACTCTTATCCTTTTCAATGGATGAATCTTCTTGCATTTTGGGTTCTTCTTGGATAGTTTTGGGGTTGGAATCTCTAGCCTTCTTCTCTCCCCCCCCAAACTTATCTTCCTTGTTAAGTTGAGTATCACTCTTTAAAGTGAGTACACTACATTGTTCCTTGCCGTGAGGTTTAGTGACTTCAGTATCACTAGGCAAACTACCATGAGGTCGAACCTGTAGGGCTTGTGCAATTTGACCTACTTGAGTTTCCACAGAGTCATTGGCCTCAAGCTCGAGTGTCCCATGAGTTTTCCTCCCCGTTCCAAGTCTAGCAGTCGGAAATTGGTAGTCATTGTTTGTTATTCTATCAAGGATATCGAATGCTTCTTCGGGTGATTTGTCTTGCAAAGTTCCATTTGCTGAAGCATCTAGAATCATTCTTGTGGGAGCATTGACACCATTGTAGAACATCACAACTTACGTCCAATCTTGAAAAGCATGATTCGTACATTTGCGAAGCAATCCCTTATATCTATCCCAACACTCGTACATCGATTCATCATCAGCTTGACGAAAGGAAGCAATGTCATTCCTTAGCTTGGTGTTCATGTTGGTTGGGTTATATCGATGCAAAAAACTTTTGCATAGATCTAACCATGTCTCCATTGAACCAGCGGGTACTCCACTCAACCACTCTCCTGCTTGATCACGCAATGAGTAAGGAAATAGCTTAAGCTTCAACACATCTTCATGCACACCTTGTTGTTTAGATGAGTCACACACTTCCAAGAATGCACGAATGTGTTTCCTAGCATCTTCATGAGGCGATCCACTAAATTGACCAATCGAGTTCAACATGTTGAACTTCACCGGTTTGAGATCGAAGAGGGCTGCCTGAATTTCGGGAGCTACAATCCCAGGGTTGAGATCTTCCAAAATGGGATTCAAATGATCTCTAATAGCTCGTGGATGAGCTACAGCTCTATAATTTTCTACATCATCAGGGTCTTCAGGATTATCGCCCTGTTTACCTCATTGGTTACGACCTCTATAATAGCTCGTGGACGAGCTACAACACTATAATGGTCAATCTCAGGAACTAACGGTAGTATGGGTTCGTTGGGTCTTCCTCAGGTCATGGACCAGCACAACACCTGAAAAAGATAAACAAAAACAACTAGTTAGTTATACAAAAAGAAGAAAAGTGATGAGTAAGTATCATCTCCACATAGATTTGAGGTATTTCAAGTTAAGTTTAAGCGCAAAGGCAAAGACTGAAATATAAATGAATTAGAAATTAGAAACAGATGAATAAATGTGATGGCAATTGGGAATAGGGTAAGAAATGCGATAGCAAACAAACAACGTAAGACCGAACCAAATAAAGGATATTTCAAGGGTCCTTTCACACGTACGAAACTCTCTAATGGAATGATAGGCTGGGATTGCTAAGGACTTATATGTATAACCCTAAAGAATGTCTAGAACTACCTTACCTACAGCATGCTCAACAGATTTTACTTAGATGTTTTTAAACTATCTCTAGCAAGAAACCTGACAGCCAGAATGCTAAGGCAATACCTCTCACCGTGTAACCTAGCAAGCTACTTATCGATGAAGTTCTACTCCTTTTAGTCGTTGAAACCATATCCTTATTTCTAAGGTGAGTTAGGGTTTTGCCTCTCAGCATCAAACCCCCATTGTCCACGTAGATCTAAGCATAACTCTCTCGAATATAAAGTTATCCAATATCTAAACTAAGGTTAACTCTCGAAAGCTCTTACAAGTTTAGGGCAACCAAACAATGGACAAAACATGTAAAGAATAAGAAAGCAAACCAAACATTCATTTAAACTTAAAACATAAACATCCATAACAAGACCAAGCCACTTAAAATCATTTCATGGCTGGGAAAATATCATCCACAATCATTCGTTTAAAACAACTCATCATAAAAATAAGAAATTAAACAACACAAGCAACTAGACTAAAAAATTCCAAGGGAATATTCCCTTCACATGTGGGCTCACAGGTGGCTAATTGGTTCACATGTCAGACTGCACAGTGTCCTCATCTCCTTATCCTCTAGTGCGCCCAGAAATACTATCTAACATGTTGTAGCATACTGCCTCTGTCCTGCTCTACTCCTCATTTTCTTGCACATCACCACAACAACCCAAACCTTTCCAAGCAGCATCATTCAAGCAAATAAACAAAGAAAACTAAACAAGCAACATCAAATGTAACTATATGAACAAAATGTATCTGTATGCTATGAAATGAGATGAAATGGGCTTGATTCCTTATAATAACTTAAGTAAAAAGGCATAAAAAGTTAACCTTTTGCAAGGTTAACACTTAGCATCCACACTAAGGATTTCTCAATTCACTGACAATGAATTCTTACCTTTTTACGGGTTCAAGGGGTAACCTTACATCCCTATTTTTTTCACGGGCTAAGATAGAACCCTCTCCCTAGTTTTTATAAGGATCAACTAGAACTTATCCCTCAATTACGAGGTCTAGACAATGTAAACTAATTACCTCTCTTGGGGGTGTTTACACATTTTGGCTCACTAGGATTGGACTAAATTATAAGAGATTACATAATAGACAATGAAGAACTCTACTTTCTTGATCTTTAAGCTTGGATATTCATCATATTTTTCTTCAAGTGTCTTGGGCTTGTATTTATAGAGTGGAATTAAAATCTAGCCGTTTGGGACTTTAATTCTAGCCATAAATGCATTTATGCAACATTAGGTATCGGTACTCGAAAGTGGGTATCGGTACCTGCCAAAACAAGAAAGAGTCGTTGCACATAAGGTGTCAAGTAATATCTGCCAACGTGCCAACCTTCCTGATAGGGCCGGGGCTTCTATCATGAACTTTAGTGGATCCAGTTTTGAAATTAACCATGTAGTGTGGTACAACATATACTGCTTGAGCCTTTTAGCTGCCCACACCAAAGTGCAACATAGCTTTTCAATTGAAGAATATATGGTCTCATAGTCGGTAAACTTCTTGCTCAAGTAATATATTGCCTTTTCCTTTCTTTCGGTCTCATCATGTTGCTCTAATACGCAACCCATAGAATTTTTGTACACCGTCAAATAAAGGATCAGTGGCTTCCCCAAAACAGGTGGTACTAACAAATGAGGGTTGGTTAACTTCTCTTTGATCTTTTCTAGAGCCGCCTGGCATTCTTCATTCCATGTCCCTGAGTTACTTTTTCTAAGCAACATGAATATTGGATCACACTTATCTGTTAATTGGGAAATGAAACGAGAGATGTAGCTTAATCTTCCTAAGAAACCCCAGACATGTTTCTGTGTTTGAGGTGGCAGGAGTTCATGTATGGCCTTTATCTTATCAAGATTAATCTCCATTCATCTTCTACTCACAACGAAGCCCAATAAATTTCTAGATGTAACCCCAAATGTGCACTTGGTAGGGTTGAGCTTCAACTGGAATTTTCTCAACCTTAGGAAAAGTTTTTCTAGGTTCACCAGGTGTTCTTCTTCAGTTCGGGATTTAGCGATCATATCATCAACATATACCTCTATCTCCTATGCATCATGTTATGAAATAGGGTGACTATGGTTCTTTGATAAGTTGCCACTGCATTCTTCAAGCCAAAGGGCATCACTTTATAGCAGAAAGTTCCCCAAAGTGTTATGAATGTGGTTTTTTCCATATCTTCTAGGCACATCTTGATCTGGTTATACCCTGAAAATCCATCCATAAAAGAGAAAAGGGAATGACTTGTCATGTTGTCTACTAAGGTGTCAATCTGTGGGAGTGGGAAATTGTCTTTAAGGCTTGCCCTGTTGAGATCCCTGTAGTTTACGCACATACTTACTTTTCCATCTTTCTTTGGGACTGAGACAATGTTAGCCACCCATTCAGGATACTTGGCTACTTCGAGGAATTCTACATCATATTGCTTCTTCACCTCATCTCTGATCTTTAGAAGTGTCTCGCTTTAATCCTTCTAAGCTTTTGCTTTATAGGCTCGCATCATACCTTTATAGGAACCCGATGCATGACAATGTCAGTGTCGAGGCCAAGCATATCTTGATACGACCAGGCAAAAATATCCTTGAATTCTTTTAGAAGCTCGATCAGAATTTGTCGGGTCTTGGCTGTAATGGTGATACCAATCTTTGTCTCTCAATTCTCTTCTTCAGTGTCGAGATTCAATATTTCTAGCTCCTCTTGGTGAGGTAGAATCTGCTTTTCCTCCCCCTCTAACATTTTGAGCAAGTCACTTGGTAGGTCATATTCTTCCTCGTCGTCAACATTTCCAACTTCTTCTAAGCATAAAGGTATTTTAAAATCAAAATCCGAGTTAGACTTGGAGTCATTTATACCGTTGAAATTTGAAGACCGGAAAAGGAATAGGCAAAAAATATATACAAATGGAAGAAATAGATGAATGATGGAATGATTTATTTTTAGTTTTCACATTTTATGGTTTTTATTTGTTTTTTTAACTGCGAAAAGAGTTTGCCACACAAGAAAAATGCATCATTTATTGAATTTCAAATCATAAGTTTTGACATAGGCCCTTTTACATAAAATCCCCTATTGTCTCCGGGCTTGGAGCAAAGGGGTTGGTTTTAAGAATTACTCTGAATTTTTTTTAAAGACTACAAGAATTTCTTCAGCGGTCCAGTTGTTTAGTTCAAAGTAGGGGCTAATCATGGAGAAGTACTTGTTCTCTCCTTCCTCGTCTGTCACGGCGTTGATGCTCGGCTTCTCAAATGCTTCACATAGGTCATTCTTTCCTTTCGCCTCCTCATTAACTTGGGCATTGGGGTTCCAAAAAGCCTCCGGATCTGAAATTATGGCTCATAGGTGGGAATGTCATAGGCTCCCACTCAATTTCTTCCCTTTTCAACCTTGCCCTTCTCCTTTCCTGGTGCTTCCTAATTTTTGCCTTTCTTTTCCAATGGCTGGGCTTGAAGCCTAGCCCAAATCGACTAGTCTTTGTTTGGATAACCAAAGGGTACAGCCTCCCTTGGTGTCTCTTCCCAAATCCTTTTCTAACTTTAGCTCTTTTTCCGAGAGTCTGCTTCACTTGCATCCTCGCGCATCTGGATAGTTCTGGTTCTGGCACTTTACTCCCCTCGGTGACAAAGGTTACATTGACTAGCTCTAGTGTCCTAAAGTGACACTCGAGCGCACCCTCATCTATCTCGATAAAGGTGCATCACTAGTTACTGATGCAATGATTTCCTCCTCTGCGCCGACTGTTATCAATTATCCATCAATTACAAATTTCAACTTCTGATGTAAGGTAGAAGGGACTGCTCCTGCTGTGTGGATCCATGGGAGCCTAAGTAAACAGCTATAACTAGGCTTTATGTCCATGACCACAAATTCTACGTTGAAGGTTGATGGTCTGATATGCAAAGGCACTTCAATCTTTCCCAACACATCTCTTTCTATTCCATCAAATGCTCTTATTGTATTTTGATAAGCTCTCATATGGGAGCTATCTATAGGTAACTTCTTCAGTGTTGCTAATGGGAGAACATTTAAGGCTGACCTGTTATCAATAAGGACACCCGGTAACATGTATCCCTTGCATCTTGTGAAGATGTGTAGAGCTTTGCACGATCCCCTCCCTCAAACTCTATGCGATTTGGTTCAGATTTGAAGCAGAATTTTCTCTTGATTCGAGCCTAGGGTTTGACCATTTGTTTCGGTTTTTTGTAGATTTCGGCGACCACGGACAGCGGTGACGAGCGGCGTTGGTGCCATTGGGTTGGCGACAGCGAGACGCGTCGATCGACACCAACGGTGACGGTAGCCGTGGCCGATGGACGCCAGATGGCCATCTTCAATGTGTCGACCCAGGGTTTTTGGGGAACAGCCCGCGCGCGTGCAGCTCACGCGCTGGCGCATGACACGCCCTGGTTCCCCTTTTTCCTTTTTTATTTATTTTTATTGATGTTTTTTTCTTTTTTGTGCTATTTTATTCTTTATTAGTTTTTCATTTATTATTTTTTATTGTCATTTTATTTCCCCCTTTTCTCTACATTTATTGCTACCATTATTATTTATTTTTATTATTATTATTATTATTTCTCTTCTTTTTCTTTTTAAAAAGGATGGGCTTGTATTTCAAGGTGTGCTTGTTTTTCTTTTGAAATGGGCTTTACAAAAATGGGTTTTTTGAGATGGGTTTTTGTTGTTTTTATTTCATAAAGGGTGGGTCTTTTATTATTTTAAGGGAAAATGATTTCTCTTTTTATTATTTGTTTTTCAAATTATTTAATATTGGGGGGTGAAAATCTAGTGACAACAGCTGCCCTTTTTTGCTTATCTCTGTTCAACAGAGATAAAGCAAAGACCAAAAGACACTGATTTTTACCGATTTTCTGGTTGGCTCCATTCTCATGTTGCCCGAATAGATAGGCATGTTCTATTCTCTAGATGCTCAAATAGATGAGCGGATTCCATTCTCCAAACGCCCGAACGAATAGGTTGGTTCTATTCTCCTTTTGCCCGAATAGATGAGCGGATTCCATTCTCCAAACGCCCGAACGGATAGGCTGATTCTATTCTCCTTATGCTCGAATAGCTGAGCTGGGTTCTATTCTCCCAAATGCCCGAATAGCTGATCTGGGTTCCATGCTCAAACGGATAGGCTGATTCTATTCTCCTTGCAATCGAATGGTTGATTTGGGTTCTATTCTCCTAAATGTTCGAATAGCGGAGCTGGGTTCTATCCTCCCAAATGCTCAAACAAATAGGCGGATTCTTCTAAAAAAATTCATCCCCCTTATGCTTGGATGAATAAGCGAACATGCTTCAAAATATTTCATCCTCCTTATGCTTGGATGAATAAGCAAACAAACTCCAAAAGATTTCATCCTCCTTATGCTTGGATGAATAAGAAAAACCTCAAAAGGTTTCATCCTCCTTATACTCGGATGAATAAGCAAACAGACTTCAAAAGATTTCATCCTCCTTATGCTTGGATGAATAAGCAAAACCTTAAAAGATTTCATCTTCCTCATGCTTGGATGAATAAGCAAACATTCTCTTTCCTCCCGAATGAATAGGTGAATCTTCTGAAAAATTTCATCCTCTTTATGCTTGGATGAATAAGCGAACTCCATCCTCCGTACGCCTAAACGGATAAGCGAATCTTCTGAAAAGTTTCACCCTCCTTATGCTTGGATGAATAAGCGGGTTCTATTCTCCTTGTGCTCGAATAGATAAGCAGATTCCAAAAGGGGTTTCGTCCACCTTACGCTTGGGTGAATAAGCGTGTTCCAAAAAGTGTTTCATCAACCTTACGCTTGGATGAATAAGCGGGTTCCATTCTCCAAATGCCCGAATAGACAGACGGCTTCTTTTGCTGAAAGGTCCTTCGTGTACCTGAAAAATGTGATATTCAATGCAATTATGATGTGCATGCCCCTAGGAATGCCTAAAACATGAATGCATGTCTCATTTCTTTTGCTTTTTGAATTCTTTTTCTCAAAATTAATTTTTCCACACGTTTACTCACTTAATCCAGAAGCAGTTATATTTCTTTGACTCATGGAAAACATTTGACTTTTGCAAGTTTACTCACTTAATCCAGTGATCTTGCACTCCTGGTTGGAAAGACAGATTTCTTCAACTGACATAGCTTCGCCATTCTCATTCTTTATATCTCTTTGCTTTCATCGAAAACATCTGACCTTGGTAGGTAAATGTCTCAAGATCTACTATCATTGTAGTTGATACATCAATATTTAGTGAAAGGCTTCCTGGTGTGGTCTTGAAAGCTTCAAGTCTTCATATGCCCTTAAAACATTAAGCATCTCCAATGCTTCTTATGAATTCTCAAATTCTTGCCCCCTGCATGACATCTTGAATTGCTTGCATGTGAAAGCTTATTTCCAACTTGAATATCTTCGAATGATGTTGGCGCTTTAATCTCTTCCTCTCGCGCCTATTTATACTGAGGGCCTTAAATCATTGGCCAACGTAGACTCCCCCAATCTAATGGCATCGCTTGCTTATCAAGTGCAATTCTATCTCTTTTCATGCTTTTGAGCTTTTTCATCTTATATGTAGATCTTATTTGACAACACGGCTCACTTCAAACTCTTCAACGCATGTACTTCTTCTTTTTTCTTTTTTACCTTCTCATGCAAGGCGTTGCCCCCATTCAAACTGAGGTTCAATTGTTTTCTGAAGTGATGAAAACATTCGTTACTGGTCTCCTACAGTTGAGATCAATACCAAGAAATCTTTTGCTTTATATGAATCTATGTCAGCCTACTTGTAAGATGCAAGAAAAGGCTAGAAGTGATAGTTTCAAGAAAAAAAAAAGTCATAACAAACACAAGAAAAGGCTAAAAATGGGGATCTTAAGAAAATAGTCATGGCAAACACAAGAATAGGGCAAAGTCAGATGCCCCAAAATTCAAAGCATGAATGATTCAAGAATCCATCAACCAGATAGTGCCCCACTTTTTGTGGCTATCTTTTACTCACACACTCCCCAAGTTTAAATTTTCCCACTTTTCTAATCTCAATCAGACATTAGAAGCTTGAGGTCCCTGAAGAAAGGTTAACTCAATTAGATGGAATGTGTTTTAAAGGCAAACTCATTTTCTCAAATATTCATGTGTGATCCAAATGGTCTTTTAAGGCTTGTAATGTAGGGTAGGCTCGGGTTGCCAAAGAAAGGATATAAAGGCTCAAATTTATATTTTAAGGGTGATTAAACCAATGATCAACTTTTCCTGATGAAATCTATGTTCCTCTTCGTTTATTCTTTGGACCACTCTAGACTGCCCATTTTGGGTATTCACCCTAAAGTTCATTTCCTTTTCTGGCACACATCTCATTTGAAGGATTTATTTCAAATTTTCCTTTGCATTTCTTCTTTTCTTTTTTCTATCTTTTTTCTCTTCTTTTTTCTTTTTCCTCTTTTTCTTTTTTCTTTTTCTTTCTTCTTTTTCTATCTTTTTTCTTTTTCTTTTTTTCCTTTTGTGTCCTTTTCATTTTCAATTTAGGACATTTACATAATTTGTCGTGTTTTCCTTTGCAATTTTCATCCTCTTTGCCCCTAGTGTGGGGAGTGATCCTTGGTTAGGGTTAACACAAGAAAAATAATATCAGGCTCAAAGGGGGACAACAAATGGATTTTCATTTTCTTATTCGTGAAGGGAAATGAAGGAATGCCAAATGTCATTTCACATACAAACATCATCGAAGAAAAACCGTCTTCAGTTGGTAGATGTTTTAGAGTTATCACTTCATTCAAGGGCCCTAACAACAATGTCTGAGAGGAAAATTCACTCATAATCTGTATATGGGATTCCCCCATTAATCTTAAACACTCATTTTGCCCCCTATCTCGGGATTAGATTCAAGAATCATTCATACAATCAATAATAGGGACTCTGCAAAGAAAATGTATGCTTGAAAAGAAATGGATGAAGAACAAAAATGAAAAATGTTTGCCATTTGAAAAAAAATGCATCTTTAATCGAGTAAATTGACATAGAAGCCCTTACAAAAGATCCCTAATGCCCGCGGGGAAAAGCAAAAGGGTTAGTTCTAAGCATGATCCCAACTGTCTAGAGAAAATTATGCATTATTCTAGGAAAGCATGAATTCCAACCAATCTTGCCTCCATCAATCTTGGTGACAAAACTCTAAACACGTTCGCCATCTTCTTTCTCTCGAGTCTTCCACTTCTGATGGCTGCCAATATCAACTCTCCATTCATGACCATGTCTGCAAAACCTTCAGAGGCGCGATTTAACATGTGATCATAGAAAGGACCATTTAGAGTCTCCACAAACATTGGAGTAACCTCATTTTTCGATAGTGGGGGTTGAACTTGGGCTGCCACATCTCGCCATCTCTGGGCATACTGGCAAAACCTTTCATTCGGCTTTTTTTCCATATTCTGCAGTGCAATCCTGCTTAGGGCCATATCTATTACATACTCGTATTGTTTGAGGAAAGCTTTTGACAGATCTCTCCAAGTGCGTATATTAACCCGACTCAGTTGAGCATACCATCAGATAGCAGACCCAGATAAATTCTCTTGGAAGCAATGAATCAGTAATTTCTCATTTTCCAAGTGTGGTGACATTTTCCAGCAGTACATAGTCAAGTGTGCCAATGGGCATGTAGTTCCATTATATTTTCCAAATTCAGGGGCCTTGAACTTTGGAGGAGCCACCAAGTCGGAAACTAGACTCAAATCTTTAGCATCCCTGCCACCATAAATACTTTCTTCTTGATAAGATTTAATTATTTCTACCAGCTTCTTGTAGCGGTCTTCCCATTTCTTCTCGACCTTTGCCATGTTCGTTTCTTCATTGAGGTCAAGCATCTCGCGGATGTGAATCTCATCAGTGTTGTCTTCAGTACGGGTAGAAGATTCTACAAAATGGGGCAAGATCTTGACTTTAGGTGAAGCCACTTCCTTTTGCATTCGTGCATGTACGAAGGCCATCCCCTGAAAAGTGTTGGTGTCTTCTCTCGCTTCTGGGTCTTTGAACCCAAACATGGCTGCGATTTGGCTATATGTTTTCTGGTGTGATATTTCAATCTCTTTCTTCAGATCATTTTCCATTTTCTCAAGCTTATCATGGATGCTCTTCTTATTTGCTTCCAGAGTTGTCAATCTTTCCTCAATGTTCATGGCTCGAGTTGTGTTTGCGCGGGATATTTTCTACTTAAATGAAATTTCCAAAATTAATCATGTATGAATGCAATGATTGAAACATTATTTAGTGCAAACAAAAAGTAAATACATGGAAGCAAATGTATGTATGCAAAAGCATGAATGCAAGCGAAAGGTCATCAATTTTATTAAGGTGTTGCTCTTAGACGCAGCTTCCATTGGATGACGAATGTCCTACGAGTACGTCCCAGTCTAAGCACTCATTTCTTTAATCGACATTTGAAGCCTTGGTCCTACCTTTTTTAGGGCTTCGACGTTTTTTAGTCCTTTTGGGACCTGTCACAACCTTTTTTTAGGGCTTCGACGTTTTCGAAAAAACTTTTAAAAAAACACACGGAGTCGCCACCAATCTTTTTGAAAAAGTGTGATTGGATCACTTTAAAGCGAGGTTATTTGAATAAAACATTTTGTTTTAATAAAATAACGGTTTTGGCCTACGAAAACCAGAAAACATGTTCGGGTCGGTTACGCGTGGGGAAGGGTTAGCACCCCCACGACGCCCAAAATTGGTACCTAATTGATTTCAAAATCGTTTTCAAAACTGGAATTTGCAAGTTCACGAAGGTTCGACTTTATTTGTACGTTTAATGAATATCAAACTATTTTAACGGCCTCATCGCCCGGGAGATGAACTTTAATCACCGCCAACATTTCTGGCGCTAACCCGTTATTCCCGTTTGATAAGACACCGCATTAAATTAATTTCACTTTTTCAAACAACAAAGAAAATTTGATGTGCTGAGCATTTTTTTATTTATTCTAAGTTTGAAATTATTAACCTAAAAATGTCTAAGTCTTTTATTCCTAATTAAAGGTTTAAGTTTGCTTAAGTGTGTTTTATTTTTTTCGTGAAGTAAATCTTTCAACAAATGTGTCTCTATCTAAACTTTAAAACCTAGTCCTAAATTTTAACCTATTTCTAAAAAAAACAAGAAACTCATTTTTTTTCTTTTGTGTTTTTTCCTTTCTATTATTTTTTTTAAAAACCTTTATTTCTTCTTTTTTTTACTTCATAAAAACAAGATCCATATTTTCCCCTTGCTACATTTTTAGCTTTTTTCATTTTTATATTTTCACATTTTTTATATTTTTATTTCAAATTGAATTTCCTTTAAAACTTTTATTATTATTTTTTAAAAAAAATCCTTAAAATATGACTTTTTAATAAATCTTTTTTTTCGAAAAAAAATCTCTTTAAGCTTTTTCAAAACTTTATTTTCCTAAAACCCTAAACTTTTATTTAAAACCCTTTTTTAAAAAATTTATTTTCTTGTTTTCTTGAAAACTTATTACTTATTTCTTTTTAAATAAACACCTTTATTTACATTTTTCTTTTTAAAATCATTTAACCTAATTTATTATTAAAACTAAATTTCAAGAAAGAAAAAAACCATTTTATTATTTTTTATAAATCAAGCCTCTTTTATTATTTCCACTCATGCATTATTATTTTTTCCTAATTAAATCCCTAACTTTAAGTTTTTTTAAATAAAACCACATTAACTCAAATTATTCTTCCATTTTAATAACAACACTTTTGAAAACTCATTTTTTATTTCTAAAGATCAAAACACTCCTAAAAGACATTTTTAAAGCATGCAAGTTTTTAAAGATTAAACCAAAAATTAAACAAAATTTTTAACGAAAACATTACCAGAATCGCGAAATGATTTTACGACTTCAAGAACACAACCTAAAATCCACAAAAAACACAAACACAAACACAAAAATAAGCATGAAAATTACTAAATAAAAATTAAAAGGAAAGATAGAAATTTTACCGAAACGAAGAACGAAGAACTCGAATATGAACTTCTTGAAACGCTCCCAATTGCCTTCGGAAAATTACCTCCAAGCTCGAACTTCAACTCCAAAATTTCTAGCAACTCTTGAGAATTTTTAAAGAATTTTTTGGAATTCTTTTCTAAGCTTTTTGTTTTTTCAAGTGTGTTTTCTCTTGAAATTGGGTGTGATGAACAATGGAGAAAAGAGGGGTATTTATACTAGCTTTTGAGCTTGAGGATCAAGCACAATTCGGATTTCAATCCCCAAATCGGAGCCAAAATCAGACAAGGAACTTGATTCTCGGCAAAACCCCTCAAACTCTATGCGATTTGGTTTAGATTTGAAGCTGAATTTACCCCTTGATTCGAGCCTAGGGTTTGACCATTTGTTTCAGGTTTTTTCAGATTACGACGACCACAGGCGGCGGTGACGAGCGGCGTTGGTGTCGTTGGGTCAGCGACGGTGAGACGTGTCGACCGACACCAACGGCGATGGCAGCCGGTGGACGTCGGACGACCATCTTCAATGTGTCGGCCAAGGGTTTTTTCTGAACCAACCCGCGGGCGTGCGGCTCACGCGCTGGCGCGTGACGCGCGTTGGTTCCCCCTTTTCCTTATTTTTTATTTATTTTTATTGCTGTTTTTTTTCTTTTTTTGATGTTTTTTCTTTCCTGTTTTTTCATTTATTATTTTTTATTTTCATTTTATTTCTCCATTTTTCTCTACATTTATTACTACCATTATTAATTTTTTTATTATTTTTTCTCTTTTTTTTCTTTTTAAAAAGCATGGGCTTGTATTTCAAGGTGGGCTTGTTTTTCTTTTGAAATGGGCTTTACAAAAATAGGTTTTTTTAGATGGGTTTTTGTTGTTTTTTATTTCATAAAGGGTGGGCCTTTTATTATTTTAAGGGAAAAAGGATTTCTCTTTTTATTATTATTTTCAAATTATTTAATATTGGTGGGGTGAAAATCTGGTGACAACATGACCCAAATACTTCTAAAAATTTTACCATTCAAAATACTAGGGGCACTAGATTATCTTACATAAAAATTTGATTTTCCCAAATTGTTTTTCTTTTGAAGTTCATTGAAAATCAATTTTTTTTCCTTTTTAAGATCATCAACTTCTTTTTGATGACCTTTCTCCATCGTTTGAAGCAAATTTTGTAAATTTAAAATTTTAAGTTCAAAATATTTAATTTTTGCTTCAAACTCTAGATTTGTTTTGGAAAGAAAATCATTTTCCTTTTTTCAAATTTGAAAGCAACTTTTTGTTTTTAGAAAATGATGCCTTAAATTCCAAAAGCAAATCATCATAAGCATCTTGTAACTCATCAAATGTATATGAATTTGAAATAGATGAGTTAGAAGTTACCCTTGAATCTTCTTCGATGGCCATAAGGAAAAAGTTGGCTTGTTCATTGTCGGTGGAGTCTTCATCACTCCAAGTATCCACATATGTCTTCTTCTTATGGCTTGAAGAGTTTGCCTTTTATTTCTTCCTCGATTCATGCTTGGATTCATTCATTTTGCATTTCATGAATCGGGCAAACTTTTCGAAGAGATAGGTCATCTCTTCCTCTTCACTTTCCTCCTCACTTGATTCAATATGGTTGCACTTGGAGGACTTGAGAGCCATGGCATTAGTATTGATGTCAAGCTCCAAGTTTTTCTTCTTCCCCATCTTCTTTATCTCTTACTTATTCTTCTCCTCTTCTTTTCCTTTCTTCATAATTTCATGAGTGAGAAGAGACCCCATAAGTTCATCAAGCTTTAAAGTCTTAAGATTCTTTTCTTCGATGATTGCGGTCTCCTTTGAGTCCTATGACTCGGGAAGAGAATAGAAAAGCTTTCAGAAAAACTTATCTTCCGGAATGATTTCTCCATAGCCTTTGAGCTCATTTGTGATGGTGGAGAATCTATCGAACATCTTCGTGATGTCTTCATCCGGTTCCATCTTGAAGTTCTCATACTTGAGGTTGAGAAGAGCGATGTTGGTCTCCTTTACTTCGTTGGTTCCTTCGTATGTGACTTCAAGCTTGTCCCATACCTCCTTGGCATCTTCACAAGAAGACATCTTCTCATAGATGTTGGGGCTAAATGCACAAAAGATGATGTACAATGCCTTGGAATTAAGTTCCATCTTCTTGTGATCATCCGCATTCCATTCCACCTTTACTCTTTGTGGCACATAAGGACCCTCTTCAACAATATCCCAAAGCTTGTAGTCTTTGGGTTTGATGAAGAACTTCATTCTAATCTTCCAATGAGCGTAGTTGGTCCCGTCAAAGAATGATGGCTTGTCGATGGATTGCGCCATTTGACCGATTGATTGAATTGATTTATCGAGCTTCCCGGATCACCTCAATAGGATGTTAATCCCCTTCGATTGAGCCTCGCTCTAATACGAATTGTTAGACTTGATAGGCTTAATTTCCTTCAACCGATTTAGCTAGCCAAGTGGTGGAGAAGTTGGATTTTTTGGTGTTTGAGTTGGTGGCAAAAATTAAGAATTAAACACAAGGATTTATAGTGGTTCGACTTTCTAACCCAAAGCCTATATCCACTACCTTGGAATGCCACCAAGGATTTCCCAACTTCACTAAGAATTTCGTCCCTTTTTCTCGGCTTAGGAGGAAACTGTTACAACGATTAAGCTATCTACCCTTAGCTTAATCAAACACTCTCTTTCAAGTGAAATTCAAAGCAAACATGAAATTCATCTAATAGGTATGTGTTTGCAACTCTAAGCACTCACCCAAAACCTATACACTTGAGCATACATAAACATTTTAGCTCACAAGTTTTTTGCCTATACAAGAGAATGACAATTAAGCTCTAAAGACGATTTGACATCATAATGTTGTTACAATTTAAGCATTAACCTTTCTTTGATGCTTGGAGGTCCATTTTATACTCTTAATTGAGTTTGTAGCCGTTGAGGACCGTTGGGATTGAATTGGAGCCGTTGGAGACTTTATTTCCCTCCATAAATGCAGTTCTGGTGATGTCTGTTTCGATACACGCGTAGCTATATCGAACCGCCCTTCTTCAGAACTAGCCGTTGGAGTCTAATATAGGGTGCCGTATCGGAATGCCCTTATCGAAACGTCTAGTGTCGTATCAAAATAGCCTGTAGTTTAAATAGTCGTTGGGAAATAGCCGTTGGGGTGTATGCTACGTAGGCGTATCGAAACACCAAATGGTGTTTTGAAACAACCCTTTTCCGTATCGAAACAGGTAACCCTTGTATCGAAATGAATTCTGGCAGTTTCAAAACTTATCGATACAGATTGTGCTTGTATCAAAACGGGTACATTAAAAGCACTGGTTTGGCTACTTAAAAACGTTTCAAACATTGCCAAAACCTTTTGAAAACACCTCAAACTTATTTTCAAGTTGTTTTTGACTTATAGAGTATTTTAAATTCTTTTCAATTAAGTCCAAAACATTTTTTAATTATTATATCAAAACATATATTTCTACATGTATGGCCTCATAAGCTGCTAAAATATTATCTGATATAAGTCGACCTGGAATAAAATTGCTTTGCGATTTATCAATGCAAAGCGGGGAGGGCACTCTGGAATCTGTTTACCAATACCTTCGATATTATTTTGAACAACACATTACAGAAGCTGATGGGGCGAAATTGCGACATGTCGATTGGGTTATCAATTTTCGGGATTAACATGATTCTTGTACGATTGAAAGCATCTATAGGGTAATCCACTTGCAGAACTGAAATGCAAAATTTCGAAACATACGCCCAACTATAGGCCAGAAACGTTGATAAAAAAAGAGCTCCAAGTCCATCCTCCTATGCTGCCTTTAGGGGACTCATAGATTTTATTGCCAAATGAATTTCTTCGTGAGTAAATGGCTTGAGCAGATTATGATTCATTTCCTCTGATATTCGACTAGATATTCCTGCAAGAATGCGAGTACAGTCACCATACCCTGGGAGGAAAAAAGGCATTCAAAATAAGAGCGCGCCACTGAACTAAGTTCTCGTTCATTTGAAACGTTTACTCCATTCTCGGAGATTAGAGACTTAATTTTGTTTCACTTTTTCCTTTGGATGGTCGTTTGATGAAAGAACATGGTGTTGTAATCACCATGTTGAAGCCATGTAATCCGAGCCCGTTGCTCCCAGTAAAGCTCCTCTCTGTCAAGCTCCAAATTTAAAGCCAACTTTGTATCTATTATTTCCCCTAGAGTGTCATCTGTTGGCGCCAAATCATTAAGCCTCTCCAGCTTCTCTTTGAGATCATTCACTGTAAGTTTTCTCTCGCGTTTTACCCGAAGAAACCAAGCATCCAAACCATGGTTGAGATGGCTCAAACGCTTCAGCAAATCGCCTAATGAATCAACCCATAACTGAGCCACCGTAGTCTCACAAGATGACTCTATTAGCCATGAGGACTCAAAACAGAAGTGCCATTGTCTATTGCCCTCAGCAGAACTAGAGGTCGTATTTAAAAGAAGGGGTAGTGGTCGGAAAAGGAATGCGTTAGATGCTTCAGCTGGAAATCAAAAAAAAGCTCCCACCATTTTGTATTGGCCACTCCTTGATCAAGTCGTTCGTGAATATTTTTAGAAGTAAAATGACCTTTTACCCAAGTAAACCAAGGCCCAAAATAACCAATATCCAAAAGATCACAGTCATCTAGAGCAGCGTGAAATGAATCCATCTGTCGAACATTGCGAGGCAGACATCCTTGTTTTTCAGAATCATAAAAAGTCTTATTAAAATCCCCGATAACCAGCCATGAGATATGATGCATGTCATTAAGAGTTCGAAGTAACTTCCACGCTTCTAATCTTCGACTCTCTTTCGGCGCTCTATAAAATCCAGTACAACGCCACTAATAACCATTCGAGTCATCCGTAATCATTACATCGATGTGTCTAACAGAGTAGGATCGAAGGGAAACCACACATGAATCTCTCTAGCCCATAGAAAGGCCCCCACTACGACCTATAGAACTGACATCAATACCATTGGAAAAACCACACTTTCGACGAATACCTTCCATCTTAGAAGTTGACACTTTTGTTTCAATGAGAAAAAAGAGAACCGGATTTTCTTCCCTAACCTTTTTTCAGAGATGACCAACTGTCCAGGATTTACCCAAACCCTAGACGTTCCAGCTTAAGAGTTTCATAGTGCCCGGCGGACCTGCATTTGCAAATTGGCCGATAAAGAGTCAGATGCACTAGATGAATCAGTCTGATTCGAAACGCCTAATGCATTATATTAAACACGTGCACGTTTAAGCCCCTTCACATGTTTTTTTAGGTAGTTCTCATCCTCTGTTATCATTGCGTCCATACGAGCAAGAGTAGGCCCAAAATTAATTGGTAATAAAATCGGACCTTGTGTGAACCCACCCAAACTGTAGCTTGAATTATTTCCTTTAAAAGTAGCAGTTGACTTTCCTTCTGTATTCTGTGAATCTTGGGATATGAAATTTGATTGGAATCCCTGATTATTCTTTCCATTTTGTGATCGAGCAGGGTCAACCCGAGGTTATGCGTCAACCGCCACCGCCTCTCAAAGCCAGCAACTCGTCGTTGCCTGAGCACCCCGTGGTAACGCTCAGAGAGAGGCATCCCATTCCATTATAATTGAATATGGATCCAAGGAGGCTCGTAGAGGGCAGAAACTCTCCCGATGCCCCAGCTTTCTGTAGATAAAACAAAACAAGGTCAATTTCTCATATTCAAATCAAACATAGTGGTCCTTGCCATTTGCCAATCTGATTTTTTTCTGATGCTTTAGGGGTAGTCTAATATCCAGACGAACACGAATTCGTAATACCCCTTTGTAGCCCAAAGAAATGGCCAGTGTATCGTAATCAATGAACACACCAATAAAATTACCTAATAATCGAGCAAACCTCTCAAAGATAAAACCGTGTGGGACATCACGAACAAGAATCCAGTAATCAAGATGATCGATGGGTACCAAATTCGGGTCCTCGCCTTCTTGCAAACGGTGCAGAACTAACAGATGATTATTGAAATTCATGGTCCTCCACTCGCAATCATATCCGCATCAACAGAAAGATACAGTCGAAACAAAAAACTGCCTTCCCCAGATCTGAAATCGAGATTCCCCCTACTGAATGTCGTACATTATCCAAGGTTGATCGCATTGAAACAAAGTGAATCACACTGGAGGTTAGGAAAGAGCCAACAAAACAGTTTTCATAAGAGCGTATAGGATCCAACACATCTTGATCATCTTGGAGCACATCATCCTCGCATGTATCTATGGTTAAACGCGCCAAGTCACTATCAACGTCAGCTATATGAAATAGAACTGGAAAAAAACAGAGAAAAAAAAATGTAAAAGGGATCAAAAGAAAAGCGTGCCACTTAGAGCAGAGAGAAAAGCGTGCCACTTAGAGCAGAGAGAAAAGTGTGTCACTTTTTAGTATGTTAAATGACATAATTGTAAATGTCAAATGACATAATTGTAGTGTGTCACATGACAATAATATCTATAGAGAAAAAGGTCAAAAATTGATGGTTAAAATTGATCCAAAGGCTTAATTGATTCAATTTATTTGTTTAGGGGCTTAATTGGGTGCAAAAAATTCATGGGCTTAATTGATTTTTTTTAATTTTCAAGGGCTTCAAACACCCTTAAACCTTAAAATATGATGACATCAAATCTAATGAGTGGTCCAATGAATGTTAGCTGAGTTGAGAAATTTAAGTTTGATTCGGTTAAAATTCGGTCAATATTCGACTTAAATTGACTTGATTCAAACTTGAGTTTGACTTGAGACTTGAACTAGCCGAGTAAGGCCCAACTCGAATCAATAGCTCGCAAGCAACTCATTAATTTTGTTTTAATATGTTAGTTTTTTTTTTGCAACAAATTTAATATGTTAGTTTTTTTTACAACAATTTTAATACGTTAGTTTGATGTATTTATGGATTGTTACTTTGAAATTGCTTCACATAATATTTTAAATTTTTTGGTTAAATTTGTTGTTTTATGTATATTAAGTTCTATATAGTAATACTAGATTTTACATATATTTTTTAAAAAATAAGGTACAAATTCTGACGAGCTTAACAAGCAACGAATTTTTTTACGAGCACGAATTGGCTAAAATTTTATCGATTTTATCGAGGAGTATCGAGTTGAGTCGAACAATTTTCGAGTCGAGCATTATTTAACTCGTGATCGGCTCGCTCGATAAACAACTCTAATTTTCTTAAAGATAAAAAGTTACATATTTCATTTAAGTGTTTTGAGTTTGAACAATTTAATTTACAAGTGTGCATGAACCTATTCAAATTTGAAATTGACACATATATTACCTTATATTGAATAAAATGTAAAAAAAAAGCATCATACATGTTATATATATATCACTAATATTTATTTATTTTTCCTTGTTCATATCCAAACAACAAATATATGATTATTTGCTAACATGCCAAAAACAAATTTTAAACAAATAGTTTAATTAGGGTACTATATAAATTGGTCTATGAACTTTTAGGAATTTTTATTCGGCTTAAGAGTATCATAAGCCCTTAAATTTTTGAAAGAAAATCAATTAAGCTTTTCAATTTTTTTGCACCCAATTAAGTCCTTATACTCCAAAATTTCATCAATTCACCCCTTTGACCAACGTTGACTGTTAAATCTAACAGGTTTGTTTTGGATTAGTTGGTGCAACGTGTCATGTTACAGTGTTGTCACTTGGTATTTCCAGATTTTTTTATTTTATTTAAACAAATATTTAAAAGTTATAAAATTTCTATAAAAATTATAAAAAATTATAAAAAATAATTTTCTAGAAAATCTGTAAATGTCACATGACAGAACTGTATTGTATCACATGACAATAATATCTTAAGGAAAAATCGTCAAAAATGATGGTCAAGTGTCTTAATTGATGAAACTTTGGAGTATAAGGGCTTAATTGGGGGCAAAAAAATTTTAGGGGCTTAATTGATGTTTTTGAAAAGTTCAAGGGCTTATGATACCCTTAAGCCTTTATATTTTGGTCATCAAATTTTTAAAATTTGTAATACAATCATTGAACTTTTAATTCGTTTCTGATTACTATTATCATTCATCGTTAAGGAAAACTGACATGACACACTCCTTTGTATATTTCATTTAACCCTAAAAAACCTAAACATCCTTTTCCAAATTGAAGCTCATTGCTCGAATCATCGACACCCTCTAGCGTTCTTCTGATTGTCGTCACTACTAAACACGACATCCATTATACTCAAGAGCTTCATCATCTTTCCACAATCGTCGAATCATTCATCACCATCATTTCATCTAAATCTTAAACACAATCGAAACTCCCTCACGATCTATGACCAAATCAACCAAAATTCAAGACACCATCAGCAATCTCGTTCAATCATTGTCCACAACCACTAATAACATCAGAAATAAACAATAACAAAAAACAAGCAAATAAGTAAGAAAAAAAGAGAGAAGGAAAACTACTCATCTCAACCTTGACGAGTTTTGGATGAACATAGCAACCGTTGATCAATCTCAACGGGGTAAACTTCGTTTGGCTAGAAGATTAACATAATTTAATTTCAAGTTAATCCGACGTTTGATAGTGGCATATCATAAACTTTTTACTTCTAGTTTTGTTTGAAATTTGACAAAATTGAAAGGTTTTTTGACGAGTTTGAACCAAAAAAATAAAGAGAAGAAATAAAGGAGTAGTTCGATGATTTTTTTTACCAAATAAACCATCGGACAATGGTAGAAATGACAACAAAAAGGAAGAGAGGTGGTTACCAGTTTGGAAGAAGACAAATTAGAAAAGCTTAGGGTTTTTAGGGAAATGAAAAAGAAGAAATGGACTTTAACGTGTCACGTTAGTTTTTCTTAACGGTAATGACCATATTGAAAGAGAATTAAAAGTTACTAACGGTAATATAAATTTTAAAAATTTGCTTACCAAAATGCAGGTCTCTAAAAGTTCAAGGACCATTAATATAGTTTACCCTTTGATTTATCATTAGAGTGAGACATGCTCATTAACCCTTGCTGGTTTAAAAATTTCAATTGGGCCCCACTCGGTACATGAAAAACCTAGTTGCGTTGCTCATAAGCAGGTCTAAACGGTAACCATTACTGTTAACACGATTTTTTAATAGCCTCAATCTAATTAGGTAGTATAAAACTATTTAAACTAAGGTATCCTAAAATGAATATCATCATACTTTTTACTAAAATCACTCGTTGAATTCACTATTAACGCGAATTTAATACTCTATTATTCATACAAAAACTAATACTACATTTGAATAGACGGTGTAACCATACCATTTATATGGAGCGCAAGTAAACAAGATTCTATAAACATTATTGAAAACCATAAAGTGTAGGCCCCCGACCAAATGAAAAAGAAAAAAACAAACAAACAAGCATTTGCAAATAATTTTATGTTTGAAAGTTAGTATTTTACCTTTAGTTTTAGGAGTTTATTCCTTCTACATTTTAAATTTAAAATTCAAAATTAATTGTTTACATTGTTAAAATAATTCTATTAAATTCCTTGATATAATATTTTAAAATAAAAAATACTAGTTCGGAAGCTATACCACAAAATAAATGATATTGTATTGAATCTGTTATATATTTTTTAATTTCATATTATATTTATATTATTTTTTTACTATTGTATTTGAATTATATTACTTTGTCTTCTCGTAAAAGATACGTGTTTACTACTAACAGAATTGGTTTAAGTGATAAAATATGTTATATTATTTAAATAGGTTTCGAGTTCAAGATCTTGTATACACAAAAAAATTTTGTTAGAATAATTCTCTACTAAAGTCAAGTGTACAACACAGATCAGTCCAAATTAGTCAAGACGAAGCCTTAAAAAATGAAGAGAGTAACAAGAAACACATGTTTACGATTTTGAACAATGAGATTAGGTTTTTTTTTTACAAATCCTAAGCCTACCTATAGGGGACGGGATGTAACACCCGGGTTTGGGGGTCGGGTGGAAATAATAATAGAATAATGTTTTAGAGTTTCGGTTTTATAGTTAAAATAATAATATATTATTTTAAGGCTTCATATTTCCAAAACAAACCTTTGTGTTGGACCAAATTGAACGGTTTCTCATTTTCCATGGAAATTTGCAAATATTGAGATTTGTCATCTCATTAATGGCAAATCTGTAAATAAGTGAACTTTCATTTAAAAACCCCTTTTAATTAAAAGTGAGCTTTGTCTTCATCTTCCTCACTTCTCCCATTTTTCATTTTGAACGACAAGTGAGAGAGAGCTCTTCCCATTTCACTATTCCATCTCCTTGCTTCTTCATTTTTGGTCGGTTTTGAAAGGTAATTACATCCCCATCTTGCTCTCATCTTCCTCTCTTTGAAAGTACCATTAGATTTCATTTCCATCAATGTTTTAGAAATTTGGTTTTCCATGGGAAAATGTCAAAGGTTGAAGCTTTATGAGATTTTATCAAAGCTATTGATTTATTAATGTTAGATAAGTTGTTTTCAACCTATGAGGTCCAACATATATGAATTTTAAATAGTTTTATCATGATTTTCGGATTTGGGTTTTAATGGGTTTTTAGAAGGGTTTTAAGGTTGTTTTTGGGTGTGTTAATGTTGGAAATTGAGGGTTGAGGTTAGTATGATAGTTGGGGGTTGTTTTGGAATCCTTGAGGTGTGTAAAAGGGGTGGAAATCATAAGTTTTGGATTTGGGTTTAAGGGCTGCTCGAGTTTGATGTTTTGGGGGTTGTTCATGGCTTGAATTCATGTGTTTTATGCTTGAGCAGTGTTCCGGGTTTGCTACATTGTTGCATGAGCTGATTCGAGGTTGTTTTGTTTGTGTTGAGTTGATTAGAAGCAAGAGATTGTGTTGGTGAAGCATCGGGAGTAAATCTGGAAGCTTGAAGGTCTTGGTTGCGTGATTGTTGAGCTTGGAAGTGAAGGTAAGTGGTTAAATGTTTTAAATGGTCTTTGAATATTTGGTTCAAGCATGTGGACTAGGTTGGGCTTGGTAGACCCACCTAGAGTTGGGATTAGAGTGGTAGCTTAATCCCAAGCTATAGTTAGAGACTATGGTTGATCTTTGAATGTGTTTATGCCTCATGTTTAATTGTGATTATGTTGGCTATGTATATGGTGTTATACATGTATGTTGAGGCATGGATTTATGCATTGTTATATGCATGTGGAATGTGCATGATGTTAATCATGGTGAGTACGTGCTAAGCACGAAATTGGATATGAAATGATGTTGTGAAAGGTTGTGGTTTGTGTTTAATATTGGCACTAGTATGCTTGGGTACAAATGATCGATCATTAGGATGTTTAGTGTGCACACGTGAGTCAAATGCGCGCGTGGTCTTGATTATGGTAGTCATCAAGATGGAGTACGGGTTCGCCCGGAAAACCTTCTTATATTTATGATAGTCGGTGATGAGTGAAATCCCATCGACGGGGCGTGAGGATGAGTGGAATCCCCTCCGCGTGAATGGTCATGAGTGTAATCCCAACGTGAGTTAAAGTTTGTTGTTGGATGTGAGTTCCTACGTTGTTGAGTTGTGTGGGGCTCGATTCGATCAACCAATTTAGCTCACCAAGTGGTGGGAAGATGGATTTTTGGGTGGAAGGGTTGTGGAAGCTAAAATAAAGATTGACACAAAGATTTATAGCGGTTCAACCTTCTAACCAAGGTCTACATCCACTACCTTAGCTCCCCACTAAGAATTTCTCAATCAATCCACTATTGATTCATCCCCTTTTCTAGGCTTAGGAGGAAACCCTTACAACCAATCAAGCTTTCTACCCAAAGCCTTGATTGAAACCCTCTTTACAAAGAGACACAATAAGCAAACTTAAAACCCTCTAATAGGTGTTTGTTTGCACAATTAAGCACTCACCCAAAACCTAAAACACTTGAGCAAATTTGATAATTTTGGCTCACTAGTGCTTGTCTATACAATAAATGACAATTTAAGTACAAAGACAATCTTTGATCATTTGATGTTTGACAATATGAGCATTAACCTTCTCTTAATGCTTGGAGGTCCCTTTTATACTCCCAAATGAGTTTGTAGCCGTTACTAGCCATTGGGATCAAATTGGAGCCGTTGAGGACTTTAATTCCCACCATAAATGCAGTTCTGCAGCTCCCCGTTTCGAAACGCTCGAAGTCGTTTCGAAACGCTCTTTAAGTAGAAAGAGACGTTGCAGTCTGTCAGGGCATCCGTATCGAAACACCCCCTTGCCGTTTCGAAACCTGTATCGAAACGCTATAGGCCCGTATCGAAACGCCTGCATTTAAAAGTTAGTTGGGAAAATAGCCGTTGGGGTTTATGACAGTTGTGTTCAATGCCACGTAAGCGTATCGAAACGGCATAGCCCGTTTCGAAACGCTGGGCAAAAGTTCTGTCCATGGAAAGCTCGTTTCGATACTTGTATCGAAATGATTTTGCTACTGGAACCCCTTGTTTCGAAACGCCCTAAGGTGTTTCGAAACACCTGGACAGGTTTGTGAAGTTTGGCTTTGAAAAACATGAAAAACCCTTTTAAAAATTTCCCTAAACATAATTTCAAGTTGTTTGGACTTTGGAAATGTTTTAAACACTTTTTAAATCAGTCCAAAACATTTTTCAATTATTATATCAAAACATTAGTTCTACAATCTCCCCCTTTTTGATATAATAAAACTCACTTGAAAAATTGTTTGGGATTCTCCCCTTTAACTTTAAAAATGTGAATAAGAGTTTATCTAAAAAAATTAATTCAAATAAAGCTCTCCTTATTCATTTGAAAATTTAATTTTTCAAACCATTTCTCCCCCTTTTTGTTATATCAAAAAGAATTTAAAACATTAAGTTCAAAATAACCATAGAGGTAAAAACTTTGATAAAAAATAAGAATTTGGTTTTTAAAATAGCTCCCCCTTACTCAAAGCATCATTAAAAATGTTAGTCCAACATTTATGATCATCTAGTTGAATAAACTAAAAATAAAACAAATAAATGCTAAAACAACTAGATTTTTACCAACATTTGAACTCAAGGTAGGATGTGAAGCCTTCCTTCTTCAAGTGTTCTTCCTTGTGTGCATGGAGCTCCCCATCAATGTTTTGACTTGTTGAACATCTCCATCACACCTAGCAAAAGACAATCAAGTAATTTTTGGTATCCAAATTGCTTTGGATCCATAAACGTTAGTTGCACAAATTTTAGTCCCCTTAGGAATCCATTTTTCAATGTCATCCTTTTTAATTGAAGTGGTTAGTTCTTTTGGGACCCAAACACTTCTAAAACATTTGCCTTTTATAAATCTAGGGGCACTAGATTGTCTAACATAAAAATTTGATTTTCCAAAATTGTTTTTCTTTTCAAGCTCTTTGGAAATCAAATATTTTTCTTCTTGAACCTTTTGAAGCAATTTTTGTAAATCAAAACATTTTAATTCAAACTCTTCAAGTTTTGCTTCAAGTTCAAGTTTGGTTTTAGAAAGCAAATCATTTTGAATTTTTAACTTTGAAATCAATTTGTTGTTTTTCAAAATGTGGCTTTTAAAATCTAAAACCAAATCATCATAGGCATCTTGTAATTCATCAAAGGAATAAGAACATGAAGTAGATGAATTAGAAGTTACCCTTGAATCTTCTTCGATGGCCATAAGGCAAAGGTTGGATTGTTCATCGTCGGTGGAGTCCTCATCACACCAAGTAGCCACATGTGCCTTCTTCTTATGGCTTGAAGTGCTTGCCCTCTCCTTTCTTTTAGGTTCTCGTTCAAGCTCTCTCAAGGCTTTCTTCATGAACGGGGCACACTTCTTGAATAGATGAACTATCTCTTCATCTTCATCCTCCTCTTCACTTAAGTAGACATGATGGCAGGGGGAGGATTTGAGAGCCATGGCACTTGCATTGATGCCTAGCCCTTTGATTTTCTTCTCTCCCATAGCTCTAATTTCTTCCCTCTTCTTCTCATCCTCTTTGTTCTTCTTCATGATTTGATAAGTAAGGAGTGACCCCATAAGTTCATCAAGCTTCAAAGTCTTCAAATTCTTTGCTTCGATGATGGCGGTCCTCTTTGAGTCCCAAGACTCGAGAAGTGAGTAGATGAGCTTTCGGACAAGTTTCTCCTCCGAAATGGCTTCTCCATAGCCCTTTAGACCATTGGTGATTGTGGAGAACCTATCAAACATCTTCTCGATGTTCTTTTCCGAATCCATCTTGAAGTTCTCATACTCTAAGGTTAGGAGCCCAATCTTGGTCTCTTTGACTTCATCGGTTCCCTCGTATGTGACTTCAAGCTTGTCCCATACCTCTTTGGCACTCTCACAAGAAGACATCTTCTCATAGATGGTTGGGCCAAAAGCACAAAACAAGATGTGCAAGGCTTTGCAATTAAGCTCCATCTTCTTGCGATCGTCGGCATTCCATTCCGCTTTGCTTCTTTGAGGCACGAACGGACCATCTTCAACTATATCCCATAGCTTGTAGTCTCTATATTTGATGAAGAACTTCATCTTTGTCTTCCAAAGGGCATAGTGGGTTCCGTCAAAGAAGGGCGGTTTGTCGATTGAATGTGCCATTGAGCCGGTTGAAGAAAAAGTGATCGAGCTTGCTGGATCTTCTCAATAGGATGTGAATCCCCTTCGATTGAGCCAAGCTCTGATACCGATTGTTGAGTTGTGTGGGGCTCGATTCGATCAACCAATTTAGCTCACCAAGTGGTGGAGAGATGGATTTTTGGGTGGAAGGGTTGTGGAAGCTAAAATAAAGATTGACACAAAGATTTGTAGTGGTTCAACATTCTAACCAAGGTCTACATCCACTACCTTAGCTCCCCATTAAGGATTTCTCAATCAATCCACTATTGATTCATCCCCTTTTCTAGGCTTAGGTGGAAACCCTTACAACCAATCAAGCTTTCTACCCAAAGCCTTGATTGAAACCCTCTTTACAAAGAGACACAAGAAGCAAACTTAAAACTCTCTAATAGGTGTTTGTTTGCACAATTAAGCACTCACCCAAAACCTAAAACACTTGAGCAAATTTGACAATTTTGGCTCACTAGTGCTTGTCTATACAATAAATGACAATTTAAGTACAAAGACAATCTTTGATCATTTGATGTTTGACAATATGAGCATTAGCCTTCTCTTGATGCTTGGAGGTCCCTTTTATACTCCCAAATTAGTTTGTAGTCGTTACTAGCCGTTGGGGTCAAATTGGAGCCGTTGAGGACTTTAATTCCCACCATAAATGCAACTCCATAGCTCCCCATTTCGAAACGCTCGAAGCCGTTTCGAAACGTTCTTTAAGTAGAAAGAGCTGTTGCAGTCTGTCAAGGCATCCGTATCGAAACACCCCCTTGCCGTTTCGAAACCTGTATCGAAACGCTATAGGCCCGTATCGAAACGTCTGCATTTAAAAGTTAGTTGGGAAAATAGACGTTGGGGTGTATGACCGTTGTGGTCAATGCCACGTAGGCGTATCGAAATGGCATAGCCCGTTTCGAAACGCTGGGCAAAAGTTATGTCCATGGAAAGCTCGTTTCGATACAAGTATCGAAAC
Source organism: Hibiscus trionum (assembly GCA_030270665.1). Classification (NCBI taxonomy): domain Eukaryota; kingdom Viridiplantae; phylum Streptophyta; class Magnoliopsida; order Malvales; family Malvaceae; genus Hibiscus; species Hibiscus trionum. The sequence goes on along the minus strand of BSYR01000020.1, from coordinate 28,162,990 downwards.
GATTTTGCTACTAGAACCCCTTATTTCGAAACGCCCTAAGGAGTTTCGAAACACCTGGATAGGTTTGTGAAGTTTGGCTTTGAAAAACATGAAAAACTCTTTTAAAAACTTCCCTAAACATAATTTCAAGTTGTTTGGACTTTGGAAATGTTTTAAATACTTTTTAAATCAGTCCAAAACATTTTTCAATTATTATATCAAAACATTAGTTCTACAAACGTGTTATCCGTGTATTCGAGTCATAGCTAGGTGCCAATATGTGATTATATGTGAATCAATATGATATGGGATGTGTTGCCAATATGGTTTAATATATGTGTTTACATATTATGTGGATTGAGCTTGTTGAGCATGGCATATTATGAATTTATGTTCATGCATCATTGACATTTTGGCTCATGTGGATCGAAGGTAAGAACATGCTTTTACCTTGGTTGTGCTCGTGCTTGGACCCTACATTGTCGAGGTTTGTTTTTAACGAGCTTACCCTCACTAAGCTTTACGCTTACGCTCTCTTTTGTTCGACAATGCAGATCCGTAGTTCGTGGGTTGCTAGTGCAAGAAGGGGCCTCCAAGTGTGCTTTGTGGTGCTATCTTAGCTTTCAAGTATGAACATTTTAGCTATATGATGTAATGGTCAAGCAATGGGACATGTATTAGTTGCTTTGAGCTTTTGAAGTATATTAGTGTTGGTTGGTTAGGAGCATGCTAGACTCCTTTTATATGTTATGTTGGTTGGCTTGTGGTTGCCTTGTATTGCTTGTAAACCATGTCTAATTTGCCACCTTAAATGCTTAGTGTTGACCTTGTGTAAGCATGTTATCTTGAATGTTTAAGTGTATGTCATGTATGATCTTTTGAATGGATGCCCCTATCTTGTATCCATATGTAATTTGAGTATGTTTGCAATAGGCTGCATGCCTCTAGAGTGTGTTCGCATGTTATGTATGCTTCTTGGGGTCGTTAAGGGCGTTTGGGATCATTTGGAGATGTTTAAAACTGATTTTGGGAATTCACAGACTGCAGGTGTTTCGAAACGGGTTGTGCCGTTTCGGAACGGGTGTGGTTCCAGGGCCCCTCGTATCGGAACGTGTTTCGGTATGGTTTGGCTACTGTGAGCCCTTGTTTCGAAACAAGTTTCGAAACACTTTGGCTACTGTGATTGTCTGTTCCGAAACGGGTATCGGAACGCCTAGGCAAAATGGGACCCTGTTCCGAAACGGGGTGGATGTGTTTCGGTACGGGTGTCTGGCTTTTTAAACTGGAGCCCGTGTTTCGAAACGGGCAATGTCTATTTCGAAACACAGGCCTGAAAATGGGCTTTTTGACATCTTTAAAGGGTCTCAAGGTTTGGGCTTAGGCCCTGTTTGCTGTTAGGCTTCTCGTGAGTCTTGTTTCCACTGTCGCTTCACACATATAGGTTAAATCAATACATCTAGACAAGACAATAAATGAAAAAGTTTTCTTGGGTCGGTAACCGAAGTGAAGCCTTAACGGGTTTCGCCTCGGTTATCCCCGTATAGCCCACTCGGATCGGTCAAGCGTCTGGACCGGGACGAGGGGGTTACACTTGTTGGTATCAGAGCCTAAGGTTTCCAAGACCTTGGACAGGTAAGTGAGGTAAGTTAAGTTCTTGTGTTGAAAATGCACGGTGTTTGCTTGCCATGTAAGCATGTTTGCTTGTTTATCAAGTATGCCTTGTTGTATGCTTGTTTGAGCATGTATGTGTGTTGTTTTGATTGAAGCATGTTGTGTAGAGTCTCATTGCTACTATTACATCGGAAAAAGAATTTTTAAAGTGAGGGAACATACTTGAGCCACTTGGAACCTTCTCCTTGCTAACCCAATCTTGTATGTTTTTGTTGTTGTGGTTGTAGTTGTTGTTTGTGAGCGCAATGTCGAAGCCTAGGGGTAGACCGAGGGTGGTTCGTCAAGAACCACGTGTTGCGGCTCCTGTCAATGAACCGGTGGTTGGGGTTGAGGCTCATGTGGAAGAGCCTATTGTTGCTGGAGTTGGAGCTGCACCACCTCCACCACCACCTCCGCCTAGTGAGGGAGGCGAGGCTGGAGTCGAGGGAGAGGGACCTCAGTTTGGCCAAGGTGGCCAAGGTCCTGCCGGAATAGATATGACTCCGCTTGTACAAGCTATAGCGGGAGCATTTCAGGCCGCAGTTGTCGGGGCTCAGGCTGCAGCTCAGCCTAGAGGTGATGATAACAGTCTACCATTAGAGAGGCTCCGTAGCCTAGGGGTAGAAGAGTTTAGAGGGTCTACACTGGAGAGATCCGAGTTGTGGTTAGAGAAGACAGTCTGCATCTTAGCTCAGATGGGTTGTGTGGGTGCTCGCAAATTGGGTTGTGTGATTTCTTTGCTACAGGGTGATGCCTACACTTGGTGGGTCACCATTACTACTGGAGTTCCAGAGGCTGAGATTGGATGGGATTTCTTTGAGTCTACGTTCCGGAAGAGATACATGGGGCTGAGATATCTTGATGAGAAGAAACGAGAGTTTATGGCCCTAGTTCAGGGAGATGCTTCTGTGACTGACTATGAGATTCGTTTTGTTCGTTTAAGTCAATACGCTCCAGAGTTGGTTCCGACTGAGAGGGACCGTTGTAACCATTTCAGATATGGGCTGCATGAAGAAGTTAAGAGGTATACTTTAGCTTCTGATTATTCAGATTTTGATGTCTTGGTTGCTAGAGCCAAGGACATTGAGCACAGCTTCAGGCTGACCAAGCGTTCAGGAGGATCTAGTTCTGGTAAGAGGAATAATAACTTTGATCGTGGTGATGCCAAGAGGCATAGAGGCGGTGGACAGCAGTTTGACCATAGACGTGGCGGTGGCCACCGTGGTAGAGGCCATCAGGGCCATAGAGGAGGAGGGTGTTTGCCCGAGTGTACACGTTGTGGGAGGCAACATTCTGGTGAGTGTTGGGGTAACTTCCATGCTTGTTGGAACTGTGGTTTGAGGGACCACTTTAGGAGGGAGTGTCCGCATCAGGCGGCACAGGCACAAGCACCGAACATAGCACAGGCTCCCGCGAGAGCGATGGATTATCAAAGAGGCCGTGGGCGCGGTCGTGGCTACTTCCAGCCTGGGGCTGATGCACCTAAGGTAGATGCTCAGATGAACCTTGCTCATGTTGTGGCAGTGCAGCCAGAGGCAGGTAGGCCAGCGAGGGTCTATGCTCAGAGAGAGGCCGGGAACGACACTGATGTGATAGCATGTAATTTTGAGTTACAGTCTATGTCTTTGCTTTCTTTGGTTGATTCGGGTTCTACGCATTCCTACATTTTGAGTGAGCATGCACAGAAGTTAGATATACCTGTTGAGATCTTAGATGTAGGTATGCATGTGACTAGTTCTTTCGGTGAGACCGTTGTAGTTAGACGAATGTATAGGAGGTGTCCGCTGAAGATTCAGGGTCATGTGTTTCCCGTTGATATGATGGAACTTCCGTTTTATGGCTTTGGTATTATTTTGGGTATGGACTGGTTAGTTGAGCACCGAGCTAGTGTGGATTTTGAGACGAAGAGGATTTCTTTGAAACTTTCTGATGACTACGAGGTAGTAGTAGTAGGCGAGAACATTAAGTTCTTGTCGAATGTGGTGTCAGCTTTAGAGGCTCATATGTTGTTGGATTCTGGTTGTGGGGCTTACTTAGCATATGTGATGAATCCTAATATGAGTGAGGCTAGACCGAAAGATATTAGAACAGTTTGTGATTTTTCGGATGTGTTTCCTGAGGAGTTACCAGGTTTGCCTCCTGACAGAGATGTAGATTTTGTGATTGAGACTGTTTCAGGGTCTACTCCAGTTTCTATAGCTCCGTATCGTATGGCTCCGAAAGAGTTGAAAGAATTGAAAAGTCAGCTTCAGGAGTTGTTAGACCGTGGTTTCATTAGGCCTAGTAGTTCACCTTGGGGTGCTCCTGTGTTGTTTGTAAAGAAGAAAGATGGCAGCATGCGTATGTGTATTGACTACAGGCAGTTGAATCAGTTGACTGTGAAGAACAAGTATACGTTGCCTCGTATAGATGATTTATTTGATCAGTTGAGGGGTGCTTCAGTGTTCTCGAAGATAGATTTGAGGTCAGGGTACTATCAGTTAAAAGTGAAAGGGTGTGATGTTCCGAAGACAACTTTTAGGACTAGATATGGTCACTATGAGTTCCTTGTGATGCCGTTTGGGCTCACGAATGCACTTGCAGCATTCATGGATATGATGAACAGAATTTTTAGAGACTATCTAGACCGGTTTGTAGTTGTCTTCATAGATGATATTCTTGTGTACTCGAGATCATAAGAAGAGCATGATGAGCACTTGAGACTTGTTCTACAGAGGTTGATGAGCAATCAGTTGTATGCTAAGCTTAGTAAATGTGAGATTTGGATTCGAGAAGTTGTGTTTCTTGGCCATGTTGTATCAGCTGAAGGTATCTGTATTGATCCGACGAAGATTGAGGCTATAGTTGAGTGGAAACAACCTAAGTCTGTGACAGAGATTAGGAGTTTCCTAGGATTATCCGGTTACTATAGGAGATTTGTTGATGGTTTCTCTAGAGTAGCTGCTCCTTTGACTAAATTGTTGCAAAAAGGAGTTAAGTTCGAGTGGTCAGATGTAAGACAGAAGGCCTTTGCGAAATTGAAAGAAGCTTTAACGAATGCTCCAGTGTTGGTACAACCAGTTTCAGGTAAAAAATTTGTGATCTATAGTGATGCTTCTTACATAGGCTTAGGGTGTGTCCTAATGCAAGAGAGAAGAGTTGTTGCCTATGCTTCGAGACAGTTGAAGGTTCATGAGAAGAACTATCCTACTCACGATATTGAGTTAGCCGTAGTTGTGTTTGCATTGAAGATTTGGCGTCATTACTTGTATGGTGAGAAGTGCATAGTTTACACCGATCATAAGAGCTTGAAGTATTTGATGACACAAAGAGAGTTGAACTTGAGACAGAGAAGGTGGCTTGAGCTATTGAAAGATTATGATTTGACTATCGAGTACCATCCGGGTAAGGCAAATGTAGTAGCCGATGCTCTAAGTAGAAAGGTTACAGTTCAGTTGCGAGCTATGTTTGCTAGATTGAGTGTATCCAGTGATGGTGGTTTGATCACAGAGTTGCAAGTGAAACCTTCTTTGATTCAGTTGATTAGAGAAAAACAATTGCAAGATGTGTCTTTAGTTTCGCATGTTCAGGACATAGCCGAAGGAAGACCGACCGAGTATAGCTTCAGTGGTGAGGATGTGTTATGCTTTAGAGACAGAGTTGTAGTACCTGAAGATGTTGAGTTGAGACGTCTGATTTTGGGCGAAGCGCATTTGAGTCTTTTCTCTATGCATCCGGGTAGTACCAAAATGTACCGTGATTTGAAGAATGATTACTTCTGGGTTGGTTTGAAGAAGGATGTAGCCGAGTATGTGAGCCGTTGTATGGTTTGTCAGAGAGTGAAGGCAGAACATCAGGTTCCTTCAGGTTTGTTACAGCCCTTGAAGATTCCGGAATGGAAATGGGAGAGGATCACCATGGATTTCGTGTCTGGGTTACCGTTGTCGCCTTCGAAGAAGAATTCTGTTTGGGTAATAGTTGATAGATTCACTAAGTGTGCTCACTTCTTAGCAGTGAACACTACAGATTCTTTGGACAAGTTGGCGAATTTGTATATTCGTGAGATTGTGAGACTTCATGGGGTTCCGAAGTCTATAGTTTCAGACAGAGATCCGAGATTCACAGCTAGGTTCTAGAGTTGTTTGCATAGTGCTTTAGGTAGCCATTTGCATTTCAGCACTTCTTATCATCCTCAGTCCGATGGACAGTCTGAGCGAGTGATACAGATTTTAGAGGATATGCTTCGTTGTTGTGTGATTGACTTCCAGGGTTCTTGGGAGAAGCACTTGCCTTTAGTTGAGTTTGCTTACAACAACAATTACCAGGCTAGTATACAGATGGCTCCTTATGAGGCTTTGTATGGTAGACAATGTAGGACTCCGATCTGTTGGGCTGAAACGGGTCAGAAATTTTTACCTATGTCGGATTTGCTTAAGGGGACCACCGAAAAAGTGAAGTTGATCTGTGACCGTTTGAAAGCAGCTTCCGATCGTCAGAAGTCTTATGCAGATTTGAAGAGAAAAGAGATTGAGTTCTCAGTGGGTGAGAAAGTGTTTCTGAAAGTATCTCTGTGGAAGAAGGTAATGAGATTTGGCCGGAAAGGCAAGTTGAGTCCGAGGTTCATTGGTCTGTATGAGATAGTTGAGCGGATTGGGCTAGTAGCTTACCGTTTGAGATTGTCTTCTGAGTTAGAGAAGATCCATGATGCTTTTCATGTGTCGATGTTTAGGAAATATAGATCAGATCCGTCTCATGTTTTGCCCGTTGAGGAGATAGAACTGAATCTGGATTTGTCTTACAACGAAGAACCAGTTGAGATACTTTCTTCTGATAGCAAGGTGTTGCGTGGCAAGACCATAGAGTTGGTCAAGGTGTTGTGGAGACATAGAGGTGTGGAAGAGGCCACGTGGGAGAAGAAAGCTGATATGCTTGAGCAGTTTCCGTACTTATTTTCGTCAGGTAATTTCGGGGACGAAATTCCTTAAGTGGGGGAGAGTTGTAACACCTGGGTTTGGGGGTCGGGTGGAAATAATAATAGAATAATGTTTTGGAGTTTCGGTTTTATAGTTAAAATAATAATATATTATTTTAAGGCTTCATATTTCCAAAACAAACCTTTGTGTTGGACCAAATTGAATTGTTTCTCATTTTCCATAGAAATTTGCAAATATTGAGATTTGCCATCTCATTAATGGCAAATCTGTAAATAATTAAAAGTGAGTTTTGTCTTCATCTTCCTCACTTCTCCCATTTTTCATTTTGAATGACAAGTGAGAGAGAGCTCTTCCCATTTCACTATTCCATCTCCTTACTTCTTCATTTTTGGTCGGTTTTGAAAGGTAATTACATGCCCATCTTGCTCTCATCTTCCTCTCTTTGAAAGTACCATTAGATTTCATTTCCATCAATGTTTTAGAAATTTGGTTTTCCATGGAAAAATATCAAAGGTTGAAGCTTTATGAGATTTTATCAAAGTTATTGATTTATTAATGTTAGATAAGTTGTTTTCAACCTATGAGGTCCAACATATTTGAATTTTAAAGAGTTTTATCATGATTTTCGGATTTCGGTTTTAATGGGTTTTTAGAAGGGTTTTAAGGTTGTTTTTGGGTGTGTTAATGTTGGAAATTGAGGGCTGAGGTTAGTATGATAGTTGGGGGTTGTTTTGGGATCCTTGAGGTGTGTAAAAAGGGTGGAAATCATAAGTTTTGGATTTGGGTTTAAGGGCTGCTCGAGTTTGATGTTTTGGGGGTTGTTCATGGCTTGAATTCATGTGTTTTATGCTTGAGTAGTGTTCCGGGTTTGCTACATTGTTGCATGAGCTGATTCGAGGTTATTTTGTTTGTGTTGAGTTGATTAGAAGCAAGAGATTGTGTTGGTGAAGTATCGGGAGTAAATCTGGAAGCTTGAAGGTCTTGGTTGCGTGGTTGTTGAGCTTGGAAGTGAAGGTGAGTGGTTAAATGTTTTAAATGGTCTTTGGATATTTGGTTCAAGCATGTGGACTAGGTTGGGCTTGGTAGACCCACCTAGAGTTGGGATTAGAGTGGTAGCCTAATCCAAAGCTATAGTTAGAGACTATGGTTGATCTTTGAATGTATTTATGCCTCATGTTTAATTGTGATTATGTTGGCTATGTATATGGTGTTATACATGTATGTTGAGGCATAGATTGATGCATTGTTATATGCATGTGGAATGTGCATGATATTAATCATGGTGAGTACGTGCTAAGCACAGAATTGGATATGAAATGATGTTGTGAAAGGTTGTGGTTTGTGTTTAATATTTGGCACTAGTATGCTTGGGTACAAATGATCGATCATTAGGATGTTTAGTGTGCACACGTGAGTCAAATGCGCACGTGGTCTTGATGATGGTAGTCATCAAGATGGAGTACGGGTTCGCCCGGAAAACCTTCTTATATTTATGATAGTCGGTGATAAGTGTAATCCCATCGACGGGGCGTGAGGATGAGTGGAATTCCCTCCGCGTGAACGGTGATGAGTGTAATCCCACCGTGAGGTAAAGTTTGTTGTTGGATGTGAGTTTCAACGTGTTATCCGTGTATTCGAGTCATAGCTAGGTGCCAATATGTGATTATATGTGAACCAATGTGATATGGGATGTGTTGCCAATATGGTTTAATATATGTGTTTACATATGATGTGGATTGAGCTTGTTGAGCATGGCATATTATGAATTTATGTTCATTCATCATTGACATTTTGGCTCATGTGGATCAAAGGTAAGAACATGCTTTTACCTTGGTTGTGCTCGTGCTTGGACCCTGCATTGTCGAGGTTTGTTTTTAACGAGCTTACCCTCACTAAGCTTTACGCTTACGCTCTCTTTTGTTTGACAATGCAGATCCGTAGTTCGTGGGTTGCTAGTGCAAGAAGGGGCCTCCAAGTGTGCTTTGTGGTGCTATCTTAGCTTTCAAGTATGAACATTTTAGCTATATGATGTAATGGTCAAGCAATGGAACATGTATTAGTTGCTTTGAGCTTTTGAAGTATATTAGTGTTGGTTGGTTAGGAGCATGCTAGACTCCTTTTATATGTTATGTTGGTTGGCTTGTGGTTGTCTTGTATTGCTTGTAAACCATGTCTAATTTGCCACCTTAAATGCTTAGTGCTGACCTTGTGTAAGCATGTTATCTTGAATGCTTAAGTGTATGTCATGTATGATCTTTTGAATGGATGCCCCTATCTTGTATCCTTATGTAATTTGAGTATGTTTGCAATAGGGTGCATGCCTCTAGAGTGTGTTCGTATGTTATGTATGCTTCTTGGGGTCGTTAAGGGCGTTTGGGATCATTTGGAGATGTTTAAAACTGATTTTGGGAATTCACAGACTGCAGGTGTTTCGAAACGGGTTGTGTCGTTTCGGAACGGGTGTGGTTCCAGGGCCCCTCATATCGGTACGGTTTGGTTACTGTGAGCCCCTGTTTCGAAACAAGTTTCGAAACACTTTGGCTACTGTGATTGCCTGTTCCGAAACGGGTATCGGAATGCCTAGGCAAAATGGGACCCTGTTCCGAAACGGGGTGGATGTGTTTCGGTACGGGTGTCTGGCTTTTTAAACTGGAGCCCGTGTTTCGAAACGGGCAATGTCTGTTTCGAAACACAGGCCTGAAAATGGGCTTTTTGACATCTTTAAAGGGTCCCAAGGTTTGGGCTTAGGACCTGTTTGCTGTTAGGCTTCTCGTGAGTCTTGTTTCCGCTGTCGCTTCACACATATAGGTTAAATCAACACATCTAGACAAGATAATAAATGAAAAAGTTTTCTTGGGTCGGTAACCGAAGTGAAGCCTTAACGGGTTTCGCCTCGGTTATCCCCGTGTAGCCCACTCGGATCAGTCAAGCGTCCGGACCGGGACAAGGGGGTTACACGGGAGGGGAAACTCTAGGGTAAGGAAGAGGGTGCTCCTATCGGGTTTAGAACTCATGACCTAAGGTAATGCGAGAGAACAAAGATGAGTATCTTGGCCAACCGATCAAATGTGCTTGCTAGATAACGTTTTTAGTTAAACCAATATTATCATGTAATCATTTATATCTTTGGATATATATTCAATACACAGTCAATGGAAACTAAAAGTTTTCATAAATGCCTTAGTTTTATGGTTTAGAGATTTAATTTAGGGTGTAGGATTTAGGGGTTTATGTATATGGGTTTAGAATTTATAGATAATGGTTATAATTTATGATTTAGAGTTTAATTCTTAGAGTAATATAGTGAGAGATTTGTCTCATCCTAAACTATAAATTCTAACCACTATCTCTGAATTCTAAATCCTTAAACTCTACCTCCTAAAATTAATGCCCTTATACAAATTTTAAATTTTGGGAGGTAATATTCGTATTCTAATATGAGTTGTACCGGCCAAAAAGAAGCGAAAGGGAAAATCTGAGTTGTCGTCAAAGTTCGTAATCATATTCCAAATCTAGGACATTTTCGGAATTCCACTCTTCATTTTAAGGTTTATTTAGGCTTTATAACAAAAATAAATATTTAAATTATATATATATATATATATATTTTAGGTTTTTAAACTATTATTTTGATTTAATAAATAAGTGTATACCATTTGATTCTATACTCAATTTTATGTCACACTCAATCATTTTTACCAATGAAATGTATGACATGTGGCACCCGGTTATATTTTCCCTTTTTCCCTTATATTTTAAGGAAATAAAAAACAAAAAAAATCGGAATTTGATTTTTTTTCATAAATTAAACAATCACAAGTATCAAACACTTCGATTTTAAGATCTATCTATTTCGGTACATCAATTTCAATCTATGAGTCTTCATTCTCATCTTTTGTGAAAATAAAAAACATAAACTTAAAAAATGTCTGAAAAATACTTTGATTGCAAAATTCATCTATACGAATGTGAAATCAAGGCTTGGACTCTAAAAAAATTATTGCACAACACTTCAATTTTACTTGTAATGACGAGCTTAATAAAAAAACTTAAAGATAAAAATATAAATAAATAAATAAGTTATTGGTTGATTTAGATTAGATGTTAAATCTATTAAGTAACTAAGGGTTTAAATATTGACATTATAAACGAAGCAAACTGAGTTAGAATGATCTATTAGGCTCATAATAAACTTTTATTATGTCCGGTCTTTTTTTTTGAATAGTTGTCCGATCTTAATTGATGTATAATGAGTCTAATAATAGTGATAATAATAAAAATAAATAAATTAGTAATAATTTTTTAAGGTAAATTAACAATGTTAATTATATAATAAACATACTATTAAGACCAGCCCTAGGAAGAGGGAAGAAGAAGATATGAAAAGGATTAGAAAAACGTAGAAACTAAGAAAACAAAACTAAAAGCTACAACCAAAACTGCTATCATAAGCAGAGAACGACGGAGGCTTAATCTCTTCTTCAAGATAAAATTTTAGTAGTATTTTTTATATATAAAATCTTCGTTGGATAGGTTTAAGCTTCTCATTTTTTATTCTTTCTTTTTGTGAATTATTTTACAGTGTTATTCATCGATTATTATTGGCACTATTTTGCTGATTGTTGCGTATAGACCAGTTCAAATAGTTTCATTCGTTTTAAGTGTTGAATTGAATGATCGTTGTTCAACGCATTGGGAGTAGATCGAGGAGCAACGCGGGTTTCTGATCCGATCAAAAGAATGGTAATTTATCGGTGTTATCTTTTGCTTTTTATTGCATTGCGCTATTGTATTATTATTTCTGATTTTCTAGCTTTGAACGGTATGGATTTAGTTTTGTGAGATTTAAAAAATTGTTTGAGTTGTCGTTGACTGATCTGAACTGGTTTTGAAGCTGGCTATTATTCTGTTTTGATCTGTTCATTTTATTGTTTCTCGAGATCCACCTTTTAAGGTTTCAACTGTTTTGGTTTGCTGTGCTAGTTGAAAATAGTGGACAGTGTTTTAGAAATCATACTGCCATTGACCGGAACTTGAAGTAGTATATTTTGGTCTAATATGAAGTAATCCGCCTTTGAGCACCTTTTACGAGTTTGTGATTTTAATGGGTTAGTGGAGGCTTCAATGCTGGGTTGTGATTGTTCGATCTGGTGGCTTGTCTGTTGTTCTAACTAACTTTGGAGCATGAAATCTAGGATGTCTTTTTTGTTCATATGGTAATAGAGCCATGTAATTGGTACTTAGGCCAACCTTTTGCTTTATACACATTCCAGTTTAGAAGTGTAGTGTTTCTTAATGGACTCTGTATCTCTAATGAAGCCTGAGCAGTCGCGTGCACCTTGATAAATTAATCCCTAAAAAAGATTTTCGAATTTGAAGGGTTTTAAAAGAATGAATGTTTGGAGGGTTTTAGATGGGTCATGCTTCTGTCAAAAATCCCTTCATCTCCATTATTGTTTTTTAAACAAGAAATAAAGTAATCTTCACTTTGATCTGAACCGAGTTTTTAATTTTTGAATTTACTTCGTTAATGAAGTTGGAACTATGATTGCCTGATTTTTGCTAGTGCATGCTTGTTTTCTGCACTACCCCAAGACTTGTTCAAAGTCATTTTGAGATTGGAAAGTAAGAACTTATCTGAATGGTAATGCCTTAATGTTTGAATCTTTAGTGAAAAGTGTATATAAGGGATGTCAAATGAATTGGTGAATCCTGGGCCATCGTTGCTTTTGTAGGCTACCATGACCAGTCTTGCAGTTGGATCTCTCGTCTGGGTGGAGAATTCTGACATTGCTTGGATAGATGGCGAAGTCGTGCAGGTTAAAGGTCAAGATATTAATGTTCTGTGCACTTCAGGGAAGACGGTGAGTTGCTTTGTAAAATTTAATTGGATATTTTATGTGCATATGAATCTCATTTTTATTCTGGTGAATGCTAATTATGTTTTTCTAGTTCTCTTGCTACAATCATGTTTATGTGGCTTAAGATTTTCTCCTCTCTCCCTTGTACATGTCATGCAAGTCCAGTATGGTATTATAGGAATTCATGGGGCACATAGAGTCCTTGGATGAGCTAGTTGCTTAATTTGACTTACGTATTTCACAACTCTTTTTGCAACAGGTTGCTGTTAAGGCTTCAAATGTATATCCTAAAGATGCCGAGGCCCCATCATGTGGAGTTGATGATATGACAAAGCTGGCTTATTTGCATGAACCCGGAGTCCTTCAAAATTTAAGATCAAGATATGATATGAATGAAATATATGTAAGATTTTGAACGGATGTTCACCTTATTCTTTCAATGTAATGGTGTTATTTCTGTCTTTATGTTAATTTTGTTGAAATGGATGTATGTGTTGTCTTTTCTGTGGCAACATACATTGCATTGATGAATGTTAGTGAGATCGTTATGTTTCATCATGTTTTCAAAATTTACTGATACAAGAAGGGAATTGCTTCAAATGGTTCTTCCAGACATATACAGGAAATATATTGATTGCTGTGAACCCATTCCGAAAGCTACCTCATCTTTATGATAGCCATATGATGGCACAATATAAAGGGGCAGCCTTCGGTGAGTTGAGTCCACACCCTTTTGCTGTAGCAGATGCTGCATACAGGTACCCTCCTGTTCTGACCAGAAATTCATTTTATATGATTGCTTGTATTTGACAATGAAACATTTTTCATTAATTCAGATTAATGATCAACGAGGGAATAAGTCAGTCGATTTTGGTAAGTGGTGAAAGTGGGGCTGGTAAAACAGAAAGCACAAAATTGCTGATGCAGTATCTTGCTTACATGGGAGGGAGAGCTGCTGCTGAGGGAAGAACAGTTGAGCAGAAAGTTCTGGAGGTAAACATGGCTACAAATTTAGATTTGTGTGACAGTAAGTTCAATGTTGATAGTTTGAACGTCATCCAAGTAACTTTGTTTAACAACAGTTATTTTTGTTTTTGACTAATCTGCAGTCCAATCCTGTTTTAGAAGCATTTGGCAACGCAAAGACTGTTAGGAACAATAACTCAAGGTGAGGGTATTTACTTTTAACAAGTTTTACACCCTGCATGTTCTGTAGATTCTACGTTATAATCGTTTATTTTACCTGTACATGCATGTTTTGAATGATGTAGTCGTTTTGGTAAGTTTGTGGAGATTCAATTTGACCGGAAGGGAAGGATTTCAGGAGCTGCTGTCAGAACTTATTTGCTAGAAAGGTCACGTGTTTGTCAAGTGTCTGATCCAGAAAGAAATTATCATTGTTTCTACATGCTTTGTGCAGCACCACCAGAAGTAAGTAGTTTTTTATTTCTTTAATCAAGTGGCTCATAAAATAGTTGATACAATATGTTTTTGTATAGTCATACCATCGGTAAACATTTTCCATGTTTAGTTTTAAAGATATCTAGATTATCTTCTGTTTTAAAGATTTCTAGATTATCTTAGTTCCAAAATGTACGTCCAGAAAAGGATTTGTGCTGGGAAATTGACTTTTGAGAATGGTCTTTCCCATATTTTTACCTTCAAACATCAATATATTTGGATATGAATCATATGATTAATGATTGAAGGTTGTAATTTGGGTCTAACCATGAACACTTTAATATCTCTCATACTTGTTCTGTCCTTTCTGTTTGATTCTCCATCTCCCTCTTACCTTTTGATTTCTTTGTTGGTGTCATTCTCTTAGCCAATAGGAACAACTTACAAGTTAATGAGTTTCACTTTAACATTCTCTTAGCCAAATTTATTATTGTTTAATTGGGTTTTTTATGTGATCTATAGATTCTGGGATCAATTTCAGTTGTCGACTTCTATCTCTCATTTTTATTATAGAATTGGGGAGGTACTATGGAGGCCTTGGGATAACAGTATTATGGGATTGTGTGATGGCGTCCATTTGATGTGATTGTAGACATGAGTCATAAATAATTATTCAATCTTTACCTTGAGTACAGCTTATTGCTCTTAGTCCACCTTTTTTTGGTTTAATTCTAAACAGTAATTTGGATCTGAAAGCTGTATTGGTGCATCATATCTTTTATTTTCCTAGCATGTCAATGGTCTCAATAGAAATTTGCGGCTTGTCATAATTGTGGTATAGAACATAAAATATGAGGCAGTTCCTTGTTTCTTTTAAACCCCTTTAGTCTTTTGTTGAACTTCTCTGTAGTGAACGAATAGGAAAATTTTCTTGGCCTGTATCTTTGTTCAGTTATGGATAGTCTGTAGTTTGTTGTTCACATTTCTTGTCTCTGAAAAAATAAGAGCAAATTTATCATACATGAGATTCTAATGCTTCAGATCATCAACTCTTATACAATTGTCTTCCCTTGCTTCAGGATATTCAGCGGTACAAACTGGGAAATCCAAGAACATTTCACTATCTGAACCAATCTAATTGCTACGAACTGGATGCAATTGATGATTCCAAGGAATATACTGCAACGAGAAGGGCAATGGATGTTGTTGGAATAAGTTCTGTGGAGCAGGTATTTTAATGAAATAGGAACTTGGTATGCAATCCTTAAGCATAATGTTTTTGAAATTAATTTGTCATCTTTTTTGTTTTTGCTTTTGTCCCTTTTTAAGGATGCAATATTCCGCGTTGTGGCTGCAATTCTCCATCTTGGGAACATTGAATTTTGTAAAGGGAAGGAAATAGACTCATCAGTGCCCAAAGATGAAAAATCATGGTTCCATCTAAGAACTGCTGCTGAGCTTCTCATGTAGGTGGACAATTTCAGGGTTACACTAGCATATACTGGAAGACATAATTCTTTGATATTTGTTCACTTCATGTGCTTTGTAAGATAAGAAATGGTCGTTTAAACGCCAGTTTTCTTTTTAGGTGCGATGAAAAGTTACTAGAAGATTCTCTATGCAAGCGTATAATTGTAACTCGTGATGAAACCATTACAAAATGTTTGGATCCAGAATCTGCTGCACTTAGTAGAGATGCCTTGGCTAAAATTGTGTACTCAAGGTTGTTTGACTGGTACGGTTTCATTCTTGCTTTTTGAGGATGACATTTCAAAGTTGACTGTGCTTAATATTTTATTTTTTGTTCAGTTGTGGACATTTTTATGAGACAGTGGGTTTCCTTTTCTAATTTTCACAGGATTGTGAATAAAATCAATAGTTCAATTGGTCAAGATCCTGACTCGAAGTTCTTAATTGGGGTGTTGGATATTTACGGTTTTGAGAGTTTCAAGACAAACAGGTGCTTAAGCGGTATGCCTGTTATTTTTATGATTGACTGAAGTTGGTTTTCTGAAACCAATGGATGCAAATGGAAGTTGTTTCTAAATGAGGCACATTTGAAACACTTACGGTAGTCATGCATTAACTGAGACTAAAAGACACAGTGATTTTAGGAAGTAGGAACCCTATTATTTCACCAAATATGCCTTTTGAAAAATGGCAGTGATTTGAGAGTTCACAGAACGATAGTTCCAATTGTGCTTCACTGTAATAAATAAATTTAATTGTGATTAAAAATCAGAGACACAGTGATCTTGTTGGATGTTTGCTATTTGCTTCTGTTTATCTGACGATGTACCACTTCATTTTGCAGTTTTGAGCAATTCTGCATTAACTTGACAAATGAGAAACTGCAGCAGCATTTTAACCAGGTTTGTTTCTGAAAACATGCTCACATTATGTTTTACATATCTCAGTATTTGTTTTGTAGTTTGTGATGCATAAGTTTCTGGCTCCTTAGCATGTCTTCAAAATGGAGCAAGAAGAGTATACAAAAGAAGAGATCAATTGGAGCTACATTGAGTTTGTGGATAATCAGGATATTCTGGACCTCATTGAAAAGGTGTGTTGGATCTACCTCTTCAATTTATTTGATTGGCCTTTTACAGACTGTTTCAGTATTATATCATCTGCACCTACAATATTCATCCTCATTCAAGTGATTCTTTCTATAGCTGTGGAGTTGGTAATGTGTTGTTGACTTTATCTATATTAAAGGAAATTTGGGATACAACCTACTATTTGTAACCCCTAAACCCGACCTAGAAGAAAAGACCGAATTTAAGAAGTCACGTTTGAAAACTTAATCCTCAAGAAATTCAATTTTGGAAATTATATTTTAACTTAAAATAAAATAACAATGATTTAATAAATATCTTATAGTAAATAAAAATATCATAATAAATATTAGAATGTTTATATAAAATCTCTGAAATAAAATCATAATAAAAGAATTCTAGAAAAATAATCCCAAAACATATTTATTCTCAAAGTATGAAATTACATCAATGTCTCAAAATAATAAATAATAATCTGAATAACTAAAAATAGTTTCGTACTGTATATTAAAATAACCGGATAAAATATGAGATCCTCCAAGTACCGATTCGCCTATGGTCTGAGTATCTGAAAGAAAGACTAAGGGGAGTAAGCTAGAGAGCTTAGTTTGTCTCTAAAGTGCAAGAAAATCATAGTCGTAAAAACATAGTAATATTTTTTTTTAAATTCTTTAAAGCACAACACATAAATCACAAGCGCAATGCAATGCACCCAACTACAACCGCCATAAAAAGAGGTAGGTTCCCCAGAACACCTCACTACAACCTCACCAATCGATGTGTGGTAAAAACCACTGCTTCCTCCGTACAAATCCCAACCCATGCCCATACATACATGATGATTAAAAATCAAATTTCATATACTCAGTTCCATAAATCTGATATTCCGTAAACATACTTTATAAACCATAGTCCATAAATCATAGATCCGTAAATCCGATGTTTCATAAATCAAATATTTCATAAGTCATAATTAAAACACGTTTTGAAAATCGTATGCACGTGATGTCAACCATACAAGACATAATACATATAAATAATCACATAAGTGGTAAAACACCAACACATAGAAAAATAATATATAATTTATTTATAGCACCGGAAGAAAACACACCTCGCAACAATAAAGCTCTAACGATGAACAAAGGGCGGTTGTGGCTTCGATGTAAGGTGATGGTAGCGTCAATCCGAGAGGATTTCATAAAACATGGGAATAACTAAGAGCGACAACACTTTAAAACTTAAGGCTTAGATTTATTTTTCTTCGTAATAACTATGGCTATATATATATAGTTGAGCGGTGGTAATCTAAACAAATTAGGTTTAGAATATAATAATAATAATAATAATAATAATAATAATAATAATAATAATAATAAAAACAAGAATTTAAGTTGAAAAATGAGAGTCATTTCAGCTGTGGGAAAAAAAGAATTAGAATTCAATTTGAATTAAAAAGGTTGAAAAAAATAAACAAATTAAAAAAAAACGGGTGAGAGAATTGAAATTCAATTTGATAAAATGGTTATTTATGGAGTTAGTCCTTAAACTTTCAAGAAATTTCATATTAATTTTCAAGTTTGATAGAAATTCTTATTTAGTCCCTTATAAAAAAGTTAGGGTTTTGAATTAAAAATTCTCAATTGTTAGGGTTTTCAATTAGGGATTTCAAAATTAGTTTTCTAAATTAGGGATTTTTCGAATCTAGTGTTTACAATTTGGCCGTAATTTTTGGGGTGTTACACTATTTCTATGCACCCTTGCTTCTAAAATATTTGATATCTTTCCAGTTTTTCTTGCATCCATCCGGCATTCTCTGCTTTCATGCAACACATGCGGGATGCGGTGAATGAACATTATATGTAATGTGATCACATCTCCTTACTTCCAAGATCTTTCTATCGTCTCCTTGACAAATGAAATTGCCATAACTTTTGACAAGACAAAGTGCCAAACTCTTCTCTTTTTACCTGTTAGATGTTGCATGAACTGCGTATTGTTATTTTCCTGCAATATAGAAGATAAAGCGGTCGTGGCATCTTTGATGCTTTATTCTTCTAAAACATGTGAAAGACTTGATTGGTGAGGATTCTGTTGTAAAATGCCCAGCTTCAAAACAAGATAAGCAATTTGGTGGATGAAAGATGGGAAAAGAGAAATCTAAAGGGAGAAGATGGATTAATTGTCTGGTGTTGAAATGGTTGTAAAGACACCAAGTATAGTCTTAAATACAAACTAGACCAAATGATATTAGTTTCATTTCGAAATAATAAGTCCAAGATGAGTTTCTTGTACAAGCAATGCAAAATAAGTACTGCCTGCTTCAATCAAAGTGCCGTGGAAATGATATGAGTGATGGTTCAGTCGATAGTTCTAGTAGAGCAAATTCTTTTGACTTTTAAATCTTGTATTAATTTATCTCTTGTATTCTTGTAGGATTGTCCCTAGTGATTTATTAATTATTGTTGGATCCCACTTTGGGAATTTCTTGTGTGAACTTCTTGAGTAATAATATGGCTGTATTTTTTCTTATCTCTTTGCTTGAGAAACTATGTTTCTTCAAATGAGGTGATCGCTTTCATGCATTCCTGTGTGCTTGTAATTTTGTCATTTCCTATCCTTTGCACTCAAAAGACAATGGCCATGTTTGGTAAATAGCTTTTTGAGCTAAAATTAGAGGTTTGGAGCATTTTTAGAGGTTTGACTAGTCAAATTCGCTAATTTTGATGTTTGGTAAATAACGGATTGAGGTGAAACCTCTCATTTTGAAAAAGCTCCTTTTAGGAGCTTTTTGAGTTAAAAGTTTGAATAAAAGACTTGTAAAGACTATTTTGTCCTTGATAATTATAAAAATTTCTCTAAATAACATAAATTTAATTAACTAATAAAATTAAAAAAATAATTTCATAAATAAGAAATTAATATATAAATTAATAAATACATATAAATTTAATAATTAATAAAATTATTTTTAAAATATAATTTCATAGATAAGAAATTAATATATACATCTAAGTTTAATAATTATTAAAATTATATTAAAAAGATAATTTCACAAATTAAAAATTAATATGTATAATAATATTAAAAACTTAATTTTCATAATCTAATTAATATTAATAGGTACACGATGTTAATAACTGATAAATTATTCAAACAAGTATCAAATATAATCATGTCCTCTTATATGTCATTTTGCTTTAAATAATCAAACAACCATCAACTATCAGTTAATTTTACCAAACACTTTTATACAATCAGCTAATGTAATCCACTATAATGTAATCCGCTATCAGCTATCCGCTAATTGCCAAACAGGACCAATATCGTAAAAGGTTTTTATTTGATTTGTTGAACATGCTTACCTAACATAGTCCTGTATAGCAGTGGACTTTGAGTAAACAAATCAACAAATTAAACATGTTAAATGCTCCATGCAATTTTGTGGTGGTTATTTGATTTATTTTATATATTTTAAAATTTTCCTGTTCTTGATTTCCAGAAACCAGGTGGCATAATTGCTCTTCTAGATGAGGCTTGGTAAGATGTAGTGAGCTTTTTACTTGTATTTGACATCTAAAAACTGGAATAAGCTTTCTTTCAGTAACTTTACTATATATTAATAATAATATTATCTGACTGTTGTGGTGCTGTTGCTAAGTTTTTTTCCCTCTTGCTTGTTTCTCTTTCAAATTTTAAAAGCATGTTTCCAAGATCAACACATGAAACATTTGCTCAGAAGCTGTACCAGACGTTTAAAAACCATAAGCGCTTCAGCAAACCCAAATTGTCCCGTAGTGACTTTACAATTTGCCATTATGCTGGTGACGTAAGTTTGTTTTCTATTTTTCGTAAATTCATGCTGTAGAAAGAAACTAAGAACTTAGAAGTGAATGGATTTCTGTTTATGAACTCAAACAGAAAACTTATGTACTATGCAGGTCACCTATCAAACTGAATTATTCCTTGACAAGAACAAAGATTATGTTGTTGCTGAACATCAGGCCCTTTTGACTGCTTCCAAATGTTCCTTTGTTTCTGGTTTATTTCCACCTTTAGCTCAGGAGTCCTCCAAATCTTCAAAATTCTCATCAATAGGTTCTCGATTCAAGGTGTGCTGGTATTTCTGTTTCTTAAAAGGCAGATTATTTCCCTTTTTTCCAGTCTAATGAGTTTGAAAGCGGCGCTCTTTTTTGTATTATACAGCAACAATTACTAGCACTACTTGAAACTCTGAGTTCTACAGAACCACATTACATACGCTGTGTAAAGCCCAATAATCTTCTTAAGCCTTCAATATTTGAGAATAAAAATGTTCTACAACAACTACAGTGTGGGGTAAGAATGATGACATTCTATGTGGTTGAGCTGAAATGTATATTGGTATTTATTTAATTAGATCTGCTTGCCTAGTTTATTCACATTTTTTATTTCATATCAGGGAGTTATGGAGGCAATCAGGATTAGTTGTGCTGGATACCCTACTAAAAAACCATTTGGTGAATTTGTAGACCGGTTTGGCCTCCTTGCACCTGAAGTTTTGGATGGAAGGTAAGTTAATAGTTCTCTTGGCTCTCTAGAGGTTTCTTCAAAACTTTGCTGACTTGCTTACTATACATGTTAGTTCTGATGAGGTTGCTGCTTGCAAGAAGCTTCTTGAGAAGGTGGGACTTCAAGGATATCAGGTACATATCTGATGGACATTCAAATAATCTTTTGTTGGTCAATTGAGTTCCTTGCCAATTCTAGATCAATTGTGTTTCCTGGAAAATACTGGATTTCCTCTTGAATCATTAGGATGTATCTTATGTAAAGAAGAAGAAAAAAACCATGTCCTCAATATGCCAATAAAATTTAGCATACAGACAATCAATTGGCAAAGATTTATGTTTGGTGGCCTTTGGTTTATGCCCACTGAAAATAACAATACCAAGGAAATTCCACTCTACGCATCCGTTTATCGGGCGAAGACTGTTAACATGTTATTGGGTGGAAGGAAGTACTCAAGTTTGGATTAGGTTATGAAACAACACTAAGACTGGGCCCCAAGACAAGAAATTTCCAGAAGCTGGCAACTGTGAGCAAAGAGCAAAGCACTTTTCTTGTACAGAATCTAAGTTGGATTCATGACACAAACTTGATGTCATAAGGCGCTATATTGGTTAATGTTATTAGCTTTACTGTTACTTTCTTGCGAAAGTACACATGGAATTGATACACGCTGCTTCCGAATGAGAGTTCATTCCTTGTTCCAAATTGTATATGCTTCCATTATTTTATTGTTTACTCAAATGTTCTATACATATGCATTCTGGTTGGATTTTGGGAAAGACCATACTGATGCCAGTTTATTTTTGGCAGATTGGTAAGACAAAAGTTTTTCTCAGGGCTGGTCAGATGGCTGAACTAGATACCCGTAGGAGTGAAGTCTTAGGAAGATCTGCTAGCATTATCCAGAGGAAAATCCGTTCTTACTTAGCTCGCAGAAGTTTTATCATGCTCCGTCGATCTGCATTACAGATTCAATCTGTCTGCAGAGGTACATTTGTGCCTTCTGTGTGTGGCTGTTGTAAATTAACTAAAATTTTCTCCCTATTAAGGCTTTTGGTATTATGTACATTTGTTGATAGTTTTTTTTTTGTCCTGATTTTAGGACAACTTGCTCGTAAAGTTTATGATGGCTTGAGAAGAGAAGCTGCAAGTTTGAGGATCCAGAGACATTTGCGTATGCATCTTGCTAGGAAAGCTTTTAAAGACTTGTGTTCCTCTGCTGTTTCCATTCAGACAGTTATGAGGGGGATGGCTGCTCGCAATGAGCTATGCTTCAGAAGGAAGACCAGTGCAGCAATTATAATTCAGGTTAAATTTCTTATATCATGGTGTACATGCAATGATTTTTTAAGAAAAGATCTCATACCTTTTCAATTTTTCTTGGAGAGGCTGACCCTCCTTTTGTTTTTATATTAGTTACTTTCTTTAGCTTGAAATGACATATTTTGTACATACCAGAGCCAATGTCGCAAGTTCTTGGCCCAGTTGCATTATATGAAGTTGAAGAAAGCGGTAATTGCAACACAATGTGCATGGAGAGTAAGAGTTGCTCAAAAAGAACTGCGGAAGCTTAAGATGGTATTCTATCTCTATCATCTTTTGCATTTCTATAGAACCTTTTGTTATAAAATCCATTAGGAGATCTATATTCTCTTCTGCTTCTAGATCTTTAAAAATGCTTTGCTGTTGGAACAGTTGTTTTCTACGGCCTCTTCTTTGCTTAAAGTTGATACCAGAACAGTAAAAAGTTGTATCCCTGCTAAGTATAATTTTGTTCTTCAAATTTGAGTTTGATTGCCGAAGTTTTCTCTGAGAAATCTATCTTATCAACAATCAAGATTATTTAGTCTTGCCGGCTTACATAATGGGGTGAAAAAAAGAAACCAGACAAACCTTTTCTTCTCTATCTGCTAATTTTGTCTTCTGAAACAACTTAGTATGTCTAAAACCTAAAGTATGCTGATATCTTGTTTCATGTGTGTATCACTCAGATTTTCTGCTGTTATTTTTATTTGCAGGCTGCAAGGGAAACTGGAGCTCTGCAAGCTGCCAAGAACAAACTGGAAAAGCAAGTTGAGGAACTGACATGGAGATTACAGCTGGAGAAACGTATGAGGGTAAGCATGATAATAAATAACTGAAGCTATTTTTTTCTTCTTTTGGTTGTAGCTTGCAGGACAGTGAATCTAGTAGGGGTAAGAAGATGCTGAACTGAGGGATGTTATGTGCTTGACATATGACATACTTCTCTATTCAATTGCCATGTTAGTTGAGAGAAGGTGTTAAATTGTACATGCATCATCTCTTTCTCCAAATTATGTAGGTTATGTGGCTGTCAGTTTCCCAGCTTAAGTTAGTTGTTTTAAACAAATATTTTGATAATTGATATTGCATTTAGTTGCATGTGTCTATATGAGCCCTGCCTGTAGATTCCTCCTATTTGGGCTGGACTTTAATATTTTTATGTCTTAGGTTAGCCTGGTCTGAATTAATTATTTACTAAATAATGTATTTCCATTTAAATTTACTTAAAAATTGAATATTAATATAAACGAGTTCTAATATTTTCAATAATATAAGTGTCCTTACCAGTGGGGCACTGCTTCTATAATTTTCTTTTCTCATAATTTGTATATTCTTTTCTTACTCTGTAGGTTGACATGGAAGAGGCTAAAACAAAAGAAAATGCAAAATTACAGTCTGCTTTGCAAGACATGCAACTTCAGTTTAAAGAAACCAAAGAATTGCTGGCCAAGGAACATGAGGCTGTCAGAAAGGCAGCTGAGGTGGTCCCTGTAATTCAGCAAGTTCCAGTGGTGGACCACATGATGCTTGAGAAGCTTACAAGTGAGAATGAAAAACTGAAGGTGAGGAGGCTGAGTCTAGCATCTTTGTTTTGCACAAAGATATGGTGAACATACAATAATAATATTGGATATCTTAAACCTGGTAGAAGACTAGTATCATGGTATATTTCTCATGTGCTGATTATGCAGGCAATGGTGAGTTCGTTGGAACAGAAAATTGGTGAAACAGAGGAGAAGTTTGAAGAGACAAACAAGATCAGTGAAGAAAGGTTGAAGCAAGCTTCGGAAGCAGAATCAAAAATAGTTCAGTTGAAGACTGTTGTGTACAGGTTAGTTTGCGCCCTTACTGTAGAAAGATCAGATAGATTCATACTGTTAACTCCAAGAACCTGAGTTAGTGCTTTTTGTGCATTTTTTTGAAGCTGCAGTTATTCATGTATTTCTCTTTCGTCTCATTTTCTCCTGGTCATCATTGTCTCTTTATAAAATCCGAGGCGCTCTTTTCCTCCTTCCGCTGGCTGGACGCCACCATTCAGGGGAGCGAAAGGCTAAGAAGGGGGGTTTTAATGAGGCCTCTCCTTCTTATCAAAAAAAAAAAATCATTGTTTCTTTTGTTTGCAGGCTTGAAGAAAAAATTTTGGACATGGAATCTGAAAACCAAGTTCTGAGGCAGCAAACCCTGTTAAATACACCTGTTAAGAAGATCTCAGAGCATCTGCAGATTCCAGTCACTCCAGTAAAATATAGCACACACACACACATATATATATATATATATATATATATATATATATATATATATTTTAATCTTCCTGCCTCTTTTGTCATTATGCTGATATTTCCTATTATCATTTTTCTTTACAAATTTGCAGAATCTGGGAAATGGTTACCATATAGGTGAACTGAACAAGTCAAATGTATGTTAAACATTTCTAAACATATGGTCATACTTATGTAGTTTGTATGATATGTCCATTGACGACCTGTTATTGCAGGAATCACAGAGTGTGACACCAGTGAAGAAGGTTGGCATAGAATCTGATGGCAAGTTGCAAAGATCCAATCTTGAACGCCAACATGTATGTGTTTGCTACAGTCGGTTTCTGCATCTTCAAGCTTTATAATTTTGTGCAGTGTGTCAGATGTTTTCTACCATTCTTTCAACAGGAGAATGTCGATGCACTGATCAATTGCGTTGCAAAAGACATTGGGTTCAGTCATGGAAAGCCTGTTGCTGCACTTACTATTTATAAATGCCTTCTCCACTGGAAATCTTTTGAAGCGGAAAGGACCAATGTGTTTGACTGTCTCATTCAGATGATGGGTTCTGCAATTGAGGTAATCGAATTATCATTCATAGTCATTGTTTGTGGAGTTTCCCCTTTATTTTCCTTTATTATTCTGCCGTGTGTACGGCTTTTGTTTTGTGCTGATTTTGATTAATTTGTATTAATTTTTTATATTTAATTTCTGAATGTAGTCCTTTACGGCCAGTTACTGTTCTTGCTTCTGATGGGCTGTGACGTGATTGTTGAAGATTCTTTTACTTGCATAATTTTTTGCCCTTTTCTTAGGTTGCCTTACTCGTATAATTTTAAAATAGTTGCTTTAGAAGCTAACACTTCTGTTTATTATTTCTACTTTCTGGTTCTTTATGCTGGAGAAAAATAAGTATGAAGGTGTCATTAATGGTTGAGTGATGAAAACTTCATTGGTTGTAGAATGAAGAAAACAATGGTCATATGGCTTATTGGTTGTCCAACACATCAGCATTGTTGTTCTTGCTCCAAAAAAGTCTAAAGGCATCTGGTGCAAATGGTGCAACTCCTAGTCAGAAACCACCAACTCCAACCTCTCTGTTTGGAAGGATGACAATGGTATCTGAAATTCTTTTCTTTGCTGCTAAATATACCATTTTTAAGGAAGAATAAAACTGTTTTTACATTCCTTTTTCTCTTAACTCAGAGTTTTCGCTCGTCTCCTTCAACAAACAACCTTGCTGCGGCTGCTGCACTAGCAGTAGTTCGCAAGGTAGAGGGAAAATACCCTGCATTGCTTTTCAAGCAGCAACTTGCAGCATATGTGGAAAAGATCTATGGAATTATTAGAGATAATTTGAAGAAAGAGTTGTCATCTTTGCTTTCATTATGCATCCAGGTATCTTGTGATCCATTTAGT
The DNA here is from genome assembly GCA_030270665.1 of Hibiscus trionum. Lineage (NCBI taxonomy): Eukaryota > Viridiplantae > Streptophyta > Magnoliopsida > Malvales > Malvaceae > Hibiscus > Hibiscus trionum. The sequence goes on along the minus strand of BSYR01000020.1, from coordinate 28,137,092 downwards.
TTCTGGTCAACAATTTGATTCTGCGTAGTCAATTGTTTGGTGAGTACTTAATCGTGATTCCTCTTTTTCCCAACTGGTCATGATGAATTTCAGGCACCTAGAACATCTAAAGGAGGTGTACTAAGATCTGGACGGTCCTTTGGCAAAGATTCTCCTTCAACTCATTGGCAGGGCATTGTTGATAGCCTCAACACCCTCCTATGTACTTTGAAAGAAAATTTTGTAAGGAACCTGAGTTTTTTCCTCACTGTGTTTCATAAACTTCCATTGCTGTATAGAGGTTTTTACAGTTGTTTCTTGGTTTTCAGGTGCCTCCGGTTCTTATCCAGAAGATCTTCACTCAAACATTTTCATACATCAATGTACAATTGTTTAATAGGTAATCTTTTGTTTTATTGTAGTCCCTTTGTGGTTTTAATTCAAACGGTTTGGTTTTCTGCTCATAAGAATTAGTTATAATTTTCCAGTCTCCTCCTGCGCCGTGAGTGTTGTACATTTAGCAATGGAGAATATGTCAAGGCAGGGTTAGCTGAGTTAGAGCTCTGGAGTTGCCAGACGAAAGAAGAGGTGAGGCCTTTTTTTGCTCTCATTTGTATTTGTACTTGGGAGTTGCTGCAGAATTTTGCTGGACTATTTCCTTTCTTTTTATGGCTTACTTAGTACTTACGTTCACTTGCCTTGAACTCCAGTATGCAGGGTCATCATGGGATGAACTTAAGCACATAAGACAAGCTGTTGGATTCTTGGTATGTTGAGTGGCACTCTTTAACAATATATATGACGTGATGGGTTGTTTTAGTTTGTTTATCGTTGAACTTTTTTGCTTTTGTAGGGTAAGAAATATCTTTGACTTTCTTAGTTATTAGGTCTCTAGTCCTGGACTTTTAGGTCTTGTCCTACTGATGAAAATGAATTATTTAGCATAATTACAAAGTTTAAGGTAATACAATCATATTGATCATTAATGGTTCTCAAATGCCCCCCACCCCAATTCAGAAAAGGCAATATGACCCGGAAATTAGTAAATTGTACATAGAAAAGTGAACGCTTTAACTTTTAACTTTCTAAACCATGACAGTTTGGGAGGGTAGGTGTGGCAATATACAAGGACTGGATTTATCGTATATTTGCTATTTCCTTTTGAATGTTAATTGTAATATTACTTTATTCAGATCATTATTTTGTGATTAGTAGTTTCCTCATTTTTACTACTCGGAGAACATGTCATACCTTTGGATTTTCAATAGCAATAAATATAAAGTTATGCTCTTAATTTGAATTGTATCAAAATCTGATAACAGGTTATACATCAGAAGTACAGAATTTCATATGATGAAATTTCAAATGATCTCTGCCCTGTAAGGCCTTCTCTCTCTTGCTCACTCTCCTTCTCTTCCTTCCCCAGTTCTCTCATTCTCGCTGACGATAACTTCTCGTTTCTTCAGATTCTTAGTGTACAGCAATTGTACAGAATATGTACTCTGTATTGGGATGACAACTATAATACACGAAGTGTTTCTCCGGATGTAAGTTTTGTGTGGCAAGCTTTTTCTCCTCGAATTGTTTAGGGAGTTGATAAAGCTGATATGGTAATCGGCAACCTGCATTTCTTTACAGGTTATTTCCAGCATGAGAGTACTAATGACCGAGGATTCCAATGACGCGGTTAGCAGTTCCTTTATATTGGATGATAATTCCAGGTAAAAGTTCCTTTTCATCTTGCCTACGTACCATGTCTGATGTCTGGTACTTGGAAAACTAGACCATTTGAAAACAAGTATAATTGGCCCAATGATTGTCATAACTAATTGCATGTTTCCACAAACAACTTAGATTGATTGTAGAAACGAACTAATCAATCCTTCTTAATACAGCATTCCCTTCTCCGTTGACGATCTTTCCAAATCGCTCCAAGAGAAAGAATTCTCGGAAGTCAAACCGGCAGACGAACTTCTTCAAAATCCAGCCTTTGAATTTTTACACGAGTAAGGCTTAGGAAGCTTAGATGTGCTCTCCCGTGGCAACGGAGACTTGAAACAATTGCCAACTAAATGGATGTTGTAAATTCATTACATCCAGTCAAAGTTCCATTGCTTTTATCATTTTTTGGCATTCGGTGATTTTGGTTGATAGGGGTTTTTCTCTTTATTATTTTACATTGCTTATTCTTTTGCCATACAGGCTAGCTATTCTTCTTATTATTATTATTATAGGAAGCTTAGTGGCAGAAACATGGTCTTTATTGTATAAAGCAACCCGATTGTATGGAAACGGTACATATATAATTATAATTATAATGATGGTTAACTTCTGTGTCGTTTCTTAGTCTTGACTCATCCTGTGGTGGGAATTTAGGAGAAGAAAATACTTATAAGGGTACTACTATCGAAACTTGAATTATTTACAAGTAATTATTTTTTTAATAGTTTAAAGGTGATTACAAGGAAACATATATTCTTAACCCTTTGATAATGCATACACTCTTTGAAGAAGCGATTGAACTCGAGTCTCTTATGATAAACATCATTTATTTTTTTCAATGGAACCACTTGTTGGATTCAACAAGTAATTATTCTTAAATCTAATATTTCATTCCGATCTCATTTTAAAATTTTGATGTTATTTATGTTAAAAACCTGTTGCCCAATAATGTATGATACATAACTTGATTTTTAATTATTTTTTACTATAAAATAATCTTTCAAAACATATACAATACAATGTAACTGATAAATTAGAGGCTATAAATTATACTTAAAAATGTCACTTATCAAGATATCATGGGCTAATGTTTTATTTTAATTTTTATAAAAGATAATTAAAAATTACATTATGGGTCATGTTTTTATATAAATATCTAAGTATTAAAAATAAGGCACATTGCACTCTCAAGGAGTAGACACGAGTTCAAATCTTAAAGATAACATTGTTGGAAGGGACAGTCTCGCACCACAAACATGAACCACAAGACGAACATGCATATTATCAAAAAAAATATCAAATAACATAAAATTGAGCATACACATGAAATCTCAAATTTTATTATCAAATAAATTATTTTCTGAGCATTCTTAATGTTCTTCTATGGTAGTGTTAGTCATTAATAAAATTTAAGCACACTTTACAAATAAAATTAATTGAATTCGGATCAAAAAATGTCATTATCGAAAAAGTGAAAAAGAATAAGAAGATAAGAAATATTAAAAAGAATGAAGCTATATGCACGATGATAACTACAATGACAAGGTGACGAGTAATCAAGTAGGTATGAAATGAAAATATTAGATGTTTGAACTTTGGGGGGATTTGGTAATCCATGTGAATTCCTCATGGAATTGTATAGGTGAAGGACCATGGTAAGGTATTTAGGCTCTAGCTCAAGGACCCCAACTGGACCATCCAATCCCTGGAATTTCATGGTTCAAATCCATGTATAGATTTTGGTCAAATTTCAAAGAAGATCCATGCACTATGTTCTCTTTTACAGATTTAGTCCCATCATAATTTAATCATTTCCGGTCTTTCAAATAATTTGATCACTATAACCATATGTTACGTTACATTATTTGATCACTATCACCGTATGTTAAAAAAACAAAAGCTACGTTATATTATTTGATGGAATTAACATAAAAGAGTTGACATTGAAACTAAAAATACACATTTCGAGAATCCAACAAATGGTTCTAATCAAAAAGAAGATGATGTTAAAAGACTCGGGTTCAAGCATATGTGTGTGTAAGGTGTGTGTGCATTGTCAAAGGATTAAGAAAAAGTGTGAATAAATATTAATATAATCACACCAGTATATTAAACAAATAAAAAGCATAGAACTTGAAACGATCACGTTATAGTAGAGGGACTAAATTCGCTAAAAACACATTAGAATTTGACCATAGATTTTCATTTGTTGACCCACTACAAAATGAATAGAGCCATAAAGGGAGGGTTAGGTTTGGATTTGGTCAAATGGTCCCCCATTGAAGAAATGCCATTGTGTCTTTAAGTTTTGGTCTAACCCATTTACCCATCCCTCTACTCTCTAGAGTTGGGCCATGGCTTTTATAATCATACGGTCTCACCATGTCACTCTCTATGTCCATTTTCAATACCACACTTGAAACATTTTCTTTTTCTTGGACCCATTAAGTGGTCCATAGAAAAAGAAATGTTGCAATTATTAGATTATTCAGATTCAAACAATTTACTTGTACGGTGTGTATGTATAATTAAAAAAATTAGGATTAATGAAAATGAGTATATAAGGAAAAAGAAATAGTAGATCAACCCCAATCAAGCCAAATTAGTTTCTTTCAAATCTAGCTGCCCCATTTGTCATTTTCTTTTTTTGTTTGTTAAAAAATATGGATATTATATTTGGCTAAATGCTCAGATGACAGTTAGCCTTTTAGATACGGTTCATATAAGCAGGACGGAGCTAGAATTTGAGGTTGGGAGGCAAACTATAAATGTTTGAAAGTGGGGGACAAATTTATAAATAAATAATTTTTTAAAGAAATTTAAATAAGAGTACAAAGGTGAAAAAAGAATTTCTTCAAAGGTGGCATGTAAATCTGTCCCTACATATAAGGGATTGATCTTTTAAAAGGGACAAATAATTCTGTAAATTGTTTCTATTTTTTTTTCTAATTTAAGTCGCACTATATGAGTTTTTGTCTGGATTTATTCTAAATTAAATTAAGATGTATTTCGATTATTAATGTAATTGTACATTATAATTATTGATTCTTATTATAATCATTTGAATATCCCAATTATGATCATAATTATTGTTACACATAAAATTTATAAGTGCAGATAACCTCTTTAAAAAATCACAAATATTGGCCTATTTTCTTGATTTTTCCATCTACTTGCATTTTTTTAAAAATTTCCATCTACTTATATCCGTCAAGATCTTTTAAAACACATAAATCTATAATTTTAAATAATTTGAATTGATGTTAATTATGAAGAACAATTTAAGTAATAATTAGTTGATCAAGAACAGAATAACTGACTCTACATCTACATGTAGCAGCACATGACAGTTTTAATAAGAAACCGATTTTACAGTTTCATGTCAAAGAATGAGAACAATGGTTTGATTATTTAAAACGAGAGAGAGGATTGGTAAAGGAGAGACGGTACTCTCGTTATTTTATTAATAAATCTCGTAATATTTTAAGAATGAGATTAATAGGTATTTATACAAGGATTGTATGTATTAGCTTAAAAACGACAATCTAACAATATTTTTTAACCATTTCAGCTAATACAATAACAACTTAACCGACTCTTTACGCAAACACTTACCTATACACCTATCAAGTTTAGTACAAAACAACCTAAGATGTTGGGGAAAAACAAATCTCAATTTTTGATTAAATTTCAATACCATCAATCTCATGCAAATCTCTTAGTTATTTTCTATACTTATAAATTTCAAAGGTTTTATATCTCTCCATGTGGTCTCGTATACTTCAATTTTCACTGTATAATATATGATAATATTTTTTTGAATTAACGTGTTTAATATTATTAAATTTAACTATCAATTTGTTAAAAACATTAATCGTATAAAAATTTATACAAACATATAAAATTAAATTTAATACTTTAGTAATATAAATAGAATTTTGAATGATAAAAATATAAATAGAATCATGTGTATATATATATTTTTGTATAATCGTCTATATTTGACTTATTGCTCAATTAATCTCGATTGAGTACTACAACTACAAAGGTCTATTATAGGGGTCACTCTACCAATTCAATTTGCTTCATTCACAACGTATTAGAACCATTTGCCTTGCTTAAGAGATCTAGCGTGTCGTCTCGTAAGCAATGTCTAGAGTTCGAATCATTGGATAGTGAATGGAACAAATTAGGTTGAAATGGTCGTACTTATAATGGACTCCTACAGATCCAATTCTAATTAGTTAACCGATAAGTCAAATTTCAATGGTTATACCAAGTATATATTAAGGATGGTCATGGGTCGGGTTGAGTTGGGTTTTTGGCCAACCCACACCCGACTCAAAAATTCAAAGTCTCCACCTGACATGAACCAACGTTCCACGATGCTCAACTCAACCCGAATTTTAGGGAAAAAATCCGCCTCCAATCTAGGGATGGCCAAATAACCCAAACTAACTCGGTCGGGTTTTAGTCTTAAATTTCGGGGATCGGGGCGGGTTATTATATAATGTTGAGTCGGGGCGGGGCATGTTTGGGTGTATGCTAGAAATTTCTCGCCCCGCCCCGGTATATATTTAAATATATATATATATATTTATAAAAATACCACTATATATAAACACTTTATTGTTGTTAAGCTAATTTTTTTGTTTGTGTTTATCGTAAAAATAATTTTAGATGTTGTTCAAGTTTTAACATATATGGTTCTGACGGTCAATGGTTTAAATATGTAATTTTTCATGTTGGTAATTTAAAGTTGGTTTTTATTTTATTTTTATATAGGTTTAAAGTCTTTTGAAACTAAATTTTGTGGCCGTAATGGTGAATTGATCGGATCTAACTTTTATCGTCGTCAGAGATTAAAAAAAAATCAATTTTTCGGGTCGGGTCAAGTTTAAGAGTTAGTATATTGGGGCGGGTAAACTAATATTTTAATCTGGGGCGGGGTTGGGTTTAGGGGCTTATAGATCGGGGCAGGGTCGGGGTGGCCAAAAAACTGGCTTGCCCCGCCCCATGCCCATCCCTACTCCAATTCGACCCAACATAAATATAAAAAAATCTTGTTCCTATTCTTTTTCGGTAAAATAGGAAGTTAACTGAAAAAATAGAGAGATGGACATTATAATCATAATTCCGTTTTTATTCGACAAAATATGGGATAATTGAAAAAAATGAAAAAGGGACATTATAGTAATTATAAATAAATACTTAAAATAAAATTATATTATTATCTCAAATCATATTATATCAAGTATTTTTTACCCTAAATTAAAACTCGATTTAAACTCTATTTTTTTTTTTTAAATCTGACCCTATAAAATTATGTAGCAAGGTCAAATTACCCTCCGTGATATAAATATGCACAGAAAAGTCTACTTATATAAGGGTCAAACTTGTTTCGTGAGGGATGGAATTTGAAGCATAAATCCACGTTTAGGGTTCCACCTACAACGAACTCCTGATTATGTTATGTAGAGGTGAGTGTTCGAGCGAGTCGAGTCGAGTCAAAAAATTTCATGTTATTTGAGTTGACGCGTCATATTTTACGACTTGAACTTAATTTGAAAATTTTTCGATTCGAGTCGAGTTTATGAAATTCGAGTCGAGTTCGAGTCGAGTCGAGTTTTCGAGTTTCTATACAAATTTAATTGTAATTATTTACCATGTTATAGTACGATTTGATTCCAATTTAAACGACTTTCTCTATTCATATAAGATATGCATATATATATATATATATCTCTTCATATTATTTTTCACATGCATAAGTAAGATTTGTAATGTTATTTAATAAAAAAATATCATCTAAACTTCTAAAATATATTTATAATATTATTTTTAAATAAGGAACTTTTAAAGATAAAGTACTGATGGGGGTATAAATGAGTCAATGAATTGATGTAAAGAAAAAAATTACAAAAAATTCGGTTGAATGATCAAATTGAATAAAATATAAAGTTAAAGGGCTAAATTAAAAAAAGAATAAATTTGTTAAAAATATGAATTAAAGTTATATAGATATTATATAGTGTTAGTGAATCATGTGGTTTAATTTTGGTAAAAAAAATAGACTTAAAACAAAAGAGAAATAAAAGAAATGGGAAACATTCAAAGTTGAGGGGCTAAATTATAAAAGTAGGAAATTTAATTTAAAAATATGAATTGAAGCTAAATATGTATTCTAGCTTCTACATTAGTTTAGGAGCATGTGGTTCAATCTTGGTCAAAATTGACTTAAAACGAAGGAGATATTGAAGAAATGAGGAAATCATACAAAGTTAAAGGGCTGAATTGAAAAAATATGAAATTTATTTTCAAAAATATAAATTGAAGATAAATACGTATTCTACGCTGGTTTAGGAATACGTGGTTCAAATTTGGTCAAAAATGGACTTAAAATGAAGGAGGAATTGAAGAAAAATGAAATCAGTGACTAAATTGCAAAACTGTAAAATTCGGTTTTTTGATTTTTCGAGTTGGGCAAATTCCAAATCGACTCGAAATCGAAATTTTTTCGAGTTAATCGAGTTGACTCGAATAACTCGAACAACTCGAATAACTCGAAATTGAAAAAAATATCGATTTTTTCGAGTCGAGTTTTGCTCACCCCTAATGTTATGCTAAGATTTGATTTGAATATTTTGGTATATTTAGTAACACCATTTTTTATGAATAATTAATAAGATTGTTTTGAACCAACAAGTGGTTCTAGTGAAAAAATGGATGATATTTATTTTAAGAGACCGAGGTATATTTATGATATCTGCATAATGTGTGTACAATATCAAAAAGTTAAGAATATTTATAAACAGATACTACCTTACAATTACCTTTAAACTTAAAAAAAAAAAACAAGATTATTTGCTAATCTGAGTCAAACTGAAGTCTGCCTACTCCTTCCCCAACAAACTGCAAATTGTTCATGTGTGATCTGTCAAGTCAAACTCATCAAATCCTTCTATATATATATCTTGATTCATTTTTCTTTGGAATATATTAAAATATTAATATTTATATTTTTCATAATTAATTTTATCTTAAATTGAAATATATTTAGATTAACAGTCTAGTTATCTATTAATCAAATATGTATTACGTGTATTTGTAACCAAAGAATATTTTCAGAAGAAAAATAGATATGATCGCTTAAAGCGAACCGAGTCATCGAAAATGTTGACTTTAGATGTGTTTAAAAGGTACTCTATTTGTTTTATTAATTTTGTCCCTTATCGAAGTTAATGTTTTAAAATTTTGACTATTATTATTTTAAATATTTTAAATAATTAAATTTTATAAAATATATATTTTAAAATTAATCGATTGAAAGTTTATAAAATATATATTTTTATAATAATAAATTTTAAATAATAACGAGTCAAAGTTAAAAAAAAATTAACACAAAAAAATTAATAATGAAGAAATTTAATGAGACGAAGAGAGTATATTATAACATGAAACCTAATTGACTTAATTTCTAGTTATTTTTTATTTAAAAATAATAATTGAACTTTTAATTATAACACATCACATGGTCTTAAAAATAAATAAATAATTTATTATTACATAATTACAATCGGGTGGTTATATGACCAGTCTTAAGCCTTTGCTTTAATTCTCTCTCAAAACAATGACCGCCCTTTGGATTTTGTTTGTCCGGTGCATGTGCTTCAAAGTTCTCTCTTACAAAAAAAAAAACCCATAAAATTAATCATATTAAGATTAATTTAATTGATATTATTTTTTTGATTAATAGGGAGGTATTATATTTTTATGTCGAGATTTGAATTCATATAAAATCAGACAATACGAGCATCTTTAATCACTAGGCATGTTGAAGCGTAAAGTCGAGCATGTTGAAGCGTCTAATATTTTTAATTAGTAAATCTCTAATATTATTTTGATATAATACAAAAGAAAACGTAAAGTAAAACATGTTGAAGCGTCTAATACTTTTTTTATTTATTGATGAAGAATGTCAAATTTAAAATAAAAAAACTTTTTCAATTTTATAAAAATATTTTTAATGGAAATAATGATTTTTTTTTGTTTTTCATATGTTTTATTTATAAAAAAATATCAACTTTTAATTGTACAACTAAACTCATATAACATTTTCCTTTAGTATTTTCCAAGAAAATGGAACCAAATATCAACACATTTTTTTTTTGTTGGAAACCATACATGAAACTGCTCAAATTCTCTTTTTAAAGTTCCATAAATACCCGAAATTCTCTTTTACTTTTACATGTAAATTTATTTCTAAAATTTGAAAACTTTAATAAAAAAAAGTAAATCATCTCTCATCCAAACACAACCTACACAAAAAATATAAATAATTCATGGGATGGATTAACTCTTCCCCACTGCAGAATAATTAAGAATCAATGTGTAGTTTCTCAAGGATGATTATACATAGGGCAGCCTTAAAATAGAAGCAATTAACAATAGAAAATATGGAAATGAAGGTAAATAATAATTTTGATAAATTAATATATTTTTTCGGGTCTCAATATTACAGAGGTTTTACTGTAGTGATAGGCTCCTGGATTCAACGACGTGGGAATGTGCATGAATCTTCACTGTTTCTCTCTGCCTGCTTTGGCCTTTGGTTCAGATCCTTATTAGGCTTTAAAACATGCTTGATTCGATTTAAACGGATTTGTTTAACCGGTGTTTACAATTATTAATTAATTACTATAATTTATTTTTTAATTTTAAAATCAACTATTGTTGAGATCTACTAATCAGTTGAGTGGCCAATAATGTTCATATTGTTTCATTAGATTCGAATCTCGGTATTTACCTGGAGAATGTAATATCTTTATACTTAATAAAAAAATATGTTATATTAGAAAATGTAATGTAAATGTATTTGCAAAAGTATGGTAGATTAATTTAACATGTTTGTTATTGTTGTCGAAAATTTATTAATTATAACATGAATTAAAAATATGCCGAATATATTTGTTTTATAAAAATATATTAAATGTGAAAAAATTATTTTACTTATTTTTAAATATATTAATTATATCATAAATTATAAGTATATTAATCATATTTATTTTTATAAAGTTATATCAATTATGACATAAATTATAAAATACATAATTAATATATTTTTAATCTATTTTATAATTGATATATTTTTAAATAAATAAAATTTATAAGAATATGTTTATAATTTATATTGATGTCATCCCTTTATTATATAAAAAATTAGAAATTCGGTGAAAATGAATTGAATAAAAGAGAGAAATTTAAAGTTAAAACATGAAACGATGTTCATCAGTTTGATCGAATTGCTTGAATTAAATTTTTTATCTCAACTTGAACTTAAAAATTATATATTAATTAAATTAACTTGAACAATTTAAAATTTGATTTCAAATTTTCATCTAATCAAATTTTGGTCACCCTTATGTTTAACACTTCCTTATGAGAATTTACTTGGAAAATGGACATTAAACAATGATAGTTTATTCTCTCCAGGCTCTTGGATTAACTTTCAGTCTCGGGGGTAAAGATTACTTGGGGGTAACTATTCCTTTTCCTCCTTTTTATAATTATGATAAAAAAATCTCGATTAACCCTAAACCTTATTTGTTTAAAATATGTAAATTATTAATTTAATTCAATGATTTTTATCATAATTTATATAATACAAAACACGTCATTAGATATGGAATAATCCTTTAAAAAATCGTAGTTCAATTTGAACAAAATATGGCAACAAAATAACTTTAAAAATTATTGTCCAACGTAGTAGACATTGCCTCAACCACAAGTGAAAAACAAAATAAATTACTATAATTTGATTGTTAAAAAACAAAATAACTTTAAAAATTATTGTCCAACGGAGTACAAATTATTTTATACCAACAAAACTTAATAATTTTTTAATTGTTAAAAAACTATAATTTGATTTACGAAATAAATTACAAATATACAATCATGTGTTATATACGTTTGACTAGTCTACTGATTTTTTTAATATGCTGGTGTGATACAAATGTAGCATTTGTTCAATTTTCTTAGTCTTTTTTTAATAAGACACACACACACCATGTAGAATTGGTGCTCGAATTCAGGTCACCTAGATAAATTACATCTTCTTTTATCACTGGGACAACAAAGGGTGAACGTCGAGTCTACCGAATTAAATGTGAAATTGTTTAGAATGAACATGCATTACTAAATGATATGAATATACAATAATTTTTATTCGTCTCAAGGCACTTATTAATCAGTCTCGTGATTAACAAACTATAAAGTTTACCCTAAAGTGGGAAGGGAATATATATTATATTGAAACAATGTATAGACACTTTGACTTTAATCAAGTTATTATACTTAACTAACTCTAGAAGAAGAAGAAAAACATAAAACTTCATGTGACATGCATGGAATATAGGAGTGGATAAACATTGAGAGGAAAGATAGATATATATATATATATATATATATATATATATATATATATATATATATATATATATATATATATATATATAGGGATAGAATTCAGTTACACAGTGTAAAATTATTTTTTATACTTTTTTAGATTGTTGGATGGATGAAACGGATGACTGAGATTAACAGTAGAATATGTGAAGATTATCACTTGAGAAAAAAAGTAAGGAGTTAATCTCAGCCATATGTTTTCCCCATTCAACGATCCAAAAAATGTGTAAAATTCTTTAAGTTTTACATTGTGTAAGTGGATCCTAACCCATATATATTAGGATCCCTTACACAGAATGTAAAACTCATAGTTTTACATATTTTTAGATCATTGGAAGGGGATAAGGATGGCTGAGATTAACTGCTTCTTTTTTTTCAAGTGATAATCTTCACATATCCTACTGTTAATCTCAACCATCCGTTTCACTCATCCAACGACCCAAAAAACGTATAAAACTTAAAAACTCTTACACTGTGTAAGTGAATCTTATCCCTATATATTATCTCATATATGGTTAGGATTCACTTACATTGTGTAAAACTCAATTACTTTTACACTTTTTTGGACTGTTGGACGATGGTAATAAATGGCTAAGATTATTTCCTTATATATTTTTTTCAAGTCATAATCTTTACATTTTTTACTGTTAATCTCGTCCATTCATTTACCTTCATCTAACGGTCTAAAAAAGGTGTAAAACCTTTAAGTTCTACATAGTGCAAGAGGATCCTATCTCATATATATATATATATATATATATATATATATATATATATATATGGGATATGATCCAGTTATATAATGTAAGAGTTTTTAACTTTTATACGTTTTTTGGATCGTTGGATAGGTGAAATAGATGGCTGAGATTAACAATGGGTAATGTAAAGATTATCACTTGAAAAAAAGAGTAACGAGTTAATCTCATCCATCCAACGATCCAAAAAAATGTGTAAAAATATATGTTTTACATTTTGTATATATATGTAAGCCTTTTAGTTTTTGGGGATAGATGTTTATTTTAGAGTTTAGGTTTTAGGGTTTAGGGTTTATGATTATTGTTTATAAATTTAGGATTTGTACTTTATAGTGTAAATATGTTGACTTGTGTAAAATAAATTTTACATAGCTAGTGTATCAAAATATAACTCTTATATATATATATATATATATATATATATATATATATATATTAAATGGGTCACCACATGCACTTTCAACCTCTAATTTCAAACCTTAATTCCCCTCTTTTCTCAACTTGGAAAATCTAAATCCATGGGAGGGGCGGCACCTAGAATTGAGAGAAACTATTTGAAAATTCACCTAATTAAAATAATTCATTTCTATACTTAGGGGATACGAATAAAAATATATGTTAAAAATGGGGGGTTCATATTTGCCACATGCAAAGATTTGGTTTTACAAGTTATTGTGCCCCTAACATGCTATCTAGAGATAACTTGGAGTCCCCAAAACACAAAGAACGAAACACTGAAGTATTTTTTTTGGGTATACCATGTTCAAATTACACAAATCTTTTTTACTTATTGTACGTTTAAGTATACTCAAATCCACGTCCACATTTTTATGTATATTATCAAAAACACTTTCTTGAACTTTTCACAAACGTGACTGAAACTATACTTAGATTTTAGCAAATAGCTTCTTGGTTTTGGTTTTGTTTATTAATTAATACACCTTCACTGGAAATTCAAGTGTCGACCTCAATGCCACTGCACATGACCTTCGTCAATCACCTTCCTCGTTAAAAGTTCGTGTTTTGACATACTTATCACATGAATGTAGAGATGAACATTTGATCGAGTTAATTTTTTTTTTTAAATCAAATTAGTCGAGTTGATGTGTCTTAGTTTATAACTCTAATTTTATTTGAAATTTTTTCAATTCGGGCTAACTTTATGAAATTTAAGTCGAGTTGTTCGATTTTCTACTCAAATTTATTTATAAACATTTATCATATTATGGTACTAATTGGTTCCAATTTAAACGGCTTTTTGTAATCATATACGATATATATATATATATATTCATATTTTTCATATACGTACATATTTCTTTATATTTTTCCATGTCCGATGTACATTTATTAGACAAATTTAAGAGACTCGAATTTGAAAATAATCCATTAATTATTAAAAATTTTGAGTTATTTACAGTTCCGTTTTATAACTCGAATTTCATTTAAAAGTTTTTTGAGTCAAGTCAAATTTATTAAATTACGATTCGAGTCAAATCAAATCGAAATTTCAATTTTTCAAATTGAATTTTACTCACCCCTACATGGATGCATGCGTGTCGAACTCACTCAAGGGCTGGGGCATTCACCTAGTCCGAAAGCAAGACGGCCTTCCCACGTACTTGAAAGCTTTTTGTAATTTCAATAAGCCTAACAAATAAAACTGCATATTCATGCTTTGAACCACTAGATTATTATACCTAGTACTTCACAACTTCATCTTTTTTACCTTCCACAAAGAATACTCTCTCTTCATCAGCTTGATTCTGACACACTCACGTACACCAATAAAAATTCTGTCTCTTTTTGGTTTCAACGTTAAAAAAATTAAATTTTAGACTATAATTCTGAATTCTAAATCTTAAACCCTAAAAATACACCTAACTCAAAGTCTTTAAATCTAATTTTTTAGTGTGAGACATAAAAAAATAACAGAGAATTTCTAATATAATATATGTTGCATGCAACCTTTTGTTTTAAACAAATTTGCATAGCATTTTCAAGTGTGTGTAATTCTCACATACTACTAACACAGTGCGTGGAGTTGGTAGTGAAAGTGAAGTGATTGGGCAGATTTTCATGGAAATTAGCTGCTGTGTGAAAATTGGTAAATTGCAAAAGAGGAAAGCTTGTGTTGTGTGGGGAGAATTGGCAGAATGGGGTTTGTGGGTGGAAACAGACTTCCAAGTATGTAAGGGGCGAACGTATATAATAGCTAACTTATAAACTTTAAAGAGGTGAAAATATATCTTTAATAAAAAATACATATAAAAATTTTAAATTATTTCAAGTCCCAATTCTAAATGAGAGGAGGGGGGGCGGAGGTGTTGTGACTTGTGATTATGACCGTATATTGTTTGGCAACTTGGCTTGGTTGCCTCATCCACTCCACGTGGGAGCATTGCCTAAACCCTCTTTCTCTGCCATTTGGCCTTCCATTTTCATTACTTTTACTTCATTTTTTTTGTAATATGATTTAAAGAGGGTCCCCATGGAATCAGAATATCTGATGACTAGATGAGGATGCGTGCTATTGGTCTCATTTTTCTTTTCTCCCTAATTTTACAAAATTTTATTTTAATTAATTCAGATCTACCCGTATCATACATTTAATTTTGATGTATAATTATATTTTCACCAACTTCTAATCTTGATTCTCCGTCTCTAAGTATATATGTATACTTTGCATACAAACGGTTAAAACATGAGACTTCTAAAAATAACCACATTTTACTTTTTATTATTAACTCTAAGAGTTATTAACTAAGTGCTTTTTGATACTATCAGATTAGTGAAACACATGCAATATAAAACATGCACATTTGATGTTGGGCACCAAACTCTATGTTTTCATTGTGTTTTTCTTCCCAAATGAACACTCCTCGTCACTAAATAAAAGGTTTAATCATTCATTTTTTAATGAATACGAGATCGATTAATAACAAAACTTAGCAATTGAATGTCATCACATGGTCCTTGGGACCAGCTCCCCCTATTTAAACCCCTCTACTCCCTTCAGTCCCTCCAACAAATCAAACCGTACTTCTCAACAAACATCAAATCTCTTTGAACTCTACCTTTTCTTCATCAATCTTCACAAAAACCAAACTTAAACAATATGGACAACTTGTTCCGACTTGTTGATCAAGACCAAGCTTTCTTTCAGCGTAAATGGACTCTGGTCAATGGTCCGTTGATTGTCGGTGCCGGACCATCGGGGCTAGCCACGGCTGCTTGCCTTAGAGAACAAGGTGTCCCCTTTGCTGTTCTCGAAAGAGCCGAATGCATAGCGTCGTTGTGGCAAAAACGAGCCTACGACAGGCTAAAGCTTCACCTCCCTAAACAATTCTGCCAACTTCCTAATTTGCCTTTCCCTGAGGATTTCCCCGACTACCCTACGAAGAGACAATTCATTGAATACCTTGAGTCATACGCTAAGCGTTTTGATATCAACCCAAGGTTCAATGAGTGTGTCCAGTCGGCTAGGTACGATGAGACCAGTGGATTCTGGAGGGTTAAGACCGTGAGTGGCGCCAACAAGACCGAGTTCGAGTATATTTGCCGGTGGCTCGTGGTGGCCACCGGTGAGAATGCCGAGTGTGTGGTGCCGGATATTGAAGGGTTGGCTGACTTTGGTGGTGAAGTTATCCATGCTGGTGAGTACAAGTCCGGTGAGAGGTTCAAGGGTCAGAAGGTACTGGTCGTGGGATGCGGCAACTCCGGCATGGAAGTTTCTCTTGATCTTGCTAACCATGATGCTTCACCTTCAATGGTGGTTCGAAGCTCGGTGAGTCACCTTCTTCTTAAAAGACAGGGATGGACATAGGATTTTGTGTTAAGGGGACGAAAATAGATTTTAAACAGAAAAATTCTAAATTTTTTCTAAATTATATATGAATTTCAAATTTTTAGGGAATCTAACCCTGTTAAAAGGGATATATAAAGTTATAAACTTGATATTGAATTCTAATGGGGTTTATTTTGTTCAACAGGTTCATGTACTGCCACGAGAAGTTTTTGGGAAATCGACATTTGAATTGGCTGTTTTGATGATGAAATGGCTGCCCCTTTGGCTCGTCGACAAGCTTCTGTTGATATTGGCTTGGTTGGTGCTGGGGAACATCGAGAAATATGGTCTGAAAAGGCCTTCAATTGGTCCATTGGAACTCAAGAACAGTAAAGGAAAAACTCCTGTGCTGGACATTGGTGCATTGGAGAGAATCAAATCAGGTGACGTCCAAGTTGTTCCGGGAATCAAGCGTTTCTCACGTGGACAAGTTGAGCTTGTTAATGGCCGGAAACTCGACATCGACTCGGTTGTTTTGGCCACCGGATACCGCAGCAACGTTCCCTCTTGGCTTCAGGTGAGAAAATGTTGTGAGCTCTAAGAAAAACTAACCTCTAGTAAAAATTGGTTATTAATGAATTTGCCCCCAAACCCCAAATCCTGACTTTCCTGTATCTAGTAATTTTGTTTGAACAAACGAGTAAATGAGGCTAATGTTTGTTTTGGTGAATAACAGGAAGGTGAATTCTTCTCCAAGAATGGATTTCCAAAGGCAGCATTCCCAGACGGGTGGAAAGGCAAGAGTGGAGTGTATGCAGTTGGGTTCACAAGGAGAGGACTCTCCGGTGCTTCCTCAGATGCCATGAAGATTGCTCAAGATATTGGCAAGCTCTGGAAACAAGAAACTAAGAAGCCCAAAAACAGAACCATGGCTTGTCATAGGCGATGCATTTCACTTTCACACTTCTGAATTACATGTCTTTTGGGAAGAGTGTTATTTATGGTGTAAAAATACATGTAGCATAGGATAACAGAGCCCTCTCCAAAGTCCCAAAGTTGGTTTTTATTTCTTTGGGCGTTTTGTAAACTGAGTGAGATGATGAGGCTTTTTCCTTTCCTTTTTTTTTTCTTTTCAATACAGTGAATGTACTTTATAATTCATGCAATAAAGTTGAAATGATACAGTTTCCCTTTCTTTCTGGGACAAATACTTCTTTCAATCTCTCTGGAGTGTTGTACATTACACATGCAGATATGCTCACAAAAATAACCATATGAAACTATGTAAAATCCCACTTGATTCAATGTTCCAACATCTGCAAGTTGCCTGTAAACGTTTCAGCATCGATGGGTAGGATCCATCTATCATAGACCAACTTATTCAAATAATTTCAAACTCAACGACTAGTTCTAATAGAAAAGATGATGATGTTCATCTTAAGAGATCCAAGTTCGAATTACTTTATTTATATGGTGAATGCATTACCAAAGAGTTAAAAGAAATATATAAACAAATATTATATTGTAATCGCCCTAAGATTATTTAAAAAAAAATCTAAGATTACAAAATCTCACAGAAAATTCTACATTTATATATTTTCTCTGAAAGCATAGACTTGGGAAATGGGAACTAACTCATGAGTTTATGTCCCAATTAGCTGTTTCAACTTTTCTTCGGCCAAATTAAAAAAAAAATGTAACTCAACAAAGATAGATTCTCCTTATTAATGATCAAGTTTAGTGTCACCGTAACAATGCCAACATGTGTAAAGGTAAAATACAGGGTCGAATTTATGTTATATGTGGGAGGAACTCTAGCATGTACTCTCACATTAATCTTTTATTTTACTTTTGATTTATATAATAAACTTTAAAAAATATATATGAAAATATACGAAGTGGTATTTTGACTCCCTTTAACAATATACACTTGTCCACAACAGTCTGCAGTTTTGCACGCCCTTAGTTTGCAGTTTTGCACGCTCTTACTCTCACATTAATCTTTTATTTTACTTTTGATTTATATAATAAACTTTAAAAAATATATATGAAAATATACGAAGTGGTATTTTGACTCCCTTTAACAATATACACTTGTCCACAACAGTCTACAGTTTTGCACGCTCTTAGTCTGCAGTTTTGCACGCTAGTTCTTTCTAGATTTATTAGATTGTAAGTTTAATCTCTGGTTGCTGAAGCATGGACGCAGATTTAGCATCTTTGTCAATTGATGACGGTGAAGAAGAAGCCCTTGAAATTCCGACTGAAATTGGAGAAGTTGTTGATGAGTATGAACTATGCTTAATTGGAAGGTTTCTTACTTCCAGTGTAATCCACTTCCTGGCCATGAGAAATACGTTAGTCGATCTTTGGCGACCTTTAGGAGGTATCTCCATCACTGACCTTGGAGAAAAACGAATATGTTTTAGGTTTTATCACGAAGTGGATATGCTTAGAGTTTTAGAAGGATGCCCATGGTTTTTTAACAACCATCTACTGATATTACATCGAATCGAGAAAGGTGAAGATCCTATGTTGGTCAGCCTGGATACTGCCATGTTCTGGGTTCAAGTACATGATATACCAACCGGCTTAATCTCTGAACCAATGGTACGCCAATTTGGTAATTTTATTGGGCAATTTCTCGACTATGACTCTAAACTGGTACTTACAAGTCGGAGACATTTCATGAGGATTAAGGTGGCCATTAATGTCAATTATTCTCTTAAACGAAAGAAGAAGATAGGTCTTGGAAAAGATAAAAGTGTCTATGTTCAATTCCAATACGAGAAACTGTCCCTCTTTTGCTTTATCTGCGGCAAGCTCGGCCATGGTGAGAGTTATTGTCCTATAAGGCTTTCAGTGGATCCTAAAGACATCAAGTTTGGTTGGGACCTGTCGATCCGTGCTCCGGTCAGAAGAGGGCCTCCGGCGCCAAGTAATTGGTTAAGGGAAGAAGTTACAGGAACTTCCCTAGCAGAAATTAACGCAGTTACGCAGGTGCATGGGCAGTTACGTGGGACATTCAAACTCCCAGACGTGGCCCGCCAATCACAAAATGCACGTGGCCACTTGTATACGTCAACCGGTCTAGGTAACCTAATTACTGGAACTGAAGAGGATGAGCATATGGAACCAGGATCAGATGCAGAGGACAATCCACTCTCAATACAAGATGGGAAAAAAAGACAAAGGGTTATAGGCGAGGCGGCTTCAGTTTCTGGTAATATGGATTCTGCTGCGCCTAATAAAACACATGATATATCGGCTGGCTCTGCATGTCAGGGCAGCCGGGAGCCATGAGGTTAATCTGCTGGAACGTCCGTGGACTGGGGAAGCCACGGGCGGTGAACCGTCTTAGGAACTCCCTGAGAGGTAACCATCCCCAAATTTTGTTTCTAATCGAAACAAAACTTAACGCGAGGAGAATGGAAAGAGTACGTCGACGTTGTGGGTTTGTTTTTGGAATTGATGTGGATGCAGTAGGGTCACGCGGGGGCCTTTCGATAGGATGGAAACCAGAATGTAATGTCCAGTTGCGAAGTTACTCTACTTCACACATAGACGTTATGATCACTGAAGAGGATGATGTACAGTGGAGATTTACAGGGTTTTACGGTAACCCAGTGGAACGTGAACGCCATGCTTCATGGAACCTTCTTCGTCAGCTAGGAGAGGACCAATCTCTACCGTGGATGGTCTGTGGTGATTTTAATGAGCTAACTTATTCCTTTGAGAAACAAGGGGGCAGACTACGTTCAGAGAGAAATATGTCAGCATTTCGAGAAGCATTAGATGACTGTGAATTGTGTGATCTGGGGTTCAAAGGGACTTGGTTTACATGGGAGAGAGGAAGGCTAGTGGAGAACAATGTCCGTGAGAGATTGGACAGAGCCGTTGCTAACCAAAGCTGGTGGAACTTATTCCCTGGATATATTGTGACTCATTTGCAACATACAATATCCGATCACTGCCCAGTAATGGTTGACACTGATACAAACAGTACTATAAACTCGACCCTTAAGAATCGACAGTTTCGTTTTGATGCGCAGTGGATTATGGATGAAGAAGCCACCCAGTTTATCAAAGACAAATGGGAGTCTTCGACATAAGCTGTCCCGGTGAAACTTCACGAACTTGGCAAGTCTCTCATGAAGTGGGGTCATGACAAGAGGAGGGAATCGTATGTAAACAAAGCTGCCTTACAAAAACGGCTACATGAATTATCAGTGAGTGAGTCGGATGATGATGTGCTACAGGAATTGATTGAAGTGAAACTTGGGTTAAATTTAGAGGCGGATCGAGAGGAGCTTTATTGAGAGCAAAGATTGCGTGCTAATTGGTTAAAACATGGGGACAAGAACACACCATTTTTCCATGGCCATGCATCGTATCGAAGGAGAAGAAATGCAGTTAAAGGATTGTTCGACTCCAACAATAATTGGACCACTGGAGAATCAGAATTGCTTGAGGTGGCTTCTAACTATTTTATAAGCTTATTTCAGTCAACTAACCCAGCAGATCCATCTCCCATTCTTGAGAAAATCCAACCGAGAATTTCGACTGAAATAAATGAAATGCTAAATGCTCCTTTCCATGAGGATGAGGTGTGGCAAGCAGTGAAGAGCATGGCTCCAATGAAGGCGTCGGGACTCGATGGCTTCCCAGCACTTTTCTTCCAAACCTACTGGTCTGTAGTGGGACATGAGGTTACCACCTTTTGCTTATCTCTTTTAAATGGGATCTCCAGCATGGAGGATATTAACAACACCTTGATTGTCCTTGTACCAAAGGTGAAAAGTCCGGAGAACATGGCTCATTTTAGGCCAATTAGCCTATGCAATGTCTTGTACAAGGTTGTTGCAAAGGTGCTGGCATGCCGACTGTCTTCCACCCTTGAAATCTGTATTGACAAGGCCCAAGGTGCCTTCATCCCTGGGAGATACATATCGGACAATATTATCGTTGCTTATGAATTATTAAACTCGATGAAGAAGAAGCGCACCGGTAAGCAAGGCTCGTTTGCTCTTAAGGCTGACTTAAGCAAAGCATATGATAGAGTCGAGTGGTCCTTCCTAGAGGTCATGCTATTAAAACTGGGTTTTTCTGATAGTTGGGTGCGACTCGTAATGAGATGTGTGACGACAGTGTCTTCCTCATTACGCTGAATGGTGTTGTTGGGAATCAATTTAAACCTTCTCGCGGATTAAGACAAGGTGACCCATTGAGTCCCTACTTGTTCTTGATTTGTGCTGAAGGATTGTCAGTGCTGCTAAATGATGCAAATAAAGAGAAGATTATCCGAGGGGCTACTATTGGCCGTGAGAGGCTGGAGGTTGGCCATCTGTTGTTTGCAGATGATAGCATACTGTTTGGTGATGCTACGTTGCAAGGGGCTATCCAAATGAAAAATGTGTTAACATTGTATGGCAACCTGTCGGGGCAAAGGATTAACTTTGACAAGTCCCTCATTTTCTTCAGTGGCAACGTTAACCAAGATGTTAGAGATGAAGTTGGTGCAGTGCTAGGAGTTCGTGTGTCAAATAATCCAGAGAAGTACCTAGGCCTCCCGACAATGGTGGGAAGAAACAAATCTGAAGCTCTTAGCTATTATCTGGATCGTTTCAATCATAAAACAGATGGTTGGAGTATTCGATTCTTATCCATGGGTGGTAAGGAGGTGCTTATTAAGAGTGTACTTCAAGCAATCCCTGTATACGCTATGCATTGCTTCTTATTCCCAACAAGCTTGTGTCGATCAATGGAGCAAAAAATGGCCAAATTTTGGTGGCGAAGTAATGGCTCTGGTAAGGGGATACATTGGTGTACATGGTCTATCCTGACTAATAGCAAACATGATGGTGGCCTTGGTTTTCGAAGCTTGGCTCAGTTCAATGTGGCATTATTGGCTAAGCAGTGTTGGAGGCTTATAACTCAACCTAACAGTCTGATGGCAAGGGTCTTGAAAGCAAGGTACTACCCGGGTTGTGATTTTTTCAATTCTAGCTTGGGTTCTACTCCTTCATACATATGGCGCAGTGTTTGGAGCGCGAGGGCTTTAATTGAGAAAGGTGTGGGTTGGCGTATTGGTTCAGGAGAGAAAGTGAATATTTGGAATGATTCGTGGCTACCTGGTTCTGGGGATGGTTGAATTAAAGATCATGATATCAACATACACTACTCTCTTGTCTCTGATCTTATTAACATGCCTTCAAAAACATGGAAACTGGATACGCTTCATAGCCTGTTTGATGAGGATATAGTGGAGAAAATCTGTTCAATCCCTCTGTCAAAATCGGGATTACAAGATACAATGATCTGGAGGCATGATGGTTCAGGGTGCTACAATGTAAAAAGCGGGTACAAGCTACTTCGAATGCAAGAACACAACAATGGTCAAGTCTCACCAACTCTGATGAAATGCTACTCTGACATATGGTCCACAGATATCTCAGCCAAGGTGAAAATTACAATGTGGCGGATTATGAATAACTACTTGCCAACCTTTAGAAACCTGCAGGATAGGAGACTAAATGTAAACAACAGATGTGGTTTCTGCCAAGGAAATGATGAGACGGTTCAACATATCTATGGGGAATGCTGGTTTGCAAAGCAAATCCTTGATCTGCAAGGGATTCAGCTCACTAGCCCTGCAATAGATGAAGACTGGAAAATTTGGCTTGCGTCAACGTTCTTGTCCCTTAGTGTACGCCACAAGTCCTTATTGATGGTTTCTTTCTGGGCAATATGGTATGCTCGTAACAAATTTATTCATGAAGGGATCACACCATCAATACACAGCACACTTTCCTTTGTACAAGCCTTTATAAGGAAGAACAATGTAGTGCTAGCTAATGTAGGCACTTCAAACAGAGTGGAAAGATTCCAGTGGCAAGCACCTATCGAGAATGTGATAAAAGTGAACTTTGATGCATCGTATAATTGTCATCTTCACACCTCTATATCTGGAGTGATCTGCAGGAATTGGGAGGGTCTTATTATGGCAGCTAGCACCACCCCTCATGTTCATGTGTTGGATGCCTTCATGGCTGAAGCTTATGCTTGCCTGGCAGCAATCTCCTTTGCGAAGGACCTAGGCTTCTACAAAATTGATGTTGAGGGAGACTCTCTTACAGTGATAAAGAAACTGCGTATGGAAGCTGCAGACGCCTCAGTGATTAGCCCAGTGATCCACGATATAAAAGAGATTGCCAAGGGTTTTGAGATGGTATCTTTTAAATTTGTAAAACGGCAATCAAACAACGCAGCACATGTACTTGCCTCTGAAGGTAAAAGATTCAATGGCCCTATGTACTGGATTGAAGAAGCACCCCCTGATACAACGAAAGCAGTGAACAAAGATAGAGAAGTTATGGAGATCTTGGAAGATTCCTTTGATGATCCTACTTATTGACTTCACGTTTTATTTTCTCGGAATTATCTTTATTGGCATGGTTGATGCAATCCGAGCGCCTTAGATCTTGATAGTTGGTTTAATCTCTAGTTGATATATGAATAGTATAGCTGTTTAAGGGTTAAAAGTCTTTAGGGACTTGAACTCAGATTTCTGTAAGTTTGATTATTATTCCTATATAAAACCAACTTCTTCAAAAAACAATATACACTTCAAGCTGTTGAAATCTAGTTTTATCCATAGAGGATATCTCAAGTTAAAGATGACATGAACACTTACATTCTATTACCAACTCTAATACATAATTCATGTGAGATTCATGACTCTTCCAAAAAAAATGTTTTATAAATGATTTGGATGTTCACGTCTCAAGACCAACTCTAATATATAAATCGATGTGAGATTCGTGTTTTTTTTCTAAGACCATGAAACTTAGAAGTGTTTATGATTCAGTAAAAAAATTATTAATTCATCAACTTTTCGTTCGATTAACCTCGGTTATCGTTTTTTTCATATTAACCTTAATTTTTGAGATTTTATACTTTATTTTGACAAAATAACTTTATTTTATAACTTTTAAACATTATTCGGTAAAATTTTAAAATCTTTTCATAAATAATTTTTAAAAATATTTTTTCAAATAAATAAAAATAATTAATAATTCACATGTATTATCTTTAAGTTATTTCACTAATTTTAAGTAAAACATACTTATTTTTACATTATAAATTATTTAAATCTAATTATAAATTAAATAAAAATTTAAATCTGGGTTGGTCCATTTCGAATAACGGCAATTTTTAAATTTATGAATCATAAACCATCTCATTACGATTCAATTCGATTTTTAGTTTTTCATTTTGGGATGCTCAGTCAGCCTCACTTATCAGTCATCATCACTCATTCACTCTCCTCCAGGGAGATGCCACCTATGCACCATATCGCATTTGTTATTGGGTTATATAGGAAAATGGATCTCCTGCGTAGAAAGTGAGCCCAAATTTGATTTTTTTGGGTCCGTACAGCTACTTAACATTAAATTTTTAGCCCAGCCCAATTCAAGCTCAACCCATCATTTAGTTAATATTAAATGTAATGATTTACACTTTTGGATTTATATCCAATACACATGTTGTGAAAACTTTAGTTTTTATAAGCGCTTTAGTTTTAGAGTTTAGAAACTTAGTTTAAAATGTAGGGTTCATGTGTAGAGGGTTTAAAATTTAGTGTTAATGGTTAAAATTTAGGGTTAGAGTTATGGGTTGAGGTTTAGGTTTTAGGGTAATATGTTGAGGATTTAAGTTTTAGCCTATAAACTTTAAATTCTAACCCTAAACCTTACATTTTATTCACAATCGCTAAGGTTTTTCTTGGTAGAGAGAAAAAGTGGAAGGGAAAAGGAGGGAAGAGAAAATTGAAGAAAAAAATAAAATTAAGGGTTGTTTGGTATAGTGCAAAATTAGAAGGAAAGAAAATGAGAATTGATGTAGTTTTTCTTGCTCCTATACAAATAGTTTTCTCTTCAAATTGGGTGGAAAATAAGAAGAAAAAAAAAAGTGAAAACTATCACACTTTAATAATGAAATTATATTTAAAAAAATTTAATTTTATTTTAGCCATATTTATAATTAATTTTTATGATTTCATCCAATATTTATATTATGATTTTATTTTGTTCAGTTTAGTCACTAAAATTTTATTTAATCTAAAATTTACCCTTATTTTTTATTTTATTATTAAATTCAATATTATGAATATAATAACATTTTTGTTCACTTTAGTCCTAAAAATATTTATTTAATACGAAATTGAACTCTATTTGTTTCTAATTTTATCTAATATTTTTACTATAATTTTATTTTTGTTCAATTTATTCCCTAAAATTTTATTTAATTTGGAATTGACCTCTATTTTATAATTCAACCCATTATAATATAATAACAAACTTTACATTTCAGTCACTAATTTTATAGTTGCAATTAAAGACTTGTTTTAGCTCGGATTAACTTGAAACTTGGTCTATATGTCAATGATGATATTTATTTCATAAAGAAAGTTTTAATTTCACTTTTTGAAAAACTGGACCCTGTATCTTATGAATGTTTTCAAAATGGCCCATAAACTACTTTTTTTTGTTGCAATTAACACTCTATTTCAAATTCGATTTCAACACGAATTTACCATTAAGTCTAATTGGAATTAATAGTCTAAAATATACTTGAAATTGAGTTTTTAACTTAATATCCAACTTATGAATTATTTACATTTTAGTCCCTAAACCCCGATTCGGTTAAATTTACTTCGATTTGAAATTGTTTTTTAGCAAAATAGAGGTATACAATGTTTCTACTTATATTAAACTTTTATTTAAGTTCTGAGTGTTTTTTGGGTTAAAATCTTGTAAAATTATCAAAATGTCTTTTGTTAAATCGTTTATTTTCTAAATTTTTTAAATGTTTATTTTCTCGGGTGACTTTAGTTAATTGTTTCCCCTTTATGTTCATGTTGGTTGTTTACTTTCATGTAATCAAATATGCTTGTTTTTTTAATTTGTTTTAGGCCACAAATGGATCATTTGTAGCATTCGATATTCGGATTGGATTCGTTTGTACCGTATATTAGGTGTTATATTGACCGTCAAACTCTTGGGATTAGATTATAAAAATATTAGACTAAATTATAAAAATTATAAATAAATAAAGGTTAATTTTGGATTAAATAAAAAATTTATGGACTAAACTGGACAAAAATAAAACCTTATTAAAAATATTAGACTCAATTATAAAAAATAGAAACACATATATGTCAATTTTGAATTAAAGAAAAAATTAGGGATTAAATTGAACAAAAAATAAAATTATATTAAAAATGTTAGATTAAATTATTAAAATTAAAAACAAATATGGGTCAATTTTAGATTAAATAAAAAAATTTAGAGACTAAGTTGAATAAAAATGATCAAATTAAAAATGTTGTACTAAATTATAAAAAAATAAAAATAAATTATAATTATATTTTTCAGTTTTTTTCCCTCTCACTTTTCTATTGTACCAAGCAATAGAAAAGAAATAAACTTATTTTTCTTCTAGTTTTCTATCCTATCAACCAAACACACCGAAGGAAAAAAATATATATTTTCCATCCTTTCATTTTTTCACCACTTCAATTTTTAATCCTTCTAATTTTATTTTATATCTACCAAGCAAAGCCTTATTCTAAACTACTAAACATAAACCTCTAAACCTAAAACTAAGGAGCTTGCGAAAATTAAAACTTTCTATCGCTAGTGTATCAAATAATTATCCTTACACTTGTATGCATCGTTTTAAAGATATTGGATGAATGTATTCTACCAATATACATACATATATATATTGGATAAATGTGTAATTATTTATAATAATTTTAGGAAAAATTAGATACAAGCTAACAAAATAACTAAAACGAAGAAGTATTGTTTATCAAAATATATTTATCAGTGATATTGGAAACTTTAAAAATGAGTTTATATTTGATGCATTGATGGTGTATAACTTTATATATTATCGGTAGATAATATTACAACATATCGTTAAAAATAAGTTAAATAAATCTAGTTTTAAAATTTTA
This sequence comes from Hibiscus trionum, assembly GCA_030270665.1. Taxonomy (NCBI): domain Eukaryota; kingdom Viridiplantae; phylum Streptophyta; class Magnoliopsida; order Malvales; family Malvaceae; genus Hibiscus; species Hibiscus trionum. Next base: position 28,109,362 of record BSYR01000020.1, on the reverse strand, counting down.
TGATGATAAGTCATTATCTAATAAACTGATGATGTATAAAATTTATACAATGTCAATTAAAGATGTGTAGAAATATTTAATTTGAGCAACTCGATCTCTTTATCTGTTGACCTAATTCAAAATTTTAATCATTTTTTTTAATTTCAGATAATTCAAATCAAATATTAAAATTAAATAATTAAATCAGATATGATCGTAATATTTAAATTTCAGATTATCTAAAAATCCAAAAAAAAATAGGGTAAACTACATAAATGACCACTATACTATTGTAAAAGTCGCGATTTGACCACCTTACTTTTTTTCGAAGCAATTAAACCACCATACTATTAAATTGGGTGCAATTTGACCACCAGCCGTTAAAGATTAACGACAGGGTGACGTGTCAGTTAAAAAAATAAGGGTATAATTACATATTTAGTCCTTACTACTTATACATTCTTTCAATTTAGTCCTAATTTTAATTTAGTAAAATAAATTAATTATTTAATTAGGTGGTGACACGTGTCACTGCCTTATTGGAGGGATTTAATTATTTATATTTAATTAAATAAATTTATTGTCATCCTCCAATCAAGTGGTGACACGTGTCACCACCTAATTAAAGGAAGAAATGGAAAAAAAATCACAAATGCTTGTAAGGTGGATTGAACCTACATCTTCTAACAAGTAAGGCTAATGGCTTACCACTACACCAAATTCTCTACTGTGATATTATTCCTGTAATATATTATATGTAAATATACATCAAAAACTGAAAAACTCCATCATCGTCATTAGCAATATTTTTCATTGCCTTAAACTTCTCTAAATCCCCAGAAACAAGAAAGCCAAATTATATCATATATTGCAGGAATGGAATACCAAATAATTGAAACAAGACGAACAATCTTACACTATTCCTGCAATATATGATACATGTAACCCCCTCGTCCCGGTCTGGCCGGATGACCGGTCCGAGTGGGCTACACGGGGAAAACCGAGTGAAAACCCCTAAGGATTCCCCCTCGGTTAGCAACCCTATTTTTTTTTCTTTTTAACTCTTGTCTAGATGGATATTAAACCCTAAGTGATCATACAACAGAACAACATATACAAAACAATCAAACGAACTCAAACGATCATGTTACAGCCCAAATTTTAAACTTAAACTGTAGGCGGTATCGATACACCTAAGGGGTGTATCGATACCCCTTGACTAGGTCAACTGGTCAGAGTCAACCAGTAGAGACCGTATCGATACGCCCAAGGAGTGTATCGATACCCTCCCCAACGGTTGACTTTCCACGGTCAACGCTAAGACGACGGTATCGATACACCAGATGCCCGTATCGATACCGAAATGGACAGTGGCTCCAGTGACCAAAAAGGTATCGATACGCCTCCCTCGCGTATTGATACACGAGGCCTGAAACAAGAAGGCGGTATCGATACTGGACCAACCGTATCGATACCCCTGCACAGCAAAAACTCCCAAACTCAGCCAAAACATACAAGACTCGAACCTAGATGCAATTTAAGACTTCCCTAACCCCAACCAATCATTCTTACAACATTTACAGGTCACTATTTAGCCATACAAGCACCCAACATGTACATTCATCAAGGGAACATGCAATTGAATCAAAGATGACATTTAAGCATTCAAAGACTCATACTTCAACATTCAAACATAGAGACAACCTCAACAGGCATTGGACCACCACACAAGGTAAGTAATATAAACATGTTTACAATCCAAACATGGCATCAACAAGTCGATCAAAACAACATAATTAAGGGGTCTAAACATGCTCCTAAACATCCAACAATAGCACCAATCAACAACACCTATCCCATTGCTTAACTATTACATTCTATCACTTAAAATTCATACATTGAGCTCACCAAAGCAACAATTGGAGACCTTTCCTTGCCCTTGCTACTCTCGAGCTATTGATCTGCATTGTCGAACAAAAGAGAGCGTAAGCATAAAAGCTTAGTGAGGGTAAGCTCATAAAACAAACCTTCGACAATGCAGGGTCCAAGCACGAGCTACAACCAAGATCAAATGCATGATCTTACCTCCGATCCACACGAGCCATAATTATAGATGATGCATGAACATATATTCAATATCATGTCATGCTCAACATGTTTAAATCCACAACATATGAAATCACATATATTAAACCATGTTAGCAACACACCCCAAATCACATTGGCTCACAATTAATCACATATTGGCAACATAAACCACAATCCGTATTAGCACCTAGCTATGACTCGAATACACGGATAACCGTTGGAACTCACATCCAACAACACAACCATTACCTGACGGTGGGATTACACTCATCACCGTTCACGCGGAGGGGATTCCACTCATCCTCACGCCTCATCTCACGCGGAGGGGATTCCACTCATCCTCACGCCCGTCGATGGGATTCCACTCATCACTGACTAATGTAAATACAATTTCCGGGCGTACCCGTACTCCTCCTTGGTGACTCAACGCCACCAAGGCCACGCGCGACTTTTGACTCATGTGTACACACTAACATCCTAATGATCGATCATTTGTACCCAAGCATACTAGTGCCAATACTAATACATTCCACAATACCATTTATTAACAACTTCCGTGCTTAGCACGTACTCACCATGACTTACTATCATGCACAAACCACATTTCCATGCCTTGCATATACTCACCATGATCCTCGGATCAAGCAATCACCTCATAATCTCATTTCACATGACAACACACATGTACATCATTAACAACCATAACACATCATATTTTGCACACGAGAATAACCATTTCATATCTATCATCAACATACATACAACAATGCATCCAACATGCCTCAACATACATGTATACAACATATATATAGCCAACACCATCACGATTTAACACGAGGCATATACAACCATTAAAGAGTGCAACCAAAGTCTCTAATCAAAGCTTGGGATTAGGCTACCACTCTAATCCCAACTCTAGGTGGGTTTACCAAGCCCATCCTAGGTTCACATGCTTGAACCAAAAACTCAAAACCATTTTAAAAACATTTAACCACTCACCGACAATTCCAAGCTCAACCATACTAGCCGATCAATCTTCCAACGATTCCGGATTTGTTCCCGAGGCTTCACCAACACAAAATCTTGCATCTAATCATCTCAACACAATCAAAACAACCTCAAATCAATTCACCAATTAAGGTAGCAAACCCGGAACACTATTCAAGCAACCAACACAATAGTTCAAACCATGAACAACCCCCAAAAATACCAAATCCGAGCAGCCCTTATACCCAGCCCGAAACTTGTGATTTCAACACATTTAACACTTCCAATTGCTTCCAAAACAACCCCCAACTATTACCTAACATCAACCCTCAAATTCCAACACAAACCATACCCAAAATTCATCTAAAAACCCACCAAAACCCAAATTCGGAAATCAAGCTAAAACACTCTAAAAATTATATATGTTGGACCATTTGATTCATAGATAACATATCTAACAATAACAAATCAAAAGCTTTAGTAAAAACTCATAAAGCCTTAACCTTTAGCCTAAGACTTTGAAAAACCCAAATGTAAAATAAATGGTTTTTATGAAATCTAAAAATACTAAAATGTAGAGGATAGCAAGGCCAAGTCAAAACTATATTTACCTTTCAAAAAGCTCAAAGGATGAGGAAGAAGGGAGGTGGAAGAGTGAGGTAGAGACAAGCTCTCTTTTCACGTTAGAAATGGGAAAATGGGAAGGAGGATGAAGATGAGCACATGCTCATCTTTTGTTTTATTTTAAAATCCCCAAAAATAGTGTTTACCATTATGCCCTTAATGAAAGTCCAAAACTCACATCTCTTAGAGTCCATGAATTTTGGACCCAAGAGATAGGCCCAACATAGTTGTAAGTATTTTGAAATCCCGAGGCCCATAAAAATATTTTATTATTTAAATTGCAAAACCGAATCCGAAATAATATTAAAATATTATTTTCACCCGACCCCTAAACCCGGGTGTTACAACTCTTCCCCACTTAAGGAAATTTCGTCCTCGAAATTTATCGGACAGGAACTCACTTTCTTTCACACCATAACACACTAACCAATCTCGGTGGACTTACCACACAACAATAGATATCTGATGCTAAGATCTCAACTGATTCTTCGTTGCACACAATTTCAAACTCAACTCAATCTCTTCAACAAACATAGCACGGAACAGATCTGACTCACATCCCCGAATCACAGATTCATAAATCGCATCACAACCCTCTTTCTAACTCTGGTGGTAACCGTAACAGATAAACAACAGATCTAGCCCGACTCCCAACGCATACCACACTGTTTGAACGCTTGACTCTTAACTTTCTCTGACTGATCATCTGACTTCATCAATTAACCTAACACTATGCAGACGTCTTCAAAAACAATCTAATTTAAGTCTCGGACCTCTATTACCTACTTCCATTAAGAACCTTCCACGGATGTAACAAACTAGAAGAAAACTGACGCTCGGTCTCAATATACTGGCAATTTACACACCTATTCTCGTACTGAACCACATTATTCATCAACTCAATCCAGAAGTGCTCGTCTTCAACCCACAATACGTCTTCATACAACTCAGGTGCAAATAAATCAAACTGCTGTGTGCTTCGGCCAACACAATACGTCTCAAAACACTAGGTCAATCGGCACAACTGTTCTGTCTCTGAAATGCAAAACTCTATCATCTCTGGAACTGTATTCTGAAGGTCTTCTTTCTACTATGCCTCGCACGTGAGGTGCCAAGAATCTGTCTTGCAACTGTTTCTCTTCAAGCATTCTGACTCAGTGTAGATTCAACATGAAACGCGGCCACAAGAACACTGTCATTCGGTAACTGAATTTGGCAAATACAACTCGAAACATCGGTTACTACGTAGAGTACCTTCGGATGGTACTCAATCCTGATATTACAGTCTTCAAGCAGTTCTCACACTTTATGCTGTTCAAGTTTTAACCCTTCCTAAGTTGTCTAACAATTCAAGTGCTGATAATATGTACGTGCCCACTGTGCATTTCTCACTATACACGCTTTGTCCCTAAGTCTTCGAAGCAAACACAACTGTAATTAACTCTATGCCTCATACCGGATAACTCTTCTCACGGTCTTTCAACTATCTCGATGAACAAGCCACAATCTTCTGTCTTGCATAAGCACACAACCTAACTCTGCATGTATCTCATCACTATGGTTCGCAAACTCTTTCTCTGATATAAGCTGATTCAAGGTCGAAGCTCTCTTCAAAGTTTCTTTCGGTTTCTCAAGGGCTCATTGTCTCGCATCTAACCACACAACTGAACATTCTTCGGTATCAATCTGACAAAAGAGCAGTTATCTTCGAACGGCTATTTACAAACTTCCAGTAGTAACACTGCTAGACTTAGTACTATAGGTTTCTGTCACAGTCTTCAATTTCTTCAACTCACATCTTCTTTTGTCTGTTCAAGATTTGTTCTACTATACTCGGCTAATTTTCATGTCCTAAGAGAACATCTTCATTAACTCGAAGTTCACGTTGTACAACTTGGTATACAATTAATTCTCTAATAGAACCTACCACACTAACTTCAAAACTTGTCATGATCTTCCTCAGTACTTGAATATACTCACGTGACATCTAGAAGAGCTACTACCACTGATCATGAAACTCAGAAAATTATTCTGCTCAACATCTCTATGAAGGTAACTAATACACTGGTCAAACAAAGCGGCATAACTCAGAGCTCAAGGCGATTACATCTTGCCCCTAAAGCTTTCTTTGGTACTTCAAATTTCTCACCTTCATCTGGTAGAAACGGATCTCAAATTAATCTTCAAATAGACTGAAGCACACACTAACTGATCAACAAATCACTGGCACTCAGAAACAGATACTAATCATCCACTGTCACTTGTTTCGACTGTATGTAATCTGAACACATTCTCATACGGTCACTCTTTCTTCTTCACAAATTACACTGTAGAACTCTGAGATGATGCACTAGGCCTAATGAATCTAAGGTCTAACAAGTCTCGAAGCTAATTCTTCAACATTCTCAATTCTATCGGAAACCATAAGATACAGAGCAAACTAAAACACGAGCAACTCGGAGACGACATCAATAATAAACTCTTCTTCTCTGTTAGGAGACAAACCGGGCGTTTCTTCTAAACACTTCTAGGAAGAATCACAAACTATTCTAGCATTTTGCGGTCCACTCTTCATTCAAAATCAAATTCATCACACTTGCAAAGCAAGCCTACCAACTAAACTCAATCAACCTTTGATCTCTAAAACTGGATCAACATTCAATAAGAAGCTCACATCCTCACCTACCTCTACAGTCACACAAAAATCTACAATTTCAAGGCAACTCTCTCTTTGTCTCAATGTACACACTAACTATGTGCTCTTCAAGCTGAACCTTGTCAAAAGATACATCGAAACCGTATGAAGACAATCACTTCACATCTACTAGAAACTAGTAACTCTGAACCACCAACAAACATCTTCTGCACATCTTCCTGATCACTACTATCTCCCAAAAGGCTGGTCACTTGTGTCCCTACATCTAAGGTCTCAACAAAGATGTCTAATTTCTTACATGCTCACACAAGAGGAGGTTTCCGCGGAAATTGCAACTTCACATATACACAACTGATAGTCTTCGGTCCTCTTGTTTTCAGACTGGTTCTTCAACAGAATCTGACTCTTCTAAACTGTTCTTAGAGCATCTCGTAACTTCAAGACTCAATTCTGATCGCACACAAACAGTCTAGCTGGACTTGTTCTACCCCTACCAAACAATCCTGAAGTCAAAGCTCAAGGCTCCCTTCTCGGCTCAACTATATCGGAAGTGACTTCATCTCTTCCGCTTGCTGGAAAACAACTCAACGTACACTGACCCAATCACACAAACTAGCTCCCACTCACGGACATTGACCGGCTGTCTTGTATTAAAATCATAGGCCAAACCCCAGCGGTCACCAACTAACACTTCACCAGGCATGTTCAACTTGCATACTTGCTAACGATATACAAAAGCACGGATTGAGATTCAACTGGAGGAAGCAACTTAACACTGCACCAAGGGCTTATATAATGTAACATCAATACTACTCTGACCCTCACTCACAAGTCTTCACTTCCCTTTTTACCAACTAACACCAGAAACGATCACATCGTCCCTCATCCACAAGAATCAACCACATACACCGTCTCAAACGAACGAGTTGTACCTCAATCCCGGTACAACCATACCTCCCTAACTAAGGTGATGGACTCCCTCAACATAGTCCACCCTTTTCAGAAACTACAACTTCTACTTACCGAAAAGCAATTTAAATAAACAACAACATCAACAGTAAAACATACAAGATTGGGTTAGCAAGGCAAGGTTTCCAAGTGGCTCAAGTATGTTTCCCTCACTTAAAATCTCTTTTTCAATGTAATAGTAGCAATGGGACTCTACTCAACATGTCTCAAACAAATCAGCACACATACATGCTCAACCAAGCATATAACAAGGCATACTTGCTAAACAAGCAACACATGCGTACGATCAAACAACATACATTCTCAATCAAACAATCACACATCACAGCATACACGGATAACAAGCAACATGCTTTCAAACAAACAATCAACATACTTGTCACATAAGCAATCATACTTACAAAGCAAGCAAACACCGTGCATATCAATTCAAAACTGAAACTTACCTCACTTACCTGCCCAAGGTCTCGGTAACCTTAGGCTCTGATACCAACAAATGTAACCCCCTCGTCCCGGTCTGGCCGGATGACCGGTCCGAGTGGGCTACACGGGGAAAACCGAGTGAAAACCCCTAAGGATTCCCCCTCGGTTAGCAACCCTATTTTTTTTTCTTTTTAACTCTTGTCTAGATGGATATTAAACCCTAAGTGATCATACAGCAGAACAACATATACAAAACAATCAAACGAACTCAAACGATCATGTTACAGCCCAAATTTTAAACTTAAACTGCAGGCGGTATCGATACACCTAAGGGGTGTATCGATACCTCTTGACTAGGTGAACTGGTCAGAGTCAACCAGTAGAGACCGTATCGATACGCCCAAGGAGTGTATCGATACCCTCCCTAACGGTTGACTTTCCACGGTCAACGCTAAGACGACGGTATCGATACACCAGAGGCCCGTATCGATACCGAAATGGACAGTGGCTCCAGTGACCAAAAAGGTATCAATACGCCTCCCTCGCGTATCGATACACGAGGCCTGAAACAAGAAGGCGGTATCGGTACTGGACCAACCGTATCGATACCCCTGCACAGCAAAAACTCCCAAACTCAGCCAAAACATACAAGACTCGAACCTAGATGCAATTTAAGACTTCCCTAACCCCAACCAATCATTCTTACAACATTTACAGGTCACTATTTAGCCATACAAGCACCCAACATGTACATTCATCAAGGGAACATGCAATTGAATCAAAGATGACATTTAAGCATTCAAAGACTCATACTTCAACATTCAAACATAGAGACAACCTCAACAGGCATTGGACCAACACACAAGGTAAGTAATATAGACATGTTTACAATCCAAACATGGCATCAACAAGTCGATCAAAACAACATAATTAAGGGGTCTAAACATGCTCCTAAACATCCAACAATAGCACCAATCAACAACACCTATCCCATTGCTTAACTATTACATTCTATCACTTAAAATTCATACATTGAGCTCACCAAAGCAACAATTGGAGACCTTTCCTTGCCCTTGCTACTCTCGAGCTATTGATCTGCATTGTCGAACAAAAGAGAGCGTAAGCATAAAAGCTTAGTGAGGGTAAGCTCATAAAACAAACCTTCGACAATGCAGGGTCCAAGCACGAGCTACAACCAAGATCAAATGCATGATCTTACCTCCGATCCACACGAGCCATAATTATAGATGATGCATGAACATATATTCAATATCATGTCATGCTCAACATGTTTAAATCCACAACATATGAAATCACATATATTAAACCATGTTAGCAACACATCCCAAATCACATTGGCTCACAATTAATCACATATTGGCAACATAAACCACAATCCGTATTGGCACCTAGCTATGACTCGAATACACGGTAACCGTTGGAACTCACATCCAACAACACAACCATTACCTGACGGTGGGATTACACTCATCACCGTTCACGCGGAGGGGATTCCACTCATCCTCACGCCTCATCTCACGCGGAGGGGATTCCACTCATCCTCACGCCCGTCGATGGGATTCCACTCATCACCGACTAATGTAAATACAATTTCCGGGCGTACCCGTACTCCTCCTTGGTGACTCAACGCCACCAAGGCCACACGCGACTTTTGACTCATGTGTACACACTAACATCCTAATGATCGATCATTTGTACCCAAGCATACTAGTGCCAATACTAATACATTCCACAATACCATTTATTAACAACTTCCGTGCTTAGCACGTACTCACCATGACTTACTATCATGCACAAACCACATTTACATGCCTTGCATGTACTCACCATGATCCTCGGATCAAGCAATCACCTCATAATCTCATTTCACATGACAACACACATGTACATCATTAACAACCATAACACATCATATTTTGCACACGAGAATAACCATTTCATATCTATCATCAACATACATACAACAATGCATCCAACATGCCTCAACATACATGTATACAACATATATATAGCCAACACCATCACGATTTAACACGAGGCATATACAACCATTAAAGAGTGCAACCAAAGTCTCTAATCAAAGCTTGGGATTAGGCTACCACTCTAATCCCAACTCTAGGTGGGTTTACCAAGCCCATCCTAGGTTCACATGCTTGAACCAAAAACTCAAAACCATTTTAAAAACATTTAACCACTCACCGACAATTCCAAGCTCAACCATACTAGCCGATCAATCTTCCAACGATTCCGGATTTGTTCCCGAGGCTTCACCAACACAAAATCTTGCATCTAATCATCTCAACACAATCAAAACAACATCAAATCAATTCACCAATTAAGGTAGCAAACCCGGAACACTATTCAAGCAACCAACACAATAGTTCAAACCATGAACAACCCCCAAAAATACCAAATCCGAGCAGCCCTTATACCCAGCCCGAAACTTGTGATTTCAACACATTTAACACTTCCAATTGCTTCCAAAACAACCCCCAACTATTACCCTGACATCAACCCTCAAATTCCAACACAAACCATACCCAAAATTCATCTAAAAACCCACCAAAACCCAAATTTGGAAATCAAGCTAAAACACTCTAATAATTATATATGTTGGACCATTTGATTCATAGATAACATATCTAACAATAACAAATCAAAAGCTTTAGTAAAAACTCATAAAGCCTTAACCTTTAGCCTAAGACTTTGAAAAACCCAAATGTAAAATACATGGTTTTTATGAAATCTAAAAATACTAAAATGTAGAGGATAGCAAGGCCAAGTCAAAACTATATTTACCTTTCAAAAACTTCAAAGGATGAGGAAGAAGGGAGGTGGAAGAGTGAGGTAGAGACAAGCTCTCTTTTCACGTTAGAAATGGGAAAATGGGGAGGAGGATGAAGATGAGCACATGCTCATCTTTTGCTTTATTTTAAAATCCCCAAAAATAGTGTTTACCATTATGCCCTTAATGAAAGTCCAAAACTCACATCTCTTAGAGTCCATGAATTTTGGACCCAAGAGATAGGCCCAACATAGTTGTAAGTATTTTGAAATCCCGAGGCCCATAAAAATATTTTATTACTTAAATTGCAAAACCGAATCCGAAATAATATTAAAATATTATTTTCACCCGACCCCTAAACCCGGGTGTTACAATACAATTTGACTTTTTTGTTTTTTCTTTCGTTAATTGGTTGAAGCACGAGTTTAGATGTGCTGGATGGCTTCTCCGCTGTTGCTGTTGAACCAGAAACCTTTAAAGATCGAACCTTGATTGTTTTCAATTTCCTATTGTTCTTCACAACCAAACCCCAGAACTTGAAAAACCTCCTTTGAGATTTGATCTGAAAGAACGGAAGTCACTGATGTTGTTGAAGCAGAAACCTTTAAAGATCGAACCTTGATTGTAGGTTCAAAATCTTTAGATTGGACATGTTGACAATTGTTTCAGGGATTGTGCCTCTGAAATTATTATTAAACATTCTCAACATTTCAACTCTGTGTAAGTTCCCAAGCCACGATGGAATTTCTCCATTAAGAGCGTTGTAGCTGAATCGAGCGACCCTCAAACGATGTAATTGTCCAAATTGTTTAGGCAGATGTCCATAGAAATGGTTCCTGCTCAAATCAAGAGAAAGTAGAAATGAGAGGTTTCCAAGGTGTGGATGGATGGTACCTGTAAAATTCATGCGAGTAAGATTCAAAGCTACAACTCTTTCATGGATGTCACCACAAGAAACACCAACCCACTTGCAAACAGAACTTGAGGCATTTCCAGCTGTTTGTCAATACAGTTTGAGGATCGAGTATGCGGTGTTTAAACAGAAGCAGTGCAAACTGATCGGTGGTTTTTTAATTTTGATGTTTATTTACATATAATATATTGCAGAAATTATATCACAATAGAACATTTGGTGTAGTGGTAAGCCAGTAGCCTTGGTTGCTTGGAGATTCAGGTTCAATCCACCTTACAAGCATTTTTGAATTTTTTACATTTCTTCCTTTAATTGGGTGGTGACACATGTCACCACCTAATTGGAGGATGAAAATAAATAAATTTAATTAAATATAAATAATTATATCTCTCCAATAAGACAGTGACAAGTGTCACCACTTAATTAAATAATTAATTTATTTTATTAAATTAAAATTAGGACTAAATTGAAAGAATGTATAAGTAGTAAGGACCAAATGTGTAATTATACCCTTATTTTTTAACTGACACGTCACCCTGCCGTTAATCTTTAACGGCTGGTGGTCAAATTGCACCCAATTTAATAGTATGATGGTTTAATTGCTTCGAAAAAAAGTAAGGTGGTCAAATCGCGACTTTTACAATAGTATGGTGGTCATTTGTGTAGTTTACCCAAAAAAATAATAGGTCTTTAGATTATAGGGTAAACTACATAAATGACCACCATACTATTAGTAAAGTCGCGATTTGACCACCTTACTTTTTTCTGAAGCAATTAAACCACCAAATTATTTAATTTGTTGCAATGTGACCACTAGCCGTTAAAAACTAACGGAAGGAGTGACATGGCAGTTAATAAAATTGGTATAATTACACATTTAGTCCCTGCTATTTATACATTTTATTAATTTAGTCCTAATTTTAATAAATAAAATAATTTTATTATTTAATTAGGTTGCGACACGTGTCACCGTATTATTGGAGGACTTTATTTATATATTTTTAATTTAATAATTTTTTATTTTACTCCTCCAATCAGGCGGTGACACGTGTCACCTGATTGGAGGAGCAAAATTAAATAAGAAGCACATTGCTTCCAAGAGGAATCAAACCCAGGTTGAATGGGTTGAAAGTGAGCGTGCTAACCACCATGCCAAAGCTATCTCTGTGATGCTTTGTACAAATTCTAATATATATTTTAACTTGTTACTCATGCCAGGAAAAAAACAAGAAACATTTTACCACTGCCAGGATTCGAACCCAAGTATCTTAGGTTAAAAATGAACATGCCTACCACTAAACCAATGTTATACCTATGATTTAATGGAAATATCAATAATCATACCTTTTCAATCTGTAGCCCAGTTCCAATGGAAATATCTTATCTTCTTCACCCCAGATTATTAATACGCTCTTTAAGAAGAAGACAAACAAAACTCACCCATTTAAGAATATCATACTCATAACCCAGGCAGAGGTTGAAGAAGAAGAAGAAGAAAAGCAGCTTAAACCTGTTTGATTTTAGGAATGTTGCTGATTTTTCTGTCTTTTAGTATGCCCACCAGCAACTCTTTTTTCTCTTGTACATAATCTGTACACATAACCTACACCAAACATAATTACTATAATAATGTATATAACCCGGCCAAATCGAACCCAAGTGTTTATAAGCTGACTTATATGTATTATGAAGTGTCTTCAAGTCTAAGACCACATGGTTTGCTAGATTAAAGTTCCAGTCCCGTGACCCGAGATTGTTCTGAAAAAATATATAATAGATTAAAATTTAATAAAAAATAAAATAGTTAATAATTTAATTATTAGATATATTTAAGTGGTTTAAATATTTTTATGCATCCTAAAAGTGTCATATTCGAGTTTCTTTAATCTATATTTATTTCCTTTTTTCTGGCATGAGTAACAAATTAAGTTATATAATAGATTTTGTACATTAAATCATAGGAATAACATTGGTTTAGTGGTAGGAATGTTCATTTTTAACCCAAGATACTTGGGTTCGAATCCTGGCAGTGGTAAAATGTTTCTTGTTTTTTTCCTGGCATGAGTAACAAGTTAAAATATATATTAGAATTTGTACAAAGCATCACAAGGATAGCTTTGGCCTGGTGGTTGGCACGCTCACTTTCAACCCATTCAACCTGGGTTCGATTCCTGCTGGAAGCAATGTGCTTCTTATTTAATTTTGCTCCTCCAATCAGGCGGTTCTTATTTATTTCCTTTTTTCTGGTAGGAATGTTCATTTTTAACCCAAGATACTTGGGTTCGAATCCTGGCAGTGGTAAAATGTTTCTTGTTTTTTTCCTGGCATGAGTAACAAGTTAAAATATATATTAGAATTTGTACAAAGCATCACAAGGATAGCTTTGGCCTGGTGGTTGGCACGCTCACTTTCAACCCATTCAACCTGGGTTCGATTCCTGCTGGAAGCAATGTGCTTCTTATTTAATTTTGCTCCTCCAATCAGGCGGTTCTTATTTATTTCCTTTTTTCTGGCATGAGTAACAAATTAAGTTATATAATAGATTTTGTACATTAAATCATAGGAATAACATTGGTTTAGTGGTAGGAATGTTCATTTTTAACCCAAGATACTTGGGTTCGAATCCTGGCAGTGGTAAAATGTTTCTTGTTTTTTTCCTGGCATGAGTAACAAGTTAAAATATATATTAGAATTTGTACAAAGCATCACAAGGATAGCTTTGGCCTGGTGGTTGGCACGCTCACTTTCAACCCATTCAACCTGGGTTTGATTCCTGCTGGAAGCAATGTGCTTCTTATTTTATTTATTAAAATTAGGACCAAATTAATAAAATGTATAAATAGCAGGGACTAAATGTGTAATTATACCAATTTTATTAACTGCCACGTCACTCCTTCCGTTAGTTTTTAACGGCTGGTGGTCACATTGCAACCAATTAAATAATTTGGTGGTTTAATTGCTTCGAAAAAAAGTAAGGTGGTCAAATCGCGACTTTACCAATAGTATGGTGGTCATTTATGTAGTTTACCCTAGATTATAACATAGACCCACATTCTCACACATAGCCCAAGAGTTCCACGCTCCTCTCTTCGTCAATCCTCAACTACTCACTTTCTCAGTTCTAAGTTTAACTTTAGCATCTCTCAAATCTCAACCCTTCGCTGCCTCTCTCCAATCTCACAGTTCTCATCCAATTAACTACCGCTGACTATTGGGTTGTTCGTGCCCCACTCATTCGGTCCTCCTGCTTTTGTCACGTTATTTTTATTAAAAATTAAAAGAAAAATAAATGAAAGGAAATAGGATCGACAATTCACGACCAACATCATGATTGATGTTATTGTCCACTAAAATAAAGATGAAGAAAAAGTTTATATATTATTGTGATTGGGTGGGCACATTCTCACCATAAACTTTTCAAAGTTTACACATTTAGCTTTAATTTTTTTAATTTTTATTAATTAGTCCTTAAATTTTATAATTTGTACCCACCTAATAATTTTGAGATTGTTATGACTTGTGCCCACAATAAAAATACTTTAACTTGTGTCCACCCTCAAAAAGATTTTTAGACCCGCCATTGATTATTGGTAAGCTTATATTTATTGGTTTTTAAAATGCGTTTATATTTTTTATAACATTTGTATATTTTTATTTTGGCTTAGTGCCTAAACTATACTTCTTTTAAACTTTAGGTGTTAAAACATTGTCCAATCAATGTTTGATCATAAACCATTGTCAATTGGACAATGTAAACAAAAAAAAAATGATTGGCCAAATCCATATAAGAAATATATTTTACTGTTTGTTTTGCAGTGAGAAAATGTATATAAACTTCAGTAACTTTTATTCAAACCCTAAACCTTAATTTTTAACTATAAACTTACTATTTTACGGTTTGTTTTGCAGTGAGAAAATCTGTATAAACAAATCCATATAAGAAATATATAGTACCCAGAAGAAAAGAATCAAATACAATTAAACAAAGTCCGTTTAAAGCAGCTTAGATCAACTATTAACCATGGTTTAAATCAACTTTAAAATGATTGAATAAAGATTCTGACTAATTTTCAGAATAAATTCTACTAGGGACAAAGATGCAGGTTGACGGTACACAGCTTGATTATTATAAGCCCTGAAACTTGGTGTGTAATTTTCCTAATACAACCAGCCAAAACCATTTGCTATTTTGATCGGTTAGCAGTTAGCTATAAATTATATGGTAAATTAACTCAATGACCACCATACTATGATAAATGTATTAAAATGACCACATTAAAAAAATCGACTTAATTAAACCACCAAACTATTTAAATGGTATCAATGTGACCACCAGACGTTAAAGGTTAACGGAAGGGTGACGTGGCAGTTAAAAAATAAGGGTATAATTACACATTTGGTCCTTATTACTTATACACTCTATCAATTTAGCCCTAATTTTAATTTAATAAAATAAATTAATTATTTGGTGACACGTGTCACCACCTATTTAGAGGAGAAAAATAAATTTCATCATACATGCTGGTAAGGGAATTCAAACCCAGGCATTATAGAAGCAAAGGCAATGGGTTAGCCACTGCACTAAGAACAATATTGTGCTATAAAACACCAACTTTAATATATGTCTTATTGTTTAATATTGCTCATTTAAATAGAAGTACAATAAACAATTAATCCCTATTCTGCAACAAAGAGCAAGTTTTTCTTGCTTATAAGAGGTATAAAACTATTCAAAGATGAAATATTCACATTATTAGTTCAGTAGAAACTAAGCTATAACCAAATGTAGATAAAAATTCTAAACAATTGATTCCATTACTCAAACTTGACGTTGTTTGCTTGCTAAGAAATTGATGACAATATTTTACCGGGGAATGAAATTTGACAATTTGCTAAACAAAAAGCAGTATTAGATTATTATATAAAAGTCTCGCAATTTACTCCAAATTTCTTGGCATCCAAACAGATACTAAGTAACCCCAACAAAGAGAAAATGAACAAAATATATAAACCAAACAGAATTCGGAGCCAGAAAACATACCCGAACATACCGACCCGAGGGATCTTTCTCAACGAAATCACTGTCATCAGCCATCTCCATTGCTTTTTAATGTACAAAGAAAAAACTGCCGCCGCAGCCCGATTGATAATTTCCAACAAAGGCCGAAAGAAAATCCAGAAAAAAAGAAAAACAAGAAGAAAAAAAACTCCAAAAGAAACAAAAAAGGGGCAGAAAACGCTATTAGAGACCAAAATTGATCCCGATTAGATGCGAAGAAGAGGAGAGAATCAGCTGTTGTTTTTCAGAGAATGCCTCGCAAGCTATAGAGTAAGAATCGAACGCCGATCGGAATCGGAACCGGCATCCGAAGGCCAAGGCTAAATGCATATCTTCCTCAGTTTCCCGATATTTCAATTCCATAAGGCTGCTCTTTCTCCCTGGATTCGATTTTCTCTTCATTTTTATACGCATTATAATTTTCCTAATTATTTCGCCGATTTCTGGATTTCTGAGACAACAAGATTCCTAATCAGTGAACAATTTGGAGCCCAAAGATTTAATTTATTTTATTAATTTAAAATTAGGACTAAATTGAAAGAATGTGTAAATAGTAAAAACCAAATGTGTAATTATACCTTTAATTTTTTTAACTGCCACGTCACCTTCCGTTAGCTCATTAACGGCTGGTGGTCACATTGATCCAATTTCAATAGTTTAGGTGGTCAATTGAGTCGATTTTTTTTAATGTGGTCATTTTAATACATTTACTATAATATGGTGGTCATTGAGTTAGTTTACCCTAAATTATATTTCTAACTAGCAAAGTACATGTATCCGCAAACCAACTGGGCACACAACCAAAACATAATCAATATCAGCACGATTGTATGTATTATATTATGGGTTTATATTTTATGCAGGGAAGATTTAATACCTGCAAAAAGATGTGTTGAGTTAGTCATACAACAATGAACTCAACTATTTCATGGTTATGTTAAGGCAAACATTTACATTGTAACCTCTTAAATCCGACCCAGAAGAATTTGGTCGAATATAGGGAGTCAAACTCAAAGTTTGTCCCCCACACAAGTATTTTGATTCAAAATTTTAATTCCAAAATAGATAATAATAATATCGCATATTACATACTGATAAAATATTCCTAAAAATATTAAATATTCAAAATGTGCATGCATGATAAACCGTAATAACCCCAAATAAATCATCCAGAATCTAAAATTATATACAATCTGATAAAACATATAATATAAATAAGTCCAAGTCTCATACTGATAATAATAAATAAATAAAGCTGGAAAACGAGGTCTTCCAAGTACCGTAGCCTAGACTTGAGTATCTGAAAATAGAAACTAAGAGGGAGTCAGCGATAACGCTCAGTGTGTCTCTACAGTGCAAACAGAACTAACAGTATCATCATATCAACAGAATCAATCAGATATTATCAGAATACAATTTTCCATCATGAATCAGTTCAAACACATAAACAAGTGCGAATGAATATGCAACACAATATGACATGCACTCAACTACATCACCATCCGAAGAGTAAGGTTCCCCAGAACCACTCTCTACCTCGTCACCATCCGAAGTGGAAATCCAGCCCGTAGGCGAAACCACTGATCCGAAGTAGACATCATCTCGAAGGATGAAGCTACTGAACTTCCCCGTACAGAATCCCACCCATAATGAGATGACATAAAATCCGAGTTCTGAATCTGAATGCATTGTTTATCAACAGAAATGCATAATCATATAATCTGATATTCAGTAATCCGAATCTGAATGTATATACAAACATTTCATAACGTAACAGAATGCTAAACAAGTCAAACATCACAGATCAACAGAATATTACAATCATATACCATCAGACCACATTATGTATACATTTCAGCAAATCAACACATTTACATACAAAGCACTGTAAACATCAAATACATTTCAACAAATCAACACATTTCAGCAAATAAACAGACGGCACAGAAGAGAACACACCTCAAGTAGCTAACACTCAACGTCGATAGTGACGTCTCCCACGCTCAGCTCTATCTCTAGGTCGGTCAGATTCAGCTCCTATAATAATTAAATACACTATCAAAGATACTACTACTATGCCAAGACACTGATAATATAAATATCGAATATATATTAATAATTAAACTCACGAGCGGATCTCGATGTCTGAGCAACAGGAGGTCGTCCAGGTGGAGGAGGAGGAAGGATCTCAGTATCCGAGTCAATATCGTCTGCAAATACGAATAATTCCAATTAATTCCCGATATTCAAATCTTAAAATACAAGTATAATCAAATAAAAGTGGTCAAAACGGTCTTTTGGGTTTGAATTTGGAAAAACGGGCAGCGGAAACGGAATTAGAACGTCGAAAAACATAAAATAGCCTTTTTTTGAAAAAGTCAACGGTCAACGGTCAACACTGATATCAACCGGCTATTTATAAGACGAACCGGTTCGGTTCTGTCAACCCAGTTCAGCCCCTGAATCGGTTCAGACCGGTTCAAGCAAAAATCCCCAATTCGAAAATTAGGGCAAAACACCCCCCGATTTCTCACCGCCGGTGACCTCCCACGCCCAATTCCGACGAATTTCCGAAACTCACACACACACCAACTCGTGTAACCCCAAACACTCACCTACAACCCAAATCAAATGTCACAATCGAGTCAAAGGAGGAAGATGGTGTCTCGGTTAAAATACCGAACGGGTTCAAACCATTTCCGGCGAAGAACGTCGACAAGCGAGCAAATTCGAGACTGAGTTTCGATCACGCGATCAGGGGGAATCGGACGATAGCGTCGGACCGTCGAACGGACGACATTTGGCCCCTTGTCGGACGATAAACGAAGTATCGGCGGTAGGAGTTTTCTCTTGTATTCGCACAAGAGTGAAGAGGGAAAGAGATCTGGTAAGCCGCGCACAAAAGTCTCAGAAACACAAAAATAGGCATTTAAATCACCCTAAAATGGGTAAATTACAAGGTAACCCATCGCCAATATTAGGGTTCACGAGACGGCACAAAAACTTACTATCTTTGCAATTTGGTCACTGAAATTCCGAAAATTTCCATGTTAATCACAGAAATTCAATTAGGTTTTTAAATTAAAATTTTCAATTATTAGGGTTTTAATTTAGGGCAAAAATTGGGTGTTACAACTCAAACATTTACATTGCATATAAAACACTCGAATTCTTAAGAATAAAAATATCCAAATGTGGACTATTGTTTCAATGGTTAAGAGAAAATGTATATAAACTTCAGTAACTCTTATCCAAACCCTTCATCAGCTACAATCATCTCTCAAAAACTACGACAAATAAAGATATTTCGGATTCGGACAGGTAAGAAAAATGTAAGAGAAGACATCCCGTGGTGATTCAAGCAGTCGGTCGGGACGAAGAGGGTCGAAAGAAAGTTGAGAAGGCGGAGGTACACTCTCGGAACATTGACAAAAGGGATATGGCGGATGAACCAACATCCAACTAGCGGAATCAGTCGACAACGGCCAAAGTCAGATCGTGGAGGGAAGTACAAGATGACATGATGGAGAATGAAATGTCGTCAGTGCCTGCAGGTATTGACGAGAAGGATCCTAACAACGTTGACTTAGAGGAAGAGGAAGAAATGAAGATTTTGAGAGGGGAAAAGAGTGGCGTTGCGTACATGCATACTCTAAAAAACTGAATTACAAGACTCCATCATAACATATAAACCCATAACATACTATTCCAATTTCCAAACCAAACAACAAACTTCTCATTTATACACAATATCAGTATCACCAGATTCAGATTACAAAGCCATATAGCAGAAAAAAATCAGTTCGAAGACCTGTATACATCAAAGAGTGCGATTGCTATCTACTTGATCAGCCTAAGACATGGCAATTCTCAACATACATGACACAGATGCACAATTTTGACACAAATGTAAATCATAAAACAACACTATAATACACAATTTATCAAGCATACAGAAGATATAGCCACCTGAGAGATGGGTGTTTCTCTTGATCAGCTCTTCTTGGACTTCATACTCGATGTGTTCTGGTTTAGCAAAGTCATATTTATCATTGAGTGCTGTTGTATATATCGCCATTGTTCAGACCATACTGCAAGACAAAGTTCAAGGGCTGATTCATGAAGTACCAACTAATGTTATAGGTAAGATATTGCATGTGGAAATAGAAGCCGAAATGTAACTCAACATTAAGGAAAATAATAAGGTTAATCTTGTTTTGCTGAGTCAGGAACAACATAAATGCTCAGTATTCTACTACATGAATGCCCGAATTTACAGAGCTCCAATCAGTTACATCAATCAAGATATGTTCAACAAAATAACAGTACTAACATGAGAAAACTGCTTCGCTAGAAGGGGGGAACATCATTAACTGTCAACTCTGAACTAAAGACACGGTCTCTCACATACAAATATCTATGGTAATAAAAGCACAAGATTGAGAGGCAACAAAATGAAA
Organism: Hibiscus trionum; assembly: GCA_030270665.1. Classification (NCBI taxonomy): domain Eukaryota; kingdom Viridiplantae; phylum Streptophyta; class Magnoliopsida; order Malvales; family Malvaceae; genus Hibiscus; species Hibiscus trionum. The sequence continues at coordinate 28,088,398 of BSYR01000020.1, read as the reverse complement.
TTATTTTGTTGATCAGTCATTTTGATCCAGCATCTATCAACTAGACCACCATTCTCAAAGCATAGCTCGAGGATAATCATATTGACAACTGAGATCTGCATGCATATTCAATTATTTCTGGCTGAGATTTCAGACTAAGGCCGGGTCAAGGGGAACTGAGTTGGATCATTAATTTGTTTTAGATTACACCAATTTCTTCAATAGATTCCACACAATAATACCGATCACATATTACTGAATAAGAACCACTAGATTGAATTCATTTTCAACAAATCATTTCCACACTTGAAATTATCATTTGAGGCTAATGCTGCATATTATCAGTCACTAGTGCTAGTGAATCTAGATGTGGTAAATATTAAGGTGTGCATCTGCAAGAAAATCATATGCACACTTGCAAGCTGCGTTAATATTCAACAATTATGCATTTGCTACTGAGATTCCAGAATATGACGCTTGACTTGGTTAATTGCCAATTGGCACTAATGAGTTAGACCATAATTTGTCATACCATAACCAAATAGTCCATTAGGTTCCCTGCAACCATAGATATATAGCATGGCCATTATGATATACATTATCCTATAATGCAACTTAGAGTTTTAGATGAACCATTTCCGCAGGCAGTAGTCATCATTCAATCCAGAAATATATTTTTGCATCAAGGATTTGACATGATATAGAATAAACTAATGATACAAAGAGTGGTTGTCCCATCTTTTATTCTACAAAACACAAGTTAATAGTATTAAAGAAACAGGATACCTTTTCTCTTATTCGTGAGCTCCAGAAATCAGGGTGAGTACCCCTGTCATCACCCTTGATTGAAGTAGATGTGTGGCTAGACTGAGCGTTTAGGAGTGGCTCCCGAGTTCTACCTCTAATATTTTCATAATCATCTTCATCGTCAATGTTTCTTCTAACAGAAACCATTGACCGCAAAATTAGTGCAACTAGCAAAGATAATGCCTGGAGCATATAGGAAAAAGTATTAGACTACAGAAGCAAGCGGATTTGCTGGACGACTGAAAAGAAAAGGAAAATAAAAATCTTTTCATTTCATTTTCTAATTACAGGAAGAAAAAAAAGATAATTTTCATCTAGCCATTGAATATATTACCATGTATATTAACTGAAATTTTAAAAATCTAATAATGGTTTGATTCATCTCAAACAGAAAAAAATATATATCTTAGGTGGACTAAAGTTCAAACAGCAATCGGTCTCCAAAATAATTTATCATGGATGGGAAAGCATAATGCTCTGTTTTAATCCCAAATCATTTATCAACTAAATTTTTATCTCCTCGACCAGGATATAGGCCAAGGATTTCATCAGGTCAAATAATTAATTTTCCATTTGACTAATATGCTACAAAGACGTTTTTAACCATGTGGTCCATGCATAATCCTAGCATTCTTTTAATATTTCCCATGAATGCTTGTTAAGATTTGAACCAAAAACTTACAGCAACTCCCACTAGTTCAACTGACTATTCTTAATAAGCACCAGGCTAAACTAAATTACAATATTAGTTTCATTTCTGAGAATGTATTAACAATCCACCCGTCCATCTAATCATCGGGGGTGCAAAATCCTGAAGGGATAACATAACCAAGGGGCAGTTTAGTGGTGGCACTAAAAGGTGCATCCAAATGAAGTTTTTTTTCACATTAGAGAAACTGCAAATCTTGTCAGAAGATCATTGCATATCAATTGAACCTTGTTATAAAATTAATAAATACTTGCTAAAAAATTCAGCTACTTCCTAATATTCAGCTAAGCTAGCCGTCTCGATCAACAATATGACCATGAGTCATGACTTGAACTTCAGTAGATCATCTGATGAAGAGACACAAATAACGCCCATTTTGTTACTAGATTTTCATTGGACTTTTGTGCACCATAATTGCAATCAGCTAATTTAGTAAGTCATAAAATGCTTGAAAACATGGGATAAAATACCTGAATTATGAGCACACTGATGCCGACCCATTTACATATATCAATATTGTCTTCTACGAAGGAGCGAAGATTATCAAGTTCTCCAGTTGGGTCAAATGGAATGTCCTGTCATACAATACATTATTTAGTAACAGATAATAATTTGCATATGAGCAAAGCCATAGCATCTCGCGACAAACACAATGCACCAAGATAAATAATTTACCTTCTCCCAACGACGATCGATGGCAATAAATGCCACCAAAAAAGCTTCTATTAATATGAGAACAATTTTGATAAGTGTGTACTGGCAGTTTGATCAAGTTAAGGAAAAGTATGCAATAGACTGCAGTCCATTAAACAACTGGTAAGACAGTTGTATCTTCAAGCTTCAATGCCCATTGTAGAGCCTTGAAAATCACAACTACTAGAGACTTAAAAGTGAGAATGTAGAAGTTGAAATTCTGAAATTTGTGCTTAAAGTTTTGAACCTATTTTAAGCAATCGATTTTCTCCTGCTACCTTCACTTCTCATAAACAAAGCATATATAGAGTTGAAGGACTTAAAACTTCATCATATAGGAAATCATTGTCTGAACATAAATTTGGCCTAGTCTGTATAGAGATGTTCAGAACCGCTGCAGCTAAACCTCTAAAGCCAACTTCATTTGAAAAGAATAATATAAAGACTCGTCTATGTAGGATACAAAACATAGGCAACAGCCATTAATAGATTCAGCTGCAATGCAACCAATGAGACTAATGCAACACAGCACCATGCCCACTCCCATAAAAGAGTAGATGAACCTGCAACAAAGAATAACAGCATCAACTTAATACTCAATGCAAACATTTACATTTACCAATCACGTTTCGAGTTGTAATAGCAATAACCGTAATAGTAACTCTTTGTACTTGTTTAAAAAATTGCTTAATACACTTTAAATATATTTGGTCCTAATCGTAAAACTTTAAAGTTGTTAAGTTTCATACTAATTCAATGTTCTGAACTATTAAGAGTTAGAAGTAAGAAACAAAAGACAAAATTTGGTTGAGTTAGCAATTCTAATACGTGACTTGATTTTGTTGTACAGTAACGAAGTTCATCTAAGAAACTCCAACCTAGTGTTTCTTGAATATCATACAATAAAGAAGCATATCTAACTGCAACTGAATAGATAACATGATCGAAGCCTAAAAGCAATTAATGCTGCCCACTTCAAATCTGTTTAAGCTTTTAATGCTGTCCACTTCAAAATCCCCTAAAGTTTAGAAGCAACTAATTACAATAAAAAAAGAAAACGTTTTACTAGATAGAATAAGTAGTACCAAGGAGCAGGTAGCTTAATGGAACTCAAGTTAAACCCGAGTCCATTATCCAACCCGGAGGCCAAACCAACTGTGAAATCATCAAAAACCCTAGCTGCTCGAGCTCCAACCTCCGGAACCGAGAGAGAAGATTCTGGCGACGGAGCTAAAGGCGGAGGAGAAACGGGGACGTGATGATTCCATTGATCCAACATCCATACGGAATAAAGTAAGATCGATACTCCAAAGAAAGCTTGGAGAAAATTCAAGAACTTGAGAACAAAAGCAAATGAAACGTGGCAGCAGTTCCGCCGCATTCCCTAAGGTTTCGATTGATTATGATTTCACCTTTTTTTTTCTTTTTTTCTTTTTTTTTTTGCTTAAAGAAACCCTATGGTGATGGAATTTGAGAGTGATGAAGCTTCGTTTCCTGGATTTAATTAATTTGGCTTTATTTTGCTTCAAAAATATCTTGGTTTTACTGCTCTGCTAGCCAACCTTTAAACAATATCATTTTAATTTTTAATATTATATTTGATTGATGAATCAATGAAACAGATATTAATAATTATAATATATCTAAATCATAAAACAAAATTTGAAATTGAATCAAACAAATTCAATATTTGATACAACTAATTGTACGGGCGTGCATTATTTGATTTCAACTGAATTAACTGATTAAATTAAAAAAATTTCGGTTAATTCTAGGTAAAATTGGTTAACAGTTAATAATTCTTTTAAATTTTAATTATCGGCTAATTTGGTTGGAAACTGATTAATTAATCGAATTAACTGAAATTATTATATAATATATACATATATTTTTTTTAGCCACTGAACTTTTAAAAGTTATAAAATGATTATTAATTTTTTGATATATTATAAAATAATTATTAAATTTTATTAAATTAACACAAAATGATCATTAAATTTATTGATTTATTACAAAATGGTCATTAAACTCTTCAAATTTTATCGATAATTTATAACGTGCAATGAGTCAATCACCATTCTATAATAGTTCAATAAATTTAATAATTGTTTTGTAACTTCTAAAAGTTGAATAAATTCCTTAAGCTTGTAGAGGCCATTTTACACTATCGGTCGAAAGCATTGATTTGGCAGTTTGATCCAAAACATTAATAAAGTCATCCCAAATCCCATGCTCCCACTCGAAAAGGCTTCTTCTAATGGGCTAATGGCTATATTGTAGACCCAACTATTCGACTCTTTTGAACCAGATTTGTTTACCACCACTCCATAAGCATATTTGAGCCAAGGATCATCCCCTAGAACATAGCTGAGATTTTGAGTTAAAGGTCTTCAGGATTGGATAGGGTTTTTGGGATATTCTTTCATATTCCTATTGTGGACAGTAGAGAGAATCAAACTTTCTATAGGATACTCATACTTTGCATTAATAACTCTCTGGCTCCGGGCTCTACACCCACTTATTAAGTAAACAACGATTTCTAATTTTAAGATCAAAGAGTCCAATTCCTCCAAAACTTTGGGTCTACAATACATAAGTTCTCCCATTTGATCCAATAGATGGATCTTAAATATTTGAATTTGAATTAAAACTATGAATTTCCCCTTTTTTTTATTTCTTCTTTCCCGAAAACCCTAGCCCCTCCTTTTCCCTTTAAGCCACTGTTAGGGGTGAGCGTTCGAGCGAGTCGAGTCAAAAAATTTTGAGTTATTCGAGTTGACGCGTCATATTTTACGACTTGAACTTAATTTGAAATTTTTTCGATTCGAGTCGAGTCGAGTTTTCAAGTTTCTATACAAATTTAATTGTAATTATTTACCATGTTATAGTACGATTTGATTCCAATTTAAACGACTTTCTCTATTCATATAAGACATGCATATATATATATATATATATATATATATATATATATATATATATATATATATATATTTCTTCATATTATTTTTCACATGCATAAGTAAGATTTGTAATGTTATTTAATAAAAAATATCATCTAAACTTCTAAAATATATTTATAATATTATTTTTAAATAAGAAACTTTTGAGGATAAAGTACCGATGGGGTATAAACGAGTCAATGAATTGATGTAAAGAAAAAAATTACAAAAAATTCAGTTGAATGATCAAATTGAATAAAATATAAAGTTAAAGGGTTAAATTAAAAAAAGAATAAATTTGTTAAAAATATGAATTGAAGTTATATAGATATTATATAGTGTTAGTGAATCATGTGGTTTAATTTTGGTAAAAAAATAGACTTAAAACGAAAGAGAAATTAAAGAAATGGGAAACATTAAAAGTTGAGGGGCTAAGTTACAAAAGTAGAAAATTTAATTTAAAAATATGAATTGAAGCTAAATAGGTATTTTAGTCTCTACATTGGTTTAGGAGCATGTGGTTCAATTTTGGTCAAAATTGACTTAAAACGAAGGAGATATTGAAGAAATGAGGAAATCATACAAAGTTAAGGGGCTGAATTGAAAAAATATGAATTTTATTTTCAAAAATATAAATTGAAGATAAATACGTATTCTACGCTGGTTTAGGAATACGTGGTTCAAATTTGGTCAAAAATAGACTTAAAATGAAAGAGGAATTGAAGAAAAATGAAATCAGTGACTAAATTGCAAAACTGTAAAATCCGGTTTTTCGATTTTTCGAGTTGGGCAAATTTCAAACCGACTCGAAATCGAATTTTTTTTCGAGTTGACTCGAATAACTCGAATAACTCGACTCGAATAACTCGAAATTGAAAAAAAAATATCGCTTTTTTCGAGTCGAGTCGAGTTTTGCTCACCCCTAGCCACCGTCAATCCTGTCTCGCATCGCCGGACGGTTGTTCTTATAGTTGTTATGATTCAGTGTAAACATTAAAAAGTTTCTGTTGAGAGTTCATGTATTGTCGTGGCGTCTCGTTGTTTAGGGAAAGGGACTGTTGTCCTACCCTTTTGAATAAATACAATTTGACTTTGTTTAGTAGCTTTTTTTGTGTTGCTTGTGTGTTTCAGTTTCTTGGTATATTGAAATTGTCTTAATGGTTTACAACCGATTCTTAAGTCATTTTTCTAGAAGAATGAAATATCTCTGGATTTTGTTGGAACAATATTTTGTTAGTTGATGGAGTTAGTTTCGGTTACTGGCAACAATTACGTAAAAATGTGATTGATTTGAACGCGTGTTGGTGTTTTATTACTACTCCTTTATCTAATGTTTTTGCAATGTTTCATGTTTGAATTCAAAAAATGAATTTCCGATATTTAGAATTTTGAGCAGGCAATACTATAGATATGAAAGGAGAATGTTATCTCTCAGATTTGGTTTCAATTTTAGATTGACAATGTGATTTGTATGTGCTTGAACTGCAATATTTCTTGTGAAGTATGTGCATTCAGTGGAAGAAGAAAGAAAAAAAAGAGGGAATTTGTAGTTTTAACACAAATATTTAAGATAATGATTAAATTAATAAGGTTTCGACCAAATTGATAAAATGTATACATTTTAGGACTAAAATTGTTATTATCCTAATTAAAATGGGCCACATCATCATCTTCGTTAAATTCTAACTGTTAGGGTACCAAAACGGAATAAAAATGTAAAGTTGGGTACCATTTTATCAAAAATAATAGGTGAGGTGCTAAAACAAAAACACAATAATAGGTTGGGTACTAAATATGTAGTTTACCCTTTCAATAAAAAATTTAAAAATTTAATATATATGAAAAATAATTTAATTGATTTTTTTAAAATAATTATTAATTGTATATTGAGTCCTTAAAAGTTTTAATCTTTATTAATTAATTTAATGGTGTTCAACAGTATTTGACGTTAATAATATTCAGCGGTATTTGACGTTAATAGTATTCAGCGGTATTTATCACACGTTGTAAAATTTTCCTTATTATAATTACTCTAGACTACCCAAACACACATTAAATATAATCATAACATATGAGAAGATAATGCAAATATAGAAAAGTAGGTAAAGTAGTAAAGTACCCTAATGTCTAATGGCTTATAATTAATAATTGAGTCTATCCAACATCCCAAATGGACCAACCTGTAAAGGACTTTAATATTAGTGATTAAATCATAGAATATGATCACACTCAGATTGATTAATTTGCAAAATTATTAGGGTGGATCCAAAACATGATGAGAGTATTAAAAAACAAGTTGTCAACTGAGAGTTAAGTTCTATTCAACGAGTTATTGAAAATAAATCAATAAATCAATTCGGAAAAAAATAAATCAATAAATTAATAATTAATCATTTTAGTTATTTAAATTTTTCAATACCTTTGAACTCAACAAGTAATCTAAGTAGAAAAACGGATATTGTTCATCTTAAGAGACCTGAGTTCAATCGGTTTATTTGCAAGGTGTGTGCATTGTCAAAAAATTAAGAATGTGTATGCACAAATACTACCTTGTAATCAATTTTAGACTATTAAAAAAATTCAATAGGTTTGATAATTAATAAAATTATTTTATAAATGTTATGTTTATCAAAAAAAAGCTTGGAAATGATGAATAATGACTTAATTGTTTCTTTACGTAAAATATATTCTAACAAAATTTATTTTAGTTATTTGAAACATTTTATTTTTTTTAAATTTTTTATTTATCAAGCAGTTTAACTTTATCTTGTACTTAGCTTTGAATAGTATATCTCATAATTTTTTAAATAATGTATCTAATAGATTACATTTGATAATTAATAAAATTATTTTACAGAATTTTATTTTTTATAAAAAGTGTGGGAAATCATAAATTATGACTTAATTATTTCTTTACGTAAAATCTATTCAACAAAAATTATTTTATTATTTGAAAATTATATTGAATGAAAAATTATATTATTTAAAAAAATTTATTTATCAAGCGGTCTATTTTTATCTTGTACTTAACTTTAAATAATATATCTGATAATTTTTTAAATAATGTATCTAACAAATTTTATAACTTAATTTCAACCCTTAAAATTTTACAAATTAAATTTTCAATTAGTATAGCTGCGGCTGCAATATTCAATATATCATTATTTTGAATGCACTTAAACGAAAGGGGAATAAAACTCAACTCGACTCGAAAAAATAATTTTTGAACTCAATTGAACCGTAATTCTATAAATTTAAACCGGCTCGAAAATTTTTGAATAAAGTTTGAGTGATAAAATAGATCTTTGAATAACTTGAAACTATTAGTAATTAATACCGATTTTCAAGTTCGAGTCGAGTGAGTCCCTCAACACTGCTTGATATATGTATCACATATGAGGTTATAGAAAGTTGTTTAAATTGGAACCAATTACTAACATAACATTATAAATGTTTACAGCTAGATTTGAACAAAAACCCAAACAACTCAACTTGAATTTCATAAACTCGACTCGGCTCAAAAAAATTTAAATAAAATTTAAATTATAATATATAACTCATCAATTCAACTAACTCAAAATTTTTTGACTATACTCGAGTCTCGACTCAATTGGATGTCTACCATGCGTAAATGTATTATGATTTCCGATTTAAGGAGTTGAAAGAATTTTGTTCTCTCAGATATCGTACATGTATATGAAAAAGGTAATTCTGTTTTGGGTAAACTACATTGAGGTCACTTAATTATTAATAAAATTATATTTGGGTTATTTAATTATAAAAAGTTACAATTAGATCACCTAATTAAAGGTTTAGTTACGATTGAGTCACTCATCCGTTAAATATAATCAAACATCCAAAAAGGTCTGGTATAATAATAATAATTTTAGTCATCAAAACTTATATATTCTACTAATTTAGTCTCAATTTAAAATAATTCAAAAAAAAGTAATCATTCATATTAAAAAATATCAATTTATTTATTTTTCTTCTCCTAAATCGTTTGTATACCCTCTTAACACTAGAAAACTTCATTTAAAATTATTAATTATTCTATGTACAAATTTACAATTGTAAAGATATTTATAATTATTTTTTAATGTTAGATATGTAATTAGTATCTACACTAAAATTAAATTCATTAAAATCTATTTAAATTATTTATGAAAACCTTTAGGTTTCAGTTACCGCTACCACGTAATTTTCTATTTGTATCATTATACAGTTTTCTTAATAATTTCATAATTTTGAATGACTTCATTATTTCCCTTTTATTTTAACCTTTTAAGTTACATAATTTTTTATTAAACAGATTTGAAAATATCAAGTTTGGTATAACTCGCGTAACCACAAGTATCGAAGTAGGAATGAGGATAAACAGTGAAGAACAAACAATTTGAGAGAAGAAAACTGACTAAATTGATATATTTTTTAAAATATATGAAGGGTTGAATTTTTTGAATTATGACTAAATTTATAGCATATATAAGTTTTAAGGACTAAAACTATTATTATACCAAACCTTCTTGGATGTTTGTTTGTATTTAACGTAAGAGTGACTCAATCGTAACTAAAACTTTAATTGAGTAACCCAATTATAACTTTTAATAATTGAATGACTTAAATATAATTTTATTAATAATTCAGTGACCTCTAATGTAGTTTACCCTTTTGTTTTATGCCCAAAGGGGTTTATTTGATGGGACAGTCCCTGTCAATAAGGTAGGCTTTTCTTGCATATAAACTTTACTTTATGGGCAGTCAAATCATCGCCTGCTTTGAAACTAATTCATTTCTACCATTCCATTAACTATGAGTACTGAGTAGTATGACATGATGGAATGGAATGACCTGTTAACAAACATTTTGTTATTAATTTCTGGTGAAACATACTACTCATTAGGTTGTTAAATTTTAACGTTATCTTCTTTATATTTATCTTGCATGGCAGGCAGAATAGTTGAAGATTCGGGTTGAGTTAAGTTGCTATTTAATTTTTTAACAGTTTAAGGTAATTACAAAGTACTATATATTTATATATATTTTTAATTATTTGATAATATACACATTTTAATTTTAAAGGTAAAGTACACAAATGGTCACTAAACTATCATAAAAAATATAAAATGGTCATCGAACTTTCAAAAGTTATATAATGGCCCTTAAACTTTAGTTTTTGTTACAAAATGGTCATTGAGCCGTTATTTATTGTTAACTGGGTGACATGACAGTTACAAAAATTTGTATAACAACACATTTAATTCTCACTATTTACACATTCAATCAATTTAGACATCAATAATAAGGGTTAAATTAGGACTAAATTGGTTGAATGTATAAATATAAAGGATTAAATGTGTTATTATTCAAGTTTTCGTAACTGACACGTCATTCACTTAACGACAGTTAATGACCCAGTAATCATTTTGTAACAAAAAGTAAAGTTTAATGCCAATTATATATCTTTAAAAAGTTTGATGATCATTTTGTATTTTTTTTTGATATAGTTTAGTTACCATTTGTGTATTTTATTCAAACTATAAATTGGGATAACCCGAACTTATAGAATTTTTATTCATGTCTTTCATTATACAACCCGGATTTATCGTTCCGATTGGATAATTCAACCCTTTGATATGTTTTTATGCGGTTAATTTAATAATTGTATTTTTTCTGGCGATTGAATATAATTTGATTGATATTATCATTGATATAAATAGGATGTATAATTAAGCATGGTTAAAACGTTTAATATCCTTCAATTTATAAGTGGCGAGGGGTCTAAGTAATATAAACATTATACACTGAATACTCAAAAAAATAACTGTATTTTTCTACTTTTTAATAAGGCTAGAACAGCCGAATCTATTAGTTTTTCTATTCTACATTGAATCAATAAGTTTCAGACTTAAATCATAAAAAACCCTTTATTATTGAAATCATCCTTTGAATTCATATATTGATAAATTATTTTAAAAGTTATATTTTAGGTTAGTATTTATAAATTTTTATAATTAAATTTAAACAAAAATATTTAACCAAACCATTGATAATATTCACATTTTTTATTCAAATTCAATCTAAATCAAACTAACTAGACTAACCATAGACAAATCTACTACAAACGACCCAAATCAAATCGAACCCATTTACACCTTAATGTGCAATAACACTATGTTATGCGATTAGCCCACAGTTTGACATAGGCTTAGTTTGTGGTTGTTTTTAAAAAGTGTGGTAAAAAAGTGATTTTCAAACTAGCTGTTGAAAAGTAGTTTTAAAAAACTGGGTAGTGTTTGTTATTGATGTCAAATAGTGATTTCGAGGAGATAAAATGTCTATTTTAGACATGATATTAAAAAGTAAAAATAAACTTGGGTGATATTCAAATTAGTTAATGTTATGATATATGAAATAAATCAATTTCAATTATTATTAATTTTTTTTGAAAATATAAAGTACATTCTAGATTATATACGGACATACCACTTACAAATTAATAATAAATTACAAATAAAATAATTTTATTCTCAATATAAATATTATAAAATATATATTATTTTACAATTATGTATGCATAAACATTATTTTAACAATAAAGTATAATTAAATAACAAGGGTAAAAAAATAATTTTATTTTTAAACTAGCTTTTCTACCCAAGAAGCTATAAAATCTAGCTTTTTAGTTTGGGTGGAAAAGCTAGTTTTAAAAGCAACAAAAAACAACCTATTTTAACTAAAATCACTTTTTTAAGTGCTTTTAGGTTGCTAAACGCAACTAAAAACAGGCCCATAGTTTTTAAGTGCTTTTTAATTATTTGTTTTAAAATATATTTTAAAATTATAATAAAAAAGTAATTTTAAATAAATAAAATGTCCTTTTAAAACTAAACTTAAAACACTTTTTCACTTAAAAAATACTTAGTTCTGCATTACTTTTAATTTTTTTACTTCAAAAATAATTATTAACTCCAAAAGCACATTTTTTGTTGTCATCTCGTTTCCTAGATTTTACCCAGATTAATTTAAATCATTCCGTTTCGCACACTAAATTTTGGTGGGCGATGTTTCCGGTGAAAATTTTTTGTATAACAAAAGCTCAAACTCAAAATCTGCTTAAACAACAATACTAAACTATTTATCATTTGTACTATAATTAGTTTGTTAAAAAAAAAACATTCCAGAATAGAACCTAATTGAAGTGAACATAAAATAGTGGCAAAACTCGTAAATTAACCCAAACCAGATGGTTAATATCCGTAACCACCCTAACCACACGCTTCCATCATCTTCTCCCCGTCGATTACAGTCCACTTTACTTTCTCTCATTTTCCTATGTTCCTCTCTTCTTCTTCCCTCCGCAAAGGAAAATAAATAAGTAAAATAAAGCGGAAGTTCTCCTTCGAGTCTCTCTGTCTTCAACAGCGACCATTTTCCTTCCATTTCATTTGATTACTTTTTTCTCTCTCGCCAAACACATTTCTACGTTTTTCATTTTATTAGTTTTCCGTTTTTTTTTTCGTGTTTCGAATTGTTGGATTGGTTGAGGAATTGCTTAGATCTGAGGACGATAGCGACGGATCCGGGTCAGGATGGAGGAGGCACTGGAGCTGGCTCGTGCCAAGGACACCAAGGAGCGAATGGCGGCGGTGGAACGGCTCTACCAACTTCTCGAAGGTTCTAGAAAGAATCTCAGTTCTTCGGAAGTCACTTCGCTAGTCGACTGCTGCATGGATCTCCTCAAGGACAACAATTTCAGAGTCTCCCAGGGCGCTCTCCAAGCCCTTGCTTCCGCCGCCGTCCTAGCTGGGGATCACTTGAAGTTGCACTTCAACGCACTCGTTCCCGCGGTTGTTGAACGGTTAGGTGACGCCAAGCAACCTGTTAGGGACGCCGCTAGACGCCTATTGCTCACTCTTATGGAGGTAAAGTTATTGTACATTTATTTTTATGTTATTGAGTGTCGACGCTCTTATAATTCAATCTCTTTCTTAAATTCGCTGAAAGCACTCTATCTTCAAAATGCGTGTCACGGCTGTTTTTTTGTTGATTTTGAATGGAAAAATGTGATGCTCCATTGGGTGTAGTGTTTTGTATAGATTTAATGGAATCGGTGATGTTGACAGTGCAGTGCAATGTATAAATCTGACAGTTCTTATGGTTTTGTAATGTGCGGAGAAATCTAATTTGTTAGGACGAGATTGTACTTGGAAAATTACCTTTCAGACTCTAGTGTGTCTTGTGGAAGTTCATTATGGGTGTTCTAATAATCATGGAGATAAGGAATATGTTTTCTCTTAGCTTTGGATGAGTCAAGGGTTCCTTAATTGCTTTACTTTAAATAGTTCATTTATTGTTCATCAGAATCTTGAGATTCACTAATTGGCCTAGTGGCTAAGGAGGCTCATATTGCCCCATCTTGTATGGGTTATAATCCCGGTATGGGAATGTAACCTCTCTAATTAATAAAAAAAAAACTTAGGAAATGGAGTCCTAATACCTTCTTATTAGATTGTCTTTGAAACTTGAAAGTTATCTGAGTCTTGTTGAAGATTTTCCTGAGAAGTGGTACCCAAGGGTTACTAGCAGATGATTGAATAAATTTCACCCTTGATTGGGGAACCATTCATTCTGTTTAGTATCTGGTTAATATAAAACAAGACAGCAAGTTAACGTGCTATGATTCCTCATGAAATCACTTTGTACCTTCTAGGGACCCCATGTGTTCTAGAAAAGCAGATGCATGATACTCTACTACTTCTACATCTAAGTTTTAATTTTTGCTGTGGTTCAAAAAGTCTGCTTTTAAAATCTGAAGATTAATGTTGAGGATTTTGGTTTCTATTTATCAGTCGTAGACTCGTAGTAAGTCATAAATACTTGTGTTGTGCATAATGGTTCTGGCCTACGGACAATTTAGGAAGAAAATGTAGAATGTAAAGAGTTGTTAAAAAGCATTTGTGGACTTTTAATTGCATTTGGTTGTTGCTTTCATAATCACTTTTTTAATTAAAATGTTTTTATAAAGCAAGAACAAATTGTAGAAACAAACTCATGCATGATCGATTGAAAAATGAAGAATACTACTGAAATCCATCTTTGATTTAAATTTAATATTCTATATAAAAGTACAATCATATTTTGTACAAAAATGAATTGAAGATGGATCGCCCCCAAAGTGTTTTTCTTTCGGAGGAGGAAAGGAGTTGGATAAGACTTCACTGACTGGTATAGTTAAGGAAGCATTCGATGTGGAACTGGTGCAGAAAGGGTTGATCAGTGATGGTTTGAATGCAAAAGTGGCGAGATGGGGTTATGCTAAGAATGCCTGCTTAGTATCCTTTCCATCAGTGGAAGAGATGAAAGATGCTTTGGACAGGAAAGCTGATGAGATAAACTTCTGGTTTGATTGGCTTGTACCAGTTTCCATGGAAGGAGGTGTGCCGCTAGCGTTCTGTTCAGTATCCTTAATTGGTGTTCCTCTGAATTGCTGGAGTGAGGGGTTTTTCTCATGGCTGGCGGATAGGTGGGGGGTGCTGGTGAAGATTAGGGATGAAACGCTTCTGAAGACGGACTGTAGAGTTGCGCAAATGCTACTCAGACCAGCGAGCCCTTTCGATAATCCAAATAACATTACTATCAACACCAATGGCCGGTCGTATACGATCAAAATTATGGTCGAAATGCTAGAGGATGGTTTTCCAGAGTCCTTGGGCGGTGATGTCGTAGGAGACCATTTGGATTATGGGGCGGAGAACTCGTCGGAGACTGTTCGGTCCGACGGGTATTGGGAGTTCAGGGGTCGGGAAGACCAAAAGGTGGACGAGCCATCTCAAAGCAAAGTGGAGTCTTGGTTGAAGGAAAACTTGACACGTGGAGCAGGAAATAGCTGTACTGGGGAAAAGGGTTTTGGTGGATTGCGGCGGTCTTGTTCTAATGAAGAATTTAGGGGAACACCTTTCAATCATATGCCCCCCACCTAGCAGATTTTGTCGGCGGCACAAGAAAAGGATCAGGAATTGGGTTGGGGGTCTCAGGGTAATTTTTCCCAGCCCATTACAAATATGCTGGGTGAGGTGCGCCAGTGGGCTGGCCCAAATACTGTTATTTTGGGAAGTTCTCAACGTTCAGATAATCAAAGGCCTAAATCAGTAGAAGATCCCAGAAGCTCTAGTCGCCGATCACCTACTGCTCAGCCTTGCAATTTGGAAAAGAGGGGCTTTCAGCGATCTCGTTCCCTTTCCCCTTTGCCTCGTTCGTCTCCCTTTACACCGAGAGGTCGTCAACTTGAAAGGAAAGCTGCTGTTGAAAGAACTAAGAAGGGGTGATATGGTAGAGTATATAGTAGATCTAGAAGTAGCAAAGCTTCTCGTGAGAGGGGAGGAGGCGTGGAGGCGCCTGGAGAGCACCGCTCGGTGGAAGAGGAGGAAGCGATTGCCACATGGGAAGTTAGTGAGTTAATGGGTATCACTTTTCGCGGAGGAAGGGAAGTTTTTACGAGGAAATTTTCAGAGTTAAGGAAGAACGAGGTTATAAGGGGGTCGTGTAACCCCTTAGAGGGACTGGGTGATTGTTTCTTCTTTTCCCATGTTACTGGGAAGGAAGGAAGGAAAAGTCTAGAGCTGTAAGGAGTCTGGTAACTACAAGGAAACCCGCGGTATTGTTTCTACAGGAAACCAAGTTGGAGTGTATAAGCCCTGCAACATCGAGGAAGTTAGGTGGGAGATATTTACAGGGGATGGTTTTGGCACCGTCAGAAGGGGCGGCAGGAGGCATTACCCTATGGGATGAAAGCTGGTTCAATTTGCAACAAAAATTCATCTCCAAATGGTTTATTGCAATTAAAGGCCGCTTCAATTTTACCAACAAGGAATGCTGTTTGATTAATGTATACAGTCCAATAGTTGAGTCCGAGAAGGAATCATTCTTTGATGAACTACTATCATTCATAAGGCAAGAGGACTGCCCCCTTTGCATGGGAGGGGATTTCAACGCATACTTATCGTCGGACGAGAAAATAGGGAAGAGACAGAATGCCCATTCTTTGAAGTTGTTTAGAGACTTTGTTCAACAATCTGAGTTGATAGATTTGCCTTTAGCGGGAGGTGGTTTCACATGGTGTAACAATAGAGATCGGTTCTTGGTGGACTCCAAATTCTTAGAAGTGTTCCCAGATGTTAGTCAGGTGCTACTGCCGCAATCGATTTCGGATCACCATGCTATAATGTTGGAAAGGAGCGTGGTCAATTGGGGGCCGAAACCCTTTAGATTTTTGAACTACATGATGGAGGAAGAAGGTTTTCATGATACGATGGTGTCGACCTTCAATGAATTGAAGAAGAACTGCAAAAGAAGGGGCATCGTCAACATTCTCAAAGAGTCGAAGAAAGCAATCAAAGATTGGTCCAAAAATTAGTATTTGAAATTTGCCGGCTGAGATCTCGGAATTGGAATAGCACATCTCCAATATGGAATCATTACTTCAACAGGGATCATCCTTAGCATCGATGGAATCCTTAGTAAACGCAAAAAAGGATCTTTGGGCGTTGTATAAGGAGGAATTGATTTGGTTTTAGAAATCCCGAGCGAGGTGGATTCAAGATGGTGATCGCAACTCAAGATACTTTCACCAGTGTGCCATGATCAGAGGTAGGACAAATGCTTTGAGGTTCTTGAAGGTAGAAGGGAAGCTGCTGGAGGACCCAGACCAGATTAAAAATTCGGTATTTGTTGTTTCTTCAAGGAGGCGTATAACTTGAAGCCAACACTGGAGGTGGAAAAGATGGATTTAGACTTTGCTTATATCTCTGAAGAGCAGTGCGCGCAATTGGAAAGGCAGTTTACGGAGGAGGAAATTTGGGTCGCGGTTGCTTCTTGTGATAGCAATAAGGCCCCAGGTCCGGATGGTCTAAATATGAGCTTCTTTAAACATTTTTGGCTGAATCTGAAGGAAGACATCATGGAATTCTTTTATGATTTCTACTTGGGGAAAGAATGGGAGAAGGGGGTGAATCATTCGTTCATCACGTTGATTCCAAAGAAATCAAACCTGGAAAAGTTGGAGGACTATCGCACGATAAGCTTGGTTGGGGGATTATACAAGATCCTGTCTAAGGTCATTGCAAAAAGGCTAAGGACATGTATTGACCATTTGATTGGCCCTTCCCAGTTTGCATTCGCTCCGGGCAGACAAATCCTCGATTGCTCCTTTATCGCTAATGAGGGAGTGGAGTTTTGGTGGAAGAAGGGTTTGGAAGTCATTGCTTTTAAGGTGGATTTTAGGTGTGCTTATGATTCAGTAGATTGGTCGCTTCTGATGAAAATTATGGAGCACATGAGATTTGGAACAAGATGGCGATCCTGGATTCTAAAATGTCTATCTACTGCTTCCATTTCGGTATTGGTTAATGGGTCACCAACGGACAGTTTCAACATTGCGAGAGGTTTGCGCCAGAGATGCTCGTTGTCACCTTTGCTTTTCAATATAGTGGGAGAAATGCTGAGTCTTCTAATATCCAAGGCTGTTAAGATAGGACTCTTCGAAGGTTTTTAGATTGGCTGAGCAAATAAATCATTTGTGCTGTCTCACCTTCAATTTGCGGACGACCTACTAATTTTTTGTAAGGCGTCCAAGGGTCAGCTTAGGAACATAAAAAGAGTTTTGACAGTATTTGAAATGTGTTCGGGTCTAAAGTTGAACCTGTCAAAGAGCAAGATTTTCGGAATTAATATCGAGGATAAAATTATAAAGGAGTGGGCGACTTCGATTGGTTGGGTAGTTGGCACCTTCCCGATGGAATATCTTGGACTTCCTTTGGTGGCGAAAAGGAATTCCGAAGCCTAATGGGAGCCTGTAATTCAGAGACTCTTTTCGAAACTGTTCGGATGGAAAGCAGCTTCACTCTCGTTAGCTGGAAGGACTGTACTGGCAAAGTCAGTATTGAATGCCATACCAATATACTACATGTCTATGTTTCGAGTGCCGGTCAAGGTTATGAAGAAGATTAATTCTATGGTAGCTAATTTTGTGTGGGGTGACTCGACTCAAAGGAACTGTATACACTGGTTAAAATGGCCCTTGGTGTGTAGACCGAAGGACAATGGTGGTTTAGGCATCTCTGATTTGAATACTCTGAACTGCGCCCTACTTGGTAATTGGGCATGGAAATTTGCCAATGAACGGGAGACCTGGTGGAAACAAATGGTTTGTTGCAAGTATAAGCTAGACAACAAGAGGGGGTCGTTGCAAAAGGTTGTCCCTAGTCAATCCTCTTGGCTTTGGAAAGAAGTAGTTAATAACTTTTGGGCAAATGATACATTTGGCAACTGCATTCGAAATAATTTGAAACCACAAGTTGGGAGTGGGAGATTCATCCTTTTTTGGCACGAAAGTTGGCTGTGTGCAGAGCTGTTGAAGGTATATTTTTCGAGACTCTTTGCCCTTTCAATCAACAAAGAAGGTCCTATTGCAGATTTTGGATCTTTCGAAACAGGGGGCTGGTGCTGGGATATCAAATTAAGAAGGAATCTTCTCGATTGGGAAGTGGAGCAATGGGATGAGTTAATATCCATGTTAAGCAATGCAACCATTAGTTTAGATGTGAATGATAGTTATGTTTGGAAAGGCAGTGGAGATGGGATTTTCTCAGTTAAATCATGCACTAATCTTGCTATTGGACGATCTGAGGTGACATTACACTGGCCAAAACTAGTTTGGATAGGGTCCGCTCCCCCTAGAGTCAAGATGTTTGTCTGGCAGGTTTGCCATGGGAGAATAGCGGTGAGGACAGAGCTTATCAAACGAGGAGTGAATGGAATCACTGAAATCCTTTGCCCCCTATGTAACCTGGAGCCGAAAACTGTTTCACATTTGCTTTTCTCATGCAACGTGGCTTGGAATTTATGGGCGACATTTTTGAGGCTTTGGAACCTGTCTACTGCTCTCCCGAAGAACCCTGCGGATTTCATCTCAAGTTGGGCTTCTCTACTCCCAGAATTAGAAATTTGGAGTCTAATCCCGTTTGCAGTAATTTGGTCATTATGGAAGTGTCAGAATAAATTGGTGTTCGAGGAAGGTAGTCTAGATCAGATGCATTTGCTCTTCTTAGCAAAATACAGGTTAGCAACTTGGTTTGTGTCAAAGGAACCAAAATTGTCGACTCAATTAGATTGTCTAATTGGTGATCCAACTTTAGCTGATTCTACTATTTGGGTAAAAAATCCAAAGACATCCACGACTGAGTGGACTCCTCCACCTCCTAGTTTCTTTAAGGTTAATGTTGATGGAGCAGTGAGCAGTGATTGGAAATGCAGTGGCATAGGTGGCCTTCTTAGGAATGATGAGAGTAAGAAGCTGGGAACTTTCTCGAAGGCTTCTGGTCCTGGTCCGCCAATTCTTGCAGAACTGATTGCCATTCGAGAAGGGTTGGACCTGTTCTTTGAGTCCATCTGGGGTAACTAAGGTCGACTGATCCTGGAAAGTGACTCGGCTGTGGCATTGAGTTGGATTGGGAACCCTGAAGTTTGTCCAACTATCTTCGCCCAACTAGTTAAGGAAATTAAGAAAATGGTGCTGGATAGGAATGTAATAATTAGACACATAAAGAGAGGGGGTAACTGGGAAGCAGATAGCTTGGCTAAACAAGGAATTGGGTAACTATGTAACTAGGTTTGCTTAATTACTAAAGTGGGGGTTGCAGTGTAGGCTGGTAGTTTAAACAAGGTTATGTTGTATGTTCTGAGGTGTTGTAGCTGAGTATTGGGACATATAATGCTTGTTAAAAATCCCTTTGTGAAATAAAATTTTGAGGCACTCTTTTCCCCTTCCAATGCCCAGTGGGTTACCTATGTAACTTATCGGGTATGAAGGGGTTTTTAACGAGGCCTCCTTCCTTTTCTTATAAAAGAATGTTACATTTTTAACTTTATAAAATATTCATAAATGTTGTTTGCTTTTGTATCTAAGCAGCCCTTTTATTTTGCTTTTGGTTGAAAAAAGTAACAACCCTATTGTACTCTAATCAATAAGGTTTCCTACTTTCCTTTTCAAAAATGGAACCATAAGAGAAGTGAACTAGGTTATGATTATTGCAATTATATTTTTGGAGTAAACATGAATGTCTTGTTGGGTTTTCGGAATGCTTTACTATTTAACACCAAGTGATGAAGAATTAGTTTGATTTGTAAGATTTACTTTTTTGTGTTTTAGGTTTCCTCACCTACGATTATTGTTGAAAGAGCTGGATCTTATGCTTGGAGACATAAAAGTTGGAGAGTTCGGGAGGAATTTGCTCGAACCGTGACATCAGCAATAAACCTTTTTGCATCTACTGAACTACCACTTCAACGGGCTATTCTTCCACCTGTATGCTTGTTAACATTTCTGAAATGGATTTTTATTGTCTGATTCATCAAATATGAAAGATCAGTTGACCTTTATAAATTTATCAGATTTTGCAGATGTTAAGTGACTCTAATCTTGGTGTTCGTGAAGCTGCTATATTGTGCGTTGAGGTTAGTGAAACTTCTTTTTTCATGTGTCATCTTTAGAAGATCTCAACAACTTTTGAAGTTTTTGGAAGATTTTTTTAATCATCTGATTCTTGTTTTGGTTATATTCAAAATTCTAACTCATCTGATTCTTGTTTTGGTTATACATTAAAAATTTTCATATCTAGTGGCAAATTCTGATGAATTTGTTTCTTTCCCAGGAAATGTATAGGCAGGCTGGAACTCAATTCCGTGATGAACTTCATCGTCATCAGCTTCCTGCATCTATGGTGAATAACTGAATTTCAATTTTGCAGTAATATATTCCATTTTCTAGCTTCATGTTGAACTTTTTGTAGCTGCAGATGAATAATTATATTTTCTGTCCTGACTCCAATCAACTGTTCACTTCCCCCCAATTTTTTCAACTTATTTAGCATTTATTCTTAACGAGAACATTGGTTTGGATCATTTTAGGTTGATAAAATTTCCTTATAGAAGAAAGTTATTGGCGTTAGTACTTTTCGTTTTACAAGATAGCATATAAATGCAGGTGAGAGATATTAACGCCAGACTAGAGAAAATTGAGCCACGAGTTCGATCTTCAGATGGAATTTTGGGTGGTTTCTCTTCTGGAGAGATAAAGCCTGCAATCCTTAACCCCAAGAAAAGCAGTCCGAGAGCCAAGAGTTCTTCAAGGGAAACATCTCATTTTGGAGGTTTGTCTCTGTGTATTTCAAGTTTTCTTTTAATAACAAGAATAGTTTTCATGATATTCTGACCTTTGCATGCAATAACCTACTTCCCAGTATTGGCTACTTCTCTTGACGTTGACAGTTAAAAGAAGTTGACATTTTCTACATTTTACATTTCTCAAATGTGGTGATTGCATTTCTATCATGATTCAAAAAGCTAAACGTTGCTGAAGTGATGGGTATTTTATTTATTCTATAGGTGAAAATGATATCTCGGAGAAACCCATAGATCCTATTAAAGCTTACTCAGAAAAGGAGCTGATAAGGGAATTCGAGAAAATTTCTTCTACTCTTGTGCCAGAAAAAGATTGGTCTGTACGCATTGCTGCCATGCAGAGAGTTGAAGGCCTTGTTTTAGGAGGTAAAATTATTATTCTCATTCTTCCACCGTACTTGCTCTTGCTCACGTGTCTATACTGAAAGAATTGTAGAGTTATTATTTTTGGATGGACTGTCCAGAAATGGATCTGCGTTTTGTGCTGAAACAAAATTCTTGGTCTTAAAGAACTGGCTGTTGTCGGCTGTGCTAGATATAAATTTATATGCACATAAACTCATAAAGGGATGTCATGTCCCAGGTATATAATTTACTGGGGCCATCCCTTTCTTTAACCTACTTCCTTTGGTTTTTACATCTCCAAAGTTGTCCTGTTATATATCTAATTGCTATAAAAAAATCCAATTTTATATGGCACACTATGTTACCTGGATTCTTCATTTTTCTTAAAGTACACATGCTGATAAATACATGTTTGGATATGGTATGGAGTATGATCCTCTAGATATATGAAAAGACGTAAAATATTAAGCACACTTGTATTGGATATATATATATATATTTCTTTCTGATAATCCCTGGGTCCAGGTAACATAGATGACATATTCCTCCTTTATAGCTTATGGATTGAGACCTGGGGGTTTGAACTTTTAACTATCAATAATACTGTAAATAAACAGGAGCGGCTGATTATCCATGTTTTCGGGGACTCTTAAAGCAGCTTGTTAGCCCACTATGTGCACAATTATCAGATAGAAGGTCAAGCATTGTGAAACAGGTCTGTACCATTTTTGTTGTCTCCTGTTTCTGGTTTTTCCTTTTGAACTTCCCTTTTACTTTTTTTTAATGTTTTAGGATATTTTTCCTGGTGTTTATAGCTTATTTCTGTGTTCCTGAATTGGTAGTGCTTATTCTTTCACCATGTGTAAGGTTTACTGCTGAAACTTGTTTAGGATGGTTTAACAAATTTGCTGAAAGATTCAATCCCCGGAAATATTGTTCTTTTCTTCCTCAATTTTGCCAGTGTTGTTTTTTGTTTAGAACTTATCCATATATTAAAAAGGCAAAATGACAAAAGATGCCCCCAACGTTTTAATTTGGTCCAAATATGCCCCCAACGTTTCAATTTGGTCCAAATATGCCCCCGTTGGATGGAAACTGTCAGTCAACTGACTGTCAACGGCTGATGCTGACTGGACTTGCCACGTGTTAAGCTCTGCTGATGTGTCAGCATTATATTTGCCATGTATCGTCATCAGATTCGACCATGTGTCAGCATGATAGTCTGCCACGTGTCACCATAAATAAGGGTATAACATTTTTTTAAAATTTGACGTGGCATATGCCACGTCAGCATATCGTAACACGTGGCAAGTCCAGTCAGCATCAACTGTTGACCGTGACAGTTTCCATCCAACGGGGGGCATATTTGGACCAAATTGAAACGTTGGGGGCATATTTGGACAAAAAAAAAAAGAATAGGGGGCTAAATGACAAAACATGCAAACGTTGGGGGAATCTTTTGTCATTTTGCCTATTAAAAAATGCTTAAGGTTCTTGATAAGGAATGTATCATGAACCCATCATTGTATCTGTCCTTTGACACTCTTGAAACTTCCAAGAAGGGTGTTTGATGATATGAACTGAAAACTTTTACTTGAGCAGAGATCACAATTACAGGGTCTAAGTGTTTGTGAGATTTCAAATGTGTATAGTGTTTAAGCTTCTGTCTCTTAACACTTGTGAATGGAATTTGATAAGGTGGCAGCCTGTAATCTCGAGAGTTAGAATATTAGCCGTGGTTGAGCTGAAGATAATTGTTTATTTCCCTTTCACATGAGTGCTTTTATGAATTTGGACTTATGACTGTTTCTGAGTATGTTTCATTTTTCAGGCTTGCCATCTATTGTCATTCTTATCAAAGGAACTCTTGGGAGATTTTGAGGCATGTGCTGAGATCTTCATCCCGGTAAGTTCAACGTTCTTGTGTAGTGTGACCGCATTTTTATCGTCACAAGAATTTGTTAATCTCATGTAATGACAATCAGGTCCTTTTCAAGTTGGTTGTGATTACTGTGCTTGTAATTGCAGAGTCCGCTGACAACTGCATAAAAACGGTGATCTTTTACTTTTTTCCCTTCCCTTTTTCTTTTTCCTCTTTTGCTTTTGATTTTTCTGGTTATGATGTTATTGTTTCAAATTTGCAGATGTTGCGAAACTGTAAAGCTGCTCGTGTGCTTCCCCGCATTGCTGATTGTGCAAAGAATGACCGTAGTGCCGTGCTCCGTGCCAGGTATTCCAATGTCTCTGCTATTTTATGATATGTATAAAGTCTTTTGTTTGTTATGTTCTACACTTCTACTCACTTTCTTCCTCCTTCCTGCAGGTGCTGTGAATATGCATTGTTGATACTTGAACATTGGCCAGATGCACCAGAAATACAGAGATCAGCTGATTTATATGAGGAACTGATTAGATGTTGTGTTGCCGATGCAATGAGTGAGGTATCTATGTTGGGAATCACTTCTATTCTTTGATGTTTGATGTACATAGTCCTGCATTCCCTTCATGTGAAGATCTGAGTTAATCACTTTCATAGGATACCCTCTTCGATGCATGACTGGTTTATGGCTGGCTGATGCCTCACTTAACATCTTTTAATGAACTTATATAATTTTTTTTCATAAATAGGATAGTCTGATAAGATGACCTTGTGTGGCAATACTAACTCAAAACGTAAGGGGGGGGGGAGTGTAATCTTTAGATTCTGCTATAAGATTACGATGTTTGGTTGCGAACATTATGAGCAGCCCGTAATCTCACATTATGGGAAGGGTGTAATATATGGTTTAATTTCATAACGTCCTACTCCTTAGGTAATCAGGGTTACGGGTGTAATCTAAAATTTTGGACCAATTTACCCTTTGTTTTTGTTATTTTAATCAGTTTAGTCCTTTCTTTTCCAAATAAAATTTAAATCTAATTAAAAACAAAATTCTCTCTTTTTCTTAATAGTGAAATTGTGAATGTCATACTTCAAAATTATAATTATTATACTTTAATGATTTATTTATTAGTATATTAATTATGATTATAATTATGGTTGGTGATGCAATTACTTTTCTTGAATTATTATAATTATGATCTATAAATTTATTTCAACATCATATATTTACTTATTACTATATAAATTGCAATAAAAATAAGAATTATAATAATTTATCATAATTTTTTTTTGGAAATTGAGACTAAAAATATTAAAGGAACAAAACATGTTTTTTTTTTTAAAAATAAATTTTATAACAATGACAATTTAGTAAAATGTGCTTCTAGGTAAATTTTGTATTCCCTTAATGTCATTTTCCTTCTGCCACATGTTTGAACCCATTAACAGGTACGATCAACTGCTAGAATGTGCTATAGAATGTTCACCAAAACTTGGCCAGATCGTTCTCGTCGCTTGTTCTCCTCCTTTGATCCTGTCATTCAAAGGGTATATATTCTTTATTCAATGGATAGTTTGGAGTTTGGACAAATTCTATTTCCTAGACTGTGGTTTCAAAGTCTGCCTTTGTGCACAGATAATTAATGAAGAAGATGGAGGGATGCATAGGCGGCATGCTTCTCCTTCTCTCCGTGAGAGGAATGTACAGAGTTCATTTACAACTCAAACTACCTTTACTTCAAATATTCCTGGATATGGAACGTCTGCTATAGTTGCAATGGACAGAACGTCTAGTTTATCTTCAGGGATGTCCTTTTCTTCTGGTATGAATTTATCCCAATCGAAACCCCTTGGTAAAGCTACTGATCGTACTCTGGAGAGTGTGTTACATGCAAGCAAACAGAAAGTCAGTGCCATTGAAAACATGCTTAGAGGTCTGGATATATCCGAAAAACAGAGGTCAACAAGTTTGGATCTAGGTATTGAATGGATTTTCCATTTTACTTGATTTAAACTAGAATTCTTATTTTGATGAGGTTGTTAAATGACGCAGTGATATGGAAACCGATTAAAATTGTGAGCGGCTAAATTTCTCTTTTATTTCCCACTAGTGCAGGAATTGACCCTCCATCATCTCGTGATCCACCATTCCCTGCTGTTGTTCCAGCTTCTAACAGTCTCACAAGCTCTTTGGGACTAGAATCAAGTACCTCCAGTGTTGGCAAAGGTAGTAACCGCAATGGTGGTCTGGTTATGTCTGACATCATTTCTCAGATTCAAGCTTCCAAAGATTCGAGCAAGTTATCATATAGAAGTAGTGTGGCAACCGAGTCTCTGCCAGCTTTCTCATCATACTCTTCCAAGAGGATATCTGAAAGACAAGAACGGGGTTCCTTTGAAGAGAATAGTGACATGAGGGAAGCCAGGCGTTTCATAAGTCCACATATTGAAAGGCACTATTTGGACATGCCTTACAGAGATGCAAGCTCTAGGGATTCACAGCACAGTTACATTCCAAATTTCCAGAGGCCGCTTTTAAGAAAGCATGTAGCCGGGCGGGTGTCTGCTGGAAGGAGAAAGAGTTTTGATGATAGCCAGCTATCACTTGGAGAGATGTCAAGTTTTGCTGAAGGTCCAGCTTCTCTCAGTGATGCCCTAAGTGAGGGACTCAGTCCTAATTCTGATTGGTCTGTAAGGGTTGCTGCTTTTACTTATCTCCGGTCTTTGTTGCAGCAAGGCCCAAAAGGTATTCAGGAAGTGGTTCAAAATTTTGAGAAGGTAATGAAACTGTTTTTCCAGCACTTGGATGATCCCCACCATAAAGTTGCACAGGCTGCCCTTTCAACACTTGCAGATATTATTCCAGCATGTCGTAAGCCCTTTGAGAGTTACATGGAGAGGATTTTACCCCATGTGTTCTCACGCTTAATTGATCCAAAGGAGTTGGTTAGGCAACCAAGCTCAACGACACTGGACATTGTTAGCAAGACTTATAGCATAGATTCTCTCTTACCTGCTTTGCTGCGTTCACTTGATGAACAGCGGTCACCGAAGGCAAAATTGGCTGTTATTGAGTTTGCCATTAGTTCGTTCAACAAGCATGCTATGAATTCTGAAGGTTCTAGTAATATCGGTATCCTGAAGTTATGGCTTTCTAAATTGACGCCACTGGCCCATGATAAAAATACTAAGCTCAAGGATGCAGCTATTACTTGCATCATATCTGTGTACACGCGTTTTGATCCAACTGCTGTTCTGAATTTTATTCTTAGTTTATCCGTTGAAGAACAAAATTCCTTGAGACGGGCACTTAAACAGTACACACCTCGTATTGAGGTAGATCTAATGAACTTTTTGCAGAGCAAGAAAGAGAGACAACGCTCTAGGTCATCCTATGATCCGTCTGATATTGTTGGAACATCGTCTGAAGAAGGATATATTGGTGTGTCCAAGAAAAGTGTTTTACTTGGGAGGTATTCTTCCGGTTCCATTGATAGTGAAGGAAGTAGGAAATGGGGTTCCACCCAAGAATCAACCCTGGTCACTAGCAGTACTGGCCAGGCAACATCTGATGAAACCCAGGAAAACATATATCAGAACTTTGAGATCAGTCCAAATGCAGATGTT
This sequence comes from Hibiscus trionum, assembly GCA_030270665.1. Classification (NCBI taxonomy): domain Eukaryota; kingdom Viridiplantae; phylum Streptophyta; class Magnoliopsida; order Malvales; family Malvaceae; genus Hibiscus; species Hibiscus trionum. Next base: position 28,061,175 of record BSYR01000020.1, on the reverse strand, counting down.
CTTCCTTCCAAAACCAAAGAATTGTCTTATATGGCTTATTCTATGGGTCTGAATCGTACTGTTCCGGTAGAGAACTTGGAAAGTAATTTCAACTTGGAAGGTGTATCTACTCCACGACTGGAAACTAATGGTCTGAGTAGATCTGACTCATTGGGGGCTATTAATGGGGTTGCTCATAATAATGAGACTCTGTCAGTTTTGGATCTTAATCACCTTAAACCAGCACCTGTAAAGATTAGCTCCATCCCAGACTCCGGACCTAGTATTCCTCAAATTCTTCACTTGGTGAGTTTAGAATCATCCTTCTTCTTCCTCTTCCTCTTCCTTTTCTTCTTCCTCCTTCTTCTTCTTCTTCCTCCTCCTCCTCCTTCTTCTTCTTCCTCCTCCTCCTCCTCCTTCTTCTTCTTCTTCGATGATAAATTGTTGTCAATTGAGTTTGGTTTTAGAAAATAGATTGTTGGACTTCTAAATTCTAATAGTGTTTATTTTGTTTAAAGAACTTCTCATTTGATAAATGCTTTCTCCTATGTTTACTAGATCTGCAATGGGAATGATGAGAGCCCTACTGCCAGTAAGCGCAGTGCACTTGAGCAATTCATTGAAATTTCTGTGGCTGATGATCCCTTGATTTGGAACAAGGTATATACATATTTTTCATATATGTTCTATGTAATTTTTATAGAAATATGTTTTCCTTCTGTTGAAAGTTTCTTAACCTTGCGATACTGTGATGGAAAGAGTGTTTTCTAGCCTTATGTCAAATATGTTGTGCTATATTTTATGCACAATTAATTGTAATATTTAATTGTATTTATGCAGTACTTCAATCAGATTTTGACAGCTGTACTTGAAGTTTTAGATGATTCTGATTCCTCAATCAGAGAACTTGCCCTGTCATTGATAGTTGAAATGCTTAAAAATCAGGTTTGCTCATAGTTTTTAGCATATAATTATGTTTAGACATCATCTGGGATTTCTTTTCTCTAATAAGCTAGTGTGCTTGTTCATCCTTGTTTTTTTTTTCCGGTGTGTCATGATTCCAGAAAGATGCAATGGAAGATTCTGTTGAAATAGTAATCGAGAAACTGCTTCATGTAACAAAGGATGTTGTTCCAAAAGTAATTACTTCCTTCAAACTTGCCCTTCGAAAATATTCTTGCTCCTCTACCCCCTCTCAATTGTCTGCTCCATGTTCAGGTTTCAAATGAAGCTGAGCACTGCTTGAAACACTGTGCTGTCTCAGTATGATCCATTCAGATGTTTAAGTGTAAGTGGTCCCCCCCCCCCCCCCCCCCCGGACATCTGATTTGTTTGCCCCTGTTTGAGAAAGAGTTTTGGCTTTCCCCCCTCTGGTTTCCAGTTAATAAAAGTACTGATGTTGTAAAATGACTGGGGTTGCAGGTTATTGTACCTTTATTAGTTACTGAAGATGAGAAGACTCTAGTTATTTGCATAAACTGTTTAACAAAGGTATTTATTCTGAATGTTTGTTGGAGTTATAATTGTTAATTTTATTTCCCCTCTACCATTTTCTGGCTGAGATTCTTCATGCAAGGAGTCAAGGACGTATGCATATAGGTTTTATTTTTGAGTGATTGCATGAGACTCTGGGTATATGAATGCTTGCCACTTTGTGTTCTTGCTCTAAACTGTTAATTGCTCTTCACATTGAGGAATGAATAGCGGAGGCTAAAGCCTAAAACTAATATGCCAAACATGGATAAGGTTGCTGGTATCTAAAGACAAGTATGGCGTAGTAAGGAGAGTAAGTTAAGGTGCCTTGCTTTATCTTATGTTGCTTGAAATTTGCTACTAATATTATGATGAGAAGGGAAAGAGCTGGGGTGAGGGAGGGTGGTAAAGGAAGACTTCTATTTGCTGAGGATCAATGAGGATTATCTTGTCAAAAGCCTATTGTTTGATAGTGACCATTGTTTTACTGTTTATTTGACTAGGGGTGTGCACATTTAAACAGGGATCCAGCTTGTGGAAAGTTAATCCTGTCTATATTTTGATTAGACTTTTATTTACTTTGACTGTTTCATGGTTCATACAGATAACTTTTGCCGGAAAATGTTAAGTGTGGACTATATCTTTATATTTCTAAGCTCTTTGCTTTTCTTTTCAGCTTGTGGGCCGGCTATCACAGGAGGAACTAATGGCCCAGTTGCCCTCATTTTTGCCTGCTCTTTTTGAAGCTTTTGGAAACCAAAGCGCAGATGTCCGGAAGGTAATATTTATGTTTTTGCACGTTTTTCTTGCTTTATAAATTTGTTCTTATTATTTAATGCCTCAAGTTTTGGTTTTCATTTGTTGGAGAAAGTAGAAAGAAAAATGTGTTAGGAGTGGATCTGGTGGAAGATAGTACTTCCTTCCCTTTCACAATACCTACCTTTTATGCTATCTAGCTGTTTGATCCTTTGTAAGTGATATGATTGGCCTCCAAAATTCTGAAATAAAAAGTGAATTTCCTATGTTCTTCGTACTCGTATCTGAGTGACAAATTCTTTATCTGACAAGGGCATGATGTTTTTTCAAAAAGTTTTTCATGTACATGGTTGATTCTTGGAGGGTTATATATCCTCCATCAAAGCCTCTAGCAAAATTCAATTTAGAACTCAAACGAAAGAGTGGTACATTAGGTAAATAGTAGATGAGGCTGCCTATGGTCTCTGCTAGAACCAAATGAACTTTGTATAGCCGCATGTTTCGAGCTCTTCCTAGCATATTTCCTTTTTTCTTCTCTCTAAATCTCATCAGTTCCAATGTCTCATCGCATTGTTATTTTTTATGGTACAGACTGTCGTTTTCTGTTTGGTGGATATTTATATAATGCTGGGAAAAGCTTTTTTGCCACACCTGGAGGGGCTTAACAGCACTCAGTTGCGGTTGGTTACAATTTATGCTAATCGGATCTCACAGGCGAGGACTGGCACCCCTATAGATGCTAACCATGATTAGCTGGTTCATTTGGACAGGGATGTCGGGTTTTGGAAACATTTACTTATTCATCGTTGTGTATTTTTTTGTATATTATGTGAGTGCATTTCAACAGTGATTTCTGTTTTCTTTCCCCCTTTCTCTTTCTAAATATATACTTTGTTGTTTTGGTTTGGTGGGTTTGGCGAAAGAGTGTTTTTGGTGAGTAATCAATTAGGGAATGGCACTATTGTGCCCATTTTGTAATCACCAATTCATTATTGTTATATTGGTAAAGAAATAGTATTGTTTTTGAGATGTCGACGAATGCCCGTTGGAGTAATGAAGTTCGCCATCAGTAGGGGTGGCAACGGGGCGGATCGGGGACGATTTTGCGTTCCCCACTCCGTCCCCAACACTTGCGGGTACGATTTTGGGGAATCCCCATTAAACATTTCGGGGATTTTTCGTCCCCATACCCATCCCTTACGGATCCCCGCGGTTTTCGGTTAATCCCCATACCTAAAAAATATAAATTAATTTATAAAACAATTATTCAACATTAAATCTCTAAAATTAAAAACATAAAACATAAATTTAGTTTTATCAAACAACTAAATAATTTCAAAACTATAAAACATGACTTAAATATTAACCGTTTAAAACATGATATCTTACACTACCTTTAAAAGAAAATACGTGATTAATAATCTATAGTTTCAAATAATGGTATGTTTGTTCTAAAAGAAACTAGATTCGATAATTTTTCCAATCATATAAATTACTTTTCTAGTTTTACTCGTACGATTTATGGTGAATTTTCGAAGTCACTATTATTGTTGTTTTCGAAACAATCTATTGTCTTTTCTTTTAACATTTGCTTACTCAAAAAATAATAATTCTTAATATGTAACTCGAAATCAATAACTGTTTGTTTTAAACAAATCTAGACTTTCGCGTGGTTGTATAAATATAACGCTCACTTCCTAATTTAACTTGTAGAATTTTTGGTGATTTTTCAAATTCATTACTAAAACTTTTTTAAGAAATATGTTGCCAAATTTTTATGACCTTTCAACATTCATATATTCATATAATTTAGAATACATATCTAAATCAATCACTGTGTATTTTAAACAAAACTAGACTAAATCATGTTTACAACAATGTATAGATAACATTCTAATTATTTTTATAGAATTTACAAAGAATTTTCAAACTTACTCTAGCCGGCCATGCTCAGGTGAGAATAGATTTTTGATGAAACATAGGTAAATTACCCTTATGGCCATCAAACTTCCTAAAATATCAGGATCCATACAGATATTTTTGGGGATTCTTGCGGATATTTTTAGGGATTCCCACGATGATTTATACGGGTACGGTTCAGTTATCCTCACAGTTCGGATATAGCAATTCCCGTCCCCATCCCCATTTGAGCTCCGGTTATAAAACTTCCCCATCCCCGTCCCCATGGGTAAGGATTTTAGTTATTCTCCATGCCCATCGGTTCGGATCCCCACGGTTTTCGGTTATTCCCCACCCGATTGCCACCCCTAGCCATCAGTGGTCTTGGACTGGGTACGATTAGCATGAGTGTGCTCTCAATCACAACATATTTACTTGACATTTATTTAATGCAACGAGTATTATCAAAATCTTTACCCATGGAGATAGAAGCTCATATGGGGATGGGAACGGGAATAAGAGTATAAATCCTTATGAGTATCTCAAAAAATGTTTGCAGGGTTCATTATTTTCTTTTTTCTTCTTTATGTTTTTAATAAAAATGTCTTTGTAGTACGCATTTCCTTTGTTTTTATAGCACGTTTTTCTTTATTTTTGTGGTTTGTTTTATTTGTTGTTTTGGCATGATTTCGGCATATCTTAGCGGTCCTTTAGTGCTCATAGAAAGATCTTAACGGCGCTAGTTTTTGATTATGATCTTGTTGATGAACATAATAAGATAGATTCACATTCGGTTGATGGTTGTTTGCTGATGTACACCTGGGTAGCGAAGCAATTTGCGAGTTTGGCTCATTCACTTATTGATTTTTCACCCCGTAAAGCGTTTCGTTTGGATGAAAAAAAAAAAGATTCAAGAAAACTTTTGAATTTTGACGGTATGCTAATTTCTATGAAATTATTTACTTTTTTTTGCACCTTTGAGTTTTTGTATGAGATTTTGGTGGACTAGTCCTTATTATTCTCCCTTTTGAATGTTGTTGTATTTGTAATATTTTTCATGATTTTTTAATAAAATTTAGTTGCTGTTATCAAATTTTTTTTACAGGGATACTTAATATTTTACAAAGATTAAAAATATAGTCATTTATCTATATACTCCTAATATATGTCTTAATAAAAAAATTTATAGGTCCAAAAAAATGCCCTAACTAAATTATTTTAATATAGTTAACTTTAACTTCATTTCAAATCTAATCTAGCTCCCAAATTAAAAGTTTTTGGTTAAAAACTATTAAGGCAGCCCTAGTTTTTTTCTCTCTCAAATAGCTAAACCGTCGCTGCACTTTCTTTCATTTTTTTTTGCATTAGCCGGTGATCGACAATCAATTAGCTTTTGGTTGTCGATCGTTGGTATTTTTTTTTGTTTTCTTGTTTTTATATTTTAACAATAATAATAAAAAAATACATAAAATTAGAATAATATAAATATGATTGAATAGAATAAATGGAAAATGAGTCAAAGTAATATAAAAAAAAGAACCGAGTTCTTTTTTTTGGTCTATTTAAAATAAAAAGGGAGATCATATGAAAAATGTAACTGATTCTTTCGTTTCCTTGGGTCATTGGCTATCTGCCGAGAGTTTCTGAATTAATACCGATATTTTAACAACAAATCCAATAAATCTAAGCGTAGTCCTTGGTGTATTGATTTTTTTGGAAAAGGAGTGTGTGCGAGTTGTTTGTTTCAAGAATAGGCTGGATTCGCCTAGTTGTACTTTTTTTCATTATAACTAGGAAAGAAAAGAGTGTATGATCCCGCAAATTATTTCTGAATAAAATTTTAAAATTATATTTAAGAATCGTACGAGTACTGATAGGTATTGGGTCTATCCATCGGCCTTCTCTAATAGGGCACTCAACCATCCCATGGTCAAGTGCGCAAGAAAAAAACTAAAGCAAGAACCAGACCCGATCCACCAATCAAATCAATAAAAAAGAATCTCTGTCTTTGTGGCACACGTTTTTCTCTGTCCTTGTGATACGCTTTTTTTTTTGTTTATTCATTTGTCCTTGTGGCATGATTTCAGCATACTTGGGCGACCGATTAGTACTCGCATAGAGATCTTCACGACGCTAATATTTGATTATGGTTCTGTCGGTGGTCTTGCAAAGATGGATCCCCACTCGGTTGATGGTTGGTTGCCGATGTAATCAGTCTTGGGTAGCGGAACTTTCTGCCTGATATTTGGGTTGCTCACCACTCATTTTTCACCTGTTATGCGTCTCGACTGGATAGAGACAAAGAGATTCAGGAAAGCTTCTGAATTGGTATGCTTATCTCTATGAAAGTATTCACTTTTCTTTAAGAGTTTTTGGTAGATTAGTCCTATTATTCTTCTTTTTGAATGCGTTGTAATTGTGTTATCTTTTATGGTTTTACGTTATTCCCCCCTCCTTTTCTCTTCTAGTTCTTTTTTTCTTTTCAAGTAAATCACGTGTTCCCTTTCTTTTTGTTTTCTATTAATCGTATCCACAAGTGTTAGAGATGAAATAGAGAATGCAAAATGTCCTCGCCCCGTTACCCCCCCCCCCCCCCCCCCCCCAAACACGGATGGAATTTGTGGCTGAGTTCCACTAATGCTTCCATTACTGAGTTAACTCGATCGGCAGTGAAGATGAAGACATAATCCCTGCATAATCAAAGGACTTTGATCTAGTTGTTAAATCTTATACCAGCTTTGTTGTTTTTATTACTGTTGTCCAGTGTCGCGAGTTTTATGTTGGCCCAGTGCTTCTAAGTTCTAATTGCTGTCATCCGGCGTGCTAGAACACTGGTGATTAGTGACATGAATGTAGAGGATTAATTGTCCTCACTAAATGTCTTTCATTAGCCATTATTGTCCTCATTGTTTGTGTTTTCTATGTTTTATCTTTATCTAACAGGCAGTTCTACTTCTCGACTTGTTTAATCAACCACTTTAATGACTAAATATATATTCTAAATTTTTATTTCATAATTTCATTACCTTTTGCTTGTTTTACATACCACTGATAAGTCATTGGCTTAATTGCAACCACTTTAATGGCGAAATACACTAATTATCGAATAGTCAAAGATATACGTGTTATTTTATGTTGAGTTGTGAGGGGCTCGATTCGATCAACCAATGTTGCTCACCAAGTGGTGGAGAGGTGGATTTTTGGGTGTTAGGGTTTAGGAAGCTAGAATAGAAATGGACACAATGATTTATAGTGGTTCAACCTTCTAACCAAGGTCTACATCCACTACCTTAGCTCCCCACTAAGGATTTCTCAATCAATCCACTATTGATTCGTCCCCTTTTCTAGGCTTAGGAGGTAACCCTTACACACAATCAAGCTTTCTACCCAAAGCCTTGATTGAAACCCTCTCTTACAAAGAGAAACAAGAAGCAAACTTAAAACGGTGTTTGTTTGCACAATTAAGCACTCACCCAAAACCTAAAACACTTCAGCAAATTTGACAATTTTGGCTCACTAGTGTTTGTCTATACAATAAATGACAATTTAAGCTCTAAGACAATTCTTGATCATTTGATGTTTAACAATATGAGCATTAGCCTTCTCTTGATGCTTGGAGGTCCCTTTTATACTCTCAATGAGTTTGTAGCCGTTACTAGCCGTTGGGATCATATTGGAGCCGTTGAGGACTTTAATTCTCATCATAAATGCAGTTCTGCAGCTCCCCATTTTGAAACGCTCGAACCCGTTTCGAAACGCCCTTTAAGTAGAAAGAGCCGTTGCAGTCTGACGTGGACCCGTATCGAAACGCTATTGTCCGTTTTGAAACATCCGTTTCGAAACGCCTAGTCCCGTATCAAAACGTTCTGCATTTAAATGTTAGTTGGAAAATAGCCGTTGGGTTTTATGACCGTTGTGGTCAATGCCACGTAGGCGTATCGAAACGGCAGAGCCCGTTTCGAAACGCTAGGCAAAATCCTCATCCAGGGTAAGCCTGTTTCGATATTCGTATCGAAACGTTTTTGCTACTGGAGACCCCTGTTTCGAAACACCTTAGGACGTTTCGAAACGCCTGGACGGTTTTGTAAAGTTTGGCTTTGAAAATCATGTAAAACCCTTTTAAAAACCTCCCTAAACATAATTTCAAGTTGTTTGGACTTTGGAAATGTTTTAAATACTTTTTAAGTCAGTCCAAAACATTTTTCAATTATTATATCAAAACATTAGTTCTACAATCTCCCCCTTTTTGATATAATAAAACTCACTTGAAAAATTGTTTGGGATTCTCCCCCTTAATCTTTAAAAATGTGAATAAGAGATTAAACCCTAAACATTAGTTCTACAATCTCCCCCTTTTTGATATAATAAAACTCACTTGAAAAATTGTTTGGGATTCTCCCCCTTAATCTTTAAAAATGCGAATAAGAGATTAAAAATATTAATTCAAATAAAGCTCCCCCTTATTCATTTGAAAATTCAATTTTTCAAACCATTTCTCCCCCTTTTTGTTATATCAAAAAGAATTTAAAACATTAAGTTTAAAATAATAATAGAGGTAAAAACTTTGACAAAAATAAGAATTTGGTTTTAAAATGGCCCCCCCTTACTCAAAGCATCATCAAAAGTGTTAGTCCAACAAACATGATCATCTAGTTGACAAAAAAAAAATCAAATGAAATTAAAGACAACTAGATTTTACCACACTTGAACTCAAGGGAGGATGTGAAGCCTTCCTTCTTCAAGTGTTCTTCCTTGTGTGCATGGAGCTCCCCCTCAATGTTTGACTTGTTGAACATCTCCATCACACCTAGCAATAGACAATCAAGTAATTTTTGGTATCCAAATTGCTTTGGATCCATGAACATTAGTAGCACAAATTTTAGTCCCCTTATGAATCCATTTTTCAATGTCATCCTTTTTAATTGAAGTGGTTAGTTCTTTTGGGACCCAAACACTTCTAAAACATTTACCTTTTATAAATCTAGGGGCACTAGATTGTCTAACATAAAAATTTGATTTTCTAAAATTGTTTTTCTTTTCAAGCTCTTTGGAAATCAAATCTTTTTCTTCTTGAACTTTTTGAAGCATTTTTTGTAAATCAAAACATTTTAATTCAAACTCTTCAAGTTTTGCTTCAAGTTCAAGTTTGGTTTTAGAAAGCAAATCATTTTGAATTTTTAACATTGAAATCAATTTATTGTTTTTCAAAATGTGGATTTTAAAATCTAAAACCAAATCGTCATAGGCATCTTGTAATTCATCAAAAGAGTAAGAACATGAAGTAGATGAATTAGAAGTTACCCTTGAATCTTCTTCGATGGCCATAAGGCAAAGGTTGGCTTGTTCATCGTCGGTGGAGTCCTCATCACTCCAAGTAGCCATATGTGCCTTCTTCTTATGGCTTGAAGTGCTTGTCCTCTCCTTTCTTTTAGGTTCTCGTTCAAGCTCTCTCAAGGCTTTCTTCATGAACGGGGCACACTTTTTGAAGAGATGGACTATCTCTTCATCTTCATCCTCCTCTTCACTTGAGTAGACATGATGGCAAGTGGAGGACTTGAGAGTCATGGCACTAGCATTGATGCCAAGCCCTTTGATTTTCTTCTCTCCTATAGCTCTAATTTCTTCCCTCTTCTTCTCATCCTCTTTGTTCTTCTTCATGATTTGATGAGTAAGGAGTGACCCCATGAGTTCATCAAGCTTCAAAGTCTTCAAATTTTTGGCTTCGATGATGGCGGTCCTCTTTGAGTCCCAAGACTCGGGAAGTGAGTAGATGAGCTTTCGGACAAGCTTCTCTTCCGGGATGGCTTCTCCATAACCTTTAAGACCATTGGTGATGGTGGAGAACCTATCAAACATCTTCTCGATGTTCTCTTCCGGATCCATCTTGAAGTTCTCATACTCTGAGGTTAGGAGCCCAATCTTGGTCTCTTTGACTTCATTGGTTCCCTCGTATGTGACTTCAAGCTTGTCCCATACCTCCTTGGCACTCTCACAAGAAGACATCTTCTCATAGATAGTTGGGCCAAAAGCACAAAACAAGATGTGCAAGGCTTTGCAATTAAGCTCCATCTTCTTGCGATCGTCGGCATTCCACCCCGCTTTGCTTCTTTGAGGCACAAACGGACCATCTTCAACTATATCTCATAGCTTGTAATCTCTAGATTTGATGAAGAACTTCATCTTTGTCTTCCAATGGGCATAAAGGGTTCCGTCAAAGAAAGGCGGTTTGTCGATAGATTGTGCCATTTGAGTCGGTTGATGAACTAGTGATCGAGCTTGCCGGATCTTCTCAATAGGATGTGAATCCTCCTCAATTGAGCCAAGCTTTGATACCAATTGTTGAGTTGTGAGGGGCTCGATTCGATCAACCAATGTTGCTCACCAAGTGGTGGAGAGGTGGATTTTTGGGTGTTAGGGTTTAGGAAGCTAGAATGGAAATGGACACAATGATTTATAGTGGTTCAACCTTCTAACCAAGGTCTACATCCACTACCTTAGCTCCCCACTAAGGATTTCTCAATCAATCCACTATTGATTCGTCCCCTTTTCTAAGCTTAGGAGGTAACCCTTACACACAATCAAGCTTTCTACCCAAAGCCTTGATTGAAACCCTCTCTTACAAAGAGAAACAAGAAGCAAACTTAAAACCCTCTAATAGGTGTTTGTTTGCACAATTAAGCACTCACCCAAAACCTAAAACACTTGAGCAAATTTGACAATTTTGGCTCACTAGTGTTTGTCTATACAATAAATGACAATTTAAGCTCTAAGACAATTCTTGATCATTTGATGTTTGACAATATGAGCATTAGCCTTCTCTTGATGCTTGGAGGTCCCTTTTATACTCCCAAATGAGTTTGTAGCTGTTACTAGCCGTTGAGGACTTTAATTCCCATCATAAATGCAGTTCTGCAGCTCCCCGTTTTGAAACGCTCGAACCCGTCTCGAAACGCCCTTTAATTAGAAAGAGCCGTTGCAGTCTGACGTGGACCCGTATCGAAATGCTATTGTCCGTTTCGAAACACCCGTTTTGAAATGCCTAGTCCCGCATCGAAACGTCCTGCATTTAAATGTTAGTTGGGAAATAGCCGTTGGGTTTTATGACCGTTGTGGTCAATGCCACGTAGGCGTATCGAAACGGCAGAGCCCGTTTCGAAACGCTGGGCAAAATCCTCATCTAGGGTAAGCCCGTTTCGATACTCGTATCGAAACATTTTTGCTACTGGAGACCCCTGTTTCGAAACACCTTAGGGCGTTTCGAAACGCCTGGACGGTTTTGTAAAGTTTGGCATTGAAAATCATGTAAAACCCTTTTAAAAACTTCCCTAAACATAATTTCAAGTTGTTTGGACTTTGGAAATGTTTTAAATACTTTTTAAATCAGTCCAAAACATTTTTCAATTATTATATCAAAACATTAGTTCTACATTTTATTTTATGTGAGTTCAAATCTCAACATTTATCTTATGAATATAATATCTTTTTATTTAATAAAAATTAATTGTTATCTCAGTTTTAACTCTATTCATTGATACAAAAGCTTTATAAAATTATTTTTATATAATCTGTCCATTTTAAGCTTAAATCATAAAATTTAAACCTTAAATTCTAATTTCTAATTTCTAAATGTTAAACCCTAAAACTAAAACATAACTCCTAAACCTTAAAATTTTTAGGATTCAAAATGTTCCTACAGTTTCAGGCTTGTGTAAACATTTACATAATATGTATATCAAAATGTTCCTACAATTTCAGGCTTGTGTACCAAACATATGTATTGAATAATTTTTTATATGAGGAAATTGTAGAACTAATGTTTTGATATAATATTTGAAAAATGTTTTGGACTAAATTGAAAAGAAATTAAAATGTGGTTTTAGTCAAAAACAACTTGAAAATATGTTTAAGGGTTTTAAAGGCTTTGGAATGAGTTTAAAGTACATTTAAAGTGGTCAAAATCAGCCCTTTTAAGTGCTCGTACCGATACGCTTTAGGGTTTCAACCACCTGAACTTTCCAGTAGCCAAAACCCGTACCGATACGCTTAGCCGTATCGATACAGTGTGTTTTGAAATAGCCCAACGGCTAGTCGCGTACCGATATGCCTAACTACCCCAACGGTCATTTTCCCAACGGTCTTTTAATTGCTGGACCGTACCGATACGCTAGGTAAGCGTATCGATACACATCAGCTGAAGAAGCCCAAACGACTCTTTCCTCATTGAGACCGTATCGATACGGTTTGACGAGTATCGATACGCCAAGCTGCAGAACTACATTTATGGTGGGAAATAAAGGCTCCAACGGCTCCAATTCAATCCCAACGGCTAGTAACGGCTACAAACTCAATTGGGAGTATGAAAGGGACCTCCAAGCATCTTGTAATTAGAGGTGGCAAACGGGTCAATCGGTTCGGGTTCGGTTCGGGTCATTTCGGTTTCGGTTATTTCGGGTCTGATATTTTTGGTTCAGATTCGGTTTCGGTTTCGGTTCGGTTTCGGTTCGGTTTTAGTTCGGGTCTATTGTGTTTCGGGTCATTTCGGTTCGGTTGATTTCGGTTCGGTTATTTTCGGTTCAATGAGAGATCAGTAGTTTTTAATCAAATTTTTAGGTTGGTCAGATTTTTACACCATATATATGACTTTATAAAGTCAATATATTTGACATTTTAGTGATTTGTGCGGATGTTCATATTTTATCTTTCTTTATTTCTATTAATCGGGTCCATTCGGTTCGGGTCTATTCGGTTTGGGTCCATTCGGTTCGGGTCCATTCGGTTCGGGTCCATTCGGTTCAATTAAATTCGGTTCAGTTTCGGTTCGGTTTATTTCGGGTTTCGGATCAAATTTCGGATCAGATTTCGGGTCAATTTCGGGTTGATTTTCGGTTTCGGTTCGGGTCTGGGTTCGGGTAATTCGGTTCGGGTTTCGGTTCTCGGGTCAAGTTTGTCAGGTCTACTTGTAATGGTTAATGCTTCAATTGTTACAACATCATGATGTCAAAATTTTTCTAGAGCTTAAATTGTAAATTCCTTGCTTAGACAACACTTGTGAGCTTACATTGTTAAATTTGCTCAAGTGTTTAGGTTTTGGGTGAGTGCTTAGTATTGCAAACACATACCTATTAGAGGGATTTCTAGTTTGCTAAGTCTTTCTCTTGTAAGAGAGTGTTTGATCAAGCTTTGGGTAGAAAGCTTGATCGTTGTAACGGTTTCCTCCTAAGCCGAGAAAATGGGACGAAATTCTTAGTGAATTTGTTTGGAAATCCTTAGTGGGAGCTAAGGTAGTGGATGTAGACCTTGGTTAGAAGGTTGAACCACTATAAATCCTTGTGTCAAATTGCCAATTTTTCACCTCCCACTAAAACACCCAATTATCCAACTTCTCCACACTTGGCGAGCAAGAACGATTGATCGAATCGAGCCTCTCACATCTAGAGGTGGCAATCGGGTCATTCGGTTCGGGTCGTTTCGGTTCGGGTCATTTCGGGTCTATCTAGAATCGGTTTAGATTCGGTTCGGGTCGGTTCGGTTCGGGTTCGGGTCTAATTCGGGTCTGTGATGAGTCGGA